>OV702283.1:4584479-5834479 GCA_916181665.1 Avena sativa
TTCCGGAATGGTCCGGAGAATAAGATTCATATAAGGCAGTGCAGTTTTTGGAGTTCGGAATTGTTCCGGGTTAATCGGTATTGTACCGGAAGCTTCTAGAACCTTCCGGAAGGGGACCAACGTGGCCCCACCTTCCGGGAGGGGGCATGGGCCTATGAGGGAGTGTCCTGGCCGCATTGGGCCAGGGGCACAAGGCCCCATAAGGCCCAGCCGATCCTAGAGAGTTTAAATCATTTAAACTAGGGATAGGGTTTCTAGAAGAGGGGAGAGTCCATGCCCCCCACTCCTTATCCTTTGGGCTTGGGGGAGGGGCTAGGGCTGCGCCCCCCCTCTATATAAAGAGGGGTGGGGGCGCACCAACCCCCCACACCTCTCCTCCAAACCCTAGCCGCCTTGCTAGCTTTCCTCTCTCCCTCCCGACTGTTTGTAGGCGAAGCCCTGCTGCAGAAATTCTCCACCATATACACCATGCCGTCGTGTTGTAGATCCAATCTATCTCTCCACCATACTTGCTGGTCCGAGGAAGGAGGAGACGTCGAGGTGCTGCACGTGTGCATCTCACGGAGGCACCGTCACTTGTGGTGCTAGATCAGATCGGATCGCGAGGAGGAGAAGCGAGTACGACTACATCACCCACGTTCCGACGAACGTTCCGTTGTGCGAATCTTCAAGGGTATGAAGATCTAATCCAATCTCTCTCGTTGATTGCATCTCCTAGATTAGATCTTGGCTTTCCCTCTGTTCGCATCCGTAGAAAATTTTGATTTACTATGACGCGAAACCCTTCACTGTGCACTGACACTTATCTTCTGAATATTCACCCATCTAGTGTCAATCCTGAAACAACACCCTTTTTCTCTCTTTTTCTTTCTCATGCCGACTACTTCGAGCTCCGCGTCTTTGGTTGTCTCTATTTTCCAAATGTATATGCTACATCAGTTAACAAACTATCCCCAAGATCTCTTCCATGTGTCTTCCTAGGATACTCTGATGAACATAAAGGATATAGGTGTTTTGATCTTATTTCGGGTCATGTGCATATTTCTCGCCACGTAACCTTCGATGAAACGTTTTTTTCCTTTCTCTACTCGCTGGATCACCGACAGCCTCCCCACATCATCACCCAAATCATCTTCTCCACAAAACAAACTTCCATTCTTCCCACACGTCGTTGCACCCCAATCTTCTGCCACCCCACCCGATCACGCTGCCGCGGCAGCAAATCTGCCCACTTCCTCTGCTGCGGCAGAGCCCCCATCTTCTGTCGTGGCCACGCCGACCTCTGCCGCAGCAGACTCGCGGCAGCACACCCCCGTGTCCGCTTCCTCCGCTGCGCCGGACGCCTCCCCATCTCCGTCTCCGCTAGCCCCACCACGTCATGTCGTCCCTATCCCTGCACCAAACAATGATCATACTATGCGCACACGTGCCAAATTTGGTTTTTGCCTACCCGCTAAAAAGCTTAATCTACATGTCACCACTAATCTCTCTCATCTCCCTAAATCTTACAAGTCTGCTCTTCTAGATCCCAACTGGGCTGCTGCCATGCGTGATGAGTATCATGCCCTTCTCTCCAACAACACCTGGCAGCTAGTTTCGCGTCCTCCTAATGCTAATATAGTTTCTGGTAAATGGGTCTTTCAAAAAAAATTCACTCTGATGGTAGTCTCTCTAGGTACAAAGCTCGTTGGGTTTGTCGTGGTTTCTCTCAACAACACAGTGTAGACTATGATGAAACATTCTCTCCTGTAATTAAACCTAGCACTATTTGTACTATCCTTAGCATTGTCGTGTCCTCCAAATGGTCAATTTATCAACTCGATGTTAAAAATGCTTTCCTTCACGGCTCTCTTAGTGAAACTGTGTATTGTCAACAACCATTAGGATTTGAATATTCTACCTCTCCCAGTTATGTTTGTCTTCTCCAAAAATCTTTCTATGGTCTAAAACAAGCTCCTCATGCCTGGTTCTAATGTTTCTCTAATTACATTCAAACATTAGGTTTTTCTCCCTCTCGTTCTGATTATTCTCTCTTTGTTTATCACTCTAACAGTCAAGTTGCCTATCTTCTTCTCTGTGTCGATGATATTGTTCTCACAACTTCCTCCTCTGATTTTCTTCACCACATCATCTCTCTTCTTCAACAAGAATTTTCTATGACTAATCTTGGTTCCATTCATCATTTTTTAGGTATTGCTGTCACACGTGATCATAATGGCCTCTTTCTATCTCAGTGTCAGTATTCAGTTGATCTCCTTAGATTGTCAACCTTCTCGCACTCCTATCGATACCACCTCTAAACTCTCCTTCGACGGTGAAATATTTTTCGATCGTACTCTATATCGTAGTCTAACCGGAGCTCTTCAATATCTCACTCTTACCCGTTCTGAACTATCCTATGTTGTGCAACAAGCCTATCTATTCATGCATGACCCCCCCTTGTCCCACATTATAATCATGTCAAACACATTCTTCGTTATGTTAAAGGCACAATTGACCACGGTCTCCAAATTAATCCATCACCACCTGCATCATTGACAGCATATTCGGATGCCGACTGGGCTGGTTGTCCAGACACTCGTCGATCCACTTCAGGATACTGTGTTTACCTTGGTAACAATCTTATTTCTTGGTCTTCAAAGCGCCGGCTTATGGTCTCTCGCTCGTCTGCTGAGGCAGAGTACCAGGCTGTTGCACATGCAGTTGCTAAAACAGTTTGGTTGCGCCAATTACTTGAGGAACTCCATCGTCCTATTCATCAAGCAACAATGGTTTATTGCGATAATATTTATGCAATTTACATGTCAGGCAATCCAGTGCAACATCGACGCACCAATCACATTGAGACCGGCATCCATTTTGATCGGGGGAAATTTGCTTTGGGCCAAGTACGAGTTCTGCATGTTCCTACAACAACATAGTTCCGACATCTTCACCAAAGGGCTTGCAACATCACCTTTTATTGATATTTGATCTAGTCTCAACGTTATTGAGCCCACTGTTGATACTGCGAGAATGTTAGATTATATTTCGTATGCCTTAAGTTCAGGGCCGGCTCTATGTTTTGCGGGACCCTAGTGCGAATTTGATAGCATGATCCTCGAAGGCATATCTAAAAATATAGACATATATACATGTAATTAAAAATTAACATCCAACCACACAAAACACATTCTTAGTCTAAAAATATAAAGAACTAGTATTTCTTGCTAGTTTTATTACCCCAAAGCTTGAATAAGATTTAATTCCAATTAGTTTGTGGATCATCGTCTTGTCTGGTTTCAGATTCTACTTTGATTATCGTCGTTTACATCAACACTACTTGCTATAGGAAAATACCGTTTTAAAGTACTTTTGTGATTCAATAAGTTCAATCTCTCCTTTCTTTTATTCATTTTTAGAGCACCAGACATATGTCTCGACGCCATAGCACCTAAATTACATTACATGAAGAATTAAAGATAGAACCCTAATATATATTCGTACAAGTTTAGCTAAAAGACATAAAAACAAGAATTAAAGATTCAAAAAAATTGAATATGCTAGAGAGAAGGGGCGCAAAGCCGAAGTACCGAATTTTTAGCCGAGAATTAGGGCGACCGAGATCGATCGGGAATCGGGTTGGGACGGCCGGGCCCCAGATGCCGCAGAGGTCAAGGCGCAGGCATAGTATCAAGGCTTCTATGGAGGATGAAGGGTCATGTTCGCCTGATCGCGTAGAGCAAGGACTCGAGGATCGATTGCCTTTCCAAATTCCAACTTCACGTTTCCCGTGTGGTTTTTTTCTCTCGCTTGGGGCGGCTGGAATGTGGGTTTTTCTTAAGAGATGTATATAGTATGGAGTATAGAGAAATATATAATCATGGGCCCCTTTCCGGCTGGGGCCCTTGGCCTTTGCACAAGGTGGCCATGGCCTAGAGCCGGCCCTGCTTCAGTTAGGGCACCGACCGGCCCAACCGGCCCCCTCTCTCATGTACTATATAAATCATGTACCTTTTGTTATTGAATCACGTATGCTATTATCAAAACTCTATAGTTACGCTGCTGTTACAGAGGTTAAACATATTTGCAAGTTGTAGAACCATGTTATCTGAATCCAAAGTATCTACGTCTATGACAGCCGACGTGCGTACGTTTCAAATTGTGAGAGGCCCTCCACTTACGTCGCAACACATGTAAACCTCGGTATTAGGAGCTAGAGTGCATCGAGGCTATAACCTACAAGTGTAAACTCGATGCTTTGTTTTCTAACAGCAGCTAGCGCTTGTGACAAGCCAAGGTTAAATGGAATCTTGGTCATTTTGCTTTGCACGAAAGGCGCCACATTTCAAGGAAGGTGGATTGTCGATCGATCCATTGGACGGGAAGCCGCCGGGTGCCCGCAAAGCAAATCTTCAGCCCGAAGGCAGGCAGCTGCGCACACACTTGGGTCATATGCAAGTTTCAGGCCATCATCATAGTTTGTTAACATTGTTCTCTCTTTTCCCCTCTTGATGTAAAATCTAAACTAATCCCAGCTTGCATGTGGTAAAGCTCGAGCACCAACCACCGAATCAAGCAAAGGATTAGGCTTTGGCCAGCTTAGCTTAGCTCGCTCCTAGGCAGGGGACCAGCCGCGCTGGGAAACATCCAGACAAAGGCTAATTAATAACAAAACGCTGATTAAACAAAGGCTAATAGTAGTACTCCCTCTCGTTTGGGATTATAAGTCTCGCGGATAACTAGGTTGTCAATTTGGACAACAAAATATAATAATATAGCACAAAAATTATACCATTAGAAACTTTAGAGATTATATTTTTTAATAATATAATTTTTGTAATATATAAATTATGTTTTATTAGTCAAATTAACAACTTAGGTATGCGTGTAGGACCTATAATCCCGAATAGAGGGAGTACTACTAAACGCTGATTAAACAAACCCGTTAGCTTTGTGGGCATGAGCTTCGGCCACACCATAAGGTTCACACAGGTCCGTCCTCGCATCACGTGTCATGACATGGGCACACGTCTGCTGACATGGCTGCCCTTAAGGGCGACACGTAGGCAGCAGGTACATCGGCCGTGTGAGGTGAGCAAGCGACCGTGGCGCACGCATACCAAGGACGAGCGAGGATGCCATCTCGAGCCTGGTGATCGGCTATTTTTCTTTTTTGGTAAAATGATGGGGATTGCGATGTTCAGTACTGCCCCAAGTGTGAGGGTTAAAGAAATGGTTTGTGTGTGAGAGAGGTTTAAGGAAGGAGATCACGGCCATGGCGAGGCGAAACGTGGCCATCGTGGTGTGATTAGTTTACGTGAGCACTTTACTTAATTGTCTGATGAACAACAATTTGATGAACGGATGAAAGGTGGTGGAACTTTCTTGTGGCTAGCTCGTTTGTTTAGCCTAGGGGCTCACTTCTCTAAACTTTATCTTGTGATTTTGCCAAACAAGGCAAGTGCGTGACATAAGGGCTGACGTATTGTTGTCATGTCAACACGACACAGTATATCAACATTTTCCCAACGTGCCTCGACAAACAAGCTTTAACACCCCATATGCACATCACATACTCAGCACGGTAGTTAATCTTAGAGAAGACGGCATATTCTAGATTTTCTTCTATCTATCAAATACATAGTAAAAATATAACACATGTTAGAAGCAGAGATAAATTAGATTGCACAAAAAGTAAATTATGTAATGATTAACCCAATGTACCCTATCATTTCATTACAAGTTAAAAACACGTAGATCTTCATATATAAGAGTATACCTTAATACATAAAAGTTAAACCACAAAGACCGAAAAGTATCATCTCACAAAATGTAATATATTATAAAATCATAACACATATGGTGGTCTTGAGCATCTAAGAAACAATATATTTATTCTTTAGCAATTAAAAATGGTGCCCTCGTCTTTGCTGAAGGCCATCCTACTAGTTAGCTAATTTTTAAAATAATATTTTTTAATCAATTCCAAAAATAATATACAAAATTCAAAATATTGGATTATAGCATGGCTAAGGTACACGGTACACTACGGGATAAAACTTCTTTGCCGTGTGTGCAAAATACACAGCAAAAGGTCCCCAGAACACGGCAAAGATTTTAACATGTATAAGCACAAGGCAAAAACTACACGACAACGTTGGCGACGGCAAAGACCCTTTGTCATGTCTTTTCTAAAAAAGACACGGCAAAAACTTTACCTTGTATCTTACGCGTAGACACGGTAAAATAAAGTGAGATGACGCTTTCAGTGAAGATGACGATGTTTATTCTTTGCCGTGTGTCTTGTCGAAAAGTATACGGAAAAAAGGCTAACTTTTCAAAAAAAATCAATTTTGCTTTAAACTTTTTTTAATATTTTTGACTCATTAATCTCATATAGGATATTTTTTAACTCTAAGTATGCTTAATTTTAGGTCAAATTGCACTCATGGTAAAACTTCCCCTTCGGTCACCCAGCCTAACACTAATCGAGACCCAGCACGCTTAACTTCTTCGTTCCTTCCGAATAAGCTTCTAAGAAAGAAATCATACCTTATCGATAATACTTTCATATCAATCCTATTAACTCTTGAATCGTGATGTCACACATCTCAGTTTTAGATTCCAAACAATTATTTAATTAGACAATAATGAATAATTAATAATAATCTTGAATCCAAATAAAAAATCGTGATGTCACACATCTCAGTTTTTATGCCTATTTCAAACTATGGTCAAAATGGCAGGCATAAAGATTCTTAGCTCGGGGATGAGTCTCGCTAAACTTGCATTGGATCTCTAATAAAATAGCATATCGTGAACCTAAATATGATTTTTTGTAATAAATCATGAGCATGATATCATGTAACTGTAATTCATATCTGACCCACTTCCTCTCGATTCAGTAGGAATTTGTCTTTTTCATTAGGGGTGGACAGAAAGGTTTGAGATCCCCTGTTGGGACATTCTCCATTTAAGGCGGTCTAGTATTTTTGAAAAATAGGGTGGTAGCATTTTGAATTATCCATTTGGTGGTGGTTTCATAAAACCCTCCTTTTTTGAGCTCGGAAAATAAAAAATGGATTTTGGGTGCAAAGAAAAGGAAAACTTCCTCCTGCAATATTGTTCGTCATCCCATGATGCACATGCATGCACAATATGGGCACATTGTCACAAAATATGCCTTGATTCTAGCCATAACATTGGTCATTTCACCCGAAAAGCCAGAAAACCTCGAATGCGATAGGTCATTTTGTGAAGGTTTTCTTGAGACATAATCATTATACCAAGTTTGATATTTTTCCTTCCAACGATGTCACATAATATGACACCACGTGAAGTTTTCACATTGTTTCGACCGTTTTTGAATTTTTTATGCCTATTTGAAAGTATCTTCAAACTTTGTCGAAAGACGGGCATGAAGATTCTTATATCGGGGCTGAGCCTCGCTAAAATTGCATTGGATCACTGATGAAATAGTATATTGTGAACTTAAAAATGATTTTTATAATAAATCATGAGCATCAGATCATGTATCTATAGTTCATATCTGACCCACTTCTTGTTGATTCGGCAGGAATTTGTCTTTTTCATCAGGGGTGGACGAAAAGGTTTGAGATCCCCTATTGAGATATTGTTCATGTAAGGTGATCTAGTATTGTTGAAAAATGGGATGGTAGCATTTTGAATTAGCCATTTGGTGGTTGCTTCACAAATCTCCCGTTTTTTACGCTCAGAAAATAGAAAATGGCTTTTTGGTGCAACGAAAAGGAAAACTTTCTCCTGCAATATTGTTCGCCATCCCATGATGCATACGTATGCACAAACCTCGAATGAGATAGGTCATTTTATGAAGGTTTTTTGAGACATAATTAATATACCAATTTTGATATTTTTCCTTCCAACTATTACACATAATATGACACCATACGAAGGTTTCACATTGTTTCGACCATTTTTGAATATTTTTATGCCCGTCTTAAACTATGGTAAAAACAACGAGCATGAAGATCCTTATTCAACATAAATATCTAATATTTGAGTGTAGATAGATAGAATTTATTTTTCTGCAAATTTTGATATATTATTTGTATTTTCTGAATTAGAATGATTTTTTATGATTTTGCTAAGGTTAATGTGATAAAAGGAAAAAAAAAGAAAAAGATAAGACTTTGCCGTGTATACTGCGGAGTACACATGGCAAAGCCACCATTGTCGGGTGGCCAATGGCGAGGGCACACGGCAAAGAGGCATGTCTACAGCCGTTAACTTGTCCCTGTCAAGTGGACCTGTGGGGTCACGGGTCCCACCTTGTTGCCGTGACAACACATATGCCGTGTGCCGCTGTCGATGTTGCCGAGTGTGTTTTCTTTGCTATGTTTCTTTGTGGGTATTTGTCGTGTATATTTTTTTGCCGTGTTCCTTTTCAAAAATTTGCCAAGTTCGCGTACTTTATCATGTGGTTACTAAAACCCACATGACAGCATTTGCCTTTGCCATGTTCCGACCTAGTAGGCATACGGTAAACCCGTGGGTACACAACAAAGAAGTTTTTTTCCGTAGTGGTACACCGATAGGGACTGATCGGTGTACGGTACATCGATAGGTACTAATCGATGTAGACAGGCACAAAATCACAAACACATGTCTAAGCAAGAAAATGCAACTAATCGTTGTAACAGCCATGCTAGAATCTAAAATTTTGAATTTTGTGTATTATTTCTAAAATTTATTAAAAAGTGTATTATTTAAAAAAAAATAGCCTACTAGTGACCAGTTAAAATTAATACTTCCTCCGACCCATATTAATTGACTCACATTTGTCTAAATTTGAATGAATCTAGACACTATTTAGTATATAGGTTCATCCAATTTTTGACAAATTCGAGTCAATTAATATGGATCGGAGTGTAACATTCTCCACGGGACATCGATCGACCCATTGACAGAACGAACAATACTGCTTCTAAGTTCTGACTTGCTACTACTACCGCAGCGTGCGTGCGTGCGTACATCGATCATAGTAAATTAGTAATTACACTAGAACTGTTTGCTATCCCTCATATCCAAATCAGCTGAACAGCTGGTCGTAGACGCCGCCGGTGGCCGAGTCCATCAAGTAGTTGTTGTAGGCGTACTCGCTCATGAAGGCGAGGTCGGCCTCCATGCCGAACTGCGCTGCCATCGCGGCGTGGTGAGTCACAGTCGAGAACGACGACGAACTCGGGCTGCTGCCTTCTGCATCCTCCATGCCGAACTGCTCCACCACCATCGCTGCCGGGTGGTGTGTCACGGTCGAGAACGACGACGAACTCGGGCTGCTGCCCCCGCCGCGAGTTGTCGCCGCCGCAGGCATGAATTTGCTCTTCTCCTCCGTCTCAGCCAACATCTCCTTCAGCCTCAGCAGCTGCAAGTGGATATAAGTGCAGATGTTAGTACAGCACAACCAGCTAGGACTTAGCAGCCAAGGATTCTGACATGTAAGTACTGTACCTCGGCCTCCAGCTGGCAGTTGTGCACGACGACGGCGTCGTGGGCGGCACGCAGCTTGGAGAACTCCTCCTCGATGAGCTTGCTCTTGTAGCGGGCGCGGCGGTTCTGGAACCACACGGCCACCTGCTTGGTGTCCAGGCCCAGCTCGGCGGCGAGCTTCTCCTTGCGCGGCGTCTCCAGCTTCCGGTCGTTCCTGAAGCTCATCTCCAGGAACTGCGCCTGCTCGTCGCTCAGCTTCCGCTTCCTCGCCGCGTCGTCCCCTCCTCCGATCTCCCCCCCGCCGGGGACTGCCTCGCCTTCCGCCTCCGCCGCTGCCGGCCGGCCTTCTTCTGCTCGCCACCTAAATAATCAACAGGACATTGCGCAGTGCGCACGGTCAGCTAACCATTATTCTCGGAGCTGCCTATTCTCTAGCTTGCACATGCACATGCGTAGCATGATATATAGCTGACTGTTGAGCAGCAGGCGGAAGACTTACCGGAGTCTGGTGTGGACGCGTCCGCAAGGAAGCTCTCCGGGAAGACGAACGAAGCGAACATCCGCCTCTCTTCCTCCTGAGGGCTCATCTTTTAAGTAAAGCTACACGAGAACTGCTTGATTGAGTATTTGATCTGCTCTAATCGATGCTTTGGGCTATGGATATTTTGAGAGGGGCGCTATAGCTAAGTAGGAAGCAGCTGCTGTGCTGTACAATGACCAGTGTCGGAGTCTGTGAGCTCGGAGCTTGGCCGGCCGAATTTATAGAGGGAGAGTGAGGGAGGAGGTACTACCTCTGTCCTAAGACTTAAGGCTTATAATTTTTTTAAGAGTCAAACTATCTAAAGTTTAACCAAGTTTTTAGAGAAAAATATTAATATTTATAATACGTAATTCATACTATTTCATATACCATGCAACATATTTTTACATGGTATATATATAATATAATAGTTCTTGCTAGCTTTCTAAACATTTGATCAAACTTTATATGGCTTGACTTTTTAAAAAAGTTATAGGCCTTACACCTTGGGATGGAGGGAGCTGGCAACTCGGAGTACTACTACCAGTTGGGGGCTTGACAGTTCTTGTGTGGAGCCACTAGAAAGCGATGTGTGTGTGAATTGTCATCCTAATGATGATGAGTGCGTCCTAGATTGGTAGGAGCTTTCCCTGACTAATTGTGTGCTAGTTTTGGATAATAATAGAAAATGAAACGGGAGCCGGGTGTATCTGTAAAGCGATGGAGCTTAATTGACATGCTTATTACTATTTACTAGTACTACATATTTACTACTGTGCCCAGATCGCAGCATTTCTAGCAGATATTGCATATCGCCGCAAATTTTTCCCTGATATGCGGCACCGATATCCAAAAATTCCAGATATAGTAAAAGACCGAATACTGCAAAAACAAAATACGGTAACCCGCATCAAGGCCCATCCATCCCACATATATTCGGTGCCGAGGATGCGGTATCACACATCCATTTTTCCCTTCCTCCTCCGCCCACGAACCCTCGCTGCCGCCCGCCCATGTCTTCGATTCTGACCACATCCGCCGTTGAAAAACACACCGTCGCCGCCAAAATCAGTGTACACTCCCAATCTTGCCATGGCCGGCCAATCGTGGCCCGATTTGGACGCACGCGGCCTCACTTCTCCGGGCCGCGATGGGAGCTCTGGCCTGTGAGCTTTCCCGGCGCTACTATCGGAGGAGGAGGAACGCGAGTGCCTCTCTGAGAAGGGACACGACCACGACGCCCTTGGGCGCACCCGCGCGACCCTGTCGCAGACGATGCCGAGGATCTCTTGATTGCCAAAATCTGCGCGTTCCCGCCGGTCGTCCGCGTGCCCGCCGCCGACGACGAGCATGAGGAGCTCTTGGTGAATGGGCCCAAGTTCAACTCCCTGTGCACTGCGATCATGGACATCGTGCAGCACCGGAAGCGTTGTCGCCTCGCGCGCAGGACGGAGAAGCGTGATCTTTTTAATGTCGGTCGCCTCTCCCTCCGCGAGCACACGGCTCAAGGCCCTCGAAGCCGACTACCCCGATGAGTACTTCACCAACGACGACTACGACAAAAACGCCAACAACACCGAGGAGTAAGCGCGCTCCGCCGCTGCCGTAGATGATCCGGTGAGTAGGTACCGCTGATGGAGCTACGTAGATGCTAGGTGAAGTCTGGATGCATGGTGCGGCATTATTTTTTGCTAAACTTATGTAGACCTCGATAATCAAAACCTCCTCTATGTATGAATCAGGTACCAATAATGTGTGATGTTTTTTAAATATGCATTTTGGATTAGTGTATTTATTCTGTCCCAGCATTTTTCATACTGCAAACCAGGTTTCCGATCTACTACATCCGTGTTTTGCAGCACCGCGTGATGCGGTAGCAGATACCGCATATCGCGGTAGTGCATCCTGCAGATATGGTGTACCGTAGACCTATTTTGCAGTATGAAAAAAGCTCCAACAGAACACATACAGTAGATTCAAACTACATATTTTAAAAACATCACACGTTGACGCCAGATTTATACATATGGAAGGTTTTGATCATCAAGATCGATAATTGTTTAGCAAAAAAATGATGCCACGCCCTGCATCCAGATTAGACCTAGCATCTACATAGCTCCACCGGCGATACCTACTCACCGAAGCATCTACGTACGGCGGTTGTGGCAGCACGCGCTTACTCGTCGTCGGTGGTGTGTCAGTGTAGACGTCCTCGGTGTAGTCAACGACTAGGCCCGCGAGCCACGCCTGGTGCTCACGGGCGGAGAGGTGGATGACACGACGAAGATCACGCTTCTCCGCTCAGCGGGCGAGGCGGCGGCGCTTCCGGCGCTCCATGATGTCCATGAGCGTGGTGCAGAGGGAGTTGAACTTTGCCTCGTTCACAAAGAGCTCCTCGTGCTCATCATCTGAGTTGTCGTCGGCGGGAGCGGTCTCGTGGATGACCAGCGCGGCCGCGCATATTTCGTTTATCAAGAGCTCCTCAGCATTGTCCGTGGCAGGGTCGAACGAAGACCCCGCCCTTGCAGGCGAGGTCACGGGGGTGCGCCCTGGGGTGTTGTGACCACGCCCTTGCTTGGAGCGGCGCCGGCGTACCTCCTCCTCTGATGACAGCGGCGGGCGAGCTCGCAAGCCGGAGCTCCTGCTGCAGCGTGGAGAAGCGCGGCCGAGGTCACCCAAATAGCAGCTCGATTGGTCGGTCATAGCAAGATAGGAGCTCGACATAGAGGTAGACGGCGGCAAGGGTTTCTGGGCAGGGGAGGAAGAGGAAGACGGATGCGAGACCCCGCATCTAGACCCCCCGCACAAAATATATGCGGGACGGATGGGCCTTGATGCAGGATACCGTAATTTTCTTTAACAGTTTTTGGCCCTTTACGGATTTAGAAAAGCCACTTTTGGCCTTGATACCGCATATTGGCAAAAAAATTTGGGACCTCCGATATCGTGATATATCGCAATATCTGTTAGATATTCTCTTAGAATATCCACTATGTTGACAAAAAGGCTATCCATAAAGAAAAAGTAGTTAACAAGAAGTTCCACATACATAGCGGAGACTATCAATAAGTTATCCATAAACAATAGAATATTATTTTAGTTTCTGCTCTCTCTCTTACATGTGTGCAACTTTAACTGACATGTGAGTCCAGCTTATAAACAAGTTTAATTAGATACATTGTGATGCAATCAATAAGCTTATGATATGATACGTGGATCCCAGTTTATAAACATATTCTTCTATATACATATACATAGTTGATACCCTTAGGCAACAAGGACGCATGCACGCACTCGCCGGCCGGGCGGAGATGGTCGACCTGTGTGGCGAAAACTGTAAAACTCCTGTGCATCTTTTACTTTTCGCCGATGCGGATGGCCTCGATAGTACCAGCACGTACGTGTAGCTGGTGCAGCACTTCGATCGGTGTACTCCCCTTCTCTCAAACTTAGTAAATTAAAGCACAAAAAGGGCCAGAATTCATTAATACTTTTTCGGTTTGAAGGACATAAAGGGGTATGGGTAAATCCTGGCTGTTTTGTGTTTTCAGTTTTCTAAGTTTAAGATGAGGGGGAGCACACGGAAAGCAAAGCACTTGTAAATTTTGACAAGTATGCAACATATACATGCGCGCATGCACCAAGCTAAGAGAAAATTGGGAGTAACTTGTTAATTTGTTAACTTATCCTGCGTACTGTAATTTCAGGGTGTGAGAGTGGTGGTGTGATGTGTAAGCAGCTAGGTAGCTAGCTAGGGGGCGGAACGAGCCGAGAGTTTCGGGCGCACAAGTTACCCATCGATCGGATGGAGCTACAGTACTATGGTCGTGTCGGCTTCCGGGGTCCGGCCCACCGGAGACACCACAAAAGTCACCAGCGACGAGCACGCCTAGCAAAGCCAAACGGCCTTGACGTCAACTAGCTAGATCGATGCATGCACGCACGCTTGAGCCGTACCTCGCTTCAAAAATACATCTGTCAGTTTGGCACGGTTGCCAGATCCACTTCCAAGTGTGATTTGATTCGTATATAGTAAGTATCATCTCTCATAGAATACACATATACTTCTCCGTCCTTAAATTAGTGTACTTTCAACTTTTGCCTAAGTTAAATATAATTAAATTTAATCAATTTTATAAAAAAATATAGAAACATATATTACATCAAATTGACATATTATGAAACTAGATTTAAAAACAAATCTAATGGTATCAATTTAATGTCATAAATATTTGTACGTTTTTCTAAAAAATTATTCAAATTTTAAAATTTAACTTAAAACAAGACTAGAAGTAATACTTATTTATATATGTATTTGTGTGGATAGGGCTAGCGAGCATGTGACCAATTCGATCGCTTACGTACACATATATTATATGTTCGCCAGGATGTTCCTTCGGTCTCTTCTTTCTTGTGTATATATAGTTTACAACCTCTTGCTGTCTTTCTCTTGCGTACGATTCATAAAGTTTGTGTGAACAGTACTCTGCCTTTTAAACAACACGACGGATCGACATACTAGATCAGAGGCGCGTCCTACGCGGGCGGGGTACTGAATGACGGCTGAAATTTTAAGGAAGTTTGCAGCATCTGCCTGCGTGCTCGTGTACCCTGCCCTTGCTAGCATAGTGGCATGGCCGGCTCATAATTCGCCACACAGGTATTCTACTGCTCCAAGGAACGCAAAGTCCTCGTGCTGCAATACCCGCGCGGTCCTGTTTCTTATCCATATATGCCTGCAGGGCCTGCAAGTCGTGTGCATGCATTGCATCGTCAAACACTATCAATGACAAACTCCACAGCTACTTTGCACGACTATAGTTATGACGAGAAAAAATGAAATCAAAGGACAAATTAAGTCTCCTTTGATCAAAAAGGTATGTTGTGGCTCCAAGTAGAGAGACCGGTAAAACTCGTCTAGGGTTTCATCCCACCTCTGCCATTAGGGTTTTGCATGGCAATAGCGGACCAAAGAATATTTTAAAGTCTAGGCAAACAGTAAAATTAAAGATTTAAAATACAATTTTTAGTCAAATTTTAATAAAAATAGACTTTATCGGCCGGCTCGAAGCCCAGGCACTTTGCCGGGCTGAAGAGGCGTTGTGTCCGCCACTGTCTGGAGGTGTATCGGTCTATGGACCCTTGTTTGTAGAAGCATTTATTTTTTTGTTTATCTTGATTTTTAGTGTGCTCTTCAACATGGTGAGGCGGATGCTACATCCTGATGTAACAACAAGATTCCCGCCATATCCTCGCTCTGGTGGTGCGTCTAGCACTGGCAGATGGCACGTGGTGTTGTGTGTCTAGCGGATTTTCAGGATGCAGTAAGTTTTGGTGTTTGTTGGTGCAATATTAGGTCTACTTCTTCCAATCTACATGTTTCATCTTTGGCGATGGTTTTCGTTCTAGTGTGTTGTGACTTTCTATTTGTCTACTACATGAGCTCTACTACGACAAGATTTTCCTAGGACCTTGGTTCTTCTGTTGGTAATATATTCAGGCAATACTTTGTTTGTGTTTTTATACTAAGTTTGTGGGCCATAGACAAGCTCTACTAAAACAAGACTTTCCTAGCTCCGGTGATGGAGGAACGAGGGCGACAAGCCTTAGGCTTGCACCAGCATCTGTAGTCATCGTCAGATGGTCTAAGGACTTATTTGTAGTTTTATTACTCTTTGGGTTATTTGTACTACTGTAGGTGATTATCAATATATTGATGCACCTTTTTGGAAAAAGTCTCTTTTGATCAGCCGCCGGCTTCAAACACAGAGGTCCTAGAAACCACCACCAAAAGTCTACTAAAAAATGGTTATGCTAATTCTTAGTCGAGCCAAAACTATGTTAGAATCCGTCAGGTTTGCATAGTATGATGCGCCTTACGAGTTATAAGTGGATCTGTGGCTAAGATTTTTCAGCTGCAAGTGAGTTGCATCTTGAATTTTCTCACTTGCAAGTGGATTGCAACTAAAACTCAATGGAAGGTGAGAATGCAACGGTGATTTTTTAGTTGCAACATAGTTTTGTACTCATAGTCAATTTTTTGTGGGACAGACTTTGTGTGCACCCAAAATGGAATATGGAGATATGCGAACGCATAATTTTTCTCGAAATTTATAACATTTCAAATACGTTTAAAATATATTTTAAATAAAGTGAGCACGCGCACCCAAGAGCCAAAACACCACTATCCAGTGGATATATATGTAATGATTTGTTTTTACTAATCTTGCTATGAATCGGCGTTGGAAGATTTCTTCTTCGTTGCCATCTTCAAGAAAAACGACAACTTCTTTATCCAGTCACAAATAAAAATAAATAGCATTGCACACACTGTTGGTAGTATATTCGGGCAATAGTTTGCTGGTCTTTTTTTACTAAGTTTGTGCGCCATAGACATTGACATTTGCTGTAACTTTCAGGCATAATATAGCACTAATCGCCGCATTTCATCTCTCTCACTTTAGAGATGTGATCTTGGTGCGCATCATTCAGTCGAGTCAGCTGAGAAGTAACCAGTGACTACCGAGTAGAATTAATTCCTTTCATCTGGCTGAGTGACGGATTTGGACGTGGCGGAGACAACATATATTCGCGACCGGCGTGCAACCGTACACGTACAGGAGGTGATGGCGATTACACATCAATCCACCGGACGATTTGTCTCTTCCCACTCTGAAAGATGCATGCATGTATGCTGGTGGGTTTGTTACCAACACACGAATAGGACTTGTTGTGACTTGTGTAACTAACTGATCAGAATTCATGCATGTGTGCTTCATGATCCGGATTCTAATCCAATATATACTTCTGTTTTAAAATATAATATATTTTAGTTTTGTAAAGAAAATGTATCTAAACTTTTTTAGTGTATAGTTTTACTTTAAAGCTGAGTAAACCTACATCACTACATGAATGGATGGATACGTCGACGGCCGTGACCAGGCCAGCCCTCCCAAGCCGCGGTAGGCGTAGAATTCCCCTTAGCCTATGCTATGCCGACGGCTGCCCTCGGCGTAGCCAACGCCGATGGCTGCCTTTGGCGTAGCTATTTTTTCTTTTAGCTCATTAAACTTTGAAAAATCATAACTAAATCATTCTAATTCGAAAAAATACAAAAAATATATCAAAATTTTCAGAAAAATAAGATCTATCTATCTACACTCAAATATTACACATTTATAAATAAAAATTAAGTGATATATAAAACATTATATATAGTTTAAAACAGGCGTAAGAAATTCGAAAACGATCCAACACTAGTAGAAAACGGATCTTTGGTCCAGAGCATGCAAACCGGGGAATAATGCCTTGGTCCCAACGGCTAGAAACGGCCGCAAGCCCCAGAAGACATTAGTCCCGGTTCGTAGGGGACCTTTAGTGCTGGAAAGGAGCGGATGCGTGGACCTTTAGTCCCGGCTCGTTTAACAAACCGGGACTAAAGGGCCCGACTATATCTTCTTCCCCTCCCATCCCGAGCCATTTCAAGCTCACACAAGCATCTCCCTCATATTTCTCCCCTCAAACTCGAGTTCTTACCAATTTTTCTCAAGATTTGTGAAGATTTTTGCCTCCGCATCTATCTAAGGGTCCTAAGAGGTTAGCAACTTCATCATTTTATCTTTCATTGCTTGTTTTAGCTTATTTCATGCTCTAGAAATGGATAGATTTGTGTGGATTTTATATCTATATATCTAGTTAATTTGGCACATATAGTTCTCAAAATTCATTTTGATTCATCGAAGCACATAGATACATGAGTTCATCCTATCTATATATCTTGGTTTGGCACGTAGTCTCGAAATTCAGACGGTTCACAGTGCATCATGCCACCGTCGAGCACCAAAATATCCTTCTTTCTTCTACCTGCCATCACAAAATCCATTGCAACAAAAATAAGAACCAAAACTATGAAGGCTCATATATATATAGTGGCACCCTAGCATTTTAATTAATCATCGGCCGTTTAAGCAAGTAAGAACAAAAACATGAACACGCCGAGGAGCTATCAAATTAAAATTAAATTAGGGAGTGCCTCTATGACGAGCCCCTCAAAGATGTCTGAGGACGCGGCATCCTAAGACATCTTCGAGAAGCTCTGCCATAGTGGTGTGCCTGCTCTCGCACACCATCTTTCAGTTTATATCTTCTCTAGCTAAATCAGTATGCTGGTGGAGCTAACTAATTTCACATATTAGGGAGTGCCTCTACGGCGAGCTCCTCGAAGATGTATGAGGACGAGGTCCTAAGACATTATGACACCCTCGGGATCAGGGCTAAACAAATCCCACACCTCCGTCTGACATAAGCTTAACCTTGAGCTCGAGGATATCCAGTGAAGAATCGATAACACAGCAGTGACCCTAAGACACAAAATTTATTACAGCAAGCTCATATCTGAGCGAAGAACCAAATTATTACAAGCGGAGGTCACTGACCACAAACATCAATCAATGGAAGGCAAATTATGCTATTAAGTATAGCAAACTTAACAAATGGCCTAAGAGGCATGAAGCATAACAATGACGTCCCCGCCCATAGATTCCAGGCTGCCGGCCGGGAACCCCAAGCTACTCGTCGGTGTTGATGTAGTAGCAAACTAATCTTCAGGGAACGCTTACTCTACCAAAAGTATCAACAAAGCAAGGGTGAGTACAGGGTGTACTCTGTAAGACTTATGGCTGGTGGAGTTGTTTTGCACAAATCCACTTTTGTTTATAAAACAAGAGAGAGAAGAAACCCGTCTAGTCAGAATATTTCAAAAGGGATAAGAGAGCGACATCTCCGAAATATCGATCATCATATCTTTTTATATCCACCAAGTCATCATCATCTACCAACTAGGATCACCCCCTCGTACCCATGAGAAAGCATCCTTAAGCGCACGTTGATCTACCAAGTTTTACTATAAGGTTATAGTTCTCTATGATCTCACATCCGTTCCCAAGTCGTCCATAACCGTGGACACGGCTTTCCGAAAGACTATTATCCTGCAGGGGTGTACAACTTTACCCACACGTACTAACCTTCTCTTAATGCCAGAATCATTAGCCCTCTTCCTTGGAAGACCGACAGAGGGTGGTTAGACACAACCTTTACCTTGCTTTCGCCGAGACCATGAGTCACGCAATAAGTATGGTTCCGCCATAACGGGTCAAATACCGAAGCTGTTACTTAAAGATGTGAGGCAAGGTCGGTTCACCAGGGGCTCCATTGACCCCAAGCAACCCCGGCCACGCTTACCTACCTATTATGAATGCACCTCCTTCACCGCCTTCGAGAAGATCCAGAATGCATGTCAAATGGAACACCTGAACTATGTGACTCATGGAATCTACTAGGCAAGTTAGTCAATCAGGGGGTCCCCATAAACCCCGTGTGGTTGTACGCTCGTCCTGGTTCAAGAGGCAAGAACTCGAGTCCTAGTGGTGGCGAGCATGGGACTAGAAAAACCACATCCCACTGTGGCCTTTCATACAAGCCTTAGCATGTTTAATCTCATATCACCTCTGATATCATCTCATCACGTTCTCCTGTCATACTAGATTCTTTGTATCTGATACATCATCTGGATGAACCAGCACTGACAACTATGCATGGCTAAGCAAGACACAGATATAAGCTCTAGCAGTGCATACAAGCCAAACCTAGTTATGCTAGGAGCAGTGGATCAGGTAATATATGCTCAAAGGGAGTATGCAAAAGATAGGATACTCTATCTATCGATAAAAGACCACAGTAGAATCATATGCAATATGAAAGAAATTAAAATGCTTTCGAAATCATAGGATGATATCATGGTGGGGCTATGCTTGCCTTTTCCAGTTGATAACCAATAAGCAGATCTTCGGGAGTCTTATACTTGACTTGGTTATAGTTGGCCAAGTATTGTTCGTCGATCTTCAATCTTCAACGTTCTTGATCTCGATCTTCGATCTCTATCTCGATATCGTATTCTACCGGAAAGAACCAAACACCGGAAAGAAAGAGAAAAAATCAACACATGGCATCGATGAAATGCTCAAGCAAGAATGATGATATGACAAGTTAAATTGCATTGAAATGTAACCCTAAGGCATGCTCGATAGTTTAAACGGGGTTCCGAGGGTATAAACCCTAACACGGGAAAACTCCGGATGCATCTATGAGGGGTTACTATGTTCTTCTAATTATACTTGTCATTTAAGTTGTTGAACTATGCATGATTATAACTTATATAAGTAGTTCTCATTGTTTGAACATTTTGATATATTATTTGTATTTTCTGACTTATAAATAATAAGTTATTGATTTTACAAGATTATATCATTTTTTGAATAATTTAATCATTTTAAATTGGATTACTGCGTCAGCATGAGACAAAGATGACATCACTAGGGCACTGGGTGTTTTCTCACTGGTACTAGCTCTAGCCACTGCGGTTGACTTGTGGGCCAGGAGCCACATAGGCTGCCACCGTGGCCAACCTTGCATGCTGCTGACGCGGGCCTCACATCACCATAGAGGCGAGGTGGCAGACGGTGGCCAGCAGTGATGCTGGAGAGCGCGCAGGGCTGCGGGGCTTTGCGTGTTGAATCAGCGCATCGAGGGGAGCCTAAGAGGGGCGGCGCCGCTAGGAAAGGGTCATCGCAGCGGTGGCTGCGGCGAGCAACGGCGGCGGCACACGGCAGTGGTCGACGTGGGGAACAAACCAGAGATGGAGGGGAGGGTGGAGAGGCTCCTGAGAACCACCAGCTCACCAGGATGCTCGTGGGAACGTCGTCGAGGCAGGGCGAGGCCGGGTGTGGCTGAAATCGACGGTACAGCGGCAGCCGGACTTCGAGAAGGAGGGCTTGATTCGGCCGATTGAGGACGCGCCAGCTTGCTTGGTTGGTCGGAGACGAACGAGGATGGCGAGGCGAACCTCCTGGTACGGTCGGCGAGGCTCGGGGTTACCGGAGACGGCGGGGATAACGACGACATGCAAGGCTAGGGTTTGGCTAGAGAGAGAGAGAGAGAGGTCGTTGAGAGGGGAAAAGAGGACGAGGTCGAATCAGGGCACCTCGGAGGCCTCATCTTCAGCTCCTGGGGCGGCGGGGCGATGATCTTGGCGCGGTGCCAATCAACGGCCGGCGGGCGGACAGGCAGCTGATTGCCGCTCACGGGGAAGATGACAGACAGAGAGGCGAAGGGGTATGGGCCAGATGGGCCAGACTGGGCTGCGCATAGGCGACAGGGAAGAGAAGGACAAGGTGGGCTTGGCCCAGGTAGCTAGGGTTTCTTGATTTTTTCTAGAAAACTTTTTTCTATTTCTGTCTTGATTTATCTCTTTGTAATTTGAATTTCCAAACTATTTTGAATAATTTCAAAAATACCAAAGGCTTTATAAAAATATGTAAAATACTTAGAGGCCCTTGTAATCCATTTGGGCTCCATTATTTTTGTACTTTTCAAATTCAAACCATTTTGAATGGATTTCGAGAGAGGAAAAAAACTAGGATTTAGGGCTTTGCTATTTCTTGTTGCATGCATTCTTTTTATATGATGCTCATGAATGCACAATCAACCCTAAATATTGATTAACTAAAACTGGGGTGTTACAGACATCTTCGAGAACCTCCGCCATAGTGGTGTCCCTGGTCTCGCACACGATCTTCCTTGCAGTTGATGTTTCACAAGGAAGCCTATTTATAGATTAAGCAACACAACATAGTGTCGAAACTCGCGACATAATGTCGACACTCACCCCTGTCACAGTGTCTCCACCCACTGAAACAATGTCGCCACTCACTCACATAGTGTCTCCACTCACGACATATAGTGTCGTCACCCACTTTTAGTCCCGTTTGGAGTGTCCTTTAGTCCTGGTTGGAGACACCATCCGGGACTAAACGAGCTCACGTCGGCCCGAGCCTGCCGCAACCCCTTTAGCCCCGGTTGGTGTGTCCAACCGGGACTAAAGATGTAGTAGAAAGTTTTTAAATTGGTGCATAGTTGTTTGATGTATACGATGTGTTCTTTTATTTTTAGACTAGTACTACTATTAGCATCATGATTTTGTTTGATGAACTTATATAATGCAAATGAGACAACAATGGATGTACGCTGAACGAATCTCTAACGAGTTCATTAAAGGCATGCGTTCTTTTCTCGTTGTTGCAGAGGCAAACAAGCAGAATGGTTTTATGTGTTGTCCATGTGGTGAGTGTCGGAATCAGAAGGAATACTCTTCCTCAAGAGTCCTTCACGGCCATCTATTTCGGCCTGGTTTCATGTCTGGCTATAATTGTTGGACCAAGCACGGAGAAAGAGGGGTTATGATGGAAGACAAGGAAGATGAAGAGAATGATGACAACTATCCTATGTCCCCTGAATACGGTGGTACTACAATGGAAGACAATGATGAAGAAGAAGCAGAAGAATGTGCATCATATGAGCCAGATGGTGATCTTGGTCGGGCCATTGCTGATGCAAAGGGAGAATGTGATAGCAAAAGAGAGAGGTTGAAATTTGAGCAGATGCTAGAGGATCACAAGAAATTGTTGTACCCGAATTGCAAATATGGCCACAAAAATCTAGGTAGCACACTGGAATTGCTGCAATGGAAGGAAGATGTCGGTATGCCTGACAAGGGATTTGAAAAGTTGTTGAAGATAATGAAGAAGCTGCTTCCAAAGGATAACAAACTGCCCACCAGTACTTACGAAGCAAAGAAGGTTGTCTGCCCTCTAGGATTAGAGATACAGAAGATACATGCATGCATTAATGACTGCATCCTCTACCGCGGTGAGCGGTACGAGAATTTGGATGCATGCCCGGTATGCACTGCACTGCGTTATAAGATCCGACGAGATGACCCTGGTGATGTTGAGGGGGAGGACCCCAGGAAGAGGGTTCCCACCAAGGTGATGGTATGCTCCTATAATACCACGGCTAAAACATTTGTTCAGAAATGAAGAGCATGCCAAGTTGCTGTGATGGCACAAAGAAGACCGTAAGAAAGACGAGATGTTGAGACACCCCGCTGATGGGTCGCAGTGGAGAAAAATTGAGAGAAACTACCCGGACTTTGCAGGTGACACGAGGAACTTATGGTTTGGTCTAAGTACAGATGGCATGAATACTTTTGGGGAGCAGAGCTGCAGTCATAGCACATAGCATGTGACTTTGTGTATCTATAACCTTCCTCCTTGGTTGTGCATGAAGCGGAAGTTCATTGTGATGCCAGTGCTCATCCAAGGCCCGAAGCAACCCGGCAACGACATTGATGTGTACCTAAGTGAAGGCAGTGGCGGGCTCAGGAATTTCACAATGGGTATTCATAGTAAAAAAATGAAGGAAAAAACAACAAAAAAAGGTGTGGGAGTAGGATTTGATCTTGTGATCAATTGGCTTTGTAAGCATTTGATCTAACCAACTACTCCTATGCATACTTGTGACAAAATTTCAATCAGTTTTCTATACAAATAAACTAAAATATAAGGCACTACCATATAATTTAGAAATTTTGACAAAACTTTTGGGTATTCAGATGAATACCCTTGATACATGCTGGGCCCACCCCTGAGTGAAGGGAATATGCCCGAAATAATAAAGTGGTTATTATCGTATTTCTTATTTATGATAAATGTTTATTTTGCATGCTATAGTTGTATTAATACAGAAACGTTAATACATGTGTGTTTAATAAACAAAAAGGAAGTTCCTAGTTATGCCTCTCTTATAAGATAACTCGTTGATTAACAAGATGATCAAAGGTTTCCTGATCATGGATATTGGATGTTGTTAATAACAAGGTCACAACATTGTTGGAATGATGTGATGAACATTCATCCGAAGTATAGCATTACGATCAAGGTCATTGTGTTTATATTGCTATAACATCATACGAAGTAATCTTAGTCCTTAGACCATGAGATCATGTCAATCACTAACACCGGAAGAGTATCTTGATAACATCAAATGTCACACCATAACAGGGTGACTATAAAGATGGGTTCAGTGCTACGAAGGTGTTATGTTGAGGCTCATGGATCAAGAGTGGAATTTTTTCCATCCCGATGACGGGTAGATATACTCTGGGCCCTCTCGGTGATATCACATTATTTAGCTTGCAAGCAAGTGATTTGATCACTAGAATGTTATATCACGGAAACGAGAAAAGAGTACATGTCGGTAACGAGATCAAACTAGGTATGTAGATACCGATGATCGAATCTCGGACATGTAATATATCGCGAGACAAAGGGATTGAGTTACATGCGTATAAGGTTCACACGATCACAGAAGTCATCGTTGAATATGTGGGAGTCAGTACGGATCTCTAGGTCCCGCTGTTGATTATTGATCGGTGAGGGGTATCGATCATGTCTGCATTATTCGTGAACCGTAGGGTGACACACTTAAGGGATACCAACGCCATTAGGAGCAAATGATATGCGAGAGAAAGAAAAATAAAGCACGGGAATTTATTTCACTAGACACCAAAATCGTTTCGGTTGAAATTGCTGAAACTGGTTATGCATGTGAAATTGAAATGTTATAAGGGGTTTTATGTGAATGTTTGTTAATTAGAGTAATTAACAAAATTCTGAATAAATTAAATAAAAGAGTTTTATTAAATGAGAGCTTGCATTAATTTTGGTGGAAAATTAATGCATGTGAGTGGAATTGTGAGTGGAGGTGTTTTTATGTGAGTGGATCTTCCACCACATGAATAAGGGAGAGGTGGGGGCACCCTCCATGGCTGGCGGCCATGCCCCCTTGGGTTGTACCCCTCCCCTATAAAAGGACCCCCTCCTCTCACTTCTCTCACACACCTCCTCGCGAAGGATCTCTCTCCCACCTTTAGAATTCCCCCATGGTCTCGGATCAGCGAGATACATATTCCCGGTGGCTTTTTCTGTAAGGATTTGTTTCTTCTGCTGCTTCGCTGGAAGGAGGGCGTGGAGGTTGTCGGGGTACTCGGACATGTGTGCGATCACGGATGCACCACTGCTTTGTGGTGCTGGACTTGATGGTGCTGGACCGGCTGGACCAGATGGACTTCATCACGATCTTGAGATCGGCAAGCGTTCGACTACATCATCCATGAGTATAACCTCGTTAATGCTATTCGGTCTTCGAGGGTATGTATTTTATGGATGTATATCCACTCGTTGCTTGTATCTAGTAGATAGATATTGGTACTTAGTTCCCATCATAGGAAATTTTTTGTTTTCTATGCTGCGAACCCTTCACTAAGGCCATTAGTTGAAGAACTTTTATAGCTGTGGCACATACAAGGTGTAAATGTGTGGGATGAGCACAAACGTGAGGAATTTAACCTACGAGCATTTTTGTTCGTAACCATCAATGATTGGCCTGCTCTTGTAACATTTCAGGACAGACAAACAAGAGATACAATGCATGCACACACTGTTTAGATGGCACTGAAAGTATTTATTTGGATAAGTGTAATAAGAATGTATACCTAGGGAATCGTCGTTTTCTTCCGCCCACGCATTCCCTAAGAAGGAAATGCAAGCATTTCAATGGTGAAGCAGATAACCGGAGTAAGCATGTCTGTCATACTGGTGATGATGTATTTGATATGGTGAAGGATTTAAAAGTAATCTTTGGAAAGGGTCCTGCCAGACAGTCCGTTCCGAAGGACGCTGGCGGACACGCACCCATGTGGAAGAAGAAATCTATATTTTGGGAGTTACCCTATTGGAAAGTCTTAGAGGACCGCTATGCAATCGATGTGATGCACCTAACGAAGAATCTTTGCGTGATACTTCTAGGCTTCTTGGGCATATATATGGAAAGAATAAAGATACACCAGAAGCAAGACAGGACCAAAAACATATGAAAGACAGAGAAGGCAGGCATCCAGAGCTATTTCAAGGTACTGCCAGCTACGCTCTTACCGAAGAAGAGAAGCAAATCTTTTTTGAATGCCTGAGTAGTATCAAGGTCCCCTATGGCTTCTCGTCCAATATAAAGGAAATAATAAATATGGCAGATAAAAAATTTCAGAACCTGAAGTCTCATGACTGCCACGTGCTTATGACGCAGTTGCTTCCGGTTGCTTTGAGGGGACTTCTGTCGGAAAATGTTCGTTCCTCGAGTACCCATTGTGAAGCTATGTTCGTTCCTCAATGCAATTTCTCAGAAGGTAATCGATCCAGAAAGTCTACCAGGGTTACAGAAAAATGTGGTCTAGTGTCTTGTCAGCTTTGAGTTGGTATTCCCATCGTCCTTCTTCAACATAATGACGCACCTTCTAGTTCACCTAGTCGAAGATATTACCATTCTCGGTCCTATATTTCTACACAATATGTTCCCCTTTAAGATATTTATGGGAGTCTTAAAGAAATATGTCCATAACCGTGCTAGGCCAGAAGGAAGCATCTCCAAGGGCTATGAAACAGAGGAGGTCATTGAGTTTTGTGTTGACTTTATTCTTGACCTTAAGCCGATCGATGTACCTGAATCACGGCATGAGGGGAGACTTAGTGGAAAAGGCACGCTAGGAAAGAAAGCAAAGATATGTATGGACGGACATTCTTTCACTAAAGCGCACTATACAATTCTGCAAAGTTCCACCTTGGTGGCTCCGTATATCAAGGTACATAAGAATATTGTACGCTCGAACTACCCGTGGTAGTCTGAAAGGTTGATTAGAGATGAACACATGAAGACTTTCGGCGGTTGGTTGCAGACACATCTCTTGAATGACACCACTGTTGGAGATCAGTTGTACTTGTTGGCCAGGTCTCCATCTTCAACTATATTGACTTTCCAAGGGTACGAGATAAATGAGAATATATTTTACACGCACGCCCAAGATAAAAAGAGCACCAACCAAAACAGTGGTGTCTGATTTGATGCAACAGACGAGAATGGAAAAAATGACACATATTATGGTTACATAGAGGACATATGTGAACTTGACTATGGTCCTAATTTCAAGGTCCCATTGTTTCAATGCAAATGGGTCAAGATGACAGGAGGTGGGGTAACGGTAGACCAACAGTATGGAATGACAACAGTGGATCTCAATAATCTTGCGTACGGAGACGAACCATTCATCCTTGCCAATGAAGTGGCTCAAGTTTTCTATGTGAAGGACATGTCTACTAGACCGAGAAAAAACGGAAAGATAAGCAAAAGAATACAATATCATACGATGAGCCAAAGTGTCACATAGTTCTTTCAGAAAAAAGAAATATGGTGGGAGTTAAGGATAGGACATACATGTCAGAAGATTATAACAAATTTCATGAAAATCCGCCATTCAAAGTGAAAACTGACCCAAGCATGCCTCTAAATAAGGAAGATGCTCCATGGTTACGAACTAGAAGAGAACCAAAACACTAGATGTGTATGTTGGTGATGTAATAATGTATTAAAACTTTTGTGAATTAATCCTATTTTTTAGAATTTCTGAGATTGCTGTAGGCAGGTAGAAAAAACAACATTTGATCACCTGAGAGAACTCATAAGAATACAGTAACATCTTCATATTTAGTCCCGGGACTAGGTAACACTCAAGACATTTATTAATATTAAAAATCGGGACAAACCGGGACTAGCTAACACTCAGGACTAAAGCCGTCCCCTTTAGTCATAATCTTTACCACTCCGGCCTCAGATTCACGGCGGGCGGGGAAGGGTTCTCCTGGATTACGATGCCGCTACCGCCCGGGGGAGGGGCCTTCTTATGGCTCTGTGCCGGGTTGACTTGTGGGCACCGTAGGCGAGGATGGCCTCCCCCGGTGATGTAGCGCATCACGCCGATGATAGTACGGTTCACCCACCACAGACGGCGGCCGGCTTCGTTGTGGTGCACCGGGGGCGGGCCATCACCCTCGTACCTGGCGAGCTCCCTTTCCCACCGGTTAGCAAAGAAGGCATTCCAAGTCTCGTAGTTGTCGGGATCCCACTAGGGATCCATCCGCTACTCCGGCGTGAGCTCGCGGTAGAAGTGGTTCGTGATGGCCGCCTGTCGGGCGGAGCCTTGAGGCACAGGAGGGACAGGAACCCCTCTAGCGCTCAGCATGCAGCTGGCGGGCGGCCGGTAGCCCGGCGGGCAAGGGTAGGTGGAGGTGCACAGCGCCTCGGTCTCCTCGAGGGTCAGAATGGCCCAGTAGGCGTTGTCCATTTTTGTGAGAGAGGAAGGTGTGGATGTGTGCATAACCATGGCGCGGTCGGCCTATATATAGATGGAAAGGGCAGGAAGCGGTGGGAAATGGCGGGAAATATCTTTAGTCCCGGTTAGTGGCTACAACCGGGACTAAAAGCTTGGTTCAGAGGGAAAGGGCGGGAAAACTTGGCGGGAAGCAGTGGGAAATGGCAGGAAATATCTTTAGTCCCGGTTAGTGGCTACAACCAGGACTAAAAGCTCTATTCAGAGGGAAATGTTGCATGTATGTGGATATTGGGATGGCTAACAATGTTGTAGGAGGAAGTTTTTCTTTTCGTCGCACGGAAAAGCCATTTTCCATTTTCCGACCGCAAAAAGACGGATCGTTTTGTGAAGCAGCCACCAAAATGCAGTTACATAATACTACCATACCAATTTTCTAAAATACTAGACCACCTTACATGAACTATCTCCCAACCGGGGGGATCTCAAACCTTTCTGTCCTTCCCGGGTGAAAAAGACAAATGTCTGCCAAATTGGTAGGAAGTGGGTCCAGTTTGAACTACAGGTACATGATCTAACGCCCGTGATTTTTTGAAAAAATCATTTTTAGACTCACAATATGTTGTTTCTTCAGAGATCCAATGCAAGTTCTGATGGGCTCATCCCCTATCTTCACGCACGACGTTTTGACCTTAGTTCGAAACGGGCATAAATTCAGAAAAGTCCGAACAATGTAAATACCTCACGTGGTGTGATATTATGTGAAATATTTGCAAGGAAAAATATCAAACTTGGTATATTCATGGCTTTCGGTCCAAGAGACCGTTGTTATGTGCTGAATCGCGGCATAATTTGTGATACTATGCCTATATTGTGCATGCATGTGGATATTGTGATGGTGAACAATGTTGCAGTAGGAAGTTTTCCTTTTTGTCGCACGGAAAAGCCATTTTCCATTTTCTGAGCGCAAAAAGACGGGTCGTTTTGTGAAGCAGCCACCAAAATGCAATTACAGAATGCTAACATCCCATTTTTATAAAATAATAGACCATCTTACATGAACTATCTTCCAACCGGGGGATCTCAAACCTTTCTGTCCTTCCTGGGTGAAAAAGACAAATGCGTGTCGAATCGGTAGGAAATGAGTCCGGTTTGAACTACATGTACATGATCTAACGCCCGTGATTTTTTTTTAAAAACTCATTTTTAGACTCACAATATGTTATTTATTTAAAGATCCAATGCAAGTCCTAATGGGCTCATCCCCTATATTCACGCAAGCCGTTTTGACCTTAGTTCGAAATGGAAAAATTCGAAACGGACATAAAAATTTCAAAAAAGGTCCGAACAATGTAAATTCAAAAACGGGAACAATTATTTTATTTACATATATAACAGAGTAGGATAATATTTTTAAGTTATAGGTCTTTTATCTCTGCAAATTTGGATATAATAATTAATTTCCTAATTGCTAATTTCCTAATTACGAAACACGGCGCGCCGAAAATCCTTTGCCGGGAGTAAAGGTTACCCTTTAGTTACCCTTTAGTCTCGGTTTGTGTTACAAACCGGGACTAAAGAGGGGATGAGTATAAATACCAACCCCTTGTGCCCCGGTTCGAGCACCGAACCGGAGCACACAGATCGATTCACGCAGTCTTCCCCCTCGCGACAGAGCCCCAGCGCCGCCACCGCGCCGTCCACCACCGCGCCGCGCCCCCGCCCGTGCCGCCCCTCCCTGGCGCCGCCCGCGCCTGTGCCGCTCCGGCGACCCGCCGACCGGGCCGCGCCGCCCGCACCACCGCCCCCGCAGGTGAGCTCTTATTAGTGTTAATTTTGTTAGTGTAATTTTGTTAGTGTATTTTAGGGTTAATTAGTTAGTAATTTTAGGGTTATTTTAGGATTTAGGGTTAATTAGGTAGTTAGTTCGAAGTTTAGGGTTAATGTAATTAGTTAATTAGTTATAATTTAGTTAGTTTGAAGTTTAGTGTAATTTTGTTTAGAAATTTTAGTTGATTTTAGTTAGTGTTTAATGTAGTTAATTAGTTGGTTTTAGTTGAATTTAGTTAGTGTTTAATATAGTTTATTTTAGTTGATACTATTTTCCGTCGTCATGTTTAAATTATATAGGTTTAATTTAGTGTTTAGGATTATGTCGCGTCCTCATCTTCGTTCACTCGGCGGGAACAACGGAGCACTACTAGACGTTGTCGCCGGGCATCCACGGGACTGGGCTCCGTCGGGCTAGCACTGGGAGGTGCTACTAGCTGGGAGACGTGCTCTGGTGAGGAATCCGGGTGATTTCGTCGACCCGGATCTTCTGTGGTGGCGGCCGAGTGGTCCAGACGCGGTGCAGAGGGAGCCGACCCCCGACGAGGTGGTACAACATTGTGTCAGGGAGGAGGACGAGCACGTCCGACGTTACATGTATATTGTATAAGTCCGGGTCGCCAATACCTGACAGCTTCTTCATGCACCTTACCCGAGATATTCTCCGGTGATGGTTCCTACTCTTTGGGTGCGCACCTCCCGTGGCTCAGTAACCGGGGCTCAACGTCTTCGTTGAGCTAGATGTGTAATAGGGTACTATCTTTTATTATTGTTATACTAGCTGGATTACTCGAGATCTATTGTTGTTTAATTGGTACTTTATCTTTCTTCATCGCATTGTTTAATTGGTACTTTAATGTGTAATATGGTATATTAAGCTGAATTATTTTATCTTTGTTTTTTTATCGCATTAAGCAAAATGGTTTTATCTTTCTTATGTATTAGTTAAGTTATGGATGGTAGAGACAACGAAGAGCATATGTACAAGATGATAGACGAGGGTACAAGAGGTTACCATTACGATGGAGCAGACAACGATGGAGATGATTATGGCTCCCAATACCTCAACTTGGATGAGGCCGACGAAAGAGACAACTATGATGAATTCTTTGGTGGAGACGACGGTGGAGCTGACGGCGGAGACGATGGTGGAGACACCATAGCAAAGTCCGGCGAGGTATATAAAGCCTCTGCTGATCATGAGCTAGTAGATACATTAGTTGATTCATATATATACACTAACGCATGTTTCTTCTCTTAGACCTCCGCATCAGGCCAATCTTATGCAAGGAAACAAGGCCCGACCAAAAAGTTGGCCGATGGTGCGCGTTTCACAATTGATGTAGTTTCTGAGATGGGCGAACCTTTGGAGCCGAAAGAGGCCGCAAGTGTATTTGTATATCAATGCGGAGTGATAGTCAGGGACACCATCCCGATCACCACTCAGAAGTGGAATAAGCCAGGAAAGAAAAGTGATCAAGTTGGAGAAACTTTTGTCGATGATAGAGCCAAAGAGGGTCTTTGGAATTCACTCATGACACACTTCTCTCTACCTGAATTGGACACTCGTGAACTCAATGAGGCATTGAGGCTGGCAGTCAGAAAGTGGGCCCTTAATAAGATGGGCGAACAGTTCAAGGACTGGAAGAAAAGATTGTACAACAAATATGTTAAGAAGGGGTTGACTCCGCCATTCACTGGCCCGCTGGAGAAGCTGCGGGATAACTGGACCTCATTTGTAACATACAAGGAATCAGAAGCACCTACGGCCAAGTTGGAAAATAATAAGTTAAATGCAGCTAAAAAAATATCACCATACTACGGGGACAGGTGGCTACAAGACGGCCATGCCTAAGTGGGCAAAAACCGAGAAAGAAATGCGTGATAAAGGGGTCATGCCAGCTACAAATCAGTGCCCCGTGAGGTAAAAAATTGGTTCCTTGGGCATGGGGCGTCGTATGACACTGAAACCGGGGAGATTATTGTTAGAAAGAAGGCCATTACTAAACCCAAAGATGAACTTGTTAAAGTGATACAATAGAGAAAAGATGGAAAGTTCGTTCCCGACACAGAGAGCGATGAACTGACATATGCCCTCGGGAATCCTGAAAAAGTCGGACGAACACGAGGCTTTGGCCCATCTGTTCCATGGAAGACAGGGTTTCCCCAGGACATCGACACTTATAGAAGCCGATTGAGAAAAACAAACCGGCAGAAGGCAGAGAAGGCAGCACGGTTGGAGGCGGTTGAAAAAAGGAACGAGGAATTTCAAGCCATGTTCAAGCTGCAGCAGGAGCAGATTAATGAACTTAGAGTACTGGCCCGACAACAAGATCCTGCATTAGACACTCCGGTGGGCCCATCTCAGCGGAGAAGCAGCGTGGCTTCCACAGAGGTACAAGCTAATAATCTACTGCTGATGGGGAATAATGCATCGGTGATAGATGATAAAGCCGGTGCAACAATGGTTCGCTACCCCGTGGATGAAGTCGAGGCAAGGACATCTTGTGAGCTACATGTCATAGTGAAGACCATTTCTATGAAGGTGGCGCTCGGCTTTGCTTTACCTTGTCCACCGGAAGCGACCTACCATGGAAGTCAGATTCCAGCTGGCTATGCTCGTGTCGGTGTGGATGAAGTTGAAACGACATGTCGATCACTGGAGCTTGACATGCCTGCGGGTGAAGGGGAGAAAACACTGGGAGAAGTGGAGGGTGGGATCATTCTTTGGAAAAAAAATAGCACATCGTGTTTCCAGGCTAGGCGCCAAGGCAATCTTCTCCTCCGAGAAGCAGTCCATCACCTCCGAGGCCACCATCACCTCCGAGTCCACCGTCTCCACCGAGAAACAATAGTCCACCCCGTCCTGAGAGGGACCGTAGCACAAGTTCATCTCCATCTCTGGCGCCTCTGCCTCCGCCCACTGAATCAAAGGGAAGAAATCAGAAGAATAACACCGCTATGTAGAGGGATACCCGACGCCGAAAATGACAAGAGCCCCTCCCAAGAGTATCGCCGTCTCCTCCCAAGTTAGCTTATCACCAGACTGATGAGGAAAGCGTGGTGATCTCCCAAGCCGAAATGAAGGCCCATTTTGCACCAAAACAACCCGAGACACAGGTGCAAATTGATCAAAAAGTTAAGAAGCACTTCAAGGCATTCCTTGAGCAACCACCCCAACATGTGTTAAATAGGAAAGATGACTATACACACTGTCTTACGAATACACAAAAAGAGAAGTCATCAAGCAGTACTACAAGCGGGAGAAAATTAAAAGAAGTTGCCCAACTCAGCAAACATGCAAAACAATCCATCGCCCCGTTCAAGGTGCAATAGATATGGAAATAGCTATTAAATTATCCAAGGAGTGTAATGTGTCGTCGAAGAAATTCTAGGCGGCGGAGATGTCACCAAGGCATAAATAGCACGGAAATTTGTCTACGGGGAGCCTCTGGTCAGCGATGAGGTATTCGATTATCTGCCAACACATATGCGACTGTTGCATATCTGGTACTTGAAAGTCACAAAGGAAGGGCGACAATTTCTCCTATGTAAAGTTGGAGAGGAGTACTTTCGTCCAGACATGATCTCTATTGAACTTTGTGAACTATTTCAGTTATTCAACCTACATGCTCTCGACAAGTCCCTCCTCAGCTTCTATTGTCTGTAAGTAATTAAGTCACTAACTCAGCTCGTTCAATTCATTTTATGTCGTTATCCTCACTATATCTCCTTATGTATGCTATTATATATGCAGAATGAAGATTCAGGAATATAGAATAAAGTCAATCTACGACATTGGGTTCGTTGACCCAAACAGAGTTAATAGACATACACTAATAAATAACCTCGAGGAAACGGAGGATAACTTGCTAATGTTTTTAATAGAGCAACATTACAAGACGCAAATACTATTTCCTTACAACTATGGGTGAGAGTCTTACTGTCTTGTACACATTCAATTTTTGTTTACTCGATGTTAAGTGTATATAAACGTGCGCAACTTTCACTGGATTCTTCTAAACATTGACGTTGACCTTGCAAAAGTTGAAATATCGGACTCGTTAAAGAAGCCGATGGAAGACTATCGCAGCATACTTGATTGCCTCCAAAAGTAATTTCAATCATTATCATACTATATCTGTCTCTTTTGTTTATTCTCTGAGATGTAAAGTAATTAATAACGCATTCATTTCTTTTTTGCCAGATAGGGTTTGGAAAAGGTTTACGAAGGAGGTTCATGGTGAATAGCGTAAGGAGCTGACTTTTCGTACGGTCCCGGTAAGTAGTACGAGAGCTAGGTCCTCGCATCTCTTTAATTCTAGTCTCCATACAATTATCATGCTTGATTATTATTTGATTGAATTATATTCTCGATCAAAAAGTGTGTGATGCAGCCACATGAGACTAATTTATGTGGATATTACGTATGCGGGTTCATTCAGGTGTATGGAGCAGGGTACAGACTTTATTCGAGTACGTAAATAATATATTTATAATTTATTTTATACCATAATTTTTGTTGAGTTCTATTCATAATGATCTACTTCTTTACATATAGTTGGATGCGATGCAGGATAAGCTCCTACCACATGAACGCCTAGTAGCAATTCAAGGAGTTGTCGGGATTTTTGCTTAGGGATGTCATAAACACAAAAGGAGAGTACAACATTGATAGACACAAAAGGACAGTGTCCGTGTAATGATCTTCGTGTAAATCAAATAGACGAGCTCTAGTCTCGGTTGTGTATATATTTATATGTCTTTATGTAATCGTTATATGCATCAATGTATACAACATGTAGTAGCGTAGAATAATATGTATATGAAAACATAATTGTTTGAAATGAAAACATAAAATGAAAAATAATCGAACAGAAAAAAAGAAAACCCTAAAACCCCACCTCCTGTCGCGGTAGCAGGTTGGCGCAAAACGCTGCCGCGGCAGAAGAACTTTAGTCCCGATCCTCCAGCCCAACGCACGCAGCGGGGACACGTGGAGACAATCTAGTTCCGGTTTGTAACAGAACCGGGACTAAAGGCCTAACCTTTAGTCCCGATACGTTAGTCCCAGATTGCAATCCGGGACTAAAGCCTCTTACAAACCGGGACTAGAGTCATGTGTTCTACTAGTGCAAACAATGCGAAATCTTCGCGTGGTATCATACTATGTGACATAGTTACAAGGAAAATTATCAAACTTGGTATATTGATTATGTCTAAAAAACCTTCACAAAATGACCGATCTCATTCAATGTTTCTTGGCTTTCGGGTCAAATGACAAATGTTGTGGTAAATCAAGGAATAGTTTGTGACAATGTGTCCATATTGTGCATATATGTGCATCATGGGATGGCGAACAATGTTGAAGGAGGAAGTTTTCCCTTTCCGAGTGCAAAATACAGACGGTTTTGTGAAGCAACCACCAAATGGCTAATTCAAAATGCTACCACCAAATTTTTCCAAAATACTATACCACCTTACATGGACAGTGTCCTAACAGGGGTATCTCAAACCTTTCCGTCTATCCCTGGTGAAAAAGACAAATTCCTGCCGAATCGGTAGGAAGTGGGTCAGATATGAACTATAGATACATGATCCGGGCTCATGATTTTTTACAAAAATCATTTTTAGTTTCATAATATGCTATTTCATCGGGGATCCACTTCAAGTTTATCGAGGCTCATCCCCGAGCTATCTCATTCGAGGTTGCCAAAAAGCCATTTTCCATTTTAAACGGGCAAATAAAATTATGGCTAGAATTACTGCATAGTTTGTGATAAGTTGATATTGATATCATATTTGGATTCCTCTCATTTTTCTGATCAATTTAGACATATTATTTGTCAAATTCCGAATTCCGATTTACGGATTTAAAGATATTAATTATTCCATATTAAATAGAAAAATACCTAAAATAAAATCATTATATTTTTATTTGAATTCAATAATATTTTTACTTATTCATTAGTATTGTTTACTTAAATAATTGTTTGTAATTTCAAAAAATACAAACATGTGACATGATGATATAAGAGTTCATAGAATTGATATCATAATATTGACAACAATGTTTGAATTGTTTTGCGGAAACAGATTCTGAAGGAACGAGAAACTTAAGCGTGTTGAGCTGGAGTAGTGAGGATGGGTGACCGGTCAAAAAGTTTGACCAAGACTGCAATTTAATCAAATATTAAATGTAATTAGTGTTAAAAATGTTTAAAGTGAGAGATTAACTAGTCAAACAATTCAAAGATTTAAAAAATTGAGAAAAAATATTGAAAAAAAAATCAAAAGAAATATTTTTGCACCCGGCCGACGGCAGCTACGCTGAGGGCAGTCGTCGGCGTAGCGTACGCCGATAGCCTCCGTGTGCTCCACCGAGGAAGACCTTTGCCGAGGAGGCTACGCCAAGGGCAGCCGTCAGCGTAGCATACGCGTCCTGTAGTGCGTGCTAAAAAATGTCTAGATACATTTGCTTCACAAAGCTAAAACATCTTATATTTTAAAACGAATGAAGTATGTCAAGATCAATATTTACATGATATTAGTCTGTACACGTCCATATATATTTCATGCGAAATCAATCTTCGATCCGATTGTAGACCAAGAAGTAGTTTTTAGTAGGCGATCCCGCTGGGATCAAATTACCATAGAGTAGACCCTGGAAATACAAATTTTAGCAAGGTTCCAAAGCTGGTACCTCATATGGGGGTGAACGACGATCGAGAGTGACAACACCGTACATAGGACAGCAGCCACACTACCTACAAGGCCAAAAGGACACGATGTGTGGGGGTGGGGGCAGTAGCTAGAACCTGACGAAGATGTCTAGATAAGAAAGGCAGTGCCGTCAGGAGGCGCAATTAGCCAAAAAGTGGGGATGGCGTCGGACCCAACCGGGCGGAGGCACATGGGACGCGGCCCGGCCGTCGCCCGGGGCCGTGCGCACGGGAGCTTGGCGCGGCGCCACGGGTCGCGAGCTGCCGCCTCCCACCAGGACCTATCGTCCCCCCCTCTCTCGAAATCTCCTGTTGGAGCACCACCAGAGGCGCAGGGGCCAGCAAACCCAGCGCCATCCCAGCCTTTTGTGCGAAAGGGACCGCTCCCATCCACCATGCATGGCATCGGCATCGGCATTGTCACTTTGGCAGGGCACGGAGCACGGAGCACGGAGCACGGCCGCACGGAGCACGGCCGCACAGGCTAGCCGAAAGCCGATGGGATCGGATCGATTCAGCGCGCACCTAGCTCTGCCTGCCCCCATGCCGCGACGGGCGCCGGTTATCAACACGTGTGCATTGCATCTGCCGCTTTGCCCGTGCTGCAACCCTGGACGCTTCGATCGCACAAGGGCGTCGATAAGCAAGTGGCCGGCCAGCGGTGGCAGCGGCAGCTGCAGCCGTACCTGTACTCCCCGGCGAAGTGCGCCAGATTTCAGTTCCATAGGCCATAGCTCTATCTCCATGGTGGCGTAGACCTGGGGTCCGGACCCAAATTGTGCTCTGCTGTTGATGCCTTTCTATCGTCGCTCGACCCATCACTCGTTCTTTCTCATCGATCACCACCGTCCACAGGAGATGGGATGGACGGGCCAGCACCTGGGGCTGGCTCAAGGGGAGGCGCACGCACACGCAGCATGAACTGGAGTACTGGACTGCAGCCATCATCGTGCATTTGTTGCCTTTGCCGTCATCGATTCGCCTTTCTACTTCCTGGAAAGAACAAGCGTACAAAGCTGCACGCGCGCCAAACTTGGTGGGGATGACAGGCATGGCAATATGACATGGTTAGCTAAAGATGGCACAATACAGAGCGCGTGTCGTCGGCAACGCAGTGTACGTACTGGTTCTGGGTACGTGTGTCCGTCTCGATCGCTATCATATATGCGCGCAGAGTACAAGTTAGTAACACATGTGCCGATATATATCATGGATCTGCCTTGCTCCGTAGAATAGGAGTAGTACACTGCACTAGGATTCGTGGCACCCAATCTCATTGTAGCTCATTAAGAGAATAACCGAAACCCTCATTTTTAGATCTACCAAAATTCTGAAAATATTTACGTGAATACATATATAGCATGTTGTCTATGTATCTTGCAAGGTTTAGCAAAAACGAGACTATATAGAAATGACAAGTTTGTGGATGCAAAAGAGGAGAAAACACTTGTTTTTATCCCCATATTTTCTTCTTGTGTGTTGACCATGGATTATGATGGTATATTTTGTTGAAATTTGATTGGTACATTTAGATGAGTATATGTATGTATAAGATACTAGTTGAATGCCCGTGTGTTGCTACTGACCTTACTTTTTTTTCGCAATATGTCATACAGTGCATGCAAAATTTCACATGTATGAAAATTACAGCCACAAGATATTCTAAGAACCCATAAGACCATACCTCGTTTGAAGTATATTTTAACAACCGATATAATTGACATTGTTTGAATATTAAATTAGCACTCGAGCAATTTTTCATCAACTAATATCTACTCCTTGATGCTTCTTAGATATTGCCGTACAATCTTAGGGATATTGTCTTCTGCTTCATCTTCATGATATCTAAGCAAGTGTACCAAAAAATTCTTCCGCAACTCGCAACCATTCTGCACAACAATACTTTTCATTAGCATGTATATTTCATGTGTAAACAATAAAAATGTGCAATGTATTGTATATTTTACGAGTAGGAATAAAATATAGTAAATCTTGTCCTATACTTTGTCTTCGTAAGAAAATTAACGCCAAGCGATGGGAACTTGCTATGACCGACGACAATACATGACACAAAAGGACTGTAGGTGCTCTTACATATTTGACTCTCACTAGGAATTATATTTCTCATTATGTTAACGAGGTTTGCCAATATTTAAATGCACCCGCTTCCGCGTATTTCACAGCCGCCAAAAGAATTGGTTCATCCAATTTCATGTATCTTTCATTCCTACCCGAGAGAATAACGCATTTCCATTCCGAATCTCTTTAAATTATATTCTAGAGATTGGGTGAATATTGCTAATGTTAGGGTAATAGACTTGTTGTATTACCAGGGGCCATGTATAGGTGCAAATATGCAGGAAACCCCCTAACACATGGGAAAACTATAATATACAAATATATACTCTAACACCCCCCCCCCCTCAAACTCATGGTGGATCCACAACACTGAGTTTGGAGAGTAAGAAGTCATGCTGCGCTCGGGTTTGTGTCTTTGTAAAGAAATCCGCCAACTGCAAATCTGAAGGCACATAATGAAGCGCAACAACCTGATCCTGCACCTGAGCACGTGTATAAAAAGCATCAACACCAATATGTTTGGTCAGCTTATGCTTGACCGCATCACGTGCAATACTGATAGCACCTGTACTGTCAGACAAAAGTGGAGTGGGTGTCGTAACAGAGACCCCAAAATCTGCAAGCAACCATCGTAACCAGGTCACCTCAGCAATCAACAAAGCCATAGCCCGCAGCTCAGCCTCAACACTCGAACGGGAAACCGCTACCTGTTTCTTCGTCTTCCAAGAAACAAGCGAACCACCAAGAAACACACAGTAAGCAGAAAGTGAACGATGATCCGTAGGATCACTCGCCCACGTAGCATCCGAGTAGCACTAGAGCTGGAGAGAGCTGGAACTAGGAAAGAAAAGGCGAAGAGTGATCGTGCCACGAAGATAACGAAGGACACGGAGGAGATGAATGTAGTGAACAGTGGTAGGAGCTGAAACAAACTGACTCAGAATATGAACAGGATAAGAGATATCAGGACGAGTGACAGCAAGATAAACAAGACTCCCAACAAGATGGCGATAACACGTGGGATCAGGAAGAGGATCACCATCATTAGGACGAAGCTTAACATTAAGCTCCATAGGAGTCTCAATAGTGCGCTCATCCCTAAGAGCAGCACGAGCAAGAAGATCCTGAATATACTTTTCATATGAGATAGAAAAGCCATCAGAAGTGGAGGAGACCTCAATCCCAAGAAAATAGCGAAGAGGACCAAGATCAGTCATAAGAAACTGATCACGAAGACGAGCCTTGAAAAAGGCAATATACTCAGGATCATCACCAGTAATGATCATATCATCAACATAGAGAAGAAGAAGAGTGCGTCCACGAGGAGAAGTGTGAACAAATAGCGCTGGATCATGAAAACTAGGAGAGAAACCAGCAGCAGCCACTACAGAGGCAAAGCGCTCAAACTAGGCACGAGGGTCCTGTTTCAGGCCATAAAGAGAACGTCGAAGACGACAAACCATCCCATCGGGAACAGAATACCCAGGAGGAGGCTGCATGTAAACCTCCTCATTCAACTTGCCATTAAGAAAAGCGTTCTGAACATCAAGCTGGGACACATACCAGCTTCGAACAGAAGCAACAGCAAGAAGAGTACGCACAGTGTTCATATGAGCCACAGGGGAAAAAGTCTCATCATAGTCACGGCCATGCTCCTGCTGAAAGCCACGAGCCACAAGACGCGCTTTATAGCGCTCAAGAGATCTATCAGAGCGGGTCTTAATTTTATAGACCCACTTACACGTGATAGGACGAACACCAGGAGGGGGAGAAACAAGATCCCAGGTGCTAGTGCGCTCAAGTGCAGCGATCTCCTCAGCCATGGCAAGCTGCCATTCAGGATGACGCTCGGCATCCTGATAAGAAGTTGGCTCGGAGACGACAGAGAGACCATACTGACTAGGAGAGTAACGGTCTGGAGCACGACGCTGACGAACAGGCCGTGAAGAGGGAAGCTCATCGGCGGAAGACGAATCATCAGAAGGAGGAAGAAGGAACAACAGAGGAAGGGTCCGAAGCCGGAGAACGAGGAGAACTAGGGGAACTAGACGGAGGAGAGGATGGCGCCGAAATCGAAGGGGGCGCATCAGAAGAAGAGGTGGAGAAGAAGGAACAGCGGGAGGTGCATTAGGAAAAAGAAGAAAAGAGATATCATCCACCGGGTAAGTATCAGAGGTGGGGAGAGGATAGAATGGACGCGTCTCATCAAACGTGACATCATGAGAGATGCGCATCCGACGACCAACGGGGTCCCAACAGCGATAGCCCTTATACTCATCACTGTATCCGAGAAAAACACACTCAACAGACTGAGCGGTCAGTTTGGTGCATTCGCGAGGAGGTAGAAGGACATAGCAAACGCAACCAAATAAACGAAGAGTCGAGTAGTCTGGAGAGCTACCAGAGAGACGTCGAGAGGAATGCCACCTTGAAGGGCAGCAGAAGGCTAAATGTTAATGAGGTAAGTCGACGTAGCGACAGCCTCAGCCCAGAAATGCGGCGGAAGAGAGGAAGCAATCATCATAGCACGGGTAGTTTCAAGAATATGACGATGCTTACGCTCGGCGACACCATTTTGAGCATGGGCGCCGGGACACGAGAACTGAGCGAGGGTGCCCTGCTCAGCAAGGACACCACGCAGGTGCTGGGAGATATACTCTCCTGCAGAATCAGCACAAAAACACACGAATAGGCATGGAATACTGAGTACGAACCATGGCCGCAAAGTGCTGACAAATAGAGAGCACCTCACTGCGAGAGCGCATAAAAAACAACCAGGTGTACCGTGAAAAATCATCAATGAATAAAGTATAGTATCGATGGCCCCCTTTGGAAGCAAAGGGAGCCGAACCCCAAACATCTGAATGAACTAAATCAAAAGGTCGCTGAGATACAGACACACTAGTAGGATAGGGAAGCTGGATCTATTTGCCTAACCTACAACCCTGACACGAATGTAAAGACACATCTCCTGAGACAGACCCCAAAAGACCACGACGAACTAATGACGATATACGGGAGCCACAAAGGTGACCCAGCAGATGATGCCACTGTTGAAAAGAGCTAGTGACAGAAGCAGCAACTGCGGAAGAACTAGCAGATGAAGTGTCAGTGGATGGAACGCGAAGCCAGTCTAACTCTCATAGCCCCGAAGACTCAAGGCTGCGAGAACCAGCTCCAACTAGAGTCTAGGTACGGCGGTCCTGAACCGCACAAGAATCAACGTCAAGAATGACACGACAACCAGAATCAGTAAGCTGACTAGCAGAGAAAAGGTTCATCTTAAGACTAGGAACATGAGAAACGTCAGGAACAGAGAAAGATGAAGCAGAAAGGGTGCCTCGACTGGAAATAGGAAGAGAGGTACCATCAGCCGTGATAACACGGACTGGAGAAATAAGAGAGCGAAGAGCAGAAAGAATAGAAGACGCAGAAGTCATATGAAAAGAAGCTCCAGAATCCAGATACCATGGGGATGACGTACCTGACTGTGTAGAAGGTGGTGGTCACGCGGTGCCAGAAGAGCGGCACAGAACCAGCAGTACCCGACGAGTAAGAGCCTGTAGCAGCGAGCAGACCACGAAGAATATCCTGATCAGACAGTGCAACAGCAAAAGATCCTAAAAAACTAGCCTGCCTACGAGCATGGTACTGCTCCTCCAGCAGCTAGAGACATCGTGGCCAGGCTTGCCACAGTAGGCGCAGGGAGGACGAGGAGGTGCTATCATACCACAAGGCTACTGAGGCTGACTCTGGCCCTGGACCGGAGGAGTAGAGAGTATCAGCGGTACTGGAGACCGCAACAAAGCCGACGACACAGGAGGACCATGAGCAGCAAGTACGGAGGGAACCTCAAGAAGACCAGCACCACGAAGACGAGTCTCCTCAGCACGAAGCTCAGACAGTACCTCAGAGAGCGAAACACGACCATGGGCAAGCAGTTGGGCACGACGCGGCTCAAACTCCTTACGAGCCGCGACAAGAACTCAAATACGCGCTGAAACTCCATATCCGCACGCACAGTCAGACATCAGGGACATGTGGCACACACAGCTGTACGAAGAGAATCAAGATGATGCCAAATAGCAGCACTCTGGGTATATAACTCATCAATAGTAGAATCACCCTGCTGAAGAGCATGCTCCTGCCGAACCACAGACAGGTAAAGAGCATCCCGAGACGGCTGATAGCGCTGACGAAGAAAATCCCACTAAACAGCAGAAGCGGGAAGACCCATGAACTCAGCAGCATACTGAGGCAGAACACTGGAAGTGAGAACAACAGCAGCACGAGCATCCTCATCTATTCACTGAGTGTAGTCAGTCAGATCCCGAGGAGCATCGGGGGCAAGGGCAATAGACGATGTAGGAGTACCGGGGCACGGCGGACAGGAGACCTCGCCAGAAAGCACACTCCAAAGACAAAGACCACGCATGTGGACGCGTATAAAGGCAACGAAATCAGAATAATTCGCGCCATCAAAAATCATCGGGCAGCGAGGAATCAAAAATCACCCGGCGGGCGGGCGGGACACAACATTATCCTAGATTCACAACATTATCCTAGCACCGACATTACTTTGAGCAAAGTTTCCCATAACTTCCACATTCACCGGCTTTTGACATTTCAATTTGGTCCTTCTCCCACAACCTCTACAAGCTACGGGCAGCCTTTTTTCAGCTTCGTATCAAACCAAAGCCTTTCACACCATCTTTGTCGAAAATTTGATTAGCTTGAGGATGATATGTACACAAACAAAAGCACACTCTGGACAAAGATTGGAATTATTAGATACTAAATAGTAATATAATCAACATAAAGAAAACCACACACTACCTCGTCACATGCCTAGCTAAGCTGGACCTAATAGTTTGGGCCCCCTTCGGCATCACGCACACCACACAGAATCACACTGTCATGTACTCCCTCCGTCCACAAATAAATGTACATCTAGCTTTTGCCTAAGTCAAAGATAATCAAGTTTGACTAACTTTATAAAGAAATATAAGAACATATATTACATCAAATTGACATATTATGAAACAAGATTTAAAAATAAATCTAATGACATCAATTTAGTGTCATAAATGTTGGTACGTTGTCCTAAAAAATTAGTCAAACATAGTAAAATTTGACTTAGAACAAGTCTAGAATTACACTTATTTGCCGACGGAGGGAGTACATAGTTAATCAATTAGTTCTAGTGCTCCGAATTCATCCATTGGTTAAGTAGAGCTGGCTTTTGCTTTGGCCTTAATTAAGCTACACCACACTAGCAAATGGCACACTAGCATCCTTATCTCAGACACCTCCCGTTCCTGTTTCCCCATCTCCAACTTGCGGAATCCCAGCACCTATTAACCCAATTGATTATCTCACTATCATAATCATAACTTGACAACCGTAGTGACCACCGAACCTAATCTCCTTGGGACACGGGAGACGGCCTGCTACCCACTCCTACCTCCCATAATTTAACAGTTCTTTTTTGATCAAACAAGTGGCCAAGGTTAACAGTAGTAGCTTGTTGTGATTAATTTGCAAAAAAGCTATAGCTAGGCCGCCTAGTACCCTACATTGACAAATTAAATCCACTAATTTGACACGTCCGTGGTTGTGTGCAGCCGTCTCCTGGCGTACATGTGCGCGCCGAACGGGAGCAGCAACGACGTGCTCTTTGCACTCTTCGTCCTCGAGCCGCGCGCGTGGGAGATTTGCTCGATCTCCTCGCCGAGTAGCTTGGCCTTTGCGTGATCAATCCATGCTAGTTTTAAAATGTGTGGTCGCTAACTTGCCGGTCGTTGCGTCGTCGTTACTCGCGCGTGCAGCTAATTTCGCGCTGGCTAGCTCGCCATGACCGACCGGCGAGGCCGGCCGGCGTCGAGTCAATGTATCTTCTCCAAGCTAGGTCATTCAGTCAAGACGACGACAGGACATGCATGTGATCACGCTGTTGCTACGGAGGTTAAACATATCTGCAAGTTATAGAACCATGTTATCTGAATCTAAAGTATATCTACGTCTATGTTCGCCGTAACATTTGCCGCTAGCTTGTCCCTAACAGCAGCTAGCTAGCTAGGTTTCAACTTGGGAGAGGCCCTCCACTTAGGTCCCGACACATGTACAGCCTCGGTACTAGGAGCAGAGAGCATCACGGCAACAGGTGACTCAATGCTTTGTTTTCTAACTGCAGCTTGTGCCAACTGCCAAGCAAGCCAAGGTTAACCACAAGGAATCATGGCCGTTTTGCTTTGCATGAAAGACGCCACATTTTACGGAAGGTGGATGTTGGTCGAGATCCATTGGACGTTAAGATCATTCCCTCTTTCCCCCCTCTTGATGTAAAACCTAAAGTAATCCCAGTTCGCAGTGCTAAAGCTCGAGCACCAACCACCGAATCAGGCAAAGGATTAGGCTTTGGCCAGCTTAGCTTAGCTCGCTCCTAGGCAGGGGACCAGCGCGCTGGGAAACATCCAGACAAAGGCTAATTATAAACAAACGCTGATTAAACAAACCCGTTAGCTTTGTGGGCATGAGCTTCGGCCACACCGCAAGGCTCACACAAGTCTCCCCTCGCATCACGTGTCATGACATGGGAACACGTCTGCTGACATGGCAGCCCTGAAGGGCGACACGTAGGAAGCAGGTACATCGACCGTGTGAGGTGAGCAAGCGCACACATATCGAGGATGCCATCTCGGGGAGGGTGATCGGCTCTTTTGCTCTTTTGGTAAAATGATGGGATTGCAAATGTTCAGTACTGCCCCAAGTGTGAGGGTTAAAGAATGGGTTTGTGTGTGAGAGAGGTTTAAGGAAGGAGATCACGGCCATGGCAAGGCGAAACGTGGCTATTGTGGTATGATTTGTTTTACATGAGAGGTTTACTTAATTGTCTAATTTACGACAACTTGATGGATGACTGAAAGGTGCTGGAACTTTCGTGTGGCTAGCTCGTTTGTTTAGGCTAGGGGGCTCACTTCTCTATGGAACTTAGCTTTATCTTGTGATTTTGCCAAACAAGGCAAGTGTGTGACATAAGGGCTGACGTACTCTTGTCATGTCAACACGACACTCCCCAGTATATACTCCTACATCTCTATTTCTGCTCAAACTAACAATAAGCTCACACGCTACATTTCGGAGACCTTGAAAAATTGAGAACTACCAACGCATCCTGTAACATTGTTTCGGTATAGTAAATAATCAACATTTTCCCAAAGTGCGGGAGGCAAACGTTGCCTCAACAAATCAATTTTAATATCTCATATTCAGAAAACCATGCCACACGGCCGCTCTTCGTAGTATATATACAGCCAATCAATGTTACACTGCAGTCTGCACAATACAAATATGTTACTCCTACTACATGTAATTAGAAAGTAACCATGCCCCAATTAACACTTGTACACTAGCTACTAACAGGGCTGACACCACAAAGCGCACTGTCCAAACGCCATGAAATCGGTGACACGTGTAAAGCATGATCACACATAACAAGGTAAAGAATCATACGATACAATCCGGGACAAGTTCAGACACTAATTACACACCTCCGTGTCCTGATCCCTGAAATACTCTGAAGAGGATGAGCTCAATCTTCTCTCTGCTCTCAGGTCCTTCTCATCAGCCTTAGCCTGGCAACAAACCTGATCGAATCTGAAGCAGCACGGCAGATGGTCATTCACGATTCCAGCGACCTGCATGAAGGAGTAGATCGTCGTGGGGCCGACGCACCGGAACCCTCGCCGCATCAAGTCCTTGCTCATGGCTTCGGATTTGGGCGTCTTGCTGGGTACTTGGTGAGGGTAGCGGAAGCCGTTTGTGACAGGCCTGTGGTTCACGAAGCTCCAGCAGTAGTTGCTGAACGATCCGAACTCATCAGCTACCTGCAGACATGCATGGCCGACAGCAAGTATATTACTAGCAGCAGAAGTTGTGGAGCTCCAGGATGCGGGTAAAAAAAGTTAAAGTAAATCACGGTAAAATGCGTTTTGAGCATACAAGGAGTAGCCCATGTGTTATCTGTTGTGAGATAAAATGGCATAGTGTATTTCGTACATTAGTTTTGAGACGCTTTTGTTTGAAGGAAACGACTGAATCTGTTCTGAACGGCTACTACAGGACTTCGTTGCAAAGTAGCAGTACATGATGCAGGAGTAGCATTAATCCAAGTCTCCAAGAAAGAAAAGATAAGTGGCATATGGTGGTGTTATTCGAGGTACTGGCACACGATATTATAACAGTTCTATAATTTTGTAAATCAAACGATGGTTTTGATACCAATACTAAGTGTCACATTGTTCAGATTCAGAAACTCTCAAAACGCAGAAGATATGGGCCGCATTGTTCAGATTCAGAAACTCACAAGGTGCAGAAGATATGAGCCGTATGGGCCAGAGAAAATGTCGAGTACTATTGGGCCTTTAGTAAGTGGGTGGGAAATGGCTTCAATTTTTCTGAAAGAAGGCTCTTTTGCTATAACATATTACTACAGAGTTGCAGGTAGCAGGTGAGAGAAAACAAGACCGGGTTTGCCACTGTATTTCAAAATATATTTAGTTTTATACCATGATTTATATGCATTTAGTAAATGAAGGACCCTCCCTGTTCTCCAAGAAAATAATCAAATGTTTGATGCCTTTCTTTGTTCTATTGCCATTATGAATAATTTGAGGAATAAAAAAGGAAAGTAATTTCTTGTTCAAATGCCTGCTTACAAGTACAAGTTGAATGCATTCATTTATGTGTCTTCGATCAATGATAAACTAATAAATAAACTATGTTAATGATCGTTTTACCTTCCGAATTTGCTTGGCGTTCGTGATAACAGCTCGCATCTTTTGCTCTGACAACAGCGTGCTTCCATTTGACTTGGACAGCTGGTTCATCTTCTTGTCAGTGAACTCACACAAGGACGCATCGTAGAAACCATCAATCATCACCCTGAACTCCTCCCTCTTGCTCAAAATGACAGGCCAGGTGAGCTCAGCTAAGGCTTGTGACAAGGTAAGCAGCTCAAACAGCTTTCGATCGTCGTGAACAGGAACTCCCCATTCTTCATTGTGGAATGCAACGTAGACAGGCTCTGAATGAATGGTTGTACAATATAAGAAAATTGAAAATTCATATGCTTGTGATAATAAGGCCTTATCGTGGAGTCCATATAAGTTCAGACTTCAGAGTGCAGGGCAGAATAGAGATGATGAAAGGAAAAGGGAAGATTTTGAAAGGAAAAACACATGGGCCGCTAAAATTATACTCTCCCCATCATGAAATAGATGTCGAAAATTTCTCTAAATTTAAAAATATATCTATATATTAAAATATGTCTATATATGAAACATCTATATTTTGAAAAAACCCCGACATCTATTTCTAGACAAAGGACAGAGGGAGTACCAGGATGCACATTAGTAGAATAACTCACCAGAGTTGGCGGTTATCCAGGAGCACCTCTTTTTCCCCGGCCCTGGGTCGACTAGTGGCAGCGGGCTCATACACCTAACTGACGATGCGGATTCGTCACACTCCCCTGCCTTCGCCTTCTTATGGCCCCGGTGGGCCTTGGCTCTTACTACCTTACCCCTAGCAGCGGTTACCTTGGAGCAGGCTGCCGGGACAGTCGTCCGTATGCGAGGGAGCTCCGGCAAGCCGCTCGCCGGCGACGAACAGGTGACGCCCGGCATTTGAGGTGCCAATCGTTCGAACTTGTTGCGACGGTTTGGAGCAGGAGCGAGCGGAGTCTCTTCGCGAGGGCAGATGCGCCATTCTGTTATATTTCTATGGTCACGTAGTTCGTGCTGTAGGAGAGGTCGGGCTGGACGTCGGCGTCGGGTGCGGGTGCAACGGCCTCGGCACGAACGGAGGCTGGCTTGGCCCCGACGCCTCGTACCGTTACGCGCAAGCGTTGCCATGCGCCGCCCTATCCACGCGTAGCCGACCCCTGTCACCCCCTCCATCCTGCTCGCATCGCACGCACTGGGATGTGATTCGAACTGCTCGGCACGCCACTTTAAAATATAACATGTTTTAGAATTGTGAATGGGCTAGACACCTTTTAGTGTTTTTAGTGTGTAGATTCAGATTGAACCTCTGCGAACCTACATATTAAAAGACGTCTAAATACATTATCTTTATAAAATTAAAACATTTTATATTATAAAAGTAGTAGTTCTCGTCGGCAACGGCAAGAGTTTCTTTATTCAGTAACCATTCTCTGTATATCAATCTCCTCCTTCCAAGGAAAAAAAACCTCCAAGAGTTTCTTTATTCAGTAACCATTCTAGCTGTACAAGCATATGGAAGGATGCAGATGCAGCCAACAGACAACATTGTCATTAAATATATTCCACCACATGCTCCAAGAGGATCAGCAATTTACAGAATGACCTGAATCGATACGAGGACTCAAACTAGTTTGACAAAACAAGTCGTGAGATCTTGTGCTCTGTCTCCTCCAGTAAAACCAGTCTACTGTCTACAGTTCATGTGGGGAACGGAATGGGGATCTTCTCTCGGTCAAACCCTGGACAGGATGAACCGAACTTACCAACTTTTGACAAACTGTGGACTTGTTACCGATGATCAGCTGCTGCCGTACCGTTTCTGAATGCCAGTTCGATCTCCAGTTAGCACTACGCAGATCCAGCTGGAGGTGTTCTGCAGCACCTGAAGACCCACAAGGCATAATACCGTCAGTGATAATAAGAGATTAAAAGGAATCAACATCTATATTTGGCCAAACCTATCTTTAAGATGGAATCCACTTTCTAGACAATAAGTCAATGAAGTGCACCACAATGTATACAACTAAACTTGTCCATAAGCTACAACCCGCGTGTAAGAGCAACCAACTCATAGCTTTGTGATTGAAATTTTGAAATTCGCTTTTAGTGCTTATATCAACTACGCATCAGCCTTTTGCTTCTGGACAGCCCCACAGTGTATATGGACACCATAAGAGGAGGCATTTTTGGCATATGGTGTGGAGTTAAACACAGGTAAGGCTAGAAATTGTAGGAGAATGGGAAGAAGGAACTATTGCAGAAAAACATGAAACATGACGACTAAGCATTACATTGATTCAAAAGTTGTTTCAATTGCGCGTATCATGCTGTTGTCTACCAATTTACTTCTCCGAGAAGTACATGGAATCCTGGAAATGAAGTGGCTCGTTTCCCCAAGAGGTACATCCAGAACCCAACTCCCTTGCAAAAAGCTCGATGCACCTCGGAGGTTTAGGACCAGGAATAAATTCTGAAAGTATTTCTTCTGCAGGTTAAGGATTGACCATAAACCGTATTGCACTATACATAGAGCCACATCATGTTAGTAATAGGAATATGCTTCATTGCAAATAATAAATTAAATTAGATTAAATTAACTAACTAACAGGATAGACACTGGCAAATTACAGATAAGGATACTCTGAAGGGGAGGTTTCCTTGAGTGTGCACCCGGGACACTCATAATTACTTGGCTACCTTGCAGAAACTTAAATTTTGGTCCTGGTTCAGCTTCTTTATTCTGCTGGAAGTAAACCAACAGAACAAAATATATCAAGTTCGGGTTACACGCTGCCAATCAAATATTGCATTCAAGAGAATGGCAAATAATCTAGAGGAAAGAACTCACAACATTTATGTAGCCAAGAAGGAGACACTCATAAGGCCTGTGATGGAACAAATCTAGATCACCAATCAATGAACCATCTGACTTCACCTATGATTTTTTGAAGTTACCGAATGTGTCAATTACTGTTGAAAGATAGGTGGCACATGACTATTACTGTTGAAAGATAGAAGGTGGCACATGACTATTAGCTGCAAACCTTCAGCCAGTAAAACTCAGTGGTGTCTTTAACTCCCCAAGATGGAAGCAATTCATCCTCAACAAATCTTCGCAATTTCTCCCGATTTGTAATCCACAAAACTAGAAGAGCTCCAGCTGGATCAGCAAGTTCTTGTACTGGAAGATACAGCAAATATCTGTTGGGAAGTGTGGGATACCTAGGGCATAAATGGTTGAATAAATGAATTTTCAATTCATAAAGATTCCAGGCTGAAAATATATAAATGGTACTGTTACGCTTAAAAAAGATGGAAACAAATGAGAAGATGGATTCGTTTTAGTCCAAGAACATTTAGTTTTCTAAATCAGGGTCTATTCTAGGAGACATGATTTCAGCATGGTTCATGGCATGTGTATTATAAATAAATAAGTCCACATAACCCCCCCCCTATCTATTCGGTTTGGGTCACTAACCCCCCTAACTATTAACTGGGTCATTTAACCCCCCTATCTATGCTAAACCGGATAAATTACCCCCTAGGAGGTGATGGGCAGTTTATGGAGCGGTTTTGGCCATGCTGGTCACCAGTTTTGGCCACGTTGGAGCCAGGTCAGGTGATCGGTGCGTACCCTGGAGTATCCATTAGGTGCGTACCACCGAGCATGTCTGCTGTTACTGGAGCAGCTCCTCCTGGAAGAAGCTCCATTGTGTATCACCAAGGCGGAGTAAGGAGTAGTATCTACAAGACGAGAGATCGACTGCCAAGATGGCCGGAAGCAGCTCCGTTGTGTATCACCTGAATGGTTCTTGCCTTGCACACGATCGAAGGGAACAACTCCATCCACTTGTTCTGCATTAGCGCGAAAAAACGTAAGTGATCAAGTTAATCAGACGCGTCACACCTGAAGAAATCAAATTTAGGATAAAGGTGCTCACCACATTGAGGACGGCGTCGCCCAGCATGATGTTGTTCATGATGAAGACGGCGCTATCGCGTGTCTCTTCCATCCTCATCAGGTGGGCGGCATCTCCATGCTACTGCTTTGCGGTGTCGCCGGGCCAGCTAAACGTCCGCGCTTGCTTGTCGGTGTCCATGACCTCGCTAGAGGAGCGGCGGTGCGGTGCCTAGAGCGGCTCGCCGGTGCGGCAAATCCGGGCGAGGTGGTCGGCGGCCGTCGAGGCAAGCTCCAGCACCAACTGCCTGTCCTGCTCCTAGATGACGACGGGCACCATCGCGCCATGCATGTAAGAAGGCACGGCACCGTGTCTGCCGGCGCCTATCTGCTGATGCATGACCATGAGGTCCATGGCGTTGTGCTGCTGCTCGCCGAAGTGCCGCGAGTAGACGTTCATGTCGAGGTCGAGCGGCGACATGAGCACTGATGGCAGCGCCGACATGCAGCTGAGTCCCACGACATGACCGGCTGGCGCCCGCCTCCTTACCTTGCCAAAACCGGTGTCCAGCGTGGCCAAAACCACCTCATAAACTGCCCATCACCTCCCGAGGGGGTAGTTTGTCCAGTTTAATGTAGATAGGGGGGTTAAATGACCCAGTTAATAGTTAGGGGTGGTTAATGACCCAAACCCAAAACATAGGGGGGTTATGTGGACTTCATTCTATTATAAATACCTGTAAATCATAGGACGCCACAAAAGATATGCTTCTTACTCTTACAAAGAAAAACATCAAGAATTCACGAATATAAATGCAATATTCAAGAAGTTATGAAAAGAACCATGCGTTATAGGTCAGATATGTCACAGGTATGCTAACATTCAAGCATACTTTCTAAAGTTTAACTAGTTAGCCAAATAAAGAGAAGTAGAAAGTTAATAATTCAGTGTAGTCTAATTAATGCATCATAGATAAACAAAAAAGAGAAAGACTAGAAAGTCAGCCACCAATAAGTCCCATCATAACAATCTAAAGTTCTGCTTACTTTTTTCTCGAACATGCACCCAAATGTGTCATTTGTATTAGAAGAGCACACCAAGATGGCGAAGAGTACAAGCGAAACCGAAAACAAAGAAACTGGTCAAATAAACCAGGAAAAGGGAAAATGTTCTGCTTACTTGGAAGAATTAGAAAAATAGAAGTGTTAACTTACGCTTCTTTCTGATGAACACATCCATTCTCCCAAGGTGGGTCAATAACTATAAGGTTGTAGCCATTATTAGAATTATCTGCAGACAAAATACATCATTAAAAAAATAAATGTATAAAGTACATGTGCTAATACAACTATAACAAGTACAGCAAGAATCTATACACACATTAACGCCCAGTTCTTTTGGCGGCTTCTCGGAGAAGCCCGCCCTACCCCTAGCTTTCTGAAGAAGCCGGTTTAAAAAAATTGCAAGACTTTCAAAGTGGTTAAGGCTATACTAATTTGGAAGCCTCACAAAATTTTGAAACCGGCTTCCCAGGAAGCTGGGGGTAGGGCAGCTTCTCGGAGAAGTCGCCAAAAGAACTGGGCCTAAGACACTCTTTATGCTATATTCATCATACCAGGAATGAGATCACGGATATGTTTGAAGTCAGTCTTCAGTTTAGATATCATCAGCATCATGAAAAACATTCAAATTAAGGTTGGATTGTTCAGTTAGAAGAAAATTGATGAGAAACTTGCACTAAAGAATGATAATATAAACTCACCATCAGGAAGCAACTTCCTTTTGGTAAAATATAGAGTCTACTCTGAAATTCTCCTTCCGCCTCATCATTTTCTTCAACACTGATTACCTTATTAAATAACGGAGTGGATCTCCTATGGACATGGCAGGAACCTAAAACACGACAGAGAAGCTACTACCATTTTAATTATGCACTTGGCACCATATATACCTATAAGCATGGTCACCAGAAATACTCATACACATTTGGTATGATTGGGTTACCTTCCTCGTCCTGACCATGGGGCTTCTGAAAGCAAATAGTCATCTCATATAGAGGTGCTCGCCATGAGCTCCCAAGCTCAACAAAATTGTTCTCAGAACTAGTTTGAACATCTTGTATGCATCCATCTCCCTTGATCATCCCCGGAAGGAACTCAAGTAGATCTTTCGCCTCAAGGAGTGATTTATGTGCGCTAATTAGCAAAGGCCTTGCTTCCTATCAAATGGAAGATCACAAGAGATCCAAACATTACATCAGATACCTGTAGAACACTCTTCAGCCTATTTCTCCACAAATTTGATGTAGGCATAGTGGCATACACCAAATATTATCAAATCCTAACAACACGACAAGTGTTAATGAAAGATTTTCTCTGCAAATTTCTAACAAGAAAAGGGCCTTCCCGGTTTTAGTTTTTCTGATGACACAATTAACCCTTCTTGGCTGCTCGGCAGTCGGCACACCATTTTTATTTTTGTACCGTCAGTAAAATTCTTGTCGCTAATGAGGAATCCCATTGATTCAATCTTCGCAAATAAATTATTAAAGCAAGGAAACAACAGTAAGCTAATCCAAACAATATAAAATATCGCCACCTGGTGCCGCGCTTCTGCGATCCGCTCCACGGCATTGAGTTCCCGGGGCTTCGGCTGGCGCTTCCGCTTACGTTTCTTCCGGTCGGGAGACGTCACCGGCCGCATGCCCTGCGCGTCGCCTCCCTGATTCGACGGGCCGAAGCTTCGGGTGTAGTACGCAGAGGGGACGAGGCGGAAGCGCCTGTACGATTCGTCGAGGAGGCGTACCGGGTCCAAGAAGGCAGCGCGGGAGCTTGCGAGGCGGTAGATCCCCGTGGCCTCCAGCGACCGGAGCTCATCGGAGACATTCATCGCAGAGGCGGCGCCGCCGCGGCGAAGGGGTTTGGATAGGGACCGAGTGTGTCCGCCGCAGGGTAGGGGTTTAATTCAGAGGTGGGACCACTGGTCAGTGATACGAGTCGTCAGAGTATTTCGTGCTGGTTAACAAAGTTGGAACCTCGCGGAGTCGCGGGTCCCAATGGTCAGAGGACCCGGCGACGTGCAATCTTCAACAGCTGTAGTAGTTTGTGAGCATGGGCCATTGGGCTTTTCAAAAGAGCACATGCATCGTAGATCATGGGCCAAATAAACATTAGTAACTCAGTACCTCTAAAAAAACATAATCAGTCAAGTTCTCAAAAAAAAAACTTCATCAGTCCAGTCCTACATATCTTTACAATTAAACTAGGAAATATGCCCGTGCCTTGCAACGGGGGAGAGAAATAATTTATGTCAGGAAGGTTTCCAATGTAAGTCCTTGTTGATAGTTTCACTTTTGGCATAAGCTAACCAGTTTCTGTCCGGTCGCGCACACTCACACTGCCTCTGCCCACTGATCAGTCAGACCATCCAATACGCAAATGCTTGCAGAGCCATGTGTCATTATAGTCACCCTAGTTCGCCTCCCTTACGGCTAGCCTTAGGGTAAGAGAGTTGAGATATGGATGCATGGACACGTACAATCATCTGCTAGTAGTCTGTACCACGTCAAGGCCTTCCCGACAAATTTCCATTAAACGAAATACGTGATATGTAACTCCGGAAGATCAGTGAAGCAGCAAGATACACAAACCTTGATAATATAAATGAAATTTTTATTAAGCAGACTGGTTCTGGTTCACGTTAAATCAAGTATTTTGAATTTAAGAGTAAATCACTTTTGGTGAGTACCATTTGCCATGTACACCATGAAATATTTCCATCAGATATTTAACCTTCGTTATGTACAAAACAACATTGATTTCTCATTAGAGATATTACAACAATATTAAGTGCATTTCAGTGTGAGGACAACTTTATAAGCATCTGATTCAAATCTAAATGTTTCCTCAAGCATAGACAATTCAGATAAATGAACAAATCTTTACACATAAATGCGACAACCTCTCCGACCTCTATTGACGCCTCTATCACTCCCACTCTTCCTTGCCGCCTGGCTGGATGACGACATCGAGCGAGCACTTGAATACAGAATCATCACTGAAGAGGCCCGCTCGTTCTTGAAGCTGCTCTCCTTGGTGTTGGTCGCCTGCTCGAATCTGCACTTTTTCCACTACCACCTCCCGACGTTGCGGTGATCTCACCGGTTGCTAGTGGCTTCTGCTTGAGAACATAGAACCGGGATGTTATGGCTTTCTTCTGATGATTATGCCTTATATATCATAAAAATCAGAAGTGCATCCAGGCTAAATATAAGGTATATCGGCTCAGCTGCAGGTGAAGATTGGCTATGCATCATGCTTCTCTTCCCAAAAACCCAACGAACCTTCCAATGATGAACTATTATAATTGTGGGCGTTGCGCTGCTCTCCTTGGTGTTGGTCGCCTGCTCGAATCTGCACTTTTCCACTACTACCTCCCGACGTTGCGGTGATCTCACCGGTTGCTAGTGGCTTCTGCTTGAGAACATAGAATCGGGATGTTATGGCTTTCTTCTGATGATTATGCCTTATATATATCATAAAAAGCAGAAGTGCATCCAGGCTAAATATAAGGTATATCGGCTCAGCTGCAGGTGAAGATTGGCTATGCATCATGCTTCTCTTCCCAAAAACCCAACGAACCTTCCAATGATGAACTATTATAATTGTGGGCGTGATTCATTCTGTTCACTATGGGCTATAGCTAAATTATTTCAAATGGAGAAACATTATTTCGAGATCTAGAAGTATTACTGTCCAGCAAATGAAAGATAAAATTGATAGCGCCAGGCATGCCTAGGTAAATTTGCATTGTTGCCACAGAAGTGCCGATGGAATTCTACATGCCAAAATTGGTTTAGACACATCAGATTCGATGCTACACATAACCCATATGCATCTATGCGCTAATAAAATACACTTATATTAATCACACAAATATGCAAATACATTATAAAATTAACATGGGATTTTCTGAAACAAACTACACAAAAAGAGATTCAATAGCCTTACCTTGCTCCTCATGATTCCCCTGCCTAACTGCCTTCCTATCCTGCAATCTCCATGAGAAGTAAAATCAAAATAAGAGGCATGTTATTTTGGAAGCAAACAACGGTATGCAAAATTGACCGGCCAGTTACTCTGAGCCAAAGGTTAATTCACGAACAATGACAATTAAAATAGTCAAAATTCATGAACTACTATTGCAAGCAGATGCACTTAAACTTAGTATATTTCAGAAATAAAAGAGAACTTGTACGTGTGTACATATATTACTATTTTTGTCTCCTCAAAGTTCATGTTTTTATTTACTAAAAAGATGTATATGTGTACAATAGGTAAAATCGGACAAATCAAGTTCAAAGAAAAAATATGTCATAAAAGAGAGAGCGAAACAATAGATACGAAAGCAAGCACAAATATGCCTTCAAACAAAAAAATAAGTCATTCTGCGGTTCTGACCTTACTTCAGGGATTTTGTTGCTGCTTCAGAGTATCCAAAGAATGCCCGGTCCAAACGAACCTAATACTAAGAATTTTGGCATATGAGGCATCATTCAAACTGACAAGTTTAGATGGTAATATGGGGTACCAACAGAATGTTACCGAGCTCCTATTTACTACCAAGAACAGATATAAGAAGACTTGACTTGGTAGGAAACTATTTTTTGTACAAATTCAATTTAAGTATGGCTTTCCAATATTTTCCATATCGAGCCTTGGACTTTTCCAACAAATAAGCACATCAAGCTCTGTCAAAATAGACCGTGCTTCCACATTGATGACTTGGTGAGAAATCCAAAACTATTAGGGATTGGATGTTGAATCCAAAACTATTAGGGATTGGATGTTGAACCAAACAAGGGATTACCAATTCGAATATCTATACCTTCTGAACAAGACAGGTTGCGGATGCCGTACTCCGTAGTGTACCTCGCCTTCGCCTCTTCCACTCCATCCGCAGGCTCGAATTTAAACATGGACATATCGATCAATCAAAGTCAGAGAACAAGTGGTAGCAACACAAAGAAGATATTGAGGAGCCAAAAGCAGACTAACCTTCTACAGCCAAAGATACGGGGAAGGAGGAGGAAGACGTCATGTGCACGCCCTCCGGTCTTACCAGTGAGGGAGGAGCAATATGGACAGTGCGGCAGTGTTTCCGGTGGCGTCGACAACGGTTCTGCAGTCAGAGGTATCCCGACGTCGGCAGCTGGTGTGATCGCCATTTTCAAGAGAGCTGACAAAACAACCGAATCTGCTATAAAAAATTCTTACATCAGTCCATATACTGAATACAATTATCATATAAATCCATAGAAAAGTGGGAAAGGAATCTACAGACGTATCAGAATGTATCGAGCCACTGCCGTTATCCAACCTCTCTTGCGTCCGATTTAGATGGACACAATGTGGATGCCGGCCGCCTTCTAGAAGTCACCCAACATGGTGCCACCGAATAAGTGTACTTCTGCATAATTTCATCGATAAAGGGAAATATTTCATCCATCAACTATATTCTCTTTGTGATTACAGACTTTCCTATGGAGGTGAAATCGAGGTAGACAAAAAAAACTTTTGATATGTCCTATGGTTTTCATGTCATCAATTCAAATAAGATAAAAATTTGATGTTAGGCAGTTCTTATACCGAACATATGTTATGTTTTAGCAGTTGGCATTACGCAGAAGTAAACCTGACCACAAGAATCTATGTAGATATAATTTTACAACCTGACCACAAGTGTCACACGTACAGAGTGGATGGTAGTATTATCATCACTCATAATAATCACTTGTTAATAGTTATAAAGGAGAAGAAGTTACATAATTATATAAACATGTAGTACTCCCTCCGACCCATATTAGTTGACTTAGATTTGTTAAAATTTGGATGAACCTATATACTAAATAGTGTCTAAATTCATTCAAATCTAGACAAATTTGAATCAACTAATATGGGTCGGAGGGAGTACATCATATTATCTGGATTCATGCAAGGCATAATCTGATGCAACTCATGATTCCCCGTACATCCGATCTAACTCTTAGCGCCCAAAACAATTCGAGAACAACCCAACAGCTATAAACCGCACAAAACGCGCACCATATATGGTCAAAAGATAGATCTAAGCATAAGGAACAGTAAACAACTAACAACTCTGCGCACGAGCCAACGATGAGATGCACAGGAAGAGGCAGGTGAGGACAGAGATGTATCGTACCCTTTTAATTTCTCTGATCTATGTAGCCCCAACTCTTGTAGCCGATGACCATCTAAAGAGTAGTAATTCAGAGGACGTTGCCAGCGGGTAGCATGAGGCCCTTTGGGGGCAGAGATCGAACACCTTCTTCGCACAGACGACCTTCGGGAAACGGAGGGTGGCCGAACCCCCCGGGGCGTGCAAGGGTCGTGTTTTATGGGCAAAAACACGTGGATTTGAGTGGGATCCAAGAGGTTGGCGCACGCCCCTAGGCAAGACGTAGCGGTTGGCTCAGTCGGATGACGTTTCCCTGTAACCATCACCGTAAACCGGTCCTTTAGTATCCGTACGGGGATCTGGGTCTGAGGTGTATTGCATGAGGTGTAGCACCATGAAATTGACGATTTGAGCTCCGCCGCGCAACAACGTGTTTATCCGGTGTCGTCCACGATACTTGGGAGTCACTGGCCCGGTCTCGTAAACGTTCCCAGTCGGTATGATTCCCCAAAAAGGTGGGCGTGGACCATGGAGGCAGGCGAGGGCTTCTCTGATGCCGCCCGGCCCGTGTTGCTTGTCTGCGATCAGAGGTCGAGCGCCTTCTTCACCCGGATGGGGCAGGTCGGCAGGCCTCCGTCAGAAGGAGGACGAGGGAGGTGCGGAAGGCGTCGAGGACGTGGATGCAGGTCAGGGCCTCCGTGATGGCGCCCGACCCTACTCCAGGCGAGGGCATCCACCCTCCGAGATGCGAGGCGAAACTTGAGGGAGGATACACGGGAAGGGAAATCGGACTCCGCGGTGGCGCAGGCGGAAATTACGCTGGCGGCGCGTGTGACGCTTGATGGCTAAAATGTAAAACGACTATAAATAAGAGGCGCGATGAAGGATGGGGAAATATCGAGCGATGCGCGACGACGAAGGACGGGCGAAACGCGGCCTGGCAGAAAACGGAACGCTAAGTTTTTTTTAAAATAGTAGAGATAGAGATTGCAGCAGGAGATGATGTTAGGCCAACTCTAACTGCCTTCGCAAAACGGATAGGTCTTTTGACCATTTCGATCCGCTTTGTGGGGCGGGATAGACAAGCCCCAGAATGATGTTCGGTCTGGCATGGCAGGTGCACCCAACGCATCTCCTCATTTTTTTCGTTCTTTTTTTTTACTGGTTGATAAAATTAATAGTTTTAGATATACAGAAATCCACAGAAACCAAAACAGTGTTGCAATTTAAATTAAACTCGATAGTTCACAACAAATAGAAGTGCATTATCCAAATCAAGTTTACACAATCAAATTATATGAATTAAACTTGAAATAAAAGGAGATAGAAGCAACTTATTCAGCTGCACAACCGGTTGGTTTCCCACATATTCTCATATATGGTCACCAAATCATTCTGGAGTTAATTATGAGTAGCCCGATCTCGAATCTCATGATGCATCTGCAGGAATTCCGCAAAACTAGGTCACGGACCTAGCGCTGGTTCAACCAATCTCTATCTTTTCTCTACTATCTACAAAGAATATTGGGTTCCGTTTTCTGCCACTCCGTCGCTTCCTTCGTCGCGCGTCGCTCCGTCGGTCATCGCTACCGTCCCGAAAAAAAAACAAGCGCAAATACGCGAGTCAATCCCGCTTCGTCCGACCGCGAGCTCCGTTCCTCCCTGAACCCCACGTTCCCATCCCCTCCCCACCGCGACCGGCTACCGGCGGCGCCCTCCTCTCCAGCGCAGCGCCTCACACCTCTAGATCATCCTGCGCAGGTACCCTATCAAGGCCTCGGGATAGCCCGTGTGAGGCCACATCGAGAAATCCTCCACGCGCAGACGGCGTGGGCGCTAGATCTGCCTACCGTCTACCGGCTCAGCCCCATGCTCATCGGCTGCAACCCAGACAAGCTCACCGCCGTCTCCGACGAGATCAGGTTGAAGCACCCCAAGACAGAGGCCCGCACCTTCGTGCTCGAATTCGCCTTCGTGCGCGAGTGGCCTTGGTCAAGAATGTGCCTCCTATTTTGGTCGTCTCCTCTACTCCAGTTGATGACCATCCAGTCCGATCCCCTCATGTAAGTACACGTCCGTCAAACACAATTAATTTAGGTTCAGAGTTGGCACGTCCAGCACCACGCCCATGTTCGCAAACTACTGGTACCACGTGTAATGCCGCATCTCAAAGAGGAGGTTACATAGGAGATCGACATGGACAAAGGCAAAGCTCGATGCATGAACAATATCTTTGGGTAATGGATATGCAACTTCAGATAGAGATAGCTAGAAGACAGACTAGAGAATCAGGAGCATAGACAAAAAAAGGTAATCACAAAATCTTTTTTGAGAAGGTTTTGTACTGAAAATGAATTTAGTTGTTTGCGATGCATAGTCTGTTAAACATTAAACATAATTTCAGGCTATTGTTGTTTGTTTGGCCAATTATAATGGGGACAGAGACCACAAACTAAAATTCTGGAGACCTTTTCCTTTGTACCTTGTCTATTTGTCATCATGTAAAATTACTTTGGCAGGCAGAAATCATAATTATTGGTACATTCAGGATGATGATTTGTACAGATGAACCTTACTGGACTTTTCCTGAGTAGACTACATACATACAGGATGACTTTGCTTAAGTCGGCACAATGACTAAGTGTTTTGCAGTTCCATGTGTAACAACATGCTCTCATGGATCATTACAGTAGAGTTTTACATTGTATATAAAGAAAAGAACATCTATAAAAGGATGAACAGATTGGTTCTTCGTTTCTAAGGCAGCTCAATTTCTGAATAATTGTATGAGTATATATTTAGAAAACAACACGGTACTGTCAGTACCTTATCTGCAAATGCAAATTCCGGTTGAATAAAGAAAATTCATGAATCAAGCAATATATGTGCTATAGAATAGTGTGCAATATTTACAAGGAAATTTAATTGAGTATATTCGATTGTACATGAAGAATGACTCCTATGTAAGTTGCATGTTATTTGAATCATGCAATCAAATGGAGGTTTAACCTTTTAGGGGGAGCCTCGGTCCCATTTCATTAATGAAACAAGACATGCATGAGTATTCAGTTTGATGCATAAGTTCTTCTAGAGTAGGAGAGTCAATCAAGTGAGCTACTACTGGCTACTCCAACAACATATCTGCTACTCTCTTTCTTAACAATCACACTGGATTCCCTAAAAAAACAATCACACTAAATAGTAACGATTGTTGATCTTATCTACAACCAGATCTAAGAATTATGGAACGAAAGCAATTTGTAGAACTTCTATTGATGACCGGTTCAGTCTGATCCATGCATTGGGATTTATCATTTCTTGGCCATTCATTTTTTTTCTTTGCACACTCACTGTTTTCTTCATTTTCAGAAAATGGAAATGACATCAATTTACCAATCTAAGGTGTATATGCACACAAAGACATTTTACATGTTAACATTGGCAAGACAGAGCACATACAATTTTAAGATGAGCTGACTGAATCTTTACTTCATTCGCTTGTTCAAAGCAACTAATGGAATTCTTTTGCAGGCCTCTCGTGAAAAATCTATGAGCAGAAGCCGTAGCAGGAGCAAGAGCTTAGCCCCCGTATCGTCAACCCACCCCGCCGGCGGCGGTGAAGATGAGCAGCGAAGGCCCGTTGAGGAAGCACGATTTCTAGATTGAGGTGTTCAAGTAACGGGTGGAGTGATGGTGAGCGTACATGGAAGGTACTCTAGCACGCCATCCACGAGAGTTTACCATTTCCAGCAGCTCATAGCTACTTCTGATTACCACTTTAGAATATACAGTTCATTTTTTCTCAATTTATTCATCCCAAGATAGTCATTCCACAACGAGTTCTCCGATATCCGCCGTCGACTCCTGCCACTGTCACTGTCCTCTATGATCTACATGCAGACTAGCAAGCAGCACAACACTGCCGTCACCATCTCCCCCGGCCTGTCGCAGGACTAGCTACTCCCCCTTGTGGTACATGCAACTCCAATACCTCCATAGAGGTGAATTCATATGGGTGAGTGGTCAGACTACAAGGAGACTAATCGCTTCCATGATTGAACCGGTGAATACTCTTCAAGCTTCTTTCTCGGGTACATATGCAAGTACATTATTTGACTTTTGAATCTTCCAGTCCTTGATAGAGCAAGTAATACGTGACTATGACTTGTACATCTCTTTATATTGATCCATCTTTCACTATTCATTGAACTTATTATTTATGTAACCTCAACAAATTCTAGACCTTACACACAATAAATCAGAAAATTGAAAGAAGAGTCAGACTTGTGATTGACAAAATTGCCGAGGCGCAGCATGCGATCACTCGGTGTGGCATACCAGGTTGGAGATCCCACCAGCTAACTTGCAGCAACTATAAACTATTACTTACCTTATTTCACATGTGACTGGCAATGCTTATTTTTTTCGATAAAGGGCTGACAATGCGTATACAGGACGTACGTATCAGATGGTAGGAAGGAAAGTCCTGGAGGCCATGGCAGTTTATTGGACTCTTGCCAGTTTTTGACCCCCCTCGACATGATAGTGCAGAAACAATTAGGAGGGCAGTCAATCTTGGTGTTAATGTTAAAATGATTACATGTTTTACTTATTTCATTTGTATGCATGATCTCTATGTTGAATACTCTTAAATAGAGTATTCTCATATCTATAGTTAAAGCATCTTAACAGATAGTTGCAGAATAGGGTACTACTCATGGAGTACCATTAAACTATTATCTAGCAAATATGGATGTAGTGTAGTTACATGAGCTTAGCAATCTTTTCTGAAAGTTTTTCAGGTGATCAACTTGCAATCGGGAAGGAAACAACACACTGTCTGGGAATGAGTACTAATATGTATCCTTCATCTTCTTTACTGGGACAACACAATAATGAGTCAATTGTGTCTTTGCCAGTTGATGAATTGATTTGAGGAAGCTCTTTGCTGGTGTACCATTAAATGAATCTCCAGCTTTGAAAAAGGTTGATATCGGCATTGTTGTGGATGACTCGACTAATGCAGCTCGTAGTGCTTCAGACATTGTCTTAACTGAACCAGGCCTTAGTGTGATTATTAGTGTTGTGTTAACAAGTCAACCAGTTTTCCAACGGATGAAGAATTACTCAGTACGTCACTTCTGCATTCCAGTTTTCTAGGTCCATTATTATGTTTTCGATAATTCATGTTTCTGCGATTGCAAATATATGAAGTATTTAGTCCTTACATTTATATTTCTTTTGCCAAGTCATCGTTATATGTTTATTGACTGATTGGGCGTTAATTAACTTTATCTCTACACGTTTTGTTGTAACATCTTGGTTTTATGATTCTTGTGCTGATATAGCAGTTTGACTTCCCACAATTTATGGTCTTGATCATCGCTATCCTCAATGATGGTATGCCAAATTTTAGCCAATTCATGACAAGTGTAATCCTAGAGCTAATAATTTCGTTACATACATCTGGAGTCTATTTAGACCATTATATTACCTAACTAATATATTTTGATACAAATACGTACCTTAATGACTATCTCAAAGGACAAAGTAAAATCATCTCCACAACCTGATAGCTGGAAGTTGTCTGAGATTTTTGCTACTGGTGTAGTCCTTGGTAGTTATTTAGTCATGATGTCATCTTCTGGGCAGCATACAAAGCTGGCTTCTTCCCGGTATGGCAGTTGTTTCATAAGAATTTGTACAATTAACACTGATTTAATGCATAGGTCATACATGTGTTAGTATATGCTCATCCTTGGCATGTTTTTTTTCTAATTCTCAGCGCGTGTTTCACGTTGAAAGCCTTGAGAAAACGGCCCAGGATAACTTCCAAAAGCTTGCCGCTGCTATGTACCTACAAGTCAGCACAATCAACCAAGCCCTCATCTTCTTTACACGGTCTTGCAGATGGTCATTTATGGAGCGTCCTGGATTTCTGCTGGTCTTTGATTTCTTGGTGACTCAGCTGGTAAATGATCCCCTCGATCCAATCTGTCTTGTTGCAGCTCTTACTACCAGTTTCTCACATTTTCTATGCCCACAGATTGCTACTTTAATTACAGTGTACGTTGATTGGAGATTTACTACGATCAAAGGCATTGGATGGGGCTGGGATGGTGTCACGTGGCTTTACAACATCGTCTTTTACTTGCCATTGGATGTCATCAAGTTCCTCATCCGTTACATGATGAGGGGGAGAGCCTGGGATCTTGACCTTGAACGAAGGGTAAGAACACACATGTCGTACACCTCTTGACATCCAACATTTAGTTTCCTTCCATGTGGTGTACTCATGTTTTGATGCATGGACCGCCCAATGCAGATTGTCTTCATGAGGAAGAAGGATTTCAGGCAAGAAGAACGTGAGCTCAAGTGGGCGATCGCTCAAAGGACGATAGGTGGACTTCAGCCAACAGAGTCGACCACTTTCCATGGCATGAACAACTACATAGAACTCAACCAACTCACAGCGGAGGCCCACGGGAGAGCCGAAATTGCAAGGTACCAAACGGACATGATCTATCCCCATGCAACCAATCATCCTCTATATCTATATAGTAATAACCTGTGAATTCTTTCAGGCTGAGGGAGCTGAACACACTGAAGGGGCGGACAAAGTTGGTGGTGAGGCTGAAGGGGTTAAACCTTGAGACCATTCGGCAGTCGTACTCTGTGTTATTGGCGAATGGTGATATAGAGGCTTTGGTCACATATGCTAGGTAAAAAATTAATGATTCTGATCTGAGAGCATTTTTTTCGGTGTCATCGGTGTAGTGTTGATCACTCCTATTATGTCCATTTAAACCCATAGGGGTGGAAATACCAGAGGTAAACAAGGCTTAAGGTGTGATACTGATATATAGACAAACCGGTCACATGTTTGCCAGATCGTAAGTGTTTCAATTTTTTCTGGAAGCCTCAAGAGCGTGTGATGTGAGCTAGGAAAAGCATGCTCCCAAACCAGTTGAAGGACAAACGAGGAAGGAGCTGTTTAATAGTCTGCCCGGCCCTTGTCATTATTTTTTCCTTGGTTGTGTTACCTTAAAATATCCAACATGCACATTGCTTTGCACTTGGATTATGTATGGGGCAAAAAATGAGATGAACTCTGTAAGACATGAACCAGTGGAGACAAGTCATAAAGCAGCAAAGGTATCTTTTTAATTTTTGAATAATACATGGTTATACTCTCTCCGGTTGAAATTAATTGACTTGGGTTTTTCGTATGTAGACCAATCTGAGTCAATTAATTTAAATCGGAGAAAGTACTATTTTAAACCACAATTTTTTATATGCACGATAAAAAAACTTTGCCCGTGGCAACGCACGGGCATTGTACTAGTTCTTCCTAAAATTCTAAGCCTTGGTCATAGATGCTTTCATCACGCTCAAAATGATCATGTTCTTTGTTCTAAGTTCTGCGCTGATTCACAAGCTGTCGTCACTTTCCACATTGTGTCTTTGTTCTAAGTTCTAGCAGGATGCCACACTATAGCCCACCGGGATTGGAGAACATCAAAAGCTCGCTCCACATCCTTTTTAGCGGCCCCATGCTCTTTGGCAAACCTTTTGTGCTTCTCTTCAGTGGGGTTGCGTATGGTCTTTACCAAGGTAGACCAAGTAGGATAGATACCATCTGCCAGGTAATATGTCTTGCTGTAGGGGTGGTCTAGCACTTGATAGTAATCCCGAAACAGCATCTTGTGGCATGTGACTCGGCCATGTTCCAGCGCTGCCGCCCGGCCCTTGACCAAGTCATGGTACATTTGCTTCGTCTCCTATTGTGCTGATGGAGGAGCACAACCGTGGTGGCCAAAAGTTCACTGTCATCGTTGAACTCGTCGGAGGACGACATGGCATATTTGTTGAAGAACTCGTCCCCACTGTCGTCCATGGTCTACACGATGAGACGGATGAGCAGTCCACAAGGATGAGGACAAGGATTAGGCGAAGGTGGCAGAATGCAGTACCTGTACGTGGGGGAAAATGGTCGAACAGGTGGAGTGCGTCCTAGGAGAAGGCCGAGATCGACGTCTGGACCGATGAGATCTCCGGGTACCGAAGGCTTCAACGGCAAGGAGGCTTCACCAGCAAAGAGGCATGTGGATAAGGAGGCAACATGGTCCGACGGCGGCCTTCCGGGAGGGAGGGCGTCACGGTGGCGGCGGCGGGGGTGGGTGGGAGAAGGGAAGGTGGGAAAGCAGGGGTGCGACGCGGGTTTATGTCTGACGGGAGGGTTAGGGGCGTGGAGGTGCACGACATGGCCCGGACGCCCGGACAATCCGAGCTTCCGCACACCGAGCTCAACTTTGGTCCGGTTTTCGCCAAAACGGACAGGTTCGGGCTAGATCTTGATTTGCAGGTGCGCGTTGGAATGTGACCTCGGTCCGGAACTGGTCCGTTACGGGAACGTTTGAGTTGGCCTTAGTCGTGCAAATTTCTGTCCGTCCGTATGGGCATGTCCCAACTTGATCCGTGCAGGCACGCACGATCGAGCGGTCACAACTTGGTCAGTGTGTAACAAAACTAGCTAAGTGACTGCGTGTTTACTGTGAATCTCTTGCTACGTGACTCTTTAAACAACTATTAACAAACTATTAGCGCTACCTTCTCAAAACAGGCATGCGATTCCAACTTATATTAATATAGCAACCACGTAACCTGTTGGGCCAGACAGCATAATGTTCAAAAGAGAGAGAGAAAAAACAAAGCCGACGGCGACTGGACGAAAACGAGAGTGACCTGCAACCGTTGCGCCCACCGGAGAATTACCACCCCTCTCCTAGCCTCTCGAAAGCATCACATATCAGACAACACCTCCAAGAAGGAAAGCGACGACGACGACGACGACGTTGTTGCCCGGACGAGTCCTAGGGTTTCTCCTGATACGCTACGGGAGGTGGGGAACAGATACACCCGACGCCCTTCAAAAAGGAAAGCGACACCCGCAGGCGTCACCCCGTCGGTGTCAAGATGACAAGGATTTCTCTCGACCCCTCAAAAAACCACACTCCCGGACGCTTCGAAGCTCCACCAAACTCGCCGCCCACTAACACACGCCACCACGTTCTTGTAGTCACCACTGTCGCCTCACCATGACCCACAATGCGAGGCTCGAACGACCGAAAGGAAGAAACTTTGGCGAGGGTCAACGATACAATGACACGCGGGAGGGAACAACCTCCACCGCCGGAAGGCGATAGCCGACCGGATGTATCAGCGGGGGCAAACCATGCCCTCTCTGGTCTGGCCGAGCCCAAAGGTATCGTGAAGCCCCACTGTCACACTGCAGCAAGGGGGTCACCGTCGCAATCGACCCTAGCCCTAGTCCCTACCTCACCGCCCGCCAGTGGATCCACTGCCACCACAGATCCCCGCCGCCAAGAAGTTGCGCTCTCGCCACCGTGCTCATCCGGGAATACCGGTCCACCGCCGGTCTGAGGATTGCCATCTGGGACCGCAAGGGCGAGGAGGGATGAACACGGCGAACACATCACCTCTGTGTCGCCCTTGGGCCACCCTGGACAGGATTAGACAGACGGCCACCCGACCTAGGCCCACCCGGCCCAGATCCGGTGCCCTTGCCGCGCCATAGCCAGGAGGGGCCATCTGCCACCCGACGCTCGCGGTGACCGAGGTCCCCAGATGGGGCCCGCATAGCCTAGATCGGGCCCAAACTGGCCCAGATCTGGCCCTGCGAAGCCCGCCGTCGGTGGCACCTGCTGCCCCGCCCGCCGTCCTGCCTGTTGGGCTGCCCGTCGACGCCGTTTGGAGGATCCCGCCGCCGCCCCGTCCCTCAGTAGCCCCGCCACACCCACCATGGCGCGCCGCCGCCAGCAAGGTGCCCTGCGCACGCTGCCACCGTCGAGAGGAAGAAGGCCCGCCGCCGCCGGCCCCGCGCGGGCTTTGTCCGGCAGTGCACGACGATGGCGGCAGGGGAAGGAGGAGGGGGAGGCCTGGAGGTGGGCGACGCCGCCAGACCCGCCCCGTCGCCCGCGGGGGGGCGAGCGAGACGAGTCGCGCGAGACGGTTTTTGTTTCCACCCTCACTGCCTTCCCTTTCCCAACTATTAGCACTACCATGAACATACTCCATTGTTCTTTAAATAAAAGTTATCATTGTTATAGAAAATTTGAAGCGCTTCGCGGTCATGTCGAATACATTGCCAACTTAATTTTCATGTAAATATGTAGTAAAATCTGAAGAACAAAAAGTAAATCCAGGAAAGATAATAAGCTAACCTATAGCTAATGCCCTCGGAAACAATTTTGATGAGTTAGAGGCTTCTATTTAGGTATTGAAGAGAATACTTTATTTAATAGTTTGAAAAATGTTTGAAATGTAAGAAATTAGGGTTTGGAGCTAATCAGCATATCCTCTATATCTCTGACTTATCGGTGGTGCCGCTCACAATGCATATTAAAACTAGAGGGTGAGACCTTTATATTATTGTATAGACTCTAAATTCCAGATAATTTCCATTTGTTCTAGTTAAGTCTCGTGACTTGTTAAACCAACCACAAATTGATATTCAATTATTAAGTCTTAATACTAAGAATCAATTAGGTTCCAAGCACGCATGTGTGAGTCATGCACAAATTCAACTCGCTGGCATTAACAATCCATAGAGCAATCCTATAGACAAACCTGACATTTTACTCTATAATGTCCCGGGCATTACTTCAGCATATTTATGTACGCTGTGTTTCAATAGTAGCTAAGGGTTGGTTTGTAATCCTTGCCCGTAGTAGGTATGCTTGAATTTCCTTTTCATTTATCGATGTGTGTGATGGTGGTAAAGTTTTTTAAGATCACCACTACAGAGAGAGGTGAGCACTAAACTTAGCCTGCATGAAACCAAACAAGTTGCCTTGCATCACCGGATCATTTCCCGCTAATGTACAAGTAAGCAAACACCATGTTGAAAACGGTCCAAGTGATACGATGCGAAGGGTACGGTCTACTTGGAAATATTAGAGAAGGGAAGACTGTCCGATCACAGGAAGTACATGGGTCAGATTCAATGGTCTTGCCAAACTCATGCTTTCTCGTCAGGTAACCGAACTTAAACTCATGCTAAGACAGTATTCAACCATTTATAAGCAGGTGAGCGATCACGGGACATAAATTGCATTTGATTGCAATCTACACAAACAAAATAAAACGAGAGCACACATGCACCTGATCATCTCAACAATAGGACGAAAAATAAAATCACAAATCTACCATTATACAACCAAATCATAGATCATGGATACCAAGATCTGCACTGATCATCAATCGAATCATAAAACCACGGATACCGTGATCACCATCGATCTACTAATATCGAGGCGATAATGTATGCTTGAAAATTAAAACTCAAAAAAGAATTGTATAATGAACTAAGATCAAATTGATAGGTGTTCCATATCGATTCATGAAAGGAAACAAGAAGGAAATTGCAGTCGGCACTCGCGAGCACTCGATCCGCAATTGACAAAACTAGTTCATGGATTGGAGCACCGAAGATTTAATCGGCACCTTCTCGTGGAGTACAGCAAACTATGCCAATTATTATGAGGATCGAAGGCAGGGTGACGAAAGCGAAGCTGATGAGGTACATGCTAGTTTCAACTTGGGTGCACTCGACCTTCCCGATTATATAGATCACCGCCCATGCCTCCAGCGACAAATAGACAAGGAAGGATAAAGCCTGCCGTCAAAGAGAAAAATAAGGACATGAACTAGAGATAGGTGATTTGCGTAAGTTACGTATACGCTGCTGGTAAATTGCACGCACCCTACGTAAGCGCATAATGTTCGGTGTCATGGCACAAGGGTGCTCCTCCTCTTCCTCTTCCTTCTCCACGGCCCTTCTTGCGCGGCGAGCTCTGCGACGGTCTTCATCGTCTGCAATGGAGATGGCGCATTGCTGGTTCTCCATGTCGCTCGAGAAGATATGAACGACGGTGAGTACCAGTCGAAACGAGTGCCGTGACAGCGGCCTCCTGCATGTTTATATACAGCCCACTGGTAGAAAACGGACCTTTGGTCCAGAGCATTAGTCCCGGTTCTGGTATAAATCGGAACTAATGCCCTGGTCCCAACGGCTAGAAACGGCCGCACCAGAAGACATTATCCCCGGTTCGTATGTGAACTTTAGCCCCGGTTCGTATAACAAACCGGAGCTAACGGGTCTGGCGCTGGAAAAGAGCAGATACGTGGACCTTTAGCCCCGGTTTGTTTCTCAAACCGGGACTAAAGTCCCCGACTATATTTGTTTCCCCTTCCCAGCCCGAGCCATTTCAAGCTCACACAATCATCCCTCTCAAATTTCTCCCCTCAATCTCGAGTTCTTCCCTATTTTTCTCAGGATTTGTGAAGATTTTTTGTCTCCACATCTATCAAGGGTCCTAAGAGGTTAGCAACTTCATCATTTCATCTCTCATTGCTTGTTTTAACTCATTTCATGCTCTAGAAATGGATAGATTTTGTGTGGGTTCTATCTCTGTATATCTGGTTAATTTGGCACATATAGTTCTCGAAATTCATTTGATTCATCGAAGCACATAGATACATGAGTTTATCCTATATACATATCTTGGTTTGACACGTTGTCTTGAAATCCGGTCGGTTCACAGTGCATCATGTCACCGTCGAGCAACAAAATATTCTTCTTTCTTCTACCTGTCGTCACAAAATCCATTGAAACAAAAATAAGTACCAAAACTATGAAGACACACATATATATAGTGGCGTCCTAGCATTTTAGTTAATCATCGGCCAGTTAAGCAAGAAATTAAGAACAAAAACATGAACACGCCAAGGAGCTACCAAATTAAATTAGGGAGTGCCTCTATGGCGAGCTCCTCGAAGATGTCTGAGGACGAGGCATCCTAAGACATCTTCGAGAAGCTCTGCCATAGTGGTGTCCCTGCTCTCGCACACCATCTTTCAATTCATATCTTTTCTAGCTAAATTAGTATGCTGGTGAAGCTAACTAATTTCACATATTAGGGAGTGCCTCTACGGCGAGCTCCTCGAAGATGTCTGAGGACGAGGTCCTAAGACATCTTCGAGAAGCTCCGCCGTAGTGGTGTCCCTGGTCTCGCACACGATCTTCCTTGCAGTTGATAGTTCACAAGGAAGCCTATTTATAGATTAAGAAGCACAACATAGTGTCGACACTCATGACATAATGTTGACACTCACCCCTGTCATATTGTCGCCACCCACTGAAATAGTGTCGCCACTCACTGGCATAGTGTCCACTCACGACATATAGTGTCGTCACCCACTTTTAGTCCCGATTGGAGACACCATTCGGGACTAAACGGGCTCATGTCGGCCCCAGCCTGCCGCAACCCCTTTAGTCCCGGTTGGTGTGTCCAACCGGGACTAAAGATATAGTAGAAAGTTTTTTAAATCAGTGTTTGTTTGATGTATACGATGTGTTCTTTTATTTTTAGACTAGTACTACTCTTAGCATCGTGATTTTGTTTGATGAACTTATAAAATGCAGATGAGACGACAATGGATGTACGCTGACCGAATCTCTGACGAGTTCATTAAAGGCGTGCGTTCTTTTCTCGTTGTGACAGAGGCAAACAAGCGGAATGGTTTTATCTGTTGTCCATGTGGTGAGTGTCGGAATCAGAAGGAATACTCTTCCTCAAGAGTCCTTCATGGCCACTTGTTTCGGTTCGGTTTCATGTCTGGCTATAATTGTTGGACCAAGCACGGAGAAAGAGGGGTTATGATGGAAGACAACGAAGATGAAGAGAATGATGACAACTATCCTATGTACCCTGAATACGGTGGTACTAAAATGGAAGACAATGATGAAGAAGAAGCAGAAGAACGTGCATCATATGAGCCAGATGATGATCTTGGTAGGGCCATTGCTGATGGAAAGGGAGAATGTGATAGCGAAAGGGAGAGGTTGAAATTTGAGCAGATGTTAGATGATCACAACAAATTGTTGTACCCCAATTGCGAAGATGGCCACAAAAAGCTAGGCAGCACACTGGAATTGCTGAAATGGAAGGCAGAGGTCGGTGTGCCTGACAAGGGATTTGAAAAGTTGTTGAAGATAATGAAGAAGCTGATTCCAAAGGATAACGAACTGCCCGCCAGTACTTACGAAGCAAAGAAGGTTGTCTGCCCTCTAGGATTAGAGGTACAGAAGATACATGCATGCATTAATGACTGCATCCTCTATCGCGGTGAGCAGTACGAGAATTTGGATGCATGCCCGGTATGCACTACATTGCGGTATAAGATCCGACGAGATGACCCTGGTGATGTTGAGGGGGAGTGCACGAGGAAGAGGGTTCCCGCCAAGGTGATGTGGTATGCTCCTATAATACCACGGCTGAAACGTTTGTTCAGAAACGAAGAGCATGCCAAATTGTTGCGATGGCACAAAGAAGACCGTAAGAAGGACGAGATGTTGAGATACCCCGCTGATGGGTCGCAGTGGAGAAAAATTGAGAGAAAGTACCCGGACTTTGCAGGTGACACGAGAAACTTATGGTTTGGTCTAAGTACGGATGGCATGAATCCCTTTGGGGAGCAGAGCTGCAGTCATAGCACATGGCCTGTGACTTTGTGTATGTATAACCTTCCTCCTTGGTTGTGCATGAAGCGGAAGTTCATTATGATGCCAGTGCTCATCCAAGGCCCGAAGCAACCCGGCAACGACATTGATGTATACCTAAGGCCATTAGTTGAAGAACTTTTACAGCTATGGCACGGACAAGGTGTACGTGTGTGGGATGAGCACAAACGTGAGGAATTTAACCTACGGGCATTGTTGTTCGTAACCATCAATGATTGGCCTGCTCTTAGTAACATTTCAGGACAGACAAACAAGGGATACAATGCATGCACACACTGTTTAGATGACACTGAAAGTATTTATTTGGATAAGTGCAAGAAGAATGTGTACCTAGGGAATCGTCGTTTTCTTCCTCCCACGCATTCCCTAAGAAGGAAAGGCAAGCATTTCAATGGTGAAGCAGATCACCGGAGTAAGCATGTCCGTCGTACTGGTGATGATGTATTTGATATGGTGAAGGATTTAAAAGTAATCTTTGGAAATGGTCCTGGCGGACAGTCCGTTCCGAAGGAAGCTGGCGGACACGCACCCATGTGGAAGAAGAAATCTATATTTTGGGAGCTACCCTATTGGAAAGTCTTAGAGGTCCTCTCTGCAATCGACGTGATGCACCTGACGAAGAATGTTTGCGTGATACTGCTAGGCTTCTTGGGCGTGTATGGAAAGAATAAAGATACACCAGAAGCACGACAGGACCAACAATGTATGAAAGACTGAGAAGGCAGGCATCCAGAGTTGTTTCAAGGTACTGCCAGCTATGCTCTTACCAAGGAAGAGAAGGAAATATTTTTTGAATGCCTGAGTAGTATCAAGGTTCCTTCTGGCTTCTCGTCCAATATAAAGGGAATAATAAATATGGTAGAGAAAAAATTCCAGAACCTGAAGTCTCATGACTGCCACGTGCTTATGACGCAGTTGCTTCCGGTTCTTTGAGGGGGCTTCTGCCGGAAAATGTTAGAGTACCCATTGTGAAGCTATGTTCGTTCCTCAATGCAATTTCTCAGAAGGTAATCGATCCAGAAAGTCTACCAGGGTTACAGAAAGATGTGGTCCAATGTCTTGTCAGTTTTGAGTTGGTGTTCCCACCATCCTTCTTCAACATAATGACGCACCTTCTAGTTCACCTAGTCGAAGAGATTACCATTCTCGGTCCTGTATTTCTACACAATATGTTCCCCTTTGAAAGATTCATGGGAGTCTTAAAGAAATATGTCCATAACCGTGCGAGGCCAGAAGGAAGCATCTCCAAGGGATATGGAACAGAGGAGGTCATTGAGTTTTGTGTTGGCTTTATTCCTGACCTTAAGCCGATCGGTGTATCTGAATCGCGGCATGAAGGGAGACTTAGTGGAAAAGGCACGCTAGGAAAGAAAGCAAAGATATGTATGGATGAACATTCTTTCACTAAAGCACACTATACAATTCTGCAAAGTTCCACCTTGGTGGCTCCATATATAGAGGTACACAAGAATATTGTATGCTCGAACTACCCGGGGCAGTCTGACAGGTTGATTAGAGATGAACACGTGAAGACTTTCGGCGGTTGGTTGCAGACACATCTCATGAATGACACCACTGTTGGAGATCAGTTGTACCTGTTGGCTAGGTCTCCATCTTCAACTATATTGACTTTCCAAGGTTACGAGATCAATGGGAATATATTTTACACGCACGCCCAAGATAAAAAGAGCACCAACCAAAATAGTGGTGTCTGATTTGATGCAACGGACGAGAATGGGAAAAAGGACACATATTATGGTTACATAGAGGACATATGGGAACTTGACTATGGTCCTAATTTCAAGGTCCCATTGTTTCGATGCAAATGGGTCAAGATGACAGGAGGTGGGGTAACTGTAGACCAGCTGTACGGAATGACAACAGTGGATATCAATAATCTTGCATACGGAGACGAACCATTCGTCCTTGCCAATGATGTGGCTCAAGTTTTCTATGTGAAGGACATGTCTACTAGACCTAGAAAAAGGAAATATAAGCAAAAGAATATAATATCATACGATGAGCTAAAGGCCACATAGTTCTTTCAGGAAAAAGAAACATGGTGGGAGTTGAGGACAGGACAGACATGTCAGAAGATTATGACAAATTTCATGAAATTCCGCCATTCAAAGTGAAAACTGACCCAAGCATATCGCTAAATAAGGAAGATGCTCCATGGTTACGGACAAGAAGAGAACCAAAACACTAGATGTGGATGTTGGTGATGTAATGTATTAAATCTTTTGTGAATTAATCCTATTTTTAATTTATTAAAGGAAGATGCTCCATGGTTAATAAAGGAATTTCTGAGATTGTTGTAGGCAGGTACCAAAACTGTAGACTAGGTAACACTTAGACATTTATTAATATTAAAAATCGGGACAAACCGGGACTAGCTAACACTGAGGACTAAAGCCACCCCCTTTAGTCATAATCATGCCTAGTCCTATAGTACACAGCTTCAGGGTCTTCTTCGTCATCGTCATCATCATTGTCATCGTCACCTGCCACTCCAGAGATCCTCAGCCCAGCCATGGCATATACCGGGGGCACCTGCCACTCCGGCCTCGGATTCACGGTGGGCGGGGGAGGAGTCTCCTGGAAGACGATGCCGCTACCGCCGGGCGGGAGAGGGGCCTTCTTGTGGCTCTGTGGCGGGTAGACTTGTGGGCACCGCAGACGAGGATGGTCTCCCCCGGCGATGTAGCGCATCACGCCGATGATAGTACGGTTCGCCCACCACAGACGCCGACCGGCTTCATTTTGGTTCATCGGGGGCGGGCCATCACCCTCGTACCTGGCGAGCTCCCTTTCCCATCGGTTAGCAAAGAAGGCATTCCAGGAGTGATAGTTGTCGGGATCCCACTAGGGATCCATCCACTGCTCCGGCGTGAGCTCGTGGTAGAAGTGGTTCGTGATGGCCGCCTGTCTGGTGGAGCCTTGAGGCATAGGAGGGACAGGAACCCCTCCAGGGCTCAGCATCCAGCCGGCGGCCGGCCGGTAGCCCGGCGGGCAAGGGTAGTTGGAGGCCCACAACGCCTGGGTCTCCTCGAGGGTCAGAATGGCCCAGTAGGCACTGTCCATAGTTCTGAGAGAGGAAGTTGCGGATGTATGGATATCCATGGCGTGGTCGGCCTATATATAGATGGAAAGTGCTGGAAAACATGGCGGGAAACGGTGGGATATGGCGGGAAATATCTTTAGTCCCGGTTAGTGGCTACAACTGGGACTAAAAGCACCGTTCAGAGGGAAAGGGCGAGAAAACATGGCGGGAAGCGGTGGGATATGGCGGGAAATATCTTTAGTCCCGGTTAGTGGCTACAACCGGGACTAAAAGCACCGTTTAGAGGGAAATAGCGGGAAAACATGGCGGGAAGCGGTGGGATATGGCGGGAAATATCTTTAGTCCCGGTTTGATGGCTTTCGGTCCAAGAGACGGATGTTATGTGTTGAATCGCGGCATAGTTTGTGATATGGTGCCCATATTGTGCATGCATGTGTATATTGGGATGTAGAACAATGTTGCAGGAGGAAGTTTTCCTTTTCGTTGCTCGGAAAAGCCATTTTCCATTTTCCGAGCGCAAAAAGATGGGTCGTTTTGTGAAGCAGCCACCTAAATGCAGTTACAGAATGCTACCATCCCATTTTTATAAAATAGTAGACCACGTTACGTGAACTATATCCCAACCGGGGGATCTCAAACCTTTCTGTCCTTCCCGGGTGAAAAAGACAAATGTCTGCCGAATCGGTAGGAAGTGGGTCCGGTTTGAACTACAGGTACATGATCTAACGTCCGTGATTTTTTGAAAAAAATCATTTTTAGACTCACAATATGTCGTTTTTTCAGAGATCCGATGCAAGTTCTAACATTCTCACCCCCTATCTTCACGCACGCTGTTTTGACCTAAGTTCGAAACGGGCATAAAAATTCAAAAAAGTCCGAACAATGTAAATCCTTCGCGTGGTGTGATATTATGTGACATAGTTGCAAGGAAAAATATCAAACTTGGTATACTGATTATGTCTCCAAAAAACCTTCACAAAATGACCTATCATGTTCGAGGTTTCATGGCTTTCGGTCCAAGAGACGGATGTTATGTGTTGAATTGCGGCATAGTTTGTGATATGGTGCCCATATTGTGCATGCATGTGTATATTGGGATGTAGAACAATGTTGCAGGAGGAAGTTTTCCTTTTCGTCGCTCGGAAAAGCCATTTTCCATTTTCCGAGCGCAAAAAGACGGGTCGTTTTGTGAAGCAGCCGCCTAAATGCAGTTACAGAATGCTACCATCCCATTTTTCTAAAATAGTAGACCACGTTACATAAACTATATCCCAACCGGGGGATCTCAAACCTTTCTGTCCTTCCCGGGTGAAAAAGACAAATGTCTGCCGAATCGGTAGGAAGTGGGTCCGGTTTGAACTACAGGTACATGATCTAACGTCCGTGATTTTTTGATATGTCGTTTTTTCAGAGATCCAATGCAAGTTCTAACATTCTTATCCCCTATCTTCACGCACGCCATTTTGACCTAAGTTCGAAACGGCAAAAAATTCAAAACGGGCATAAAAAATTCAAAAAGGTTTTAAAAAAGGTTTTGAAAAAGGTTTTGAAAAAGGTTTTAAAAAAGGTTTTAAAAAAGGTTTTTAAAAAAGGTTTTGAAAAAGGTTTTAAAAATGTTTTTTAAAAAAGGTTTTAAAAAAGATTTTTAAAGAAGGTTTTTAAAAATGTTTTAAAAAAGGTTTTAAAAAAGGTTTTTAAAAAAGGTTTTGAAAAAGGTTTTTAAAAAGGTTTTTTGTTTCTAAAAAGGTTTTAAACAGGCATATAATAATTAATTTTAAAAAAGGTTTTTAAAAAGGTTTTGAAAAAGCTTTTAAAAAAGGACCTTTACCCCGGTTTGAACTACAAACCGGGGCTAAAGGGGTGCGGGGTTGCGCTCGAAACGCGGCGCCCCGAAAACCCTTTAGCCCCGGTTTGTGCTACCAACCGGGGCTAAAGGTCCCCCTTTAGCCCCGGTTGGACCTTTAGCCCCGGTTGGTAGCACAAACCGGGGCTAAAGGGGGGTGGGTATAAATACCCACCCCGTGCGCCCCGGTTCGTGCACCGAACCAGAGCGCACAGATCGACCCTGCCGCCGTTGTCTTCCTCCTCGCGTCGCGCCTTCTCGCCGCCGCACCACCCCGCGCCCACGCCCCTCCTCGCGCCGCCCCTTCTCGTGCCGCCCTCCCCCGCGCCGCTCGAGCCAGTGCCACCCGCGCCCGGGTCGACCGCGCCCGTGCCGTCCCGCTCCGGCGCGCCGCCCCTTCCTCAACACGCCGACGACTGACGAGGTTTGATCTCGTCAATGCCCATTGTTATGGACTTGGGTTTTGGAGAAGATGGGGATGCTGGAGATCGTGGAACGGCTAGCAAACAAGCAACACGGGGACACAAGGTTTACCCAGGTTCAGTCCCCCGGAGGGAAAACCCTACTCCTGCTTGTCTGCTCTTGATTACGGCGGAACCGAAGGTTACAGGGGTGCGCAGATGCAATCTGGCGTGGAGGTGTGTATGCGAAAGTATGAGAGAGAGATCTAGGTTGTGCCCTCCTAGCCTTTATATAGACTCAGGCAGGTCCCGGGCATAGACCTAGTCGGTTACAAGTTCTAGGGTTTTATCCCTTTGAATTTCCTATCTACGCTAGTCTTGCTCTCCAAGGATCCGAAGGCGTCATGGGCCTTGGCCACCCGAAAATCTTCATGGGCCGGCGTACATCTGTCGTGGGCCTTCCTTGGGTTGGACCAGGTATGCTGAGATCACGTACCCGTAGGGTATAACCATGTTAGTAGCCCCCGAGTGATCAGTCGAATCGTAGATTCGGCTGAGGACTCTTCAATCCTTCGGGTGCAACTATGTATTAACATATGTGTGTAGGGATTGTTCATGCGTGTGCCTCACTCACCCGACGGATCAGGGTCAGTTAACTGTCTTAGAACGAAACAACATGATCTTCCTCAGGTTCGAGTCCCTTAACTCGAACCCGGAACATATGCTGGCATAATTCGACTCAGGCCGCGGAGGACTTACAGGAGTGGAATTCCAGTGATTTTAACTGATGTACCCAACGCGTCCGTCGGGATTTTTCATCGCGCCTGCTGGCACGGGTTTATACTAGCAGAGCGCAGTCGTGTGCGTTGCCAGGCCACCAGATGATATCTGTAGGTCTTATCTTTGTGTCACAGACACAACATCCGAATGTTTATCACCGCGGAGGTGTTTCGGGTGACCAAGGAGAACGTTGCTCACTTAGCGTTTTGTTGGGGCAGAGTTGCCAAAAAAAATTTGCATGCTAATCCGAAAGATCGCAGTCGAAGAATTCATAGGGTGCGCGGCCAGCGCTCCCTATGGGAGTAGCCCCCGAGTGTCTGTTCGAGTCGTAGACTCGAGCGGAGACTTTAATTCAGACATTGTTCAGTGTTAAGTCCGTCGGACACAAATAAAATCGGATGCTTAAATCCATCCTCCCTATGGGAGTAGCCCCCGAGTCCGTAGTGGAGTCGTAGACTCGACGTAGGACTCAAAGACATAGTTCGTTTTTATTCATCTTTCGGGTGCGCGGCCAGCGCTCCTAATAGGAGTAGGCCCCGAGTATTTAGTCGAATCGTAGATTCGAGTGAGTACTCTTAGCTTTGAAGCCGAAGAAATTGTAGTTGTTGCTAGTATAGCTTTTGATGACATCAGTGTTGACGATCAATGACCTCAAGCGTCTGCTGCGCCAGAGATGACTTGACTAGACGAACGTGGGTCCCACTTGGTGAATTTGTCGACTGCGACTAGGAGGTAGACGTGCCCCCCTTTCGAAGACTTTGGCAGTTTGCCAATCATGTCGAGGCCCCATTGAGCAAAAGGCCAGGCTATAGGTATGGGCCTGAGCTCTGATCCGGGTGCGTGTGGTTTGTCGGCGAACCTTTGGCACCCCTTGCATCTTCGGACGATGTCCTTTGCATCGCTCATGTCCGTTGGCTAGTAGAATCCAGCTCGTAGAGCTTTGGCGACAAGGGAGCGGCTGCCTGCGTGATGGCCGCAGATGCCCTCGTGGATGTTTTGGAGGATGGTTTTCCCGTCACCGATGGTGACGCATCTTTGTAGTACACCCGTAATACTGCGCTTGTACAGCTTGCCATTGATGATAGTGAAAGCTTTCGACCGGCGAGATATGCGCCGGGCATCTATCGGGCTGTTAGGCAGTTCTCCGTTGACGAGGAACTGGAGGTATGGTCGTGTCCATGTTTCTTCGACTGCCATCACCTGCATCAGGTTGACCATAACGACTTCTGTGTCCAGTTTTTCGGGTCCTTCATGACCTTCGAGAAGCGTAGCCCCCGAGTGTTCTGCTTCTTCGGGTGATCCCTTGGGGAATTTCCGCTTGATGGATGGCACGCAGATCTGTTCCAGGAACACACCCGGTGGCACCTTTTCGCAGGTGGAGCCGATGTTGGCGAGTCTATCGGCTTCCTCGTTGCTTTCTCTTCCAACGTGCCGAAGCTCGCAGCCGTCGAATTCTCCTTCGAGTGTGTTGTAGAGTGCACGGTACGCGATCATGTTTTCGGCGTGTGCGTCGCACTCGTTCATCATCTGCTAGACGACGAGGTTGGAGTCACCGTAGATGACCAGGCGCGTTGCGCCGCAAATCTTTGCCATCCTCATACCGTGGATGAGGGCTTCGTATTCGGCCTCGTTGTTGGAAGCTCGAAATTTCATCCGGAGGACGTACTTCATCTGGTCGCCCTGCGGAGAGGTCAGTATGACTCCGGCTCCTGCTCCAGCTTCACGCTTGGAGCCGTCAAAGTGCATCGTCCAAGACTGCGACATGTCTGGGATGTCTGGCAGCTGCAGCTCCATCCAATGTACAAGGAAGTCCGGGAGGACTTGAGATTTGATTGCGAGTCGCTTCTCGTAGACGATGTCCAGGGGTGACAGCTCGATACCCCACAGGGCCACGCGTCCTGTGGCTTCTGGGTTATTCAGGATGCTGCTCAGGGGTGCCTCGTTGACGACCATCACCTGGTGCTCCTGGAAGTAATGGCTCAGCCGTCGAGCCGTCGTGAACACGCCGTAGGCGAATTTCTGGTAGTGAGGGTACCTCTGCTTTGTTGGCGTCAGTACCTCGCTGAGGTAGTAGATTGGGCGTTGGACCCCGTGGGTCTTGCCTTCTTCGGGTCGTTCGACCACTAGCACGGTGCTGACCACCTGGTGTGTTGCTGCTATGTACAGCAGCAGAGGCTCGCGTTCCTTTGGCGTGACTAGGACGAGCGAGGTGGAGAGTAGCCGTTTGAGGCTTTCGAACGCATCGTCGGCTTCGAGCGTCCACTCGAATTTATCTGCCTTGCGTAGCAGCTGGTAGAATGGTAGGGCCTTCTCGCCCATGCGGCTGATGAATCTGCTCAGCGCCGCTATTCGTCCTGCGAGCTGCTGGACGCCCTTGAGGTTTTTCGGCTTCTCCATCGCCATGATGGCCCTGATTTTCTTCGGGTTCGCCTCAATCCCTTGCTGAGAGATGAAGTACCCAAGCAGCTGGCCCGATGGGACGCCGAAGGCGCACTTTTCGGGGTTGAGCTTAATCCTGTAGCGATCGAGGTTGTTGAACGTTTCGCGGAGATTGTCGATGAGTGTTCTTGCCTCCCTGGTTTTGATGACTATGTCATCGACATAGACTTGGGCGTTGCGACCGATCTGGTCCTTGAGGCATGCCTGCATGCATCGCTGGTACGTGGCACCTGCGTTCTTTAGCCCAAAGGGCATTGTGTTGTAGCAGAACACTCCGAACGGTGTGATAAACGCCGTTTTATCTTGATCTTCGACCTTGAGTCGAATCTGGTTGTAGCCTGAGTAGGCATCAAGGAAGGAGAGTTTCTCACATCCTGCAGTCGAATCGATGATCTGGGCGATCCGAGGAAGAGGGAAGTGGTCCTTTGGGCAGTGCTTGTTCAGCGATGTGAAGTCTATGCACATCCGCAGGATATCCGTGTCCTTCTTGGGGACCATCACTGTATTTGCGAGCCACTCGCTTTCTTTGATCTCCCTGATGAAGTCTGCGGCGAGTAACCTGTTTATTTCCTTCCCGATGGCTTCGGCCCATGGCTCGAACAGTCTCCGGATGGACTGCTTGACAGGCTTGGTGTCTGGAAAGACGTTGAGTGCGTGCTCGGCGAATTCCCTGGGAACTCCTGGCATGTCCGCAGGACACCGGGCGAAGATTTACCAGTGCTCACGGAGGAATTCGATGAGCGCGCTTTCCTATGCGGCGCTGAGGTCGTTGGCGATCAGCGCCGTCTTGGAGGCATCCGTTGGGTGGACCTGCACCTTGTTTGTGTTGATGGTGGAGTCGAAAGACATGTCGGGTGCGTTTTGTCGTGCGACTGGGGGTGCCCCATTGTCCATCACCTCGCAGAGCCTTACGAGTTCCTCCTGCATGCCGAATGATTGGGAGATTCTGTTGAAATCCCTGTCGCATTGGTCCGATCGGATGAAGCCCCCGTGGATTGTGAGGACGCCCTTTGGCCCTAGCATCTTGAGTAGCAGGTATGCATAGTGTGGGACAGCCAAGAATCTTGCGAATGCTACACGCCTGAGGATGGCGTGGTACTGTGATGGCCAGTCCACTACTTCGAATTCGTGCCGTTCCAGTCGGAAATTGTCCGGCTTGCCGAAGATGACGTCGAGCCATATTTTGCCCAGGGGAAATATGCCCTTTCCTGAGACGATGCCATGGAACGTTGTATCTGATTGTTCCAGGCTGCACTGCGGGATCCGCATTGCTGCCAAAGTACTTGCGAACATCAGATTGATGCCGCTGCCGCCATCCATGAAGACGCGACTCAGCTCGAAACCTCCGATCTGCGCCTCCAGCACCAGGGCAGCGTGACCTGGGCGAGGGATCTGGCAAGGGTGATCCGAACGACTGAATGTGATGCAGGACTCCGATCCGCTGAGGTACTCAGGGATGGCGGGTGGAGTTGCCATGGACAGGTTGATCTGTCGGGTTATTTTCTTCTGCACCCTATTCGTGGGGCGCCCCTTCTGGATCATCAGGGCTCCTTTCGGCGGGGGATACCCGTTCCCCGCGTTGTTCTGTGCTGATGCGACTGGTTGGTTCGGGCCTCCTACAGGTGGAGGTGGAGGAGCTCCATGCGCTATCTCACCCGGCGCGGGTGCGTTTCCGAATCCAGGAAGTGGAGCTTGCTGCCTCATCTGGACCATGCTTTCGCTGAGTTTCTAGAACTCGCGGCAGTCCTTGAGCATGTGGATTGCCTTCTTCTTGCCATCCTGCTTGTCGATGTAGAAGTGGATGGTGCATGGACCCGAAAGTTTTTCGTATGCTGAGGGTCCGTTATCGCGGTCGCGGCGCTGCCACGACTGTGCTGGGCATCCTCCATCGCGGAAGTTTCCTCCGCGGTATCCTCCGCTGTTGCGGTTGGCGTCGTTGCGGCGTTCGGCGTAGCCGGCCGCGACCATGTCGGGTCCGTCGCGATCGTCGTAGACGCGCAATCTTCTCTTGCTACGGCGCTCTCGTCGTCGGCCGTAGTCATCCTCTTCCTCTGATTGTGCTCGGTGGATGGAATCTTCGCCGTCAGCCCACCTGTTGGCAATGTCCATGAGGTGGTCGAGTGTCTTGGGCTTGACGCGCCCGAGTTCCTCCTTGAAGTCTTGGCGCTTGACGCCGTCCCTGAAGGCGTCGATGGCCCTCTCTTCGGAGATGTGCGCTGCGGATTTCTTGGTGTTGGACCAGCGTAGTATGTACGAGCGAATGGATTCGCCCGTTCGTTGAGTGCAGGCTCGCAACTCTTCTATTGAGGCAGGCCTCTTGCTGGTGCCCTTGAAGTTTCGGATGAAGCTGTAAGCTAGCTCATCCCAGCTTCGGATGGACCCTGAAGATAGGCTGCTGAGCCAGATCCAGGTTGCGCCTGTCAGCTGCAGCTGAAGGCATTGCATGGCAGTCTCTTTGTTTCCACCGTGCAGTTTGACGGATGATAAGTGGTCGCTGAGCCAAGCCTTTGGGTCTTGAGTGCCGTCGAACTTTGGAGTATCCAAAGGAAGCTTGAAATTTCGCGGCATCCGTGTCCGCCGGACGGATCTGCTGAAGCACCGGGCTCCGCAGAGTTCTCCTTCGTCTTCGTCCATCTCAGATTCAGACGAGCATGTGCGCTTAGCTCGCGCTTTGTCGATTTTGCGTTGTGTGAGCGCGTCTCTGGCGTCGTAGTCACGGTGATGGCGCGAGCTCTTCTTCCTTCGAGGAAGGTCATGTTCCTCTTCTTCAGATGAAGGGGTGGGGCTGCGGTCGAACCTGACCGGAGCTTTCTTCTTCGGCTCCGTGGGGGCTTCCTTGTGGAGCGCGGCTCCGACGAGTCCGAGTCCGGTAAGTGCGGACTTGTGCATGGCTATTTTCGGGTCCCCTTCAGGAGGTGGGTGGGCCGCGAGGTACGCAGTGGCTGCCATGATCGCAGCCTGCGGCGTTTTCGGGATGACGTTGCCGTCGGCGTCCATCTCCATGAAGGATGTGTGGAGGGTTCGGGTCACCTCACGGCGCTCCTGGGGATCCATGTTCTCCATCCGAGAGCGGTGCTTGTTGCCTTGGTTGCCGGTCGAGCTGGAGACGATGCCCATGGCGGAGAGCGCGGCTCATCGCGCGCTGGACTCTGAGGCTGCTTGCTTGCGTTTGTCAAGCACCTCCTGCATCTTGACCTGGTTTTTGTGCTCCTCGATCAGGAGCAGATGGTAGGCCATCAGCAGATCCCGGGAGGAGTCTGCAGGCAGGACTATGTTGCCTGCCACGGCGTTGCGGTCCTGGGCCCATCCTTCTTTGCTAAGGAGGATGACGTGGCCGTTGTTTTCCCCTTCGGGTGGGGGAGACTGGCTTCTTCTATTCCTGCCGTTTCGATCTGGCGGGTTAGGTGGTGGGTTGGGCGGCAGGTTGGGTGTTTGCTGATCCCCGTCAGCCTGTATGACTACGGTGCATTGGTAGCGCTCGTAGATTGTCCCGCTGCTACCGCTGCTTTCAGATCCGGAACCGTAGGTCCCTTCATCCGACGGCGGATCACACAGATCGGAGTTGCAGCAGCTGCTGTTGTAGGAATCATCTGCTGATGATGTTGTGCGTAGCACGGGGTGTGGGGTCCATGAAGCGGGCCTGATTGATGGTAGGGGCACCCGCTCAGGGAGGCGGAGGGTGCCAGTTTGCCCCACCTGGAAGCAGAAGCTCCCGAACAGGATTTTGAGTCCGTCGCCTACGGGATCAAAGTCCTTCATGGTGGCTGGTGAGTGGGCGGTGAAGTCGAAAGTGCCGAAGAGGAGGTGACTCTCCGTTGCCGCAGAGTTGTAGATCGATCGGGTTGGGACCGCCACGATCGCACAATCAGCGTCCCCAGTTCCCACAGACGGCGCCAATTGACGAGGTTTGATCTCGTCAATGCCCATTGTTATGGACTTGGGTTTTGGAGAAGATGGGGATGCTGGAGATCGTGGAACGGTTAGCAAAAAAGCAACACGGGGACACAAGGTTTACCCAGGTTCAGGCCCCCGGAGGGAAAACCCTACTCCTGCTTGTCTGCTCTTGATTACGGCGGAACTGAAGGTTACAGGGGTGCGCAGATGCAATCTGGCGTGGAGGTGTGTATGCGAAAGTATGAGAGAGAGATCTAGGTTGTGCCCTCCTAGCCTTTATATAGACTCAGGCAGGTCTCGGGCATAGACCTAGTCGGTTACAAGTTCTAGGGTTTTATCCCTTTGAATTTCATATCTACGCTAGTCTTGCTCTCCAAGGATCCGAAGGCGTCATGGGCCTTGGCCACCCAAAAATCTTCATGGGCCGGCGTACATCCGCCATGGGCCTTCCTTGGGCTGGACCAGGTATGCTGAGATCACGTACACGTAGAGTATAACCATGTCAACGACGACCACCCGCGCCGTCACCGGAGCCCACCGCGCCGCCCGCACCGTCCACCACCACCGGAACCGCCCCTCCCCGCGCGGTAAGCTCTAGTTTAATTTAGTAGTACGTGTTAATTAGTTAGTGTATATAATTTTGTTAGTGTGTTTTAGGGTTAATTAGTTAGGGTTATTTTAGGGTTAATTAGTTAGTAAGTTTAGTGTAATTGTTTCTTAGATATTTTAGTTAGTGTTTAATATATTTTGTTTTGTTAGTGTAATTTAGTTAGTGTAATATAGTTAGTGAATTTATTTAGTAACTTTAGTGTAATTGTTTTGTTAGATATTTTAGTTAGTGAATTTTTCCTAGTTAGTGAATTTTAGGATTTTAGTTAGTGTTTAATATAGTTTATTTTAGTTAGTGAATTTAGTTAGTGTTTAATATAGTTTATTTTAGTTGATACTATTTATTTTCATCATGTTTAAAGTATATAGGTTTAATTTAGTGTTTAGGAATATGCCGATTCCTCATCCTCGTTCACTCGGCGTGACCCCTGGAGCGCTACTAGACAGTGTCACCGGGCATCCACGGGGCTGGGCTCCGCCGGGCTGGCACTGGGAGGTGCTACCAGCCGGGGGACGTCGTCTCGTGAGGAATCCGGGTGTCGTCATCGACCCGGATCTTCTATGGTGGCGGCCGAGTGGTCCAGGTGCGATGTAGAGGGAGCCGGCCCCCGACGAGGTGGTACAACGTCGTGTCAGGGAGGAGGACGAGCACGTCCGGCGCTACATGCACATTTTAGGAGTCCGGGACGCCAATACCTGGCAGCTTCTTCAGGTACCTTACCCGAGATATTCTCCGGTGATGGTTCCTACACTTTGGGTGCACACCTCCCGCGGCTCAGTAGCCGGGGCTCGACGTCTTCGCTGAGCTAGCTAGATCTGTAATAGGGTTGTATTGTTGTTTAATTGGTACTTTATTGTTGTACTAGCTGGATTATTCGAGATGTATTGTTTTTTAACTGGTATTTTATCTTTCTTTATCGCATTTTTTAAGCTGGATTACTTTAGCTTCCTTTATTTTATCACATTAAGCAAAATGGTTTTATCTTTCTTATGTATTAGTTAAGTTATGGACGGTAGAGACAACGAAGAGCACATCATGTACAACATGATAAATGAGGGTACATGAGGTTACAATTATGATGGAGCGGACGATGATGGAGATGATGATGGCTCCCAATACCTCAACTTGGATGAAGCCGACAGAAGAGACGACTATGACGAATTATTTGGTGGAGACGACGGTGGAACTGACGGTGGAGACACCACCATAGCAAAGATCGGCGAGGTATATAAAGCCTATGCTGATCACGAGCTAGTAGATGCATTAGTTGATATATATATATGTACTAACGACTATTTCTTCTCTTAGACCTCCGCATCGGGCGAATCTTCTGCAAGGAAACGAGGCCCGACCAAAAAGTTGGCCGACGGTATGCGTTTCACCATTGATCTAGTGTCTGAGGTCGGCGAACTTTTGGAGCCGAAAGAGGTCGCAAGTGTATTTGTATACCAATGCGGAGCGATAGTCAGGGACGCCATCCCGATCACTACTCAGAAGTGGAATAAGCCAGGAAATAAAAGTGATCGAGTTGGAGAAACTTTTGTCGATGACAGAGCCAAAGACAGTCTTTGGAATTCACTCATGGCACACTTCTCTATGCCTGAATTGGACACTCCTGAACTCACTGAGGCATTGAGGTTGCAAGTCAGAAAGTGGGCCCTTAAGAAGATGGGTGGACAGTTCAAGAACTGGAAGAAAAGATTGTACAACAACTTTGCCAAGAAGGGTCTGACTCCGCCATTCACTGGCCCGCTAGAGAAGCAGCGGGATAACTGGACCCCATTTGTGAAATACAAGGAATTAGAAGCAGCTACGGCCAAGTCAGAAAAGAATAAGATAAATGCGGCCAAAAAGAAATATCACCATACTATGGGGACAGGTGGCTACAAGACGGCCGCGCCGAAGTGGGAAAAAACCGAGGAAGAAATGCGTAAAAAAGGGGTCACGCCAGCTATAAATAAGTGGCCCGTGAGGTCAAAAAATTGGCTCCTTGGGCATGGGGGGTCGTATGACACTGAAACCGGGGAGATTATTGTTACAAAGGAGGCCATTACTAAACCCAAAGATGAACTTGTTAAAGTGATATAACTGAGAAAAGATGGAAAGTTCATTCCCGACAGAGAGAACGATGAGCTGACATATGCCCTCGGGAATCCTGAAAAAGTCGGACGAACACGAGGCTTTGGCCCATCTGTTTCATGGAAGACAGGGTTTCCCGTTGACATCGACACTTATAGAAGCCGATCCAGAAAAACGAACCGACAGAAGGCGGAGGAGGCAGCGCAGTTAGAGGCGGTTGAAAAAAGGAACGAGGAATTTCAAGCCATGTTCAAGCTACAGCAGGAGCAGATTAATGAACTTAGAGTACTGGCCCGACAACAAGATCCTGCGTTAGACAGTCCGGTGGGCCCATCTCAGCGGAGAAGCAGCGTGGCTTCCACGGAGGTACAAGCTAATAATCCAATGCTGATGGACAATAATGCAACAATGGTTCGCTACCCCGTGGATGAAGTCGAGGCAAGGACAGCTTGTGAGCTACATGTCACAGTGAAGAACATTTCTATGAAGGTGGCGCTCGGCTTTGCTTTACCTTGTCCACCGGAAGCGACCTACCATGGAAGTCAGATTCCAGCTGGCTATGCTCGTGTCGGTGTGGATGAAGTTGAACTGACATGTCGATCACTTGAGCTTGACATCCCTGCGGGCGAAGGGGAGAAAACACTTGGAGAAGTGGAGGGTGGGATCATTCTTTGGAAAAAACAACACATCATGTTTCCAGGCTGGGCGCCAAGGAAATCTTCTCCTCCGAAAAGCAATCCATCACCTCCAAGGCCACCATCACCTCCGAGTCCACCGTCTCCACAAAGAAACAATAGTCCACCCCTTCGTGAGAGGGATCGCAGCGCGACTGCATCTCCATCTCCGGCGCCTCCGCCTCCGCCCACTGAATCAAAGGGAAGAAAGCGGAAGAATAACACCGCTACGTCGAGGGAGACCCGACGCCGAAAACGACAAGATCCCCTACCAAGAGTACCGTCGTCTCCTCCCAAGTTAGCTTATCACCGGACTGATGAGGAAAGCGCGGTGATCTCCCAGGCCGAAGTGAAGACCCATTTTGCACCAAAACAACCCGAGCCACAGGTGCTAGTTGATCCAAAAGTCAAGAAGCACTTCAAGGCATTCCTTGACCAACCACCCCAACATGTGTTAAATAGGAAAGATGACTATACACACTGTCTTACGAAGACACTAAAAGAGAAGTCATCAAGCAGTATTGCAAGTGGGAGAAAATCAAAAGAAGTTGCCCAGCTCGGCAAATAGGCAAAACAATCCATTGCCCCGCTCAAGGTGTTACCCCAGCCCACACAAGGTGGAATAGATATGGAAATAGCTATTAAGTTAGCCAAGGAGTGTAACGTGCCGGTCGAAGCACTTCTAGCCGGCGGAGATAATGTCGCCAAGGGACCAATAGCACGAAAATTTGTCTACGGGGAGCCTCTGGTCAGCGATGAGGTATTCGATGATCTGCCAACACATATGCGACTGTTGCATATCTGGTACTTGAAAGTCACAAAGGAAGGGAGACAATTTCTCCTATGTAAAGTTGGAGAGGAGTACTTTCGTCCAGATAAGATCTCCATTGAACTTTGTGAACTATTTCAGTTATTCAACCTAGACGCCCTTGACAAGTCCCTCCTCAGCATATATTGTCTGTAAGTAATTAAGTCACTAACTCAGCTCGTTCAATTCATTTCCTGTCGTTATCCTCACTATAGCTCCTTTTGTATGCTATTATATATGCAAAATGAAGATTCAAGAATGTAGAAGAAAGTCAATCTACAACATTGGGTTCGTTGACCCAAACAGAGTAAATGGACATACGCTAATAAATAACCTCGAGGAAACAGAGGATAACTTGCTAATGTTTTTAATGGAGCAACATTACAAGACACAAATACTATTTCCTTACAACTATGGGTAAGAGTCGTACTGTCATGTACACATTCAATTTTTGTTTACTCGATGTTAAGTGTATATAAACGATCGCAGCTTCCACTGGATTCTTCTAAACATTGGCGTTGACCGTGCAAAAGTTGAAATCTCGGACTCGTTAAAGAAGCCGATGGAAGACTACCGCAACATAATTGATTGCCTCCAAAAGTAATTTCAATCACTATATCTGTCTCTTTCGTTCATTCTCCGAGATGTAAACTAATTAATAACTCATTCATTTCTTTTTTGCTAGACACTGTTTGGAAAAGGTTCACGAAGGAGGTTCAGGGTGAATGGCGTGAGGAACTCACTTTTCGTACGGTCCTGGTAAGTAGTACGAGAGCTAGGGGACTAATCTATGTGGATATTACAATTATCATGCTTGATTATTATCTAATTGAATTATATTCTCGATCGAAAAGTGTGCGACGCAACCACAGGTGACTAATTTATGTGAATATTACGTATGTGAGTTCATTCGTGGGTGTATGGAGCAGGGCACAGACTTTCCTCACGTACGATAAACAATATATTCGCAATTTATTTTATACCATAGTTTTTGTTGAGTTCCATTCATAACGATCTACTTCTTTATATATAGTTGGATGCGATGCGGGATAAGCTCCTACCACATGAACGCCTACTAGCAATTCAAGAGGAGTTGTCGGAATTTTTGCTCAGGGACGTCATAAACTTAAAAGGAGAGTACACCCTAGATAGACCTTCGTGTAATCGTGGATAGACATAAAAGGACAATATCTGTTGTAATGATGATCTTGGTGTAAATCAATTAGACGAGCTCTAGTCTCGGTTGTGTATATATTTATATGTATTTATGTTATCGTGAGTAAAATTATATTATATATGCATCAATGTATACAACATGTAGTAGCGTAGAATAATATGTATATGAAAACACAAAATGAAAAATAATCAAACAAAAAAAAAGAAAACCTTAAAACCCTAAAACCCCACCTCCTGCCGCGGCAGAAGAACTTTAGTCTCGGTTCGTGTTACGAACCAGGACTAAATATCCTCCAGCCCAGCGCGCACAGAGCGGCTAGATGGAGACAATCTAATCCTGGTTTGTAACAAAACTGTCTCGAATTGCAATCCAGGACTAAAGCCTCTTACAAACCGGGACTAGTGTCATGTTTTCTAATGGTGGCCTAATCCTTGTCAAATCCCACTTTATTCATTGGACCTTCCGTAAATTAATCTGCACCGTAAAGATTTTATTCCTAACAAGATTTGAACCTTCCTTGTACAGTCCACCGTTTCCTAGAAATTTTCGGAGCCTCCCCCAAATACTGGAATTTTCCTAACATAATATGTGAACCTGCCCGTACCTAGGTAGACGTATGCTTGTTTGTTTCTTGTACCTTCTAGGCATTTTATTAAGGAGCCTACTAAGGGTGACTTCTTTTAGGCTTTTGCTTATTATGCATAAGCCTGCTTATAGATTTCGGTGAGAAGAAACTGCGATGGGTAGAAGCTTGTAAAAACTCTCGATAGACTTCTTTTAGGCTTATTCTGTTTTGGCTTATTTGCTGCGATAAGTTATGACATGTCTGTTATGCCCCTAGACCTGATCTGGTCACTTAATATAACTGATATATAGTATATACACTAGTTATAAGTAGAATTAGAACTATGCATAAAAGCGAGAGTGTGTGTGGATGCACTATGCAGGTACAGAGCGGCGCTCCTAAAACGAGAGTGTGTGTGGATGCATGCATGTACAGAGCAGCACTTCAAAGACGCCGACGGAGTCTATCCATGCTAGCGCACCCCGTCACCACAGCCAATCTCAACCCTCCGTCGCGTCTTCGAGCAATCCGGTCGAACAAATTGCTCCGGCGAGCATACGGGAAGATTCCACGAAAGAGACGCCAGCTTTTAATCAATCTGTCCCGAGCCCGCCCATCAATGCGACATGGTGCCGAGGAGCAGGTAGGGCCAGGCATGGAAGGGCGCCGGCGGTCAGGTCGGTCCAGGCATGGAAGGGCGCCGGCGGTCAGGTCCGGCCATGCGTGGGAGGGTGCCGGCCGTTAGGTTGGGCCATGCGTGGAAGGGCGCCGATGGTCGAGCGGCTGGACAGCCTGGGAGCTCCGCAAGGCGAGGAACAAGGGAGATATGGCGCGGAGGTTGGGATCCGGCCAAGGGCTGCCGGGATCCGGAGGTGGGCGGCGGGTGCGAGGCGGCTCGGTGGCGGGTGCGAGGACGGGGCAGAGTTGGGGTCGCGAGCGAGGAAGGTTCGGGTGGGATGGGTCGGGAGCGGTTTTGATTTTTTTTTCCGTTTCGGTAATCGGCGGTGGCATACTAAGCGTAATATTTAACAACGACATGTCTTTTTATGGGGAACATTCCACACTCGATCGGAGAAGCTCGGGAAACTGCACGTACGTGCGCTTTTGGGGCTTTCGGTGGAGAAAAACTGGACACTTCTTTTCTGCTTATGCGGTGGAAGGCCTAGAAGCCAGTTTAGAAGCCCAAAAGAAGTCACCCTAAGCGTCCCAGATGACCCGGCTCTTGCCATCGTCCTGCTTCCTTGCACGCCATGTCTCCTTTTTTCTTCCCGAATTTTCGTTTTTGCTATAAACCACCCGATTTGCTACAAAATGTCTAGCTTTGTAAAAAAAAGGGTTTAGCCCAAAGATAGAATAACGACTTTGTAGAAAAAAAAGGTTGTAATGTAGCAAAAACGACTTCACCAAAGAGGAGACTTACCGGAAGATCTCGTAGCAAAAACTTTGTGCTATTATATCAAAACCACAAACTGTTGTAGCAAACAAAATGTGCTATTGTAGCAACCCCGACTTTCTCTGGAGACACCACCAGAGATCACCGGAGACATCATACAAAAAAATGCATTCGTAATAAAATAGGAAAACTATTGTAGCGAAATATTTGTACTATTGTAGCAAATCCGTTGGCCATTGTAGCGGCAATGTCGGCCGTCGGTAGCAAAATCCGTCACCGTGCAGGTAGCAACGACACCATCCATTGGTAGCAGCACTCCCGTGCTCCTTGCAACAACGATGTGGCTGTCGGTGGCAAATTCGCTACCCGTCGGTAGCAACTATGAGTACCGACGATAGAAAAATCTTCTGCAGGGTCTGGGAGCACAGTGGCAACATAGGAGGCACCGCCTCGATTCACTGCTCCTCATCCGCGCTAGCAACACTATCTGTGGCCAGTAGCCACCGCGTGTGCCCCTGCAAGCAGTCAAATATGGGTGACACGGGCGCTGGAGGTGGAGAGGGCGGACGTGGAGATGGTCGGAGATGGAGCGGATGGATATGGGGAGGGTCTCGCATGACACCATGGCACCGGTGTTCACCGGAGGTGGGAGCGAACCCGAATCATGGGGATTTTGTCGTCCTCGGCGGCCCGCAGGAGCTATTTAGGGTTAGCCGCGCGACAGCTTGATTGGAGGCGCACAACGACAACACAGGCGAGGGAGAAGGTCCGGGGAGCTCCACGGGGGAGAGACAAGATCCTGTCGGCGGTGGGGGAGGCGAGTGCTAGGGGCGACAGAGGGAAGTTTGGCGAGGAATAAAACCAGAGGATATGGGAGAGGGTGTCGTGAGGCCCACCCCTCGTTCATGTGTCCGCGAGTGGCGACCCGATTCCATCGTCCAGGGGATCTATATCATTTTCCTTTTTTTTAGACTAAAGGCATCGCGTGGCTGACTTTATTAGATTAATAAATCCAGGAGGCTAGGACAGCGTACATACATCACATCGTGAACAAACAGCTTATAGGGATAAATCAGCCCCAGCATCTACACTAGCATGCCTTGGCAAAGTTCAACAATGATCAAATGCAAAAGCGAAATAAGCTACTAGGGAGGTGGATCATTCGTCGTCGGGCGTCGTTACATCGGGAGTGGCGTGTAGGTGTCGGCGAAGAGGCTCTTAAGCATCAGGAGTGACTTGTGCAGGGCCTGGGCGGTGCCATCCCATTGCTTCCTCCTCCAGCTACGACGCGAGGATGGCAGCCTCGAGCTCCTCCTTCGTCATCGATCGGGGCTGCGGCTCCGACTCCTCCTCCTTGACCGCCACCTGGCCAGGCCAAGGCCACACATCGGACTCGAATGTGTCGGCGCCCCTGTAGCGCGACCAGTCCGAGATGCTGGGATGCGGCGATGGGAAGTGGAGGTCGTCGTCCTCCACACTGGAGTCCTCGTTGGGATCCTCCCAGTACTCCTCCTCCTCGCCGTCAATGTTCTCGAGGTGGCCTCGATGGCCTCACGCTGCGCCGCGCCGCATGCTCTGCCTCAAACCATCGATCCCAGACCGGGGAGTGGATGGCGTAGTCCGGGTCCCGTTGTATCTTGCGGCAGGAAGGCCCGGCGATGGAAAATCTCGTGGCGTTGCGCAGGAACCGAGCCTGGGATGGCCAGCATAGGCACGCAGGCGCCGTTGAGATGCCACCCCGCCGGCAGGTGCACGTCCAGCCACGGGCAGGGCATGCCTGCCCCGGCGAGCGTGCACGTGGCCTCGAGGCTCACGTAGATGTGCCGCTGGGCCGCGGAAGAATGAGGACGAGCTGCGCCTTGGCGGCGACCTAGACAAGGAATGGCGGCGATGACCGCCACCGGCGGAGGAGCCGGCCTCGTGGTCGTTCCGGCCTGTCCCGAACCAACCCTTCCAACCCCCTTTTGCCATCGGGGCCGGCGCCAGAGGGCCTTGTCGGTAGGGAGGGAGCAGCTAGGGTTTTGAGGTCTGGACTGGGAGTGGGAGTGGGACTAGTGTGTGGATGGGGACGATGACATGGCCCCATTAAAAAGGACGCAGTCTTCCCTCTAGGACACCACCAGGTAGGATCCGAGAAAGACTCAGGTGGACACGATCCGACGAGGCCGGTGTCCATCCCACCGCATACCAGCCCCATGTTTGGGCCCGGTTTGCGCCGAAATGGACCGCGCCGCTGTGTCCTCTCTGTTTGCGGATGCATGTGGGGCCGTGGGCTACAATTTAATTGTAAAAATATGTACTCTTCTTTTTAAAATATAAGATGTTTTAGATTTATAAAAGACGTCTAGATACATTAAATTTGCTAAAAAATATCTAGATATATTACATTTACAAATCTAAAATTTCTTATATATGAAACGGGAGAGTAGGACTGAATGGACTAATGAAGATTTTTTAAAACTTGACTGATTGTTATTTTTTAGGGCACCGAGTTACTGATGTTTGTTTGGCTCATGATCTACGTGCATGTTCTCTTTTGAAAAGCCCAATGGCCCATGCTCAAAAACTACTACAGCTGTTGAAGACTGCACTCGGTTGGACCCGGCGACTCTGCGAGTCTCCAACTTGTTAGGCCATCTCCACCGGGGCGATCCAAATAGTTGACCCAAATGATCTGTTTCTATCTAGTTGGGTCAGGCCGTGGTTATTTTGGGTCGGGGTTCGGCCTGTCCGGACAACCACGCCCCTCGTTCTTGGTAAATAGGTCCTTACCGACGTCGGTGCCGGTGTATTTCCAGCGTGTTCCTGCCGCCTCGCGTCTTTTTTTTCCGCCGCTTCTCGCTTGTTCTGGGCGTTTCCCGCCATGTCGCGCACCTATAAAAAGAGAAGAGACATGCAAGATAGCCACAACCAGACCCTCCACCACCGCCATCACAAACCACCATGTCTAGCCGCCAGCGTCGCCACATTGTCCTCCATGGCAACCCTAACATCCGCGCAGAAGAGCCCGAGCACCTGTTTCCCTCGTGGTGGCCGAACCTGCCAGAGTTACCGGACTTGCTGTCGCCTCCGATTCCAGGGCGGTCGCGATTAACACATGGCTCCGTGATACTTTGCAAACGTATCTATAATTTTTGATGCTCCATGCTTGTTTTGCACCATTTATATTATGTTTGTGGCATTTTTATGCATTTTCTAGAACTAACCTATTAACAAGATGCCACGGTGCGAGTTGCTTGTTTTATGCTATTTTTGGTTTCAAAAAAGCTAGTAAAGAAATATTCTCGGAATTGGACGGAACAAAAGCCAAAGTTCCTATTTTTTCTGACACGACACGAAGTCTGAAGGAGAGACGAAGAGTAGCCGTGAAGCAACCACACCAGGTGGCCGCGCAGCCCCTGGCCATGCTGCCATAGGGTGTGGGCCCCTCGGGCGTCCACCGACCTTGCCCCTTCGCCTATATAAACCCCCCGAGGTAAAAACCCTAAGTATCAGATAAAAATCCACGAAAAGTTTCGCAGCGTCGCCGCCATCGAAGACGAGATTTGAGGGACAAAAGTCTTTGTTCCGGCACACTGCCGGGACGGGGAATTGCCCCTGGAGCAATCTCCATCGACTCTACCACCATCTGCATCGCCGTTGCTGGCTCCCATGATAAAGAGGGAGTAGTTATCCCTCGAGGCTAAGGGCTCTACCGGTAGCTATGTGGTTCATCTCTCTCTATGTGTGATCTTATTATGATCATGAGCTTTGTAATCTAGTTGAATAACAGAATAAGTAGATCTATTATGCTACTCAAGTGCTTTTATTAATGTAATCTCCGGAGACACCTTGTCCCACGTGTGTGAAGGATGACAGTGTGCACACCGTGTGTATCTCTTATGCTAAAGGTTACAAAAATACTTATCATGAGTTATAATTTGAGTTGGATGTCTCTATGAAATTGTGGTGTTTGTTGGAACCATCTAGCGCTCAAGGTGACAGTTAGGGGTTACCTAAATGGGAAATGGGGACTTTAAGAAGTGTTCTTGTAGCCCTACGCTGTGAATTGGTGTTCGTTATCCAACCGGAGAGTAGTTCAGGGTAGCATAGTGAAGAGAAGATATTATATGTTTATTGAGAGTGTCCACTAGTGAAAGTATGATCCCTAGGCCTTGTTTTTAAGTATTGAAACACCGTTTACGTCCTGTTATATGTTTGCGTATTGCCATTTTTATTTCAGATTGCAATTACCACTTATATCCATATTACTTGTATTTCACTATTTATTCGCCGAACTAGTGCACCTATACACCTGACAAGTGTATTGGGTGTATTGGGGACACAAGAGACTTCTTGTTTCCTTTCATCAATCGACATGGAACACCTATCAATTTGATCTTAGTTAATTATGTGATTCTTTTTTGAGCACCATCGGTATCTGTGGTTTTATTGATGATCGGTGTAGATCGTGGTACTATGATGGTACATTTAAGATACTATCTCCGTCGATGTTCTTAGCGAAAATAGACCCCATGTCGCTCTGCTCGAGCTACACGGGGGAGAGACCTACCTCGCCGCCGACCATATCCCCTCCATGGGTGCCCCTCCGCCGCTGACGTTGGCCTCTTCGCGGTGGCGACGACCCCAGCCTTCGAAGGTGGTGCAGGGAGAGCTTGCGGTGGACGCGGGGAATTGCGCATCTGGCGTTTCTGGCGGCAGCGCATCTGGCGACTGGCGGAGCTTTGGCAAGGCGGTGGCAGAGAGGAGTGGCCGCATCCAGCGCGCGTCGGTGCTTGCTCGCTAGCTGAGGCGGTCGAGCTGCTGGCAGCAGCGCTGCTGTGCGGGTCCGATGTCAGGACCATGCTGGCACAGCTGTTACTGGAAGACGGAGCACAAGACGAATACACCTGGTGGTTGACTGAAGATGGAAAGAAGGGCTGAAATCGCTCCACATCATTTACGTGATCGTCAAGTTGTAACGGCCAACGACTATTCTATTTATGCTCGTTTGTGAGTTGCTTGGCTATAAGTGCCGCATCATTGTACTAAATGGAATAAGCTGAATATTATCACCGTTATGGTGTAGAGTTAGGTAGAGTAGCTTCCTTAAGTTGTACTTCTACCAATTCCATCTCAGATTCCATTCCCCAATTTCCTAGTTCTTCGTGGATAGATCGAGAGGGGTCTGTCAGTTGGTATCAGAGGCTCTTTTTCTGGGTGGTGGAGAATTGGGTCTAGTCGTTCGGTGGTTGAGCTCTCTCGTAAAATTCCATCGATCTGGTGAGATTCCGCGGCGGCAGGTTGTATCAGTCGACGGAGGCGTGGCGATGGAGAACGTCCATCTCAGGGACAGAGTCGACGGCGGCGTCTTGGCGGCGGTGGCATCGATCGGGCACAGATCGAACGACTCGCAGCGGTTGCCGGAGAGCATTTATCTCATTGTAAAATCCCGGCTACGAATTCGATCTGTGTGCTATTTGGCGGCGTGGTGAATGACGACTGCATGAACCTTGGTTCACTAGTGAGGGTTCAGGGTTCGTCCTCAGGTAAAATTTCGGAACCACCTTGATTGCGCAGCAATGGCAACCCGTACGAAACATCAGGAATTGGAGGCGGAAGTAGAAGCGCAACGGGATGAAGTGCGTGCTATCGGTGACAAACAGGAGGGCATTCAAACACAATTAGAAGTAGTCCATGTGTGTCTGGAGAAAGTTGAAGCTTTGGATATTAAAGTGGATCGAATGGAGACCCTCTTACTGAAAAATGATCAAGTTGAGTCTGATATGTTTGACTATTTGAAGCGGCTGGAAGGTAAAATCACCCGCCTACCTACTCCTGATCCAGAAACTCCCTGTGTTAGTTATACTCTATGATAGTTATAATCTTATAGAGCAAGGAATCTTATTAAAACAACATGAAATTGTTAAAGATATTCATGACCGTGCTCGAGTTTTGTCTGTGTTACAAGTTGTTGGCAAAACTGTAGATCAGATCAACTTGGAATCATCTATGCATAAACAGGAATCCAACACACAACCTCTTTCTTTAACTGTCAATGCTGATAAACCTGTTGTTACTCACTATAAATCAGAAATAGCTGCTTAGTTTTTGAAGTCTATTGCAAAAGGTCCTAAAACGGTTTTTCCTTTTTTCAATGGGGACAACCCACTCGGATGGATTAGACAAGTCACAAAATATTTTAAACTCTCACAAGTGCCTGATGAGTGTAAGGTGGATCTTGCTCAAACTTACATCATTGGTAGGACAAACAACTAGTTGAGGAGTACCAAAATACTGCAGGGTGGGGTATCTTGGGAACAATTCCGGAGGTTAATTTGTGACAGGTTTGCACAAGCAAGCGTCTATGGGCTGCTGGAAAAAATTCCATTCATTCAGACAATACTCTATGTCAGTTTTTGACTATATTGATAAATTTGAGGAAATTATGGTTGTCATTTGAGAGGAACATCCTTATCTTTAGGAACACTATTATATTGTAAGTTTTGTCAATGGATTGCGGCCGGAAATCAAGTGCAACCTTCGGCCTCAGCGCCCTACCACTCTCTCCAATGCTTATTGGATGGCAAGAGATTATGAGAGTGGCTTGATGGCTACTGCTAGAGCACAAAAGAATACTGCTTATCTCACTTACAGATAGCCACAACATTTTCTGGGACCACCTCAACCTCAACCAGAGAAACAGGTCTATGTACCTCCTCCTGCCAGGAAACCATGAGTGTGCTGGCGATGTAATGGTCCTTGGCAACCAGGTCATAAATGCCCCCAAGCTCCCACACTGCATGTCCTTACCGCTGAACCAGGAGAAACAGTTCCACAACCTGAATCGGCAGAAATTAACCTTTTGGACCAACAAAATCTTCAGGAAGAGTCTGGGGAACAACAGTCACAACAATTAATGCACATCTCAGCTCAAGCTCTCTCTGGACCCAAATCAGGAGACACTATTGCAGTTTCAATCTGTATTGGAGGCAAACGTGGTCTGGCATTAGTTGACACAGGCAGTACCAATACTTACATTGATGTACATTTTGCCCTTAAAACTACCTGTGAGATAGTCAACAATCCTACCAAAACAGTGACTGTTGCAGGTGGTGGATCCCTGGCATCTGGTGGACACATTGTTGATTGCAATTTTACCATATGTGCAGTCCAATTCAATCACTCTTTTACACTACTGGATCTGGAAGGATATGATGTAGTGCTAGGCAGTGATTGGATGAAATTACATGGCCTAGTTACTTTTAATTAGGAATAAAAGTGTGTGGTAGTTCACACCAGTGATAAGAAATTAGTGAGATTACTTGATGCTAGTCTCACTAAGAATCTCACTTACATATCAGCCGATAAGGTAGATAAGATGTGCAGCAAAGGCACTCTGGGATATGTGTTACACTTGCAATTAAATGAGGACAACAATCAAACTCAAGCAATTCCCCAACCACTGCAGCACATACTTTCTCAATATAGGGACATGTTTCAACCACCAAGTGAACTTCCTCATGCTAGAGCTTATGACCATGATATTCCACTGCAAGTAAATGCTACACCACCAGCAGCTTGTCCCTACAGAGTCCCTCATGTACAGAAAAATGAGATGGAGAAACAGATAAAAGAACTTCTGTCCAAAGGAATTATCAAAGCCAGTGACAGTCCTTATGCAGCTCCTGCTATTTTAGTCAGAAAGAAAGATGGTTCCTGGAGGCTTTGTATTGATTATCGTCGCTTGAATGCTTTAACAGTGAAGAACAAGTTCCCAATTCCTGTTATTAAAGATCTTTTGGATGAATTGAATGGAGCAGCAATTTTTACTAAGCTAGATCTTCGTTCTAGGTATCATCAAATTCACATGAAACCTGCTGATGTACCTAAGACTGCATTCACTACATACAATGGTCATTTTGAATTTCTGGTAATGCCCTTTGACCTTACAAATGCCCCGGCTACTTTCCAAGCCTTAATGAACTCTATATTCAGTGAATACCCGAGACAGTTTGTGTTGGTTTTCTTCAATGATATTCTCATCTATAGTAAAACATTGGAGGAACATCAGTACCATCTGATAATTGTGTTGGAATTATTGAAGAAACACTATGTGTTCCTTAAGGAGAGCAAATGTACCTTTGGAACACATCGGGTTGAGTATCTTGGTCATATTATTTCCAAGTCTGGAGTTTGCGGTGACCCAGCATACCACTGCATGATGTAGTACACTATAGTCGTTGACAAAACACCAATGAAACACCGTTTACTAGTATTACATCTCTCAGAGTGGTACAACAGAAACACGACAGGTCCAAGACATGACTATAGGTTACAACTCAACTCTTTACACAATATCCAGAGAACAGTCTAGGTTAAAGAGAGAGGAAGAAACTTCTTACAAAGAATAATCAGAAATAAACAACTCAAACACTATCAAACTATTAAGACTAGTATTTTAACTAATGGTCTGGCATTGCTGCTATTGCAATACCCTATAGAAATAGGTTTTATGGCTAGATATTATATTACTATCTAATCAGTAACTTCGTCTTCACTTGAGTTGATGTATATGTTGACTTCCTTGAAGAGTTTTAGCTTTTGATGATGATTTCTAGAGCATAACTTGATGTAGACGTCGTTTGTATTGTCTTTAGAACCTAGCAAGGGTTAAGAAGATACTTTGAGTACGAGCGTACTCAGCAAGTTCACTTAGAAAAGGAGTGTTTGATGCACTATCTCTACAGCCACAGACCATAGGTCGTAGGCAATGCAGGTTTTCATAAACATTTCTTCAAAGGTTGCTTTTATTCTGAAAAACTATGCCCGTCAGCCTTTACGGGTTTATCAGAACTTTCATGGAGTTCCTTTCCCGCCGCGTTCGCGGCTCCTTCCTGGAACAGGGAGTAACAAGTTACAGTTCTTACACTCTGCAGAGGTGCGTCACTTTATCCATGAGAGATCTTAAGTTTTGTTGCACGGCCGGGAGTATGTTCCCGTTCAAACTTCTATGGTTTGAGGCCCAACCTAAGATCCAAGCCAATCACTGCCCTCTCCGCGACCTCATATGTCTGCACGATCCTTCGGGGCTGGCTCACCTTTGTTAAGCCCCCTTTCGGGCAGGCTAAAACCCTGATGAGTTCCCGAAGACTCTATGACCTAGTGATGCCCAGAATAGTACCATTTATATAGACTATATCACTAAACACCATTCATAGATAATCTAGACACCAAAAGTGTGGGGAGTAAGGGTTCCCACCCATATGTTGGATACGCACAAGGAATCACAACGTCACGTTAAGGTCGTCTTGCCTCCATACGAGAGAAAAAAGGATATAGCTGACTTCTCCGTCCCATTCCAAATCTCATGGTCAACACGTAATATACGGCACAAGAATCACCGGCGGCATTGGTTGTTAAGTCCTAGAGGATATATTCCTGAGCAGTGGTATTCCAACTGCCAGATTTAATAGATTAGCTGATCACCCTGGATCAGTAACCAATAGTTCACATTATTATCAAAAATAGTGTTTTCTGGCCTTTTTGGAATGCAGGTGATGACAACACTTGATTTGCAAAATACTTTACAGAAAATAATCAAAAGGACATGAGCAAGTGTGAACTTGCCTTTTGTGATTGCAAGATTATGCACTCACAGTCTTCAAGACAATATAAGATCCAATATCTGAAATCAACATCATTGGTACGGTAAGGACTAATGTTTAAAGAAGCAAAATGCTTTTATGCATAAGTAATGTAATGCAAGTTGGTAAACTCGAATCCCGGGGGTAACGTTGTTCTAGGGTTTGGATACTGGAAAGGGTTTTCTTAGAATGTGTTGCCCTTTTAGATTAAGTTTCACACATGTGCTTCTTATTAAGGCTTGTGAGTGTGTGTGAAACAACATGTAAGTATAATAAAGCACACATAATAGTGGAATACTCAAGTGGGAAATGTATCTATAGACTATGTATATAAGGTTTGTTCATCATTTAGAGCTTTCATAAAAATTCTTATGTCTTGCTTTATAATGTTCCTTAAAATAATAACTTTTGAAGAAAATCTTACTTAGCTAAGGGAGAATATTTAAATTTTAAGTTAACCTTATTATGTGTTCTTTCAAGTTATAGTCTTTAAGTAAGAAAGAATTGCTTTATTTGAATAATGATATTAGTAGTATTTGAGACTTATCTATTTTGGTTTTGAACTTGGTTAGTTTGGTATTAAGATTCTTTATAACTTAATGATAACAGACCAAAGTTAACTATAAAGTATATAATAATTTTTTTAGCATTATACTTAAAGTCTTGTGGACTAAAGTTAAATTTAAAAACATAGATGGGCTTAAGGCATATTGCTTATGTTATTTGTACCAGGTGTACTTTATAATGTTTCTCTAAGGATACTTTAAGAATGGTAACACTTCTATTTGAATAGTGGTTTCCTAATTGTTTAGTGGAATAGAATCATTTTTCATTTTTACGGATGAGTGGTTATAGTTTGTAAACAAGGAAATAATATTACTTAACTACTAATGGATTCAATATAGTATTTTGGTTTGTTTATAACTTGTAGTTGAAGTATTGGAGTAGGTTTTATTTCACTACAAAAATATTCTTGGAGATTTTATAATGGATAAGGATCCTTTTATAAAATAATCTACACTTATGGTTGAAGGGAAATTCGATAAAATTGTATTTAAAGTGTGTTAAACCATTTTGACCTTATACTATCAATATTTAAGTTTAATACTATTTATTAGATTCAATTGGCTAATATTAGAATTATTAGCAAATTTTATTTACCTTTATATGATTTTTTTAATTAAGGAAATAGGTTTAAATTCAAGTTATTAAGTTATTTAAATGTTTATTTACCTCAAAAGTGGAATATTATATTTTTAACATATAGGTATTATTTTTGTGATCATTTTGGTATATTACCCTTATTTTTGTGATTTAAAAGTAATAAGATATGATTTTTATAATACTTATTACTTTATAAAGACTTAATAAATAACAATTATTTAATTAAGTGGAATAATAATGCATGATTATAGTTTTAAATTATAATTCTTATTTTTCTAAGATTTTGGCATTTTATTTATATTTTTAACATTTACGATTATTAAAATATGAATTATCAAAGTTTTATTACTTATAAAACCTTTATTCAATAATATTTATTTAGATAATCATCATAATAATATTTGATAATAATTTTAAGTTGTAGATTTTATTTTCTTGAAAATTTTAATATATTAAACATATTTTTCTGAATTACAAAACAAAAGTTATTGATTTTATAAGATTGAATCATTTTATTTAATTTCTAGAATTAATAAACTAAATAGTTTATGATGTAATGCGGATGTCAGCGTGGGGTGAAAGGTTTTTCTCACTAGGTTGATTCTCACCCCCAGTCACTGAATGGTGGGACCTTTGCCATGTCATTTCTATTGGTTTTTATTTAATACAGAAGTCTTATCACAATTTCTAAAATGATAAAAGATAAATAGAAATATGACATCAGCGTGATGTCACGCTGACATCATTCCTGGATCATCCTCGGATCATGGTTGGATTCGTGAATCGGGTGCGTGCGCGGGGCTGTGGCTAGGTGTGTTGGAAGGAGGGCGTCGCAGTGGACCTTATAGTGGTGGCGCCGATCGGTTTAGGTCGCCGGAACAATGGTGGCGACAGTGGCTAACGGCGGCGATGGAATATGCTTGTCGGGGAAAAGAACTGGGACGAGAGCGAGCAAATTAAATGGTGCCCGAGCATTGCAAGCTTACCGAGATTGCAGCGAAGTGGTTGCTAAGGACAGGCGCGATCTGAGGTAATCTATCCGACCGGATTTCCGTCGAACCACCGCGGAAGGGAACGACAAAATTCGATCGTCTCCGAGCTCCCCTTAGTGTTGTGTTCTTCATAGAGGATATATGCTCGCTGGCCCTCCTCCTCGACCACACCACGTCCTCCGGGGTGAACTTTGCTGATGACGGTGGTAGCTAGGGTTTCGGGTCAGAGAGGAAATTGAGGGGAGGAAGGGGATTAGGGTTCTTCGGTGGCGACGCTGGGATTAAATAGACGGCGTAGAGCGGTGGCGCGGATCTTGGCGCTCGTCGGCGACGAGGGTGCGGCCACCGAGCTGCTTGAAGCATCGGAAGGTCGGCGTCGTCGCGAGGAAGACGATGAACAGACCCCGCGAAGAGGTACGGGCCGTTCGTGGGCTGCAACTGGGCCAGATGGCTGTGTTCGGCTGCTCGTGAGCGACGAGTAAGAGAGAGGAGGAATTGGTCGTGGGCCATATCTGATTCCTCTGTTATTTTTTATTTCTGTTTGTTTTTCTTTTTCAATTTCTATTTTCTATTTTATTTTCTTACCCTTTTATTTAAGCACTAATTTATACTTATCTTTATGGAATTACTTTGCTAATACTCGTAGCAATGATGAATAGTATTTAAAATCATTTTGTGAGTTTTTATTATATAGTGCTATAGTTTCTTTATTTTCTTTACATATATATATATCTTTCCTTTTAGTACTGATAGGTTCTTTTCATATGAATTTATTTTATCTAATACCCATGAACTATTAAAGAATGCATGACTATCAACTCATGAGATTGATTCTTATTAACTTATAATATTAAGGAAACTTTTATATATATTGATCCTTCATTATTATTTGAGGTATAATATCCTAAAGATTTATCATGGTTAATATTACTCCCATAAATCTAGGTAATAACAAAGTATATATTTTTTTATAACTAACAAAAGAGTTAGGTTTTGAATTGTAACTGCTTACCCTAGGGTTTAGGGTTCTTTATTTACTTATATTCTTTTGTTGATGTGAATCAAGATGAATGGCTAAACATATTGTCTTTATGTTTGTGATCTTGAATGATATCACCATTTAAATTAAAATAGTGGGATTGTTTTCTAGGCTAACTTATGAGACATAATTGATAAAGATAGTTTTTAAGCACCTAAGATAATGATGGTTGATAATGAACAAGATGTGCTGAAGTGATTTGATGTAGGAAATTATTCCTATCAACCATTGTGGAAACAAGATGATTGATCCAACAGATAAAATAGATAATGAGTTTGATTACAGATTTAAGGTTGAATGTTTTACCAAGAATTCCTATCTTCCATAATTCACAATCCTGGACTTCTAATTAAGGAATTCCTTTCCTAGATATACTACTCCTTCATATCCATCACCACGTGTTAACATGATGAGCTTTACTTCACAAGAATATTCTTATCCACCTTTTATTCTTCTAAATCCACTTGTAAATCCAATGAGCTTGACACTGAAGCTTTCATAATTTTCTTATATCCATACTTGGTTATAACAACTACTCTACTTCTGATAACCTCCAATCTAACAATTGTTTTACAATTACTTCCATTCATGCTCTTCCCTTATCATCCTTCACTAATATCATTTCAATAGATGTATACATCAAATCCTACTTCACCTCACGTGTTTAGTATTTCCCAAGAGGAAAATACTACATCTTCAATTCAATGATGCACTAACATCATTCTAATCATACTATCATATCTCTACTTGATTCCAGTATCTAATACTCCAACCTCACATTATATTAATGTGACTTGTCATGGCTAACCTAGGATAACATATCTATACTAGGTTTTCAATCATGTTTTATCCACCAATGCCACTTATACATGATATAAACATTCAATCTTGGTGAATAAGGCGTGATCATTATAATCCTTTGATCCTTTATGGTTTAGGTTTCCAGTTGGCTAATCAAGGATTCCATAAGGATTGATATGGAAAGAAAGATATATGGTGAATGATCTTGACTTGGTTTGTTTCCTACTCAATCTCACTAAAGAGTTAAGGATAGGTATTACCATGATACTCATGGTATAAGCAGATGAGATTAAGATAGATCAAGATTTAGTTGTTCCATTCCTATTACTTAAGTTATGTTTATAACTTGGTATTCATGAGTGTGTAATGAATACTAGGATATGATTACTTAAGGATCAGATATAACCATTAAGTAATGTATTAGGGTTTTAACTTTTATTAAATTTGATCTACCCTTAGATCAAATCTCCCTTACCCAAAATAAGGTTTTAGCAAAGGTCATATTGAAACTTATCGCAGTCAACTTGATGATCTACTTCAATTCCATCAAGTTAAGAGAAGCTTCAATCACTTTGACAAGTTTTATTCAAAAGCGCGAAAATTATTCAGATTTTCTATGCATGAATGCAATGCACACATCTGTGTTTAGCTTATTTCTAAGCTCTAATGTTGGGATGTTATAGAGTTGCCACAGATCCAGCCAAGATTGCAGCAATCAAGGACTATCCACTTCCAACATTTATTACTCAGTTAAGAAGTTTCCTGGGCTTGACTGGTTATTATAGACGTTTCATCAAAGGCTAGCTATGGTCAAACATGCAAACCTTTGTATGATATGCACAAGAAGGAACCATTTCAGTGGATTGAGCAACAAACTGCAGCATTTGCACAGTTACAACAATGCATGATTACAGCCCTTGTCGTAGCCTTGCCTAACTTTCTGTCCCATTTATTTTATAGTGCGATGCTTCAGGCAGTGGCATAGGTGGTGTTATCATACAGAAAAAACAACCTATTGCTTTCTACAACAAGGCTTTGGTGGTGAAAGCAGCTGATTTATCCACATATGAAAAAGAAGCTATAGCTATTTTGGAATCCTTAAAAAATGGCGCCATTACTTTCTAGGAAACAAGTTGATTATCAAGACTAACCATCAGAGTTTAAAATTCATGAATGAGCAGCGAGTGACTGCTGGCATGCAATACAAGTTACTTCTGAAATTGTTGGAATTCAATTATGAGATTGAGTATAAGAAAGTACAAGATAACAGAGTAGCTGATGCCCTCTCTCGCAAGGATCAACTCATGGCTATTACTACTATTAGCCCTGGCTGGACAGAAGATATTGAATTATCTTACTCCCAAGATACCCACTATTAACAACTCATTGCTCAAGCTACTGTAGGTATAACACTACCTTGCAATTATACTTATCACTCTGGGCTTTTGAGGTATAAAGGCAGAATTGCAGTAGGGGCTGATAAGACACTCAAGGACAAGCTACTCGGCACCTTCCATTCCTCCCCTATTAGTGGTCATTCTGGTACACGAGCAAATTATCAACGCTTGAAGCGAATTTTCTATTGGCCTAACATGAAGAAATATGTTGAAATATTCATTCAATGTCCAACATGCCAACGTTCCAAAGCTGAGCACTGTCACTATACAGGCATGTTAGTTCCACTTCCTATTCCTGACATGACTTAGAGACACATTTCTATGGATTTTGTTGAGGTCCTTCCTAAATCCAATGGCAAGGAAGTTATCCTAGTCATTGTGTGTCGACTAACTAAATATGCTCATTTCATTCCACTTGCTCATCCATACACAGTCCATTCTGTTAGCATTGCCTTCATTGGCAACATTTTGAAACTACATGGCATGCCTAAGTCAATTGTCACTGATCGAGACCATATATTCACCAGCAAATTATGGCAGGACATATTCAAACAACTGAAGGTTGATCTGCGCATGAGTACAGCTTATCATCCTCAGACAGATGGTCAAATGGAACGGGTTAATCAGTGTCTCGAGTCCTATCTGCGTATCATGGCTATTACTAAACCCAAACGTTGGAGTTATTGGTTATCACTGGCAGAGTGGTGGTATAATTCCACTTATCATACAACAACCAAATTCACTCATTTCCAAGCTCTTTATGGATTTCCAGCACCCTTGATCAGTGAAATTTCAGTCCCTGGTCCTTCAGAAGATGATGCTAGTGCATTTCTGAAGCAAAAGGAACTCATGCTCCAACAGCTGAAAGCCAATCTCCACACACAACTTCGGATAAAAAAGTACGCTGACACCAAACGGACTAAGCGTCAGTTTGTGGTTGGAGATATGGTTTACCTCAAACTCCAATCTTATCGCATGGCTGCTTTCGATGTTCGTCATGGATTAAAACTGGCTACCAAATATTATGGTCCATTTCGGGTTCTCCGGCGCCTTGTCCTTGTGGACTATAAACTGCTTCTGCCACCTGGTACTCAAATACATGATGTTTTCCATGCGAGTCAGTTAAAAAGGCACCTCGGTGTGAAGGCTATTCCTGAAGAAAACCTACCACTGATTGATGCTAAAGGTAACATCAAAACTGAACCCATCTTGGTTGTGGATACTCGTGTTGTTCCTCGCCTTCTAGTTCTTATCACATAATGGCTAGTACAATGGCTCAACATATCACCAGAAGAAGCAAACTAGGAAGATGCTAGATTCATTAAAAGTACATTTCCCGCATTCTATGCTGCAACTATCCGTTAATGGTTTCCTTCCATCGATCCTCGAGGACAAGGATCATCTTCAGGGGGAGGCAATTGTCAAGACCCTGCTGCCGACACGCTCGCATAGTTGTTACTGGAAGACGGAGCACAAGACGAATACATCTGGTGGTTGACTGAAGATGGGAAGAAGGGCTGAGATCATTGTAACGGCCAACGACTATTCCGTTTATGCTCGTTTGTGAGCTGCTTAGCTATAAATGCCGATCATTGTACTAAATGGAATAAGCTGAATATTATCACAGTTATGGTGTAGAGTTAGATAGAGTAGCTTCCTTAAGTTGTAAACCCCAACACGGCGCATCGGAAAGTGAAATCAAAAGCTACTCCTACCAATTCCATCTCAGATTCCATTCCCCAATTTCCTATTTCTTTGTGGATAGATTGAGAGGGGTCTGTCATCCGATTTGGGACCGCGATGGCTTGGCGGGCTAAAGGTTAAAACCATGCATGGCTGGCAGGAGGCGGTTGTGGCGGCATAGTTGAGGGCCTCGGGGCACTGCAGCGGCGTGCTGGCGCGAGGGAGTGGTGGCTGCTAGCCATGGAGGAGCGGTGGATGGGAAGTTGTTGGTAGATGGGGTTTGATACGTTGGAAACGTATCTATAATTTTTTATGCTCCATGCTTGTTTAGTATCTACTTTGATTTACTTGTCTACACTTTGAGGTGCTTTTTACATGTTTTCTGGTACTAACCAACTAACAAGTTGCAACAATGCCAGATGCATGTTTTCTGTTGTTTTTGGTTTCAGAAAAGTTAGTAAAGAAATATTAGCGGAATTGTACAGGACGAAGGACAAAGTCAATAACTTTCCGTGGGGAACAATATGTCCAGAGGAGATCCCGAGGAGCCGGCCAGAGGGGCCAGACCCCCTCCTCCCAGGCGCATGTGGGCCCTAGCCCATGCCTGGCTAGGGTTTAGCCGCCCTGGCGGCCGCCTCGGTCTCCCTCTTCGCCTATAAGAAGCCCCCGATGCAGAAACTCTTGGTACCCGATCAATATTTCACGAAACTGTCTGTAGCCGCCGCCACCATCGTCCCTAGATCAGGGGGATCTGAAGCTCTTCCCGGCACCCTGCCGGTATGATTTGTGAGTAGTTCCACCTTGGACTATGGGTTCATGTAGTAGCTAGATGGTTGTATCTCCTCCTTTGTGCTTTCATGTATAGATCTTGTGAGCTCCGTTCATGATCAATATCTAATCTATTTGTAATCATGCATGTTGTGTTTGCGGGGATCCGATGGATATTGAGATTATTATGTTAGTTTGATTAATGGTTCTATCTTTATGATTCAATCATGTCTGTGTTGTTTGTGATCTTGCATGTTCTCCGTTGCTTGTGGTTATCTTGGCCAAGTAGTTGCTAGTGACTCCAAGAGGGAGTATTTATGCTGGATAGTGGGTTCATGCCTCTAGTTTCCAAGGGAAGTGACAATAATCTCTTCGGTTGTTGATGTGCTGTTGCTACTAGGGAGAAAACAACGGTCTCTTGTTCATGGAACATGTGGAATGTTTACCTTACACACTTTGCTTAAAGCAGTTGTCTGTTGCTTGCAACTTAATACTGGAGGGGGTTCGGATGAGTTTCTTTGAGCTCTCTTCAGGTAAATTGAGTTTCTTTGAAGGAGTTACTTCAGTAGCTTGTGTTTTTAGTGAAAAGCCTTGCTATTCCAAAGCTTTGCCAGTGGTCTAATATCTTTTGAATAATCTAATGTTGCTAATGAAGATTGTGTGAAGTTTTGTATGAAGGAAAAATTTCAGGTGTGGAGAGAGAATGATGCAATGAGATGAAGTATGGACAAAAGCTCAAGCTTGGGGATGCAACCATGGTGTCACCCCAAGAAATATCCAAGAGGTACAAGCGTCAAAGCTAGGGGATGCCCAAGGCATCCCCTTCTTCATCAATAAAAAGCTCAGGTCTGTCTAGACACTTCACTTTTATTGTTTCATGCATAGTTGTGTTGTTCTTGGAGTGTCTTAGTTTTCGTTTGCTTTGCTTAGTTTGTTTAGTTTGCTTTAGTAGTTTGGACCCCCGTTCTCGCTGTGTTTTTTTGCAAATAAGTTTGCTTGGTGTTTGGAAGGGAGTAGTAAGTTCTTGCTTGAAGTGCAAGAGGAGCTTGCATTGACTATGACTTAGACTTTAGCATGACATGCTAGGTGTTGTTTTAGCATTATGCTTAGTGATTATTGTTGTAGCATGTCTTGTTCCAAACAATAGGGATTGCTTAGTGTGCCTTGAAGAAATTATGCGTTGTTTTAGCATGCAAAAGCATAGTATTATGGTATTCTCCTTTGATGTTTTGCTTGGGTTGACTTGGCACATGCTTACACCATGTTATGACTATGACAAGTCACCTTTAGCCTCTATTATCATTTAGTCCTTGACTTGTAGTACCACTCTTTGCTTTGATTAGTTTGCTTTGTTGCATTGCATAATTATGGCCATTATTGCTCTCTTAGTTGGTTGCTCCCAGTCTTTTGCTAGCCTCCACTTGTATGAGTAAGTTCTACTCATGCTTCTAACTCCCAAGAAACCAAGTTATTCCAAAGTGTCCACTATAAACTCCTATGCATGGTGTGTTACACCATTCCAAGTATATTCTTGTTTTCAACTATCTTCCAATTAAAAACTATTTTGTTATGTGAAAACTTAGTGATTAAAGCCCTCAGGAACTTGATGGCACATTATTCTTTGCCCCTAATAAACTTGAACCATTGAGGCAACTTTGTTGTATATGCTTGCACTTATAAGTTGGGATTAGCAGAACCGTGCTGTCTCGGGGAACGTTTTCAACATTGCACTTGTACTTTTTGTACTCCGTTGATATCATGCTCTTTTGTCTATGGATGTTACCGGTGTGAAATGAAGTGGGAACTTGTAAGTCCATGGAGTTTGTATTCTGTGTTAGAGAAACGCCTGGGCCGCTAGCCTAAGCCATGCCTAATCATGGTGGAAACTTGCAGCATCACCATAGTGACATCTATGAAGCATTCTTCTTATAAAAAAGAGAGACACATTGAGAAAAGAGGAAAGAGAGAGAGAAAAGCACCATATTCCCATGGTACATAAGAAGAATTGCTGAGATGCTCATTATCTGCTTGCCTTGTCATTTTGGTTATGGGAAAGCTCCTGTACCATGTGCAAGGGGTACCCCGTTGGCGATTCTCAATGATATGCAAATACTTACAGTGACAAGAACTTGCCTGGGCCCTAAGTTGAGTATCCATGAGGTGTAGCCCTCATAGTCAAGGGACTTGAGATTTCCAACTTATACTTTGTCAAGCATATACTCTAGCTTTTGCACTTTAACCTTAACCACTTCAAGATGCTTATGATAGGGGCAATGAGGGTTGAAAGCTAATAAGTACCATAATTTTTGGAAGCTCTTTTTGAAACTTGTAATCCCTGCTTCCTTTACAAAAAAGGCCTTTCTTCCACCATTATTTGAGTCTCCACTTTCTACCTTTAGGCACCATTAAGAGAGCATAGTTGTCATTCTATGTGCAGTATTCCAAAGCTTATTAATTGATGCATATTGTGTTGTTACTTGTTCTTGTGCTACTTGTTTCTAGTCACCCTTGTGAACTTTGCAGGTGTCCTATGCATTATATTGCTACTCTATGAGGGACAAGCTGATTGCCACTATGCTATGTTTTCTGCATGTGAAACAAACAAATGTTTTTAATGCATGTTACTCATGATATTTGTTTGTATCTTGCCATGTTTCATGCATAATTACTATGTCCTATTGTTAGAACTCCATCGTTCATGCACATGTTTAGAGTTCTTTGATCCCAGCTTTCAATGCTTGAAAATGGTTGGATCTTTATTGTGAGGGTGCATGTCACCTTAAAAAATATTCTTTTATCACTTACCTACTCGAGGACGAGCAGGAGTTAAGCTTGGGGATGCTGATACGTTGGAAACGTATCTATAATTTTTGATGATCCATGCTTGTTTAGTATCTACTTTGCTTTACTTGTCTACACTTTGAGGTGCTTTTTACATGTTTTATGGTACTAACCTATTAACAAGTTGCAATAGTGCCAGATGCCTGTTTTCTGCTATTTTTGGTTCCAGAAAAGTTAGTAAAGAAATATTCTCGGAATTGTACAGGACGAAGGACAAAGTCAATAACTTTTTGGGGGAACAAGAAGTCTAGAGGAGAGCCCGAGGAGCCGGCCAGAGGGGTCAGACCCTCCCCCCCAGGCACGTGTGGGCCCTAGTCCGCGCCTGGCTAGGGTTTGGCCGCCCTGGCGGCCGCCTCGGTCTCCCCCTCGCCTATAAGAAGCCCCCGATGCAGAAACTCTCGGTACCCGATCAATATTCCACGAAACCGTCTATAGCCGCCGCCACCATCGTCCCTAGATCAGGGGGATCTGAAGCTCTTCCCAGCACCCTTCCGGAGGGGAGATCATCCCGGAGGCCTTCTCTCCGGTATGATTTGTGAGTAGTTCCACCTTGGACTATGGGTCCATGTAGTAGCTATATGGTTGTATCTCCTCCTTTGAGCTTTCATGTATAGATCTTGTGAGCTCCCTTCATGATCAATATCTAATCTATTTGTAATCATGCATGTTGTGTTTGTGGGGATCCGATGGATATTGAGATTATTATGTTAGTTTGATTAATGGTTCTATCTTTATGATTCTATCATGTCTGTGTTGTTTGTGATCTTGCATGCTCTCCGTTGCTAGTGGTTATCTTGGCCAAGTAGTTGCTAGTGACCCCAAGAGAGAGTATTTATGCTCGATATGGGTTCATGCCTCTAGTTTACAAGGGAAGTGGCAATAATCTCTTCGGTTGTAGATGTGTTGTTGCTACTAGGAAGAAAACAACGGTCTCTTGTTCATGGAACATGTGGACTGTTTACCTTACACACTTTGCTTAAAGCAGTTGTCTGTTGCTTGCAACTTAATACTGGAGGGGGTTAGGATGATAACCTGAAGGTGGACTTCTAGTCATAGATGCAGTTGGATTACAGTCTATGTATATTGTTGTATTGCCCAATCAACCTCATAGGATCTTTCTGGCTAGTAATTGCATTGTTATGCCTTGCTCAGTTCCTGTCAATTGCCCCGCTGTAATTTGTTTACCCTTCATGCCATGTTGTTTATCTAAGGAGAGCACCTCTAGTGAACTATGGACCCCGGTCCAACCTTTACCATTGATACATCTTCCACTATTACTTGTTTACTTGCTGCAAACCATTACCTTCCACACCATATGTTTAATCCTTTGTTACAGCAAACCGGTGAGCTTGACAACCTCACTGATTCGTTGGGACAGAGTCTTGAGTTTGTGTTGTGCAGGTCTCCACATTGCTTCCAACACCTGTGTGACGTTTCCTTCCTCCTTCTGGTTCGATAACCTCGGTTTCTACTGAGGAAAATCTTGCTGCTATACTCTTCATACCTTGCTCTTGGGGTTTCCAACGAAGCACTCTTCCTCCCTATTGAGTGTAGCATCAGGGTTCCATGGAGGAGCGGTGGCAAGGAGAGGAAGCCGGGGTGGCGGCCCCGGGACATTGTCAGAGCTCAATCTTGGTATCCGGGTGGTCTTGATTGGCAGTCGTCACAACTTGAGGTGCTATGGCGGCCTCATTTTGAGGTGGTGATAGGCGGACGATGACTCAGAGACTTTGGGGAGTCTACCAGATTTTCCCCTTGCTCGGTTTTGGAGTCCCGGCAAAAGACTTGCACTGGCTTTGTCGATGCCAATAGCGGCGGCGCCGTTTCCCTCTTTGGAGGCGCTTGTCATGGTAATCTCTTTGCACCGACATTGGGGGTTTGGCCTCTCCAGGAGAAATCCCTATCTCTGGATTGTTGGGCGGGCGATGGCGCCTACGTCGCTCCCTTTTAGGAGGCATCATCTTGGAGAGGCCTGCATTCTGTTGCTTGCACTTGTTTCTCTTGTTGTTGGGATGGTGGATGTCGGGACAGTGGCCCTGAGTGGGCCATGCATGTGCGTCTAGGCGACGGCCTTGGGATCCATGGCGAGAGGAAGCTTCATGGGGTGGAGTAGTTGCTAGCGTAGCTTGGGTGACAATCTTGTATCGTCGGTGCGGCGAGGTTGTCGGCTCGGTCAATGCACCTCAGAGGAGGCGGCGGCTCCAGATGTTGGTGCGACGGCCATGGTCTACGAGCGGTTTTCCCTCTGAATCTTGGGTTGCGGGTGAATGAGTCATGCAACATCATTGGCTCGAGTGCGAGCAGTGGTATGTAGGGATGGTGGTCCCGGAAGGTGGTGTTGGTGGTCCGCTTGGTGTGGTGGAATAGTGATACGTCGGAAACGTATCTATAATTTTTGATGCTCCATGCTTGTTTAGTATCTACTTTGCTTTGATTTGTCTACACTTTGACGTGTTTTTATATATTTTCTAGAACTAGCCTATTAACAAGTTGCCACAGTGCCAGTTGCATGTTTTCTTCTGTTTTTGGTTCGAGAAAGGCAGAAAATCAATATTCTCGGAATTGGACGGGACAAAATCCAAAGTCAATATTTTACCTGGGCGACACGAAGCCAGAAGACGAGAAGGAGGGGAGCCACAGGGCGGCCAGACCCCCCTAGGCGCGGCCAAGCCTGGCCCGCGCCTAGGCAGGGTGTGGCCCCCTGGCTCACCCCTTCGCCTATAAGAATCCCCCGATACAGAAACCATAGGCACCCGATTGTAGGGTTCGCAGTATAGAAAACAAAAAGTTTCCTATGATGGGAACTATGTACCAAGATCTATCTACTAGATACAAACAATGGGCGGATGTATATCCATAGAGAACATACCCTTGAAGACCGACAAAGCTTAACGAGTTCAACTCGTGGTTGATGTAGACGATCTCTTGCCGATCTCAAGATCGAGAGGAAGTCCTAGCGCCGCAAATCAGCAGCGCATCCATGCTCGCACACATGTTCGAGGCACCGAGCAACCTCTGCCTCCTCGCTCCAGCGATGCAGCGGAAGCACAACTCTTTCTTGCCGAATAGCCACCGGGAACATGTATCTCGCTAGTCCGAGACCATGGGGGATAAATTCTAGAGGGGGAGAGAGATCCTTCACGAGGAGGTGTGAGTGAGAGAGAGGGAGAGGGGTGCCTTTTAAAGGAGGAGGGGGCACCCAAGAGGGTGTCTGCCGGCCATGGGGCTGCCCCCTCCCCTCCTTCATTCATGTGGGTGGACACTCCACTCACAAAAACCTCTTCATTTCCCTCCACTCAAAATCCCACTCAAACTTGCAATTAAATTTCCACCAAATTTAATGCAAACTCTCATTAAATAAAACTCTTTTATTTATTCAGAATTTTGTAAATTACTTTAATGACAAACATTCACATATAACCCCTTGCTAGAATTCTATTTCACATGCATAACCACTTTATGCAATTTCACCCGAAAACCTGTTTCGGTATCTAGTGAAATAAATTCCTGCGCTTGTTTATTCTTTTGGCATGAAACTTTTGCTCCAATTGGATGTCGGTGTCTCTTAAGTGTGTCACCCTATGGTTCATGAATAATGCGGACATGATCGAGACCCCTCTCAGATCAATAATCAGAAGCGGGATCTGGAGACCCATACTGACTCCCACACATTCAACGATGACTTTCTTGTGATCGTCGGAACATTTTTACGCTAGTATCTTAATCCCTTTGTTTTGTGATATATTACATGTCCGAGATTCAATCATCGGTGTCTCCATACCTAGTTTGATCTTGTTACTGACATGCACTCTTTTCTTGTTACCATGATATAACATTCTAGTGAACAAATCACTTGCTTGCAAGCTAACCAATGTGATATCACCAAGAGGGCCCAGAGTATATCTATCCGTCATCGGGATGAACAAATTCCACTCTCGATCCATGGGCCTCAACGTAACACTTTCTTAGTCCTGAACCCATCTTTATAATCACCCTGTTACAGTGTGACGTTTGATGTTATCAAGAAACTCTTCCGGTGTTAGTGATTGACATGATCTCATGGTCTAAGGATTAGGATCACTTCGTAAGTTGTTATAGCAATATAAACTCGATGACTTTGATCGTAATTCTATACTTCGGATGAATGTTCATCACACCATTACACTAATGTTGTGATCCTGTTATTAACAACATCCAATTTCTATGACCAGGAAACCTTGATCATCTTGTTAATCAACGAGCTAGTTTATGAGAGAGGCATAACTATAAACTTTCTGTTTGTTTATTAAACACACATGTATTAACGTTTCCGTATTAATACAATTATAGCATGCAAAATAAACATCTATCATATACTTGGAATACACATAATAAACACTTTATTATTGCCTCTCAGGGCATATTCCCTTCACCGATCAAAACTCCACGAAACCTTTTGTAGCCGCCGCCACCATCATCCCTAGATCGGGGGGATCTGAAGTTCTTCTCGGCACCCTGCCAAAGGGGAGATCATCCCGGAGGCCTTCTTCTTCATCATGCCTGCCTCCGGTATGAAGCGTGAGTAGTTCCACCTTGGAGTAAGGGTCCATGTAGTAGCTAGATGGTTGTATCTCCTCCTTGTGCTTTCATGTATAGATCTTGTGAGCTTCGTTCATGATCAAGATCTAATCTATTTGTAATCATGCATGTTGTGTTTGCGGGGATCCGATGGATATTGAGATTACTATGTCAGATTGATTAATGGTTTTGTCTATTTGATTCTATCATGTGTGTGTTGTTTGTGATCTTGCATGCTCTCTGTGTCTTAGTAGCTATCTTGGCCAAGTAGTTGCTAGTGACTCCAAGAGGGGGTATTTATGCTCGATAGTGGGTTCATACCTCTAGTTTCCAAGGGAAGTGACAGAAATCTATTTGGTTGTAGATGTGTTGTTGCCACTAGGGAGTGATGTCTACGCACTTTATATTCTTGTAGACGGTTGTTGGGCCTCCAAGTGCAGAGGTTTGTAGAACAGCAGCAAGTTTCCCTTAAGTGGATTAACCAAGGTTTATCGAAATCAGGGAGGAAGTGGTCAAAGGTATTCCCTCTCATGCAATCCTACAATCAAGATACAAGAAGTCTCTTGTGTCCCCAACACACCCAATACACTTGTCAGATGTATAGGTGCACTAGTTCGGCGAGAGATAGTGAAATACAAGTGGTAACGGTGCCAGAAAATAGCTTGACGGTGAGGTAAAGACTAAAGCAAGCAAACATGCAACAGATCTAGATGCAAACGGTGTTTCAATGTTTAGAAACAAGGCCTAGGGATCATACTTTCACTAGTGAACACTCTCTCATATAAATATCCTCTCTTCATGATACTACTCTTAACTACTCTCCGGTTGGACACTCTAATCATCGGTAGGGCTATAACAACACTCCTCAAAGTCCACCTTCCCCAATCTAGATAACCCCACACTGTCACCTTGAGCGCTAGATGGTTCCAACAAACACCACAATTTCATAGAGACATCCAACTCCAAATATAACTCATAACAAATATTCAATCTAGCCAAAGTGCCACACACGGTTTGCACGCTGTCACTTTCATACACATGGGGAAAAGCATAGATCTATTAAAGCACAAAGAGTATTTATGTAGACTCAAACCTAAGTGCCACCATGGAGTGCACGCTGTCACTTTCACACACATGGGGAGAGCAGAGATCTATTAAAGCACTTGAGTAGCAAGGTAGATCTACTTGATTACAAAGCTCATGATCACAATATGACCATGCCTAGAGAGAGATGAACACATAGCCACCGGTAGGGCCCTTAGCCTCGAGGAAGAAATACTCCCTCCTTATCATGGGAATCAACAACGGTGATGAAGATGGCGATGGAGATCGATGGAGATGGCTCCAGGGGCACTTCCCCGTCCCGACAGGGTGCCGGAACAGAGACTTTCTATCCCCCGAATCTCCCTTTCGGTGGCGGAGGCGCTGTGGAACTTTTCGTGGCTTTCTGGTCGATGATTTAGGGTTTTCTCCCCGGGGCTTCTTATAGGCGCAGGAGGCGAGGCTAGGAGGCGGCCGGAGGGCCCACACCCTAACCAGGCATGGGGTAGGGCCCACCCGCGCCTAGGGGGTGTGGTGGCCCTGGCTCGCCTCTCCGTATCCCCTCTGGACTTCGTGATGCCCACGGTAAAATATTGACTTTGGCTTTTGTCCCGTCCAATTCCGAGAATATTCATTTTTTGGCTTTCTGAAACCAAAAACAGCAGAAAACAGGCAACTGGCACTATGGCATCTTATCAATAGGTTAGTTCCAGAAAGTGTATAAAAATACCTCAAAGTGTAGACAAAACATAGCAAAGTGGATACTAAACAAGCATGGAACATTAAAAATTATAAATATGTTTCCGACGTATCAGGGAGAAAACAACGGTCTCTTATTCATGGAACAAGTGGATTGTTTACCTTACACACTTTGCTTAAAGCAGTTGTCTGTTGCTTGCAACTTAATACTGGAGGGGGGTCGGATGATAACCTGAAGGTGGACTTATAGTCATAGATGTAGTTGGATGTCGGTCTATGTATATTGTTGTATTGCCCAATCGAATCTCATAGGATCTTTTTGTCTAGTATTGCATTGTTATGCCTTGCTCAGTTCCTGTCAATTTCCCTGCTGTAATTTGTTTACCCTTCATGCCATGTCATTTATCTAAGGAGAGCACCTCTAGTGAACTATGGACCCCGGTCCAATCTTTACCATTGATACATCTTCCACTGTTTACTTGCTGCAAACCAACATCACCTTCCACACCATACAGTTAATCCTTTTATACAGCAACCGGTGAAATTGACAACCTCACTATTCGTTGGGGTAAAGTCTTAGTTTGTGTTGTGCAGGTTTCCACATTGCTTGCAGCACTTGTGTGACGTTTCTTTCCTCATACTGGTTTTATAACCTCGGTTTCTTACTGAGGAAAGACTTGCTGCTGTGCTGCATCACACCTTGCTCTTGGGGTTTCCCGATGAAGCGCACTTACATCAACTAGGCGCACCAAATAGCTATATGTCGGGGTGGCGGCCTTGAATGTTTATGGCTCCTTGAAGGGTTCACTTCTTCATATTCTTTCGAACGTCCCGTATCTACTCGTCCCATAGCAGCCGCGACAACTTCTCTCCGACGGTGGTGATTGGCCATCTTGTCTTGGCGCAATAGTGTTTTCGATTTTGGGTTTAGTTGTTTTTGGGTATTGGGCTTGGCCCGTGGAGTGTGGGTGTGGGCATGGCCCTGGAATGTTGTCGTTGTTGTATGGTTTTTCTTCGGGTTTTCGCAAATAATCTGGACACCTTCTTTTTAATTAATGGAGAAGGCAAAGCTTTTGCTTCGTTTAAAAAAAGATACTACCACAGTCTAAAAATAAGTGACTTGGATATGTCTAAATTAAAATGTATCAAGACTCAGTTTTAGTATGGAAATACATATTGGAATCTATACAAATTCAAGTCATTATTTCTGGACGGAGGGGATGTTATTTTGAGCTACTATTGAGGACGAGCAGGTGGATGTGTGCTCTCGTTAAATTTTGTTCGTGTAGGTTGCAATCGGATGCAATTTATGTCCCATGGTAGTTCACCGGCTTATGAAGTCTCTATCGAAGCACATGAAGACAATGTTGACGCACTCGAAGAAGCTAGAGATGAAGCACTCAAAAGAGCAACCACGTATCAGCAGAACCTGCGCAACTATCATAGCTTGATAGTTGTCGACTGCGTCATAGGTCCTCAATCGTGGGGACCTGGTCCTTCGCCTCAAGCAAGATGTTCATCGCAAGAAGAAATCTTCATGGAAAGGGCCCTGCATCGTCGCCGAAGTAATCCCTAATGGAGCATATCGCCTCCAAGTCAAGAAAACCGCAGTCAAGTACTCCAAACCATGAAACGTTGCGCAACTACGATATTTCTACACTTAGGTATAGGCGACAAAAAAGTAGGGGCAATTTATGTGAGCATGGGCATTTCAAGCACAAATTCAATTTTTTTGAAACCTTTCCATTCAAATATGATTGAACTATACTGAATTTTTAAAATTTAGGTAGGTCCGCCCCTATCTTAGGACATTTATTTCCCGCAATTTACTTTTAATAAGTCCAACAACCAGACTCTTTAGCCGAAGACTCGCATTTACATCCAATTAGGCCTACGGCCATGCTGACTACGCCAAACATGTACCTCCTCACTCAATATTAAATAAAACTAAGTTCTCTCAAATGAGTCTCAATTTCAATTCTTTACTTTTTTGCTACATCCGACACTCGGGGCTTAAGTAATTAGTTTATCATAAAACACCGGACGCTCGGGGGCTTCGCTAATCAGCGCAAAAAACAAAAAACTTCGGCTTCACCGTCACCTATACCCCAAACACATCATGACCTGAGTAACTGATCTGGCCTAACAGGCATCAGGCTAATGAAAAGATCGTGGGATGCAATCAAAATTTCCACCGACACAAATAAAATCGTAAACAATCTTACATCAAAAACTTTCTATTTTCATATTTACAGACATTTTTCGCATAGTTTACACATCTTTTCACATGACCAATGTTCATATATGAAAATTGGTAAAGAAATATTGATCCGCATCCAGGCACCGGCGGATTATTCTGATGGCTGGATTGTGAGCCGCTTCATAATGTGGAGCCATAGAAAATTAATCCACCACCAAAAGGAGAAGGAAAACTTTACGACACGGCGGCCAAATCAATCGTCAGATGGTGGACATGGACCCACACAAGAGCAAGCTTGGCACCCACAACAAGTTGCAGCTTGATAAATTGGTGAATTGCTTTGTGGGTGCTAGAACCCATGGGTTTCTTTTTTTATTAGGGCTTGTTTGATTCAAAGGATTTGTAAGACATAGAAATAGAAAAAGTGTAGGAATAAAATGGCATGACACTTAGGGCTTGTTTTATTCAAAGGATTTATAAGACATTGAAATAGGAAAAATGTAGGAATAGAATGGCATGACACTTAGAATCCTATAGGAATAAAAAATGCAGAAATCGGTAAGATAAGCTGTTTAATTGCACCGCAAAAAAACGCAGAAATTTTTATAGGATTTAGGTACATGTCATAGTTGTGGTAGACATAGAGGAATTTAGAGGTCTCACCTCTTGTTAGAAATCATATAGAATTGTAGTGTAGAAAAGCCATGCATAGGAATTTTGAAGGATTTATTCCTTTGAAACAAACACACCCTATTAAAAAAATTCCTATGGATAGGAATTATATAGAATCCTTTCGAAATCCTTTAAATTGAATAGGCCCTTAGAATCCTATAGGAATGAAAAATGCTGGAATCGGTAAAATAAGCTGTTTGATTGCACCGCAGAAAAAACGCAGAAAATTTTATAGGATTTAGGTACATGGCATAGTTGTCATAGACATAATTTTTTTTTCAAAAGATCCCACCTATTGTTAGAAATCCTATAAAATTGTAATGTAGGAAAGCCATGCATAGGAATTTTAATGGATTTATTACTTTAAAAAAACACATCCTATTGAAAAAATTCTTATGGATAAGAATCCTATAGAATTCCTTGAAAATCATTTGAATCAAATCTTAGAGCAACTCCAACAGCCGCACTAAAACTTGTCTATGCTAAAATCATGCTCTGGCAAACGCCCTATACTAACGCGCGCCCAAAAAAGTTTTCAGCTTGCGCCAAATTGCGCTATCATGTGCTGCAAGTTTGGTGCGCCGACTAGCGCACGCTGCAAATTACCACGCGGTGCGCGAAGAAAACGGCCGCGGAAACTTCATGGTCGCGTCTGGCCGCTGGAGCCCGGCGGTCTGCCCGCCCGCACCTAATAGGAATCGATTTCTGTATGAATCGATTTTGCTCAGCTTGTCGATTTCTGTATGAATTGATTTTTGACGCAGGTGCACACACTCATGAATCCAACGCCCGAGCAGTTCCGCCCCAACCTGGCCTCCTCCCGGCCTTCCACGCCCCGCGCGCCGGAGCTCTGCGTCGCTGCCGGCCGACCGCACCCAATTGATATTTTCCAATGTGCTAGCTTGAGAAGATAAGGACCCAATTGCTTTTTTCTAACATGCTAGCAATTTTGTGTTTGATTTTTGATCTATTTTTTTGTCATGTTTGATCTTCTTTTGACACACATATCCGAAAAAAGTGTTTTTGGTGCTCTATTTTAGAGCGCCCGGCGAAGTGATACTTTTGCGCGCTATATTTTTAGATCTTCTGGTGGAGGTGTTGTCCGTCCCGCACGTTAAAAATGAATTGAGTCAAACGAGTTTTACAGCACCAAAATTTACAGCATCTGTTTGGACGCTCTTAGGTTGGAGAAGAGTTCGTGGGGGACTTCAATTTCAAAATTCAAATCGCTATTAAACAAAAGGACAGTAAGAAACTCAGTCACTCGACATCCCCGCGTCCCCCCTCTCTCTCCCCGTCCCCCACAAACACCCGGAGCAAAACCCTCCCCCCGTCCTCCGCCCGTATTCGTCTCCCCTTTTCATCAAATTCCCGCAGAAGGAAGCGAAACCCTAGCGAGAGCCGCCAATGGTGATCTTCAGCTCCGCCGCGCACGCGTCCGCCGCTGCCGCCGCCCATGCCGCGGACGCTGCCGACCATGTCGCGGACACCGTCCTCCATGCCGCTGCCAGCGCCCGGTCCGCGTCGGCAGCCTCCTAGTGCGTTGCGGCCGCGGCCGGCGCTGTCGCAAACACTCGTGCCCTGCCTCCACTGAGCAGGAGGAGGACACAGAGATTGACGTCGAGCTGGGGACAGTCGAGTCCTCCTCTACCTTCTCTTCATCATCCTCGACATCCTCCTCCTCGTCAACTTCCACTCTTCAGAATTGCAAGGTGAGAGAGCACATTTCTCTTCCTCGGAAAATCTCGGCCGTTTCTAATTTTTTGGATGAATGGGAAGAGGGGATCAGAAGAGGTGGAATCTAATTTACCAACAGCAACCATGTTTCTGTCCAACAGCTGAGCTAGTATTGACTAATGTGTCCATTTCGTGTGACCTAGTATGTCCAATTGCGATATGAAGTATCATTACAGACCTAGTACTCATCTCATGTAGTAGTACAAATCACTATAGAACTAGTAAATATCATGTCATACTCTGTTGTATTGTCCATTCCTGGACAATGCCATGTAGATAGCTTGAACAAAACTGGCAGATGGACAGAGAAATATGTGAAAATATGTATAGCAGAATAATGTTGTAGTTTCTTTCAGTAATCCAACTTTTGGAATTCATTCTTCTTGTCATGTCCCTAGAAGGCTTCGACAATAGCTGAAATTTTGGTTGTTGTACGGCGATTTGATTTAGGCTGGTGGCTAATCGCACATTGTATTATTCTGTTTACAATTTTTGTTGTTACTTTGCTTTATTGTCATAAGTTCACTACGGTGTAACATGTCCAATTCGTGTTTGTTATCCCGGGTTGTTGGACAGAAAGCTGTAGCTATCATGATCTTGTTGACTACTGTGTCCAGTTCGTGTGACATAGTATCTCCAATTGTGATATGAACTATCATTAGAGACCTAATACTCATATCATGTAATACAATCACTAGAGAACTAGTACTCATATCCTCTAGCTCCAGCGTGGGCAGTTTCTGTTTATTTTGTTTGGAGCTGATGCTAAGCTTCCTTCACGAGTAATTGTGATATTTATTTGTTTTGGTTCCGCGGGAGAAGTTTGCGATGATTCGTAGTTGGTCAGGAATCTTCTATGAGCTCGTGTTCACAGCCTTTATGGGGGTGCCGGTTTATTCGTCATATAACCGTATTAGGAAGAAGCCAACCCCCCATATCTGATATTTTTTATCCTCTATTGCTCTATATGGATTTGTTTCGGCACTGTTTTGGTCTTTCTATTTTTGGGAAGATCTAAGAAAGAGAAGAACCTTTCGATGTGGATGTATCAGCTCTATATGATGGGGATTTCGATTGCAATGGTGTTGTATATCTATATTTTGATCCCACACACTTCAGGAGTCAACCTTGGAGCAGGGATACTGATAGCTTCAATTGTCCTTGCCCACATGACTGTATGGAACATCAAACTGACCTATGTAAGTTCTATCCCGACTAGTCTCTTTTCATTATATACTGATTCCTACCATATTTACCTAGCGGTTGTGTATGTGTACTGATCACGAACTATAATCTGAATCAGCATTATGCTATCTAATCTTTGTCATAATTTGTGATGTAGCCCTGCTCTTCTAACGGATCTAACAACAATTTGGAGGGTTAGCAATTGGACATTGGAGATCTCTGATTCCACTAACTTAGGTTTGCATCCTCATTTTCGTCATCCTCTTTATATTGATAGATGCGATGGACTGCACTATATTATCTAATCATTGTTCTAATTTTTCGTTGTAGTCCTGGTCTTCTATTGAATCTAACGATGATATGGAGGGTCAGTGATTGGAAACTGGCAATCATATTATGTCTTCTAATGAGTTTGAAAATGATACGGACAGTTAGTAATTGGAGATTTCAGATCATATTCTAATTGGAGAAGGAAACAGTAATTGCTTGGGAAACTTTTACTCTTAACGTAACTGAGGATTAGAGTCTGTTGGTTTGTTAGGTAGGCATTTTCATTTCGGTCATCACTTATTAGTATATTGCGTATATGCATTGTGGTTTATTTACTAGAATATTTATTACTGATATGACTTTTTATGCAGATCATATTCTCACTAGGTAGGAATGGATGGTGTGATTGTTTAGGAAGCTCTGACTCTGACTATGGCGATTCTCTGTTCTACTGATGTCTACTAACTAGGTATGCGCTCTCTCATTTAAGCCATCCATATCTGACAACTAAGATTCATGTACCGTGATTATGAATTTTCATCACAGTAGTATGAAGATCGCCGGTTCCCTTAATCTGCTGTTTTAAGTGGATTGTAAAAAAGAGTCCTGGAACTCCTAGTTTCCTTTTGCTGTGTAGTTGAATATTTCATGAAAGTTGGTTGTTGTTGCAGCTGAAAGTAAACGTCATTTCCTGGTTTACCTTTTGCTGTGTAGTTGAATATTTCGTGGAAGTTGGTAGTTATTGCAGCTGAATGTAAACACCAATTCCTAATTTACTTTTGTTGTGTAGTTGAATCTTTCTGGAAATTGGTAGTTGTTGCAGCTGAAAGTAAACGTCAGTAGAATGGTTTGGTCTTTCTGTAGTTTATTGATAGATAGTACTCCCTTTATTTATAAATATAAGATGTTTTAGGTTAGTGAAACTAATGTATGTAGACATCTTTTAGTGTGTAGGTTCAAATGAATCTAGACTAAAAGGTGTCTACATACATCTCCTTCACAAACCTAAAACATCTTATATTTCCAAATGGAGGGAATAGTTTTCTGCAGCTTTTAAGTTCAGCAAATGCTGCAATGACTTTGTAACAACATGTCCAGACTTCAATTTCGTAATGAAATTGGGTGCCGTGTGGCCCCTTCAATCCAAAAATCGCAGTACTACAGTTTCACTGCAAAACTCTCGTGTTCACTGCAACGTAGATGTCCTGCACGGTTGCTTCCCTCATACACATAATATGGCATTTCTAGGCATGCAAGCATATTCATGAAATAACAATTGATGTATAATCTTCTGAAATACTGTAATTTGCCACTTGTATATGTATTTCTAATGTACTTCCTCTGTTCCAAATTATAAGATGTTTTGGTAGGCCAAAATAGCCTACTAAATCATCTTATAATTTGGAATGGAGGTACTATTTTGTTAGGTGAAATATAATTTGCGTGACTTTTGAGTAATGAGTGTGCCCCTTTGTACCGATTGTTATTCATAATTTTTTTCTATAGAGAAATACCAGGCACATATTGTTATTTGAACACTACAATGTTGTAGTGAAATATGTATTTCATTTTTTGCACACCGCAAGCTAGGTTGGTGCACGGTCTGTTGTTGATTTAAATATTTATCTGTGATGTTTGTTCTAGTACTGGGGAACTGAAATAGCCATCTTTTGTTGCCTCACTGATCACAATTCCCTCCATTGTTCTTGAACATAAAAGGGTTACTTCCGCTACTTCGAATCCAGAAACAGGAAACTTGCTCATGATAATTGCAGGTGTCAGTCTGAAGAATCACCGTCCCCGGCACTAGATTGAGATGGAATCAGCTTTCTATCTTTGTTGAGCTCTCCATTTGATAAAACAAGCCAGCTATGCATAGTCGACCTTGTATCGGTGCGACCTGTTTTGTCGCGGTTATGACGTCTGCAGTTAGTTACATAACTGTATGTACTGTTTGTCCAAGTATGGTCAGCGCTCTAGCCTATTTTGAACTAGACATTATACACCTAAACCTGAGGCACTCTGTTCTGTTCAGCGAAGCGAATGTGAACATCTTTGCTATTTTGCCGTTAACATTGAGAAGTTCACTTTATTATTCTATTCATGCATTGATCCTCAGAGTTTGGTGTGGAATTTCGAGCACGAGGGAAAAAAAGCATGCATGGGCTTATCTTTTACTCCACTGCATGTTATTGTTACTCTGTTTATGTAACTCCCTTCACACGACTTCCATGTTTAGAGATTTTGATGACTCCTAGTGGTTTTTCCGTAGACATCATCGTCGTCATCATCTTATAATTCCTTGGAAGTAGTTGGAACTGTAACCCTTCATCTAGGCAAATGCAGCCAATTAGTAGTTGGAGGACACGGAGATTGACGTCGAGCTGGAGACAGTAGAGTCCTCCTCTACCTTCTCTTCATCATCCTCGACATCCTCCTCCTCGTCAACTTCCACTCTTCAGAATTTCAAGGTGAGAGAGCACATTTCTCTTCCTCTCATCCGTTTCTATTTTTTTGGATGAATGGGAAGAGGGGATCAGGAGAGGTTGAATCTAATTTATCTACAGCAACCATGTTTCTGTCCAACAGCTGAGCTAGTATATGACTAATGTGTCCAGTTCATGTGGACTAGTATGTCCAATTGCGATATGAAGTATCATTACAGACCTAGTACTCATCACATGTAGTACAAATCACTAGAGAACTAGTGCATATCATGTCATACTCTGTTCTATTCTCCATTCCTGGACAATGCCATGTAACTAGCTTGAACAGAACTGGCAGATGGACAGAGAAATATGTGAAAATATGTACAGCAGAATAATGTTGTAGTTTTGTCAGTAATCCAACTTTTGGATTTCAGTCTTCTTGTCCTGTCCCTAGAAGGCATCGACAATACGTGAAATTTTGGTTGTTGTATGGCGATTTGATTTAGGCTGGTGGCTAATCGCACATTGTATTATTCTGTTTACAATTTTCGTTATTACTTTGCTTTATTGTCATAAGTTCACTACGGTGTAACATGTACAATTCGTATTTGTTATCTCGGGCTGTTGGACAGAAAACCGTAGCTATCATGATCTTGTTGACTACTGTGTCCAGTTCGTGTGACCTAGTATGTCCAATTGTGATATGAAGTATCATTAGAGACCTAATACTCATATCGTGTAATACAATCACTAGAGAACTAGTACTCATATCCTCTAGCTCTAGCGTGGACAGTTTCTGTTTATTTTGTTTGGAGCTGATGCTAAGCTTCCTTCACTAGTAATTGTGATATTTATTTGTTTTTGTTCTGCAGGAGAAGTTTGCTATGCTTCGTAGTTGGTCAGGAATCTTCTATGAGCTCGTGTTCATAGCCTTTATGGGGGTGCCGGTTTATCCATCATATAACCGTATTAGGAAGAAGCCAACCCCCCCCTATCTGATATTTTTTATCCTCTATTGCTCTATATGGATCTGTTTCGGCACTGTTTTGGTCTTTCTATTTTTGGGAAGATCTAAGAAAGAAAAGAACCTCTTGCTGTGGATGTATCGGCTCTATATGATGGGGATTTCGATTGCAATGGTGTTGTATATCTATATTTTGATCCCACACACTTCAGGAGTCAACCTTGGAGCAGGGATACTGATAGCTTCAATTGTCCTTGCCCACATGACTGCATGGAACATCAAAGTGACCTATGTAAGTTCTATCCCCACTAGTCTCTTAATCTCTTTTCATTATATACGGATTCCTACCATATTTACCTGGCGGTTGTGTATGTGTACTAATCACGAACTATAATCTGAATCAGCATTATGCTATCTAATCTTTGTCATAATTTGTGATGTAGCCCTGCTCTTCTAACGGATCTAATTTGGAGGGTTAGCAATTGGACATTGGAGATCTCTGATTCCACTAACTTAGGTTTGCATCCTCATTTTCGTCATCCTCTTTATATTGATAGATGCGATGGTCTGCACTATATTATATAATCATTGTTCTAATTTTTCGTTGTAGTCCTGGTCTTCTATTGAATCTAACAATGATATGGAGGGTTAGTGATTGGAAATTGGCGATCATATTATGTCTTATAATGAGTTTGAAAATAATACGGACGGTTAGTAATTGGAGTTTTCGGATCATATTCTAATTGGAGAAGGAAACAGTAATTGCTTGGAAAGCTTTTACTCTTAACGTAACTGAGGATTAGAGTCTGCTGGTTTGTTAGGTAGGCATTTTCATTTCGGTCATCACTTATCAGTATATTGCGTATATGCATTGTGGTTTATTTACTAGAATATTTATTACTGATATGACTTTTTATGCAGATCATATTCTCACTAGGTAGGAATGGATGGTGTGATTGTTTAGGAAGCTCTGACTCTGACTATGGCGATTCTCTGTTCTGCTGATGTCTACTAACTAGGTAGGCGCTCTCTCATTTAAGCCATCCATATCTGACAACTAAGATTCATGTATCGTGATTATGAATTTTCATCACAGTAGTATGAAGATCGCCGGTTCCCTTAATCTGCTGTTTTAAGTGGATTGTAAAAAAGAGTCCTGGAACTCCTAGTTTCCTTTTGCTGTGTAGTTGAATATTTCCTGGAAGTTGGTTGTTGTTGCAGCTGAAAGTAAACGTCATTTCCTGGTTTACCTTTTGCTGTGTAGTTGAATATTTCCTGAAAGTTGGTAGTTGTTGCAGCTGAATGTAAACACCAATTCCTAATTTACTTTTATTGTGCAGTTGAATCTTCCTGGAAGTTGGTAGTTGTTGCAGCTGAAAGTAAACGTCAGTAGAATGGTTTGGTCTTTCTGTAGTTTATTGATAGATAGTAGTTTTTTGCAGCTTTTAAGTTCAGCAAATGCTGCAATGACTCTGTAACAACATGTCCAGACTCCAATTTCGTAATGAAATTGGGTGTCGTGTGGCCCCTTTAATCCAAAAATCGCAGTACTACATTTTCACTGCAAAACTCTTGTGTTCACTGCAACGTAGATGTCACGGTTGCTTCCCTCTTACACATAATATGGCATTTCTAGGCATGCAAGCATATTCATGAAATAACAATTGATGTATAATCTTCTGAAATACTACAATTTGCCACTTGCATATGTATTTATAATGTACTTCCTCTGTTCCAAATTATAAGATGTTTTGGTAGGCCAAAATAGCCTACTAAATCGTCTTATAATTTGGAATGGAGGTACTATTTTGTTAGGTGAAATATAATTTGCGTGACTTTTGAGTAGTGAGTGTGCCCCTTTGTACCGATTGTTATTCATAATATTTTGTTTTCTGTAGAGAAATACCAGGTACTCATTGTTATTTGAACACTAGAATGCTGTATCTCCAGTCTTATAGTAAAATATGTATTGTATTTCATTTTATGCACACCGTAAGCTAGGTTGGTGCATGGTCTGCTGTTGATTTATATATTTATCTATGATGTTTGTTCTAGTCCTGGGAACTGAAATAGCAATATTTTGTTGCCTCACTGATCACAATTCCCTCTACAGTTCTTGAACAGAAAAGGGATACTTCTGCTACTTCGAAGCCAGAAACAGGAAACTTGCGCATGATAATTGCAGGTGGCAGTCTGAAGAATCACCGTCCCCGACACTAGATTGAGATGGAATCAGCTTTCTATCTTTGTTGAGCTCTCCATTTGATAAAACAAGCCAGTTACGCATAGTCGACCTTATATCGGTGCGACCTGTTTTGTCGCGGTTACGACATCTGCAGTTAGTTACATAGCTCTATGTACTGTTCGTCCAAGTATGGCCAGCGCTCTAGCCTATTTTGAACTAGACAGTATACACCTAAACCTGAGACACTATGTTCTGTGAAGCGAAGCAAATGTGAACACCTTTGCTATTTTGCTGTTAACATTGAGAAGCTCACTTTATTGTTCTATTCATGCATTGATCCTCAGAGTTTGGTGTGGAATTTCTAGCACGAGGGAAGAAAAGCATGCATGGGCTTATCTTTTACTCCACTGCATGTTATTATTACTCTGTTTATGTAACTCCCTTCACACGTCCATGTTTATAGATTTTGATGACTCCTACTGGTTTTTCCATAGACATCGTCGCCGTCATCATCTTATAATTTCTTGGAACTATAATCCTTCCTCTAAGCAAATGCAGCCAATTATCCATGGGGGCAAGAAGTCATGAAACCAGATTGGAAGTTGTGAGGATATTCTATCGCTTGCCCACAATTACGGTTGCCTGCATTATGTATTTAGATAAGGTTGATGGCGTCCTCCAAACTGTCCATGGCCAAGTGGCCCCTAACCTCACCTCTACCTACCTATGGACTATGGGGAGTTGTCAGATCAGAACCTTATCAAAGCTATACCACAAATTTGATACAGGCATGCTATTTGTGTCGCGAACAGCCTAACAAGGCAACAAATGTTAACAAACCGCTACTACCGTGTACAAATTGTACAAATTCCTAAGAGAGAATGACTGTTATTCTAACCAGTTTCTAATTACTGTTATGCTGACAACACAACTAAACCTTGGGCGAACCATTTTTCTACTCGGTTTGAGTAAAATGTACTATATACTACTACCTCCGTTCCTTAGGATAAGGCCTATAAATTTAGTCAAAAGTTAAATAGTGCAAAATTTGATTAAGTTTATAAAAAAATCTATCAATAATTATGATAATAAATAGCTACGGTATGAAAATATATTTCATAATATATCTAATAAGATTGATTTGATTCTGTAAAGGTTTATAGTTTTTTCTAAAAATTTAGTCAAACTTTACAATATCTAACTTTTGATTAAATTTATATGTCTTATTCTAAAAGAAACGGAGGGAGTAGTACTAGTTCTCGTTACCGATGAGGAATCAGCAGACCAGACCACAGATTGGTTCAGCTCTCCACTATAAGTATTACAGTACTGTATTAGAACACAGAAACAGCAGCAAAAATGGAAACAGCAGCAAACTAATCGAAGTATTCACTGATGTTGACCGTTTAGGCCGTCGGCCCCACTAGTCATAGAAACCAGCGGCGAGCAAATTGGCACGCGCGGCGGCCTACCACAGCAGTCGCCGTCCACGGGGGAACCAACGAACAACCCCCCGCGAAATCTTCAAACCCCACCGCGACCGCCATGTCAATTTCGCTCCTCGTCTCCGCCTCCCTCCCCTGCCCGCCGCCGCCTCTCCTCCGCCGCGGTACCAGACGGTGCCCAGAGCCCCTCTGCGCGTCCATCCCGCTTCCGGCGCGCCGCGGCGTGGGCCTCGCCGCCGCCCGTGGCGATGGCGGCGGGAGGCGGCTCGTCGAGACGCGGCGCATGAGTGCGGCCGGGGCGGTTCGTGTTTCAGGGGGAGGAGGCGATGCTGGGGCTGGTGTTGGTACGGGGATCACAGCGGCGGCGGCGGCCACCGTGGTGCTCGCGGTGATGAACCGGGTGCTGTACAAGCTTGCGCTCGTGCCCATGAAGGATTACCCCTTCTTCCTGGCGCAAGTGCTTACGTTTGGGTAAGTTTGTGCAGTTGTGCTACAGCCTAAGCCCAATTATTCAGAGAAATTCAGTTTCGTGCTTACAAGCAATCCTATAAAAAAAATGCCCACAACACTTTCAGAGTTCCATATCAACAGAATGCTGAACTGAATGCATGCTATTTTTTGCGCATTTTGTTTTTGTAAACTGATTCCTTCAAAGTCACTGCACACCCCGAGCTCCTAAGTGCTCGTGCACTTCCTAATTTTTGCAGATATGTCCTAGTGTACTTCTCTATTCTCTTCATAAGATACCGCGCTGGTATCGTCAGTAAAGAAATGCTAGCACTTCCCAAGTCGCGCTTCATGTTAATTGGCTTACTAGAAGCGATGGGTGTTGCTTCAGGCATGGCTGCTGCAGGTGATTACTGATACTAATATCTGTACTTTACTTTCAGAATGCAGTACTTCAAATGTGGCTCTTAACAGCTGCTGTGTTTTAAGTATGGTTTCTTCAGAATTCGTATAAGAACTATAATGGGTTCCATGTTTGCTTGTTTGTCTGCTCACAGCTATGTTGCCTGGACCATCTATTCCAGTGTTGTCTCAGGTACTAATGTTTTGATTTTGCCTGATAGGTCTAAATTCTCCACAGGCTCTCTTCTGAATATCTATTATATTGTGCAAAGTATGAACGTTCGCGTGTACTGGTTGCATCCAATCCTGTATGAACTTGGTCACATCTAAAGTTCTAAGACACATCTTTGCAATGTCAGAATATTTATTTCAATTTGCTTAATGTTCCTCTGGATGTTATGTGCACGATGATTAGTACTTTCTTTTGATGATTTGATGGACACTGAATACTCCTAACACGCGTGTGGTTGCTTTGCAGTCTTTTTTGGTATGGCAGCTTATTTTATCGGTCTTTATTTTGGGAAGGAAATATAGAGCAAATCAAATTCTTGGATGCCTACTTGTTACCACTGGAGTAATTCTTTCAGTAGTAAGGTATGTATTAGATCAGCTAGCCTTGTTTTGACTAATCATTTATGTAGTTCATCATTGTCTCGTAGTCTGTACTTAATGGTTTCCAATAGCTGTTATATTCGGCATCATGGATTCATTGGTACTGTATTGGGCATGCTCGCTTAAAAGCCATACTTCTGATAAGGTGAAATTACCAGCTACTGACTATTATTGGAGCACTTCCGTGCATCAGAATGTTTATATTGTACTCCCTCCGTTTCAAAATATAAGATGTTTTAGATTTGTGAAGAAAATGTATCTAGACTTTTTTTAGTGTCTAGATTCACTCTAAACCTGAGTGAACCTACATACTAAAAGTAGTCTAGATACATTTGCTTCACAAATTCAAAACATCTTATATTTTGAAATGGAGGAAGTAGGATGTAGATGTAATAGGAGAATGTTTATGAGAAACAGTTTAGTTTTCATCCACTAAATAATTGCAGTTGAAATTTGTTGGAAAGTTAGTTAGCACAAACCTGGCCAATTCATGCAAATCTAACAGATTTTTTTCCGCAATCCAACTTCTCGGTAGCATCTGATGCATTCCATCTTCTCAGTAGTATCCAGGGCATATGGCTAGGGACATTTCTGGCAGTTATCTAACATGCAATTTCCAGTAGCATACAGATAACTCCCTCTTATTTGTATTTGAAGGTTTTGTTACTAAGTATTAGCACGTATGCCAGCATTATAAGTCATAAATTCGATGTATCATTATCTGTCTGCAGAAAAACTTTACTTGTTTAGGTTAATGATCTGAATACGTACTTCTGAGGCGCGTGCAATGATATGCACCAGTGGTATTGGTATTGTTCTCCCACCAAAAACACCATTGAATTGGAATAAAAATCAAAATAAAATGTTGCTTGGTGGTGTGATCACCTATATATGGGTTAATTATTGGGTAGTTTGGTAGCATAGTCTCCTCACATGATCAATCTTCCAAATGTACAGTTGGTGGTAGAGACAAAATGCAAAAATGACGAATCAAAAGTTTGGAAAAAATTCACGACTGAGAAATGATGATGGATGTACATAGCGTACCATTGTAGCATATGTATGGTACATGGACATGATGTTGCTAATATGTCTGATGTGGAATATGCGTATTTTATGTGTTTATTGGCCTTTAAATATTTCCTGGACATGTTTTTATTTTATGAACGCAGTGGAGGAATTGGTGGTCCATTTCTATCTGATGTCAACTTTTTTTGGCCAGCAGTTATGATGGCTTCATCTGCATGTCAGGCTGGTGCATCTATAATCAAGGTTGAGTGGACTTGCTTTTATGTACCTCTGACAAAACTTTCAGTTATCCTCACTCTAAATATCGTTATTACTATGGCAGGAATTTGTTTTTATTGATGGTGCAAAGCGCCTTGAGGTTCGTAACAAAAATAGTTTCAGGATATAATGCGTGTGAATATTTTCTGTACATAGTTTTTATTGTTATTTTAAGCAATTTCTGAGAATCAAAGCATGATGGGTTGGTTCTGTGTGTTTCTACACAGGGAAAGCGTCCTGACATATTTGTGGTGAACTCTTTCGGGTCAGGATTCCAGGTAAGCTATGAAGCCATCTTCATTTTTGTTCATTGTAGGTCTAATCTTTACTAGTGCAAAGAGAAATGCTACTCGAACCGTCTTGTTTGGTACTTTACAAGCTATGGAGTTTTCTCATAGTTCTGGTATCCTTATTCACTCCCTAATCCATAGACTTTTCTCCTTTTGTTTCACTTCCAATCTGCTATGTTGGACTATGCAGGCTCTTTTTGTTTTCCTGCTCCTGCCATTTCTCTCTAATCTGAAAGGCATTCCCTTGACTGAGCTCCCTGCATATGTAAACCATGGTGCTGCGTGCTTTCTGAATATTGGGGGTAGTCTCAACGGTGAGTTCTCCTCCTGATTGTAGTATCTTCAGACTGTAAATAGAGTACCGTTTTGCTCCATGTACCATGGATAATGTATTACTTCAGATTTGGCATTGATTGAAGTAAAAAACCTTCCCTAAAACCCTCCGCTTTTACAAGATTTTTTCTTCTTTTTTCATTTGCCTGGACAAATTGTTCTTTATGCATGGCATAGTGGGGCCACATTTCAAGCACTTGCTAGATATTGCAATTCATAATATCGGAAGGCCCCATCTTTGTCACTTGGTGACTTGACCACTCATTAGTAAAAAGCTATGTGTCATGATGAGAGATCATGCTGCCATAGCCATTCAATCATGCTGATGTTTTGTATTTTCAGATTGCCCTGGTGCCCCTTTACTGCCACTGCTCTTCATAACTATGAACATGGCCTTCAACATTTCTGTGCTAAATCTGGTGAAGATGTCTACTGCACTCGTTGCCTCGCTAACGTCAACTTTAGCAGGTCAGTAAAACCAAACTCCCTCTGAAAAGTTAACTAGCGATCCATGCGTATGAAGCACAGGTTCTGAAAGTGAGTAGAAAAAATGCGGAGACTATCCAGTAGTTTAAGTCCCGAGTTTCGTTTGGATTTCACTAGAGAAGTTTGAAAACTGAGACACCTGGTTTGCCATCAAAATCATTTTTCGTGGTATGTGCACCTGGCATATGGGAGCAAATATACAAATACTAGATATGATTCTCCTGTTTGGCCGGCCTGGTTCATTTTTTAACTTTCTATAATCTCTGCTTCCGCTGCAGTGCCTCTTTCCATATATGTGCTCTCGCTTCCTCTGCCATACATGCCTGGAGGGACAAGCTTAAGCACGTCGTTCTTGGTCGGTGCTGGTGTCTTGGTGCTCGGGTTGCTCCTGTACAACCTTCCTCAGAATTCAGCCGATCAGGCGAAGAATGACTAATAGTTCTAATCCAGAATCACATACAAGGACGGCAGTGAAGTTTGGCGCACATTGATACAGCATTAGAGTTGCATTCCATTGGTTGCCGGCAGCAGCGCAGGTTTGTACATAGTTGCTGGTGAGTGCGCCGCTTGCTCTGCAGTCATTTCTACCTGAGAAATCATTCCAGACAGGTAGGATCAGTTTGAACATGTAGCAGGCTACTTCGTTCCCGAACCGAACACTTCGTTAATGGCACGGGTCGAAAACTTGCACGCCATGCGTCCAAGTCTGGTACAGGAAAAAGAAGGAAGGGAGAATGTTGACAGGACGGGGTTAGTTTCCACATCTACTAGTACTACGTTTGGAGTCACTGTGGCTACAGAACACTACGCCTTTCCAGACGGAAAAGACCAAAGCTAAGAAAGCGCCCCCCCCCCCCCCCCCCCCCCCCACACACACACACAAAGCATCATTTTCCTTCCTGGAAAACCCAAGAGTTCCAGCAAGAAACCTCTAAACACCATCGATCGATCGCATCTTTTTTTGTCGAGCAGTGCTAATCCTTTCCAGTTTTTCTGCGACTGGATCGTTGTTTTTCAAGTTCAGTTTCGTTTTCCGGCACGAGGAGAATGTGTCACCGGTTCGTGTCCGGTCCCTCTCTCCCCCACGATCAGCACCCTGCACTCCTCCCTCATCCATGTCAAAGCGTGATTGATTTGGATCCAGTTGCTTGCCGCGGAACGGCAGGCTGACGCAGGCCTATCTGCGCCTCGCGATGATCCTACGCGTGCTAATTAGGCAGTAAGTACTGTTAAATTAACTTGTTTCTCCTAATCTCGTCGCCCTCGACATGGACATGACAAGGGAGATCGCCCGTTGACTCCTGCCATGCATGAGATGAGCTGCATTTAGACTCGCGGGCAGGCCAAAAAGAAATGATACTGAGACAGGAGCCATGACAACATGTTTGAGAAAGAAAGACGCTACAAAGAACGTTTGCCTATCCGATACCCACACTTGCTCATTTAACCAACAATACCTCCACCACTTACGCATGACTATCAATATGTTATGGACTTATGCATGGTTAACTGATCGGGTACTACAGGTTTAGCATCATCCACTTGACATGAACCTGTCAAACGAGCACGCGCAAGAACTGCCATTTCGTACCCCCCTAAAAAAAGCAGCTTCAACGTGTGCACATCTTTTTCTCCAGCGCCGGGGTTGATCCGCCTTGTCTCCTACTACCTCCGCTTTCATAATTTTTTTTTAGAAAACTAAAACAACTTGCTAAAAGGACTTATACTGTGAAACGAATGGAGATGTCACTAGGATCATGGAGACATGGTGGATCTCAGTCGTTGTCGGCAAGAGGGCTTTGTTTTTTTTATGTTTGGTTAGGCTTTATGTCCTACTCAGAAAGACATGGCGATGACGGTTCCCTAAAGATGGAATAAACTCCTTCCCGTCTAACCCCCGCCCTGATGGTGCATACAGCGTTGTTGGAGGGTTTGTGGAGGTGTCTCCAGCGGATCTTGCTAGATTTGGTCGATGTTTCTTCCGATCTATGCTTCTGTTCATCGGCGATGACGGTTGCTTCTCTCATGCTCTGGTTCTTTAGGGTCTTAGCACGACGACTTTTCGTTTGTCTATTTCAACAAACTATATTAGGAGAAGTTTTGCACGGCTCCGCTACGGGAGAGGCAAAGACGATGGCGTCATCGCTAGGTGGCATAAGGACTTATTTATAATTTTTATTACTTATATGATTCATTGTACTGCCGAGCACGTGCATACTTTTGTAAAAAAGGAAGTTATTCACACATTCTTTTCTTAGACGACACACCCGTACGTATTTATGTGTATATGCACAATCTCTCTGGCTCTCGCGTGTTAATAATTCCTTCGGTTCGGGAGAATTTCAGGAGCCGGGGACGCAATGCGACGCGACGCGATGCACACCAAGCCAAGCCAAGCGACCCCTCGTGATCCTGAACGGGGAAAGGCTAGGGTGGCAAGGCAAGCAACGGAAACCGTTAAGCGAGCGTGTGAATTTCATGAAAGATCCGATCGAGCGCACCGAAAGCTCGGAAGCTAGCTAGCTAAGCTACAGAGTAACAGAGGTACTAGATCGGGTCACCGACCGGTTGCCGTGCCACCACTCAACGCAGCACGGGCGTACGTACGTGTTTGGCTGCGCCGCGGCGGTGTGGCCGATCTGTTGCTCAGCGTGCGTGGCGACGTAAGATCGCGCGCGCGGTACGTCTTTTCTTTGACTGTTGTCAACACGCTTGCGGTTCGCGTGAGCAGCTAGCAGGAGCGAAATCAATCAGGGTGATCGGGACCCGTATCGTATCGATCTTTCCACGCGCGACACGAACCCGGCCGTGCCGTTGTCTTTGTTGAACACCCGGGCCGGTTCCGAGGTTGTTCCACGTCTGAGAAAGAAGACTAAGAAAGAAGACTAGAGTCGAAGGCACACAAGATTACATAAGAAAATGACATAGGGAACAAGGAAAACTTTATTGATCTTTCTCTCGGTAAACTCCCGTACAATGATTGCTCCTATATTTATAGACTAAGGGGATAGGATACCCACATAGGCTAACCCTAGCCTGATAGAGGCCACACCGAATGGGCATCTACCGGCCCAGTTTCCCAACACTTCCCCTGGGTATCTTATCTGTATAACCTTGGCTTAAAACTCCGAAAAACCCAGTGGGAAAAATATGGAGAAATGCACATGGTATACTTCTCGCTATGTTGCACGAATTGCCTCATTAAAAACCTCATGTGAGAAACTTCATAAAAACTCACTAAGGGGAAAAGAGTACAATTCACTTAACTATAAAGTTAAGCACTCAATCATCGGGATCAAGATTTCAGCGATAAGTTTGTGAAGATTCTCCCCCTGAACCTTGCATCTCCCTAAGTCTCATCATGCCGATCCCACGGACACATCTCTCGAAAGAAGATGCTGGCAATGATTTAGTGAACAAATCAGCGAGATTTTCACACGACTTAGTATGCAACACTTTCACTTCGTTCATCTTTTGCAGTTCATATGCATAGAAGAACTTGGGGTTTATATGCTTTGTGGGATTACTCTTCACGTAACCCGTCTGGACTTGTGTAACACAAGCGACATTATCTTCATAGATAATTGTTGGGGTTTGTACAGTGTTCAGTCCACATAACATCTGGATGTGGCTGACTACTCGTCGAAGCCATACACATTCTCGTGATGCTTCATATAATGCTATGATTTTCGAGTGGTTCGTCGAAGTTGACACAAGAGTTTGCTTAGACGATTTCCAGGAAATCGCTGTTCCACCACAAAGGAAAACATATCCAGTCTGCGACTTGGATGTGTGCGGGTCCGAAAGGTACCCAGCATCTACATAGCCTACAACAGATAGGTCTTGGTTCTTTTGGTAAAACAAGTCAAGGTCCTTTGTCCCTTGTATGTACCTAAAGATGTCCTTAACGCCTTTCCAATGCCTCTTGGTAGGCTCAGAACTATACCTTGCAAGCAAATTGACGGCGAATACAATATCCGGCCGTGTACAATTTGTGAGGTACATAAGTGCGCCAACTGCACTTAAGTAGGGGAATTCCGGTCCCAGAATTTCCTCCCCCTCTTCTTTAGGCCTGAACGGGTCCTTGTCTTGCTGCAAAGATCTTCCGACCATCGGGGTCTTAGAAGGATATGCCTTTTCAAACCCAAATCGTTCCAACACCTTCTGGGTGTAGGCCGACTGGTGAACTAGAATCCCAGCAGGGGAATGCTCAAGTTGCAGACCCAGACAGAACTTGGTTTTGCCTAAGTCTTTCATCTCGAATTCCGATATCAGGTAGGAACTCGCTTCCTCAATATCGTCAGGTGTACCGATTATATTCAAATCGTCCACGTACACCGAGATAATACAGAAACCATCATGGGATCTTCGTATAAAAACACATGGACAATCTTCATTGCTCGCGTAGCCCTTCTGATGAAGGAAATCGCTTAAACAATTATACCACATCCTACCTGACTGTTTTAGTCCATACAATGACTTCTTAAGCTGAACACTGTATAAGCTCTTGTTTGCTCTATCCTGGTTCGGGACAGGGATACCTTCTGGTACTTTCATGTATATGTCCGAATCCAAGTTACCATATAGGTAAGCGGTGACAACATCCATTAGTTTCATTTTTAAGTCCATGTTTACTGCCATTGAGATCAAGTATCTAAAGGTAATTCCATCCATGACCGGGAAGTAAGTTTCCTCAAAGTTGACACCTGGTCGCTGAGTGAAACCTTGAGCAACGAGCCTTGCTTTGTACCTTACTACTTCATTATTCTCGTTTCTCTTTCGAACAAAAACCCACTTATGGCCAACAGGGCGAATGTGGGGAGGAGTTAGACAAACAGGTCCAAATACCTCTCTTTTGTTTAACGATAATAATTCAGCAGTAATTGCCTTCTGCCAATCTTTCCAATCCGACCTTTTCTTGCAATCAGCGAGCGTCTTAGGCTCAGGGTCAAGATCTATGATTGAGGCAATTTTTTTGGCAAAACTAACGTCGACATTTGCCATGGCTCGGTTGTATGACTCGCCCGAATTAACATAGTTAATGGCCATTTCGTCATGGAGTGCATCAGGCACATCCTCTTGCTCCACCCGATTTCCCAATCCAGGAGTTAGGTCCTTTAGCTTTCCCGCTCCGATGTGTGCGCACATAACTTCGCTGGGTATTTCCGATATAGGAAAATTCAAGTCCGAAATTTCGTGTACTGAAATATCCGTACTTGTGCCAGGTCTCAACTGGATCCCCTCAATAGGGAAAGACTGTAATAGATCTCTCTTATCCTTTTTCTTCGGGCGTCCCCGGGTACTTGGGATTTGAGAAACCGGATTCCGCGTCCTCTTAGGCCTTGGAGCAGGAGCGGGTATACCATCATTTTTCTTCGGTATTTTAACCCTTTCCGGTGCATTGCGTGCATGCACATGCGACTTTGTCACAGTATTTAAATCACTAAAATGATCAGGCAGTTGATTCGCTAGGGAATACAAATCTAGTATCTTTTGGACTTCTCTATTAGTCTCAACAGTGCGCAGGTCATGAGCGTGGATCCCCGTGGCTTTCCACGTGATTTCTCGACTTTTGTCATCCAGGGGTTGATTACCTCCCCCCCCCCAAAGTCGGAAAAAGATCCTCGTCAAAATGCAGTCAGCAAAACGGGCCGTGTGACAGTCGCCTGTCAAGGGGTCCAAGAACCTGATTATGGACACGGTCTCATAACCAACGTATATCCCCGACTTACGGAGCGGCCCCTTGGCTGATCGCTGGGGTGGTGGTATAGGTACATATACCTGGTAGCCGAACCTACGTAGGTGGGAAATTTTCGGTGCCGACCCTTGCGCAAGTTGGATAGGAGAGTGGATGTTGTAGGCCGATGGTCGAAAGTTGATGAGATTAGAGGCGTGTAACACCGCGTATCCCCAACATGTAGTTGGTAAATTACAACCCTGAAGGAGTGGTCTGGCAATGAATTTAATCCTTTTAATCAATGCCTCCGCAAGTCCATTTTGAGTGTGGACATGCGGTACAGAGTGCTCAAGTTTGATTCCAGTTGCCATGCAATAATAATCGAATGCCTTTGAAGTAAATTATCCGTCATTATCCATTCAAATAGACTTTAAATGATAATCAGGGAATTTATTCCTTATTTGTATGATCTAAGAGATCAACTTTGCAAAAGCATGGTTCCTTGTTGACAGCAGGCAAACATTGGACCATTTAGAGGAAGCATCGATGAGCACCATGAAGTACCGAAACGGCCCTGAGAGTGGCTGAATTGGACCACATATATCCCCTTGTATATGTTCCAAGAACGCGGGGAGTTCATCCTTCACCTTTAGAGGGGACGGTCTAATGATCAATTTCCCCGTAGCGCATGCGGAGCACACGAAATCATCGGGATTCGGGAAATTTTTTACATTAACATTATGACCATTCGAGTTATTAATTATATTTCTCATCATCCTAAGACCGGGGTGGCCTAACCTATCATGCCAAAGGCAGAATAGTTCAGAGCTTTTAAAGACAGTCTTAAGGGTAGTGTAAATAGGTGGTGCTACTATCTTAGTGTAGTATAACCCAGTAGTTAATGAAGGGAGTCTTTCGACAACATGTTTACCATTTTCGTCGCGCTTGGTAATGAGTAGGAACTCCTTTCCATTCTCATCATCATCGGTTTCTACATGGAAACCATTTGCGCGGATGTCTCTAAAACTCGACAGAGTACGAGTCGACTCCGGATACAACAATGCCTCTTCAATGATCAGAGTTGTTCCATTTGGGAGTATGATAGTTGCTCTTCCGGAGCCAACTACATTCGGACCGCAGCCGGCTATCGTCATTATGTTACCAGGGTTTTTGGTAATAGACTCAAAATACTTTGTTTCTCTCAAGATGGTATTTGTGGTGCCGCTATCAGCAAGACACGTTTCCTCCATTTGGGCGTCACACGCGTTCTAAAATATAGTGCTTAATTAATATAATGGAGCGAAGAAGATGCTACATCAAGTAAGTAAAACACATAAACATTTTAGAACATCACACAACCAAATAATGGAATAAATGAATGAAATAAATATCATCCAATCACCGAAAACAAATAAATATTATGCTCTCATAGAGCTTACAACCATATCGAAAAATTGTATCAGATTATTTGCGGAAAAGAAATCATCACAACAACAAAAAAGGGCTCAGGTGGATTCTGCAAAGAAACCATCAATCTCAGCCTGTATCTCAAGATCGTTGAGCTTCTCTTCGTTGGCTATCATCATCGAGACAACAGAGATGTCTAGCTGAGGCGGGAGGGGCACAACGTGCTCAACCTCCATGGGCACAGCGGCGTTCATGGGAACCGCCGAAGGTGCTGCCACTTGTGCTACGTCCTGCGCCACTACGGGCGCGACGTGCTGCACGGGCGCCGCTCCGGGCGCCAGTGGTGCCTCAACCTGGACGAGGTGCGCCTCGCGCGCCTTCTTGTTGGCCTTGAACGCGTCCACGACGTGTTTAGGGGCCAAACATTGCCTGGAGAAGTGAGTCTTGGAGCCACAGCGGAAGCAGTCCTGGGGCCTTGCCTCCCCCTTGCCCGCCTTGCGTTGCTTGGCCGGGTTGGAGGAGTTGGGGCCCTTCTTGCCTCTCTTCTTGTGGATGGGCTTGCGCACCTTGTAGGCACCGGCATTAGCCTCATGACTTGGCCCCCCTGCGCAGGGTTGCGCGGAGTTCTTTTTCAGAACATTATCCTGCGCCTCGTCCACCTGGAGAGCATCAATAAGCGCTGCATATTCCGTGAATCCTTCCTGGCGAAAGTTTCGCGAGGACTGGATGTTGTCCGGATGGAATGTGGAGAGAGTTTTGTCTATCTTCTGCTGATCTGTGGTACTGGTCCCACACAGCTGAAGAATCGTACAAATCTGGTACAACCTGGAGTTGTACTCTCCCACGGCCTTGAAGTCCGCAAACCTTAGACGAATCCAATCTGCCTCCGCCTGTGGCTGAATGGTGTACTTCATCCTAGAGAACCGCTTGTTGAGGGCGGTCCAAAGGGAAGAAGCACTCCGTTCTGCCATGTACTCGTTCTTGAGAGTCTCACACATGTGATGGCGGAGAAAATGCAGGGCTTTGGCGTTGTCCGCCGGGGTGGTGGTGCTGGGGGTCGTCGGGGTCCCTGCAATCAACGCATCCTTGATGCATCGGCCCTCGAGGACGACCTCAACGTCCGAGGCCCAAGTCAGGTAGTTAAGCCCATCCTGGATCAACTCCGGGAACTCGCGACTCATGATTTCGGTCATCTGCAATTTATGCAAAGTTTGTAAGATTACAACAGGTAATCGATTGCATAAATGCGATAATCGATATAATAATTCAAATATGACGGTATTCCAAAATTTAATGTAAAAACGGTACAAGCTAACTATGAGATACAAAGTATTAAAATCAGGCGATAATTAATACTATAGTAAAACATAGTACAAAGCTTGTGCGAAAACAGGACCAAAACGGGCCAACAGCCCCGCAATCGTGTGCTCCCACGCCCCATTTTTTCGTTTTGTATACCGCCTGGGCCGAAAAAACGGCCCAACTGGACCGGCCCACCCTAGACTGTCCAGCCCGGCTAGCGGGCTGGACGGAGCTTGGTGCTCCCGACTAGGGCGGGGTGGCGGCGGCAGCAGGCCGACAACCTCGGGCAGGTGGCGGGTGGGGGGGCGGTGCGGCGGCGACAGCAGACCGGCGGCGGTAGCACGGGCGGCACAGCGGTGTGGGCGTGAGTGCGCGGGGCGGCAGGCCGGCGGCGCGCGAGCGTGCCTGCGGGCGCGGCAGGCGCAGCGGCGGCGACGGCCAACATGCGGCGTGCGCGCGCAGCAGCAGCGGCCAGCGCGGCAGGTGGCGTGTGCGCGTGATGGCGCGTGGCCGGCGGCGAGCACACATCGCGGCAGCTGCCAGCGCACGCGGAGGCAGCGTGCGTGGCCAGCAGGGCCTGGCGCATGCGCGCAGCGGCGCGGCGAGCAGTGGCACAGCAGCGCGCGGCCAGCGCTTAGTGGCACAACAGCGCGGGGCAGCAGCAGCAGGTCGGCGGCGCGCGAACGGCGTAGCAGCACGCGCAGCGGCCAGAGGCGGCGCGGCGTAGGCGCGCGTGGCCAGCGGGGCCGCAGCGAAGGCGCGCGCGGGCGGGAGGCCGGCGAGCGGCGGCGCGGCGCGGGGGCGCGTGGCCAGCGGCAGGCGGGCGAGCGGCGGCGCGGCCATGCGGCAGGCGCGCGCGCGGGCGGCTCGGCCAGCTGCGGCGCGGCGCGAGCGCCGGTGACGCGCGGCCAGCAGGGCCTGCGGTGCGGGCGCGGCGCGGTGCATGGTTCGCGGCAGGCGGAGGCGGCCATGGCGCGGAGGCGCGGCGGCGTCCCGGCCAACGGGGCCAGGGCGTGCGGCGGCGGCTCGACCAGCGGGGCCTACGCGGGCGCAGGCGCGAGCTGAGCCTGTTCAGCAGCCATGGCCTGTGCATGTAGCAAGCGCGTGTGTACGTGCGGTTGCAAAAAAATACATGAAAAAACTGTAGATCAATCCGATCTACTAATTAAAATGTCCAAGATCAGTCTGATCTACTAAATAAAAATTAGATCGGCACAACAGGTGCACTTGTACAGTCAACAAGTTCCTGATCCGGGAGTGATTAAATCGACATTGGTCGGCGACAGCAGGTCAGCTCGACTCCCGGGAAGGAAAATCCATACCTTAGATGGGATCTGATGTAAGATCTGAACGCAAATCTTGAAAGGAAATCGAGAGACGAATCCATTTTTGCGGTCAGATTCGGGTTACCTTCAATGAAAGCCTGCGTGATGCAGGCTCGACGGTGGCTTGACGGAGAGACTCGTGCTAACGTGTTGAACACCCCCTGCCGGCTGGCCGGTCCCAAGGCTGCTCCACACCCGAGGAAGAAGACTAGAGTCGAATGCACACAAGATTACACAAGAAAATGACATAGGAAACAGGGGGAACTTTATTAATCTTTCTCTCGATAAACTCCCGTACAATGATTGCTCCTCTATTTATAGACTAAGGGGATAGGATACCCACATGGGCTAACCCTAGCCTGGTAGAGGCCACACCGAATGGGCCTCTAGTGACCCAGTTTCCCACTGTCTTCCCAGGACACACTCGATATGTTGGAGATATGCCCTAGAGGCAATAATAAATATAGTTATTATTATATCTTTGTGTTTATGATAAATGTTTATATTCATGCTATAATAGTATTAACAAGGAAACATTAATACTTGTGTGAATTGTAAACTTAAATTGAAGTCCCTAGTATAGCCTCTATACTTCACTAGCTTGTTGGTTAATAGATGATTGTGGTTTCCCTATCATGAACATTGAGATGTTATTAACAACAAGATCATATCGTTAGGAGAATGATATGGTGGACATACTCCTATAGATAAGCGTAGCATAAAGATCAAGTCATTTCAATAGTTCAATTGCTATATGCTTTCTGATACATAGTAACCTAATTCCTTCGACCATGAGATCATGCATATCACCTTTACTGGATGGATGCTTTGATGTCATCAAACACCACACCGTAACAGGGTGGCTATAAAGGTGGTATTGAGTGTTCGGAAAGTATTGGTTGAAACACATGGATCAAGAGTGGGATTTGTCCATCCATATGACGGATAGATATTCTCTGGGCCCTCTCGGTGAAATGTCATCCAATTAGCTTGCAAGCATGTGACTGGGTCACAAGGGATCACATATCACGGGAACGAGAAAAGAGTACTTATCAGTAACGAGGTTGAACTAGGTATGCAGAGATACCGAAGATCATAACCTCGGATAAGTAACATATCGTGAGACAAAGGGAAATTGGTATCGTATGTAAGTGGTTCATTCGATCGCAAAGTAATCGTAGAAATATGTGGGAGCCATATGAATTTCCAGATTCCTCTATTGGTTATTGTTCGGAGAAGTGTCTCGATCATGTCCGCATAATTCACGAACCGTAGGGAGACACACTTAAGGATTCGACGTTGTTTGAGTAGTTATGGTATTATGAGAAAGAGACCGAATGTTGTTCGGAGTCTCGGATGGGATCCGGGATATCACGAGGTGATCCGGAATGGTCCGGAGAATAAGATTCATATAAGGAAAGTCCCGTTTCGGAGTTCGGGAATGATTCCGGTGTTTTCATCGGGAACATTCTAGAAGGTCCCGGAATGTCCGGCACTCCGGAGGGGAAGGGGTGCATGAATGTGTCATTGCATGTTGGAATGATTGCATCATGTACTAAGTGTTCTCGCTGTCCGAAATAAAGGGTTAATTCAAATCCTAATTGGAAAAGTCAAACTGCCAGTTTTCGGTCAAACTGCCAGTTTCGGAAAGTGGAGAAAGAGGAGGAGAGGTGGAGGCCGAGTTGGAGGAGGGTTCCTCCCCTAGGCCGGCGCACCTCCCTAGGCCGAGTTGGGGAGGAACTCCTCCCCATGGCGCCGGCCCTCCCACCTATAAAAGGAGGGGCAGGGCCTCCTCCTCTAGACACAACACAAGTTTCCTATCCTCTAAACTAAACCCTAGATCTAGACCCCGGTTTAGAGCTATTCGGTTTAGAGCCTTCTAATTGGTTTAGAGCCCTCTAATTGGTGTGTCTAATTACTAGACCACTAATAGCCTCTCTCATAAGCTCCACCATACTCGCACCGGCTTAAGGCGAAGCCCTGCGGGATTTCCCCTCTACCTCCGGTACCACGCCGTTGTGCTGCCGGAATCGCGAGGAGAGTGCTACAACCTCCGCTGCCTGCTGGAACAAGGGAGAGGAAGGTCTTCGTCGAGTACCGAACGTGTGACCGACTGCGGGAGCGCTGCGGGAACGCGGCGCCGGAAGGATCGTCTACGCGATCTTGAGATCGGAAAGAGTACGACTACATCACCCACGAGAATCTGCTCTCGTTAAACACTTTGGAATCTTCGAGGGTGAGTTATTCCATCGACTCGTTGCTACAATCTAGTAGATAGATCTTGGCTTGTTTGTTTGTATGCGATAGAAAAATTTTGTTTTCCATGCTACGAACCCCTACAGTGGTATCAGAGCCGTGTCTATATGTAGATCTGTTGCACGAGTAGAACACAATGGTCATTGTGGGCGTTGATGCTTTTATTGTAGATTGCTTTGCGTGTACTTTGCATCTTGCGGTATGTTGGGATGAAGCGGCCCGGGCTAACCTTACATGACATCGTTCATGAGACTTGCTCCACGCTTAACATGCAACTTGTATTGCATAAGTGGCTTTGCGGGTGCCTGTTTCTCCTAGCATAGTAAAGATCCAATTTACAACGGGTAATCAACAATGCTAGTATCAATGTTGTGGTTCTTGTTCGTAGGTTAGAACGACACTTATGGAAAGCCCCAAACCACGTAAAATATGCAAAGAAAGTAGAAGCGTCTAACTTTGTTTTGCAGGGGTGTGCAGTGATGTGATATGGCCATGATTGTGATTATATTTGATGTATGCAATGTTCCTTATTGTAAGTTGGCAACCGGCAGGAGCCATATGGTTGTCTTTAATTTCTGTTAAGACCTGCGTGTCTATTCAAAATAGTTGTAATAGTTGAAGCTGGTGGACGACAACCATGAAGAAGCGTCATTGACCTTGATGCTATGCCGGTGATGATGGAGATCATATTCGTGCTTGAAGATGGAGATCGGAAGCACAAAGAAGAAAGGCCATATCATATCACATATTATGAATTGCATGTGATGTTAATCCTTTATGCATCTTGTATTGCTTAGTAGACGACGGTAGCATTATAAGATGATCCCTCATGCACATAAATTTCAAGTTCTAAAGTGTTCACCCTTAGTATGCACCGTTGCCAAAGCTTGTTGCTTCGAAGCACCACGTGATGATCGGGTGTCTTTGATTCCGCGGGTGAATACAACGTAAGCAAGCCAGATTTGCTTATGCGGTAGCTAAGGTTTGATCTTGACGAGCCTAGCATGTACAGACATGGCCTCAGGAACACGGATCGCCGAAAGGCAAAGCATGAATCATATAGTAGATATGATGAACATGATGATTGTTCGCCATTAAAACTATATCGGCTCTCGTGATGATCGGTGTTGATATAGTAGATTTGGTTCGTGTGATCACTAAAACAATGTGAGGGATGTTGTTTTGAGTGGGAGTTCACCTAGTTTAATTTCATTAATTAATTTGAACTCAATTTGTCATAAACTTAGTCTAAACTATTGCAAATATGTTGTAGATCAATGGCAGCCCCTACCATCAATTTTAATGCGTTCCTAGAGAAAGAAAAGTTGAAAAACAATGGAAGCAACTTCGCGGATTGGTTCCGCAATTTGAGGATTGTCCTCACAGCTGGTAATTTGACCTATGTGCTGGATGCACCGCTAGGTGACCCACCTGCAGCTGATGCTACCGATGAAGTAAAGAATGTTTACCTCGCTCGGAAGAATCAGTACTCCATAGTTCAGTGTGCTATCTTGTATGGTTTAGAATCGGAGCTTCAGAAAAGGTTTGAAGAGTCAGATCCATATGATATTGTCGAGGATCTCAAATTAATTTTTGAGACTCATGCGGCAATTGAAAGTTATGAAGCTTCTGAAAAGTTCTTTAACTGCAAGATGGAAGAGGGTAGCTCCGTCAGTGAGCATGTGCTTAAAATGTCTGGGCACGCGAATAAACTTCAAAGCTTGGGTATAGTGATTCCTAATACTTTGGGAGTTTACCGCATCCTCCAATCACTACCACCAAGTTACAAGAACTTTGTGATGAACTACAACATGCAGAACATGAACAAAGAGTTGCCAGAACTATTTGCTATGTTAAAATCTGCAGAAGTGGAGATCAAGAAAGAGCACCAAGTGTTGATGGTCAATAAGACCACCAAATTCAAGAAAGGCAAGTCTAAGCAAAAGGGACACTTCAAGAAGGGTGGTAAGAAAGTTACCATGCCAACGAAGAAGACCAAGGCTGGACCTAAGCCTGAAACTGAGTGCTTTTACTGCAAGGGAGAAGGTCACTGGAAGCGGAATTGCCCAAAGTACTTGGCGGATTTGAAGAACGGCAACATCAAGAAGAAAGGTATATTTGATATACATGTTATTGATGTGTATCTCACTAGTATTCGTAGTAGTGTCTGGGTATTTGATACTGGTTCGGTTGCTCATATTTGTAACTCGAAACAGGAGCTGCAGAATAAACGGAAGCTAGCGAAGAACGAGGTGTCGATGCGTGTGGGAAACGGATCAAAGGTTGATGTGATCGCGGTCGGCACGCTACCTCTTCATCTACCATCGGGATTAGTTTTATACTTAAATAATTGTTATTTGGTGCCTGCGTTAAGCATGAACATTATATCAGGATCTTGTTTATTGCGAGACAGTTACTTGTTTAAATCCGAGAATAATGGTTGTTCGATTTATATGAGTAATGTGTTTTATGCACATGCACCTTTGATAGATGGTCTATTCATATTGAATCTCGATAGTAGAAATACACATATTAATAACATTGAGGCTAAACGTTTGAAATCAAGCGATAATTTGACCTATATGTGGCACTGTCGTCTTGGTCACATTGGAGTGAAGCGTATGAAGAAACTCCATTCCGATGGACTTCTTGAATCACTTGATTTTGAATCACTTGAAAGATGCGAGGCATGTCTGATGGGTAAAATGACTAAGACTCCATTTTCTGGTATAATGGAGCGAGCTACAGACTTGTTGGAAATCATACATACCGATGTGTGTGGTCCAATGAGTGTAGCATCGCGCAGTGGTTATCGTTATGTTCTTACCTTCACGGATGACTTGAGTAGATATGGGTATATCTATTTCATGAAACATAAGTCCGAAACTTTCGAGAAGTTTAAGGAGTTTCAAAGTGAGGTAGAGAATCAACGTAACAAGAAGATTAAATTTCTACGTTCTGATCGTGGAGGTGAATATCTAAGTTACGAGTTTGGCGAGCATTTAAAGAAGTGCGGAATACTTTCACAATTGACACCGCCGGGAACACCACAGCGTAATGGTGTGTCTGAACGTCGTAATCGAACTCTCTTAGATATGGTTCGTTCTATGATGTCACTTACAGATTTACCGCTAACATTTTGGGGTTATGCATTAGAAACAGCCGCATTCACTTTAAATAGGGCACCATCTAAATCCGTTGAAACGACACCGTATGAATTATGGTTTGGGAAGAAACCTAAATTGTCGTTCCTTAAAGTTTGGGGATGCGAAGCCTATGTAAAGAAGTTACAGCCGGACAAGCTTGAACCCAAAGCGGAAAAATGCGTCTTCATAGGATACCCGAAGGAAACTATTGGGTATACCTTCTATCATAGATCCGAAGGCAAAATCTTCGTTGCCAAGAATGGATCCTTTCTAGAGAAGGAATTTCTCTCGAAAGAAGTGACTGGAAGGAAAGTAGAACTCGACGAGGTTGTCGAACCTTCTCTCGAAATTGCGAGTAGCGCAGCACCGGAAGAAGTTCCTGTGGTGCCTGCACCAATAAGAGAGGAAGCTAATGATAGTGATCATGAAACCTCGGTTGAAGTTGCTACAGAGCCTCGGAGGTCAACGAGAACTCGTACCACTCCAGATTGGTATGATTCCGTTATGAATGTCATGTTGGTGGACAACACCGATGACCCCGAGACATATGAGGAAGCGATGATGAGCCCAGATTCCAATAAATGGCAAGAAGCCATGAAATCCGAGATTGGATCCATGTACGAAAACCAAGTATGGACTTTGGTGGACTTACCGGATGGCCGGAAGGCTGTCGAGAACAAATGGATTTTCAAGAAGAAAACAGATGCTGATGGTAATGTTACTGTCTATAAAGCTCGACTTGTCGCAAAAGGGTTTCGACAAATTCAAGGAGTTGACTACGATGAGACTTTCTCACCGGTAGCGAAGCTAAAGTCTGTGAGGATTATGTTAGCAATCGCTGCATATTATGATTATGAGATATGGCAGATGGATGTCAAAACAGCATTCCTCAATGGAGACATTGATGAAGAGTTGTATATGATACAACCCAAAGGTTTTGTCGATCCTAAAGATGCTAACAAGGTATGCAAGCTTCAACGGTCCATCTATGGATTGAAGCAGGCATCCCGAAGTTGGAATCAACGTTTTGATAAGGTAATCAAAAGTTTTGGTTTTATACAAACTTATGGAGAAGCTTGTATTTACAAGAAAGTGAGTGGGAGCTCTGTAGCATTCTTAATACTGTATGTGGATGACATATTGTTGATTGGGAATGATGTAGACCTTCTTAATAGTGTCAAAGAGTATTTGAATAATAGTTTTTCAATGAAGGATCTTGGCGAAGCAGCTTACATATTAGGCATAAAGATTTATAGAGATAGATCGAAACGCCAAATATCATTGTCACAAAGTACATATTTGGACAAAGTTCTAAAGAGGTTTGGAATGGAAGATAGCAAGAAAGGGTTCTTGCCCATGTTGCCCAATACGACCTTGAGTAAAACTCAAAGTCCGACATCGGCAGAAGATAGAGAAAGGATGAGTAAGACTCCCTATGCCTCAGCCATAGGATCTCTAATGTATGCCATGCTATGTACTAGACCCGACATTGCATATGCTGTTAGTTTAACTAGCAGATATCAAAGTGATCCAGGAGTGGATCATTGGACAGCGGTCAAAAACATCCTTAAGTACTTGAGAAGAACTAAGGATATGGTTCTTTCTTATGGAGGTGATGAACAGCTCGTTGTTAATGGTTACACCGATGCTAGTTGGAACACTGATCCGGATGATTCTAAATCACAATCTGGATACGTATTTATTTTGAATGGTGCAGCAGTTAGCTGGAGGAGTGCAAAGCAAAGCGTTGTGGCGAGATCTTCAACTGAATCGGAATACATGGCTGCTTCGGAGGCTTCACAAGAAGCGATATGGATGAAAGAGTTCATTACAGAGCTGGGTGTGGTTCCTAGTGCGCTGGACCCAATGTCTATCTACTGTGATAACATGGGCGCCATAGCCAATGCGCAAGAACCAAGGTCACACAAGAAGCTGAAGCATATCAAGCTACGTTTTCACGCTATTCGAGAACATATCCAGGATGGGGATATAAAGATTTGCAAAGTACACACAGATCTGAATGTGGCGGATCCGTTGACTAAACCTCTCCTGAGGGCAAAACATGACCAACACCAAACTGCCATGGGTGTTCGGTATATTACCATGTAATCTAGATTAGATGACTCTAGTGCAAGTGGGAGACTGTTGGAGATATGCCCTAGAGGCAATAATAAATATAGTTATTATTATATCTTTGTGTTTATGATAAATGTTTATATTCATGCTATAATAGTATTAACAAGGAAACATTAATACTTGTGTGAATTGTAAACTTAAATTGAAGTCCCTAGTATAGCCTCTATACTTCACTAGCTTGTTGGTTAATAGATGATTGTGATTTCCCTATCATGAACATTGAGATGTTATTAACAACAAGATCATATCGTTAGGAGAATGATATGGTGGACATACTCCTATAGATAAGCGTAGCATAAAGATCAAGTCATTTCAATAGTTCAATTGCTATATGCTTTCTGATACATAGTAACCTAATTCCTTCGACCATGAGATCATGCATATCACCTTTACTGGATGGATGCTTTGATGTCATCAAACACCACACCGTAACAGGGTGGCTATAAAGGTGGTATTGAGTGTTCGGAAAGTATTGGTTGAAACACATGGATCAAGAGTGGGATTTGTCCATCCATATGACGGATAGATATTCTCTGGGCCCTCTCGGTGAAATGTCATCCAATTAGCTTGCAAGCATGTGACTGGGTCACAAGGGATCACATATCACGGGAACGAGAAAAGAGTACTTATCAGTAACGAGGTTGAACTAGGTATGCAGAGATACCGAAGATCATAACCTCGGATAAGTAACATATCGTGAGACAAAGGGAAATTGGTATCGTATGTAAGTGGTTCATTCGATCGCAAAGTAATCGTAGAAATATGTGGGAGCCATATGAATTTCCAGATTCCTCTATTGGTTATTGTTCGGAGAAGTGTCTCGATCATGTCCGCATAATTCACGAACCGTAGGGAGACACACTTAAGGATTCGACGTTGTTTGAGTAGTTATGGTATTATGAGAAAGAGACCGAATGTTGTTCGGAGTCTCGGATGGGATCCGGGATATCACGAGGTGATCCGGAATGGTCCGGAGAATAAGATTCATATAAGGAAAGTCCCGTTTCGGAGTTCGGGAATGATTCCGGTGTTTTCATCGGGAACATTCTAGAAGGTCCCGGAATGTCCGGCACTCCGGAGGGGAAGGGGTGCATGAATGTGTCATTGCATGTTGGAATGATTGCATCATGTACTAAGTGTTCTCGCTGTCCGAAATAAAGGGTTAATTCAAATCCTAATTGGAAAAGTCAAACTGCCAGTTTTCGGTCAAACTGCCAGTTTCGGAAAGTGGAGAAAGAGGAGGAGAGGTGGAGGCCGAGTTGGAGGAGGGTTCCTCCCCTAGGCCGGCGCACCTCCCTAGGCCGAGTTGGGGAGGAACTCCTCCCCATGGCGCCGGCCCTCCCACCTATAAAAGGAGGGGCAGGGCCTCCTCCTCTAGACACAACACAAGTTTCCTATCCTCTAAACTAAACCCTAGATCTAGACCCCGGTTTAGAGCTATTCGGTTTAGAGCCTTCTAATTGGTTTAGAGCCCTCTAATTGGTGTGTCTAATTACTAGACCACTAATAGCCTCTCTCATAAGCTCCACCATACTCGCACCGGCTTAAGGCGAAGCCCTGCGGGATTTCCCCTCTACCTCCGGTACCACGCCGTTGTGCTGCCGGAATCGCGAGGAGAGTGCTACAACCTCCGCTGCCTGCTGGAACAAGGGAGAGGAAGGTCTTCGTCGAGTACCGAACGTGTGACCGACTGCGGGAGCGCTGCGGGAACGCGGCGCCGGAAGGATCGTCTACGCGATCTTGAGATCGGAAAGAGTACGACTACATCACCCACGAGAATCTGCTCTCGTTAAACACTTTGGAATCTTCGAGGGTGAGTTATTCCATCGACTCGTTGCTACAATCTAGTAGATAGATCTTGGCTTGTTTGTTTGTATGCGATAGAAAAATTTTGTTTTCCATGCTACGAACCCCTACACGATAGCCTGCAGAGTCCCAGCCAGCCCGATGATTTGGTGAAGATAAAATGGACCGTTTGGATGTCAGCACACGAATTTTAAAACAGTCCGCATTTAGACTTAATAACAATGCTTGTTTTGGACGCTTTCAGCGAGCCAATTCCTGTCATGCGCTTAGCCAATGTAAAAACGGTGTTCCGTCCACGAGCGCGGCCAACGATGGAGATGACGGGAGCTTTTTCGCTCCAACGGAAAACGGGACAAGAGACATTCGCTCACCTCCTGCTAAAACCCTCACCTACTTCTACCTTCCTTGATCGCCGTCGATACCCAACCCGCCATTCCCCCTCTTCCCACATTGAGCTCCATTCCCATGTCGGCCCGCCTCAGGTAAGCAACTCCCTCTACTCTGGTCATCGTTGGTGGTGGCGCCGGCTTGAAGGCTACTTCCTCCTCTTTCTGCGGCTGTCGGCTGCGTCTTTCAACTCCAGCAATTACGGTAAGTGAACACACCTCCATCTAGGGTTCTTAGAGATGCACTCACTACTAGGAAAAATCTTATCAGTGGCGCACATGTGCCACTGTTATCACGCCACTAAACTGTAAGTTTGTGGCACATTTCAATGCATATTGTCTATATGCGCCACTTTTTTTTTCAAATTTCAAAAAAAAGGTGGGCTAGATCTAAAATTTCTTTGGCGCATATTGCCAATATGTGCCACAGATGTTTTTTTCAAATTTCAAAAAATAAAACTGGCCAGATCTGGCCGGAGGTTGGTGGAGGAGGGGGGCGCCAAAGGAGGAGGGGTTAGCCGGAGGAGGAGGTCACCGGGGTGGTCGTTGTCATCGTCGTCGTCGGAGGAGGAGGGAGGAGCTCACCGGGTGGAGGAGGAAGGGGGAGAAAGAGAGGAAGATGGGGAGGAGAAGGACAGAAGAAGTGGAGGGAGGAGAAGTGTGGAGGAGAGGAAGAGGAGAAAAGGAGAAAAGAGAGGGAGAAGGGGCACCGACGGGATTCAAATTTCGAATCTCGTCCAAGTGCGCCACAGAAGTTTCTCCCCCACTTTTATTTTTTATAGGAATTTTTTTTTGCCATAAATTTTTACTCTTTTTGAATTTGGGGAATCTGTAAATTCTAGAATGGCCTTTGGCAGTTGAATACGAGTAGGAAATTTCGAGACGATCGTTTTGATGGGTAAAACACTTTCCGACATCGTATGCAAAAGTTATGGCCGTTTACCGTGTCATGACCTTTTTTTGCAAAATACATAAAAATTCATGTTTTTCAATTTTCCCTACAACTATACCCCAAAATATAACTACATCTCAAAGAAATTACTTTTTTTGAATTTTTTTATCATTTTCGTTTATTTTTTACAAAACTTAAAAGGCGATCCACTAGGGGTGGCGGGTGGGATCTGTTTTTTCACATTCTATGGCGCATACCTCTATATGCGCCACAGAAACATCACTTTCTGTGGCACATATGTCTATGCGCCATAGAATGTTGATCAACTAAATTCTATGGTGGGCCCCACTTTATTTTCTATGGCACATATGGACATATGCGCCACCGAAATTTATATGCGCCACAGAAAGTTGCTCGCCTAGGCCTGGTGGCGGGTGCCACCAAATTTTGGTGGCGCGTTGTTCCCTATATGCACCACAGAATAGTGATTTTTTTTGTGGCGTGTTGCCTGAAATGCGTCACTGAAATTTTTCTATAACGCATGGTCACACATATGCACCACAGAAGATCCGTCTATCTATAGTTGGTTTCCTAGTAGTGACTATTTCTAGGGTTCATAGATTGTAGATTGATTTATAGTCTTGATATGTATATTTTAGGTTGATTCATAGCCTTGATTTGTAGATTGTAGCTTGATTCGTCGACCTTATGTGTGTACTTTAAATTTGTCATGCAACCTTGTTAAGGTAGAACGTTGTGTCTTTAGCTAGATAGTTGACACCGCATGTTTTAGAGATCATCTTTGTATTGCTAGGTATCTTTACATGCATATGTCTTGCGTGATGAATGTAGGACTCATTATGCGATGATTTTAGCCAGGCTATGATCCCTATTGGGAAATCCTAGATCCCTTTGTATCTGGACAACATTCAGCACTTGACGTCAAAGGCAGTGGTGTCTTAGTGGCGTCTCTTGTTAGTGCAGTTCTTTCTTTGAACCCCACTGTGCAAAGCATTATCACCTCTGTCGCTACAAAAGTGGCAACAAAGATTGTAAACATGCAGATAAATGAGAACCATGAAATGACTCCCCTGCATGTCCACTTTCGTTGTCAACAAGATGTGTGAGATTATGTAGATAAATGGAAGGGATTCAAGGGTATCTATCTAAATGCCAGCGCCAAAGCTTTGCTTGAGCACTGCGACGCTGAGGTTTTAGGAACTCATGTGTACAACCACCTGAGGAAGTGGAGGGTGCGTTGGATCCAGATAAGCAAGCTGAGAGACCTCAATGGCGCGGAATGGTGGGAGGACACCTACACGATTCTTCTATCTATTGATCACTTCTAGGGGCATGTTCATGTTAGCACACATAATCACTGCCTTCACCAATTGTCATGCATGATAAATTCCATTCACAACTAACGTTCTCTCTTGCAATCGTACGATCACTTAGGGATGCGGATTACGTGAATAAGCCCATCCATAACTATGTTAGATGCAGACCATCTTATATTACGACCTTGACTCCAACAAGTATGACATGCGTTCAGGAGAGCCCCTTGGTACTCCTATAGTTGAGGACGACCCTGACACCCAAGAGTCTGACACTGTGATCCTTGATGGCCCCGACAAGCCTACGGATCCTCAGGATGCTTTTGTTCTGCTAATGGCAAGAGCAAGCGGGTCTTGCTAGGAGATGATGAGATCCAAGCCTTCACCAGCATGACCAACGCTTTCAAGGATCTTGCGTAGGCCATTATGGAAAACAATCTTAGTGATATGTACCCTGACATGTACCAATATGTGATGCACATTGTTGGATTCAGCGAGGAGCATCTCATGGAGGCTCTCGGTAACCTGGTGGACCACAAGGCACAGGGCACAAGCTTCATCGGCATGCGTGAGCCGCACATGATCCTCTGTATCAGTACATTCCTGACCAAGTACTGCGGCTAGAGCTTTGGGATCTTCGGTCTTAGGGGTGGTGTGCATGATGGTGATGGCGACGATGATGAGCTGATGATGCTTACGATATACATTTTGGTTGTATCTAGGTCCTAAAAACTTCTTGTGGCTCATATATTTTTGATGAGGTGGTATATACTAACCCCTCATGTGGTGGAGAAATGGTGGTGGTAGGATGACACCCACTTTTGATGTGTGGCAGGTTAACACCATAGTATTAGGATCAACTTGTGACCCCCTTTTGGAAATGATCATGCATGCACCTGTTATTATGAATTTGTTTTATGAAGTTGTGATGCTTGTTATGATTGATACATGCTTATGATGATCTTATGATGTTATACCTTAACATGTTACTCTTGTGACTTGTAGAGAAACTACTATATGGTGTACATAGGGAGGTGTCCAGGAGTATACACCCAATGGAGTAAGTGTCAGGATCAAGTGAACCATTACTCCAACAACAACTACAGAGGGTTTTGACACTTTTGAGTAGGCATAGGAGGCTTACTTCACATTCGTATCCCATTAGAACAACAGCTACTTTGTTCATGAGAACACCAACAATCATGGACAACAACAGGTAGAAATGTTTCTGAGGGAGAACAACAGGTTCACTTCATTGCCGAGGAAGTAGAGGAAGCACAACACCATATGCAACAGGATAGCCTCAAATATTTTATCATCGTCATTCTCCTCATGGTGATCTTGAAGTTGATCTTCTACTAGATTTGTGTGCATGATCGTATGTAGTTCCATGTGTCTCCTTGTGATAAGCTCACCAGATTTTGAACAAGTAACCATAAGGGGCATTGTGTAGGGAACCAAACAAGGGTTTGTTGCATGATAATGAGTCAAAAGTGATGTGTGGAGGCAAACAGAGTGGAGATAATATCCCAACCCATGTACCAACCCCTCATGTAGGCAACCAAACAAACTACAGAACATGGCCCATAGAATATTTTTGGCTAGCCCTTCTCCACCCGACGATTGTTAGGCTAGGCTAAAAATAGGCTGCAGGTAGGGACGGAGACAAGGGGGACGAGGAGGTTTTGGCCACCCCCATGGTTGAAATTTTCTAAAGGATTGTAGTCACTAAAATTGTAATTTGGCAATGATTTGTTCAAGTCTGTCCCCCTCATGTCTATTTTCCCCCCTCAAGGTGAGAAGTTGGCTCCGTCCCTGACTGCAGGCTACCAAACGCTCCCTTGATTGAGTCCGGGGGCCGGCCAGATGGTGTGTATGCATGTATGTAGGGCTACTTGTAAGGAAAATGACGGCTAACTTCTCTCGATATATTCGGGTATATGTTTATTTTATTTCATGGAGCTATCACGATATCTTCGGGTATGTTGGGGATATGCTTTATGGGTATCACCATAGTATGTCTCGGATAACCCGGGTGTCCCATAGTTGGTAGCAAGGCCTATGGCCTCCTGGGCGGCCTGGTTAGATGGATCTAGAAGGGAGGCCCATGCCGGATAAAGGAAGGCTACGGAGGAGTCATCAGCGTACCCGGAGCCTTGGAGTGCAAGACACGTTAGACTAGTTGTGTACCGTGTAGGACTCTGTGTTGGAGATATGCCCTAGAGGCAATAATAAATATAGTTATTATTATATCTTTGTGTTTATGATAAATGTTTATATTCATGCTATAATAGTATTAACAAGGAAACATTAATACTTGTGTGATTTGTAAACTAAAATAAGAGTCCCTAGTAAAGCCTCTTGTTAAACTAGCTTGTTGGTTGATTGATGATTGTGGTTTCCCTATCATGAACATTGAGATGTTATCAACAACAAGATCATATCGTTAGGAGAATGATATGGTGGACATACTCCTATAGATAAGCGTAGCATAAAGATCAAGTCATTTCAATAGTTCAATTGCTATATGCTTTCTGATACATAGTTATCTAAATTCCTTCGACCATGAGATCATGCATATTGCCTTTACTGGATGGATGCTTTGATGTCATCAAACACCACACCGTAACAGGGTGGCTATAAAAGTGGCATTGGGTGTTCGGAAAGTATTGGTTGAAACACATGGATCAAGAGTGGGATTTGTCCATCCACATGACGGATAGATATTCTCTGGGCCCTCTCGGTGAAATGTCATCCAATTAGCTTGCAAGCATGTGACTTGGTCACAAGGGATCACATATCACGGGAACGAGAAAAGAGTACTTATCAGTAACGAGGTTGAACTAGGTATGCAGAGATACCGACGATCATAACCTCGGATAAGTAACATATCGTGAGACAAAGGGAAATTGGTATCGTATGTAAGTGGTTCATTCGATCGCAAAGTAATCGTAGAAATATGTGGGAGCCATATGAATTTCCAGATTCCTCTATTGGTTATTGTTCGGAGAAGTGTCTCGATCATGTCCGCATAATTCACGAACCGTAGGGAGACACACTTAAGGATTCGACGTTGTTTGAGTAGTTATGGTATTATGAGAAAGAGACCGAATGTTGTTCGGAGTCTCGGATGGGATCCGGGATATCACGAGGTGATCCGGAATGGTCCGGAGAATAAGATTCATATAAGGAAAGTCCCGTTTCGGAGTTCGGGAATGATTCCGGTGTTTTCATCGGGGATATTCTAGAAGGTTCCGGATTGTCCGGCACTCCGGGGGGGAAGGGGTACATGAATGTGTCATTACATGTTGGAATGATTGCATCATGTACTAAGTGTTCTTGCTGTCCCAAATAAAGGATTAAATTGAATCCTAAATTGAAAAAGTCAAACGGCTAGTTTGAAAGTCAAACGGCAGTTTTTGGGAAGTGGGAGGAGAGGAGGAAACCGACTTGAGGGAGGAGTCCTCCTCCCCAAGCCGGCGCCCCACCTAGGCCGAGTTGGGGAGGGACTCCACTCCCTCCCCTTGGCCGGCCAGCCCCTCCCACCTATATAAGGAGGGGCAGGGCTCCCTCCCAACACACACAAGTTTCCTATCCTCTAAACTAAACCCTAGATCTAGACCCCGGTTTAGAGCTATTCGGTTTAGAGCCTTCTAATTGGTTTAGAGCCCTCTAATTGGTGTGTCTAATTACTAGACCACTAATAGCCTCTCTCATAAGCTCCACCATACTCGCACCGGCTTAAGGCGAAGCCCTGCGGGATCTCCCCTCTACTTCCGGTACCACGCCGTTGTGCTGCCGGAATCGCGAGGAGAGTGCTACAACCTCCGCTGCCTGCTGGAACAAGGGAGAGGAAGGTCTTCGTCGAGTACCGAACGTGTGACCGACTGCGGGAGCGCTGCGGGAACGCGGCGCCGGAAGGATCGTCTACGCGATCTTGAGATCGGAAAGAGTACGACTACATCACCCACGAGAATCTGCTCTCGTTAAACACTTTGGAATCTTCGAGGGTGAGTTATTCCATCGACTCGTTGCTACAATCTAGTAGATAGATCTTGGCTTGTTTGTTTGTATGCGATAGAAAATTTTTGTTTTCCATGCTACGAACCCCTACAGTGGTATCAGAGCCGTGTCTATATGTAGATCTGTTGCACGAGTAGAACACAATAGTCATTGTGGGCGTTGATGCTTTTATTGTAGATTGCTTTGCGTGTACTTTGCATCTTGCGGTATGTTGGGATGAAGCGGCCCGGGCTAACCTTACATGACATCGTTCATGAGACTTGCTCCACGCTTAACATGCAACTTGTATTGCATAAGTGGCTTTGCGGGTGCCAGTTTCTCCTAGCATAGTAAAGATCCAATTTACAACGGGTAATCAACAATGCTAGTATCAATGTTGTGGTTCTTGTTCGTAGGTTAGAACGACACTTATGGAAAGCCCCAAACCACGTAAAATATGCAAAGAAAGTAGAAGCGTCTAACTTTGTTTTGCAGGGGTGTGCAGTGATGTGATATGGCCATGATTGTGATTATATTTGATGTATGCAATGATCCTTATTGTAAGTTGGCAACCGGCAGGAGCCATATGGTTGTCTTTAATTTCTGTTAAGACCTGCGTGTCTATTCAAAATAGTTGTAATAGTTGAAGCTGGTGGACGACAACCATGAAGAAGCGTCATTGACCTTGATGCTACGCCGGTGATGATGGAGATCATGTTCGTGCTTGAAGATGGAGATCGGAAGCACAAAGAAGAAAGGCCATATCATATCACATATTATGAATTGCATGTGATGTTAATCCTTTATGCATCTTGTATTGCTTAGTAGACGACGGTAGCATTATAAGATGATCCCTCATGCACATAAATTTCAAGTTCTAAAGTGTTCGCCCTTAGTTAGCACCGTTGCTAAAACTTGTTGCTTCGAAGCACCACGTGATGATCGGGTGTCTTTGATTCCACGGGTAAATACAACGTAAGCAAGCCAGATTTGCTTATGCGGTAGCTAAGGTTTGATCTTGACGAGCCTAGCATGTACAGACATGGCCTCAGGAACACGGATTACCGAAAGGTAGAGCATGAGTCATATAGTAGATATGATGAACATGTTGATTGTTCGCCATTGAAGCCATATCAACTCTCGTGATGATCGGTTTTGATGTGGTGGATTTGGTTCGTGTGATCACTAAAACAATGTGAGGGATGTTGTTTTGAGTGGGAGTTCACCTAGATTAATTTAATTATTAATTAGAACTCAATTTATCATAAACTAAATCAAAGTGAATTTGCATAGTTGTTGTAGTCATTGGCATCCGTTTACCACCTTGCGCTTAGTTATAATTGAGATGATAGAACTATAGAATTCTGGTTAGTTACTTTACGAACTGGTATCGTATTGTTTTGAAGTGTTAATCTAAAGTTTAAAAGTCCTATTGCAAACTTTCAGTAAGTTCCGGTTACTCCATGAAGTTTAATAATTGGTATTAAATCAAGAGTAACAATTCCAAGTGTTAGTATATAAAGTATCATGTTTGTCTCCGTGATTCTTGATATTCAAAGAATTGTCTTAATATCAAGGTTATCTAGGATCTGAAAGAGTTGTTTCAGAAACCATGATATGTGGAAGATATTGTGATATCTGAAACAAAGTTTTGGTTACAACATGATAGAGTATAATATGGCAAAAGTCATGTTCTCATATTTGATGAAAATTTGCAAAAGGTTGGAGACACTAGTTGTCCTAATCCTCCAAAGTGTTTTGGAAAGCAACATTATACTCATAATTCATCGTTATAAGCTAAAAGTAGCTTGATCATGGACATTCCATGATAAGGTGAATATTTGATGTAGGTAAATTGTTTACTACACCAAGAGATTACTAAAGAAAGGAATTTGGAAGAACACCAAACATTTGATGATGGTGATCTACTTCAAAGTGCAAGTCCAAAGACATTTGTATTTAATTATACACGCTTTGGATTATGTGTCATATGTATGACTCCACTATTGATGTTGATAGATTCTTTCAAATAGAAAAGGAAATATTGAAAGAGAATCTCATAAATATATGGCAGAAAAGAAAAGACTAGAATTGTTCAGTTTAAGTATATAGATGATATACATGTTATGGCTATATTCTTTGCTTATTAAACAATGTGGTTCTCAAGTATTTGATACTGAATTTGTTGGTGTGAATCGTCATACGAAACAACACAATTCATGAACTACAATGGCCTAAGTAACAAGCAAAAGAATATGTGATGATGTTCATCGAGAACAAATAAAGGGTTATTGCGTTGCTTGTTAAACATCAAAGCTTGCCTTCAAAGATTTGTTTTATCAGGTATTGTGAGAACAAAAGGGTTGTTCAAATAATTTCCGTAATCCATAAAAGATGGATGATTCACAAATCTCGTTGGAGAAATCACATCCATAAAACTAGTGCTAAAATGTCGAAAGACAAATTGATTGAAAGATCACTTAGGAAGTGACATCGCCGTTTAAATTATATTGGAAAGAAAACATGAAGAAAATCCATATGGATGGAATTTTGGAGTCTATTTGATTTTGATCAAATAACGCTTGTGAAACTTTCCTAGAGATAATTAAAACTTCGTTCATAGGCCAAAAGGGAACGAATGACTAGCTAATTGGAACTTGTACATATTGTTGTACGAAGTCCATTATGTGTAGTCAAGAGCGATGGATTTCAACTTCATATGCTTTCTCCGAAAATTTGAGTGAATATATGAATATTTACTTAATAAGGATGAAGTATGAAATATTTGAAAAGTTCAAAAGACTTTCAAGATGAAGTGCAAAATCATTGTAACAAGAATATGAATAGTTTATGATAAAGATCATAAAGGAAGATATTTGAATTACAAGTTTAGCATAATACCTAAGATTTAAGGAATCGTTCCGTGGATTTGCATTTTCCCGAAACACCATAAGTGTATGGAGCGTTCGAGATATGTAATTAAACCTTGTTTGACATGGTAAGATCAAAGGTATAATTTATAAAACTGCCATTATATTTTAAAGATTAAAAGCTTTAGAGATTACCGTTTTTCCACTGAAAAGAGCTCCATCATAATCCGTTGAAATGACACCATATAAGGTTATGGTTTGGGATAAAACCCAAGTAGTCCTTTCTTAAACATTGGTATGCTATGCATAAGAAAGATGTTTGCAACCAAAGTCGGATAAACCTGTCTTTGTATTACTGTTAAGTATTCCTCCAAAACACCGGAGACAAAAGTGTTTGTCGCTTAGAACGTCAAGTTTCTTTGAGAAGGAATTTTTCGTGAAAAGTTAAAGTGGGAGGACAATAGAACTTTGATAAGGTTAAAAGAACCTTAGCTATATGTGCAGAGTTGCGCAGCACCGAAAAGTATTCCGGAGGCAGCAATAATGCTCATGGCTCACGTGCCTCAAAAGTTGTGGTCACGGAGGTCTAAGTTTCTATTGAAACAAGTAGGTCAAGTAAACAATCAAATACTAAGATTTGAGGGTTGAATCATTATTTGAGAATAATGAACGGACTACATGCAAAGAAGCAATGATGGGCCCTGACTCCGTCAAATGGCTTGAAGCCATAAAATCCGTGATAATTCCATACACGAGAAATCAAGTTTTGAACTTGAAGGACCCTCGAGAAAGGTGTAAGACCTTACAGTTGTGTTTGGATCTATAAAGAAATAGACATGGATGTTTCACATCTATAAGTCGACATGTTGGGAAAGAGTTCACAACAATGTTCAAAGATTGACTATGACAAGATTTGATCTTTCATAGCGATATTTAGTCTAGACGGATTAATGTAGCAACCACTACATATAATTTTGTTATGTGGTAGTTGAATAAACAAAACAAGTTCTTCTAATAGAATTGTTACCTAGGACGTGTGCATGACACGGTCCAAAGGGTTTTGTTAATTCAAAGGATGCTAAAAGCATATGCAAACTTCAATGGATGAAGTAAGCATAGCGGAGTTGGAATCTTCACTATGATGAAACTGTTAAAAGAGTTTAATTTCATCAAAGACAATGAAGATACTTGCATTTGCAAGAAATTAAGTGGGAGCACTAAGACATATTTCTAATACATTATGTGGAGGACATATTGTTGATTAGAAATGATGTATCTTTTATTAACACATATTAAGAATTTCATCCTGATGAAAGACTTAGGCAAAACCCAAATATTTGGCATCAATAGATGCTAATATGGTTGTGCCAGAAGTACATAGACAAAGATATTGAATGAGTTCAATATAGAAACTACAAGAAAGGTTCTTGTTGCACAGAAAGGATTGAAAGAGTTCAATGTTGATGATATATTCAAGTGTATTGACATTTGGTAAGTGAAACAAAGATTCAAGTATAGATTGATACTTGATGTATGAAATCACAAAGAGTGTTTATATCAATCATACTGTGGTATGTACAAATCCAGATATGTCCTATGCCCTAAAAGTTATGAGCATATACCAGAATGATTCATAAGATGATCATTGGACGATAGTAAGGATATTCTTATGATCTTTTGGAAGAACTAAGAGTATATTATTTGTAGAAGTGACAAATAGATGGTTAGTTCATTGTAAAAGTACTACATTGATACTAGTTTTGTCACAGAGTACAAATTAAGTTTATCTCAATCTAAATTAAGGGTGGCACAATATAATGGAAAGTGAGTTCCATAATGGATTTGGATGAGTTCCAAAGTTAAGACATTGTGACAGATACTTCAACAAAAGGCTAAGTATATGACTGCTATAATAGCAGCTAAAGAGGGCGTTTGTGTCAAGTAGTTTGTTATCAAACTAGGTGTAGTTCACAGCGGGATAATACTATGAAGATATATTGTACGACAATATTATCAACATGTTTTAACCCCAAAGAACTAAAGGTCACACCGAAAGACCAAATTATACAAAGCCATCTCATTAGAGAATGAGTGATGCGTAGAGACGCAAAGACATGCAATTACACACGGACCTGGAAGTGTCAGATCCGGAGATCAGTTGACCACTAGCAATCGTGTACATACAACACCGGAAAGCCATAGGTGTTGAATACACAAAAGTTTGAAACTAGATTAGATGACTCTAGTGCAAGTGGGAGACTGTTGGAGATATGCCCTAGAGGCAATAATAAATATAGTTATTATTATATCTTTGTGTTTATGATAAATGTTTATATTCATGCTATAATAGTATTAACAAGGAAACATTAATACTTGTGTGATTTGTAAACTAAAATAAGAGTCCCTAGTAAAGCCTCTTGTTAAACTAGCTTGTTGGTTGATTGATGATTGTGGTTTCCCTATCATGAACATTGAGATGTTATCAACAACAAGATCATATCGTTAGGAGAATGATATGGTGGACATACTCCTATAGATAAGCGTAGCATAAAGATCAAGTCATTTCAATAGTTCAATTGCTATATGCTTTCTGATACATAGTTATCTAAATTCCTTCGACCATGAGATCATGCATATTGCCTTTACTGGATGGATGCTTTGATGTCATCAAACACCACACCGTAACAGGGTGGCTATAAAAGTGGCATTGGGTGTTCGGAAAGTATTGGTTGAAACACATGGATCAAGAGTGGGATTTGTCCATCCACATGACGGATAGATATTCTCTGGGCCCTCTCGGTGAAATGTCATCCAATTAGCTTGCAAGCATGTGACTTGGTCACAAGGGATCACATATCACGGGAACGAGAAAAGAGTACTTATCAGTAACGAGGTTGAACTAGGTATGCAGAGATACCGACGATCATAACCTCGGATAAGTAACATATCGTGAGACAAAGGGAAATTGGTATCGTATGTAAGTGGTTCATTCGATCGCAAAGTAATCGTAGAAATATGTGGGAGCCATATGAATTTCCAGATTCCTCTATTGGTTATTGTTCGGAGAAGTGTCTCGATCATGTCCGCATAATTCACGAACCGTAGGGAGACACACTTAAGGATTCGACGTTGTTTGAGTAGTTATGGTATTATGAGAAAGAGACCGAATGTTGTTCGGAGTCTCGGATGGGATCCGGGATATCACGAGGTGATCCGGAATGGTCCGGAGAATAAGATTCATATAAGGAAAGTCCCGTTTCGGAGTTCGGGAATGATTCCGGTGTTTTCATCGGGGATATTCTAGAAGGTTCCGGATTGTCCGGCACTCCGGGGGGGAAGGGGTACATGAATGTGTCATTACATGTTGGAATGATTGCATCATGTACTAAGTGTTCTTGCTGTCCCAAATAAAGGATTAAATTGAATCCTAAATTGAAAAAGTCAAACGGCTAGTTTGAAAGTCAAACGGCAGTTTTTGGGAAGTGGGAGGAGAGGAGGAAACCGACTTGAGGGAGGAGTCCTCCTCCCCAAGCCGGCGCCCCACCTAGGCCGAGTTGGGGAGGGACTCCACTCCCTCCCCTTGGCCGGCCAGCCCCTCCCACCTATATAAGGAGGGGCAGGGCTCCCTCCCAACACACACAAGTTTCCTATCCTCTAAACTAAACCCTAGATCTAGACCCCGGTTTAGAGCTATTCGGTTTAGAGCCTTCTAATTGGTTTAGAGCCCTCTAATTGGTGTGTCTAATTACTAGACCACTAATAGCCTCTCTCATAAGCTCCACCATACTCGCACCGGCTTAAGGCGAAGCCCTGCGGGATCTCCCCTCTACTTCCGGTACCACGCCGTTGTGCTGCCGGAATCGCGAGGAGAGTGCTACAACCTCCGCTGCCTGCTGGAACAAGGGAGAGGAAGGTCTTCGTCGAGTACCGAACGTGTGACCGACTGCGGGAGCGCTGCGGGAACGCGGCGCCGGAAGGATCGTCTACGCGATCTTGAGATCGGAAAGAGTACGACTACATCACCCACGAGAATCTGCTCTCGTTAAACACTTTGGAATCTTCGAGGGTGAGTTATTCCATCGACTCGTTGCTACAATCTAGTAGATAGATCTTGGCTTGTTTGTTTGTATGCGATAGAAAATTTTTGTTTTCCATGCTACGAACCCCTACACTCTGTAACCTGTCTTGCTAGGACTTTGCATGTAACCCTAGGATATGGCGACTATATAAGCCAGACCTATGAGATCCTTTAGGGCATAACTCAACTCATATCGCGCACAGCGAACCGATCCCAGTAACTCGGCGTATTTTCATTATAGTGATTTATAGCAGATCCCGCCACCGTCGTGGGATCTAAACCTGGGTAAGTTGTGTTACCTCGTACCCGCCAACCTTCCGCCTTACCCCACGTCTCTAAACACGCTCTGTGAGGACCCCTCCATGGCGTACTCGTCGGCAATACCACGACATGGTATATACTGCATGTTTATGTCAAAATGCTTCGTGTAATGCTTCTTCATTTTACATAAAATGGAGCTTTACTTGTCCGTCTAATCATCGGTGTTCTCCTTGGATAGACTGGCTTGGAGGCTCTTCACCTTGACATTTTGGTCTAAGGACTTATAGGTGACCATTTTTTGGCCTTCACCTGAACGAGCATCAGCGCGGTCGGCTACGACGGGTAGCTAGTACAATAGACTCAAGGTCGGTGTGGAAGCCAAAGTGACGACTCCGAAAACCATCTTCGTGTTATTGGCATCTTAATTAGTCGCTTGGTCAGCGATCCGTCAACTAGGGGTGTTTGGTAGCATGCAGCCTTTTCTCGTCTCCCTGGGGCACGTCCACAAAGATGAGAAAAGAGGGGTGTTATAAACTTTGTTTGGTTGTCTTGGTCACATCGTTGAACATGTTTGATTGGTTAGAAACGTCTATTTCACTCTCCCAACAATAACCATACAAACTCCAAGGGTAAACACACTTACCTCACACCACCACAGCTAACTGCCATGGGTGATAGTGCGGCGGAGGCGGGCATGAAGTACACCAGTGGGGAGAGGGGGAATGTGAGGGTGCCTTTGTGCGAGCACGGTGCCAGGCGGATCTCCGATACCTAGAGTGGGCACCGACGTAAAAGCCCCGATAGTTTGGTGTAGTGCTCACTCTCGCTTGCCATGGTCGAAAATTGAGTGGAGGTGAGACTACTACCAAGGTTCAAACTACATGCACTATACATGAACCTCACGAAAATTGTACAAAAAATCTCCAACTTGGCCACAATTATGAGAATATACAGTTCACAAAACTCGATGTCGATGGTCAGAATGGAAGCCCATCATCGACGTGCATCTTTTTCATGTAATTTTAATTTCATGTAATTTTAATTATGAGAATGGAAGCCCATCATCAACTTCTAGTACAAAACAAGGCCTCAAAGTGGCACAAGGCACCAAGGCTGGTCCTTTACCATACCATGGCCAACTCTAATTTTAATTTGTTTCTCATATCTTCATCTGGTTGCTACATGCTCCGCTCTTGAACACGTGTTTTTAGCTCTGTCCATTTGACTTTGTTTTGGTTTCACACCGATAAAAAGGAAACAAGGATGGGCTACATGACGCTATCTAGCTTATTACAAATAAACAAGTTAAACGTAAGAAGTAGAAAATGTTCTTGCATTAGAAGGATAAAAAGGTTAAGTTAAGAGACTGATTTGTCTTTAAGGGGGAAATTGCAAATCCCACCCATTTCCTCTTTGTTTTGCATGAATCGCTAGTTTGATGTTTTTGTTTGTACACTTCAGTTATCGGTCTAATCTTTCATCATTTTCTCATCTAATCAACCATTAGCCTGATAAACTGCAAAAGTGTCATGTGGGCTCCCACTTTCAATGCTCTAAGTTATGCACAAAAGATTGTAGAATGATCGAAGGGTCATAAAAAATAAGTATCCATCCAAAAGTTATGATATTTTTGTGGAGGGACTCTAGATTGTAATAGACTTATTTATTAAAGTATCAATATTTACTTAAAAAATTGTTTGTTGTTTTTATTTTTTGCCAAAAAAACTCGTGGAACACTAAATAAAAAATAAGGAAAATAACTGTTCATCCAAAAATTATGAAAAAACTCATGGGTGATGCATAAGGCGTAATGAACCAAACATAAATTGATTGTCCAACTGTTTGAAAAAAATACTCTTGGATGGACAATCTTTGAACTTCTTGCAATGTGAAGACAAAGTCAAAGTAAACTGCTGAATGGGTTATTTATCTTCAAAAACATGTTCATTACACATAATAAAGCATTGTAAAATAGATATTGTTTGGTAATTATTTTCCTATGATTTAATTAGTGTGCTATGATTATTTATTTGCTAAAATAAAATGACCAAATTTTTTGCATAAACATTGATGTTTCATCTATTATGGACCCAATACATCCACAAAAAGTTTCATAATTTTGGGAATGCAAATTATTCTTAAGCATTCTACAATTGTGTAGCATTGACATTGTGAGCTCACCTATTAGTTTAGCTGCCAGTCGAGCTAAATCGTGGATTAGATGATCAACAGGTGAAAGTCCCAATAGATTAGACCAATAACATGTGAAATATCAAATAAATAAATAAATAAATTATTGTTTGTGCAAAGGAGAGATGAGAAAGTGCTGGAATATGCAATTTCCTCGCCCTGAAGTGAACCCAAGTCAACTATCACGTGACCGGCAAGCCATGGGACCACACGGCTGCCAACTAGAAAACGTAGTCGTGTCCTTTCTCTCCAAGAAGACGTCTTCTTCTCCGCAAAGACCAGACCACGCCGGGACCATATGGTCCGGCCGGGTGGCCAGCGGTGCCGACTTTTCTACTCACACGTACTGCTCACACTTGCCAAACCATTCTGTTTAATCAACACGTAGTACTACTCAACTTGTGACCATTTTTTTGGGGGGGGGGGGGGGGGGGGGGGGAGAATTTGTGACCTTAGTTACACTGGATTAATAATGGTGCTGAGAAAGTAAGTATCTGATCATCATGCATGGATGGTAGGCTACAGATTACTACTACTTTGCACCTTTCCGCCCGTCTGGTTTCTGAAGACGTCACAGTCGTATGTGTAAGGTATACACAGAGCAAAACATGGACGGGTGGATCATGGGTGGATAAAAAAGCAACTGATGAGGCTTGGCTATCACACAAAGAAAATGCTAAAAGAAGAAAAACGGCCACGGTTGGATGATCCGCGCATGGAGTATGGGATTCTGTAAGGATTTCGTCGAGATGTGGATAATGCAGTATGCAGATAGATGTATGCAGCACTCCTCTGATCTCATCTAGTGGCGAGTGACGAGAGCTTTCGAGCGACTGCAAATTTTCGCAAAATTTGCATCCTGATGTAACATCGGTTAATGCCATGAGAACTGAACAGGAAACCCACCAGAAAGTGGGCAATTTCGCAACAGGATTCAGTTCGCGAATTGCTCGTCGATACTCGACGTAGGAGCACTTGGCATTTTCCCTCGCCCTTTTTTGTTGTGACCCGGCCACGCACTCGCACCATGCCAAAAGCTTCCCAGGAAGGCACAGGAGGCCTTGTCCACTTTCACACGAACTGATCGGTGCTGCTTGCTTCGGCCAGACAAACAAAACCAATCAAGGCAGGAAACACGCGCAATGGGAGGGGATTCTTGTGTTACTCCACTGCACCGTAATTGCATTTGCATCAGAGATCAGAATCGGACACACCACAGCCGCACACGCGCCTAGAGATGGAGTGAGAAGCATTAGGTTGCTTCCGCCGCCGGCCATAGCCATTGCTGCCTGCCTGCCATCTCGCCCCGTTCGTCATGCGTACAAGCCATCCCCACATCACCACCACCGCCTCCCGCACCTGACAACAACCACGCTCCACAAAAACCACCCCGAATCCCCCCCTCCTCTCCCCGTACCCTGCATTCTTCCCCGGAACCTCGCTTTCTTGACCGCTTGATCCCACGCGCCTCTAAATTTGCTTCTTCAGCTCCCCCAGATTTTCTTGCTAGGATTGTGGGCTCCTGCCAATGCTCGCCGTCTTGATCTGTCCTGGCTGCTGAGGCGTCTCTTGAGTTCCCGATCTGTAGCTGATTTTCTTGAAATCCAGCGAAAATCCCTTCCTTTTGCTGTGGGTCTGATTCGCTTCTCTAGCGCAATGGGGAACAGCAGCAGCAGCGCCGGCGGAAGCAGGCCCCACCGGCCAACGAGCTCGTCGGACCCGGGGCTGCCGCACGCCGCCGCGGCCGAGGAGCTGAGCTCCTACGAGGCGGCGTGCCGGCACGACCCGGAGGTGCGCACCTTCGACTCCACGCTGCAGCGCCGCACCAGCCGCGCCATCTCCACGCTGGCGGTGGGCGTCGAGGTGCGCTCCATGTCCCTCGACTCCCTCCGGGAGGTCACCGGCTGCCTCCTCGACATGAACCAGGAGGTGGTGCGCGTCATCCTCGACTGCAAGAAGGACATCTGGAAGAGCCCCGAGCTCTTCGACCTCGTCGAGGACTACTTCGAGAGCAGCCTCCACACGCTCGACTTCTGCACCGCGCTCGACAAGTGCCTCAAGCGCGCCCGCGACTCCCAGCTCCTCCTCCACGTCGCGCTCCAGCGCTTCGACGACGAGGACGACAACGCCGCCAAGGAGGCCCCCGCCCCCGCCGCCCGGTACGCGCGCACGCTGCACGAGCTGCGCCAGTTCAAGGCGGCCGGGGACCCATTCACCGACGAGTTCTTTGAGGCCTTCCAGGCCGTGTACCGCCAGCAGCTGGCCATGCTGGAGAAGCTGCAGCTTCGCAAGCACCGGCTCGACAAGAGGGTCAAGAAGATCAAGGCGTGGCGCCGCGTGTCAAGCATCATCTTCGCCAGCACATTTGCGGCGGTGCTCATCTGCTCGGTGGTTGCTGCGGCCATCGCGGCCCCGCCTGTCGCAGCGGCATTGGCCGCGGCTGCTGCCATACCATTGGGGTCTATGGGGAAGTGGATTGATTCCCTGCTGAAAGGCTACCAGGATGCTCTCCGTGGACAGAAGGAGGTGATGAGCGCAATGCAGGTTGGAACATTCATTGCCATCAAGGATTTGGACAGTATCAGGGTGCTCATCAATCGGGTGGAGATGGAGATCAGCTCGATGGTCGATTGCATTGAGTTTGCCGAGCGGGATGAGGAGGCGGTCAAGTTTGGCGTCGAGGAAATCAAGAAGAAGCTGGAGGCATTCATGAAAAGTGTCGAGGATCTTGGGGAGCAGGCGGATCGGTGTAGCCGAGACATTCGTCGGGCAAGGACTGTCGTGCTACAAAGGATCATCCGGCACCCTAACTGAGAGAAAAATATGAAGAAGGTATGGATGTGATAAGATATAGCCATGTACTCTTTTATCATGTTGTGATGAATGTACAGAAGAGATGCTCCTTGTAGACAGTATGAACGAGTCAGTTAGAGATAAATTATTATTATTTGACTCTTTGATTTGTGCTATTGAATGAAATTTCCCCTTATGATTTGGTGTGGCTAAAGATGTTTTCCATATATCCATAACTCTTGCAATTGTGAGTAGTAATCGCACGCAGTGAGCCATGATTATGGTCTGTACCATGGCAGGTCATACTGACTTAGTAGTATAACTTAACAGTCTGCTATTGAGCTTACCCTCCCACATTTCAGAGGTCCAGGTTTTTTCAACCCTATTCTAAAAGGAAAACAAAAGGTCCTTGTCCAAGCTTTCATGGTTGTTAGTCTTCTAGACGTGTAGGTGTTTTCTCTGTTGCTTCCCCAAGTCACATATACTGATATACTTCTAAGCAAAGGAAATTTTAAATTTAGAAAATGAAATGCAGTATATCTGATATCTCAGCTTGTTTGTGTGTCCTACAGAAAAATTGTGTGATCGCCGCTACCTTAGGAAATACTTCTTACCAAATAATCATCATTGTGTGATCGCCGCTACCTTTACTTTTTGGTTGATTTGATATCCAATTGCAGTCTCCACGATATGCACGCTTTCTAGCACTTCTGCCCCTAATATGTGAAGTATCTAGTTTTTCATATGTATCCTGTTTCTGTAGTAGAATGACCTGATTTGTAAATTTTCAGTTCTAAATAGCACAAACAATATCTGTATTTTTTCCTCAAATCTGTAGTGTTCTATCTAGATTATATTATTCTGCATTTATATTTGAACAGATATTTCTCATTACATCACACTGTTCCAGATATCAAATTCAGATCTTAGCAAGTAATTGAGCACATCAGTAATGGTTACAGTACTGACAGTGATGGCTATCTCATGATCTATGACATTTACCTATTACCCACTTTTAGCAAAGTAAAAGCTCCAGTAACTATTATTCTGTTATTCTGAAGTACTGCACTAGCAACATCAATGCTTACCTAGTTTATAGCCATGTATTGTTTTGCTTCTTTTGATTTGTGTGGTGGTTCATCACGCAATATAAGTTGCAGTGTGAAATTCTCAGTTTGCTGATTCATCAAGGAAGCCTTGAATTCTCATCATGTTTCCCACAATTATTTGCAGGAATTTGGTGATAGCGATGCATATGAAAAAGGTCTATTTAGTCTGTAGCGTAGACAGGCAAGCAAAGGAAGTGATCAGTATCATAAAGCAATAAATGGTGCACTGCTTGCAGCTTCTGTGAAGAAATCGCCATTGGTAACCTGATTGTTCCTGGTGTATCTGGACCGTTCATCGGGGTGACGGGCATGGCATTCAGCTTATTTATTCAAATAAAAGAATCTTATTTGTTAGAAATTCAGTGTGCTCACCTCTGGGCTACATGCCTGTGTCTGATCCAAGAATCTCACCGAGAGAAATGGGGTGTATGTATTATACAATGTTGGTATCAATTTTGAAACGTATGGTTGCTAGTAGTGGGAAAAAGAGTGAACATTTGTGTTGGGTTTTTTTAATCTTTATGGGGCTGGTGGACTGGATGCTATCTCCCCTCGTAAAGGGTGTGTTTGGTAGGTCGCATCCTTGCTAAACATGCCAATGGGATACCGAAAAGTGGATAATTTGATAGTTGGACCACCTCACATTGTGTCCAGCGCGTACCACAAAGCATCTTTGGGCCAGGCCAGCGGGGAACCGTTAAATCGCCCGTTTCTGTGGAGTTAGGCCCTGTCGTTGCGTACCACAAAGCACTTCGGGCCAGGCCAGCAGAAACCGTTCAATCGTCCGTTTTCGTGGAGTTAGGCCCTCGCGTTGCGAAAAGTGGAAATGCCGTCCACATGGGAGCCTGGGAAGAGAAGGCAGGAAACCCACTTTTCACGGCAAAAGTCAGTCTCACCTCCTACTTTCGGTCACCTCGCGCTTTAAATCCCTATTTTCCATTCCATACCGGAAGCGGGAAGACACAGATCTACTGGATGATTCCATTTGCTCCGGCACGGGACAACCTCCTCCTTTGTTGTAGCATCTTGTCTCCTTCTCCGGCATGGGATCTACGCGTCGTCACCATCGACACGGCGAGCTCTTCTTCCTCCTCCTCGACCTCGACTAGTCTACCTATTTTTCCATGGCAGAGGTAAGGAACCATTTCTGCCTTGACCCCGGCTACTCTACATATTATGTCCCTATAGTGAGTAGATAATTAGGGTCAATTTTGCGGATTATTCATGTTAGAACGGTTTCAATAGGTCGACCGGCTAATACTTATCCATCAGACAACAACACTTATAGATGCGATTCAGGCCTAGATCCTACTCGTTCACAAGAGTGCAGTTAAGAGTGCTCCATTTCCACCAATCACATATGGTTCATGCTGCTCCGAGATTATGAGAGGATTGTAAACCGAAACTACATATACCACTTGAATGGCGTAGAGGCTCTACAAATGCTTTAGAGTGAGAGGTTTTTTGCAAGATAGCATCCACACCTATGTGGAAGAGTAAGTTGCTATGTTTGTTCATGTCGTGATTGACAACCAGAGGTTAGAGTGATCCATAATACATTAAGCAGAGACACAGAGACTATGGATCACTATTTTAGACAGGTCTTCTATGAAATTGGGGAGTTGAGATAAGAGATGATCAACCACCAACTGGTCAAACTCTAAGCAAGATACAAAAACTACAGATGGTTTGCATATTTCAACGTGAGGGAAAATTGTGTATTTCTTTTTCATGTGAACACTAACATGGACATAGACATAGACATGACTGTTTCTTCGTGTCATCATAAGATTGTATTGGCGCAATCGATGGTGCTCATGTGATTGCTAGAGTGCCGAGATCACAGTTTGAAACATACATGTGATGAAACCACTATAGTAGCGAAAATTTGCTTGATGTTATTGATTTCGATCTCAAGTTCACATATGTGCTAGCTGGTTGGGAAAGGTCAGCTAATGATGCAAGATTCTTGCTGGCAAATTTGTCAAGGGCTAATGAGATTAATAACCCTGGTGATAAGTTCTACCTAGGAGATGCTTGATATGCATGTCGGCCTGGGATTCTTCCACCCTCCAGCAAAACCAGGTACCATCTAAACAAATTCTATGTAAGGAATAAACCAGAGACTCATGGAACTGTTCAATCATAAGAGACCATATTTTTAGGCCTAGAGGGCGCTTTTCAAGGAAGGCCTAGAACTCATTATTTGTAGCGTTAAGCTGGTTCATAAAGCACCAATCTCTTCCTAGTTGAACTCCTTTTAGTTTGCTTAGTTTTTTCTCTCTACCTCTCTTCTTTTCTGATTTAATCTTTGTAAATATCTTATATCTTTACTAGAAAGTGGACTCCTTTTACTTTATATAGTAGGGGCTTCCTTTATAGTTTCATGGTAAAAAAAGGTTCAATCTTAGGCACTATAGTCCCTGAGTCACAATAGAGAGGGCATTTATTGCTCTAAAGAATTATTTCATCTATCCTTTCGCCACCCAAGTCAATCTAGTATTTGGCTATTGCATTCTGGAAAACTGGATCTTAGGATGGGGTCTTGATGAGCATTGTCCTGATGAGGCAAGCATAATTCCTCACAAGGTTGAAACTGGCCATGGTGTGAAACAAGGAGACACTAAAACTTAAAAGAACATGATGTAGCACTACAAGGAATCTGGCTATATATGACCCTCCATTTTCGTCACAAAATCTTCATAGTGGTTCGTTTATGACGATTCTATGACGAATTTGAGATCGTCGAAAGCTGGGCGTCGCAAATGAACTATAACGACGTTTTTGGTAAAATCGTCATAACCGTATATGACGATATTAAATCGTCATAACGTCTATGACGATCTAATATCTTCATGGACCATCTAGCCAAGCCAGCTCAGATCCTACGTGGCCGATCCTACGTGGCAAAATTGTGACGAAATGAAATCGTCTTAAATCAAAATCAGCCTGGTCCAATTAGTTCACCTATATGGGCTGAGCCCATTAATTCAGCTTTTGTTCTTCTAGGCCATGGCCTTTTTAGGATCAACTTTTGGAGGATTTGGCCTTTTTAGAGTGATAATACTTGGCCCTGTAAAATTTGGTTGTAGCCTTTTTACAATGCAATCGAGTTTGGGCCTTGGCCTATTTTTGTAGTAATCAGCAACTCAATTATATAGATTAGGCCAATATATTTAATAATGCATTTCCCCAGGAAATATACAAATGAACCAGCATCGAGCATTTTAATTACATGGCACCACGACATACAAGTATACAAACAGGTTCACACATGACAACCTTATTAGATTACAAGTATCTCCAGCATTAGATACAAGTATGCAAGCATGTAATATCTCGAGCCACTTGTTCTGAACCTTTACAATCAGGTGAGAAAACCTCGCATCAGTCTTCTGCCTTATTGAGAATCAACTGGTACCCCTTGTTGTGTTATGCTTGTGCTGAAACAACTTCCGTTTATTGTGCTGTAACGTATACAAGTGGGGTCAACAAGTATTCACAAGGTAAAACTTACAAGTAGAATCTAAGCAACATATACTTGACTTCGTGTTGGAGAAGACTAAGAGTAGATACCTGACTTCATGTTGATGTGGTGGATGGAGTCGTAGTAGAAGATCTAGTCTGCATCTTCATTGACGCCGAACAAAGATACTTGTCCATGCAGAAGCCCGCTCTGCGCTCCCAAGACATGACAATATATGTATACACAGTTAGAAAAGCTTATGATTTAATGCAAATAAGTACTTGAGGATTTGGGATACCAAATTGATCTTAGAAATGAAAATTTCTATACAGGTCCTATGCCTATATGGTTATACATAAACTAGTAGTAGTACCACTACTACTAGATGAAAATATGTTGTATAATGAATCTCTTGCCTTCTCTTTAGAAAAGGAAGGGAATACAAAGAGGGAGAGACACACACGCTCACACAGAGATTTCATTCTTTGAGGAACCTTGACAGATTTCTCCAACCAGAACAATATGACAATACATGCATCCACCATCATGTGTGAACTATGCTGCATGTCTCAGTCTTTCAGTACTATAGCAGACAAACAAGCATTCATGTGATCATGTACCCAGCCATTGTTAGGTCATGTCAGATCATATCAAAAACAGGAGCTACTAATCATCAAAATTGATTATCAAACTATAACTTCAAGCTAGCATCTCACTTGGGTGAATTAACAAGGACAATAAGGGAGTGGGAAAGACCGAAGACTTACTTGAATCAAAGCACGGTGACAGGTACTTGTCCATCGGCATCCGAATCAAACCCATAACTGTAACGACAATGAAAAAACAGCCTCCGAATCAAAACTAAACACAAATATCTCCTAGCGAGTCCCTGAGATTTCATCCACATCCAAGTGATAAATCACCACATTGCAGCACAAGCAAACTAAATGAGCCACAGGGGAGCAGAGAGGGGGGAGAGGGGAAGCACATACCAATACAGCTGTCCAGCTTGATGTGCGCCTTGTCATGGTCGTTGTAGAGATCGACAACCAACTCGAAATTGTCGACGATGAAGGCCACCTCCCTGCCAGAGCTCCAGGCAAGGCCACCCTCCTTATAAAAAACCTGCCACCACCTGAGTGGTCGGTGAGGCCCTTCTTGTTGATTTCCCAATGCTCAGGCATCTTGTAGATCTATACGAGAAATACAACACAAAATGGTATATGATATGTGATTCATATGGATAAGAGATTAATTATGGTTTACGGAAATGATTATGGCAAGTCTAAAATGAAACATGCAACAATGGTTTATAGAGATACATTATGATGCATACACTCAGTTCTTTAAACTGCTGTAAATAGAACAAATCAACAACCACTAATAATAGGTCAATGCATGCATGATGAAATAGATAAGCATCTGCATACAAACAAATCATTCATCCAACAGCCATATACACAAGTACAAGATAGAATTAATGTAAAATAAGTAGCACCTGAAGCACAAAGTAGTTATAGTGCAGATTCAACCACCAAATGTACAAGATGAACTAATGTACATGAAGGCCAGAAACTTTGAAGAGTTAAAAAATGGCAATCGATCAATTAAAGTTGTACAGAATGAACCTAAGCAAAGGCAGCACACTAAATAGGAATACACTCAAACCAAACCATTATCGCCGCATTTCTCTAATATCCATAGAAATATGCAGTGATAAAGTAGCCATATCATTAACAGAAAGATAGACTAAACTGGTGTAGAGAAGGAATCTGAGAAGAGAAACTCCTACATTGTACAACACTAATATATGCTACGGTATATATGTATGATCCCCTTCTGGAAAGTTTGACATATATTCTCATCATAAATTAATTTTTAAGAACCTGGACAGCGGGTAAGAAACACTTAGACTGTTGTTCTAGGACAGTAATCTAACAAAGTGTAAATTCTACTCACTTCATTATTTTTAGATTAGACAGTAGTCGAAGTGTTTGTTGAGTAGAATTAACAATTGATTTAATCATAAAAGAAACAAGAAATTAACATGCAGCATACTCCTATTGGACAGATAATCCTAGGCAAAACATGACAAAGTATAATCAAAGATAACCAGATGTGGAATAGGGGACTTATCTAGATCATGGAGATTGTGAAGAAGATGATTAGACCGTGAAGATTTTAAGAACTAGCCAGCAGATAAAGAGCTAATCAAATAGAACCACAACAACCGGGCACAACATCAACTCGAGATTCGTTGTTGGGCTCGTCTACAAACCCAGTATAATCCCAATTCAATCAGCACTCGTCATATTATCGACGTTACCATGAGTCATCAGAATCAAACCACAACAAATAAAGGAGCGATTATGCTCTTGTAGCAGGGAGATGCAAATAATGGAGCTAACAGGGAACAACATCTTATTAACAAAATCAAAACAACATTATTACAACCTCTTCTTTTTAACAGATCACACTTTACACATATGACAACTACCCTGTAAATGGAATCCGGAAGAACCAAGTAAGTATGCAAAACAATATCATGCAACATCGGGACATAATGGGATGATACAACAGCCTATTCCACTATCAGGTCATAATTAGCTATTGGTAATACAACAACCCATATTTATAGGCATGAACTAACAAGAACACATGACATGAACTAGCTCAATAAGGTTTGCAGGCCACAGGGAGATGCACCGAGAATTGCATCTAGCGCAACAAGGTTTGTAGGCCAAAGGGAGATGCAAAAACACAAGTTACAGAAGTCGCATGATCATATCTGGGTGTTAAGTACTTGCCTTTACAGAAGTTGATGGCCTCGATCTCGGTGATGCGTGGGTTGCTGGCGTCGATCTCGCTGACGAAGCGCGAGTTACAAAGGAGGTGAATACCTCGCTGTCGAAGATGGATGACTCGCTGATGTTCTCCGTCGTCTGTGTGTGCAGGTTCCTCCTGGGCCCGTCTGCCCCCATTGGCCCGTGATGCAGAGGCCACCCTCGATCTGGCGCCCCACCTGCCGCCGCCGCCCTTGATTGGGTCCCCATCTGCCGTCGCCGCCCTGATCTGGCACTAGGATGTGCCCACCTGTCGTCGCCGCCGAGTCCGCACGCGTCCGGGCCTGAAAAATCGACAAGAAAAAATGTGAGATCAGCGCGCATCGAAGCCAGAGATGTTGGATGTGTGCTCGTCATGCTCTGGATGCGTGCCCGTGATGCTCACCTGGATCCTGGGTGTGGAGCTACGGGCGGCCGTAACCGTCAGCGTCGACGGCCGGGATTCCCAGATCCGCGGGCATCGAGGTAGGGAGCTCGGATGTCCGCACACAGAGCTTGGTGGCTCTCCCAGCGCCAAGTACCGTCGCCGCGGCGCTGGACACCCCACTGCCAACCATGGAGCACCGCTGCCATCTACTAGGGCACTATGCTCAGGCCCAAGCGGCCAGATCCGCGGGCATCGAGGAGGATACGACAGCCGCCATAGGGATCTACGGGCATCGAGGTCAGCCACCGGTGGCCATCGAGGTGCGGTGAGGAGAGGAGGATAGGGTGGTGGTGCTGTGGATCCATCGGAGGAGAAGAGCGAGGGGAGAGAAAGACCTGAGATGGGCGTGGTGTGGCGGCGGGGGAGAGATAAGGGTTAGGGTTAGAGGATAGAGGGTTGCGGCAGGGACTTTGGTGTGTGCGCCAAATATTTGCCACTATGCGCGCGCTGGATGCCAGGTCATCGATCCACACAACAAGTTTCCATACTTCACCATCCATCCGTTCATTATGTTTATATCCTACGGCTGATATTGACCTTCTCTTATATCTTGATCTGTCTAGCAATTATGACGATTTTGTCCATAGAAATCACGACGTTTTTTCACGAAATCGTCATAGTTTAATAAGGATTTGGCCCGCCCAAACAACCTACGACTATCTGATGTAGAATCGTCATAAATCTATGACGATTTTATTTACGGTCACTACCAAAACGTCATAGTTTGACACATTTCTTGTAGTGTAGTGGGCTCGAGCAACGTGGGATGATAGAGCAAACACTATGATGTGAACATGAAGAAGAAGAAAGTTGAACTCCCTCTAGTTGCCCCTCACGGATGACTGGACTGTAATGATAAAACTGATATTTGATTTCTAGTTAGGATCGTAAACATGAACCACCATTCTTAATAGCTAGGGACTGGATTGGATTAGATATCGGTAGTATCCATGCCTAGAGTGATAAAGTACCATTTGATTTGTTGTTGTGTGTGATCGTAGTGAAGTTTGTTAAGTTAACCACTAGAAGGGATGAGCACAAACATAAACCGCTTGGAACCAAACAAATGACTTCACATTGCCAAAGCAATTTCTAATAGCATGCAGGTAAGCAAACGCCAGGTCAAAAATTGGTCAGATCATATGATACGAAGTAGCGAACAAAAAACTAGATAACATGAGGCTGTTTTTCGTGGCCAGACACCTAGAGGGTGCCCCCAGGTCCTAAGTTAGCCGCAGACTTCCAAACGCGTCCAAAGAAACGTCATTTGCATCTCCCACACAAGGCACACACACACATGAGAATTGACGGGTGTATCCCTTATGACGAGCACACAAATTTCTTAAAAGGGAAAGTTACAGCAAAAGACCAAAATATACAATTCTCGAACAAATAGACCTTTTTCTCAATTAAACGTGTCATCCTTGCGACGTTGCACGGATGCTATGCATCGGGGGCGGGCACACGCTTGATTCATGGATATTCAGTTGAATACCCAAAAAAATTGCCAAAGGTTTCAAATCATATATTAGAACCAAAAATTCTGGTTTAGTATGTATAAACCTTTTCACTGAAACTGTGATGCAAGCATGTGGTGGTGCAGTTGATTAAATGTTAGTGTGGGAACCTTTTGATCACAAGATCATAAGATCAAACGCTGCTACTCTCATCACTTTTGGATGTTGTTTTGTAATACTTTTTTTTAATCTTGAATACCCATTGTCAAAATTCTGTGTCTGTCACTGGCGGACACAGAATTTTGACAATGGATAGGCCGCCACTGCTATGCATGCTAATATTCTCTGTAGTGATCTAGTTTCCAACAGTGTCCCCAAAGGGACAACGAGAGAGCTTGCACAACTGTCCTTTTCTTTTGGTGAAATGAAATGCATAGCTTGGAGGCAGCTTGCACAACTGTTGCCTACGTCGTGTAGTACAAAACGTGCGTCTAAGGGTTTGTTTTTCCCAAGGAAAAACACGTAATCAGCCCTTCGGCTTGGAAAGGCCGACGAGAGTAATTATTGGGCAGTTGGACAGACGACGGCTCGTGTAACGTGTTAGGCCAGGTGACGCGCTGCTGGAGCAGGGTGCCGGGCCAGCGAGTTGACACGGTGAGTTGGGCCGTCATTTTTCTTTTCTTTGTGAGGGCTTGTTCACGTAGGCGTCCCAGGCTTAACACTGGGCTAAAAATTGTCTGGTCTTTTTTTAGGAAAACAAAAAACAGCTTATATGTGTGCGTGCTTATCGAAAAAAAAGTCTACGGCAACTGAAGGAGAGAGACACCTTTGAACACGCAGGTCTAATGTAGCAGTGCGTTTTCCATGGATAATTGGCGAGGTACGTACGCGTTCCACGTGCTCGCGTGAGTTTGCTCGAGATTCGAAACCGGGCACGCCATAGCTCGATCGGCTCTGCAACCGTTTACAAGGACCCGACATGGTACGTGCTCAAAGTCGCTGGTTCTCGGGCCTGAGCCCAAAGCCACCGTGACACGGCTCGAACCCCGTGCTCAAACCTTGACTCCTGCTCTATGTTGCCGGGGGTGCCCGGCCAGCATGCCAGTGGCCACACCATATCCACCTCCTCCTCCTCGTGGGGTGCATGTTTGCCCAGGCAGCGCCCGCGTGCACGAGCCCACGCGACCTTCGAGGACGAGAATTTGCGTGCGTGCGTCTCTCTGTTCCGAAGGCCCATACGTGGACGTGGGCACAAGAATTTGCCACGGTGGCACCCACGTGCCCGCCGATATGGGCAGCACCACTGAACTGACACTGCATGCGTGCGTCGATCCCTGCGGCCGCAACATGCCATGTCGCATCTGCCATTGCGAGGAGGGGTCGATCCGTGCGTCGTCGAGGGGAAGAAAGCTACTAGCTGAATCCAACAGCTACCATCCTACACGGGGTGACGACGATCCGATCCGTGAATCTGAACTCCGGCCATGCGCTGAATCTGCACTGTTATCCAATCCAACCGGCCGGCGCCGCGCGCGCCATGAGATCGATCGACACACACAGCTGATGATATCTGATACACACTATGGCACGTCCAGGAATAAGAGGCACTTTTCTTAGAGGCACTTTTTCAAATTGCCTCTAATTGTATCTATTGAGGCACTTCGAAAAATAGTGCCTCCAAATATGAATTTTTAGTGACAGTTTTAAAAGTGCCACTAACAGTTTATCCTTTTGAGGCACTATTGATAGTGCCTCTAATGTTTTGAAAAATAGAGGCACAGTCCAGTGCCTCTATGCTAAACTATCAGTGGCACTTTGACCTATGCCTCAAAAAGACATAACTTTTAGAGGCATTTTCTGTGATAATGCCACTAAAAGTATATCAACTGAGGCACAATTAGAAGTGCCACAATTGGTTACCATTTAGAGGCACTAAATTATGCCTCTAAATAGTGACCAACTGTGGCACTATTTGGTGTGCCTCTAATGATCATCCATCTGAGCCACTATGCTGCTGCCTCCAATGTCCAACCAACTGAGGCACCTGATATTGCCTCAAATGGATGATCATTGGAGGCACTGTCAAACATGCCTCTAAATGGCCATCCATTTGAGGCACTATCAGGTGTGCCTCAAAATGGTCATCCATTTGAGGCACTTTGTGTTGTGCCTCCAAAAGAATAACCAGCATAATCAAATAATCAGAAAACAGATACCACACAGCACATAATTATATACTACTGATTTCATACTGATAATCCAACATAGTACTTACTGCTCCATACTTACAACTACAAAAGTAGTACTTAGTAGTCCATCATATATAGTACTAGGCAGTCCAACTTAAGCAGTCCATCAGATAATTACATCCAAAATAAGTAGAACTCATAACAGAAGTTCTACTTCCACCCAATCAGTACTGTCAGATCTACGCTTTATGGGAGTGCCGCGAGCATCAGGCGCAACTTACCGTCTGACTTGTACCAGAAACTGAACAGCATAGCATCATCCTTCTTCATGTTGAAGGCCTGCACAGCTGTCCACCATCCACTGGTTATCATTGCTCTATTGTTTACTCCCATCTTCATCCTCACATCCACACGATCATCTTCAGCCATGGATTCAACTGGTACAGTAAGTGGTTCATCAAGAAAGTCCTTCAGGTACTTGGTTGTGAACTCAACATTAAATTCCTGTGTAAGTATCAAGTTTACACAACTGTTAGCATTCTTTTGGACTCTGTTTCTACTACACTGTTATGCATGATAAAGTAAATAGTTGCTCACCATTTTGCATTTCTTCTCAATGACAGCTGACTCTGTCATCTTGTAGACATAGTAATTTATTGCTGGCCTTCTGCCATTGCACCATTCGTCTAGAAACTCAACTTGGCATGGACACAGTAGTATGTCATTTCCAAACATACACTGGTGGTCCCACTCATGTATTCCCTTGTTTTTTGGTCCTGATACAGCACAAATACAACAAATTTTATAAATAGTAGTACCATTTCTCAACTGCTGTAACAGACTAGATAGTTCAAAGTTTGTATAGATACATACCCCTTAAAACCAAGCCATCATCTTGTGCTGGCATAATTGGCACATAACCATCTGGCACGAACCACTCCGTAGAGGTGTCACTGCCAGAGCTGTCACTGCCACTAGTGCTGTGGCTTGGGATCAAGCTGCCACTGTCATCTGAGATGTCAATGGCACAGTTCTCACAGGTTCCCATCTAGTATAAAAACAGCATGTAATCAGTAATGCTAAAGCAATGTAATCAGTAATGCTAAAACATGTTCAGGACATGATCAAATAGCAAAACATTCAGAAAGTCAATAATTACATTCTGAATATTCCTAACATTCAGAAAGTTCAGAAAGTACAGAACATTCAGACAGTTCAGATCATGCTGAACATTCAGACAATCAGAATGGTTATGTCAACAAATCAGAACATTCAGAAAGATCAGAACATTCAGAACATTCAGAAAAATCAGAACATTCAGAACATTCAGAAAGTTCAGAAAGATCAGAACATTAAGAACATTCAGAAAGTTCAGAAAGATCAGAACATTCAGAACATTCAGAAAGATCAGAACATTCAGAAAGTTCAGTACATTCTGAACAATCTTAACAATCTGAACTTTCTGAACATTATGAAATTTCTGAAAATTCAGAACATTTCTTCATCAACAGACCCCTAACCAGAAATAATCATCAACTCTTGACATCAACAGAATTAATCCTAGCAGAACCCTAAACAAAATATAATCTAAGAACAAAACAAATCTAAGAACAGAACTAAGAACATAGATCTAGACAAAGAACATAAATCAAAGAACAAATCTAAGCACCCAAAGATCAGATAGCAGGTTAGATCAAACAAGATCAGATAGCAGGTTAGACAAAGAACATAAATCTCGAACAAATCTAAGAACAGAACAAATCTAATCTAATAACAAATCTAAGAACAGAACAAATCTAATCTAATAACAAATCTAAGAACAGAACAAATCTAATCTAATAACAACAATCTAAACTAAGAACACTAATCTAATAACAACACGAGAAAAGAACTATACACTATTCTAAGAGAACCAGAGTACACTAATATAAGAAGACTAGATCAGATCTAAACAACAGTTCCTAATCAAGAACAGAAAAGATCTAACGAGTAGAATAAAAGAAGAAAGAAGAACAGAAGAAGAAAGAATAATAGAAGAAGAACACGAGAAAAAAACAGACAAGCTCCTCAGGTGGCGGCGGCGATGGGATTCGCTGGAGGGGTTTCATGTTGGGCGGCGGCCGGCGGCGGTGGAACCCTAACACGAGGAAAGGGAGAGAGTGAGGGAGTGGAAAGTGAGGGAGTGAGGGAGTGGAGAAAGTGACGGCCGCGGTGGGTGGGTGTGTGCGTATATAGTATGGTCATTTTGCACATTAGTACCTTAGGTTGTTATTAACTTTTCTGTGTCCTTCCACCTCGGCTCCGTAGTTATAGCGATTAGCTGGGAAGCCCCTCAGTTAATATTTTAGTTTCCTATTCGTCCCTCCACCCGCGCCACCTTGCACAAACCCCCCTCCCCTCTGTTGTCCAATGTATAAGAGAGGCACCCCGCCGCCAGCGCTAGGGTTTGGCTTCCATTTCTCGCGCGTGACCTCCGCGCCGCCGCACCACCCGCCGCCGGAGAGCTGCCGATCCTCTCCGTCCGCGCCGCCGCACCACCCACCGCCGGAGAGCTGCAGATCCTCACCGTCCGCGCCGCCGCACCACCCGCCGCTGGAGAACTGCAGATCCTCACCGTCCGCGCCGCCGCACCACTCGTCGCCAGTCAACCGGAGTTGCAGATCCTCTCCGTCAGCGGCCGCCGCACCACCCGCCGCCAGACAACCACCGCCCGAGCCCGAGCTGCAGATCATCTCCGTCCGCGCCGCCGCACCACCCGCCGCCGGAGAGCTGCAGATCCTCTCCGTCCATAGCAGCTTCTGCAGATCCTCTCCGGAGAGCTGGAGAACTGCAGATCCTCTCCGGAGAGCTGGAGATCATCCATAGCAGCTTCTGCAATGGATCCGCGCGGCCGCACCAACTGGATTGCAGCAGCCACATCCCCTTCTCCCCCTGTGATTTCTCAAGAGCAATCAGATAATTGCAGGTGTGTGCTTTGTATATCTAGTGTGTGCTTTGTATATATAGTATGGTCTTTTCATCCATCTAGTGTGTGCTTTGTATATCTGAAATGGTTCATCTAATTCATCTGTAATTCTAAACAAAAAATCTGATTTTTACTAATGCTAGAAATAGATCTGAAAATAGTTCTGTAATTGGTTCACTGATGAATATGATTACTACAGAGTCCAAGATGATGAGAGGGATGATAGGCTAATGATCACAATTAGAGGTTTGTTTAGCACCATTTACTTTGTAATCTATGCTCTTGTCATTGATCTATATTTTCTGGTACTGATGATACATTGTTTGGCATTTGTTAGGACCTGGACATTCAGGATTTGATTCAATTGATACAAACTGCATTTTTGGAAATTTGGTTCAAATGAATTACCACCAATTAATGCAGCTAAGAAGCAATGTGGAAGTGCTACCAAGGCCTGCAATTAAGAATTATGTTAGCACAATTACATCAACAAATGTCATTCCTTTGGAGGGTTTAATGGTATGTATATATGTTCTGCACATTATTCATATTTTTATCTGTAAGTTCTGCACATTACTCACATTTTTATCTAACAAATTCCAGGAATTCAGTCAAGAGTTTACAAGAAAGTTCCTGATGCAGTTCCTCATGGATGAACACCTCATGAGACATTGTATTCAAGCCAGATCTCAATTGGTTAGTGTAGGTGTGATGCTCAAGTTAGGATCTCCAATAAAGTACTGTAGGATGATTCTTCAGGCTGATGGAAAAGCCCAGATCATCCCTCCTGAATGGGCAAAGGTGGTAGAGGCATTTAATCTGAAGGAAGGGGATGTTTGCATGTTCATTTTTACAGATGAAAGAAAATTACCACCAAGACTCAGACATCAGTGGTTCTACCTTAAGCTTGAGATACTTAAAATTGAAGAGTACTACCCTGTCTTATTAAACCCATTCTTACCATTTATCTGAGTATCTCTTATAACATATTTATGCACATCTTTGTAGGTACAGCCCCACTGAGATGTTGGAGATATGCCCTAGAGGCAATAATAAATATAGTTATTATTATATCTTTGTGTTTATGATAAATGTTTATATTCATGCTATAATAGTATTAACAAGGAAACATTAATACTTGTGTGAATTGTAAACTTAAATTGAAGTCCCTAGTATAGCCTCTATACTTCACTAGCTTGTTGGTTAATAGATGATTGTGGTTTCCCTATCATGAACATTGAGATGTTATTAACAACAAGATCATATCGTTAGGAGAATGATATGGTGGACATACTCCTATAGATAAGCGTAGCATAAAGATCAAGTCATTTCAATAGTTCAATTGCTATATGCTTTCTGATACATAGTAACCTAATTCCTTCGACCATGAGATCATGCATATCACCTTTACTGGATGGATGCTTTGATGTCATCAAACACCACACCGTAACAGGGTGGCTATAAAGGTGGTATTGAGTGTTCGGAAAGTATTGGTTGAAACACATGGATCAAGAGTGGGATTTGTCCATCCATATGACGGATAGATATTCTCTGGGCCCTCTCGGTGAAATGTCATCCAATTAGCTTGCAAGCATGTGACTGGGTCACAAGGGATCACATATCACGGAAACGAGAAAAGAGTACTTATCAGTAACGAGGTTGAACTAGGTATGCAGAGATACCGAAGATCATAACCTCGGATAAGTAACATATCGTGAGACAAAGGGAAATTGGTATCGTATGTAAGTGGTTCATTCGATCGCAAAGTAATCGTAGAAATATGTGGGAGCCATATGAATTTCCAGATTCCTCTATTGGTTATTGTTCGGAGAAGTGTCTCGATCATGTCCGCATAATTCACGAACCGTAGGGAGACACACTTAAGGATTCGACGTTGTTTGAGTAGTTATGGTATTATGAGAAAGAGACCGAATGTTGTTCGGAGTCTCGGATGGGATCCGGGATATCACGAGGTGATCCGGAATGGTCCGGAGAATAAGATTCATATAAGGAAAGTCCCGTTTCGGAGTTGGGGAATGGTTCCGGTGTTTTCATCGGGAACATTCTAGAAGGTCCCGGAATGTCCGGCACTCCGGGGGGGAAGGGGTACATGAATGTGTCATTGCATGTTGGAATGATTGCATCATGTACTAAGTGTTCTCGCTGTCCGAAATAAAGGGTTAATTCAAATCCTAATTGGAAAAGTCAAACTGCCAGTTTTCGGTCAAACTGCCAGTTTCGGAAAGTGGAGAAAGAGGAGGAGAGGTGGAGGCCGAGTTGGAGGAGGGTTCCTCCCCTAGGCCGGCGCACCTCCCTAGGCCGAGTTGGGGAGGAACTCCTCCCCATGGCGCCGGCCCTCCCACCTATAAAAGGAGGGGCAGGGCCTCCTCCTCTAGACACAATACAAGTTTCCTATCCTCTAAACTAAACCCTAGATCTAGACCCCGGTTTAGAGCTATTCGGTTTAGAGCCTTCTAATTGGTTTAGAGCCCTCTAATTGGTGTGTCTAATTACTAGACCACTAATAGCCTCTCTCATAAGCTCCACCATACTCGCACCGGCTTAAGGCGAAGCCCTGCGGGATCTCCCCTCTACCTCCGGTACCACGCCGTTGTGCTGCCGGAATCGCGAGGAGAGTGCTACAACCTCCGCTGCCTGCTGGAACAAGGGAGAGGAAGGTCTTCGTCGAGTACCGAACGTGTGACCGACTGCGGGAGCGCTGCTGGAACGTGGCGCTGGAAGGATCGTCTACGCGATCTTGAGATCGGAAAGAGTACGACTACATCACCCACGAGAATCTGCTCTCGTTAAACACTTTGGAATCTTCGAGGGTGAGTTATTCCATCGACTCGTTGCTACAATCTAGTAGATAGATCTTGGCTTGTTTGTTTGTATGCGATAGAAAATTTTTGTTTTCCATGCTGCGAACCCCTACAGTGGTATCAGAGCCGTGTCTATATGTAGATCTGTTGCACGAGTAGAACACAATGATCATTGTGGGCGTTGATGCTTTTATTGTAGATTGCTTTTTGTGTACTTTGCATCTTGCGGTATGTTGGGATGAAGCGGCCCGGGCTAACCTTACATGACATCGTTCATGAGACTTGCTCCACGCTTAACATGCAACTTGTATTGCATAAGTGGCTTTGCGGGTGCCTGTTTCTCCTAGCATAGTAAAGATCCAATTTACAACGGGTAATCAACAATGCTAGTATCAATGTTGTGGTTCTTGTTCGTAGGTTAGAACAACACTTATGGAAAGCCCCAAACCACGTAAAATATGCAAAGAAAGTAGAAGCGTCTAACTTTGTTTTGCAGGGGTGTGCAGTGATGTGATATGGCCATGATTGTGATTATATTTGATGTATGCAATGTTCCTTATTGTAAGTTGGCAACCGGCAGGAGCCATATGGTTGTCTTTAATTTCTGTTAAGACCTGCGTGTCTATTCAAAATAGTTGTAATAGTTGAAGCTGGTGGACGACAACCATGAAGAAGCGTCATTGACCTTGATGCTATGCCGGTGATGATGGAGATCATATTCGTGCTTGAAGATGGAGATCGGAAGCACAAAAAAAAAAGAAAGGCCATATCATATCACATATTATGAATTGCATGTGATGTTAATCCTTTATGCATCTTGTATTGCTTAGTAGACGACGGTAGCATTATAAGATGATCCCTCATGCACATAAATTTCAAGTTCTAAAGTGTTCACCCTTAGTATGCACCGTTGCCAAAGCTTGTTGCTTCGAAGCACCACGTGATGATCGGGTGTCTTTGATTCCGCGGGTGAATACAACGTAAGCAAGCCAGATTTGCTTATGCGGTAGCTAAGGTTTGATCTTGACGAGCCTAGCATGTACAGACATGGCCTCAGGAACACGGATCGCCGAAAGGCAAAGCATGAATCATATAGTAGATATGATGAACATGATGATTGTTCGCCATTAAAACTATATCGGCTCTCGTGATGATCGGTGTTGATATAGTAGATTTGGTTCGTGTGATCACTAAAACAATGTGAGGGATGTTGTTTTGAGTGGGAGTTCACCTAGTTTAATTTCATTAATTAATTTGAACTCAATTTGTCATAAACTTAGTCTAAACTATTGCAAATATGTTGTAGATCAATGGCAGCCCCTACCATCAATTTTAATGCGTTCCTAGAGAAAGAAAAGTTGAAAAACAATGGAAGCAACTTCGCGGATTGGTTCCGCAATTTGAGGATTGTCCTCACAGCTGGTAATTTGACCTATGTGCTGGATGCACCGCTAGGTGACCCACCTGCAGCTGATGCTACCGATGAAGTAAAGAATGTTTACCTCGCTCGGAAGAATCAGTACTCCATAGTTCAGTGTGCTATCTTGTATGGTTTAGAATCGGAGCTTCAGAAAAGGTTTGAAGAGTCAGATCCATATGATATTGTCGAGGATCTCAAATTAATTTTTGAGACTCATGCGGCAATTGAAAGTTATGAAGCTTCTGAAAAGTTCTTTAACTGCAAGATGGAAGAGGGTAGCTCCGTCAGTGAGCATGTGCTTAAAATGTCTGGGCACGCGAATAAACTTCAAAGCTTGGGTATAGTGATTCCTAATACTTTGGGAGTTTACCGCATCCTCCAATCACTACCACCAAGTTACAAGAACTTTGTGATGAACTACAACATGCAGAACATGAACAAAGAGTTGCCAGAACTATTTGCTATGTTAAAATCTGCAGAAGTGGAGATCAAGAAAGAGCACCAAGTGTTGATGGTCAATAAGACCACCAAATTCAAGAAAGGCAAGTCTAAGCAAAAGGGACACTTCAAGAAGGGTGGTAAGAAAGTTACCATGCCAACGAAGAAGACCAAGGCTGGACCTAAGCCTGAAACTGAGTGTTTTTACTGCAAGGGAGAAGGTCACTGGAAGCGGAATTGCCCAAAGTACTTGGCGGATTTGAAGAACGGCAACATCAAGAAGAAAGGTATATTTGATATACATGTTATTGATGTGTATCTCACTAGTATTCGTAGTAGTGCCTGGGTATTTGATACTGGTTCGGTTGCTCATATTTGTAACTCGAAACAGGAGCTGCAGAATAAACGGAAGCTAGCGAAGAACGAGGTGTCGATGCGTGTGGGAAACGGATCAAAGGTTGATGTGATCGCGGTCGGCACGCTACCTCTTCATCTACCATCGGGATTAGTTTTATACTTAAATAATTGTTATTTGGTGCCTGCGTTGAGCATGAACATTATATCAGGATCTTGTTTATTGCGAGACGGTTACTTGTTTAAATCAGAGAATAATGGTTGTTCGATTTATATGAGTAATATGTTTTACGCACATGCACCTTTGATAGATGGTCTATTCTTATTGAATCTCGATAGTAGAAATACACATCTTAATAACATTGAAGCTAAACGTTTGAAATCAAGCGATAATTCGACCTATATGTGGCACTGTCGTCTTGGTCACATTGGAGTGAAGCGTATGAAGAAACTCCATTCCGATGGACTTCTTGAATCACTTGATTTTGAATCACTTGAAAGATGCGAGGCATGTCTGATGGGTAAAATGACTAAGACTCCATTTTCTGGTATAATGGAGCGAGCTACAGACTTATTGGAAATCATACATACCGATGTGTGTGGTCCAATGAGTGTAGCATCGCGCAGTGGTTATCGTTATGTTCTTACCTTCACGGATGACTTGAGTAGATATGGGTATATCTATTTCATGAAACATAAGTCCGAAACTTTCGAGAAGTTTAAGGAGTTTCAAAGTGAGGTAGAGAATCAACGTAACAAGAAGATTAAATTTCTACGTTCTGATCGTGGAGGTGAATATCTAAGTTACGAGTTTGGCGAGCATTTAAAGAAGTGCGGAATACTTTCACAATTGACACCGCCGGGAACACCACAGCGTAATGGTGTGTCTGAACGTCGTAATCGAACTCTCTTAGATATGGTTCGTTCTATGATGTCACTTACAGATTTACCGCTAACATTTTGGGGTTATGCATTAGAAACAGCCGCATTCACTTTAAATAGGGCACCATCTAAATCCGTTGAAACGACACCGTATGAATTATGGTTTGGGAAGAAACCTAAATTGTCGTTCCTTAAAGTTTGGGGATGCGAAGCCTATGTAAAGAAGTTACAGCCGGACAAGCTTGAACCCAAAGCGGAAAAATGCATCTTCATAGGATACCCGAAGGAAACTATTGGGTATACCTTCTATCATAGATCCGAAGGCAAAATCTTCGTTGCCAAGAATGGATCCTTTCTAGAGAAGGAATTTCTCTCGAAAGAAGTGACTGGAAGGAAAGTAGAACTCGACGAGGTTGTCGAACCTTCTCTCGAAATTGCGAGTAGCGCAGCACCGGAAGAAGTTCCTGTGGTGCCTGCACCAATAAGAGAGGAAGCTAATGATAGTGATCATGAAACTTCGGTTGAAGTTACTACAGAGCCTCGGAGGTCAACGAGAACTCGTACCACTCCAGATTGGTATGATTCCGTTATGAATGTCATGTTGGTGGACAACACCGATGACCCCGAGACATATGAGGAAGCGATGATGAGCCCAGATTCCAATAAATGGCAAGAAGCCATGAAATCCGAGATTGGATCCATGTACGAAAACCAAGTATGGACTTTGGTGGACTTACCGGATGGCCGGAAGGCTGTCGAGAACAAATGGATTTTCAAGAAGAAAACAGATGCTGATGGTAATGTTACTGTCTATAAAGCTCGACTTGTCGCAAAAGGGTTTCGACAAATTCAAGGAGTTGACTACGATGAGACTTTCTCACCGGTAGCGAAGCTAAAGTCTGTGAGGATTATGTTAGCAATCGCTGCATATTATGATTATGAGATATGGCAGATGGATGTCAAAACAGCATTCCTCAATGGAGACATTGATGAAGAGTTGTATATGATACAACCCAAAGGTTTTGTCGATCCTAAAGATGCTAACAAGGTATGCAAGCTTCAACGGTCCATCTATGGATTGAAGCAAGCATCCCGAAGTTGGAATCAACGTTTTGATAAGGTAATCAAAAGTTTTGGTTTTATACAAACTTATGGAGAAGCTTGTATTTACAAGAAAGTGAGTGGGAGCTCTGTAGCATTCTTAATACTATATGTGGATGACATATTGTTGATTGGGAATGATGTAGACCTTCTTAATAGTGTCAAAGAGTATTTGAATAATAGTTTTTCAATGAAGGATCTTGGCGAAGCAGCTTACATATTAGGCATAAAGATTTATAGAGATAGATCGAAACGCCAAATATCATTGTCACAAAGTACATATTTGGACAAAGTTCTAAAGAGGTTTGGAATGGAAGATAGCAAGAAAGGGTTCTTGCCCATGTTGCCCAATACGACCTTGAGTAAAACTCAAAGTCCGACATCGGCAGAAGATAGAGAAAGGATGAGTAAGACTCCCTATGCCTCAGCCATAGGATCTCTAATGTATGCCATGCTATGTACTAGACCCGACATCGCATATGCTGTTAGTTTAACTAGCAGATATCAAAGTGATCCAGGAGTGGATCATTGGATAGCGGTCAAAAACATCCTTAAGTACTTGAGAAGAACTAAGGATATGGTTCTTTCTTATGGAGGTGATGAACAGCTCGTTGTTAATGGTTACACCGATGCTAGTTGGAACACCGATCCGGATGATTCTAAATCACAATCTGGATACGTATTTATTTTGAATGGTGCAGCAGTTAGCTGGAGGAGTGCAAAGCAAAGCGTTGTGGCGAGATCTTCAACTGAATCGGAATACATGGCTGCTTCGGAGGCTTCACAAGAAGCGATATGGATGAAAGAGTTCATTACAGAGCTGGGTGTGGTTCCTAGTGCGCTGGACCCAATGTCTATCTATTGTGATAACATGGGCGCCATAGCCAATGCGCAAGAACCAAGGTCACACAAGAAGCTGAAGCATATCAAGCTACGTTTTCACGCTATTCGAGAACATATCCAGGATGGGGATATAAAGATTTGCAAAGTACACACAGATCTGAATGTGGCGGATCCGTTGACTAAACCTCTCCCGAGGGCAAAACATGACCAACACCAAACTGCCATGGGTGTTCGGTATATTACCATGTAATCTAGATTAGATGACTCTAGTGCAAGTGGGAGACTGTTGGAGATATGCCCTAGAGGCAATAATAAATATAGTTATTATTATATCTTTGTGTTTATGATAAATGTTTATATTCATGCTATAATAGTATTAACAAGGAAACATTAATACTTGTGTGAATTGTAAACTTAAATTGAAGTCCCTAGTATAGCCTCTATACTTCACTAGCTTGTTGGTTAATAGATGATTGTGGTTTCCCTATCATGAACATTGAGATGTTATTAACAACAAGATCATATCGTTAGGAGAATGATATGGTGGACATACTCCTATAGATAAGCGTAGCATAAAGATCAAGTCATTTCAATAGTTCAATTGCTATATGCTTTCTGATACATAGTAACCTAATTCCTTCGACCATGAGATCATGCATATCACCTTTACTGGATGGATGCTTTGATGTCATCAAACACCACACCGTAACAGGGTGGCTATAAAGGTGGTATTGAGTGTTCGGAAAGTATTGGTTGAAACACATGGATCAAGAGTGGGATTTGTCCATCCATATGACGGATAGATATTCTCTGGGCCCTCTCGGTGAAATGTCATCCAATTAGCTTGCAAGCATGTGACTGGGTCACAAGGGATCACATATCACGGAAACGAGAAAAGAGTACTTATCAGTAACGAGGTTGAACTAGGTATGCAGAGATACCGAAGATCATAACCTCGGATAAGTAACATATCGTGAGACAAAGGGAAATTGGTATCGTATGTAAGTGGTTCATTCGATCGCAAAGTAATCGTAGAAATATGTGGGAGCCATATGAATTTCCAGATTCCTCTATTGGTTATTGTTCGGAGAAGTGTCTCGATCATGTCCGCATAATTCACGAACCGTAGGGAGACACACTTAAGGATTCGACGTTGTTTGAGTAGTTATGGTATTATGAGAAAGAGACCGAATGTTGTTCGGAGTCTCGGATGGGATCCGGGATATCACGAGGTGATCCGGAATGGTCCGGAGAATAAGATTCATATAAGGAAAGTCCCGTTTCGGAGTTGGGGAATGGTTCCGGTGTTTTCATCGGGAACATTCTAGAAGGTCCCGGAATGTCCGGCACTCCGGGGGGGAAGGGGTACATGAATGTGTCATTGCATGTTGGAATGATTGCATCATGTACTAAGTGTTCTCGCTGTCCGAAATAAAGGGTTAATTCAAATCCTAATTGGAAAAGTCAAACTGCCAGTTTTCGGTCAAACTGCCAGTTTCGGAAAGTGGAGAAAGAGGAGGAGAGGTGGAGGCCGAGTTGGAGGAGGGTTCCTCCCCTAGGCCGGCGCACCTCCCTAGGCCGAGTTGGGGAGGAACTCCTCCCCATGGCGCCGGCCCTCCCACCTATAAAAGGAGGGGCAGGGCCTCCTCCTCTAGACACAATACAAGTTTCCTATCCTCTAAACTAAACCCTAGATCTAGACCCCGGTTTAGAGCTATTCGGTTTAGAGCCTTCTAATTGGTTTAGAGCCCTCTAATTGGTGTGTCTAATTACTAGACCACTAATAGCCTCTCTCATAAGCTCCACCATACTCGCACCGGCTTAAGGCGAAGCCCTGCGGGATCTCCCCTCTACCTCCGGTACCACGCCGTTGTGCTGCCGGAATCGCGAGGAGAGTGCTACAACCTCCGCTGCCTGCTGGAACAAGGGAGAGGAAGGTCTTCGTCGAGTACCGAACGTGTGACCGACTGCGGGAGCGCTGCTGGAACGTGGCGCTGGAAGGATCGTCTACGCGATCTTGAGATCGGAAAGAGTACGACTACATCACCCACGAGAATCTGCTCTCGTTAAACACTTTGGAATCTTCGAGGGTGAGTTATTCCATCGACTCGTTGCTACAATCTAGTAGATAGATCTTGGCTTGTTTGTTTGTATGCGATAGAAAATTTTTGTTTTCCATGCTGCGAACCCCTACATGAGATTCATGAAAGGAGTCTGATTACTACTAGAGGTGTGATTTTCACCTGCAAATGCTTACTATTATACTTGTTTTACTAGAGTTTTTTTGGGTGATGAATAATGCTTTATTTGTCATGTAGGACCTGGTTTTGCTGGTGAAGAATCCTTTGATAATGAATGCATTTTTGCAAACAAGGTTGACTTGACATTCAATCAAGTTATCCAACTGAGAAGCTATGTTGAAGTGCTACCAAGACCTGATATTAAGGAGTATGTGTGGAAAATGACAGAAGAAAACATCATAGCTTCCTTTGATCATGTTCACTGGAGACCTGGAGAAGGAGAAATGGTTAGTAATGTTTGATCATGTTCACTACTAATGGTTACTGTATGGTATGTTTTGATCATAATTGAAATTTCTGTTTTCCAGGTTTTTTCAAAAGAATTCACAAATACTTATCTTTTGAAGTTTCTAAAGCCTGTCTTATGCTCAAGAGCTCCCAGGCTTGGGGTTCCTAAAGGATCTGAAGTTATTCTTCTTGCTGTGAACATGCCAACAGTTTCCAAGACTCAGTATTGTAGAATGATGCTAACTGAATCTGGACAAGCAGTTATCTGTTTTGGATGGAAAGATGTTGTCAAAACATTCAGTCTGAAAGAGGGAGATGTCTGCTTGTTCAGTTTCAGGGACACTAGGATTATTCCAGTCAAAATTAGGGATCCAGCTGCGTGGCTCCAGTTGGTGATAATAAAGCTAGATTAGTACTGAATGGGCCTGGATAGTGTCTGATTAAATGGGCCACATCATGGGGGAAAACAGTGGACAGTGTCTGTTTAAATGGGCCACATCATGGGGGAAGTGGTGGACGTGGGGCAGTGGTGGACGTGGGGGAGCAGTTTTACATCCCTTTACCTTTAAATAGGAGGAGAAACCTGGCCGGTTTACAATTCTTCTGCGCAGAGCTTTTCTTCTATCCCTTCGACTTTCTAGGTGAGTTCAATTCTGTACAAAGATCTTATTATTCTATTTCATTTAATCTGATGCAATCTAATCTTTCTACATTTTCAGGTCGCATGTTCTGAATTTCCTCCTTTGACTTTTCAGCTCTCAGGTTCTGAATTTGAACCTGCTATCTGTGATCAACCTGGGTGAATTTTTGTAGGTGAATTAACCTGGATGTTATTTTGTAGGTGATGGATGGCATGAAGTGTGCTATCTGTGATCAGCCTGGTGACAATTGTGGCAGATCTAACAGGAGAGCTAATGGATTTGACATTGTCATTGGCCATGGTTTTAGACGTGTAGTAAGTTTTTCTGCTCATTCCCTGCTCATTCCCTAGTAACAGGAGAGCTAATGGATTTGACATTCCCTGCTCATTCAAATAGTTTTTGGCAATGGGAACTAAATTATGTTGTTAAACTGCAGTACATTCCCTGCTCATTCAAACAGAGGTTGAACAATTTAGTTCCTGGGAAATGGTTAGTTGCCAAGAGCCCAAGATTCAGAAGATTTGATTTATTCTTACAGAAGGATGAGTCAGCTACACTAATATGTGGCCCTTACTGGAGATCATTAGTTAGAGTTTATGACATTGTTGTGGGTGATGTTGTACATTTCCAATGTACTGATGACCCCTTTGAACCTTTAGAGAACTCATTTGACATAACTGTTCATTCCAACAATGTTGAGAAGGATGCAGTTGAAGAAACTGGTATCACAACAATAACTCATCTTTTTTTCACAATGCATTTTCGAAATAATTAAGGCTAACACATCCTCTCTGATTAGTTGTAGGAGATTTGCCTAGCCCAATAAGAAGTATCCTCTATAGGACAATCTTCTCAGACATCCACTCCATTAGTGAACAGGACATGGCTGCAATCCTGTTTGGCATTTACAAAGATGTTTTTGTGGAGAAGGAATTTTATGAACCAAAGGATCAGAAACATTTTTGGGTGCACAAGATGGATGATGACAATGTTCACTTCAATGCACTAGTAATTTCCCACAGTTCATATGTTTGACATCTGAAATTATTTTATTTGCATGCAACTAAATCAATTGTGGATATTTATTTGTTTTGCAGTACATGCCTACTGAGGCTATAGATGGGTACAGGTACCCAGGTTTTGGCATTGCTCATCTTTCCAAGGATGGACAGCTGCTAGGAGAAGAACAAGAAGAGTTCATTGACTGCACCTACTCCATTGCTTGGGACATGGGGCATGTGTGTTTTCAGAATGGATGGACTGATTTCACCAATGCTGCTAACATTGGCAATGAAGCACTTCTTTTGATGAAAGTAGAGCCCATGCAAGAGTTTATTGGTCTTAACTTTGTTGAGATCATCAACTAGGGATCATCTACTAGAGATCATCTAAGTAGTGCCCATGAATTAACTTTGTATCCAGTGTGTTTGTATCCAGTGTGTTTGTATCTAGTTGTGGTTGTGTATCCAGTTGTGTTTGTATCCAGCTATTATTGAACTTATATTATATATCAAGTTTGTGTTTTCTGATCCAGTTGTGTTTGCTTTTCTGAAAATATAGATGCAACAAATCCATACTGCTATTGTGTTAATTTTTCACAATAGCAAGGATAAGTTGTTGCAACAAATTGAATTTTTTTCTACTTGCCACTTCTGTTTTTTAAAATGGATTCAAAAAAGAAACTTCTCTGTATACTTCTTACAGTTGTATGCAACAAATCCATACTAAGGATAAGTTGCTGCAACAAAATGTATTTTTTCAAAAACACAAAGGCCCAACTGTAGGACAAAGTACTCCAACTGTAGGAGAAAGTAATAGGCAAAGGCCCACTCGGCCAAAATATGGGCCAAAATATCTGGAACCGAAGAGACAGAGAGCGCATGGAGCGTTGGAATATTATAAGGAGGGAACCGAAGGGACAACCTCCCCTCTCTCTCCCATTCGGCAGTTCCCTCTCTCCCACTCGGCAGTTCTACGGTGAGTTCCTATGCAGTTCTTCAGACTTGTTTTATCTTTTCTTCAGAGTTCTCTCTCTAATCTCTTCTTTTTCTTTCCATCCATCTACAGACTCGGCAGATTGTACGGTGAGTTCTTCAGTTCCTTTGCAGTTCTTCAGATTTCTTCAGAGTTCTCTCTCTAATCTTTTCTTTTTCTTTCCATCCATCTGCAGACTCGGCAGTTCGTACGGTGAGTTCTAGTTCCTTTGCAGTTCTTCAGATTTCTTCAGTTCTCTCTCTAATCTTTTCTTCTGTTGCTTGATTCTTCCAACCTTCTTCACTTATGTTGCTTTAATCTTTATTTGCGGTTCTGTCCTAATCCCTCTTTCTTCTTGTAATATTACAGTGATCGTATTTCTTCATTAGGGTTTCTTCTCAGGTAAATCCCTCTTTCTTCTAACTGTTCATCCTCTGCTTGATTAGGCTTTCAAATTAGGGTTTTCATGGAATGTGCGTTTTCCTGATTATGTTCCTGATTAGGGTTGCGTTTTCCTGATTAGGTTTTGTCCTTATTATGTTCCTGAATATGTTCCTGATTATGTTCCTGATTATGTTCATCAGATTATAAGTGACTGAAATGTGTAGAATGCTCTTCAGTACTGAAATGTGTAGATTGTTCTTCAGTACTGTAATATGGTTGCAATGTTTAGGTTCTGTTACTAATTACTTGCTTAATTTTTAGCAATGGACTGTGCTGTGTGTGGACAACCTGCTCACAACTGTGGTAGGACACAGAGGAGGGCAACCAGCTTCCAGATTGTCATTGTTGATGAGTTTCCATTTGATGGTGTGGTGAGTTTTCACATCCAGACAACAATAGTTTACTTTATGTTGTATTCATCCTGTAGGTTGGTAAGTTAACTACATTATGTTATGTTCATCCTATAGGTTGTTCCATGTTCATTTAGGGAGAGACTGAATGATTTCACTCCTAAGAATTGGCTGGTTGCCAACAGCAGTGCAATTAGAAACTATGATCTGTACTTGAAGAAGACTAATGAAAAGACATTGATTTGTGGTCCTTATTGGACGTCATTGTGGAGAGTCTACGACATTGGTCTTGGTGATGTACTGGAATTTGAATATGATCCAGATCCGATTGAGGGTTTGGACAATTTATTCCATGTCACCATTTCCTCAAATGGTGTTGAAAAGTACATCCATGAAGCTCCATGTAAGTTCTTGCTAACAACTACTACTAACTATTTCCTCAACTACTACTAATTTCTTTACATGTACTAGTACTAATTATTTTAATTCTTCTCTTTTGCTTAGTGATTGGAGATGTCCCTTCTGGAATAAGAAGTATTCTATACAGGACAATCTTCTCAAACATTCAATCAATCACTGAACAGAACATGGCCACCATCTTATTTGCCATCTACAAAGATGTTCATGTGACAGACCATGAGATCATTGAAAGTAATGATGAGAAGAATTTCTGGGTACACAAGATGAATGAGGAAAACCAAGCATGGGATGCACTGGTAAGTCTTAGAGCTAAATCACTATTCTGTTGTTTCATTCTATGCATGCCTAATGTGTAAAAAAATACTAACTGCGAAATACATGATTATTGCAGTTCATGCCTATTGAGGCTGTACAAGGCTACAGGTACCCAAGACATGGCATAGCACATCTTTCCAGGGAAGGGCAAGACATAGAAGGAGACGGAGATAACTTCATTGCATGTGCCTACTCCATTAGCAAGGAACATGGAGAAGTCATTTTCACCGCAGGGTGGAATGACTTCACATTTGCTGCTGATGTTGGATGGGCTTCAATGCTTGTGATCAAGATAGAACATATGAGTGATCACCTTGGGCTGAACTTTGTTGACATTGTCAACTAAGGAATCAGTTAGTGACAAGGCTAATTTGGAATCAGTTAGTTAACAGATGCTTGTTTAGGTTGTGCTGCAGTTGTTTAAGGAACAATGTCATCAATGTTGTTTTAAGCTTTAGTTATTATGTCCTTATTCTGTAAGTTAACTACTAGTGTTTGTATCACTTGTATTGTGCCTGAAATTATATGGTTGTGCTTGTTTTAATGTTGTCAACTATGGTTGTGCTTGTTTTAATGTTGTCAACTATGGATGTGCTTGTTTTATTACTTGTTTCATATTCCTGTTTTGTTGATGTCTAGAAGGCCTTGATTGTTCTGAATTCATAAATATTCAGAGACCATGGGCTACTAGACTACATTAGTTCCATAATAGACTACATTAGTTCTACTACTAGTCAACTACTTGTGTAAATTACCAGAGCATTTTGTGCCTAAATTACCAGAGCATTCAGACCATTTTGTACATTTATTCAGAGCATTTTTTCATTTATTACATTTATGCACTGCACACACGTCCTTGGAAGTGGGGAAAGTGGGGGAAGTGCTGCGCCAGGTGCTTGCCCCCACGTCCAGGTGCTTTCCTATTTAACTTGGTGGTAGTATGGAGTCATTTCTTCTGCCTATGTCGAGTTCTTCTGCCTATGGTGAGTTCATCTCTTGTTCTTACCTGAATATTGTTGTTCTGTTTGTGTACTTACATCTGAATGTTTCATGTGTGATGCAGATCTCTGATTGTACAACAGGAGCACAAGTTATCCTACAGGTGATTCAGATCCTTTGCCTCTTTTCATGTCATCCATGAATGAATTTGTGTTCCATATCTTAATACTTCCATTTTTTTTCATAGGAATGGATGATATGAGTTGTGTTCTGTGACAGCAACCAGTGCAAAACTGTGGCCTCCATTCTGACAGGCGTGCAGTTTCTTTTGATCTGATTATGATGCAGGGATTTGAAAATGGAGTGGTAAGTTATAACATCAGTACAATGGATCTCTTGTTTTTATCTGGAAAGGAGGTGTATAATGACAAACATTCCTCTTGTTTTTATTTCAGGCAGTACCTTGCAAATTCAAGGAACAACTTGAAAAATTTGCAATGTCAAAGAACTGGATGGTGGCCACATGCAGGAACAGGCATGTGTATGACTTCTTCCTGGAGAAAGAAGTGTCAGGAACTACCATCTATGGACCATACTGGAGTTCCCTTGTTAGGAAATATGATATCCAGCAAGGTGAGGTTGTCTCTTTCAGGTATGTGGAACAGGCCAACAATTTTGATATCACAGTGTCTGAATTTGTGGACAATATGACGGTTGAGAAGCCTATTGTTGCAGATGGAGGTAAACTGTTTCACAATTTTAACTGTTTTATGTCATGTTAGCTGAAAGACTTGCTATGTTAACTAGTTTGCCATTGTTTAATACTTTGAGCAGGTCTTTACTGTGTGATGCCTAAAATTAGAGCTATACTTCAGAAGACTATTTTCTCAAACATCAGATAAATTAGTGAGGAGAACATGGCAACCATCAATTATGGTATCTACAAGGTTTTGGCTCTAAAACCAGGGCAAGAACTAGCTGAGGAAGAATTCTATGAAAGTGTCAATGAGATGCAGTTTATGGTGCACAAGTATAATCAGGAAAATGTTGAACTAGATGCTTTGGTAACTATCTACTACTTAATTTCTCACTTTTTTATGCAATGTTTCAGACTTAGTTCTTACACAAGTTGTTACTATGCCAGTACCTTTCTGCAAAAACATTCAGAGAAGTTGGATGCCCATGGCAAGGACATTCAAATCTGTTGGCTAGGGAATTTGATGTGCCCTTTGAAGGATGGTACCACATGGAAGATGAAGATGATAGAATTGCATTCACAATAGGATGGCAGCAATTTAGGGAGGAGGCAAATATAGTAGAGGGATCACTGTTGATGATTGTTGCAGACCCAAGGCATGGTCACATCTGCCTTGATTTTGTGGAGATTGAAGACCCTTGAAGAACATGATTGAAGACCCTTGAAGAAATTGTGTTTCATTTTAAGTTGTAATGTGTTCTAGTGGACTAGTGTTCTGAACAATGCATCTACTGTAATGTTGGTTTGTAAGTTGAACAATGGTTTGTAATGTTGGTTATCAAGTGTTGATGATTCTCAGTTTTTCAAGTGTTGATCAGTTTCTTGATTTTCTGTTTATCTAGTGTTGATCATTTAATTTTATGTCTAGGAGGCCTTCATTGTTCTGAATTCATAAATATTCAGACCATGGGCAACTAGACTACAATGTTTAGTTTTGCATCTAAAAGTTTAGTTTTGCATCTAAATGTTCAATATTTAGCATCTCAATGTTTAGTTTTGCATCTAAATGTTCAATATTTAGTTTTGCATCTCAATGTCTAGTTTTACAATATTCAACTATGATTATGATTATGAATGTTTAAACTATGATTATGATTATGTATAAACTATGTAGTTTATACTAGACTACAATGTAAACTAGCTAGACAATTACTGTTAAAATAAAATATCACTAGCTAGACAACAATGTAAACTAGAAGGGAACAAAGCACAATAATAACACAAGTATAGTATATCTCTAGTACAGTATTTTTTCATTTTAGTCCTTTAATTTTTTCATTTTAGTCCTTTAATTTTTTCATGTCATGTTACTGACCCTTGTCTTTCTCTCTTTGACCTTGGCTCTCTTTTTTTCAGATACAACGCGCCTCTCCTCCTCTTCCTCGATCGAGCTCCTCTCCTCCGACGAGATCCGCTCCTCTCCGTCGAGATCCGCTCCTCTCCGTCGAGATCCACCACCGCCTCCTCCTCGAGCTCGTCCACCACCACCTCTCCGTCGAGATCCACAACCACCTCTCTGCCGATCTCGTCCACCACCACCTCTCCGTCGAGATCCTCCATCACCTCTCCGTCGATCTCGTCCACCACCACCTCTCCGTCGAGATCCTCCACCACCTCTCCGTCGATCTCGTCCACCACCACCTCTCCGTCGAGATCCGCCGCCGCCTGGAGCTCGTCCACCACCTCTCTGTCGAGATCCACGTCGTGCAATGGGCACTCGTAATGATGATCCACGTCGATCTATTCTTCATCGACAAATAACTCGCAATGATGCCGAGGCTGGTTCTTCAGGTTAGGAATTCACCACCTGTTCCTGTTATTACTTGTGCTCTGCTCTGATATGCTATACTTGTGCTCTACTCTGATATGCTCTGTTCCTCTTCTGTTCCTGTTATTACTTGTGCTCTGATATGCTATGCTGTACTCTGAACTGTTCCTGATGTGCTCTAATATGCTGTACTCTGAACTGTTCCTGATGTGCTCTAATATGCTATACTCTGAATTGTTCCTGTTATTACCTAGTTTGTTTGTTTGAATGTTGGTATAGTAACTAGTATCTTGCTATTGGTTACACAGGAACAAGTTGCTAAGTTTATTCATCTATTTGTACAATGGATAAAACTTGGATGAGTGCTGCTAGATCCAGTACACAGTTTGCAGATGGGGTTAGGGGTTTCATTCAGTTTGCAGCTACAAATTCTGGTTTTAGCCAAAAGATTGTCTGCCCATGCAAACTTTGTTGTAACATCTCTAGGCAAAGTTTAGAAGATGTTGAAGACCATATAATATCTGTAGGATTCATGCCTGGGTATACAACATGGGTATACCATGGGGAATCAGTAGATTGTGCTATTCCTACTGTACAACCCAATGAATCAGTAGAATTGCCTTTAGGAAGTGATGAGATGGATGAGATGATGTTGGGTTCTCATGATATGTACAACAATAGCTCTTTAGGATAAGATACACAAGTTGACAGTGATAATACTGATGATGACTCTGAAGAAACAGATGAAGCCGATGAAGAAGCTGAGGCATTCAAAAAGTTAGTTAATGATGGCAGACAAGAATTATATGCAGGATGTAAAAAATTTACAAAACTGCAATTTCTTGTGAAGCTGATGAACATAAAGAACACCAGGGGATTAACCAGAGCTACATTTGAAGATGTGTTGCAGCTATTTAGGGATGTCCTACCAGAGGATACAACTCTCCCTATGAATTTTCATGAATCCAAACAGTACATCAAATCTGTAGGGCTGGGGTATGACACATATGATGCATGCATTAATGACTGCATCATATATAGAGGAGACAATATCAATGCATCTGTCTGTCCAGTATGTAATGCATCCAGATGGAAGATTGTGAAGGAAATTGGTGGTGGCAAAAGATTTAGCAAGGTTGCTCAAAAGGTGGTCAGGCATTTCCCATTGAAGAAGAGAATTAGAAGATTATTCATGTCAAGCAACACAACCCCACTTATGAGTTGGCATGTTGATGGTAGGATCAAGGATGGTCTTATGAGGCATCCTGCTGATGCACCAGCTTGGAAGCATTTTGATGCAAAATATGAGTGGTTTAGTAAAGAAGCTAGAAATATTAGGTTTGGACTGGCAACTGATGGTTTCAATCCATTCAGAACTATGAACCTGTCTTACAGCATATGGCCAATTGTACTGATTCCATACAATCTTCCAGCAGAGAGTTGCATGAAAGAAAACAACTTCATTTTGTCAGTTATTATTCCTGGTAGGAAGGCACCAGGGAAAGACATAGACATTTACCTGCAGCTAGTTGTTGATGAACTGAAAGTGTTATGGAAGGATGGTCTTTGGACTTTTGATTCTCATGTAGGAAGGAAATTCAGGGTGTATGCTGCACTGCTATGGACAATTAGTGACTGGCTAGGCCGGGGAATTCTTAGTGGAGAGAGTATTGTTGTTTGCTCCCACTGCCTGCTGGGTACATGTTCCAAACGTTTAAAACATGGACACAAAGCATGCTACCTGGGTACTAGGATGTTTCTACCTGCAGACCACCCATTTAGGAAGGATAAAGACTCATTTGATGGCACAACTGAAGACAGGGAACCTCCAATTCAGCCATCAGGTCATGAGATTTCAGAAATGACAAAAGGCATTCACACCATCTATGGGAAAACACAGAAACAACAAAAGTCTAAGAAGAAAAAGAGACAAAGAGATGAAGGGGAGGAAGATACTGTACTGGAGGATGTGCACACTGTAGAGTCAACATTCAAGAAGAGAAGCATCTTTTTCCAGCTTGAATATTGGGAACATTTGCTGGTTCAACATAATTTGGACTCAATGCATATAGAGAAGAATGTGTTTGATAATATTGTTCACACAATTTTACAAGTGGACAACAGGTCCAAAGATAATGTGAAAGCAAGACTGGATATGAAAAGATTTAAAATCAGAACACATCTCCATGTTGATGAAACTCAAGAGAAACCAGACTTGCCTGAAGCAATGCACTACATGAATTCAGATAATAAGAAGGTATTCTGCTCAGTTGTGAAAAATGCAAGGTTTCCAGTAGACTATGCTTCAAACATGGATGGGAAGGTCAGGTTAGATGAGAAAAAATTAGTTGGGCTAAAAACTCATGACTGCCACATAATTTTTGAAGATGTATTTCCTTTAGCTATAAGTAGAACCATGCCTGCCCCTGTTGCTCTTCCACTAATTAATCTTAGCAAGTACTTCAAGAAAGTTTGCTCCAAAGTCATAGATCCTACTGAGATGCAAAAGTTGGAAGAAGAAATTGCTGAAACAATGTGTCAGCTAGAGCAGATTTTTCCACCATCATTCTTTGATATAATGGAACATCTTGTCATCCATCTTGCAAGTGAAGTGTTGATAGGTGGACCAGTGCAATTCAGAAACATGTGGTCTACAGAGATGTTTGTTGGAAAGTGTAAAGGGATGGTACATACTAGAAGACATCCTGAAGCATCAATAGCTAAGGGATATATATTTGATGAGAGCTTGGATTTTTGTGCAAGATATCTGGAAAATTCCAACAAAGAGACAATGCATACTGATGATAGCACAACTAGCAGTCCAGACACTAATATATATTTAAGAACAATTGGAAGACAGCTCTCTGCATTTCAAGTAGATGAGCTAGATCACATTTCATGGACACAAGCTCAAAGGCATGTGTTGCTTAGTTATCCAGAAATTACTAGGTTTGCAAATGAGCATATCACAATGCTACAAGCAGACAGAAGGAAAAGTAGAAGAGAAATTGAAGTTGCTCACCACCAACAATTCCTGAAATGGTTTATTGAACATGTGCATTCTTTAATGCATAAAGGAGTTGAACTACCACAAGAAGTTGTTCTACTAGCACAAAAGCCTTTCATGATGGTGAAGAAATACAACAGCTACAAGATTAATGGCTATACATTCCACACAAGAAGCCATTCTGCTGGAAAATCTTCCCAGTGTGATGGAGTTTCAACTACTGCAAAGACATTAAGTTATTCAGTAGATCACACATTAGGAGATGGTCAAATTTGTGGCAGGATCCATGAAATAGTTGAATTGAATTATTCAAACACAGCTAGTGTAGTATTATTCAAGTGTGAATGGGTTAAAGATACTGGAATTAGAGTAGATGAATTTGGAATAACTGAAGTCAACTTCAATCATGTAGACAATGGGGAAATTCTTTCATCTATGCCATTTATACTAGCTAGTCAAGCAAAACAGGTCTACTATTTGCAAGATCCAATTGATAATGAATGGTTTGCTGTTGTGTCTAGGTAATTTGATATAGTTCTATTGTTTCTTTTGTTTGCTGGTTTGATTCTGTTGAACATGGTAATAAAGTTCTATTGTTTCTTCTGCAGGGACTGCTAACATGGACAGTCAGAGAAGTAGGCTAAATGAGGTTAACATGCAACTGATGAAACTTGGTGTGCCACCAACATAGATAGAAATCAAGAGTGGAGAAATTTTTACAAGATTTCTTGAGGAAGCAAGGATAAAAGGAATATACAAAGAACCAGCAGAAGTAAGAATCTAATTTATGCCATTCTAATATGTGATTTATGTGAAAGCATATGAAGCACCTAATTTATGCCATTCTAATATGTGATTTATGTTCCTGTCTTAATTTAGAACAACATGATATATGAAGAAATAGATGTGGTAGAAAATGAGGATGAGGATGATGATGGTAGTGAACAGTATGATAGTGATGCTACTACTCATGATGAAAATGAAGAAGGTGATATCAATCAACAGTTACAGGAAGGTTAGTTTTAGGTTGCCTTTTCCTCTTGTTAATTTAGGCAGTTTATTTGAATATTGTGAAATGGATGACACATTGGTTAATTTAAATACTTGTTACATGACAACAGCAGAGAAGTCTGTGAGAGGGCCCACTAAGTTGAAAAGATTCTGGAAAGAGTATGATCCAAGAAACAAGATCACTTTGGAATTTAACAGCAAAGGCCAACCTTGTGGGTTCAAAACTTGCGGGCTCACAAATTTCATTGCTTCTTTAGTTAAGGGAAAAGAAATTTCTTTGGCAGCTACCAATTGGAGCAAAGTTCCTGAATATGAAAAAGATAAGCTATGGAAGACAGTTAAGGTAAAATCTCTTAAATAAACTGGATTGTAGTTCTGAACTATGTTTTTTGCCTGCAAATTACTAATGTTGCCTAACTGTAAACACTTTTGCAGTATTTCTTTGAAATACCAGATTGTTACAAGTGCTGGGTGTTGATATCTGCTAGAAATAAGTGGAAAGATTACAAGTGCTATTTGAAGAGAAAATTTTACAAGGATGAGTTGTCACTCAAAAGCAACATTGCCAATGGATGCAAATCCAGGATACCTCCTGCTCAGTGGGTTTGGCTATGTAAATTTTGGAGAACACCAAAGTCTAAGGTATACTAAAGTAGCAATGCTGGATATACCATTTTTTCAACCTGCTTGTGCTAATTCATACTATAGGCATTAATGTATAATTTCTTGCTGTAATGTAGGCATTAAGTATGAAGAACAAAGAGACGAGAAATTGTCAAGCAAATGCAGTTCATACAGCTGGTACTAGAAGTTTTGCAGTAGTACAGGAACAAGAAGTAAGTTAATTGTGGATTTGTTGCATACTTGAATATCTAAAATTTTCAAAGATCACAGTATGATAGTTTTCCATGAATTTCAGGAAATAAAAGAAGGGAGCAAAATATCCAGAGCTCAGCTTTACAGAATTACACATACAAATAAGGATGGGAAACCAGTTGATGAATTTTGCAAGAAAAAGATTGTAAGTAATAATGTAGTATATATTGAATTTTGTCATGTCCACATACATATTATATATTGAAAACTCAATAAACTGTTCTGAGCTACAATTCTGAGCTATCAATACTTCAATAAACCTGCATCCATATTTGTAATGTTGCAAACATGGATTCAATGTTGTAACTTCTTTTGTTTATCTTCAGTTTGAGTCAATCTTGCAAATATCCATTACATGTTCCTCATTCTTTGTAATGTTGCAAACAGGAAGAGATAAATGTGAAGTTTGTGGACAACCCAAACTTGATACATGAGGAAGCAAATGAGGAAGATTTGTATTCAACATTGTTCCCAAAGGCTAAGAAGTCAAGTAATCATGGATTAGGGCTCACTGTTGGTGGAAAGAACAGTGAGAAGCTGGCGCTGGCTCTATCTGCTCTACATGATGTTACACAAGAAAACAAAAATCTCAGGGGTGTTGTAGAGAAGCTTGTAGAAACTCAGTCAAGTTTGGTAGCCAGAGTGATAAGCTAGAAGAGAAGTATTGTCAGATGATGGAGCTATTTCAAACATCACAGAAGAGAATCAAAGAACATATTGAAGAACCTCTTGTTGAAGAATCAAAAGGATTTGACAAGATGAAGAACAGTGGTCAGGAGGAGAAGAAAGCAGTAGATGACAAGAAAAGGAAAAGGCAAAGGGTAGAAGAAAAGATTGGAAATGAAGTTAATCTTGCAAAGAATGAAACTGCTGAGGTAAAATAACTACTGCTTGTACATGTGTCAATAAGAAATCCTTGTACGTGTGTTTTTTCTTGTACGTTGTAACTCTTGCTGACTAGGAATTTAACTAAATGCAGGTTGCTATGATAAAGAAAATTAAACTAGAGAAAGCTCAAGAGATGAAGAAGTCAAACATTTGCAGAACCATCCCAAAGCCCAGAATAAGTAGAGGAATGGAAGTTGTCTTGACTTCACCAAATTCTTCTAACCTTGCAGCTCTTGGAACAATTCAAACTGCAGATATAAATGCAGTTGGTTTAGATGGAGATCCACTAAGTGATTATGTGGAGGTCATGGTCAACATTGTCTACCGTGATACAACCGTACTGCCTAGACCACTTGGGAGAATGACAAGGATGGGAAATGCGCAAGCTAAGTGCATTCCATGGCCAAGGAATCATGTTAGTATTTCTTAAACTTTGTATGAAAAAAATCTGCTCCTACTCAGTCAAGGTGCTCCTACTCAGTATTTCTTAAATATGTGCAGGTTACATTAAGAGATTTATATGAAAAAAATCTGCAAAACAAAATTAATAGACAAAACTCAGTCAAGGTACCAACGAAGCCAGGAGCTAATAAGAAATCTGCTCCTACTGAACAGGCATGTGCAGTATGATTATAGAACTCAGCAGTTATCACTCAGCAGTATTGTTTATGCTTCTGCTCCTACTAACATATTGACTCAGCAGGGTACTGGTGCACAAGGAACAACTCTTGAAGCAAATCCTGCTGCTGTTTATGCTTCTGCTACTGCTACTGCTTCTGCTAACACAGAGTCTCAAATGAATGAAAAGGTCTGTTACATATACTGCTTCTGCTCCAGCAATATCTGAACTGTTTCATGTACTAATACATGAAAAAATGTGCAGCTTCTGGATGAACCAGTCAGCAAAGTAATTATGGAGGAACCAGTCATGATCCAGGCAAAAGGTAGAGTGAAGAAACCAAATTTCAGAAACCAGAAACAAACTGCTGCTACTGCTACTGCTTCTGCTAACACAGAGTCTCAAATGCATGAAAAGGTATGTTACATGTACTGCTTTTGCTCCAGCAATATCTGAATTGTTTCGTGTACTAACACATGAAAAAATGTGCAGCTTGTGGATGAACAAGTCATGAGCCAGGAAACAAAGATCAAGAAACCAAGATCAAGAGTACCGAAGCAAACTGCTGCTCCTGCTGCTATAGCTACAATAGATTCGCAATTACCAGACAAGGCAAGTTACAGTTGTAAACTATTACAGTTGATCAGAATATTACACTAACAACACTATAAACTAAAAAATGTGCAGATTCTGGATGAACCAGACATGAGCCAGGCAAAAGTTAGAGAAAAGAAACCAAGATCAAGAGTACAGAAGCAAGATGCTTCTCCTGCTGCTACAGATTCAGTACCACACAAGGTAAGTAAACTCCTAAACTAGTCTGAACAATGCATACTACTGTTGAACTAGCTGCTCCTTCTGTTGAACTAGATGCTCCTTTTGTTGAAAATGTTGAACTGTTGAACTAGCTGCTCCTTCTGTTTGATCCTTCTGTTGAACTAGCTGCTCCTTCTGCTCCTTTTGTTGAACTGTTGAACTCAGACAAATCTTAACAATGCAGACTGATGATATTGCATGGTCTCAAACTCAGACAGCTCAGACAAGGGATTGCCAAGCAGCTGATGATATTGCATGGTCTCAGTTGTAAGATATGGCTGTGAACAATGGTTGTGGGATATGACTGTAAGATATGGCTGTGAACAAATGTAAGATATGACTGTAAGATATGACTATAATGTGGTTTGTAATATATGTGGTTTGTAATGTTACTATAAGATATGACTATAATGTGGTTTGTAATGTGGTTTGTAATGTGGTTTGTAATATATGTTAGCCATCACATGCGGGCCACTGTAATATGACTGTAAGATATGACTATAATATGCTGCTACAGATATGTCACTGTAGTACAAATTTGCTTTTGGCTAGGATTTAGAGGCACTATGGATAGTGCCTCAAAAAGTTGGGTTTTAGAGGCACTATCCATAGTGCCTCAAAAAGCTAGGTTTTAGAGGCACTATGGATAGTGCCTCAAAAAGCTGGTTTTTTTAGGCACTATGGATAGTGCCTCAAAAAGCTAGGTTTTAGAGGCACTATGGATAGTGTCTCAAAAAGCTGGTTTTTTGAGACACTATGGATAGTGCCTAAAAAAGTTGGGTTTTAGAGGCACTATGGATAGTGTCTCAAAAAGTTGGGTTTAGAGGCACTCTAATTTGTGCCTTAAGTTGGTTTTTGAGGCACTAGTCATAGTGCCTCAATTGGCTAGGATTTAGAGGCATTAGTCATAGTGCCTCAATTAACTATGATTAGAGGCACTTTTTAAAACTGCCTCAAAAAACTTTTACCTACACGACCGTCTCCGGCACTTTTTTTAATGCCTCAAAAACTTAATTGTGGCACTAATTTAACTATTGGAGTGCCTCTGAATACTGTACCTGCCATAGTGACAGGTAACATGCATGCCTTCGCCCCCAGAAGTCAGAGAAGGGAATTATGGCACCCTTTACTCCGAGACCGAGGGCTGGAAAGTTTCCAGGATAAGGTAATTACCACGTTCGCTGAACTCGTCATCTCCATCGGTGCATTGGTTGAAGATGTATCTACGTACCGTTTCAGTGTGGTCTGCATAAAACTGAACCACTGGCCACCAGCTAATCCTGAAACTAAACATGCACTGCTAGCTAGTTGTCCTATCTAAACCGGCCAACCTTTTCATCATCAGCTATGTAACAGAAAATCCGAAACAGTGATGAACCGACGATAGCTATGTTGCGGCCCGGCCGCACATGTCGTGGGGGCACCAGGAACAGATCATGGAATTGGAAGCAGGAGAGGCTTTGTTTGATCGTTCGATGCCGTCCATACCTCACTCGGATCAGATAAAAGCTGGCACCACCACGGCATCATGGCCGCCGGGAAGGCAGTTAGGCAGGTATTGGCGTATTGCATCCCCTCCCATGCTCATGCTCATGCTCATGCTCTGTCTGTCTATGCTGTGCTACGCTCGCTCAGTGGTCATCTCGATCGATCCACACATGCATGTGTCCATGTGTGTGTCCCCCTCGATCGAGTGCGCATGCATGACAGGGGGTCTTGATTGCCTGCCCACGATTATATTCGGATAGGGTTTTCGGATTTGACATAACATGCATGCACAAAAGGAGCTTTGTGCTAGACTAGATAGATGCAACACCATGCATGTTGTCCCTCCAGCGCTTTGCACCATACTATACACAGGTGATATATATATGTGGATTACCTCCGCTGACGACCAATGCGTACGTTGGTAGAACAAAGCATTTCCCGTATGTTTTCCTTCTCTCCGACCATGAGCATTCGACTGCTGATGACGATGTTTCACACTTCTCTACTCTAGCTAGGGGACAGGGATTTGCCTCCACCCAGCTGGTTCATTCATATTATTTTAGGATTAGTGCCCTGGTACGAACGCAAGGTTGCCACTGGACGGAGCCAAGGGGGACAGCCTTGGATGTACAACGAATTGTAAATTGGAAGCATTAGCGGGAATGTAGCTGGATTCCTACACTGCACTGTACTGTGCTGTGCATGTCATGTCTCGGTCCATCAGCCGTGTCCATCCGTCGTTTTGGAATCCGACTTCAGATGACCATAAAGCACGGATGCAATTAGGATCATTCTCAGCTCACTTCCTACCATGCTCAACCTGTTGCCGGCCGGAGCTTTGAGCCAGATAGTTTCAGCTGTGAACGCTGCTGTAAAAAAAAAAGAAAAACATTTTTGCTGTTGTAACAGTTGGTTGGACGAAAGCAACAGCTGAGCCTGAATCCTTTGTCACCTCGATCGATTTGTTTTTATCAGGACGTGACATGGCTTCGGTTTTCCTGCCATGCGTTGACCTGGGTTGGCCTAGAGCTAGCAACGGCTAGCGCGCGGCTGGCTGCGCCCAACATTCAACGCCCAACGGTACGCATGTCGCCGGCATAAATACTCCTGCCATGCCATACCATGCATGCAATACGTAGTACGTACTCCTGTACGTATTAAGAGAAAAGGGTGTATGTGTACAGTAGTAGTGGGAGGAGTACTATGTACGCACACACACAAACGCTGGCACAGTTATTATGGTCGATGATGATGATACGCTGGCTGCCTCTTGGACGCGGGCACCAGCGGCTAGCTAGGCCTAGCGTACCTAGCGCCGTAGCGGCACCGGCGCGCGGAGTTTAAATGAGGCGCGCATGTAACCGTGTCCCCAGATTCACAGACAGCATTGCTGCTGCCTCCGATCCGGCGCTACTCTCTCGGCTCGATCGTGAGCCAACTGTACGTACGTGCGATGAGACCTGCCGACGGCGGCCCTTGCGAAGTTGCAACGAGAGAGGCACCGTGACTGGCGAAGTCAAAGATGATCTAGCACAATCACCGTTGGCTGGAACAATAAGACCTTTCAACTGGAAACCCCACGCACTCTCTATCGCTACGTACTACGTACTCCCTCCGTTTTAAAATATAAGATGTTTTAGATTTCTGAAAAAAATGTATCTAGACTTGTTTTAGTGTGTAAATTCATTTAAAACATGAGTGAACCTATATACTAAAACAAATCTAGATATATTCACTTCATAAAGCTAAAACATTTTATATTTTGGAACGGAGGGAGTACGTTGGTAGTGCCATGTTCCTGTGTCCCACGGGGTTGGCCGGGCCGGGCGGCTAGCTGACCTGACCTGAACGGAAATGGGTAGGACTGCTAGCTAGCCGACGAAGATCATGAATAGTGTAACCTCCAAGGCGCAGATCCCGGTGCCGAGAGCAAGCGGTAGAGACGTACGGCCTCTCTGTCATGACTCTGCTGGCTGGCACGACGCCATCATCGCGCGCCAAGGATGAGCCGGCAGCAGTAGCCGGCCTATGAGCTGTGTTGCATCATACGCGCGCGCGCGCGGATGCCAACAGTTCCGCGCCCAGCCAGCCGACGGGGCCGGCCGGCCGTCGTCCCCGACTGCGGAAACATCCGCGGCCCGTCGCTTCCATTCCATCGACCCATGACCATGCATGCTGACGCGGACGTGCTCACTTGCGTGCACACCGCCGCGTTGAAAGGGGGCCGCCACCGCACGACGGCTACATACTCCCGTCTCGTCTCGGCCACCCTGGCTCCGAAAGCGACCAGCTGCATCGTCCCTGCGGGCTACGGGTACCAAACGGCGGTCTGCCTAGTGCTTAATAAGAGAGGCCATGATCGATCATCAGAGGATAATAATCCTCCGCTCCGCCGGTGCGTACGTGCGGCGGGATTTGTCTCGACCCTCGACGCCGGCCGTGGCTGGCGCGCGCATGCACGGTTTCAGATTGACCGGCAGTAATTAGTGGCCGGTGCACGGCGAGCAGCAGGGGACGGGGCCCCCCCTGCTAGTAGCTTTCATTTTCATTTTCTTACGGCCGGAGGAGATAGAGCAAGCGAATCTCGCTCAATTACTGGAACCGTGCGCAGACACAGAGTACTTGCGGCGCACATGCCGTTTATGTTGCAGCTTTAAAGAATCCGCCAGAGATCTTGCATTGCATTGCATTGCATGCGCCCCCGGCCGGCCCCCTCAGCCCTGACCCTGATGAGCCACTAATCGCCCGTCCCCCGTTATAAAGCTCCCTTCGTCGACCTGGCTGCCTTCTGGGGCCTGCTCGACATTGAGTACCGCATTCACATGCGTATATGTACCCCCCGGCCCTGCCTGCCGTGCCACTTTCTTTTGTTAGGATCAAACACGACAAGGACACGGATGCTGGATGCATGCCCATCGATATTGAACGCACGGGTGTATTCTTATAACTAAGAGCTCTGTTGTTCATTAGTTATTGTACGTACTTAGTAAGTAGTGGTGTGATCAGAAGCTAAGACGAGCATGCAATTAGAGATATATATGCTACTCCTCCTACTTTGTTGGCATCCATCCATCCATCATGTGCTGCTCTCGATCGACCTTGTGTTCAAAATATCTACTACTACTCCATCGACTCAAGGATGGTTGACGTCAACGTTTGCAAAACTGAGACAGGGTTATATATCATCACGAGTCATGACAGCGCAGCAGATGCATGTGGTGCAAAAGGGATCTCACACCCGCTTGTTTCTTTCTCAGGTTGTTGTTTCCCACCGCGTTGACAGCGCAAAAGTGGGATACTGCTAATAACTGCAGACGGCCGGCGGGGAGTAGCAGGTGCAGTCATAGTAAACACAGGACACAGAGCATAGGGAGGGAGGGAGAAACTGCTACGAGTAACAAAAAGAACTCAATGTGAAGATATCCCGGGAAAAATGAAAAGACTCGCGAAAGAATTCTATTCTACTAGTAGCTGACTATTCAACCCCTCTTGGTCTTCTTGGATTCTAAGAACAGAACGGAGCAGAGCGGCGCATGACAGGAAACCGCTCTGGATCCTACAACCAGCAGCAACAGCGACAGCAGCTCTTACTTGGGAATATGCTCGTTCGTCACCACCTCTGGATTGTGTCACCTCCGTCTCTGCACACCTGCGGAGAAAATGGTCAGAAATCGAGTTGTGTGAGATTCAAGTGCTGCCGTCTCCGTCAGATGGAGAAAAAGGGTCGGGGAGAATGCTCTCACTTGTCTCGTGGGCATCGGTTTGACGGCAGCAGCGGGGTACTGCACTTGCAGGTAGCCGCCCAGATGAGAAGCAGGGGCATTCAGTGGAGACTGCGCAAGTCGCGGGGCAAAAAAACGGAGTGGAAATTAGGCACCGTAAACACAGGTTAATAAGGAGTCAAATGCCGCTTGACGCTGATACGTACCTCGAACTCGTACCCCGTCGTGGCCAGGAAGGCGCAGGAGAAGTCGGCCGCACTGCCCATCCCCATCATGGAACCGGCCGCGCCGCCGTAGCCGCTGCCCTCCGGGGAGCTCAGCACCTGCCGGTGGCAAATGCATGCACGTCAGAAGAATGGAAAAGGAGACTGGGCTGTAGTCTCTAGGCACGAAGAATGTCTGGCCGATGGGACTGCGCAACCCGTGCGTACCTTGGCGTGCTTGAAGAAGGCCGGCGAACTGGCCGTGTCTTCGAGCAGAGTCGACGCGACGGCGGCCATCTTGCTCTGCCGCCGCGCCCCTGCAGGCTCCGCCGTCCGGCTTCCTCTCCTTGCGGCACGCGCATTGGCATTGGCGAGCGCCGCGGCGGCGCCTTCGTCGGAGCCGGCCGAGTGCTGCTGGCGCGGTCCGGACGAGGCGTCGGAGACCATGGACAGGTCGTCCTCCTCCGCCTCCTCCTCGGAGTAGTCGCAGCCGTAGCCGTAGCACGGCTGCGGCGACAAGCCGTGGAGGCGCGCCGTGTCGTAGGTGTAGGTGTAGGAGTAGGAGGAGCGGTCGTCGTCCAGGTAGGTGGTCCAGCCGGACTGGCAGCCGCTGCTGCACTCCGAGCCCGGCGCCGCCGCCGCCGCCATCCTCGCGTCCTCCTCCATTCCCACCATCATCGAGCTACCCGTCCTCACCTCGGACGAATGCCGCACGCACACATACACCGGTAGTACTACGAGCCACTACACTAATCTAACACTAGGCCGATGACTGATGGGGTGGCACAGCTCCAGAGCGAGCGAGGACGGAGGAGGCGTTGTGGTAGTAGTAGTCGTGTAGCGGACTTAATAAGACGGATCGATCGGCAGTACAAGGGGCGTTAGTGCGTCACTAAGTAGGGAGGAGGAGGCCGGCCCCGCCCGGCTGTGACGGGAGTGGACATTGATCTCTCGCCTCGGTCACTGACGGGTGGGGCAGGTGGACCGTATTGGCGAGGGAGGAGATGGAGATCACGTGCAGTACAGCGAGGCGACGGGGGGTGGACGGGACGGACCGTCGTTGCCCGGGTACCGTGGTACTGTTACGTGGTCCGACCCGCGCGACTCATCCCGTGACAGGGAGCAAAGCAAAAAGCTTCCCCGTCATCGCGGACGAACGGCTATGAGAATCCTACACGGACCAGGTCGGTGTCTACACCGCCCGCACGCGCATGGGCCTGGTCCAGTTCAGTGTACAGGTCCTCTTCTCTTTTTTGTGTTTTTTTTTCTTTTCTGCTAGTTTCTTTTTTTTGAAAGGGACTAGTTTATTTTTCTTTTATTTAGTAATTATTTTGTTCAGATTTAAAACTGTTCAAATCAAAACTGCTCAAATTGAAAAAATAAATAAAGAAAAGGCAGTGCGGGCACGCCCAACCAGTGGCGGAGCCGTCACATTTTTTTTTGAAATGGAGAACAACGAAGGAGGGCTAGGCCGGAGGTGGGTGGAGGAGGGGGTCACCGGAGATGGTGGAGTAGGAGGAGGCCGCACCGGAGGAGGTGTTCGCCAGAGGTGTGGTGGTGGACGAGGAGGAGGAGGAGTTACGGATGGCACCCGCCGGGTTCGGGGCCGGGTTTGGGGCCCCCATACTCGCACCCGACCCTCCTACCCGCCCCTGAACCCGTCGCCGGGTCTAGATTTCCACCAAACCCGCCCCCCGACGGGTACCCGCTAAGCTACATGACAGCAGCATTTTGACAACAAATAGACTAGTTACAGCAGCATTTTGACAGCTTTGAAGCATTATGACAGCAAATAGACATGAAATGGACAATATTTCAAGCATTATGATAGCAAATAGCAAGAATAACTCACACGATAATGACAATTCATAACAGGAACAACAACAAACATCAATTAGACATGAAATGGACAATATTTCAAGCATTACAAGTTTACAATCAGGAATAACAACAAACAGGAACAATAAATATAGTCCAAGACCTCCTGGTCACATGGCAATAACAAATAGGCACACAACAAGTACACAAATCACAAGATTCATAACTGCAGTCCACGGGACAACAAGAACACACAAAGATATTCATCCATTCAAGATCCAAGATCCAACTCCCAGCTCCAAGCTCCAAGCAACAAGTAGGACGTGTCACATGGAGGGCAATCATGAATCCTAGTAACATTATACATTGCCAAAGTTAGTAGTTTTCATTGCAGCAGCGGTCATAGAAATATTGTAGAAATAAGCACAATCATACTAACATCATTCTCTTCTTGTTTGTCTTTAAGACAAGTCCAAAAACCGCCTTCACCAATATCTTAGGTTGAAGACAAGGAACATTCTCCAGCTGGTTGATATCCATCTCCTTCCACTTCATAATCCTCGATCAATCGATGGAGATTAGCAACTACACAAACAACCTTTTCTATGCATTCATAAGAGGATGGCTCAATGCCATGGAGCATTGCAAAACATGCAACCAACATTTGCCCCTTATATCTAGGGTCAAGTAGTGTAGCTATGCCCATCAGCCCTTGGACATCTTTCCAGTATTTATCAAATTTTTCTGTCATGTTATTGCTCATTTCTTGGATAACCAAATCACTAGAGGTTGCGCACTGCCCAATTTTCATCTTGATTTCACATATCTTAGGAAAGTATACACTGGCGGTGACATAATCGGTGCCTGAGAACAAGGTAGTTATCTCATAGAACAACCTTAGCCTAGGTACAACCTCAGCAGCAAAGTCCCACTCGTCGGTAGTAGGCAATGTTTCATATTGCTTGTCTACTATTTTGGCTCTTTCAAATACAACTCTATAAGGCAAAGCTATGTCAAGCATGACAAAAGTGGAATTCCACCTAGTCTTACAATCTAGTCTCAACTTTCTAGTGAATTTTACTTTTCTTATACTTAGCCATCTCTTCAAATTTCTCAGCTCTCTTTGGTGTGGCAGTCCAATATGCAACACTTTCTCTAATATTGTGTATAGCTGACTTCATCACATCTAAGCCATATTTTACTATGAGATTTAAGATATGAGCACAACAGCGCATATGAAGCATTGTACCTTCTAAGAGTAGCTTAGACTTGCCTATTTTTCTCACCATGAGGTCAAGTGCCTTGTCATTTGATGTGCAATTGTCAACTGTAATTGTCATGAGCTTCTCATCAAGGTTCCATTGCATTAAGGTATCATGCAGCTCTTCAGCTATAACATCTACGGTATGAGGTGCTGGCACATATATAAACCTACAATAGTGGACATCAAAGATTCATCAAGAATAATACATGGTTCAGCTATGAAAACATCATTTTTCAAGTGGACAACAAAGATTCATCAAGAATAATACATGGTTCAGCTATAAAAACATCAGTTTTTCAAGTGGACAACAAAGATTCATCAAGAATAATACATGGTTCAGCTATATACCCCACAAGAATGCTTTGCAACTTCCATGATTCATCAATAAAATGACCTGTAACAGCCATATACCCCTTATTTTGGTTATCAGATGTCCACATATCAGTGGTGTCAGCTACCCTTGACTGCAGCATAGTCATGTACTCAATTGCAATCTTTTTTTCCTTGTCATATCTTCCTATTATATCCTTCCTACAAAACAAAAGACAAAGGTTAGCTCATTATTCACACAAGAAAATGGCAGAAATAAATAGTAGACTATAGTGCATGAAGCAACCTGATAGTGTTCCTTGTATGCAGTTTAAACAATGGCTGGACTGCATGAATAAACCTCCTAAATCCAGCATGGTCCACGATACTCAATGGATAGTCATGCAACACTATCATGTTACCAAACTCTTCTCTAGCAGTCTCTTGATCAAATGTATAGCTCCCAACATTCACCTTGCCATCAACTTCAGCAGTCATCCTCAATGAAGACTGACTCAACGATTTCCCCCCTTGAGCTTCAACTTTAGGACCCTTTGAGAACATATCTTCAAATGGTCACGTAAATGAGAAGTGCCACTCTTGGATGCTGCACTAAGCGCTTTGTTACAGTAGTTGCATATCCCCTTCCACTCTCCACGCACAAATGTCTTTGTCATCTCGAGCCACACATTAGAAGTAAGCCTGCGTGTCCTAGCACCATTCACCTCCACCACTTCATCATCGGATATGTCTTTCACCGATTCAGATGTACCACTACATGAAATGGAGCATATATTTAGCTAGCAATAAATAATCTCTAGTAGCTATATATAAAATAGAACAATAGCTATGCCCAATAGAACAATAACTAGCTATTGTACCATTACCATACCACTAACTAGTAGCTAGATAACATCACTAGCAATACACACAGTGCCTTGTTATTGCAATAAACCCTAGAGAATCACCTAAACACTAGTAGTACTACAGTAAGAAACTAAGAACATTACTTTTCAGCAAGAAAACTCCCTTGGAGTAGAAGACTTGGCCTTCTCTGCAGGTTGGTCGCCGGTGGCGTGCTTCCCCTTCTTCTCGACTCGACCGTCGACATCGGAGGACGGAGTGACAGGTGTGCAGCCACGACCCCACTTCCGGCTAGCTCCGGTCACATGCACTGGGGGCAAAACGGCGCGCACACTACCTCTGCCTCCTTGCCCTTGCGCACCCACGGAGGTCGAAGGCGAGAGGGCCGAAGATGCTGGAATGCCCAGGAGGAAGCCCATCCTTGCGTCGCTTCCCCGCGGCCGATCTACGGCTAGGGCATCTCTGTTTCACGCGCCACCTCGGATGAGCTAGGGACGGCGCCGGTGTTGCCCTCCTGGTCAAGCTCGACGGCCTCGGCCTCCATGGATGTGTGGCGTGGCCGGCCAACGACGTTGCAGGACGGCAGGAGGCAGGACCGCAGGAGGGAGATGAGGTCGGGACTCGGGAGAGAGAGAGACTGAGAGAGGAGAGAGGGCAGGGGCACAGGGCCTCACGGGGTCGTCGGGATGTTTTGGCGGCGGGGTTGGTGGGAGTCTGGCGTCTGGGAAGGAATTAGGGATTCAGGGAAGTGGGGTGGGCCGATGGGATTATTGGATCGCCGATCGTGTGGCTGTGGAGTGGTGTGGAGGATGTTAGGGTTTCTATTAGTCAATGACATTAGGGTCCCACATTCATTGGCGGGTATGCGGGTTATAGGGTCCGGGTTTGGCACCCCCATACCCGCCCCCGGTAGACCCGCCGGGTCTAACTTTTTACCGATAAGCGGACCCGTGGTTTTTTTTCTCACCCATAGCCTCCCCATTTGTTGCGGGTACCCATCGGTTAGCGGGTATCGGGTACCCATTACCATCCGGACACCGACGGGTCCCATTGAATCAAATTTCCGTGGCGCATATGTCTATATGCTTCACAGAATCATCACTTTCTGTGGCACACGGGCAAATATGCGCCACCGAAATTTGGTCGCCCAACCCTGCTGGTGGGTCCCACATTATTTCTGTGGCTCATGGGTTTTTGTATGCCCCACAGAATTCTGAAGTTTATGTGGCGACTTGGCTTGGCGTGCGCCACTGGATTTTAACCGTGGCACATGACATAAAATATGCGCCACAGAAAGGCTATAGCTATTTTTCTAGTAGTGTTCTGACCGCACTTGCCGGTGTATAGGAACACCCCCTTGGCTACCTCTGCGCGTGGTTGCTACTTGCTAGGTAGGGCGCAAACCTAGCCCAACTGCGAGCATAATTTCATGTAGCCTAAGGACCCGACATGTCCAACCATTTTGGCCTAAATATGTGGCCCATGGAGGGTCATGCCCGACCCATGGTCTAGATTAGGCCCATCCCATGGGCCATTTTTTGGGTTGGGTTGGGCTTCCCATGTTCATGTTTGTCCGGGGCAACGGGACATGCTCCACAGTGCAAGGATTGTGTTGCGCGGTCTAGTTCCGTCTATTGCGTATGAAATTTGTTTTATAGGAGGTGTTGCCTATGTTCGGCCTTATTTTCTTCTAGAACTGGGTTATAACCTCGGCTTCTGCATCATTAATGCATAACGTCTTTTTATTGTGAATTTTTAGAATTTGGTTATTAAATCCAAAGGTTACTCAAGATCGATACAAAAATCAACCATCAAAATACAAAAAATAAAATAAAAATGGCTACACATCTTGTAATCTTCTAGTCAGTCGCTAGCCAACCATGGGAGTAGATACCACGTGCAATCATCAGCAGTCTGTTGCATCTAGTAGTCATAAGTTTCTGCTGATCTACCGTGAGTAGAAAAGTCCATAATTGGATCCAGTGTGGTGTTATGTGAATAATCTGTAAAAAAATGGAACCTTGGGGATTATTAAATACAATGTTATTCCTATATTTTCATATCAACTAACATAAAGATGACACACCAATGTTTATTCTTGCTTTATTTTCTTATCAATCCCATTATGCTAATTCCCAAAATTGTTTGTGATATTGGTAGTTACTGCAATATTATAGGTAAAAAAGACAATTCGTAAAACAATTTTAGCACATGGATATGATATAAGTAAATGCTCTATGGTCCCCTATGATTCACAAAAGCAACATTTTAAAACTATTCTAATTTATTTTTGATAAGTTATCTTTAGCGAACAAAACTCTTTCTATTAAAGAACCGTAGGGGTTCGTAGCATGGAAAATAAAAAATTCTACCGCATGCACACAAACAAGCCAAGATCTATCTACTAGATTGTAGCAACGAGTCGATAGAAGCACTCACCCTCGAAGATTCCAAAGCGGTTAACGAGAGCAGATTCTCGTGGGTGATGTAGTAGTAGACTTGTTGATCTCAAGATAGCGTAGACGATCCTTCCGGCGCTGCGTTCCGACAGCGCTTCCGTAGTCGGTCACATGTTCGGTACTCGATGAAGACCTTCCTCTCCCTTGTTCCAGCAGACAGTGGAGGTTGTAGTTCTCCCCTCGTGATTCTGGCAGCACGACGGTGTGGTGTCGGAAGTAGAGGGAAGATCCCGCAGGGCTTCGCCTAAGACGGTGTGAGTTATGGTGGATCTAGGGTTTCCCGGTGATCTAGGGTTTAGAAGACCGGGAGGAGGAGGAGGTGTCGGCGGCGGTTAGGGAGGCGACACGATGACATGCGGCGGCGGCGCACGGGTGTGGGAGGGCAAGGGCTTGTGTATTTGGGGCAGCCCTCCCCCTCTATTTATGAGAGGGGGGCAGCCTAGAGAGAGGGGAGTTTGAATCCACTTCCAAACCCAAGTTGGAAGGACTCTTTCCTTCTTTCACTAGGAAACCATTGTTCTAGTTTGACTTTCAATTTAGAGTTTTAATTCTCTCTCACAAATGTCCACACCAAGTGACCTAGGATATGATCCAATCATTCCACTTACCCATGACACATTCATGGACCATCCCCCTTCCGGTCCGGTGAACCTTCTAGAACCTTCTAGAATCTCTCCGATGAAAACATCGAAATCATTCCCGAACTCCGAAATCGGACTTTCCTTATATGAATCTTATTTTCCGAACCATTCCGGATCTCCTCGTGATATCACGGATCCCATTCGAGACTCCGAACAACATTCGGTATCCCTACTAACATTCCATATCTACTAAACAACATTGAATCCTTAAGTGTGTCTCCCTACGGTTCGTGAATTATGCGGACATGACCGAGACACTTCTCCGATCAATAACCAATAGAGGAATCTAGAAATTCATATGGCTCCCACATATTTCTACGATTACTTTGCGATCGAATGAACCACTTACATACGATACCAATTTCCCTTTGTCTCATGATAGTTTACTTATCTGAGGTTTTGATCATCGGTATCTCTGCGTACCTAGTTCAACCTCGTTACCGATAAGTACTCTTTTCTCATTCCCGTGATATGTGATCCCTTGTGAGCTAGTCACATGCTTGCAAGCTAATTGGATGACATTCCACCGAGAGGGCCCAGAGTATATCTATCCGTCATATGATTGGACAAATCCCACTCTTGATCCATGTGCCTCAACCCATACTTTCCGAACACTCAATGCCACCTTTATAGCCACCCAGTTACGGTGTGGTGTTTGATGTCATCAAAGCGTCCTTCCGGTGATGGTGATTAGCATGATCTCATGGTCGAAGGAATTAGGTTACTATGTATCAGAAAGCTTATAGCAAACAAACTATTGAAATGACTTGATCTTCATGCTACGCTTATCTATAGGAGTATGTACATCACACCATTCTCCTAATGATATGATCTCGTTGTTAATAAAATCTCAATGTTCATGATCGAGAAACCACGATCATCTATTAACCAACAAGCTAGTATTATAAAGAGGCTTTACTAGGGACTCTAATTCAGTTTACAAATCACACAAGTATTAATGTTTCTGGTTAATATTGTTATAGCATGAATGTAAATATTTATCATAAACACAAATATATAATAATAACCACTTTTATTATTGCCTCTAGGGCATATCTCCAACAGTCTCCCACTTGCACTAGAGTCAACTAATCTAGATTACATGGTAATATACCGAACACCCATGGCGGTTCTGTGCTGGTCATGTTTTGCCCTCGGGAGAGGTTTAGTCAACGGATCCGCCACATTCAGATCTGTGTGTACTTTGCAAATCTTTATGTCATCATCTTGGACATGCTCTCGATTAGCGCGAAAACATAGCTTGATATGCTTCAGCTTCTTGTGTGACCTTGGTTCTTGCGCATTGCCTATGGCGCCCATGTTATCACAATAGATAGACATTGGGTCCAGCGCACTTGGAACCACACCGAGCTATGTAATGAACTCCTTCATCCATATCGCCTCTTGTGAAGCCTCCGAAGCAGCTATGTATTCCGATTCTGTTGAAGATCTCGCCACAACGCTTTGCTTTGCACTCCTCCAGCTAAATGCCGCACCTTTCAAAGTAAATATGTATCCAGATTGAGATTTAGAATCATCTGGATTGGTGTTCTAACTAGCATCGGTGTAACCATTAACAACGAGTTGTTCATCACCTCCATAAGAAAGAACCATATCCTTAGTTCTTCTCAAGTACTTAAGGATGTTTTTAACCGCTGTCCAATGATCTACTCCTGGATCACTTTGATATCTGCTAGTCAAACTAACAGCATATGCAATGTCGGGTCTAGTACATAGCATGGCATACATAAGAGATCCTATGGCTGAGGCATAGGTGTTGGATATATGCCCGCAATAATAAATGTAGTTATTATTATATCTTTGTGTTTATGATAAATGTTTACATTCATGCTATAACAGTATTAACCAGAAACATTAATACTTGTGTGATTTGTAAACTAAATTAGAGTCCCTGGTAAAGCCTCTTTATAATACTAGCTTGTTGATTAATAGATGATCATAGTTTATTGATCATGAACATTTGAGATGTTGTTAATAACAAGGTATATCATTAGGAGAATGTTATGATGGACATACTCCTATAGATAAGCGTAGCATAAAGATCAAGTCATTTTAATAGTTCAATTGCTATAAGCTTTCTGATACATAGTAACCTAATTTCTTTGACCATGAGATCATGCTTATCACCATCACCGGAAGGATGCTTTGATGACATCAAACACCACACCGTAACTGGGTGGCTATAAAGATGGCATTGAGTGTTTGGAAAGTATGGGTTGAGACACATGGATCAAGAATGGGATTTGTCCATCCATATGACGGATAGATATACTCTGGGCCCTCTCGGTGGAATGTCATCCAATTAGCTTGCAAGCATGTGACTAGCTCACAAGGGATCACATATCACGAGAACGAGAAAAGAGTACTTATCGGTAACGAGGTTGAACTAGGTATGCAGAGATACCGACGATCAAAACCTCGGATAAGTAAACTATCATGAGACAAAGGGAAATTGGTATCGTATGTAAGTGGTTCATTCAATCGCAAAGTAATCATAGAAATACGTGGGAGCCATATGAATTTCCAGATTCCTCTATTGTTTATTGATCGGAGAAGTGTCTCGATCATGTCCGCATAATTCACGAACCGTAGGGAGACACACTTAAGGATTCGATGTTGTTGAGTAGTTATGGAATGATGAGAAAGAGACCGAATGTTGTTCAGAGTCTCAGATGGGATCCGGGATATCACGAGGAGATCCGGAATGGTCCGGAGAATAAGATTCATATAAGGAAAGTCCTGTTTCGGAGTTGGGGAATGATTCTGGTGTTTTCACCAGGAATGTTCTAGAAGGGTCCGGAAAGTCCGGCACTCCGGAGGGGAAGGGTACATGAATGTGTTATTACAATGTGGAATGGTTGCATCATGTACTAGGTCACTTGGCTGTGCAAAATAAAGGAAGAAATCAAATCCTAGTTTGAAAGTCAAACGCCAATTTGAAAAAGTCAAACGACAAGTTTGCTTGGTGGAGGGAGAGTAGGAAACCTACTTGGGGAGGAGTTCCTCTCCCTCCACCCGCCGGCCAAGGAGGCCGACTTGGGGGAGGACTCCCTCCTCCCAAGCCGCGCCCTCCCACCTATATAAGGAGGGGCAGGGCTGCCCCTCTTCCCTACACCCAACACACCCAAACCCTAGCCCTCTCCTCCAAGTCGCCGGCGCCACCACCTGCTTGGGCCGTCGCCGCTGCCGCCTAGGGCACCTCCAACTCGGCGAGTTGGGGTGTTCCCCAAACCCTAGCCGCCGGCTACACCCTCCCCTTGGTGCCCTCTAAACCCTAGATCACCAAGGCCTCTCTCATAGTCCACCATACTCGCTCCGGCTTCAGGCGAAGCCCTGCGAGATCTCCCCTCTACTTCCGGTACCACGCCATCGTGCTGCCGGAATCGCGAGGAGAGTGCTACAACCTCTGCTGCCTGCTGGAACAAGGGAGAGGAAGGTCTTTATCGAGTACCGAACGTGTGACCGACTGCGGAAGCGCTGCCGGAAGGATCGTCTATGCGATCTTGAGATCGGCAAGAGTACGACTACATCACCCACGAGAATCTGCTCTCGTTAACCGCTTTGGAATCTTCGAGGGTGAGTTCCTCTATCGACTCGTTGCTACAATCTAGTAGATAGATCTTGGCTTGTTTGTTTGCATGCGGTAGAATTTTTTTGTTTTCCATGCTACGAACCCCTACAATAGGGAGTCTTACTCATCCTTTATCTATCTTCTGCCGTTGCAGGACTTTGAGTTTTACTCAAGGTCGTATTGGGAAACATGGGCAAGAACCCTTTCTTGCTATCTTCCATTGCAAACCTCTTTAGAACTTTGTCCAAATATGTACTCCGTGACAATTATATTAGGCGTCTCGATCTATCTCTATAAATCTTTATGCCTAATATGTAAGCTGCTTCGCCAAGATCTTTCATTGAAAAACTATTATTAAAATAATCCTTGACACTATTAAGAAGGTCTACATCATTCCCAATCAACAATATGTCATCTACATATAGTATTAAGAATGCTACAGAGCTCCCACTCACTTTCTTGTAAATACAAGCTTCTCCATAAGTTTGTATAAAGCCAAGGCTTTTGATTAGCTTATAAAAACGTTGATTCCAACTTCGGGATGCTTGCTTCAATCCATAAATGGACCGTTGAAGTTTGCATACCTTGTTAGCATCTTTTAGGATCGACAAAACCTTTGGGTTGTACCATATACAACTCTTCATCAATGTCTCCATTGAGGAACGCCGTTTTGACATCCATCTGCCATATCTCATAATCATAATATGCAACGATTGCTAACAAAATCCTCACAGACTTTAGCTTCTCTACCGGTGAGAAAGTCTCATCGTAGTCAACTCCTTGAATTTGTCGAAACCCTTTTGCGACAAGTCGAGCTTTATAGACAGTAAGATTACCATCAGCATCTGTTTTCTTCTTGAAAATCCATTTGTTCTTGATAGCCTTCCGGTAAGTCCACCAAAGTCCATACTTGGTTTTCGTACATGGATCAAATCTCGGATTTCATGGCTTCTTGCCATTTATTGGAATCTGGGCGCATCATCGCTTCCTCATACGTCGCAGGGTCATCGGTGTTGTCCACCAACATGACACTCATAACGGGATCATACCAATCAGGAGTGGTACAAACTCTCGTTGACCTGCGAGGTTCTGTAGTTACTTCAACCGAAGTTTCATGATCAACATCATTAGCTTCCTCTCTTATTGGTGTAGGCGCCACAGTAACTACTTCCAGTGCTGCGCTACTCGCAAGTTCGAGAGAAGGTTCAACAACCTCGTCGAGTTCTACTTTCCTTCCAGTCACTTCTTTCGAGAGAAACTCCTTCTCTAGAAAGGATCCATTCTTGGCAATGAAGATTTTGCCCTCGGATCTATGATAGAAGGTATAACCAATAGTTTCCTTCGGGTATCATATGAAGACGCATTTATCCGCTTTGGGTTCAAGCTTGTCGGGCTGTAACTTCTTTACATAAGCTTCGCAACCCCAAACTTTAAGGAACGACACTTTAGGTTTCTTCCCAAACCATAATTCATACGGTGTCGTTTCAACGGATTTAGATGGTGCCCTATTTAAAGCGAATGCGGCTGTTTCTAATGCATAACCCCAAAATGATAGCGGTAAATCTGTAAGTGACATCATAGAACGAACCATATCTAAGAGAGTTTGATTACGACGTTCGGACACACCATTACGTTGTGGTGTTCCCGGCGGTGTCAATTGTAAAAGTATTCCGCATTTCTTCAAATTCTCGCCAAACTCGTAACTTAGATATTCACCTCCACGATTAGATCGTAGAAATTTAATCTTCTTGTTACGTTGATTCTCTACCTCACTTTGAAATTCCTTAAACTTCTCTAAAGTTTCGGACTTATGTTTCATGAAATAGATATACCCATATCTACTCAAGTCATCCGTGAAGGTAAGAACATAGCGATAACCACCGCACGATGCTACACTCATTGGACCACACACATCGGTATGTATGATTTCCAATAAGTCTGTAGCTTGCTCCATCATACCAGAAAATGGAGTCTTAGTCATTTTACCCATCAGACATGCTTCGCATCTTCTAGTGATTCGAAATCAAGTGATTCAAGAAGTCCATCGGAATGGAGTTTCTTCATACGCTTCACTCCAATATGACCAAGACGACGTGCCACATATAGGTCGAGTTATCACTCAATTTCAAATGTTTAGCTTTAATGTTATTAATGTGTGTATTACCACAATCGAGATTCAATAAGAATAGACCATCTATCAAAGGTGCATGTGCATAAAACATATTACTCATATAAATCGAACAACCATTATTCTCGGACTTAAACAAGTAACCGTCTCGCAATAAACATGATCCGGATATAATGTTCATGCTCAACGCAGGCACCAAATAACAATTATTTAAGTATAAAACTAATCCCGATGGTAGATGAAGAGGTATCGTGCCGACCGCGATCACATCAACCTTTGATCCATTTCCAACGCACATCGTCACCTCATTCTTTGCTAGTTTCCCTCTATTCTGCAGCACCTGTTTCGAGTTACAAATATGAGCAACCGAACCAGTATCAAATACCCAGGCACTACTACGAGTACTACTGAGATACACATCAATAACATGTATATCGGATATACCTTTCTTCTTGATGTTGCCGTTCTTCAAATCCGCCAAGTACTTAGGGCAATTCCGCTTCCAGTGACCCTCTCCCTTGCAGTAAAAGCACTAAGTATCAGCCTTAGGCCCAGCCTTGGTCTTCTTTGTCGGCGCGGTAACTTTTCTTACCGCCCTTCTTGAAGTCTCCCTTTTTCTTAGACTTGCCTTGCTTCTTGAATTTGGTGGTCGACCAACAACACTTGGTGCTCTTTCTTGATCTCCTTCTGCAGACTTTAACATGGAGAAGAGTTTGGGCAATGACTTGTCCATGTTTTGCATATTGTAGTTCATCACAAAGTTCTTGTAACTTGGTGGCAGTGACTGGAGGACAAGGTGAATCCCCAAAGCATTAGGAATCACTATACCTAAGCTTTGAAGCTTGCTTGCATGCCCAGACATCTTAAGCACATGCTCATTAACGGAGCTGCCCTCTTCCATCTTGCAGTTAAAGAACTATTCAGAAGCCTCACAACTCTCAACTGCCGCATGAGCCTCAAATATCATTTTGAGTTCACGGACAATATCATGTGGGTCATGGGTCTCAAACCTTTTCTGAAGCTCCGATTTTAAACCATACAAGATAGCACACTGAACTGTGGAGTACTGATTCTTCCGAGCGAGGAAAACATTCTTTACCTCATCGGTAGCATCAGCTGCATGCGGGTTACCCAGCGGTGCATCCAGCACATAGGTCAAATTATCAGCATTGAGGACAATCCTCAAATTGCGGAACCAATCCGCGAAGTTGCTTCCATTGTTTTTCAACTTTTCTTTCTCTAGGAACACATTAAAGTTGATGGTAGGGGCCGCCATTGATCTACAACATATTTGCAATAGTTTAGACTAAGTTTATGACAAATTGAGTTCTAATTAATAGTTAAATTAATCTAGGTGAACTCCCACTCAAAACAATATCCCTCACATTGTTTTAGTGATCACACGAACCAAATCCACCATATCAAAACCGATCATCACGAGAGTTGATACAGCTTCAATGGCAAACAATCAACATGTTCATCATATCTACTATATGACTCATGCTTTACCTGTCGGTGATCCGTGTTCCGAGACCATGTTTGTACATGCTAGGCTCGTCAAGATAAAACCTTAGCTTCCGCATGAGCAAATCTGGCTTGCTCATGTTGTATACACTCGCAGAATCTAACACACCCGATCATCACGTGGTGCTTCGAAACAACGAGCTTTAGCAACGGTGCTTACTAAGTATGAACACTTTAAAACTTGAAATTTTGTGCTTGAGGGATCATCTTATAATGCTACCGTCGCGAACTAAGCAATACAAGATGCATAAAGGGATTAACATCACATGCAATTCATAATATATGATATGATATGGCCTTTTTTCTTGTGCTTCCGATCTCCATCTTCAAGCACGAACATGATCTCCATCATCACCGGTATGGCGTCAAGGTAAATGGCGCCGCTTCATGGTTGTCGTCCACCAGCATCAACTATTACAACTACTTTGAATAGACACGCATGTCTTAACGGAATTTAAAAGACAACCATACGGCTCCTGCCGGTTGGCAACTTACAATAAGGAACATTGCATACATCATATATAATCACAATCATGGCCATATCACATCACAACACACCCCTGCAAAACAAAGTTAGACACCTCTAATTTTCTTTGCATGTTTTACGTGGTTTGGGGCTTTCAATAAGTGTCGTTCTAACTTACGAACAAGAACCACAATGTTGATGCTTGAACTATCAAGTGCCCATTGTAAATTGAATCTATACTATGATGGGAGAGACAGACACCCGCAAAGCCACTTATGCAATACAAGTTGCATGTTAAGCATGGAGCAAGTCTCATGAACGATGTCATGTAAGGTTAGCCCAGGCCGCTTCATCCCATCATACCGCAAGATGCATAGTACACAAAAAGCAATTGATAATAAAAGCTGTAGGGTTTCGTAGCATGGAAAACAAAAAATTTCTATCGCATACAAACAAACAAGCCAAGATCTATATACTAGATTGTAGCAACGAGTCGATGGAATAACTTACCCTCGAAGATTCCAAAGCGTTTAACGAGAGCGGATTCTCGTGGGTGATGTAGTCGTACTCTTTCCGATCTCAAGATCGCGTAGACGATCCTTCCGGCGCTGCGTTCCGGCAGCGCTCCCGCAGTCGGTCACACGTTCGGTACTCGACGAAGACCTTCCTCTCCCTTGTTCCAGCAGGCAACGGAGGTTGTAGCACTCTCCTCGCGATTCCGGCAGCACAACGGCGTGGTACCGGAAGTAGAGGGGAGATCCCGCAGGGCTTCGCCTTAAGCCGGAGCGAGTATGGTGGAGTATGAGAGAGGGCTATTAGTGGTCTAGGGATTAGACACACCAATTAGAAGGCTCTAAACCGAAGGCTAGGGCAATTAGAAGCTCTAAACCAAAACGGCTCTAAACCGGAGATTAGAGGATAGGAACTTGTGTGTCTAGAGGAGGAGGCCCTGCCCCTCCTCTTATAGGTGGGAGGCGCGGCCAAGGGGAGGGGAGTCCCTCCCCAAGTCGGCCTTGGGTGGCGCGCCGGCTTGGGGAGGAGACTCCTCCCCCAAGTCGGTTCCAAACACCTCTTGCTTGTTTCCCACAGTTTCCTGTTTTAGCCGTTTGACTTTCAAACTGGCCATTTGACTTTTCTGTTTTAGGATTCAAATTAATCCTTGATTTGGAAAAGCAAGAACACTTAGTACATGATGCAATCATTCCAATATGTAATGACACATTCATGTACCCCTCCCCTTCCCGGAGTGCCGGACATTCCGGAACCTTCCAGAACATTCCCGATGAAATAACCGGAATCATTTCCGAACTCCGAAACGGGACTTTCCTTATATGAATCTTATTCTCCGGACCATTCCGGATCACCTCGTGATATCCCGGATCCCATCCGAGACTCCGAACAACATTCGGTCTCTTTCTCATAATACCATAACTACTCAAAACAACGTCGAATCCTTAAGTGTGTCTCCCTACGGTTCGTGAATTATGCGGACATGATCGAGACACTTCTCCGAACAATAACCAATAGAGGAATCTGGAAATTCATATGGATCCCACATATTTCTACGATTACTTTGCGATCGAATGAACCACTTACATACGATACCAATTTCCCTTTGTCTCACGATAGTTTACTTATCCGAGGTTATGATCGTCGGTATCTCTGCATACCTAGTTCGACCTCGTTACTGATAAGTACTCTTTTCTCGTTCCCGTGATATGTGATCCCTTGTGAGCCAGTCACATGCTTGCAAGCTAATTGGATGACATTTCACCGAGAGGGCCCAGAGTATATCTATCCGTCATATGGATGGACAAATCCCACTCTTGATCCATGTGTCTCAACCAATACTTTCCGAACACTCAATGCCACCTTTATAGCCACCCAGTTACGGTGTGGTGTTTGATGTCATCAAAGCATCCATCCGGTAAAGGTGATATGCATGATCTCATGGTCGAAGGAATTAGGTTACTATGTATCAGAAAGCATATAGCAATTGAACTATTGAAATGACTTGATCTTTATGCTATGCTTATCTATAGGAATATGTCCACCATATCATTCTACTAACGATATGATCTTGTTGTTGATAACATCTCAATGTTCATGATAGGAAAACCGCAATCATTAATCAACCAACAAGCTAGTGAAGTATAGAGGCTATACTAGGGACTTCAAATTAAGTTTACAAATCACACAAGTATTAATGTTTCCTTGTTAATACTATTATAGCATGAATGCAAACATTTATCATAAACACAAAGATATAATAATAACTACATTTATTATTGCCTCTAGGGCATATCTCCAACAGTCTCCCACTTGCACTAGAGTCATCTAATCTAGATTACATGGTTATATACCGAACACCCATGGCAGTTTGGTGTTGGTCATGTTTTGCCCTCGGGAGAGGTTTAGTCAACGGATCCGCCACATTCAGATCTGTGTGTACTTTGCAAATCTTTATATCCCCATCCTGGACATGTTCTCGAATAGCGTGAAAACGCAGCTTGATATGCTTCAGCTTCTTGTGTGACCTTGGTTCTTGCGCATTGGCTATGGCGCCCATGTTATCACAATAGATAGACATTGGGTCCAGCGCACTAGGAACCACACCCAGCTCTGTAATGAACTCTTTCATCCATATCGCTTCTTGTGAAGCCTCTGAAGCAGCCATGTATTCTGATTCAGTTGAAGATCGCCACAACGCTTTACTTTGCACTCCTCCAGCTAACTGCTGCACCATTCAAAATAAATACGTATCCAGATTGTGATTTAGAATCATCCGGATCGGTGTTCCAACTAGCATCGGTGTAACCATTAACAACGAGCTGTTCATCACCTCCATAAGAAAGAACCATATCCTTAGTTCTTCTCAAGTACTTAAGGATGTTTTTGACCGCTGTCCAATGATCCACTCCTGGATCACTTTGATATCTGCTAGTTAAACTAACAGCATATGCAATGTCGGGTCTAGTACATAGCATGGCATACATTAGAGATCCTATGGCTGAGGCATAGGGAGTCTTACTCATCCTTTCTCTATCTTTTGCCGATGTCGGACTTTGAGTTTTACTCAAGGTCGTATTGGGCAACATGGGCAAGAACCCTTTCTTGCTATCTTCCATTCCAAACCTCTTTAGAACTTTGTCCAAATATGTACTCTGTGACAATGATATTTGGCGTTTCGATCTATCTCTATAGATCTTTATGCCTAATATGTAAGCTGCTTCGCCAAGATCCTTCATTGAAAAACTATTATTCAAATATTCTTTGACACTATTAAGAAGGTCTACATCATTCCCAATCAACAATATGTCATCCACATATAGTATTAAGAATGCTACAGAGCTCCCACTCACTTTCTTGTAAATACAAGCTTCTCCATAAGTTTGTATAACACCAAAACTTTTGATCACCTTATCAAAACGTTGATTCCAACTTCGGGATGCTTGCTTCAATCCATAGATGGACCGTTGAAGTTTGCATACCTTGTTAGCATCTTTAGGATCGACAAAACCTTTGGGTTGCATCATATACAACTCTTCATCAATATCTCCATTGAGGAATGCTGTTTTGACATCCATCTGCCATATCTCATAATCATAATATGCAACGATCGCTAACATAATACTCACAGACTTTAGCTTCGCTACTGGTGAGAAAGTCTCATCGTAGTCAACTCCTTAAATTTGTCGAAACCCTTTTTCGACAAGTCGAGCTTTATAGACAGTAACATTACCATCAGCATCTGTTTTCTTCTTGAAAATCCATTTGTTCTCGACAGCCTTTCGGCCATCCGGTAAGTCCACCAAAGTCCATACTTGGTTTTCGTACATGGATCCAATCTCGGATTTCATGGCTTCTTGCCATTTATTGGAATCTGGGCTCATCATCGCTTCCTCATATGTCTCGGGGTCATCGGTGTTATCCACCAACATGACACTCATAACGGGATCATACCAATCTGGAGTGGTACGAGTTCTCGTTGACCTCCGAGGCTCTGTAGCAACTTCAACCGAAGTTTCATGATCACCATCATTAGCTTCCTCTCTTATTGATGCAGGCACCACAGGAACTTCTTCCGGTGCTGCGCTACTCGCAATTTCGAGAGAAGGTTCAACAACCTCGTCGAGTTCTACTTTCCTTCCAGTCACTTCTTTTGAGAGAAATTCCTTTTCTAGAAAGGATCCATTCTTGGCAATGAAGATTTTGCCTTCGGATCTATGATAGAAGGTATACCCAATAGTTTCCTTCGGGTATCCTATGAAGACGCATTTTTCTGCTTTGGGTTCAAGCTTGTCCGGCTGTAACTTCTTTACATAGGCTTCGCATCCCCAAACTTTAAGGAACGACAATTTAGGTTTCTTCCCAAACCATAATTCATACGGTGTCGTTTCAACGGATTTAGATGGTGCCCTATTTAAAGTGAATGCGGCTGTTTCTAATGCATAACCCCAAAATGATAGCGGTAAATCTGTAAGTGACATCATAGAACGAACCATATCTAAGAGAGTTCGATTACGACGTTCGGACACACCATTACGCTGTGGTGTTCCCGGCGGTGTCAATTGTGAAAGTATTCCGCATTTCTTCAAATGCTCGCCAAACTCGTAACTTAGATATTCACCTCCACGATCAGAATGTAGAAATTTAATCTTCTTGTTACGTTGATTCTCTACCTCACTTTGAAACTCCTTAAACTTCTTGAAAGTTTCGGACTTATGTTTCATGAAATAGATATACCCATATCTACTCAAGTCATCCGTGAAGGTAAGAACATAACGATAACCACCGCGCGATGCTACACTCATTGGACCACACACATCGGTATGTATGATTTCCAATAAGTCCGTAGCTCGCTCCATCATACCAGAAAATGGAGTCTTAGTCATTTTTCCCATCAGACATGCTTCGCATCTTTCAAGTGATTCAAAATCAAGTGATTCAAGAAGTCCATCGGAATGGAGTTTCTTCATACGTTTCACTCCAATGTGACCAAGACGACAGTGCCACATATAGGTCGAATTATCGCTTGATTTCAAACGTTTAGCCTCAATGTTGTTGATATGTGTATTTCCACTATCGAGATTCAATAAGAATAGACCATCTATCAAAGGTGCATGTGCATAAAACATATTACTCATATAAATCGAACAACCATTATTCTCGGACTTAAACAAGTAACCATCTCGCAATAAACAAGATCCCGATATAATGTTCATGCTCAACGCAGGCACCAAATAACAATTATTTAAGTATAAAACTAATCCCGATGGTAGATGAAGGGGTAGCGTGCCGACCGCGATCACATCAACCTTTGATCCGTTTCCCACGCGCATCGTCACCTCGTTCTTCGCTAGCTTCCGTTTATTCTGCAGCACCTGTTTCGAGTTACAAATATGAGCAACCGAACCAGTATCAAATACCCAGGCACTACTACGAGTACTAGTGAGACAAACATCAATAACATGTATATCAGATATACCTTTCTTCTTGATGTTGCCGTTCTTCAGATCCGCCAAGTACTTTGGGCAATTCCGCTTCTAGTGACCTTCTCCCTTGCAGTAAAAGCACTCAGTATCAGGCTTGGGTCCAGCCTTGGTCTTCTTCGCCGGCGTGGTAACTTTCTTACCACCCTTCTTGAAGTGTCCCTTTTGCTTAGACTTGCCTTTATTGAATTTGGTGGTCTTATTGACCAACAACACTTGGTGCTCTTTCTTTATCTCCACTTCTGCAGATTTCAACATGGCAAACAGTTCTGGCAACTCTTTATTCATGTTCTGCATGTTGTAGTTCATCACAAAGTTCCTGTAACTTGGTGGTAGTGACTGGAGGACACGGTAAATCCCCAAAGCATTAGGAATCACTATACCCAAGCTTTGAAGTTTGCTTGCGTGCCCAGACATCTTAAGCACATGCTCACTGACGGAGCTGCCCTCTTCCATCTTGCAGTTAAAGAACTTTTCAGAAGCCTCATATCTTTCAATTGCCGCATGAGTCTCAAAAATCAATTTGAGATCCTCGACAATATCATATGGGTCTGAATTCTCAAACCTTTTCTGAAGCTCCGATTCCAAACCATACAAGATAGCACACTGAACTATGGAGTACTGATTCTTCCGAGCGAGGTAAACATTCTTTACTTCATCGGGAGCATCATCTGCAGGTGGGTCACCCAGCGGTGCATCCAGCACATAGGTCAAATTACCAGCTGTGAGGACAATCCTCAAATTGCGGAACCAATCCGCGAATTTGCTTCCATTGTTTTTCAACTTTTCTTTCTCTAGGAACGCATTAAAATTGATGGTAGGGGCTGCCATTGATCCACAACATATTTGCAATAGTTTAGACTAAGTTTATGACAAATTGAGTTCAAATTAATTAAGAAATTAAACTAGGTGAACTCCCACTCAAAACAACATCCCTCACATTGTTTTAGTGATCACACGAACCAAATCTACCATATCAACACCGATCATCACGAGAGTTGATATAGTTTCAATGGCGAACAATCGACATGTTCATCATATCTACTATATGATTCATGCTTTTCCTTTCGGTGATCCGTGTTCCGAGACCATGTCTGTACATGCTAGGCTCGTCAAGATCAAACCTTAGTTTCCGCATGAGCAAATCTGGCTTGCTCACGTTGTATACACTTGCAGAATCTAACACACCCGATCATCACGTGGTGCTTCGAAACAACAAGCTTTAGCAACGGTGCTAACTAAGGGTGAACACTTTATGACTTGAAATTCATGTGCATGAGGGATCATCTTATAATGCTACCGTCGTCTACTAAGCAATACAAGATGCATAAAGGATTAACATCACATGCAATTCAATATATATATGTGATATGATATGGCCTTTCTTCTTCGTGCTTCCGATCTCTATCTTCAACCACGAACATGATCTCCATCATCACCGGCATTGCATCAAGGTCAATGACGCTTCTCCATGGTTGTCGTCCACCGGCTTTAACTATTACAACTACTTTGAATAGACATGCGGGTCTTAACATAAATTAAAGACAACCATATGGCTCCTGCCGGTTGCCAACTTACAATAAGGAACATTTCATACATCAAATATAATCACAATCATGGCCATATCACATCACTGCACACCCCTGCAAAACAAAGTTAGACGCCTCTACTTTCTTTGCATATTTTACGTGGTTTGGGGCTGTCAATAAGTGTCGTTCTAACTTACGAACAAGAACCACAACATTGATACTAGCATTGTTGATCACCCGTTGTAATTGGATCTTAACTATGCTAGGAGAAACAGGCACCCGCAAAGCCACTTATGCAATACAAGTTGCATATCAAGCGTGGAGCAAGTCTCATGAACGATGTCATGTAAGGTTAGCCCGGGCCGCTTCATCCCAACATACCGCAAGATGCAAAGTACACAAGAAGCAATCGACAATAAAAGCATCAACGCCCACAATGACCATTGTGTTCTACTCGTGCAACAGATCTACATATAGACACGGCTCTGATACCACTGTAGGGTTTCGTAGCATGGAAAACAAAAATTTTCTATCGCATACAAACAAACAAGCCAAGAGCTATCTACTAGATTGTAGCAACGAGTCGATGGAATAACTTACCCTCGAAGATTCCAAAGCGTTTAACGAGAGCGGATTCTCGTGGGTGATGTAGTCGTACTCTTTCCGATCTCAAGATCGCGTAGACGATCCTTCCGGCGCTGCGTTCCGACAGTGCTCCCGCAGTCGGTCACACGTTCGGTACTCGACGAAGACCTTCCTCTCCCTTGTTCCAGCAGGCAGCGGAGGTTGTAGCACTCTCCTCGCGATTCCGGCAGCACAACGGCGTGGTACCGGAAGTAGAGGGGAGATCCCGCAGGGCTTCGCCTTAAGCCGGAGCGAGTATGGTGTAGTATGAGAGAGGGCTATTAGTGGTCTAGGGATTAGACACACCAATTAGAAGGCTCTAAACCGAAGGCTAGGGCAATTAGAAGCTCTAAACCAAAACGGCTCTAAACCGGAGATTAGAGGATAGGAACTTGTGTGTCTAGAGGAGGAGGCCCTGCCCCTCCTCTTATAGGTGGGAGGCGCGGACAAGGGGAGGGGAGTCCCTCCCCAAGTCGGCCTTGGGTGGCGCGCCGGCTTGGGGAGGAGACTCCTCCCCCAAGTCGGTTCCAAACACCTCTTGCTTGTTTCCCACAGTTTCCTGTTTTAGCCGTTTGACTTTCAAACTGGCCATTTGACTTTTCTGTTTTAGGATTCAAATTAATCCTTTATTTGGAACAGCAAGAACACTTAGTACATGATGCAATCATTCCAATATGTAATGACACATTCATGTACCCCTCCCCTTCCCGGAGTGCCGGACATTCCGGAATCTTCCAGAACATTCCCGATGAAATCACCGGAATCATTTCCGAACTCCGAAACGGGACTTTCCTTATATGAATCTTATTCTCCGGACCATTCCGGATCACCTCGTGATATCCCGGATCCCATCCGAGACTCCGAACAACATTCGGTCTCTTTCTCATAATACCATAACTACTCAAAACAACGTCGAATCCTTAAGTGTGTCTCCCTACGGTTCGTGAATTATGCGGACATGATCGAGACACTTCTCCGAACAATAACCAATAGAGGAATCTGGAAATTCATATGGCTCCCACATATTTCTACGATTACTTTGCGATCGAATGAACCACTTACATACGATACCAATTTCCCTTTGTCTCACGATAGTTTACTTATCCGAGGTTATGATCGTCGGTATCTCTGCATACCTAGTTCGACCTCGTTACTGATAAGTACTCTTTTCTCGTTCCCGTGATATGTGATCCCTTGTGAGCCAGTCACATGCTTGCAAGCTAATTGGATGACATTTCACCGAGAGGTCCCAGAGTATATCTATCCGTCATATGGATGGACAAATCCCACTCTTGATCCACGTGTCTCAACCAATACTTTCCGAACACTCAATGCCACCTTTATAGCCACCCAGTTACGGTGTGGTGTTTGATGTCATCAAAGCATCCATCCGGTAAAGGTGATATGCATGATCTCATGGTCGAAGGAATTAGGTTACTATGTATCAGAAAGCATATAGCAATTGAACTATTGAAATGACTTGATCTTTATGCTATGCTTATCTATAGGAGTATGTCCACCATATCATTCTCCTAAAGATATGATCTTGTTGTTGATAACATCTCAATGTTCATGATAGGAAAACCACAATCATTAATCAACCAACAAGCTAGTGAAGTATAGAGGCTATACTAGGGACTTCAAATTAAGTTTACAAATCACACAAGTATTAATGTTTCCTTGTTAATACTATTATAGCATGAATGCAAACATTTATCATAAACACAAAGATATAATAATAACTACATTTATTATTGCCTCTAGGGCATATCTCCAACAAAAGCACCACCGCTCACAATGACCATTGTGTTCTACTCGTGCAACAGATCTACATATAGACACGACTCTGATACCACTGTAAGGGTTCGTAGCATAGAAAACAAAAAATTTCTACCGCATGCACACAAACAAGCCAAGATCTATCTACTAGATTGTAGCAACGAGTCGATAGAAGCACTCACCCTCGAAGATTCCAAAGCGGTTAACGAGAGAAGATTCTCGTGGGTGATGTAGTCGTACACTTGCCGATCTCAAGATCGCGTAGATGATCCTTCCGGCGCTGCGTTCCGGCAGTGCTTCTGCAGTCGGTCACACGTTCGGTGCTATATGAAGACCTTCCTCTCTCTTGTTCCAGCATGTAGCGGAGGTTGTAGTTCTCCCCTCGTGATTCCGGCAGCACGACAGTGTGGTGTCGGAAGTAGAGGGAAGATCCCGCAGGGCTTCGCCTAAGCCGATGCGAGTTATGGTGGATCTATGGTTTCCCGGTGAGCTAGGGTTTAGAAGACCGGGAGGAGGAGGAGGTGTCGGCAGCGGATAGGGCGGCGGCGACGAGGCGACGCATGGGTGTGGGAGGGCAAGGGCTTGTGTGTTTGGGGCAGCCCCCCTCTATTTATGAGACGGGGGCAGCCTAGAGAGAGGGGAGTTTGAATCCACTTCCAAACCAAAGTTGGAAGGACTCTTTCCTTCTTCCACTAGGAAACCATTGTTCTAGTTTGACTTTTCAAACCTCCCGTTTGACTTTCAATTTAGAGATTTAATTCTCTCACAAATGTCCACACCAAGTGACCTAGGATATGATCCAATCATTCTACTTACCCATGACACATTCATGGACCATTCCCCTTCCGGTCCGGTGAACCTTCTAGAACCTTCTAGAATCTCTCCAATGAAAACATCGAAATCATTCCCGAACTCCGGAATCGGACTTTCCATATACGAATCTTATTCTCCGAACCATTCTAGATCTCCTCGTGATATCCCGGATCCCATCCAAGACTCCGAACAACATTCGGTATCCCTACTAACGTTCCATATCTACTAAACAACATCGAATCCTTAAGTGTGTCTCCCTACGGTTCGTGAATTATGCGGAAATGACCGAGACACTTCTCCGATCAATAACCAATAGAGGAATCTGGAAATTCATATGGCTCCCACATATTTCTACGATTACTTTGGGATTGAATGAACCACTTACATACGATACCAATTTCCCTTTGTCTCACGATAGTTTACTTATCCGAGGTTTTGATCGTCGGTATCTCTGTATACCTAGTTCAACCTCGTTACCGATAATTACTCTTTTCTCGTTCCCGTGATATGTGATCCCTTGTGAGCCAGTGACATGCTTGCAAGATAATTAGATGACATTCCATCGAGAGGGCCCAGAGTATATCTATCTGTCATATGGATGGACAAATCCCACTCTTGATCCATGTGCCTCAACCCATACTTTCCAAACACTCAATGCCACCTTTATAGCCACCTAGTTACGATGTGGTGTTTGATGTCATCAAAGCATCCTTCCGGTGATGGTGATTAGCATGATCTCATGGTCGAAGGAATTAGGTTACTATGTATCAGAAAGCTTATAGCAATCGAACTATTGAAATGAATTGATCTTCATGCTACACTTATCTATAGGAGTATGTCCATCACACCGTTCTCCTAATGATATGATCTCGTTGTTAATAACATCTCAATGTTCATGATCGAGAAACCACGATCATCTATTAACCAACAAGCTAGTATTATAAAGAGGCTTTACTAGGGACTCTAATTTAGTTTACAAATCACACAAGTATTAATGTTTCCAGTTAATACTGTTATAGCATGAATATAAACATTTATCATAAACACAAAGATATAATAATAACCACTTTTATTATTGCCTCTAGGGTGTATCTCCAACAAGAACCACATGAAAAAGTTATCTCTAGTGAAATTTTCAATTTCGACAAATATCTTCTAGAAAATACAGTATGTTTATTCATTAGATCTTCATACATAGGCTTCACGGAAAACACAACTGATATACGCTTCCCAACAAAAGAATCATGGTCATTCGAGGGGTGTAATGTCATTAAAGTTGACACAAATAAGGCGAAGTTGTCCATCTACTACTCGTCAATGCTCTCCTAAATCCAATATTTAGAGGCACTTAGGATAGAACATCGTGACCCAACACATCTTTGGCTTCGCGTTGTTCAGATGGATGATGCTTCATCACCCTACAGACATGAGATGGTTTCCCGAAATAGTAATATGGCAGGCCATGTGTGATCTCCATGATGTCACACATGTTTGTGAGTAGGTTACCTATGTTAACCCTGGGCATCCTCCCCTTCCTCGCCTCCCTCTCAGGATGAGAATGAGTCGGGTTGGCCCGTTGGGTCGCTAACCCGACCCAAAAATGTAAGACCAATGGTTCTGGTTGATTTGCTTCGAACGTGATTTTGGTTGACATAGTCGATAGCTAGCCAACCGTTGGGTCACCCAGGTCAACCCATATCCTAGTCTTGTATCTCACATTTGCTACATCATAATCGTCGCTCTCGCCAATTGTTGGCACAAGCCTAATCTTGCGACTAGCAGAAGAACTTTATCGACGGTAGCAAACACGCCATGGGCTGAATAAAATTATTGTTCACGAGGGACAAGCACGTACTAGCTTCTTTTTTCAAATAAAAAAGGCCCAACCCCACCTTGCAAATAGAAAACTACACACGCAACATAATTTATGATATTCCCTCCATTCTAAATTAATCGACACAGATCTATCTATATTTGCGTTAAAACATGTTAGAATACATAGTATTTAAACAGATCTACGTCAATTAATTTGATACCGAGGGAGTACATGATTTTTGAACCAAGGGTTCAGGTTAACACAAAGAACATAGTCCATGTTCTAAATAAAACAAGTAGTCCATGTTCTAAATAAAACAAGTAGTCCATGTTCTAAATAAACCGATGGAGTAATCCCTAATCGAAAAGCGTTAGCATCTCACACCTTTCTCACCTCATGGGAGATTTGGAATATGGGTGTCCGTAAGCTCATTGTAATACTTGCCTTTCCTTTTATTATGTTTGTTCATCAAACTCTTTCTTAATTAACAGATTAGGCCTGTTTCAAAAAAGAGAGTAGTGCAGAGACAACAGAATAAAAAAAAGGTTACAATCTATTTTTATAATACTCCCGCTTCACAAGAGGCAACCTCAAAGTACCAGCTCGTTATTTCCCCCTTTGCCTGTCTCTTAATTCCCAACGCCCAGCCCTTGCTTTGGTGGAAAAATTCATTCTCCATTATTAGCATCAGTTTTTTTTTTCAAAATGGGGATGTACCCCGGCCTCTGCATCCTAGGATGCACACCGCCCTTTTGTTAGCATCAGTTTGGCTCCTGCTCTCTGTTCCTATTGGAAAAAAAACTGTCCTCTGCAAGCAATCCCCAAAATGAATATAATGTGAAATCTGATCTATAATACTAACCCGATCAGATGAAAATAAATTCTTGAAACAAGCCTCACTTCTAGTTTTCCATAACGACCAAAGAACAGAAGAAACTCGTACTGCTCTAAGATCTCACTCTATTTCCTTTAGAACTCATTGTTCAAGCATACAACTCCTCTATACAGGAAGGCAGCCTCGTAACACCAAAAGCTTAAGGTATTACATCTCCAGAATACCTAGCCCCTGCACATTCAAAGAAGAGGCAAGTCACTATTTCATTACAATGATAAAATCTACCAAGTCTCATCTCTAGTCCATACTCTTCAAACCAGAGTATATTTAGTTAGAATATTATTCCTAAAGGAAAGCCATAAAAATATTTTATCTTTAAACGGATTCTAACTAACCAAATTCATGTAAGAAATTAACCTCATGAGTCTTTAGAGCTAAATATGTTGATCTGGCTAGAAAACAACCATTTTTCTATCAGCCATTTACCTCTATCTTGTTCTTCACTTAAAACAACTCCAACACACATCTCTTTACGCTTATACCACATTTGAGCAGTTCCAACAAAAGAGATTTCTACAAAAATGAAACACACCCCCGGCTTCAGAAAACACTAGCAATCATAATGTTGACGATAGGAAATACTAGTAACATTCATAAGCCCCTGCCAAAAATAAGATTGACTTGGTTTCCTAGCACATTGAGAAAGAGTGCAGTTTTACAAGTACTAGATGACATGTTGTGCCACTAGCGCAAATGATGGAAGGAAAACATAATTCAAGCCATATGTTTTATCTTGCTTTCCTACGCATTTATGTCGCTATCTGACATTGAAATTCAGCAAATTTAGGGATGTTAACCGCGAACAACTATGAGTCATGCACATGTAGACCCATGTGTATTAATCAAGCGCTACAAAAAAGTGCTAATGCATCTCCCTACAGAACGACATGCTCCATATGGCATTGAATATGAAAGCAAGGAAATTTAAAGAACATGTTTGAAAAACGGCTAAAACAACAAGAGAAGGTGAATCATGTAGCAAAAGTAGCCAATTGTTGAAAAACTAAGTTACAACATCTTTATTGATGTGAGATGACCCATTGCACCATTTGTGCAGGTATGAGAATCGAACTCGAATTTACTTGTGTATGAAGACTTGGTTTTGATATCCATAAGTTATACATCACTTGCATTGGTAAGTTTGCTTGAAATTCGGTAGGTCAGTAAAGTTCACTCTTTTTAGTTTCATTATGCTTTTCAAAGGACAAAAAAAATACTTGTACTCTTAAAAGGACAAAAAAATACTAATACACATCACTATAGGCCCATGCGAGTAGTAGCGGGTTGTTGATAGCAATGCTAGTATCGAAGCAATAAAATATGGACGAGCATGGTTAAAATGAGTGGTCAAAACAACTGAGATGGTTAATCATAAGACCAAGGGGGTCATTTTGGGAGTATATTGAATCCAAAATGGACCATCATATTTTCCTAATTTTAAGATAGTTTTTAGTAGTGATGTTCAAACATCGTTTACAAATGTCATCTACTAAGCATGTAGTATTCAAAAACTGTTGGTCCATCGAAGTTGTAATTCATTTTTTTCTTGTTTGAACTACGAAAACAATTAGCTTTGAATTGGTAATTGAAACACATAATTGTTTTTCTTTACTTAAATGTTTCTAGTGCTTACTGCACATAACACTGCAGATAACAAAAAATGACAGAATTAGTCATCCATAGATGGAGGATGTTATTGTTTTCTTAACTATTGCCTAGTTAGTTTGACCGACATACTAATGCTAATTTTAGTATCAATATACAAAATACTAGTTATATGAAGCAAACTGTAGTTTGACAATAAAATTGAAGCTAGAGATGAAGAAACCGAAGACATAGTACTGTACACCATGATATTGCCAATAACGCAGGTGGCCTGTATTAAAACTTCATAGTCAAACTGGTGTAATTTTCGTAGTTGTTGTCTTGATTAAATTGTATTAACATGAAACATAGAAGTTAAGGAATAAACAAGGTGTAAATAGTGTTATAAAACCAAAGGAACAAAAAATACCTGAGGCATGCAACAACATTAATAATTCGAGTTTGAGTAACAAGTCAGCGTCAGAAATCCATACACCAGATAATGATTACCGCAAGTAGGAAGCTTTTACTCTCACAATATAGCAATGTAAATTATTAAATAATGTCACCTAGCTATGAATAAATACACTTTGAACGCAAAAGAAAAGCAAAGGATTCATGCAGACATAGAAATAATATAACCAAGTCGAGCATAGATTACATCTCTCGTGAGCTACCACGAAGAAGGAACCATTAAAGTTTTGTGTAACACTCTTTGCAAATGTCAAACAACATGAAAATCTTAAAAGGAAATTAAATTGATTATGAACAACAAGCTAGGTAAAGGGTATCATTACCGAAATGGACTTACCAAATTGAAAGCAACTCCAGCCAAGTTCTTAGAGTGACAGAAGCCATTATGGCAAAACATGGTACCTCTCAATGTAGTGGAAGAATCCGCTCAACCACCTGACAATCACCTTATGGTTCTTCACCCCTCCACAAATTCCCCTAGTAGAAATTCATGGCATCTCCCTCAAAGAGGTTAAGAGTTGCAAATAAAAAAAGTAAGCAAAACCTACAAAATTGCGGTACCAGTATATAAAAAAATATTTTGGAATGATAGACAAAATTTGCATGCCTCTAGGATCTGATGGGGATTGTTCGATTTTTTCCTAAATAAGGCCTGGTCCATTTAGTCTATTTTAATAATTTCTAAAATCCAAGAGGCTCACTTGGCCCACTCATGCATGGCAAGAGGTGGGACTAAAGTTTAGCCCCACATTGCTAATTGAGCAAGAGTTGGACTTCCTTATAAGAGAGGCTTTTCTCCCACTTGTACGTGAGTGAGAAGTGAGAATGTAATACCTACACACGCGTTGTGCGTTGCGGGAATGAGTCGAGCCGAGGATCTTCCTATGTCTCGTGCGCGTGTTAACTTCTCTTTGCCACCCATGACTGGAATATGGACAGTTTGCATGGAGATTTAATACGAACATAGTGGAGATCGACTTTGGCCACTACCTATTTTATTCGCCTTTCTCTCTTCGTTTCATCTCCGTGTGCTTCCTATTCGCCTACACCTCTCGTGTCTATAAAAAAGTGGTGGCTCCTATCTAGAGAGACACAACACATAACACCATATGCTTTTGACATTCGATTTCCAAAGCACTGCGTCGCCGTGTCTTACCCATCCCGCCATGCGGTGTGCACTGGGCCGGCCCTTGGGGGACCGGAGGGGCAGCCGCCCCGGGCCCAAAATTTTGGGGGGCCCTCCCAGATATATGCTGCATATATATGCTATAGTAGATCTTAGAAAAGATAAAAAACATAGCAGTTTTGAGTTTTCTATTGGGCTAGATCGATTGGGCCCTCTAATTTTCTAGACATATACATACGTTTCAGATTTAGAGTCCATCACGGCAGCACATACCTATCTGCGATTAGATCAGCTATCCTCTTTGCTCGTATTGTACGAAGGCACGCCGCACCCTGGTTCCTGCCTCGACCTTGACTCAACGCTGCACTATCGATCATAGGAAGGCCCGCACGTGGCAAGCAGCAAGCCGCTGCCTGTTGGCCGATCATCGCCTATCGCCTCGCCCCTCGTCCTCTGCCTCTGTCTGTGGCCTGTCTCTCGTCTTGCTTTGACCGTTCAGCGTCTACGGGTCTGAATTCTGAATTTCTGACCTCTGTCTTCTGCGGTCTGACATTGCTCCTAATTTTTGTTCTAATTAGTTGTTCTTCTTTATATTTTTAGTGTGGTTAATTGGTTATGGCACCTTATTCTGGTGCTAAGAAAAGTAAAAAGAGGAAGGAAGAGCAAAAGTTGATTGACTCACAGAGAGGACCCCTTCATAAATTTTTAAAGAGTAACACGAGCATTTTGAGGAATCCAATTGAGTTAGCACTACTTCCTCCGCTTCGGTTTACAAGTCATTCAGGTGTATCTAGGTTATCAATTTGACCCATATAATATAAAAATTATATCATTGAAAAATACAAATTCTAAAGTTTTCGATGATATACGTTTTATAATATATATACCTCATAATAATTTGCTTAATTTGGCGACATAGAAGTACACACAAAACTTGTAAACCGAAACAGAGGTAGTAGTTCTTGTTGAGGAACATAGTAATATTGATCTAGAGGATGAGATCGGTACAGAGGAGAACGATGACATCAACACGGGTAATAACAATGGAAGTGATCATGATATCACATTTTATTCATCTCCTACAAAATCTGCTAGTGTTGATGAGGAACCAATTAGTGTGGTTATTTATGATCCGGCATCGAGAAAAAGTTATTGAACGAGATTGATATTGATTTTATTATCAGCGACTTCGCTTCTAGGAATACACGGAGAAATTTTGAAGGTAATATATAAACATTGTCATTTTTATATGAATATTGAAAATGAGTATACTTGAAGTATTTATTCTTCATCATTTCATTCTTGTATATAAAAAAATTAGGAAGGGGCCCAAAATTTTAATTTCGTCCCGGGCCCCTGAAATCTCAGGACCGGCCCTGGGTGTGCACCGCCGGCTGAGACCATAGGCCTCCGGAACCGTGTCTCTTTGGATCCTACACGGGAGAAGGGCGATAAAGTTTTGGAAAATCACTGCAGCGCAACTAAGCATGGAGTTTATGAGAAGTCTATACTCTTTTACCAAATCCAAATGCACCTTGGCAAGATATAAGCATAGACTTTATGTCAAGACTACCTAGAGACGAGGGGTGAGGTTGACGTACCGCATGGAACCGTCATGGTTCCCAGATCCAGACAGACACACTTCGAGGTAATAAACAAGATTCCGAGTGCCATCGATGAGGAGAGAGCCAGTTAGCAAGCAATGCTATATTGGCAGCTTGCAATAACAACACAGGCAGACGGAAAAGCTAGCAAATGTGCTAGCTGTGGGGGATGAACCCCGTGCTGGCCTTTAACTTGGGTGGACGATCGACATGAATAGCAGCTCGCTAGCTAGCTGTAAGCAGACGTCGCAATTAGAGAAAAAGCGCAGCAGCCAGCCAAGCTTGGTCGAGCAAGCAGGGTGAGTGGCCTGGCCTGGCCTCGTCTGGGTGTAGAGGAAAATGCAAGACGACAAGTCGACGGAGGCCCGCGGAACAGGAAACAGAATCAATGGACCATCTCGATAGGGGCCAACCTGCCGCAGGTGTTTATGGTCTGCTCCACTGTCTAGCGCTTCGGTTCGGCGACAAGCTGTAGCAAACTCGATCTAATAGTGCTCTCATCATATGGGATATATATAGGCCGCCCTAAAAAATTGTAGAAGTGCGTAATGCTTAGGTGAGGTCAGTCTGTTTGAAATGATGAAGGGGAGTGAAACTATCACAGTCGTCGGTCACAGCAGCACACGAATCGCCCAATAAATGGTAGCTGTAGCTAGTAGCAAGCACGGATGGTTTCTCTTGTAGTCTGCGGCCCTGCTGGACTGGAGAGCGAGTTAAAAGGGTGCCTCTCCATGGATCGATGGATCGATCTGCTACCGGACATGAGACAGCTGGGAGGCGCAAAGCCCCTGGATCGGAACAGTGGCGCCGATCAAGGCAGCAGGGGCCACGAACTGCGTTTTTGCAACAGACCACGGCCGGCCGGGACGATATAGTACGCTCGCTGCATGTGTGCGCGTCGCTGGAGGAACTGGGCTGGAGAACAGTATGAAAACCGGGCACATGCATGATGCGTCCAGCACCAGCAGGATTTGATCATAGCGGCCGCAGGAGCTAGCAGCTGGACCATGACACGTGGGTTCAAGCGATTAGTAATACACGTACGCGCGCCCGGGCGTCGCCAGTAGAGCTAGCACCGTGGATGCATGGATCACCGGCTGCACGCCGCAGAGCGTCGATCGTAATGTGCTCTGTCGTCTTTTGGTCCCGCTCTTGATTGCCTTGATTGCATTCATGTGTGCGTATAGCTGGAGCTTGGCTTCTGTTTTCATCTGAACCACATTATAGAACCTCAGTTCAAAGTTTTTTCATGAGCATCATGCGCTGCCTTTTTGACTCTCGCACTCGTACACATGACCCCGAACCCTATAGCCCCATCAGACCTCGCTCTCCTCCTTCGACCTCCCTGCAACGGAGCCTGTCGCTCTCCAAATGAAGCAAGTGGCCTGTGTTAACCATGTAATAGTAGATAAGTACCTATATTGGGCTACTCTATCCCAATACCGAATCTTCTTGTAACGCCATACGGGGGCTTTCCCCCTCCATATAACACCACCCGGTACCCTCAACGGGGTCGTCTCTGCCATATCAGCATGGTATCAGATACAAATAAGGACGAGATGTCCTTAGCCCAATTCATTGCAAAGGTGAAGGGTTTTGCATCTGAGCTTGCGGCGGCAGGCAAGAAAATTGATAATGGTGAACTGAAAGACTACATCCTCAATGGACTTGATGGCAACTATAATCCTCTCGTTGCTTTAATCAATGTTGTTCCTTCTACCACCCATACTTACATGTGTTTGTAACTTACTTCCTTTGATTATCGCCATCGGATATTGACCGAGACAGGTCCAAACTTCTCCTCTTTAGCAAACACTACAACACACCCTACCGTCCCAATACTGGTGGCTACGGTAGGCAGGGCGATCGCCCCAACCGCGGCTAGGGGCAAGGCCGTGGCCATGATCAGGGGCGTGGACATGAGCAAGGCTATGGCTAGGATCCTTCCTAGCGGCCAAGATCAGGGTCACAGGCGTCAAGCTGCATGCGGGGCTGGCCGTGGCCATGGTCATGGGTGCACCCCACACCCTTCCAGTACGTGACATGTCAGATCTGCAAAAATATGGCACTACTAGGAAAATGCCTGTTTGCGGCGCACATGGAATGGCCATCCGTGGCGCACTAGCAGTGCGCCACTAGCCTCACGCTACGGCTATCTCCTAGCCGTGGCGCACTTCACGGTTGTGTCGAGATAGACGTAGCGCACCTGCTAGTGCGTCATAGCTATGTGGACAGGTGCGCTACGTGTTGGATCTTCTGTGGTGCACGTCTCAGTGCGCCACTAAGCTGCTTAGGTGCGCTTTAGATGTAGTGCGCCACAAAAGCTAGGTCATGTGTGTCACGGGTGTTTTTTTGTTTTTGTTTTTTAATTTCAGAGCCAGATGATATACAATACAGATTATATACAATATTACAGGCAGATATACACACACAGATAAAAGATATACAATTATATATATAAATACACAGTTTGCAAAACAAGATTAAAACAAATACATATAGATAAGTCTCATACATGAATACATAGTACAAGTTACATTATTTCGATCAAGTTACAAAGTAGTTGGTGACATGCGAATACATCTGTCGATCGAACAAGTTAGAGCTCGGAAGCTCGCCTACACATCTAAACTAGCTAGACACAAACGCGGGATAAACAACCAAAGAAGATAAGCATGATCACCGCGAAGAAGGTGTAGGTCTTCATACGGTTCCTCGTCCTAACTCCCGCTAGATAGCGCGTGTATCTAGCTTCCGCCTCCGCCATAGTGTTATACCCTTTGTAGCTATTGCCGCTGAAACGGTGCACCTGTCTCCGGCAGTCTTTCCAATCATCGTAGACTCCGGGAACCCGTCCCTTGTACACGACGTACCACGTCATCTACAAGTTGACGATAATAATTAACCGGTGATTGAAAAAAAAACATGTATAACTAAAGTCGCATATGAAGATACACTTATAGAAAGTACTCGTGAATCAAAAAGACCAAACTCAAAAAGCATGCCTCATATATAACTAGGTTGTTCGACACAGGAATATGCTACGATGGAACTGTACGCCAAGTAGGATGCACAACACCTGGTCCTGTGCATAGCACAAGGCGGACAATCCCATCGCAGCACATTCACATATAGTGTGCCACGACATTTCAATCATCGGCATTATTCTCGAAAAAGACCAAAGTAACTCAAAAAGTATGCCTCATATATAACTAGCTAGGTCGTTGGATACAGGAATATGCGACGACGGAACTGTTCGCCAAATAGGATGCACAACACCTGGACCTGTGCATAGCACAAGGCGAACAATTCCATCGCATCACATTCATATATATAGTGTACCACGACATTTCAATCATCAGCATTATTCTCGAAAAAGACCAAAGTAAATCAAAAAGAATGCCTCATATATATATATATACATAGGTCGTTGGACACAGAAATATGCTACGATGGAACCGTAAGCCAAGTAGGATGCACAACATCTAGACTTGTGCATAACACAAGGCTTACAATCCTGTCGTAGCACATTCACATATATATTGTGCCACGACATTTCAATCATCGGCATTATTCTCGAAAAAGACCAAAGTAAATCAAAAGAATGCCTCATATATATATATATATATAGGTCGTTGGACACAGGAATATGCTACGACGGAACCGTGAGCCAAGTAGGATGCACAAGACCTGGACTTGTGCATATCACAAGGCTCACAATCCCATCGTAGCACATTCACATATATATTGTGCCACAACATTTCAATCATCGGCATTATTCTCGAAAAAAGACTAATAAAGCAAGGAAAAAAAGAAGGACCAAAGTGAGCAAAGGACCAAAGAGTAAGCAAAAAAACCAAGCATTGATTGATATATAATAATAATAAGCAAAAGAAGTAAGCGATGATTCATAAACCTAATAAGATAAGTATAGTGGCATGTACACTTGTCCACATACACACAGAGGTCATCTATAGTTTGTAACTACAACTAGGACAACATCAAGCCTTCTGGCTCGGCTTAGGGAACGGGAGGACGCCTTGTCTCGTCATGAACTTCATATAGTCACCTTGCATCTCTAGGCGATCTTCTATGTCACAGTTATTCGGGATATTTCCTCCGTAGAAGATCCCCCCCCCCGAAGTCATAACATCACGAAAGATGATTGCCCCAAACTGCTGTTGGATGCGATACATCTCTTGTCTAATATCTGAATCAGTGATCTTGGCCTTTGCTTCGGCCCACTGTTTGAGATGATCTGGCAGCGTAGAATTCTGCTGGTCAAGTAGGAACGCCCTCATGTGATGGAGTGCGTAGTAGGCTTCCTTCTTACTGTTTTCCGGATGCTTCACGCAGGGGAACTCCGTTACGTGGTTGAATACGTGCCTGCCGAACTTGACCTTCGTACGCACGAAGGTGGTGCATTCCGTCGAGGCAAAGCCAGTGAGAGCATCATCCATAACTTCCTTGATCTTGTCGTAGTTTTTCTTCTTTTCTAGACTCCCCGAGTCGAAATACGTGGCGTGGGAATGCTTCGGCGATAAGGAGATGAGCGTGCAGTGTTCATCTCTGCGCAAAAAATTCAAATGGAATGTGTTGGAAAAAGAATGATGATAATCTAATAAAGCCAATCGACGGTGGCGAGTGAATAACGACTTACTCGGGAAAGTAAGGCACGAGAATGTATTCCTTTGTCTTGTTCGCCACGAGGATTCTTTTTAGGTACGAGGCCACGATACGTCGTTCGGGGGGGAACCCAAGCAGCCGTCACGCATGTAGTAGGGGTCCACTATAGCGATGCCCGGTGTGTTCTCTCTAATGATCTGCATGGCCAGGCTGAGAGAAAACAGACGGACCATGGTATAGTGCAGCGGGTATAGGTGGAACATATTGAAGATGTCGTCGAACTGCAGGAAGAACAGATCCGCAGGGGCATTGTCGATGAAGCCCAAGCCTGGTGGCACCTTAACCACGAATACCGGGTGCGAGGGATCTTTCTCCGATAGAAGGCGTCTCTCTATCGTCAGCACGTCGTCATGCACACTCTACAGTTCCGAACTGGCGAGCTTCCGCAAATTCTTAGGTAGCATGGGCTCACCCACCACATGAATCCTCCACATAATACCCTCGGGTCTTGGTGGCCCGTCCCGAAACCTGATCGGATTCGCAGTTGTTGACGCCACCGGCTAGCTCGAGCTGCTAGATTTTCTTTTCCTGCCCTTTTTTCCTTTTGGAGAGCGGGCAGGCACCGCAATCTGAGCACCGGCCGCCCTATTTAGTGTGTCAGGGCTTAGAATAAAGGGCCGGTTGGTTGTATCAGCTGGCTCTGTAAAGGCGCAAGCTGGAGGCGTCTCCCGATAACCAAACAAACGCTTGGTGATAGTGGCTTTCTCTGGGGGGGCCACCAGCTAGGTCTTCGTTGCTAAACTGAGTGCTGAAGAAGTGATCATTCCCTCTTCGTCGTCCTCGGCCAGATCCTGCGCCATGTGCATATCATCAACATGATCATCTGACCCACCGCGTGGAGGTGACGGCGAGGGCGGTAAGGGGGCCTTGCCACCGCTTGTCGCTGGCACGACAGGCGGTGCTGTTGTCTGTGGCGTGATGGCCCCCGCCGTCCCCAAACGGATCATGCTCTTTGGACATTGCAAGAATAAGCCTAAGCAAGTTCTGAGGACAGCCGGCTCTTCTTCATCCGCTCCTGGGGGTTGAATGGGAGGTTCCAGGTCATCGCAGCCCCTTAGCACCCGACTAATTTTAACCCTGTGCACGCTATCTGGCATCAGCTTTGAGTTGAACGTGCGCTGCAAGGGTTGAACGATGGTACCCTTGGCAACATCCCTCAGCTCGTTGTTCACGTAGCATAAGAGAGTGCAAGGAACATCCTGTTGGAGATATGCCCTAGAGGCAATAATAAATGTAGTTATTATTATATCTTTGTGTTTATGATAAATGTTTACATTCATGCTATAATAGTATTGACAAGGAAACATTAATACTTGTGTGATTTGTAAACTTAAATTGAAGTCCCTAGTAAAGCCTCTATACATCACTAGCTTGTTGGTTAATAAATGATTGTGGTTTCGAACATTGAGATGTAATTAACAACAAGATCATATCGTTAGGATAATGATATGATGGACATACTCCTATAGATAAGCATAGCATAAAGATCAAGTCATTTTAATAGGTCAATTGCTATATGCTTTCTGATACATAGTAACCTAATTCCTTCGACCATGAGATCATGCATATCACCTTTACCGGATGGATGCTTTGATGACATCAAACATCACACCATAACTGGGTGGCTATAAAGGTGGCATTGAGTGTTCGGAAAGTATTGGTTGAAACACATGGATAAAGAGTGGGATTTGTCCATCCATATGACGGATAGATATACTCTGGGCCCTCTCGGTGAAATGTCATCCAATTAGCTTGCAAGCATGTGACTGGCTCACAAGGGATCACATATCACGGGAACGAGAAAAGAGTACTTATCGGTAACGAGGTTGAACTAGGTATGCAGAGATACCGACGATCATAACCTCGGATAAGTAAACTATCGTGAGACAAAGGGAAATTGGTATCGTATGTAAGTGGTTCATTCGATCGCAAAGTAATCGTAGAAATATGTGGGAGCCATATGAATTTCCAGATTCCTCTATTGGTTATTGTTCGGAGAAGTGTCTCGATCATGTCCGCATAATTCACGAACCGTAGGGAGACACACTTAAGGATTCGACGTTGTTTGAGTAGTTATGGAATGATGAGAAAGAGACCGAATGTTGTTCGGAGTCTCGAATGGGATTCGGGATATCACGAGGAGATCCGGAATGGTCCGGAGAATAAGATTCATATAAGGAAAGTCTTGTTTCGGAGTTGGAGAATGGTTCCGGTGTTTTCATCAGGAATGTTCTAGAAGGTTCCTGAATGTCCGGCACTCCGGAGGGGAAAGGTACATGAATGTGTTATATCAAGTTGGTATGATTGCATCATGTACTAAGTGTCATCGCTGAACAAAATAGAGGATTTAATCAAATCCTTGTTTGAAAAGTCAAACGCCAATTTGAAAGTCAAACGGCTAATTTTGGGAAGTGGAGGGGAGGTGGAAACCGAGTTGGGGAGGAGTTCCTCCCCTCCACCGCCGGCCCACCTCCAAGCCGAGTTGGGGAGGGACTCCCCTCCCCTTGGCCGCGCCTTGTGGCATCCCGCAAAAACCACTACTAGAAAATCGCGTTGTTTTTGTGCATTGCATCATCTTGCATTTGTTTGCATCAAACCATTTTCGGAAAGACCTAATTAGTTTTCTAAACGCCCCGACTTTATTCAAACGCAAAACCCCGGGGCTCCGGATTATTTTGTTTGTCTGCTTTTGGTTTGCAGAAGCCGTGTTTAAAACAAATAAAATATCAAAGTATTTTTAGTGGGGCAGTCGAACGGGCCGAATCGACCCGAACGACCACCCCAGAAAATAAATCGGTCCACCTAACCCGCCCTTCTAAATCCTAAGCTACCCAACCTAATCTACCCACACCCCTCTCCACCTCATCCCAACCAATCAGCATGCGCCACCTCACCTCCCCTTCCTCCCCACCCAACCGGGCGCCGCCACTTGGCACACTCCCTCTCTCTCTCACCTCCCTCTCTCCACCTGGACAGCAACCCACCCACCAAACACACACGCACACGTACCGCACCGGCCACCTGCCCTCTCCACCCCTGCCCAGATCCCCACGTTCCTGGGTCCCACATGACCCCACGCTCCTCCCCCCACGCGCCCTCCCCCACCTTCCTCTCTTCCTCCCCGCGCGAGCGCCCCCGCTCCCCTGTTTCTCTCCCCGTCCCGAGCTCCTCTCCCTCCTCGCTGGAGCTCGCCCCGCCTGCCTCCCCGCTCCGGCCTGGCCCCGCGCGGCGCCCCTCCTTCCTCCTCCGGCCTCCTCGCCGCCGCTCGCCTCCACCTACCCCCGACCCCGCCTGGCCTCACCTTCCCCGTCGCCCGCCACCGCCACCTCCGCTCGGGCCGCTCACCCCGCTTAGGCCGCCCTCTCGCCGGCCACCTCGCCTTGGCCTCCCCCCCGCCGCCGGCCACGAGCGCCCCGCCGCCAGCAGCCCTCCCCTTCTCCGGCCGTCGCCGCACCCTCTCTGGTCGCCCAGGCCGCCTCTCCTCCGGCCCCGCGGCGCCGCCTCAGCGTCGGCCCGCCCAAGCTCGCCCGGCCATGGCGCCGTCGTCGGCCGCACCCCGAGCCCCCGCCTCTGCTCCCCGCCATCCACCGCTCCCCTTCCCCGCGTGCGGCCCGCAACCTCTCTGCCGCATGCGAGCCGGCAGACCGCCGTCGCCCTCCTGCCCCATCCCGCATCGGGCCTCTGGCTCGGAAAGCCGCCGCCGCCTGCACGCTTCCCGGCCGCTGGCGCCTCTGCCAAGAGCAGGTCCGCCCCGTGACGCCTTGAGCCGTGGTGCCGTGTCAAAACAAAGGTGCAGCCAGTCCCGTGTCGCGAGTCACTGTCGGCCCGGCGCTGCCTCTTCCTGTGACCCGAAGACGCCAGTACCTCCATCTTGGATCGCCATGACCCCTTCGCGAACCCCGGAATCCGAAGATCCGAATCCCTCAGAACAACAAGTTCGCCATTTCGGAACCAAAGTGCGAACCCCGGCATCGTCTTCATGTACTCCTTCACGGATGTCAAGACCCCGTTCCCGAAGATCGTCGCCACGGGAATCCAAGACCTTCGGCACGGACCCGATGAACCAAGATCTTCCTCACGGAAACCGAAGACCGATCCCGGCGCGCCCGAACCCCGTCGAACACCAAGACCCTCGGAAACGCCAAGATCTACAATCGGTACCCTAAGGCACCGCGACCCCGGTGCGACAAGTACCCCTCGAGGACGCAGAGCACTTCTTTCCGGATCTGATGCCGAGAACCCTTGGACGCCGAGATCGTCTCGATAATGATGTTTTGAAGAATGGACCTGGCGTACCCCGAGGACCCTGACGCCGTTTCCAAGTTCGCCACCGGTGAATAAGAAGAAAAAACCTCAAGGAATTCGACACGGAGCGTCAAGATCGCCTCACGGAATCCGAAGCGCGGACCCGACAAGATCGGCACCCGACAAGTTCGACACCGTCCAGGGCGAGTCCGATGCCCCGACGCCAGACCAAGTACGCCCTCCCGGAACGCCAAGGTCCCCGCGAGAGACGACAAGACCGACAACATGACCCGAAGACCACGGATGCGCCAAGACCTACCTCTGTTATCCGAGAACGCTTCCGTCGAACCCTGGACCCCGAGACCAAACGACCCCGAACCCCGGAACCCAAGCTCGCCGAACCCTAATGTGTGAACCCCTTCCCGAAAACCCTATTTTATAATATAATACAACTGTTGCATCTTAAATTGTCATGCTCGCATCACATCATTGGTTTGGGGGCCTTTTGCCGATTCACCTCATAATTAAATATGGGGCCCATATGCGGGCAAATCTAGCCTTATATTGGCCTCATTTAAATTTGTGTAGCGAACCGGTATCTTATCTTGCCTTGTTATAACAACATTTAATTGCGGGGTAGCTAAACAACATGCACCACCTATTTAATTGTCGGAACCCCGGTTCCGCTTAATATGACCTAATTGCATCGCATCTTTGCCATGTCATACATCATGCATGCATCATGCCGATCTTCTGCCGTTGTATTAAATATTGCATCCGGTGTTTGTTCTAGTGTTTTGCTTCTTCGCGGATAAGGCCGTTGAGTTGATGTGAGCTTCGCCCCGATCTTCGGATGAACCTTCGACAATGCTTTCCTGGCGAGCATCTCCCCCCTTTCTACCCATCTTACTTTTATAGTATTTATTCCCTCCTGTTGATCTATTGCTATCGGTGTTGCGATGCTCTAGTTTCGTACCCTTGATATCCCTTGCAGCCTTATATTGCCTTGGACACATCCCATTACCTGTTGTTTGGTAGATAGTTGGACTCGCGCGTCGTAGCCGCTTGCTCAAGTGCTGTTGCGTGTTGTCAAGTGCCACAGTTGTTGGAGTAATGCCGCATGTTGGATGTTGGAGATGATCATGGTTTTACTTATCGTTCACTTTAATTCCTGTTTAACAACTAAAATTGAAGTAAGCAGAGGCATCGGTGGGTGATAGATAATATTTGGTTTCCGAACGCCCACTTGTGTCCCGTAGGACCCCGAGTACTTGATACCTGTTCCTTGATTTATCGCGCTATCCACATCCGGGAGGTATATGGGACCCCCCTGAGCCAGAGCTTGATTCAGTCTTATTTCTTGGGGCCACAAACTAGTTTGAGGTTTTATTTACGATCCTGTACTTATGCCATGTTTTACTGCTTTATTTAAATTGTGCGACAGATAGCACCTGTACTGTTTAGGATCGGGACACGATTCCGCGGTGTCGACAAGCCCAGTTTTGGGTTCCTAGTCGTTCACAGCCGTATACCCAAACCTTGAGTCCGTCTCGGAGCTTGCTTACTTCGTTGCGGGTAGCTTAATGGGGTGGCCCCCTGAAATATTTCTGAATCCTGTGATTGCTTTGTCGTGAAGGCCTCGTTGGGTTTTGATTTGGTTTTTCCGAGGTTGATCGAGTGTGTGTTGCTATTGGTGCACCCCGGCCGGGTAAAACTTTCTGAAAGCCGTGTCCGCGGTTATGGACGACTTGGAGCACAGTATCTCGACCATAGACAAGCATAACTAAAGTTTATTGCTATAAATTTGACTTTATAATGACTAGTAATCAGCTTCACTATAATGGAATGGCTAATTAATACTGCCCACCATTGCTTGTTTGGAGTGTCGCTTGCGACCATTGTACCTGACTAGTAAGTATGACAACTACAACGGAATGGCTAAATAAAAGTGCCAACAACTGCTGGGTTTTGGGTTATCTCATGCTAAATGAATCTGACTAGTAAGTGTTGCCACTATCACGGAATGATTAACTAAAAGTGCCCACTGCTTATTTTATCAGGATGATTATCCAAATCTGACTAGTAATTGCTGCAACGATAACTGAATTAATAAAACTGCCAACTATGTGAGTTCCTCGGTTGACTTCCTCGTTTGGTCTCGAGGGGGAAACACCAGGATGGGTTTGTTTGGTGTTAGCTTCAGGTTGGATCCGGATAGGTCATTCTTATCCCTCTCTGATAACCGCCAGTTGTATCGAGTCTCTATAGGTTGTTTAGTGCATGCTGCCGCTGCCGCTTCAGTCCACCATACCTATGTAGGCGAGGACCGCCGAATTCTAGCCTCGCCGTGTACTGGCCTCAGTACTGACGCTCCTCTTTTCCCTTTGCCCTTTGTCGGCACCCCTTTTGTTTAAGCAGGTTTTGAGATCGACGTCGTTAGCAGGGTTACCCTTCCGGCTTGGCCTGGGCAGGGTTATGGACGCCATTGGTTATTCTTCAGGGCTCTTAGCCCCATTTGCATCTTGTCCGTAGCTGGACGCTCTATCGTTTTCAAGGTGATTTGGATCTTTGTATATTGTATCTGTATTCTTGGCTCTTGGAGTCGCTGTTGTATATATATCTGTTCTGTGGGTCCCATCGAGGACTGTTGTGTAATGTTATTACTTCGTTTTCCACCCGCACGAAAGTGCCTGGTGGGCACCTTTGAATCGTTTCTATGCGGGTTTGGCGGGTTTCGCTAAAACTTGCATAGGTCCGATTCTGAGGGTGTTACACGCCTCCCACCTATAAAGGGAGGGGCAGGGCTGCCCCTCCTAGTACACAAGATCCCCACCTCCAAACCCTAAGCCGCCGGTGCCGCCACCTGCTGCCGCTGGCGCCGCCCTAGGGCAAACCGCCGCCGCCGCCTAGGTCAAACCCTAGCCGCCGGCCAAGCCTCCTCCTCGGCGTGTCTAAACCCTAGATCGTCGAGGGACTCTCTCATACTCCACCATACTCGCTCCGGCTTAAGGCGAAGCCCTGCGAGATCTCCCCTCTACTTCCGGTACCACGCCGTTGTGCTGCCGGAATCGCGAGGAGAGTGCTACAACCTCCGCTGCCTGCTGGAACAAGGGAGAGGAAGGTCTTCGTCGAGTACCGAACGTGTGACCAACTGCGGGAGCGCTGCCGGAACGCAGCGCCGGAAGGATCATCTACGTGATCTTGAGATCGGGAAGAGTACGACTACATCACCCACGAGAATCCGCTCTCGTGAAACACTTTGGAATCTTTGAGGGTGAGTTATTCCATCGACTCGTTGCTACAATCTAGTAGATAGATCTTGGCTTGTTTGTTTGTATGCGATAGAAAATTTTTGTTTTCCATGCTACGAAACCCTACAGTGGTATCAGAGCCGTGTCTATATGTAGATCTGTTGCACGAGTAGAACACAATGGTCATTGTGGGCGTTGATGCTTTTATTGTTGATTGCTTCTTGTGTACTTTGCATCTTGCGGGATGTTGTGATGAAGCGGCCCGGGCTAACCTTACATGACATCGTTCATGAGACTTGCTCCACGCTTGACATGCAACTTGTATTGCATAAGTGGCTTTGCGGGTGCCTGTTTCTCCTAGCATAGTTAAGATCCAATTTACAACGGGTGATTAACAATACTAGTATCAATGTTGTGGTTCATGTTCGTAAGTTAGAACGAAACTTATTGAAAGCCCCAAACCACGTACAATATGCAAAGAAAGTAGAGGCGTCTAACTTTGTTTTGCAGGGGTGTGCAGTGATGTGATATGGCCATGATTGTGATTATATTTGATGTATGCAATGTTCCTTATTGTAAGTTGGCAACCGGCAGGAGCCATATGGTTGTCTTTAATTTATGTTAAGACCCGCGTGTCTATTCAAAGTAGTTGTAATAGTTGAAGCCGGTGGACGACAACCATGGAGAAGCGTCATTGACCTTGATGCAATGTCGGTGATGATGGAGATCATGTCCGTGCTTGAAGATGGAGATTGGAAGCACAAAGAAGAAAGGCCATATCATATCACATATTATGAATTGCATGTGATGTTAATCGTTTATGCATCTTGTATTGCTTAGTAGACGACGGTAGCATTATAAGATGATCCCTCATGCACATGAATTTCAAGTCATAAAGTGTTCACCCTTAGTTAGCACCGTTGCTAAAGCTTGTTGTTTCGAAGCACCACGTGATGATCGGGTGTGTTAGATTCCGCAAGTGTATACAACGTGAGCAAGCCAGATTTGCTCATGCGGAAACTAAGGTTTGATCTTGACGAGCCTAGCATGTACAGACATGGTCTCGGAACACGGATCACCGAAAGGTAAAGCATGAATCATATAGTAGATATGATGAACATGTCGATTGTTCGCCATTGAAACTATATCAACTCTCGTGATGATCGGTGTTGATATGGTGGATTTGGTTCGTGTGATCACTAAAACAATGTGAGGGATATTGTTTTGAGTGGGAGTTCACCTAGATTAATTTAACTATTAATTAGAACTCAATTTGTCATAAACTTAGTCTAAACTATTGCAAATATGTTGTAGATCAATGGAGGCCCCTACCATCAATTTTAATGCGTTCCTAGAGAAAGAAAAGTTGAAAAACAATGGAAGCAACTACGCGGATTGGTTCCGCAATTTTAGGATTGTCCTCACAGCTGGTAATTTGACCTATGTGCTGGATGCACCGCTGGGTGACCCACCTGCAGCTGATGCTACCGACGAAGTAAAGAATGTTTACCTCGCTCGGAAGACTCAGTACTCCATAGTTCAGTGTGCTATCTTGTATGGTTTAGAATCGGAGCTTCAGAAAAGGTTTGAGAATTCAGACCCACATGATATTGTCCGTGATCTCAAATTGATCTTTGAGACTCACGCGGCGATTGAGAGCTATGAGGCTTCTGAAAAGTTCTTTAACTGCAAGATGGAAGAGGGCAGCTCCGTCAGTGAGCATGTGCTTAAGATGTCTGGGCACGCAAACAAACTTCAAAGCTTGGGTATAGTGATTCCTAATGCTTTGGGGATTTACCGTGTCCTCCAATCACTACCACCAAGTTACAAGAACTTTGTGATGAACTACAATGTGCAAAACATGAACAAGCAGTTGCCAGAACTGTTTGCTATGTTGAAATCTGCAGAAGTGGAGATCAAGAAAGAGCACCAAGTGTTGATGGTCAATAAGACCACCAAATTCAAGAAAGGCAAGTCTAAGAAAAAGGGACACTTCAAGAAGGGTGGTAAGAAAGTTACCGCACCAACGAAGAAGACCAAGGCTGGACCTAAGCCTGATACTGAGTGCTTTTACTGCAAGGGAGAAGGTCACTGGAAGCGGAATTGCCCAAAGTACTTGGCGGATTTCAAGAACGGCAACATCAAGAAGAAAGGTATATATGATATACATGTTATTGATGTGTATCTCACTAGTACTCGTAGTAGTGCCTGGGTATTTGATACTGGTTCGGTTGCTCATATTTGTAACTCGAAACAGGTGCTGCAGAATAAACGGAAGCTAGCGGAGAACGAGGTGACGATGCGCGTGGGAAACGGATCAAAGGTTGATGTGATCGCGGTCGGCACGCTACCCCTTCATCTACCATCGGGATTAGTTTTATACTTAAATAATTGTTATTTGGTGCCTGCGTTAAGCATGAACATTATATCGGGATCTTGTTTATTGCGAGACGGTTACTTGTTTAAGTCCGAGAATAATGGTTGTTCAATTTATATGAGTAATATGTTTTATGCACATGCACCTTTAATAGATGGTCTATTCTTATTGAATCTCGATCGTGGAAATACACATATTAATAACATTGAGGCTAAACGTTTGAAATCGAGCGATAACTCGACCTATATGTGGCACTGTCGTCTTGGTCACATTGGAGTGAAGCGTATGAAGAAACTCCATTCCGATGGACTTCTTGAATCACTTGATTTTGAATCACTTGAAAGATGCGAAGCATGTCTGATGGGTAAAATGACTAAGACTCCATTTTCTGGTATGATGGAGCGAGCTACGGACTTATTGGAAATCATACATACCGATGTGTGTGGTCCAATGAGTGTAGCATCACGCGGTGGTTATCGTTATGTTCTTACCTTCACGGATGACTTGAGTAGATATGGGTATATCTATTTCATGAAACATAAATCCGAAACTTTCGAGAAGTTTAAGGAATTTCAAAGTGAGGTAGAGAATGAACGTAACAAGAAGATTAAATTTCTACGTTCTGATCGTGGAGGTGAATATCTAAGTTACGAGTTTGGCGAGCATTTAAAGAAATGCGAAATACTTTCACAATTGACACCGCCGGGAACACCACAGCGTAATGGTGTGTCCGAACGTCGTAATCGAACTCTCTTACATATGGTTCGTTCTATGATGTCACTTACAGATTTACCGCTATCATTTTGGGGTTATGCATTAGAAACAGGCGCATTCACTTTAAATAGGGCACCATCTAAATCCGTTGAAACGACACCGTATGAATTATGGTTTGGGAATAAACCTAGATTGTCGTTCCTTAAAGTTTGGGGTTGCGAAGCCTATGTAAAGAAGTTACAGCCGGACAAGCTTGAACCCAAAGCGGAAAAATGCATCTTCATAGGATACCCGAAGGAAACTATTGGGTATACCTTCTATCATAGATCCGAAGGCAAAATCTTCGTTGCCAAGAATGGATCCCTTCTAGAGAAGGAATTTCTCTCGAAAGAAGTGACTGGAAGGAAAGTAGAACTCGACGAGGTTGTCGAACCTTCTCTCGAAATTGCGAGTAGCGCAACACCGTAAGAAGTTCCTGTGGTGCCTGCACCAATAAGAGAGGAAGCTAATGATGATGATCATGAAACTTCGGTTGTAGTTGCTACAGAGCCTCGCAGGTCAACGAGAACTCGTACCACTCCAGATTGGTATGATCCCGTTATGAGTGTCATGTTGGTGGACAACACCGATGACCCGGCGACATATGAGGAAGCGATGATGAGCCCAGATTCAAACAAATGGCAAGAAGCCATGAAATCCGAGATTGGATCCATGTACGAAAACCAAGTATGGACTTTGGTGGACTTACCGGATGGCCGGAAGGCTGTCGAGAACAAATGGATTTTCAAGAAGAAAACATATGCTCATGGTAATGTTACTGTCTATAAAGCTCGACTTGTCGCAAAGGGGTTTCGAAAAATTCAAGGAGTTGACTACGATGAGACTTTCTCACCAGTAGCGAAGCTAAAATCTGTGAGGATTATGTTAGCAATCACTGCATATTATGATTATGATATATGGCAGATGGATGTCAAAACAGCATTCCTCAATGGAGACATTGATGAAGAGTTGTATATGATGCAACCCAAAGGTTTTGTCGATCCTAAAGATGCTAACAAGGTATGCAAACTTCAACGGTCCATCTATGGATTGAAGCAAGCATCCCGAAGTTGGAATCAACGTTTTGATAAGGTAATCAAAAGTTTTGGTTTTATACAAACTTATGGAGAAGCTTGTATTTACAAGAAAGTGAGTGGGAGCTCTGTAGCATTCTTAATACTATATGTAGATGACATATTGTTGATTGGGAATGATGTAGACCTTCTTAATAGTGTCAAGGAATATTTGAATAATAGTTTTTCAATGAAGGATCTTGGCGAAGCAGCTTACATATTAGGCATAAAGATTTATAGAGATAGATCAAGACGCCAAATATCATTGTCACAAAGTACATATTTGGACAAAGTTCTAAAGAGGTTTGGAATGGAAGATAGCAAGAAAGGGTTCTTGCCCATGTTGCCCAATACGACCTTGATTAAAACTCAAAGTCCGACATCGGCAGAAGATAGAGAAAGGATGAGTAAGACTCCCTATGCCTCAGCCATAGGATCTCTAATGTATGCCATGCTATGTACTAGACCCGACATTGCATATGCTGTTAGTTTAACTAGCAGATATCAAAGTGATACAGGAGTGGATCATTGGACAGCGGTCAAAAACATCCTTAAGTACTTGAGAAGAACTAAGGATATGGTTATTTCTTATGGAGGTGATGAACAGCTCGTTGTTAATGGTTACACCGATGCTAGTTGGAACACCGATCCGGAAGATTCTAAATCACAATCTGGATACGTATTTATTTTGAATGGTGCAGCAGTTAGCCGGAGGAGTGCAAAGCAAAGCGTTGTGGCGAGATCTTCAACTGAATCGGAATACATGGCTTCTTCAGAGGCTTCACAAGAAGCGATATGGATGAAAGAGTTCATTACAGAGCTGGGTGTGGTTCCTAGTGCGCTGGACCCAATGTCTATCTACTGTGATAACATGGGTGCCATAGCCAATGCGCAAGAACCAAGGTCACACAAGAAGCTGAAGCATATCAAGCTACGTTTTCACGCTATTCGAGAACATGTCCAAGATGGGGACATAAAGATTTGCAAAGTACACACAGATCTGAATGTGGCGGATCTGTTGACTAAACCTCTCCCGAGGGCAAAACATGACCAGCACCAAACTGCCATGGGTGTTCGGTATATTACCATGTAATCTAGATTAGATGACTCTAGTGCAAGAGACTGTTGGAGATATGCCCTAGAGGCAATAATAAATGTAGTTATTATTATATCTTTGTGTTTATGATAAATGTTTACATTCATGCTATAATAGTATTGACAAGGAAACATTAATACTTGTGTGATTTGTAAACTTAAATTGAAGTCCCTAGTAAAGCCTCTATACATCACTAGCTTGTTGGTTAATAAATGATTGTGGTTTCGAACATTGAGATGTAATTAACAACAAGATCATATCGTTAGAAGAATGATATGATGGACATACTCCTATAGATAAGCATATCATAAAGATCAAGTCATTTTAATAGTTCAATTGCTATATGCTTTCTGATACATAGTAACCTAATTTCTTCGACCATGAGATCATGCATATCACCTTTACCGGATGGATGCTTTGATGACATCAAACACCACACCGTAACTGGGTGGCTATAAAGGTGGCATTGAGTGTTCGGAAATTATTGGTTGAAACACATGGATCAAGAGTGGGATTTGTCCATCCATATGACGGATAGATATACTCTGGGCCCTCTCGGTGAAATGTCATCCAAGTAGCTTGCAAGCATGTGACTGGCTCACAAGGGATCACATATCACGGGAACGAGAAAAGAGTACTTATCGGTAACGAGGTTGAACTAGGTATGCAGAGATACCGACGATCATAACCTCGGATAAGTAAACTATCGTGAGACAAAGGGAAATTGGTATCATATGTAAGTGGTTCATTCGATCGCAAAGTAATCGTAGAAATATGTGGGAGCCATATGAATTTCCAGATTCCTCTATTGGTTATTGTTCGGAGAAGTGTCTCGATCATGTCCGCATAATTCACGAACCGTAGGGAGACACACTTAAGGATTCGACGTTGTTTGAGTAGTTATGGAATGATGAGAAAGAGAAATTTTGTTCGGAGTCTCGAATGGGATTCGGGATATCACGAGGAGATCCGGAATGGTCCGGAGAATAAGATTCATATAAGGAAAGTCTTGTTTCGGAGTTGGAGAATGGTTCCGGTGTTTTCATCGGGAATGTTCTAGAAGGTTCTGGAATGTCCGGCACTCCGGAGGGGAAGGGTACATGAATGTGTTATATCAAGTTGGTATGATTGCATCATGTACTAAGTGTCATCGCTGAACAAAATAGAGGATTTAATCAAATCCTTGTTTGAAAAGTCAAACGCCAATTTGAAAGTCAAACGGCTAATTTTGGGAAGTGGAGGGGAGGTGGAAACCGAGTTGGGGAGGAGTTCCTCCCCTCCACCGCCGGCCCACCTCCAAGCCGAGTTGGGGAGGGACTCCCCTCCCCTTGGCCGCGCCTCCCACCTATAAAGGGAGGGGCAGGGCTGCCCCTCCTAGTACACAAGATACCCACCTCCAAACCCTAAGCCGCCGGCGCCGCCACCTGCTGCCGCCGCCACCGCCCTAGGGAAAACCGCCGCCGCCGCCTAGGTCAAACCCTAGCCGCCGGACAAGCCTCCTCCTCGGCGTGTCTAAACCCTAGATCGTCGAGGGACTCTCTCATACTCCACCATACTCGCTCCGGCTTAAGGCGAAGCCCTGCGAGATCTCCCCTCTACTTCCGGTACCACGCCGTTGTGCTGCCGGAATCACGAGGAGAGTGCTACAACCTCCGCTGCCTGCTGGAACAAGGGAGAGGAAGGTCTTCGTCGAGTACCGAATGTGTGATCGACTGCGGGAGCGCTACCGGAACGCAGCGCCGGAAGGATCGTCTACGCGATCTTGAGATCGGGAAGAGTACGACTACATCACCCACGAGAATCCGCTCTCGTTAAACACTTTGGAATCTTCGAGGGTGAGTTATTCCATCGAATCGTTGCTACAATCTAGTAGATAGATCTTGTCTTGTTTGTTTGTATGCGATAGCAAATTTTTGTTTTCCATGCTACGAAACCCTACACATCCGTCTGCGGAAAACATGTACGGCGTCGTCAGAGATGCCATAAGAGTAATAGATGGCGTGAAAGGCGGTAAAGCAATTTGTTTACCGTGATGGCGTCGAGATCGACTAATGTCGATGCACCGCATATGGCGACGGGCGTGCAAGAGACGGAAGGGCTGCTTGATGGCGCGGTGCTGGCCGCCGGTGTATTCTCCCTACCGCCGGGTGCTTGGAGCTCCGTGAAGGGTTTCGCGGCATAGTAAATCAAAATTTTCTACGGATGCGAACAGAGGGAAAGCCAAGATCTAATCTAGGAGATGCAATCAACGAGAGAGATTGGATTAGATCTTCATACCCTTGAAGATTCGCACAGCGGAACGTTCGTCGGAACGTGGGTGATGTAGTCGTACTCGCTTCTCCTCCTCGCGATCCGATCCGATCTAGCACCACAAGTGGCCGTGCCTCCGTGAGATGCACACGTGTAGCACCTCGACATCTCCTCCTTCCTCGGACCAGCAAGTATGGTGGAAAGATAGATTGGATCTACAACACGACGGCGTGGTGTATATGGTGGAGAATTTCTGCAGCAGGGCTTCGCCTACAAATAGTCGGGAGGGAGAGAGGAAAGCTAGCAAGGCGGCTAGGGTTTGGAGGAGAGGTGTGGGGGGTTGGTGCGCCCCCACCCCTCTTTATATAGAGGGGGGGTGCAGCCCTAGCCCCTCCCCCAAGCCCAAAGGATAAGGAGTGGGGGGCATGGACTCTCCCCTCTTCTAGAAACCCTATCTCTAGTTTAAACGATTTAAACTCTCTAGGATCGACTGGGCCCTATGGGGCCTTGTGCCCCTGGACCAAAGCGGCCAGGACACTCCCTCATAGGCCCATGCCCCCTCCCGGAAGGTGGGGCCACGTTGGTCCCCTTCCGGAAGGTTCTAGAAGCTTCCGGTACAATACCGATTAACCCGGAACAATTCCGAACTCCAAAAACTGCACTGCCTTATATGAATCTTATTCTCCGGACCATTCCGGAACCTCTCGTGATGTCCCGGATCCCATCCGAGACTCCGAACAAAAATTCATAAACCAATTATCCAATCTATCCTAGCGTCAAGACACGTTAAGTGTGTGACCCTGCGGGTTCGAGAATATGCAGACATGATCTTCTATCAATAATCAACAGCGGGGTTTGGGCACCCATATTGACTCCCACACATTCATCGATGATCATATCGGATGAACCACGATGTCAGGATTCAAACAATCCCATATATATATTCCCTTCGTCTCGCGATATTTTACTTGCCCGAGATTCGATCGTCGGTACCGTCATACCTAGTTCAATCTCGTTCACAGCAAGTACTTTAATCGTTCCGTAATCCGATATCACTTTGTGATTAACTCCTTAACCACATGCTTGCAAGCGGTGTTGATATCGATTACCGAGTGGGCCCGAAGTATATCTCTCCGACTTGGGAGGGACAAATTCCATCTCGATACATACAACCCAACAGATACTTTCCGATCACCTGAGAGACACCTTTATGATCACCCTCTCATAGGATGACGTTTGATGACCTCAAAGCTTTCTTCCGATACCAGGGAGTTGTATTATCTCATGGTCTAAGGAATACAATATTTGACATAGGAAAAGCTACGCAAAGATGAACACGATGCTACGATCTAATTGCTTTGCTTAGTTTGGGTCTGTCCATCATATCATTCTCCCAATGATATGATCTCATTATCAATTGACAACTCATGTCTATGGTTAGGAAACCTTAACCATCATTGATCAATGAGCTAGTCCTTAGAGGCGTACCAGGGACACGGTGTTGTTCACAAACCACACAAGTATTCATGTTTCCGCTTAATACAATTCTAGCATGGAATATAAACTTTATCATGAACAAGAATTATAATAATAACATATTTATTATTGCCTCTAGGGCATAATTCCAACACTCCGGTGCCGCCACGACGATGGCGTGGGCACCGACATGTACTCCGGCGCCGCGGTGATGGCAGGGGGAGTCACCAACACTTGCGGCGCCGCGGTGCTAGCAGGCGGAGTCACGAACATGTAGTTCGCCTGATTCGTCGGCGCCGCGTTGTTCGAGTGGCTGCTGACCATGCTTGGAATCGGGCACGGCCCTACTCGACCACCCGCACTCCAGTTCGCTATTGACTCCACCAAGGTAGGCAGGAAGGACGTGAGGGTGATTGCCAGGTTGTCTTGGACGATCTGCGGGATCCGCGCCACTTGTTCCTGAAGTTCTTGAACCTCGCGGTTTTCCTCCTCGCTCCTTCCCGACGGCGCCACATGCGTCCTCGGCGGTTGACCAAAATGATCCACCCAATTCTTACCCCCGAGGCCGACCAGACGGCCAGCCGACGACGGCTTCTTCGTAACCGGATCTATTTTCTTGGCCCGGTTCATCTCCCTGTTAAAAGGGTTATCCCGCCGTGGACCCCTGGTATGAGGAACCCTGGGGTCCATGACTAGCAACAATTTCCTCCTCCTGCAGAAGAAGTAACAGTCAATCGTTTAGATCATCGATTAGAATGCAATCGAGTTGATCCGTGGTAATTAGATTATACTTACAACAATTTCCTCAAATTCCTTCACCGCAGGATCCGCGGTGAGTTTTTTGGTTTTTGGGTCCACATGGTAACGGGCCCTGATGAAGTTTCGAACCTGTCCGGGTTCGAATTTCGCAAAGGGGTTTTCTATCCCCTTGGATCTATACTCTTCGTCCTCCTTATTCCATTTGGCCTCCGCGGTTCTGTATCCACCAGATCCGAGATGGTGATGACCTATATTCATCGCCTGCAGCACCTTTCCCCGATTACTATTGGCCAGGGCTCTTTCGGATTCACACCTCTCCTTGAACTCCCAGAACTGATCTTCGGTGATCTGCGGGTCAATCATCTGGATCTCCTCGAGACTTTTGCCTTCTTTATAGATCTTCTTCTTTATCCGGGTTCTCCAGCTGGACAGGGCGGTGCTCATCTTTGTGAGTGCGGATTTGTTTACTTCGTTCCCATGATAATTTGTGTTCTGATACTTAGCGGGGAACTTGTATCTTGCGTGTAGCTTCTCGAAGAGGAGTGTGCGCAAGTGTCCATTATCTTTATGCCGGAGATTCTCGGTGTTGATCGAGATGGTTGTCCGGGTGATCGCCGCCACTTGCCCACCGTACCCTCTGACGACAAGGTCGGGCTCCAAAGGAACCCCTGATGGGCTCACTTCGGTAATTTCTTCCCTGACGGTGCCGACCGTGTTCGGGCGCCGTTCCTTTGGCTTCTTCTTCTTCTTAGGAGGATTGCTACCACTCCCCGTGCCCTCGCCGCCATGAGTGGTTTCATCACCCGCCGTTCCTTCGGCTTCTTCCTCCGCGTCTTTCATCTCATCATCCTCGCTCTCTGAAGGATGGTATTCTTCATCGTCTTCTAGCCGCTGGGCCGCCTCCCAGAATGTCAATTGTTTATTCGGAGGTCTGAGTTCTCCTTCAGTGCTGATGCGCTTAGAACATCCATTCTTGTCGTTGTCACACATCTTTGCACTAACAAAAAAAATTTGGTTAAATGCACGAAAAAATCCGGCATGACCTTTGCTAATTTTCTTAAACTAGGAGTGCCCGATTTCTATCGAAACGGAAGTTAATCAACATTCCGGCAAAAATCAGGACTCATTTCATACAAGAACCTGCATATATATGGCCAGCATAGCCAGCACACAATAAATGGCCAACATAGCCAGCACAACCAGCACACAATAAATGACCAACACAGCCAGCACATAATCTGGTCACATAGTATAGTACATAATCTGGATAGTACATAGTCTGGTCACATAGGATTAAAATGAGTAATAGTGCTTTTATTTTACAATCTGGTCACATAGTACATAATCTGGATAGTACATAAATGTATCTAGAGTTCTTGACTAGAGTACATAATCTGGATAGTACATAATCTGGATCACAACATGTATTCAGCATTTGAGTGCTTTTACAATCAACATGTATTCAGTGTTATTAGGAGCAGTGTTTGTGTGCAATATTTAGCAAGCATATTCAGTTGAGTGGCAGTTTTTAGCAAGCAATATTTAGCAAGCATATTCAGCATATTTAGCAAGCATATTCAGTGTTATTAGCACCATACTCTGAACCCTACCAGATATGCAAGGGACACCAACAACACCAGAACAAAATCAGTTCAGTGGCAGGTTTTTGTGTGCAATTATTTACCAGAATAAAACAAGCACCATATTTTTGTGTGCAATTATTTACAAAATCAGTTCAGTTGCAGGTTTGCAAGGGACACCAACACTAGAACAGCTACCACATCTATGGGCATAATGGAGCAAAGAAAATGGAGGAACCAGAACACCAGAACAGCTATCATATTCAGTCAAGTGCACAAACATGATCATAACCCTAATGTGTCAACAACCTCCTGCACTACTTTGAACCCTAATGTGTCTACTGTCAACAGAGATAAATCTAAACCTTATGTGTCAACAGAGCTTTAAAAAAAATTAAGTGTCCACCCAGGAATGCAAAACCAGATGTTGTACAACCCTGAAGCATCAGCTTTCCCACTCTCTTATTTAAATTAATACCTAGAACTAAACCTTTTGCAAGGCCTGATCATGTGGATATCAAACTAAACCTTGGAGAACAAGGCACAACTATAACAGACCAAATCGACTTAAATAAAGATCAAGCAAGATGCCACCCTTACACCCGGGAAAAGGTGCAACGGCGGCGAGATAGCTAGAGGTAGCATAACTAAACAATCATAGCGAAAGGTACTGATGCTAACCCAAACAAATCTATGATAATAGTGTTACTCGCCATCAACAAGGCTTCAGTACGAGTAACACCAGATAACGCATAAGTAGATACCGCCTAGATCGCAAGATGCGATCTAGGCAGCATGGCACTTACCCGAGAAAAACCCTAGAAACAAGGGGTGGCGATGCGCCGAGATTGTGTTTGTTGTGAACGTGATTGTCCTCCTTTTCTCGATAACCTTAGGTACATATTTATAGTCCGGAGACTTTCTGTCTTTGGAATAACTCTACAACTCTATCTCTTACCTAAATCTAAACGGAATCTATTACAATATAAGATACACGGGCAATTTAGCCCAAATCAACACACGAGGCCGATTCAACAACACGTTGCATATACGTATCTTCTAAGCCCATCTTGATCACGGCCCAACTCCTCCTTTGGCAAAAATATGGCGATAACACATGCCCCCCTGGTTTTGGTAATAATAATTCCAAAACCACTCCGTTTTTTCCCTTCTCCTCTTTTTTTTTCTGTATCGGGTTACGCGTCGTCAGAATGCGTTGCAGAACGGAATCGTCACGCCACCCCTTCATCATGATGCCCTGTCTTCTCAACTTCTTCGCAGTGCATGATCTGACAATTTCGGCAGTGCATTCTAGGAAACCTCTATAGCATTGAACCGCTTCATACTATTCCTCTTATTTAAATTCACCTAAACAGTTCGCAGTCCCCATCTTCCTCCAGTAGCCACAAAAAAACCCTTCTTCCTCCTCCGCCGAAAAAACCCTCTTTCTCCGCCATGGCCTCCTCCGCTTCATCTGGCCTGTCCTCCCAAGCCTCCAACTCAATGAGCGACCGAGAGCCAACGCCAGAACACCCGCCGATGGCGGCGTACCACACTCTCGCCCCACAATGGTGGGACGAGAGGGATTGGGACTTCGCCGCTTGGTCGGAGGACGACGCGTCCTTGACTGACGGCGAGGAAGATCTGCAGTTCCTCGCTAATGGGGAACTGGAGGCGGACAGCACCGACGACGCCATGTCCTGGGACGGCGTCGACTCCTTCGACGAGGAGGAGGAAGAGGAGGACACCTCCTCCGAGGAGTACCAGCCGGTGAAGTACTTCCGCGCCGGGTCCAGCGAGGACACCGAAGACGATGACGAAGACGAGGAGGCCCCCGCTGGCATCTTCAGCAGCAGCAGCGAAGACGACGCCGGCAGCAGTGCTGAGGACAGCGAACAGGACGGCGGCGACGACAGCGACGACGACCTCGGCCTCTAGATTAGGAACCAGTAGTAGTAGTAGTAGTAAGCTCCCTTTTGTAATCAATCAGCCCTTTTGTAAGCAATCAGCTTTTGAATGAATGAATGAAAATCTGTTTCTCGAAGATTGCTTTTTTCGTCCCAATTTTGCCGATAGCCAAAATAGGTCGATGCTCCAGAAGCTGATAACGCTGTATCGGCTTTTACCACACTGCACTCACTCCGTTAACTAAGTCAAAGCTCAAAGAGCTGATGGACATCGGCTTTCCCAAAAACGTTGACAAGGTCAAAACTTGGTCGCATATTTAGGCAAACCTAAGCGGCTGCTTTTCAGTCTCAAACGGTAACCTGCGACCTTCTTCAAAAAGGCGACCTAGATCTTCAATCGCCCACTGACCAGATCGAGCTCACAGCGACAAAAACCCTCGATCCCCAACTGCACAGATCCATCTCCGCCGGCGAACTAGATGGCGGAATCGTCCAACACCAACCCAGAGGTCTCCGGTCTGAAGGTACGCCTACTCCTCGCAGTCTGAACACGATGCTAGACTTAATGGCGAACACCTGAATTAATGCCTTATTCCACCATTAAATTTTCTAGGTTTCAGACATTCTGCTGCCGCATCCTTCTCTCCCAAACTCCCTCTGTCTTGGCCCTCGCACACAATCTAGCCCTGCTCATCTGATTTCTTGCGAAGCCAATAGAATCCCCTTCGTAAGCCAAGACCTAGATCTGAACTCTTGGGCCGACTGTCTGCGAGCCTGGCCTAATCCCCCTGAACACTGGGTCTCTTGGTTCAGTAGAGTAGCTAGAGCTTACCAATCCCAATGGGAAACCACAGGAATAGCCGATGCCTTGCATTTATCATTGTCTCCTCTTGAGAAACATGAGAACCTTCTAAAAACCATCGGCTACTTCTGGTCTGACGCTCTGAACTGCTTTATGTTCGGCCATGGCCCTATGTCACCAACCCTGTTAGACGTGGTGATGATCACCGGCCTGGATGTCACATCACCCAGCCCCTCTGCTTTTAAACTGACCAAAGTTCCCTACAAACTGTCTTCTAAAACAGACTGTACGAATTGGGGTGCCTACCTCCAACGCCATATGAAGACAAAGGGCCCTGTCTCAGAGAAAGAACATACAGCCTTTCTCAACTTCTGGCTGGAACATTTCATATTCTGTGGCCCTTCCCTTGCTCCAACCAAGAACTATCTCTCCCTAGCCCACGAACTGGCCAAAGGTACTCAACTTGGCATCGGCAAACTGTTCCTTGGAGAGGTCTATCGATATCTCCAGTTGATGTCTGTCAAGCTGTTCTCAGGCATAGCAGTCAAAACAGGTGGTCCTTGGTGGTTCATTCAACTATGGGCTCAGCTGTACTTTCAGAACCACATCCCAAACTTCCCCCTTTTGGCGAGTTGTACCTTTCCCGATGTCAAAGGGAAGCAGATCCGATGCACTAGTTATGGCCAAGCTTTGTACAGGCTGCCAGGCAGCAAACTATCCCCTCAGGAAGCAGCCAAGTGGTTCAGCACTTTCTTTCAAGGTCTGGACAATCCTACCTTCTTCCCTTACGTGGAAGAATCTGAACATTTCGAAAATCCACTCTCCTTCAGGCTAGATAACTTCGCCGACGACACCAGCACCCCGCAACTCTTTTCCATTGTGATCCGTCCCTGTTTCCTTCCAGTTGGTATGAGTACATCCAACAGAATCATCAAGCCTGGGTATGAATTCTACCAGCCGGTCATAGTGGCCCGGCAATTTGGCCTTGGGCAAGTACCTCCCCATCTCTTTCTCCATCATCTTACGGAGTGCAGAGCCGACCTGCCTGATCCTCTCACCAGTCAGAGGTGTTACTCCTTCTTTGATGCTCTGACCATCCCCATTCCAAATGACCTCACCTTCGCTTCGTCAACTGATGGCTTCGAGGACTGGTGGTCGATGTGGAAAACCCACGCTTTCAGGAAAGCTCTGGGACCGTTGCTGAAACACCTTGATGCCGATTATGGCATCCCCGTGGAACAGGTACCACTGCTTATAAATCTTCTTAATGCAGCTCATAAATGACTCTTTTACTAACCCAATTTCTCCCTTTGCAGCAACAAGATGGCCCTGAACCCACACACAGTGATGGCTCCCCTTTTGAGTTCTTTCCGCCAGCTCCTGTGGTTCTTTTCTGCAAAAACTCGCCGCCTTTGAAAAAGGTAATAATGCAGAAACAGCCGATAACACCTCAATCGGCTTCTAAGAAGCAAGGAACTTCAACATCAGCTGCCCCTCGAGTTCCCACTAAGATAAGAACGATGACGAGGAATGTAGCTGCCAGGAAGACCTTGAGACATCGGAGCCCTTCTCCAGAAAGCTCGCATGTAGGCTGATCCATGTCTTGGTCGATTCTTCTCATTCTTTCATTCTTGCAGATGTGCTCGTGTCTAACAGCCTTCCTTCTTTTGCAGGCTTCCGTCGAAGAAACATCCCACGAGGACACACAACCCAACGAGGGAGAATCGAGCCCAACGGATTCTGAGAGGACCATCACCCCGAGCCAGCCAGATGTGCCACCATCGGCTTCCAGGAAAAGGTCGGTTCCTGAACCTGCTGCCCCCCGAGCACCAGTCGAGGCCGGGCCAGCTGTGGGTCCCAAGAGAGCTCGTAAAGGACCACAAGCTTCTTCATCGAGCCAAGAGGTTCCGAAAAATCATCATCCTTTATGCTCTTGCCCCTTACTCCCTTTTGTCTGCCGGTTCATCATCATTTACATCGGTTAATCACCTTTCATGCAGACAACTGAGGCTTCTAGTGGGAAGGTAGGGGCCGTGCCGACGCCTTTAGCCAAACCAGACCTGGCAATCCCCGAAAATGCAGATGAAATGGCTACCACTTTGGTAACGCCCCCAGCAACCACACACAAACCGATCGCCTCGCCGTCTGCTATCCCCTCGGTCTTAGGAGAGGTATGTTAACTTCTGTCGGCTTTATTCTTCCCTGTTGGACGCACACTGACGCCTTTTCGGGCTGCCAGGGTGGTGACATTTCAGGCTTGCTGACCTTTGATCCTGACTCCATCGATCCAACTCCCTCTGTCGCCACCGATGAACCACAAGCCAGGGCTGCTCTACCTCAATTCCAACGACTTAGAGCCTTACTGTCTTCCCCGATCGAGGAGCTGATCGAGGGTTCTGAAGAGGTGAAGGGCGTTCTTGCTGAAATCCAGGACCAACTCCCAGTAGCATTGCAGGTGAAGCTTTGGCCCGTCGTAACTTTGTCCTTCTTCGGGTCAAGGGTGAAGCTAGCTCGTGAAAGGATCAACCTGCGCCGTGCCCAACTCCCGCTGAAGGCGAATATTGCCGACAGATGTCAGCAGCTCAATGATAAAAAGGCGTCCCTTGATGCCAAAACTGACACCTCTGTCAGTACCACCGAGCTCGCATCTTTGAAAAAGGAGCTGGAAGATCTTGAAGAAAAGGTCCGGGTGACAAAACAACTCATTCGTGACAAGGAAGCCTCCATCGCCCGCTCCCAAGATGAAGCAGAGAGCCTCAAAGCCGAACTGAAGACCGATCTGGCAGAAATACGTGCCCTGAACAAGCAGTTAGTGACGGGCAAGGATGAAGATGACGAAGCCGAGATCGCCGAGGTGGACCGTGTCCGTGCTGACGCCCTCCAAGCCTTCGAGGCATTTCTTCAGTAGCTCGCTTATGTAAACTGGCATCTGCTTGTAACAGTTTTGAACCTCTAAAGTCGATGACTGTGCATCGGCTGTATACTTTTATTGGCCGATTTCATGTATCGGCCCCCATATCTCACTGTCCATCATCCCACGTGCTTGGGAAATATATAATAATAAATTTTTTTATTGGCCGATTTCGTGTATTGGCTCCCATATCTCACTGTCCATCATCCCACATGCTTGGGAAATATTTCTTGAGATGCTGACCGTTGACAGCCACTGGGAATTTCACGCCATACAGATCCTCCAGCATGTACGCGTTCCCTCTTAAAACTTGATCTACCCTGTATGGCCCGTGCCAATTTGGAGACCATTTACCATATGCTGCATCCTTAGTCCCTAATGGCAACACCGCTTCCCATACCAGATCGCCAACATGGAACTCCTTAGGCCTCACCTTCTTGTTGTATGCATGAGCTACTTTGGCCTTGTTCTCTTTGATTTTCTCAAGCGACCACAGCCTAAGCTCAGTCAAATCTTCAACGCTGTCACTCATCAAGGCTGCATATTCTTCAGTCGTTAGATCGTTCTGAAAAGTGACACGTCTCGATCCAGCCGTAATTTCCTAAGGCAATACGGCTTCTTGTCCATAGACTAGATGGTACGGCGAGGTTTTTATCGCTCCATGACATGACATGCGGTAAGCCCATAAAGCCTCTGACAAAACCTCGTGCCAACGCCTAGGGTGCTCATCGATTTTCGTCTTGATCAGCTTGATAAGGCTCTGGTTGGACGCTTCAGCTTGCCCATTTGCTTGAGCATAGTACGGAGATGATCGCATCATCTTGATCCCTGTGTCCTCACAGAACTCTCTGAACTCGTGAGAAGTGAAGACCGAACCTCCATCGGTCGTGATAGTCTGGGGAATCCCAAACCTATGAATGACGTGTTCTTTCACAAAATCGACGACATCCTTTGAACTTACTGACTTCATAGGGACGGCTTCCACCCACTTGGTGAAATAATCCGTGATGGCCAAAATCCACATGTGGCCTTTGCTTGACGGAGGATTGATCTTGCCGATCATATCCATGCCCCAACCTCGGAATGGCCAAGGCTTGATGATGGGGTTCATTGCTGACGCGGGTACAATTTGAATTTTTCCAAATCTCTGACATGCTTGACACCCTTTGTAGTACTTAAAACAGTCCTCGAGCATGGTAGGCCAATAAAACCCTGATCGCCTGATCAACCACTTCATCTTGTGAGCCGATTGGTGAGTTCCACAAGCGCCTTCGTGTACCTCGTGTAGGAGCCGATTGGCCTCAGCTGTCCCCAGACATTTGAGCAATAACCCCTCTAGAGTCCTGTAAAACATGTCGTCCCCAATGAGCACATACTTCATGGCCTTGTATCTTATCTGTTTAGGTGCCCCCCGAGCCGAATCCTTCAAGTAATTGAAGATATCGGCTCTCCAGTCGTCTGCGTCCAGGAATTGCACCTGCACATCGGCTCCCTCTGCCACGTCCTTGTAGCCTGAAGCCATTTGTGCAAGATCATTGGCCTCGGTATTTTGCGATCGTGGGATCCAGGTGAAGTTTATGTATCGGAACTGTGCCATCAGCTCACGGCATTGCATCCATAATGGGAAGAGCGACTCGCTCTCACACTTGTATTCCTCCGTGAGTTGAGAAATCACCAGCTTGGAGTCTCCAAAAATTTCCACTGCTTCCGCTCCAGCTTCGATGAGCAACTCCATTCCCTTGCGTATCGCCTCATACTCAGCGACGTTGTTGGTGCGAGGGGCTGATAACCTGATAGAGAAGGAAAATGTTGCCCCCCGGGGTGACACGAGTAGCATGCCGATGCCGCACCCATCGTCACAAACCGATCCGTCGAAGAACATAGCCCACGCTCGTATAAACAGTGCTGCTATATTGGTGTTGATCCTTTCAGCGATAAGGTCGGCCAATGCCTGCCCCTTAACTGCTTTCGCGGGTTGATACCGGATGTCAAACTCCGATAATGCAAACATCCATTTGCCCAGTCGGCCTTTCAACATAGGAGCCGACAGCATGTGCTTTATAACGTCTGATTTGCAGACGATGACAATCTCTGCTGATAGCAAAATGTGGCGCAGCTTGGTGCAGGTGAAAAACAGGCAGAGGCACAATTTTTCGATCTCAGAATACCTTGTCTCTGCATCCAGCATCCTTCTGCTGATGTAAAATACCACTCGCTCCAGCCCGTCATAAACTTGCACCACCACGGAGGCGATGGACGTGTCCGCTACTGACAAGTAAATGTAGAATGGCCTATCCGGCTGGGGCGGAACCAATACTGGCGGCTTCGTCAGATATTCTTTGATCTCGTCGAAGGCTCATTGTTGTTCTGCCCCCCAGCTGAACTCCTCATCAGATTTAATCTTTACAAGTCCCATGAACGGCTCTATCCTTCCTGACAGATTGGAGATGAATCTTCTGACGAAGTTGATCTTGCCGATGAGAGACTGCAGTTCTTTCTTCGTGGTAGGTGGCTTCATTGTTCGCACTGCCTCCTGACTTTTCAGGCCGATCTCGATTCCTCGTTCATGGACCAAGAAGCCCAAGAACTGACCGGCCGTCACACCGAAGGCACACTTCTTTGGATTCATCCGTAGCCCGAATCTCCTTGTTCGGTCCAGGACGTGTCGCAGGTCATCCAAGTGTCCTTGTACTGAAGTTGACTTGACCACCACGTCATCGATATAAATTTCCACCAGCTTGCCGATCAGATCATGGAAGATGTAATTCATTGCTCTTTGGTATGTGGCGCCGGCATTCTTTAGTCCAAACGTCATGACTACATATTCAAACAACCCCACCGAACCTGGGACTCTGAATGCAGTCTTGTGTATATCTTCCGGAGCCATAAAAATTTGGTTGTAACCGGCATTGCCATCCATGAAGCTCAAAATTTTATGACCAGCAGCTGCGTTGATTAACGTCTCTGCTACTGGCATCGGATATTCATCCTTCGGAGTGGCTCTATTGAGATCCCGAAAATCTATGGCAACACGCCAGCGGCCATCCTTTTTCTCTACAGGTACGATGCTAGAAATCCACTCAGCATACCTGCATGGCCTGATTAAATCGGCTGCCAACATTTTCTCGATCTCCTTCTTGACTTCTTTCAAAATTTCGGCCTTCATCTGTCGTGCTCGCTGCTGGAACGGCCGAAAACCTTTTTTAAGTGGGAGTCGATGCTCGATGATGCTCCTGTCTAGCCCGGGCATCTCTGTATAATCCCAGGCAAAGCAATCTGGATATTCTTTCAACAAAGCTATCATCGGACCCCGCAGATTCGGATCCAACTTCTTGCTGATAAATGTTGGTCTTGGCTTATCCCCAGGACCGATGTCAATCTCTTCTAGTTCATCAGCAGATGTAAATCCATACCCTAGCTTTCCGTCACCTGTCAAATCGATGCTAAGCATAGGGCAAACAGTAGGTGAGGTTAACAAAAATAACTTGGGCCGATTGCCTGAATCGGCCCCCTTTTTGATTGTATTAGTCAAGGACGGTTTACACCTTATGGTTTTACAATGGCTGGGAATCTCCCTGCTACGACTGCATGATCTGCTCGTCGTAAGATTGCTGCTTTTTGTTTTTTGTGGCCGATCGCAGGGATCGGCCGTACCACGTACCATCGTGGATTTTGCTACTCTGTCAGGCCGGTGGATAAGACCAGCCTCACCCCGTTTTTTGTAGCCTCAATGCGTTCACAGCCGTCTAGACTGATTCCAGAGATCGGCTCTTGGTCTTCTGCTTCCCAGACGTTCATGCCAGCAATGGAGACCTCGACGGAATCGTCTGCATGAATGACCTCCACCTCATCTCCATCCCACTGTATTAGGCACTGGTGCATCGTGGATGGGATGCAGCAGTTAGCATGAATCCAATCTCTCCCTAACAAGACAGCGTAGGTGCTTTTGCTGTCCACGACGAAGAATGACGTAGGGATGGTTTTTCTGCCCACGGTCAGGTCCACGTTCAGTACGCCTTGCGTTTCTGAAGTCTGGCCGTTGAAGTCGCTTAAGGTGACGTTGGTTTTGATCAGATCTGCAGTGGAGCGTCCCAAACGCCGTAGCATGGAGTATGGCATTATGTTGACTGCCGCTCCGGTGTCCACTAACATCTTGCTGACAGGTTGCCCATTGATGTAACCTCGTAGGTACAGGGCTTTCAGATGTTTGTAACCCTTCTCACGTGGCTTCTCAAAGATAACTGGCCGTGGGCCGCAGTCGAACTGTGCCACTGGTAGCTCGTTGGTTTTTGGGGCGCAGAACTCTGACGGAAGTATGAATACCATGTTTGTGCCAGCCGATGTCTTTGCATCGGCTTTTACCGGTTTGGGGCGCCACTCTTTCTTTTTCGGGTGATCTTCCGTTTTCAAGGTCTGCCTAATTTTAACGGCCAGATCGGGCCGTGCTTTCTTTAGAGCGTGGAGATACTGCGCTTCGGCTTCCTCCAAGTTACGCAGCCGCTGCACTCTACGCTTTTGGGTGTGTCTGAGTCCGTCGGGACACCACCTTGGACGGTGATACCTGTCTTTCTCTTTGTCATCCATTGGCTCCTTGAGACCTTGTGCTCGAGACGACTCCCTGCGTCGGCTCTGAGGTGGGAGAGGCCCTAGGCGCTTAAACACTGACCCTGGCTCCGTGTCCTCCTTCTGCTGTCCGCATTCCGGGCAGTTATCGATCGTAGGCAATCGGCTCATTCCCGCGTCCCAGCAATACTTGAAGAACGGACAATCCCAATGCTTGTCTGCACCTTCTTTTTCTTTTGACGGTCCCCTAGCGAGGTGCTCATATCCTTCATCTTCTCCGTCGCGCCGGCGACGTTGGTCATACTGACGCTCATACTTGTTAAGGAGATGCGTGGAATGTGGTTTCTGATATCGCACACTTTTCACTTGTTCCTCAGTTAAGTACTGCCTGCTGTCGTAGCTGGGCCGGTCGCGTGGACCAGCCTCCTCTCTTACTCTGCCGTGAGAGCGACCGCCTTCCTCCCTGTACGTGCCATGGTGGTACCCTGTTCCTGCCATGTTGACATCGAACGAGAAGTCCAACTGGCGCCTCGTGGAGTGGCTGTGTTCTACCATGTTGACGCCGGGGAACGGGTTGGTGTCTACTTTCATGGCGAACTGCCCCAGGATGAGACGGCCCTGCTCTATTGCCGTTTGGATCTGGCGACGTAGCTCTTTGCAGTCATTGGTGCTGTGGGTGAACGAGTGATGCCACTTGCAGTACGGTCTTCCGTTCATCTCTTGAGCCGTAGGGATTTTGTGGCCTTCGGGTAACTTCAGCTGCTTTTCTTTCAGCAGTAAATCGAATATTTGCTCAGCTTTGCTCACATCGAAGTCGAACCCTTTTGCAGGCCCTTGCTGTTTTACCCATTTGCAGGTTACGGGATCTGCCCCCCGAGCCCATTCAGCCACGGCCACCTCCTGGTCTTGCGTGGGGTCTTCTTCTTCTGTATCGACCAGGCCTATCGGACGTTTGAACTTGTCCTGGTACAACTCAGGGTGGCGCTGCTCATACATCGTCAGCTTCTGGGCCATGTGCGCCAACGAGTTGTACTCTACTTGGAAAGCCAGATCTTTGATAGGTGCTGCGAGACCCAACGCTGCCAGCTCGACTGCTTCCTTCTCAGTTAACCGAGCTGAGTAACATCGGTTCTTGACAGTCCTGAAGCGTTGGATGTACTCGGCTACCGTTTCTCCTCGCTTTTGCCGCACCTGTGCCAGGTCTGCAATGCCAGCCTCGGTGGCTTCTGAATGGTACTGAATGTGGAACTGCTCTTCCAGTTGCTTCCAGGTCTGGATCGAATCAGGTGGCAGTGAAGTGTACCACCCAAAAGCTGGTCCTGTCAAAGATTGCGCAAAGAACCTTACGCGCAACTGATCTGATGCTGATATCATGCCTAACTGTGCCAGGTATCGGCTCACGTGCTCGATCGAACTCGACCCTTCTGACCCGCTAAATCTCGAGAACTCAGGGAGCCGATACTTGGGTGGCAGCGGGATCAGGTCAAACTCGTTGGGATACGGCTTTGAATAGCCGATTGTCCTTCTCTTCGGCACGAAGCCGAACTGGTCTCTCAAGATGGTACGGATTTGTTCCGTTGTTTGGGCTGCAGGGGCTAGATTCTCATGACTCGTTCCAGTGGCATACTTGGCTAGCCACGCCTGTTTGTCGGCGTCCATCCCAGAGATTCCTGCTCCAGAAACACCTGCTCCCGAAGCCCCTGCTCCAGAAACTCCTATCCCAGCAATCCCTGCGGTTGCGATCTGGTTCGTGCGCGTCAAGCTGTTGCAGTCTGGCACGTAGGTGCACACGTATCCATGTGGGATTTCCTTAGGTGGTTCACACAGGAATTGGCAATCGCCAGGGTCGCCTCCGACCTTGTAGACGACGTACGCCGGTGCCCCTGGTGGCTCTGGAGCTGCAAGTGTGAATGGCAGCGGTGGCCTGGCCTGGAGCGGTCTTTCTCCCTGGTGAGTCCCCAGAGTAGGCCCCGACGGAGAGTACTGATGTTTCATAATCTCCTGAACTACGCGAACTGCGATCCGCTCGAAAGCGTTTACCAAGCTCTCAGAATGGCGGTGAAGAGAATGAGCCACCATGTAGTTGACTTCCTGGCGCAGAGCTCTGGTGCGCTTCTCTGAAGGAACAGACAGTTCCACCTCATCAAGAGCACCCTCGGGTGAGAACCCTTTCCACCTGATGCCATGCTTACGAGTCCTCTCAAAAGAGCCGATGAGATCGGCTTCGAAGAGAGCTTTGACGTCATCATACTTCGCCTTGTGCTCCTCAGGCAGCTCATCGTACGTGACCGGTCGGTTGTCCATCGCAGCGTCGGATGTTGAGGTAGACATTGTTTAAGGGTCCCACCGGGCGTGCCAGAATGTGTTGCCTACCAAAACCCACTGGCGAGCAGCGACGGGCAACACGAAGAGCCGGGAGGCTCCCAGAACTGCTGGTGGGCCCTGGTCCCTCGGGCAACGGCCCGCAAAACTCCGGCACACGTCCTGGATTGGTTCGAGGGCGTGCCACCTGACCTATACCTGGTCAGGAAGGTGAAGGATTGCTTCGATTGGTTTCCTGCATGGTAAACAAGTATACGTAAAATTCGAGCCGTGACCGGCTCCCAGGTTTCCCTGTGAATCGGCTCCCAGAGCCGATTATCCCATGGTTCTGCATTAGATCTATTATAACATGGGGTTTTGCTTCATCAATACAAGTTAAATCGATCTACGACAGTTTAATGTTTTCACTACATGACTGGAACATCCTACACGTAATTGAGCCTGGTAGATACAAAAGATAATAGAAAACTAATCCTAGAGAAGGCCTAAAAACCAACGTAACGTCAATTCCCGGAACACCCCCTCTTGGATTGGTAAACCATATCTTACATACTACTGGATCGTTCAACCCGTTTGCAAGGCCTGATCATGTGGATATCAAACTAAACCTTGGAGAACAAGGCACAACTATAACAGACCAAATCGACTTAAATAAAGATCAAGCAAGATGCCACCCTTACACCCGGGAAAAGGTGCAACGGCGGCGAGATAGCTAGAGGTAGCATAACTAAACAATCATAGCGAAAGGTACTGATGCTAACCGAAACAAATCTATGATAATAGTGTTACTCGCCATCAACAAGGCTTCAGTACGAGTAACACCAGATAACGCATAAGTAGATACCGCCTAGATCGCAAGATGCGATCTAGGCAGCATGGCACTTACCCGAGAAAAACCCTAGAAACAAGGGGTGGCGATGCGCTGAGATTGTGTTTGTTGTGAACGTGATTGTCCTCCTTTTCTTGATAACCTTAGGTACATATTTATAGTCTGGAGACTTTCTGTCTTTGGAATAACTCTACAACTCTATCTCTTACCTAAATCTAAACGGAATCTATTACAATATAAGATACACGGGCAATTTAGCCCAAATCAACACACGAGGCCGATTCAACAACACGTTGCATATACGTATCTTCTAAGCCCATCTTGATCACGGCCCAACTCCTCCTTTGGCCAAAATATGGCGATAACACTAACCCTAGCTAATCATGGGCAAACATTCAACTGTTAATCATGGGCTAAAATTCCTACTACCAGCTACTGCTACAAGCTACAAGATCATTCACTACCTCACTATCTAACCTCACTTCTAATCAGTATATACATCTTCTGTTTGCTCTCTATTTCTAACAGATCATTCAGACAAGAACTACCTAAACCTAAATCTAAACCTAAATCTAATCCTAAATCAACCTAAACCTCATTGTCAACCTAAACCTAAATCTAATTCTAAATCAATGCCTAAGCCTAAGCCTAAGCCTAAACCTAAACCTAAACCTAAATCAACCGAGAAGTGGAGAAGGGAGAGATGGAGAGAGGAGAGAAGACTCACCTCTGAGACGAGGACGAGGACGAGCCCGCGGGTGAGGTGGCTGGCGAGGCGGGGATATAGGCGATCGAGGCCGCTGGCGAGGCGAGCGGGCGGGCTACGCTCCTCCTCCACCTCCTCCTGGCTGGCGATGCTCCTTCTCCTCTCCTGGCGCGGCGGCCTGCTCCTCCTCCTCCTCCTGGCTGGTGATGCTCCTCCTCCTCTCCTGGCTTGGAGATGCTCCTCCTCCTCTCTTGGCGTGGATGCGGCGGCGGCGCGTCGATGGGCGGCGGCTTGTTAATGCAGATGGGTTTGATCCGTGTCTAGGACGATGGGGAAGGGTAGGGCCGACGCGGCGAGTTGACTAGTCCAACCCACTTAGGCGTAGCGCACCCTGGCCAAGTGCGCTACGGTTATCCCTAGAGCACTTGGCCAGGGTGCGCTACGCCTAAGTGGGTAGGACTACTCAGATAAGAGGGCTGCCACCCCCATAGTTGACAACTAACACTGCCCTATCCCAGTGGTTCTGCCCACTGCTCTAATCTAAACCTGTGAGCACCCAGGTTCGAATCCTGGTGCCCATATTTTTTATTTTTATTTTAAAAATATTTTTAAATGTTCCAAAAAATCCCCAAAAGTGGTGATATATTCCATAAAAGTTTTGTTTTGTTTTTAAAATACTTTTAAATATTCCAAAAGTGCCCAAAAGTGATAATATATGTCATAAAAGTGGTACAAATTAAATATGATTCAAATATTTCATAATAATTTGTCCATGATACAAATATGTCATAATAATTTGTCCATGAATATTACAATCTTGTTCGACCACGCGTTTTACAATATTTTTTGAGCTAGCGTTTTACAATCTTTTTCCCTTCTTTGTCGCGGTTGAATAATTTAGCTCCGGCACTTTAATGTTTCTTCTTTCGAACAGGCTACCTTTTTTGGGTAGGGTTGTCCTTTTTCTTCTTGTGGTGTATGTTTCTGCATCGTAGTCGTCGTCATCTTCAATCTTTGGATTTTTGGTCGAAGTCTTGCTCGTTGGCGACTCCATCCATTCCGATGATGTTTCTTTTTCCTCTCCTCACGACAACACTGCTAGCCTTTGTCGGGTCGGTAATGAAAAAACATTGGTCCACTTTGGTAGCCAGTACCCATGGTTCATTTTTCGTGGCCACGTTCGCACCGGCGGCCTTGGATTTGGCTGCTTCGGGTATAATCATGGTTGTGAAATACCGGTCTTCTCTTTCGACACTCTTTGCCCATCTGACACGGAACATCGGCACCTTTTCTCCACAGTAGTCGAGCTCCCAGATCTCCTCGTTTCTTCCGTAGAATCTTTCCTTCACGTTTTCATCGGTGTAGAATTCCGACGTTACGCCTAAGTTCTGATAATCACACTTGTTGTCCTTTTCCTCCGGGTAGAATGTGTAGCCGTTGATATCATACGCCTGATAGGTCACCAGGTTTTGCATCGGTCCCTGCGACAAGGTGAATATGATCTTTTCCGTGTCAAAAGAATGCGATCGCGGGGGATTATCAAGGAGCGTCTGCCTAAACCAACGCGTGAAATCTGAGTTGTGCTCTTTGATTATTTATCCCTGCGTCCTCTATATGCCCCGGTCACTGTACTTCTTCTCGATTAATCTTTTGTGCTTCTGTACCTAAGGATCGACCAGTTCTAAATGCTGTAGCGCGACGAGGTTTGCTCGATCAAAGTCTGCGCGTCGAAAATCGAAGTCTGCATGCAATATGCGACGACCCTCTCGGTGACCAGATCCGTCGAGCTTGCCAAGGTGCCTGTTGACGGGAAGACCGACAGGGTTCTCGATGTCTATATAATTCGTGAAGAAAGAGATGCACTCTTCGGACAGAAAGCTCTTGGCTATGCTTCCATCTGGACGGGACCTGTTGCGAACGTATCCTTTGATGTGTCCGTTCATACTTTCGAACGCCATCATGCTGCGGAGGAACATCGGCCCGAGTTGGACGATGTCCTCCACGACATGGACCAGCAGATGCACCATAATGTCGAAGAATGCGGGTGGGAAGTAGACCTCAAGCTCGCATAGTATCACCACGATCTCCTCCTGTAGCTTCCCGAGCTGATTCACGCCAATCGACTTCCTAGAGATGACGTCGAAAAACTTGCAGAGGCCAAATAACGTTTCACGGACGTGCTCGTCCATTATCCCTCTTAGTGCGACCGGAAGTACCTGCGTCATTAGCACGACACAGTTGTGAGACTTCATGCCACCGAACCTCTGCTTCGCCTCGTCTAGGTATCTGCTTATCTTGCCCGCGTAGCCGTAAGGAAATTTTACTCCTAGAAGGCACTCGAAAAACTGTTTGATCTCATCCTGGCTTAGAGTGAAGCAAGAAGGAGGGCAGTAATATTCGTTCTTCTTGAACTTTTTACCCTTCCGACGACCTTGTGTCGTCTCCGACTCATGATCATCGTCATCTTCCTAATCATCAGGAGTAGTGCGTCCTCCGTGAAGCTCCTTCCGGATACCCAAGCATATCAGGTCGTGCCTTGCTTTTGGACCATCTTTCGTCCTATCTGGCATGTTGATTATGGTGGCGACCAGACTCTCGCACACATTTTTCGTGATATGCACGATGTCGAGGCTATGAGGCGTGCGGAGAAACTTCCAGTATGGAAACTCCCACAAAACAGACCTTGTTTTCCATACCTTCATCAGCGGCTTGTCTTGTTGCTGCCTCTTTCGCTTCTTTCCAGGCTTAGGACAATCTTTCCAGTTTTTCAGCAACTCTTCCACTTCTTCGCTGCTCCTACGCTCTGGGATTCCTCGGGTCTCAGATTTGCCATCGAACAGGTCTCCACGTTTTCTCCATGGATCATTCTTGCTGAGCCACCTCCGGTGCGCCATGAACACGGTTTTCGATGACCCTGGATCTTTCTCTAGTTGGAGATAGCTTGTGTTATCCATGCACCTAACGCATGTGCAGAATCCTTGGATAACCTGCCCCGAGATAAACCCACAACCTGGATAGTCTTGCACCGTAGTGACCAACGCGGCTCTCATAGTGAAATAATCTTGTGTGACGGCGTCGTAAGTATTGGCTCCAGATTCCCATAACGTGGCTAGCTCCTCTTTCAACAGCCCGAGATACAGATTGATGTCGGTACCAGGTTGTTTCGGCCCTTGAATTAGCATACTCATTTGTATGTACTTCTTCTTCATGCACAACCATGGAGGGAGGTTGTACATCCATACAAACACGGCCAAGTGCTGTGCGTGCTGCTCTGGCTACCGAACGGATTGAGTCCATCGGTGCTCGCACCAAGTCTGATGTTCCTCGAATCTCCACCGAATTATAGGAATTCGAGGACCGATGCTTTCCACTGGCTAGCATCTGAAGGGTGCGTCAGCAGCTCATCCTTTTCGGGGTCATCATCGTCATCTCCTGGCTTCTTCCTTTCCGCATGCCATCGCATGAGCTTCGCTTCCTTAGGGTCCGCGAAATAGCGCTGCAGACGAGGAGTGATAGGAAAGTACCATACCACTTTTCGAGGTGCTTTCTTGGCGGTAGTGTGGTTTTCTCCGCGTCCTCGCCCCGATAAATGATGCAATCGTTGATGCATACGTGATATATAACGTGCGGTAGATCAAGAGGACAGACGATTTCTTGGCGGCCTCGATACTAGTTGGACATGTGTTCCTCTCCGGGAGACGATCGTGCCAGAATGCCATCATATCGTCGAAGCTTGCGTCGCTCAATTTGTGTTTTGCCTTCATCTCCATAGCCTTGAGCGTTACATTCAACCGGGTATCATTGGGTCTGCATCCTTCATACAATGGAGTAACCGCGTCTTTCTTAAGTTGCGCAAGCTTGGCTTTCTCTCTAGCGGCAGCCCTGGCGTTACTCGTCTGCTTGAGAAGCAGCTCTTGCACATAAGGGTCCCGCACCCAGCCTGACGTTGTTCCATCGTCGTCTGCTCCTCCGGCATCTAGATCATCATCATCCCGGTCTGCTTCCGCACCTTCACCATCTCCAGGAGACTCTTCATCATCTCGCCCGTTCTCGCCGTGATGATGATCATCGTCATGTTGCCCACCTTCACCGTCTCCATCATCTTCGTCATCTCTTATCCAACGAGTGTTCCCGGAATCTAGGTCGATCACCCAGTTGAGTTTGCATCTTCTGCACGGACATCTTATCTCCGTCTTGTTATTTCGTATCATGTCGGCCGTCGACCATTTCAAAAATCTAGGCACAATGTCTTCACTCATTATGAGCACCATTTTTGCCTGCACTGTGTACACGGTACAATTAGAAGTCTATTAGAACCACATAATCAATGCATGCATGCAATGGTCGATAGAAAATTTCGGCATGACCTATCCTAAAATTAGGACCTTCGCGAAATGCCAAAGTCTTGCCAAAATGGAAATGAATCAACATTTTGGCAAAACAAATGGCAACTTGTTCACATACAAACACAAGAGAGAGACCGATCCATACACACATGAACATATCATTATCCTCTCCATACACACATGCATGAGCATCATCGATACTCTCCATATACACACACATATGACCATCGATCCTCTCATACACACATCATGAGCATCGATCATCTACATACATATGAGCATATCATCCATATACACATGAACACATCCTTACATGGAAAACTTACCGAGATGAGAGACCAATCGCGAGAAAGATGGAAAGGAGAGGTGCGCGCGAGACCGGAGAAGGAGATGAGAGACCGGAGACCTTCCTCTATTACTTATGTAACATCCAAGGCAAGTTCTACATGCTAAAAATGGTGAATGAGTGAAGAAATTGAGGTGGGAAGGAGAAGGATCCCGACTAGATCTAAGGAGGAAGAAGAAGGGGAAAGTGAAGTGTGGGGTGGTGGATGATCCGAGTGCGCCACGGATGTGTCTGACCGTTTTACAGAGCAGAGGGGCATGCGTTTAGGCGTAGCGCACCCCCACAATATGCGCCACGGGTAACACTAACAAGCGTAGCGCACCTACACTATGTGCGCTACGGATGTCTGGCGTGCGGCCAACAGGGCCCTGGCCCACACATATCTGTGGCGCACTATGGTCATGTGCGGCACAGTTGTTCTAGTTACTAGTAGGGCACTGCCCATAGGTGAGCCACGCCTGTTTTAGCCGTGGGGCACTTCAACCATGTGATCCACGGATGTGCTGATTACCTATAGCCATTTTCCTATTAGTGTGGGCATCCCGCGAGCGACTATTGGTGATGCTATTTTGAACATGATGATAAGGACGATGATGATAGTCATATCAATTAGAAGGGAGCGTATGACGTTGAGACCAGCTAGTACATGGATTCACATGCTACCCAACATCTCATTGGAGAACTTTAGAAGCTGCAAACGAGATATGCTTATCAAGGTCATGATAATATCCACAACGCCAGTGAACAAGGTATAGAAATTACACATGTTGGTCATTAAATTTTGCACACACACAATAGTTCCCTTCATCTTCATAATATCCTACATGTTCCTAGTGCATCAAAAAGAGTCTCTGATCTGCTCATAAAAAATTCTATTCAACAATACCTTTGTTGAGTTTGACGTATTTTTCTTTTTGATCAAGGATCGGGAAATAGAGGAAATTCTGTTTAGAGGTCCCTATCATGATGGTCTTTATCCTTTAGTACCTATCTCCACGGGGTCTCTCAAGCATGTCTTTCATCAACATCAAGCCCTCCTCGTCTATATGGTATTGTCGTATGGGAAATCCATCATTTTTTCATCGTTCAACAAGTTCTTAGGAAAATTAAGCTTTTGTATACTCCAAAAATAAATGCTTACATATGTGATCCATGTCAGCAAGCCAAGAGTCATCAATTACCATACCATGTATCCACTAGTGTGTCTATTGTCCTCTCGAACAAATATTCTCTGATGTATTGGGTCCTGCTACGACCTCTATTGGCAAACACCAATATTATGTAAGCTTTATAAACGATTATAGTAAATTTAGTTGCTTAATAAAAGATCTAAAGTTTATCAACTCTTTCTTAATTTTTAGCAACTTGTTAAACACAAATTTGAGAGAAAAATTACTACTCTGCAAATAGACTGGGTGGTGAATAAGAAAAACTCAATTCTTTTTTCAAAAAGTTGCCATCACACATCATATCCCATGTCCTCACGCTCACCAACAAAATGGTTCGCTTGAGTGCAAACATTGTCTTATAGTTGAAGTTGTTCTTTATTTACTTGTTAATGTCTCCGTACCATTAATTATGATAAATGCTTTCCTTACAACTATCTTTCTAATAAATTTGTTCCCTAGTACAAAGGTTCTCAATTTTGAGTCTCTAGATGAAAAACTACTGCATGTCAAGCCTAATTATGAAGCTCTTCGTGTTTTTGGTTGCGCTTGTTAGTCCAATCTTCATTCCTACAATCAACGCAAAACTTGCATTTCCTTCCAAACGATGTGTTTTTTTTGGATATAGTCCCCTTCACAATGGTGATCATGGCCTGCTAAGCAATTGGAAAATTTTGAACTTGGAATTTAGAACCTCGCTCGCTTGCCCAACAAGCAGTGACGTTTTCTTTTTTTTCTCGGCACTCCGTTCTGAACTTAGGGCATCTTCATCGAGGAGACCTAAATCGGCGATCCAAATGGTCCGTTTTTGTCCGTTTAGGTCGGGCCATGGTCACTTTTGAGTCGTGGTCCGGCCTATCCGGCCAGCCACGCCCAGTGGCGCGACCCAAATTGTCCTGTTTTATTTGGCCAGCCCAAGAGAGAAACGGAACAACCCGAGAGAGGAGAGAGAATAAGACCCATTGCGTGACTGCCAACTGGTGGGTCAGTCTGCTACAACAAACGGGTAGGCCAGTATCCGCGTCTGCCCGGCCAGACCTATTCGTGACCCAAATTTGGTGTCCAGATTGATCGGTCCGGGCCTGAGTCTGTCCGAATGGGTCGTCCCAGCGCTCTGTATTTGGTCCAGCTGCATGGTAGGACCGTTTGGGTTTCTCCGATGGAGATGGCTTAGGTTTTGTGGGAATATCATGGAAAACTTTTAGGTTGTTAAAGCCATGATGATGGTATCAGTTACAGATGGACCAATAACATACCTTCTGGTGCACTGTGGTATACTATCTGAAACTCTGTATCAACGACAAACGCATCAGACTGGAGTTGTCCAGCCAGCTGTAATCCTACGCGCGCCGGCCGGGCTGGCCGCTACTATTCACGCGTTAAAGGGAGGGCCGAGCAGCGAGCACCTGGCACGCCACAGCAGAGCAGGACACACAACATGATGCGCTGCTAGCTAGCTCCACATCTTTGTCTTGATGCTGGACCCATGCATGCATGCACGCTACTAGGGCTAACTACACCGCCCAGCTCTCTGAGATCAGATCGGATCGGACGGACATTAACTTTGCACGTGCGACGGCGTACGGCCTATAGCTAGCTAGCTATATGCACAGCCCCGAGCTGTTGCCGTTGTATGCACGCATGCATGCGGCGCACGTACCCGGCCAGCAGGGGGGTGCCCCACGCTGGAGATCGCGGATTATTATGCGTGTAAACCGTTGACACGTGCTAGTCCGTTAATTTCGACTCGTACTCTGCCAGCTCCATGCGCTGACGTCGATCGTCTCGTGGATATCGCAGCTCTCTGGACCGGGACGAACGAAGCATCACGACCCATCGAATTTGGATACTGGTGCTTAGTTTCAAACTTTTAAAATACTCACTCCGATCCATATTTAATTGTCACTAAAATAGATATGTTTTAGTGCTAAATACATTCATTTCAACAACAAGTAATTTGGATTGGAGGGAGTAACTGACAACCGGTACTTGAGGCCTCATGGCACGGAGGCGGGCGGCCGTAGGTCAGCTTTGTCTTCGGTGGCTTGAGGTGTGGCGTATCGGTCTTTCGCTGATGGAAGGGTTTCCTGTTTTGTTTAGACCTTTTAGTGTTTTTTTCAAGATGTTGAGATCATGACTATGTCTTAAAATCAGAATAAAGGCCTTCTCATTCAATCCAATCCTCGCTGAAGTAATGTGTCTGAAGTAGTGTGTCCGACAAATCTCTTTGGATCCAGTCGTTTTTCGTATTCGTCCACGTGTGTCACATCCCAAAATTCTCCTAATTTTGGAATGTGAAATAAATAAATAAGTTTGATTGATTGTTTGACTATGTTGAAAATTCTCAAAGAGAAGAAAGTTCTTGAATAGCAAATCCTCTCAACCTTGAATTCAAAATCTTATATTCTTTTGTTATGACCTAAGTAGCCATATAGGCAAAAGGGCATAGATTGATTATGGATTGTAGAATTGGTGTGCAAGATTTCAAAATGAAAATCATGAAGCATTCATAAGCATTTCATTACATCCATGCAAAGTTCTCACAAACTAAATCCAAATCCTGGTATCTAAATCCTATAGTTGATTTTCCCAAATGTTTCTAAGGGTAATTAAATTGACTTATTAAAATCCACTATTGCTAAGGCATAAATTATTGATAATTATAGCCCAAAGAGATCCAATTAATACTACAAAATTTTAGAAACAAAATTGAGCTCATTTGGAGCTAGTAGGAAAAAGTTATGAAATAAATACAAACAAATAAAGATATAAATAAAATGAAATATACAAGGATTTATAAACCCACTACTTGCAAACTAGTAAAAAGATTACAAATATGATCCTATAACGATTTATTCGATTTTAGAAACAAGAATCGTGTTATTTGGAGTTCGTATGCAAAAGATACGAGAGAAACAAGTAGTATAAAAAAACTAACGGGCCGGCGGCCCAGCTAGCCAGCCGACGGGAGCACAGGCACGCGCACGCGGGTAAGTACACAGCTCGGTTGCTTTAAAAAACGTGCAAATCGTTTTTTATTAGACCTATCGCTACTCAAACTCTTATAACTTTTTATCTACAACTCCGAATCGACTTCCGTTTGTTTCTACTTGTTCTCTACTCCAAGGTCTATTTCTACACCGTCCCAAACCTCCATATAATCTCGTGGAGCCACAGCTGTACGAGTTTCCCTTTTCGAAATCCCGAATCTACACATGTCTGAATCTTATTTCCCTTTTTAACCCATCTAGACTTCGTCGTTTGCCTTCGGTCAAAAAACGAAAGTTGTAGAAATCGTCGAAATCTTTCAATCCCGACAAACCACACCTCTTTTCATCCACCACGGCCGGAGAATTTCGTATCGCAATATTTCAGATCTTACGGTGTAAATCCAAGATGTACTCGCGCTCGTTTCTTCAAATCCAAATTCCTTTGGTGAGAAGGTAGGAATAATGATTCCCCACAGCTTTCATGTTCTGAGTTTTTCAATTTGACCTACGGATTTGTCTTTCTAACACAGATCTATTTCTTGTCTATTCTGAGCCTAAATCGGGTCAATCTCTTCTTCTAGCCACCGGATCCTATCCAGACGGTCGAGATCCAATCAAACCGGTGTTGGCATGTCGTCATCCCGGTCAGCTTCCTCATCAACGCCACGTCAACGTCAGGTCAACATCTAGTCCCAGTCAGCATGCAAAGTCAACCTGTCCAGTCAGCGGAATATTCCCTGGAATATTCCGTTCGAATTTAAAATTGTATATTATAGATCTAACTTGTAAAATTCATTAGAAATTTATACCATGTCCAAAAATTACGTATAATATATCAAATTGAAGATAATTTTACATAGAATCATCTTATCAGAATAGATCCAAATTTTACTATACATGGTTACTGCAGTAATTTAATTAGTTTTAATGGTATTTTAGGTAAATAAATTCATAAGAAATTATCTGTAACTCTGAAAAATATGAATAATCTATCAAATTTAATCTACTGTAATGTACTTTAATAATATCTGGTTGGATCTAGCCTTTGCAGATTATTTAACCCGTAGCTAATTAATTAGTTTTAATGGCTTTATAAATAATTAAATTCATAGTAAATTAATTGCTTGTCACAAAAATATAAATGATATACCGATGGAAAGCTGGTTCCATGTAGATCATCAATATGCAATTAGTTCAGCATTTTACAGTAAGGTTTTGCCGTGAAGATTTAAATGGTTTAATGGCCTATTTAGAGTAATAAATTCATAAGAAAATAAATACTATTCAGAAAATTACAAATAATATGTCCCTGAAATCACAATTCCGTGGAGATTACAGATATAATTTTAGTTTGATTTTTAGACAACAGAAACTATATGAATCATTTAAAACCCATTAAACACTATTTAAATCATACAAAAAGATCTATAACTCCGATTAGGGTGAATCCAACGCCTACTGGTTCGTATTAACGTCCTCTATCCATTGAACCCAAGAAACAAATTTAATTCGACAGTTAGAACAGACGTTATAGCAGAACTATTAAAACCCCTATATTGGCAAGTAATTATTAATAACAAGTACTCCATTGTATTAATTGGCCTCTTACATGCATCATATACTTCAATATTGTTTAGAGAACTAAATTAACAACCATTGTGACTTATTAAATTGTCATGCATGCATTTGTTGCATTTGTTTGATCTTTATGTGCTATTGTTTATGTTGTATGCAATTGTTTGATCGATAGATTGCGAGGAGTGCAACGTGTGTGATTGCAACTACTATGATTGAAAGTATTGTGGTTATGACGAGTGCAACCATTATATATATGAGGATTGTGAGGATTATCTAAACGACTACATCTACAATAAAGGCAAGTGGTGCTATCTTGATCATAAATGTCCTACTGTTTTCCTATGCATTGTAGATGTTTTTGTAGAATTGCATATTTAGGAATTGATGTGTATGTGCTATGCTATGTCCCATATTATTCTCTAGCATTCCTTGTTTATGAGCCACCGTTGGTAGATGTGCTTAGCCATGCTATGATGAACGAGGGCTGGGTTACATCACTGATGTTGATTCTAAATGTCTTGGTTTGCGAAAACTAAAACAACTTAATCAATGAATCTCCTGGGTGTGATGGGATTGATAATTTTTGGTGGTATCATTGCGGAAAGGCACCCAGGACACTGAGAAAGGATTGGTTTCTTTGTTTGGTAGCTTTCGTGTACAACCATGTGCCAATAATGAAATGGACGGTTGGTTGGACTCAGTAGTTTGTGGTAACTCGAACCCACGTATCCAGAGATGTAGATAGTGTAGGTTGGACCGGTGCGTGTCGGGTTTGGGGAGATACTTCCCGAACGGTTCCTTCTTGGACTTCTCCCTATCATCACCCAATATGAGAGTGGTGGTACGAGCTGGGCTGGCCAAGTCACATGGGTAAAGTGTACTAACCCCTGCAGGGTGTATAAACTAATCGATTAGCCGTGTCCTCGGTTATGGACAATTTGAGCGACCTGATACTGATGCTATGATATTTCTCACTCATCCTTATTTCTTAATTACTTAAAACTTGTTGGGTGAACATAATTGGGTAGGAGCACCTGGGAGTGAACTAGAGTGTCCTATTTATCGTATTGGAAAACTATTTTGTTACAAATGTTAGGATAAAACTGTTGCTTTATGCAAATGAGCCTGAACTCTACTTGGCCAAATAAGCATGTAGTTGATAGACATGTTGTTAACCACTTTATCCTACTTGCCATACATTTCAATGTATTGACCATTCGTGGCTGCAACGTTTCATGTTGCAGGTTATATCGTATATGAGTGATCGTTCATAGGTCGCGAGACTCTACTCAACAATTGTTCGCCTGTGGCACATTTGGAGGATGGAGATCTACCTTGTATTCGTTTTCCGTTGTGTACTTGAATAAATAATGTAAATTCTGGATCATATTCGTTGTATTTATGATGCACAGTTATATTTGGTATCATTTTATACTGTGTGTGCCAGTGAACAGATCCAGGGATTGGCACTATACACATGAACTCAGCCTTATCAGGCGAGGGTGTTACAAGATGGTATCAGAGCAGTGTGTTGACTGTAGGATCGTGACCTTAGAAATGGATTAGTAATAGAAGACCTCTATTAGGAGAACAACCATATTTTCTACTTATTAGAGTTCTTATATTCCTTATCTATCTTTTCTAAAACCTCTTCCTATTCAAACATTTATAGTTGTCCATTCTTATGATACCTATATGAGAGTTAGCTAAGTAAAAGAACAAATAAGATGACATAAATTAAAATCTCACCAAGTTTGGATAGGTCTGGACCACCATATTTTATCTCTTTAGGAGATCATCGCTATCGTGTTAGCATATTGTTCTTACCAACTTATGTGGTATGACAATATAGGTTGCTTTCTTGTTTGTACTGAACCATATCGTGTGATGCCTTGTTAGGATATGTTGTTTTGAAACTCTAAAGTTGCTGGAGTTTTCATGTGGTTTTAAAATTATTTTAATGGTGTGAATTGATTGAAATTCATGGGATTACTGCTGCAGTTTTCTGCCTGACCTGTTTTACCGCGAGATTTTTCATATTTTACTGGTAACTCAGAAAAATCTACAAAAATAGGATCTGGAGAGTAATTACCTTTAGTACATGCACAAAAATTGGCTAAAATTCCTGACGAGTTTAGGTCGGTCAGAAAAATTCTTGAAGTCTGCTGTACCGTTTTAACAGATTTTGTTTATTGCTTATATGTTGCTATGTTTTACTCTAGTATTGTTCCCAATGCTTTCAAACTATTTTGTGGTTATATACTACTAAGTTTATACACCTGTAATGTTATTATACAAGTGTTTGCTTGTGTATTGATTCCTTATAATTGTTTGCTTGTTTGTGACATTGATTGTTTCATATAGTTATGGGTAGGATTATTTTCTTAGTCGTTTCTTTCCTATAGAATATATTCTTCCCTATCTTGAACCCTTGGAGATATAATGATGTGTTAATGGAAGGTTTGACCACACAATGCATTTAGGAAGGAGAATGCTTCACCTAATGGAAAAAAATGTGGGAGTATGAAGTGTTGAAATGATGTTATGTAGTAGATTACGCAACCTGAAAGTTGAAGTATCGATAGTTTAGTTTTAGTAGTAGCTTTGTTGATTGAATACATTGGAGTATACATAGAGCATTAGTTCGTGCCCATGGAAACATTCTTCAAGGCAAGTGATAATGCCCGAGTGATAGAAAAACGTGATTCACCTATCCTCATACAGGGTAATGATTTGGGTGCAGGATGGATTGATCATCATTCCTACTACTCTTATTATTCGCTCTTGTACTGTTGGATTTGCGAATCTTGAGTGCCCTTTTCAGCCTTAGCAGAGAGTCGACGTTGAGCCTAAACCCTAGAATGGTATATTGTCACACCCTTCTAAAAGCATCCATTGCTAAGCGTAGGAATGAACAGTAAGGATGCATTTCAACCGTGTTTAATCGGTACCGTGAAGCAAACGTTTCCTAATTGCCCACCATGAGAGTTTCGCTAGTTTAAGAAGTGCTTCCTCAGAAACTATCAATCATGGAATTAGAGTGTGCAATGAAAACCAATTGAGCTAAGTGAATCCTCGAGAAATGACCTAGTCAATTTTATTTTAAGGGTGGTAGCATCCTAATGGATCCTGAACCTTTCTTTCTTTCTAGCCTTCCCAAATCTCGGGACGAGATTTTTTTTAAGGGTGGTAGTCTGTCACATCCCAAAATTCTCCTAATTTTAGAATGTGAAATAAATAAATAAGTTTGATTGATTGTTTGACTATGTTGAAAATTCTCAAATAGAAGAAAGTTATTGAATAGCAAATCCTCTCAACCTTGAATTCAAAATTTTATATTCTTTTGTTATGACCTAAGTAGCCATATAGGCAAAAGGGCATGGATTGATTATGGATTGTAGAATTGGTGTGCAAGATTTCAAAATGAAAATCATGAAGCATTCATAAGCATTTCATTACATCCATGCAAAGTTCTCACAAACTAAATCCAAATCCTGGTATCTAAATCCTATAGTTGATTCGCCCAAATGTTCCTAAGGGTAATTAAATTGACTTATTAAAACCCACTGTTGCTAAGGCATAAATTATTGATAATTATAGCCTAAAGAGATCCAATTAATACTACAAAATTTTAGAAACAAAATTGAGCTCATTTGGAGCTAGTATGAAAAAGTTATGAAATAAATACAAACAAATAAAGATATACATAAAATGGAATATACAAGGATTTATAAATCCACTACTTGAAAACTAATAAAAAAAAGTACAAATATGATCCTACAATGATCTATTCGATTTTAGAAAATTTTAAAAACAAGAATCGTGTCATTTGGAGTTCGTATGCAAAAGATATAAGAGAAACAAGTAGTAGAAAAAAACTAACGGGCCGGTGGCCCAGCTAGGCAGCCGACGGGAGCATAGGCACGCGCGTAGGTACACAGCTCGGTTGCTTTAAAAACCGTGCAAATCGGTTTTTTTAAAAACTATCTCTACTCAAACTCTTATAACTTTTTATCTACAACTCCGAATCGACTTCCGTTTGTTTCTACTTGTTCCCTACTCCAAGGCCTATCTCTACACCGTCCCAAACCTCCATATAATCTCGTGAAGCCACAGCTGTACGAGTTTCCCTTCTCGAAATTCCGAATCTACACATGCTCGAATCTTATTTCGCTTTTTAACCCATCTAGACTTCGTCGTTTGCCTTCGGTCAAAAAACAAAAGTTGTAGGAATCGTCGAAATCTTTCAATCCCGACAAACCTCACCTCTTTTCATCCACCACAGCCGAAGAATTTGGTATCGCAATATTTCAGATCTTACGGTGTAAATCCAAGATGTACTCGCGCTCGTTTCTTCAAATCCAAATTCCTTTGGTGAGAAGGTAGGAATAATGAATCCCCACAACTTTCATGTTCTAAGTTTTTCAATTTGACCTACGGATTTGTCTCTCTAACACAGATCTATTTCTTGTCTATTCTGAGCCTAAATCGGGTCAATCTCTTCTTCTAGCCACCGGATCCTATCCAAACGGTCGAGATCCAATCAAACCGGTGTGTGCCATGTCATCATCCCGGTCAGCTTCCTCATCAACGCCACGTCAACGTCAGGTCAAACATCTAGTCACAGTCAGCATGCAAAGTCAACCTGTCCAGTCAGCGGAATATTCCCTGAAATATTCCGTTCGAATTTAAAATTGTATATTACAGATCTAACTTGTAAAATTCATTAGAAATTCATACCATATCCAAAAATTGCGTATAATATATCAAATTGAAGATAATTTTACATATAATCATCTTATCAGAATAGATCCAAAATTTTCTGTACGTGGTTACTGCAGTAATTTAATTAGTTTTAATGTTATTTTAGGTTAATAAATTCATAAGAAATTATCTGTAACTCTGAAAAATATGAATAATATATCAAATTGAATCTACTGTAATGTACTTTAATAATATCTGGTTGGATCTAGCCTTTGCAGATTATTTAACCCGTAGCTAATTAATTAGTTTTAATGGCTTTATAAATAATTAAATTCATAGTAAATTAATTGCTTGTCACAAAAATATAAATGATATACCGATGGAAAGCTGGTTCCATGTAGATCATCAATATGCAATAAGTTCAGCATTTTACAGTAATTATTAATAACAAGTACTCCATTGCATTAATTGGCCTCTTACATGCATCATATACTTCAATATTGTTTAGAGAACTAAATTAACAACCATTGTGACTTATTAAATTGTCATGCATGCATTTGTTGCATTTGTTTGATCTTTATGTGCTATTGTTTATGTTGTATGCAATTGTTTGATCGATAGATTGCGAGGAGTGCAACGTGTGTGATTGCAACTACTATGATTGAAAGTATTGTGGTTATGACGAGTGCAACCATTATATATATGAGGATTGTGAGGATTATCTAAACGACTACATCTACAATAAAGGCAAGTGGTGCTATCTTGATCATAAATGTCCTACTATTTTCCTATGCATTGTAGATGTTTTTGTAGAATTGCATATTTAGGAATTGATGTGTATGTGCTATGCTATGTCCCATATTATTCTCTAGCATTCCTTGTTTATGAGTCACCGTTGGTAGATGTGCTTAGCCATGCTATGATGAACAAGGGCTGGGTTACATCACTGATGTTGATTCTAAATGTGTTGGTTTGCGAAAACTAAAACAACTTAATCATGAATCTCCTGGGTGTGATGAGATTGATAATTTTTGGTGGTATCATTGCGGAAAGGCACCCAGGACACTGAGAAAGGATTGGTTTCTTTGTTTGGTAGCTTTCGTGTACAACCATGTGCCAATAATGAAATGGATGGTTGGTTGGACTCAGTAGTTTGTGGTAACTCGAACCCACGTATCCAGAGATGTAGATAGTGTAGGTTGGACCGGTGCGTGTCGGGTTTGGGGAGATACTTCCCGAACGGTTCCTTCTTGGACTTCTCCCTATCATCACCCAATATGAGAGTGGTGGTACGAGCTGGGCTGGCCAAGTCACATGGGTAAAGTGTACTAACCCCTGCAGGGTGTATAAACTAATCGATTAGCCGTGTCCTCGGTTATGGACAATTTGAGCGACCTGATACTGATGCTATGATATTTCTCACTCATCCTTATTTCTTAATTACTTAAAACTTGTTGGGTGAACATAATTGGGTAGGAGCACCTGGGAGTGAACTAGAGTGTCCTATTTATCGTATTGGAAAACTATTTTGTTACAAATGTTAGGATAAAACTGTTGCTTTATGCAAATGAGCCTGAACTCTACTTGGCCAAATAAGCATGTAGTTGATAGACATGTTGTTAACCACTTTATCTTACTTGCCATACATTTCAATGTATTGACCATTCGTGGCCGCAACGTTTCATGTTGCAGGTTATATCGTATCTGAGCGATCGTTCATAGGTCGCGAGACTCCACTCAACAATTGTTCGCCTGTGACACATTTGGAGGATGGAGATCTACCTTGTATTCGTTTTCCGCTGTGTACTTGAATAAATAATGTAAATTCTGGATCATATTTATTGTATTTATGATGCATAGTTATATTTGGTATCATTTTGTATTGTATATGCCAGTGAACCGTTCCAGGGATTGACACTATATACATGAACTCACCCTTATCAGGCGAGGATGTTACAACGTGGTTTCAAGTCGGTCTCTTCCGTTCTAAGGTTGTCACCTTCGGCCATGGTTGCTGCTCTTGTGCGCCAGCTCTTTTGAGGCTTAGCATGACTACTTTCTGTTGTCTACTACTACGACAAGCTTTATCCGACTTCCGTTGATGGAGGGACTTGCAAGACGGCGCGCCTTCGGTTCGTGCTAGTGTTTATAGTCATCGCTAAGTGGTTTATTGATCTATTTATAATTTTTATTGAATTTTAAAACTCTTTGTACAGTTGTTGATTGATTATCAATAGATTGGTGGAATTTCGAAATAAAAAAAAGATACATGGTGTGGACGGGTTATTTGGATAGCGGTACGCAGAGGCATATGCATGTTTTAGGTTGACTCCCTTTATATGTGTACAATAGTGCTATTTGACCTTTATTTTTTTGTAAGTTGAATGGCCGACGATATCGGGCATTTCCGGCCGGCTTTATGCATGGCGCACTCGGCAATCCATTCTCCTGTATGCATATGATTGACCCATACATATTATGCAGCACTAACCAATAGGGCGGCGCTCGTCCGGGGTCTCATGGTCACCCACGACTTGTTTGTTATTAGTTCACTAATTTTGGCGTCTAACAGTGTAAAATAATTTTAGAAAATATAAACGTCTGCCTAAAAAAATCTAGATAGTTCAGGCTATACATAACATGACTCTAATGTGTCAAAAAAAATATATGCTCTAACATTTTTGAAAAATATTCTCGATGCCCTAGTTTCGCTGGCCTCTCCAAATGTCTAGATTAACACCGGTCCTCGTGTGATTTATAAGGTTATGATTATGTTAGAAATAATGGGCTAAATCATTAGACCCATGTGTGATTTCAGATTTTCCCCTAAATCTCAAAGTCCATGTATGTGGAAGCCCATATGTGATTTGACCCAAGTTGGTGGCAGCTCACATGTGTGTGGCAAGAGCTGTGGGAGCTAAAATTTAGTCCCACATGGAAAGTTGAAGGAGAGTTGCATCACCTTATAAGGTGAAGTGTTGCACCACTTTGTAAGTGAGTGACAATAAGAGAGCTACACGCGCGCTCCTCCTCCAACGACACCGCCGCTCGCACGCACGCTCGCCTCGTCACAAAGGTCTTGAGCCAATTTGGCTTTACTGATGACAAGACTTCTCCAACACCTTATGATCCCAGTTTGACATTACGAAAGAATAAGAAGAAACCAACAGATCAGCTGAAATATTCACAAGTTGTTGGTTCTCTCATGTACTTAGCAAGCGTTACAAGACCTGATATCTATTTTGTTGTGAGCAAGTTGAGTAGATTCATGTCTAACCCGGGTATTGATTATTGGCATGCACTTGGAAGGGTCATGCGATATCTATGTGGTACAATAAGCTATGGGATTCACTATTCAGGGCACCCTGCTGTGCTTGAAGGATATAGTGATTCGAACTGAATCTATGACGTTGATGAACTCTACGCCACGAGCGGGTATGTGTTTACCCTTGGAGGTGGTGCAGTTTCATGGAGATCCCGTAGACAGACCATATTGATGAGGTCAACTATGGGAGCAGAGCTTACTGCTTTAGACACAGCCACTGTTGAGTCGGAATGACTGCGTGAGCTCTTGATGGACTTGCCTGTGGTTGAGAAACCTGTGCCGGCAATCCTTTTGAATTGTGACAACCAAATTGTTATAGTCAAAGTGAACAATTCTAAGGATAATGCGAAGTCATCAAGACACGTGAAGAGACGTTTGAAGTCTGTCAGGAAATTGAGAAACTCCAGAGTAATAACTATTACGTATATTCAAACAGACAAAAATCTAACAGATCCCTTTACAAAGGGACTATCACGAAATGTGATAGAAAGTGCATCGAGGGAGATGGGGTTGAGACCCATGGATGTCACACCTAGTGGTAACCCAACCTATGTGATCGGAGATCCCGTGAATTAGGACCTGAGAAGAACAAACTAGTGGGTGGACTGAGGAGAGTATTTTGTAACCCTCTCTATGTGAAGATGCATAACTCTCATAATCTGTAAGGCAGGTTGGCAACACGCCTTAATGTATTTATGTTGGCTTTAACTAGCAAAGATGTCGTCCTACAGGGCATTTTTGAAAGAACACACCTATATGAGCTCGACTGTAAACATCACGGTCTATGAGACTTGGGTGATCTCTAGTAAACTCATGAAGAGACCAGGGAGTATGACACATATGCTCCAACCCGCGGGGTAGGCTACTGGCAGCCAGGTACTAGTTATGATTTTGAGTGAAATCTATTGGCACAAAACTTGCAATTCAAGGTTCGTCCATTGTTCAAGTTGTTGATAGACTAGTTCAAGATTCTAGGCGGAAGTTCAACTTAACAGTCTCTGCTGAAACACTGGTATATAAACAAGTAGCGAGGATTGGTAAATCTTTAAATGGACATTTGAGATCTGGTGGGGGATTGTTAGAAATAATGGGCTTAATCATTAGACCGATGTGTGATTTCAGATTTTCCCTAAATCTCAAAGCCAATGTATGTGGAAGCTCATATGTGATTTGGCCCAAGTTGGTGGCAGCTCACATGTGTGTGGCAAGAGCTGTGAGAGCTAAAGTTTAGTCTCACATGCAAAGTTGAAGGAGAGTTGCATCACCTTATAAGATTGAGTGTTGCACCACTTTGTAAGTGAGTGACAATAAGAGAGCTACACGCGCGCTCCTCCTCCGCCGCCGCCGCTCGCACGCTCGCCTCGTCAGGACGCGCGCGCGCCGCGGGTTGCGGGTTGCGGGAATCTCGCCGAGCCGAGCTTTATTTTGCTGCTCAGGAAAATGTGTGCGGTTAGACAGACGTGTCAACAGTTAGCGGATTCGGGTCGCTCCCAAATCATCTGTAACCAATCCGAACGTGCGCGACGTGGGCTTGGTCCACTTCTTGTCATGGACAGGATTTCCGAGCCGCTCTATATAAACGCGTGTGCGTCTTCCATAACGTACAACACCAAACCAATCTAGGGTTTTGTCATCCTCTCTGCTTGCGCCGCCACCGTAGTCTACTCCATCCCGCTTGCCGGCGTGCACCGGTGGTCGGGAGAGCAGGTCTCCGGAATCACTCGCCTTTGTGATCCTGTACGGGAGAGGGCGAATAAGGTTTTTGGGAAGCGCTCCGCGCGACTGCTCAAGTTCGTCATCACGACGCGTCTTCTCGGTCGTCAAGCCGGACCTCGTGCGCGTCGTCTTCAACGCTGACTTCTTCGTCAGTCTACTGCACCAACGGCAACTACATCGACAACCGATCAGTACGTATACCATCAACAGATCTGTTGTTTTACTATGGCTGTTAGTGCGTATAATATGCTACTGTTCCTGTTGATCACTACATCTAGTATGTTAGAGGTTCACGTGATTGTTGTCATGATTTATATAATGAAATTAATCGTGGAAATTATGCCTAATAATCCAACGGAGTATTTATTAATAGAGACTAAGGAGACAATCATATAACTATACCATTCTATAAGCAACTCTCATCATTCCCTATGAATCTACTTGTCCCTATCATACATGTTTCAAAGACCACTTCATCATTTTATTAATTTAGTGCCTAATATATTTACTCATCTCCTCATTTTTTATACAGGCCTATGTACACAAGCAGTTGGTAAAATAAGTATCATGGTATATAGTTTTGTTGATAAATAGAAACAAGTGGTTTCGAATGTCTTTACCGTGATTTCAGAGATCATGGATCTATTAAATATATGGACTATTCAATTTTTTATTGTATTACATTAATATTTTTTTACGGTATACTAATATTTTTCAGCCTTTTCTGTGTAAACAAGTGGCGAAGCTTGACATTCATAGTTGAGACGGCTAACAACGCTAATCATATATAATTTTTGAGTGATATTTAATTTTTTAGCATAAATACTAAATATATCTTTAATATGTTTGCTGGAGTACTAGTGAAGCTCTGACACTTTAAACAAGGAGACCTTAATTTTATGTTGTACTAGGACCCCTCAAAATCTTTGGTCCGGCCTTGACCTCCTCCGATGCCTCTACTTCTAGACAAGGCAGATCTTGATTGTGATGATAATCATGCAATTCGCTGCAGCAGCGACAAAGGTTGTAGGTTAGTAAAGAAGGAGCTCTTAATTTTATGTTGCCCTACAGCCCCCCAAAAATCTTTGGTCCGGCCCTGTGTGTATGTCGCCAAAGATCGCTAAGTATACATGTCAGAAGATCATCAGTATGATCAGATTCCTGGGAAGACCTCATTCACATATGGCGCAGGCTCGTCGGTTTGGGTGAAGAAGTCTTTCGTCTACATTAATTTCTTATAGTACTGGCAGTCGCTAGGCGACGATCCATCGATCGATTAATGTGCATTTGTATCACTGACCAGAAGGCAGTACAATACTAACAGCAAGGGTCAAAGGAGGAGTGGTGGATGCGCTGTTGGCGTCAGGCGGTCCTCAATCGATGGCCTAAATGATGATTCACAGAGTGAACACCAAATGTAATTCAGGCATCAAACGATGGCTGCATGCATGTCCTTTTTTTCTTTTGTGTACGAAGCGGCCGTGCGCGGGGAATGCGAGATACCCATCCAAATTTCGATTTTCACAGGACCTCGCGTCTCTGATTAATTCGATCGAAAACTTTTGCCCTATATACCTAACGTACATACGGATATATACGGGCAGTGAGATATGGGTATCTTTCCGCACGACCCATACATATACACGTACGGAAGACAGCTTTTTGTTAAGTTCGGCTTCACTAGACGGTTTTGGGGACTCGGGACACGTACAATGCAGCTATGTCAGTCTTTTTTATGCTACGTTGGATTTTTGCTTAGTTAGAGGAGAGAGAAACAAGAAAGAGGAGATTGTCTTCTCTTAGCTAATGGATGATCTCTTAAAAATAAAAGAAGACTATTTTTCTCCATTATACTATATGTCTTTCCTTAATCAACCAATTTATTACTAAAAATAGTTAGTCCTTATTAATTGCTAGAGATAGCAATAAGAGATGATGCATTGTACTTCCTCCGTTAGGGATTATAAGGACTATGGGCTTTTTTAAAATGTTAGGAATTGCAAGTCCGTCCTCATTTATTGTCATCTCTCCTTCAATGCATGGTCTTTTTTTTCTTTCTTTTCTCTCATGCATGTACAACTATTGGTGCATGTAGTAATCAAGAGGGTGAGCTATTGATTTTCTTAATCCTATCAAAATGGCCCATAGGCCTTATAATCCCTAACAGAGGGAGTACACGTTGTATATTGTGTCTTCTCTAAATGATGTGGAGAGCTAAGAGAAGACATGTCTTCCCTAGCATTGTACATGCTCTGAAGAATGTATGAGCATCCATTTGATTCAACGGACCCGGTGGGAAGGCCTCACGATTAAAAGTTGGTGGTCGACGATAGCGAAGTCTCCAAGCCCAAACCGCAAAGCTACCGTCTCCTTCATCTTTCTAACTTCTTGGGGGCTATGGAACCAAAGAAATTTTTGGGGCTTCCACGACAAGCACGCTTATCCTTTTGTGCTTTCAGATTCAATTAAGAAAGAAGTCTGTTTGTGGGTGTTAGCGGGTGCAAAACGATTTGGTAAAATTTTGTTGGGAGAGTAGGCTTTTAAAATATTTGAACTTTATTTTTTTTGTAAAGCTTCTTTTTAATTAATCGATTGGGTCGTTTCGAAAAAAATATACACGTAGGTACCACAGATCTATAGTGCTATGAAGGGATACATGCATGCATGCGTGTGTGTATACTACATACTAGCTGGCTAGCTGTAAGCATGTAACGGAATCCTGGGACCATATGCATCATCTACGTTTCCGATTGGGCATGACATTAGTGCCCCCTCGCCTGTCATGTCGATTGACTGTAATGGCTTCCATGTAGTACTACGAGATTTATTCCGTGACGCCATCGATCGACGCGCGCTGCACGCCTGCAGCAGCAACGCCTTCTGGTTGCATGTTGCCCGCAGCCTCCAGCGAAACAGCGGGGGTACTGCTTACGTTACGTATGTATACGTGTATATGCGGACAGACGGATACGGTCGGATCCCGCAGGTGCGATTAGGTCTGAAATTCGAACTGAGCCGACTCCTAAAGCTCATTCAACTAACGAGTTAGCTCGACTCGGCTTGTTTATAGAACGAGCTCATATTTAAAACTTGGCTCGACTCGGTAAACTTGACTCGACTCAGTAAATCTAAATATATTTATTTTATAAAACTAAAATATCTTATATTTTAAAACAGAAAAGTAGATTATTATCAAACATCAATCGCGGCATAATAAGAAACAGAAAGCCCAGGCCTAGCATCGGCCGCGAAGAAAACACCCAGGAACAACCCATCTCATTCGCAGAAAACAGAACAACCCTGTTGAACAAGAAAAAGACACGGGAACCAGTGCCCAAACCATCGACGGGCCTGCAGGAGGGAGATCCTGACTCCTGTACACCGACCACTGTGGTCGGGACTCCCGCGCCGCACACCCTACCGTGTTGGGCCGGCCCGCGCTGGATCTTTTTCTTTTTTGTTTCTTTCTGGATTTTTTTTCTGTTTTTTAAATCTTATAGATATCTTTTTCAAAAGTAAAACTTTTTTCAAACAACCTTCTTTCGTAATTTTGAACATTTTTATAAATGCACAAATTCAAATAGTAAACACTTCTTATTTCTTTCTCAAAGTCTATTGTTTAAATCCACATAATTTTTAATTGTAAACAATTTTCAAATTTGAAGTTTGTTCCAATTTGAACAGTTTTCGTATTTGAACATCTTCCAATACATTTTTTGGAAAATAAAATAAAAAAAGGAAGAAAAGAAAATCATACAAAGTGAAAGTAAAAAACAAAAACATAAAATAAAGAAAAAAGCAAAAGAGAAAAATATGTGAACAGAACGACCGGGCTGGGCCAGCACATACAGCGAGGGTGTGTGTGCGGTGCGCGGTATGTGCCGACCTAGTCGGCATATAGGATTTACCAATATAGGATCCCTCCGCCTAAAGTACAGTGTTTTTCTCTAAGGGCGGCTTGTGAAAATGCCTATTAATAGATAAAAAATTGTACTAATGATTCTTGATATTTTATTAACAAAAAGTAGATATAGAACCGTTCAATCTAATCTACTAGTAAGTAATACATGCTTTGCAGTGTGACCACAAGGAGGTCGATGTCGATGAGGAAGGGGAAAATAAGCGGGTGAAATGTCCCTCCCGCCAAGCTCGTGTGACTATGCGAAAAATCGTAAACCTGGCCACGCATACCCAGTATATGCGGGTTTTGCCGGCCAAATTGAGGTTTTCCACCACAGAATTCGCTGGTCAAGTCGTTATACATGATTTATTTGGTGCATTTATTTTGGCCAAAAACAAATGTTTAAATGTTTTAATATATATATGAAATAGAAGTATAGTCCATCAAAGTTTTAATATAATGCCAAAACTTTTTGTATATACGGCTCAATATACGTATGTATAAATGTTAAAAGGGCGAAAAATTAAGTTTCTATTTTACATGTACTAACTCTTATTGAATTTGATTTCTTACCCTAGGTGAGTCTCAAATAAAAAATAAAAGTAGTTAATCATTTAGAATAAAAGAGATTAAAACGGCAAATCAACTTGTGGTTGGGTGGCTAGGAGGATGGTTGTATCTCAGAAACTCTAGGTTTGATGATGTGTGTTGCATAAAAAAAGCGGATGTTCTTTCAATGGGAGACGATGTTTCCATCGACATCGAGGTGCATGCGTGTGCGTTTGTAGGAATGAGTGCATGCACGTGTTATAAATGTCTATAATTGTACTTTATTTAAAAAAAAAGATTAAAACGTGTCGGTAATTATAAATTTCTTTATAATGACACGGCAAGAATGACACGGCAAGAATGCTCAGAATGACACGGCAAGAACGTGCCTGGGGTTACGTACTCAGAATGACACGGCAAGAATGCTCGCTACTCGCCGCAAGTCGCCGCATGTCTAGCAAGTCGTACCCGTATAATCCTATTTCCGCTCGAATAAAAAAACCCGGCCTAGAGCACCCCGTAAGCCTGCATCGATTGTCCTCTGAAAAATTCGTTTAGCTCCTACAAGGCTCACGCGCGGGGTGAGACGAATCCAGCGTATGGCGATCGTTCGATTGTTCCCGGTTATACTTGATCAACGGCGGATGACAATTCTGCATTGAAAATGAACGGCTAACATAGCTCCACGGGTGTTGTGGCGGGAAGCTAGCTGGAGAGAGTGGTAAATCCTATTTCAAAACTGCCGCATTATAGTAGTAGAGATATAGAGCAACAGAAAGATGATCTAGAACATGCTTGCAGTAACGATCAATGTTGATCAATGACAACCAAAAAAGCATATGTAGTAACACAAGGCACTACTACTATCTACATGGACATGCATCAACGGTTATCAACGGCAACATGCATGTCAAGCAAGTAAGACATCCATATGAACGGCAATCAAAGGTATCTTCATCAATGGCAATCATAGAATCCATATGGATGGAAAGCAAAAAAGGGCATCTTCATCAATGTCAATCATAAAATCCATGTGCAAGGCAAGCAAGCAAGGAATGCAACAGATCTACCGAATTGATCGCGAAAGAAAAGACCCTTACATGCGGTGAAGCTATATATGGCTTTATGGCGTAGTAAGGCAATTGATGCAGGCAAGGAAGCAGTAGATCCACCTGTAGCGGTCATAGCAGCGGCATGAGCAAGCGTGGTCGTGAGGATCGGTCCCGATGAGGCGGCGGCCACACTAGGACCACAAATCTGGCCAGGACAACATCATAGAGGGAAGGAAACCCCCGCATCATGGGGCTGAAGCCCGGCGTGTGAGCCATCTCCGGCAGAGGCACGAGATGAATCCTAGCGGTTGAGCCACTCACGTTTTGACCCCGGAGCCCAGGTGGCGATGGCCGCCGCCCTTAATGCATCCAGGGTCAGCAAGGGGCCAAATCTTGTCTAGACGCGGAGGAATCCCACATCGATATCCATCGATACCATCTCCGCCACCATAGTTTCCCTTGTTTGAGGCGCGCGAGGCCGACAATAAATTGGCGACGGCCACCTCAAGGAGGGAACGAAGTCAGGGTCAACCTACGCGGCCGCGCTCCTCACCCTCTCCTCGTAGTGGGCGACGACCCCCCCTGTCCATCAGGTAAGAGCCCTTGCATGACCCAATCGCATGCCAATTCCCAAGTGCTAAGTGTTAAGCGAGCAGGCCCATCTTACTTAACCACTACTAATTAATTAATTAGGCCATATACAAACAAATTTTATGGCCCAGGCAGCTGAGCAGACAGAGCACGTACATCCCCTGCATACGTTTCGTCTGGCGTCTGGCTAGGAAAATCACATCGGATCGTCTGCACTTTGACACAATGAGGGTTTCAGCAGCCTGCTGCCGACTTTCCGGCCGCCAGCGAGGAGCAAGCGCAGTCCCAATCGCTAATCGCTATTAGGAGAGAGCGTTGTTCCAGTTCAGGAACTTAGGATGAACAACGATGGAAGAAAGACGGGTTTTTTAAGTTGCTGATTTGATCACATCTCTCTGTCTGCAGTTAAATATAGATTAGTTTGTATATTTGTGCTTCGCAAATCGCAATTAATTAGGAAATTTTGTTTTCTCTTGTTCTCGTGTAGATATGAAGAGGAAGAGACCTAGAATTGAGAATTTTTTCAAACCAATTAGATCGAGCTCACAACTAGAACAGAACAATCCAAATAATGTCGAAGTTGATGCTCAAATTGACACTGATATTTCTATGCCAGAAGTTATAGAACAAGCGACAATTATAACCACACCGTATGATCGAGACCCAGGTAGACGTCTTCAAATTTGGGAACTCCCTCCTAACAAGCAAAATGATGCTAGGCGTTTTTATATATCCGAGGGCCCCTATCAGTCGATCTTGGATGAATATCCTTTTACTGGAACAGGCAGTAGCCGTCGTCGATTCCAAAGTGCTTGGTTCACAAGCTTTTCATGGTTGGAATTGTTGGAGATATGGCCTAGAGGCAATAATAAATGTAGTTATTATTATATCTTTGTGTTTATGATAAATGTTTACATTCATGCTATAATAGTATTAACAAGGAAACATTAATACTTGTGTGATTTGTAAACTAAAATAGAGTCCCTAGTAAAGCCTCTTTATAATACTAGCTTGTTGGTTAATAAATGATTGTGGTTTCCCTATCATGAACATTGAGATGTTATTAACAACAAGATTATATCGTTAGGATAATGATATGATGGACATACTCCTATAGATAAGCGTAGCATAAAGATCAAGTCATTTTAATAGTTCAATTGCTATATGATTTCTGATACATAGTAACCTAATTCCTTCGACCATGAGATCATGCTTATCACCATCACCGGAAGGATGCTTTGATGACATCAAACACCACACCGTAACTGGGTGGTTATAAAGGTGGCATTGAGTGTTCGGAAAGTATTGGTTGAGACACATGGATCAAGAGTGGGATTTGTCCATCCATATGACGGATAGATATACTCTGGGCCCTCTCGATGGAATGTCATCCAATTGGATTGCAAGCATGTGACTGGCTCACAAGGGATCACATATCACGGGAACGCGAAAAGAGTACTTATCAGTAACGAGGTTGAACTAGGTATGCAGAGATACCGACGATCAAAACCTCTGATAAGTAAACTATCATGAGACAAAGGGAAATTGGTATCGTATGTAAGTGGTTCATTCGATCGCAAAGTAATCGTAGAAATATGTGGGAGCCATATGAATTTCCAGATTCCTCTATTGGTTATTGTTCGGAGAAGTGTCTCGATCATGTCCGCATAATTCACGAACCGTAGGGAGACACACTTAAGGATTCGACGTTGTTGAGTAGTTATGGAATGATGAGTAAGAGACCGAATGTTGTTCAGAGTCTCGGATGGGATCCGGGATATCACGAGGAGATCCGGAATGGTCCGGAGAATAAGATTCATATAAGGAAAGTCCTGTTTCGGGGTTGGAGAATGGTTCCGGTGTTTTCATCGGGAATGTTCTAGAAGGTTCCGGAATGTCCGGCACTCCGGAGGGGAAGGGTACATGAATGTGTCATAACAAGTTGGAATGGTTGCATCATGTACTAGGTGTCATCGCTGAGCGAAATAAAGGGATAAATCAAATTCTAGTTTGAAAAGTCAAACGCCAATTTGAAAAGTCAAACGGCTATTTTGCTTGGTGGAGGGAGAGTAGGAAACCTACTTGGGGAGGAAGTCCCTCTCCCTCCACCACCGGCCAAGGAGGATGAGTTGGGGAGGGACTCCCCTCCCCTTGGCCGCGCCCCCTCCACCTATATAAGGAGGGGCAGGGCTGCCCCTCCAAGCACACAACTTGCACCCTGCAAACCCTAGCCCCAAGCCGCCGGCGCCGCCACCTCCTGCTGCTGTCGCCGCCTAGGGCTAAACCCTAGCCGCCGAGTTGGGGCACCCCTTGCCCTAGCCGCTGGCCTAGCCTCTCCTCCTTGGTGTGTCTAAACCCTAGATCACCGAGGGCCTCTCTCATAGTCCACCATACTCGCTCCGGCTTAAGGCGAAGCCCTGCGAGATCTCCCCTCTACTTCCGGTACCACGCCGTCGTGCTGCCGGAATCGCGAGGAGAGTACTACAACCTCCGCTGCCTGCTAGAACAAGGGAGAGGAAGGTCTTCGTCGAGTGCCGAACGTGTGACCGACTACGGAAGCGGTGCCGGAACGCAGCGCCGGAAGGATCGTCTAAGCGATCTTGAGATCGGCAAGAGTACGACTACATCACCCACGAGAATCCGCTCTCGTTAAACACTTTGGAATCTTCGAGGGTGAGTTATTCCATCGACTCGTTGCTACAATCTAGTAGATAGATCTTGGCTTGTTTGTTTGTATGCGGTAGAATTTTTTTGTTTTCCATGCTACGAACCCCTAAAGTGGTATCAGAGTCGTGTCTATATGTAGATCTGTTGCACGAGTAGAACACAATGGTCATTGTGGGTGGTGGTGCTTTTATTATCAATTGCTTCTTGTGTACTTTGCATCTTGCGGTATTATGGGATGATGCGGCCCGGGCTAACCTTACATGACATCGTTCATGAGACTTGCTCCACGCTCAACATGCAACTTGTATTGCATAAGTGGCTTTGCGGGTGTCTGTCTCTCTCATTATAGTATAGATCCAATTTACAACGGGCACTTGATAGTTCAAACATCAATGTTGTGGTTCTTGTTCATAAGTTAGATCGACACTTATTGAAAGCCCCAAACCACGTAAAACATGTAAAGAAATTAGAGGCGTCTAACTTTGTTTTGCAGGGGTGTGTTGTGATGTGATATGGCCATGATTCTGATTATATTTGATGTATGCAATGTTCCTTATTGTAAGTTGGCAACCGGCAGGAGCCATATGGTTGTCTTTAATTTCTGTTAAGACCCGCGTGTCTATTCAAAGTAGTTGTAATAGTTGAAGCTGGTGGACGACAACCATGGAGCAGCGTCATTGATCTTGATGCAATGCCGGTGATGATGGAGATCATGTTCGTGCTTGAAGATGGAGATCGGAAGCACAAAGAAGAAAGGCCATATCATATCACATATTATGAATTGCATGTGATGTTAATCCTTTATGCATCTTGTATTGCTTAGTTAACGACGGTAGCATTATAAGATGATCCCTCATGCACATAAATTTCAAGTTCTAAAGTGTTCATCCTTAGTAAGCACCGTTGCTAAAGCTTGTTGTTTCGAAGCACCACGTGATGATCGGGTGTGTTAGATCCTGCAAGTGTATACAACGTGAGCAAGCCAGATTTGCTCATGCGGAAGCTAAGGTTTGATCTTGACGAGCCTAGCATGTACAGACATGGTCTCGGAACACGGATCACCGAAAGGTAAAGCATGAATCATATAGTAGATATGATGAACATGTCGATTGTTCGCCATTGAAGCTACATCAACTCTCGTGATGATCGGTTTTGATGTGGCGGATTTGGTTCGTGTGATCACTAAAACAATGTGAGCGATATTGTTTTGAGTGGGAGTTCACCTAGATTAATTTAACTATTAATTAGAACTCAATTTGTCATAAACTTAGTCTAAACTATTGCAAATATGTTGAGGATCAATGGCGGCCCCTACCATCAATTTTAATGTGTTCCTAGAGAAAGAAAAGTTGAAAAACAATGGAAGCAACTTCGCGGATTGGTTCCGCAATTTGAGGATTGTCCTCAATGCTGGTAATTTGACCTATGTGCTGGATGCACCGCTGGGTGACCCGCCTGCAGCTGATGCTACCGATGAAGTAAAGAATGTTTACCTCGCTCGGAAGAATCAGTACTCCACAGTTCAGTGTGTTATCTTGTATGGTTTAGAAACGGAGCTTCAGAAAAGGTTTGAGAATTCAGACCCACATGATATTGTCCATGAACTCAAACTGATATTTGAGACTCACGCGGCAGTTGAGAGCTATGAGGCTTCTGAAAATTTCTTTAACTGCAAGATGGAAGAGGGCAGCTCCGTCAGTGAGCATGTGCTTAAGATGTTTGGGCACGCAAACAAACTTCAAAGCTTGGGTATAGTGATTCCTAATGCTTTGGGGATTTATCGTGTCCTCCAATCACTACCACCAAGTTACAAGAACTTTGTGATGAACTACAATATGCAAAGCATGAACAAGCAGTTGCCAGAAATCTTCTCCATGTTAAAATATGCAGAAGTGGAGATCAAGAAAGAGCACCAAGTGTTGATAGTCAATAAGACCACCAAATTCAAGAAAGGCAAGTCTAAGCAAAAGGGACACTTCAAGAAGGGTGGTAAGAAAGTTACCGCACCGACGAAGAAGACCAAGGCTGGACCCAAGCCTGATACAGAGTGCTTTTACTGCAAGGGAGAAGGTCACTGGAAGCGGAATTGCCTAAAGTACTTGGCGGATTTGAAGAACAGCAACATCAAGAAGAAAGGTATATCCGATATACATGTTATTGTGTGTATCTCACTAGTACTCGTAGTAGTTCCTGGGTATTTGATACTGGTTCGGTTGCTCATATTTGTAACTCGAAACAGGTGCTGCAGAATAAACGGAAGCTAGCGAAGAACAAGGTGACGATGCGTGTTGGAAACGGATCAAAGGTTGATGTGATCGCGGTCGGCACGGTACCTCTTCATCTACCATCGGGATTAGTTTTATACTTAAATAATTGTTATTTGGTGCCTGCGTTAAGCATGAACATTATATCGGGATCTTGTTTATTGCGAGACGGTTACTTGTTTAAGTCCGACAATAATGGTTGTTCGATTTATATGAGTAATATGTTTTGTGCACATGCACCTTTGATAGATGGTCTATTCTTATTGAATCTCGATAGTGGAAATACACATATTAATAACATTGATGCTAAACGTTTGAAACCGAGCGATAACTCGACCTATATGTGGCACTGTCGTCTTGGTCACATTGGAGTGAATCGTATGAAGAAACTCCATTCCGATGGACTTCTTGAATCACTTGATTTCGAATCACTTGAAAGATGTGAAGCATGTCTGATGGGTAAAATGACTAAGACTCTATTTTCTGGTATGATGGAGCGAGCTACGGACTTATTGGAAATCATACATACCGATGTGTGTGGTCCAATGAGTGTAGCATCGCGCGGTGGTTATCGTTATGTTCTTACCTTCACGGATGACTTGAGTAGATATGGGTATATATATTTCATGAAACATAAGTTCGAAACTTTCGAGAAGTTTAAGGAATTTCAAAGTGAGGTTGAGAATCAACGTAACAAGAAGATTAAATTTCTGCGTTCTAATCGTGGAGGTGAATATCTAAGTTACGAGTTTGGCGAGCATTTGAAGAAGTGCGGAATACTTTCACAATTGACACCGCCGGGAACACCACAGCGTAATGGTGTGTCCGAACGTCGTAATCGAACTCTCTTAGATATGGTTCGTTCTATGATGTCACTTACAGATTTACCGCTATCATTTTGGGCTTATGCATTAGAAACAGCCGCATTCACTTTAAATAGGGCACCATCTAAATCCGTTGAAACGACGCCGTATGAATTATGGTTTGGGAAGAAACCTAAATTGTCGTTCCTTAAAATTTGGGGTTGCGAAGCCTATGTAAAGAAGTTACAGCCGGACAAGCTTGAACCCAAAGCGGAAAAATGCGTCATCATAGGATACGCAAAGGAAACTATTGGGTATACCTTCTATCATAGATCCGAAGGCAAAATCTTCGTTGCCAAGAATGGATCCTTTCTAGAGAAGGAATTTCTCTCGAAAGAAGTGACTGGAAGGAAAGTAGAACTCGACGAGTTTTTCGAACCTTCTCTCGAACTTGCAAGTAGCACAACACCGGAAGAAGTTCCTGTGGTGCCTGCACCAATAAGAGAGGAAGCTAATGATGATGATCATGAAACTTCAGTTGTAGTTGATACAAAGCCTCGCAGGTCAACGAGAACTCGTACCACTACTGATTGGTATGATCCCGTTATGAGTGTCATGTTGGTGGATAACACCGATGACCCTGCGACATATGAGGAAGCGATGATGAGCCCAGATTCCAATAAATTGCAAGAAGCAATGAAATCCGAGATTGGATCCATGTACGAAAACCAAGTATGGACTTTGGTGGACTTACCGGATGGCCGGAAGGCTATCGAGAACAAATGGATTTTCAAGAAGAAAACAGATGCTGATGGTAAAGTTACTGTCTATAAAGCTCGACTTGTCACAAAAGGGTTTCGACAAATTCAAGGAGTTGACTACGATGAGACCTTCTCACCTGTAGCGAAGCTAAAGTCTGTGAGGATTATGTTAGCAATCGCTGCATATTATGATTATGAGATATGACAGATGGATGTCAAAACAGCGTTCCTCAATGGAGACATTGATGAAGAGTTGTATATGATGCAACCCAAAGGTTTTGTCGATCCTAAAGATGCTAACAAGGTATGCAAACTTCAACGGTCCATATATGGATTGAAGCAGGCATCCCGAAGTTGGAATCAACGTTTTGATACGGTAATCAAAAGTTTTGGTTTTATATAAACTTATGGAGAAGCTTGTATTTACAAGAAAGTGAGTGGGAGCTCTGTAGCATTCTTAATACTATATGTAGATGACATATTGTTGATTGGGAATGATGTAGACCTTCTTAATAGTGTCAAGGAATATTTGAATAATAGTTTTTCAATGAAAGATCTTGGCGAAGCAGCTTACATATTGGGCATAAAGATTTATAGAGATAGATCGAGATGCCTAATATCATTGTCTCAAAGTACATATTTGGACAAAGTTCTAAAGAGGTTTGGAATGGAAGATAGCAAGAAAGGGTTCTTGCCCATGTTGCCCAATACGACCTTGAGTAAAACTCAAAGTCCAACAACGACAGAAGATAGAGAAAGGATGAGTAAAACTCCCTATGCCTCAGCCATAGGATCTCTAATGTATGCCATGCTATGTACTAGACCCGACATTGCATATGCTGTTAGTTTGACTAGCAGATATCAAAGTGATCCAGGAGTGGATCATTGGACAGCGGTCAAAAACATCCTTAAGTACTTGAGAAGAACTAAGGATATGGTTCTTTCTTATGGAGGTGATCAACAACTCGTTGTTAATGGTTACACCGATGCTAGTTGGAACACCGATCCGGATGATTTTAAATCACAATCTGGATACGTATTTACTTTGAATGGTGCAGCATTTAGCTGGAGGAGTGCAAAGCAAAGCGTTGTGGCGAGATCTTCAACTGAATCGGAATACATGGCTGCTTCGGAGGCTTCGCAAGAAGCGATATGGATGAAGGAGTTCATTACAGAGCTCGGTGTGGTTCCAAGTGCGCTGGACCCAATGTCTATCTATTGTAATAACATGGGCGCCATAGCTAATGCGCAAGAACCAAGGTCACACAAGAAGCTGAAGCACATCAAGCTACGTTTCCACGCTATTCGAGAACATGTCCAAGATGGTGACATAAAGATTTGCAAAGTACACACATATCTGAATGTGGCGGATCCGTTGACTAAACCTCTCCCGAGGGCAAAACATGACCAACACCAAACTGCCATGGGTGTTCGGTATATTACCATGTAATCTAGATTAGTTGACTCTAGTGCAAGTGGGAGACTATTGGAGATATGCCCTAGAGGCAATAATAAATGTAGTTATTATTATATCTTTGTGTTTATGATAAATGTTTACATTCATGCTATAATAGTATTAACAAGGAAACATTAATACTTGTGTGATTTGTAAACTAAAATAGAGTCCCTAGTAAAGCCTCTTTATAATATTAGCTTGTTGGTTAATAAATGATTGTGGTTTCCCTATCATGAACATTGAGATGTTATTAACAACAAGATCATATCATTAGGAGAATGATATGATGGACATACTCCTATAGATAAGCGTAGCATAAAGATCAAGTCATTTTAATAGTTCAATTGCTATATGCTTTCTGATACATAGTAACCTAATTCCTTCGACCATGAGATCATGCTTATCACCATCACCAGAAGGATGCTTTGATGACATCAAACACCACACCGTAACTGGGTGGTTATAAAGGTGGCATTGAGTGTTCGGAAAGTATTTGTTGAGACACATGGATCAAGAGTGGGATTTGTCCATCCATATGACGGATAGATATACTCTGGGCCCTCTCGGTGGAATGTCATCCAATTGGATTGCAAGCATGTGACTGGCTCACAAGGGATCACATATCACGGGAACGAGAAAAGAGTACTTATCAGTAACGAGGTTGAACTAGGTATGCAGAGATACCGACGATCAAAACCTCTGATAAGTAAACTATCATGAGACAAAGGGAAATTGGTATCGTATGTAAGTGGTTCATTCGATCGCAAAGTAATCGTAGAAATATGTGGGAGCCATATGAATTTCCAGATTCCTCTATTGGTTATTGTTCGGAGAAGTGTCTCGATCATGTCCGCATAATTCACGAACCGTAGAGAGACACACTTAAGGATTCGACGTTGTTGAGTAGTTATAGAATGATGAGTAAGAGACCAAATGTTGTTAGGAGTCTCGAATGGGATCCGGGATATCACGAGGAGATCCGGAATGGTCCGGAGAATAAGATTCATATAAGGAAAGTCCTGTTTCGGGGTTGGAGAATGGTTCCGGTGTTTTCATCGGGAATGTTCTAGAAGGTTTCGGAATGTCCGGCACTCCGGAGGGGAAGGGTACATGAATGTGTCATAACAAGTTGGAATGGTTGCATCATGTACTAGGTGTCATCTCTGAGCGAAATAAAGGGATAAATCAAATCCTAGTTTGAAAAGTCAAACGCCAATTTGAAAAGTCAAACGGCTATTTTGCTTGGTGGAGGGAGAGTAGGAAACCTACTTGGGGAGGAAGTCTCTCTCCCTCCACCGCCGGCCAAGGAGGCCGAGTTGGGAAGGGACTCCCCTCCCCTTGGCCGCGCCCCCTCCACCTATATAAGGAGGGGCAGGGCTGCCCCTCCAAGCACACAACTTGCACCCTGCAAACCCTAGCCCCAAGCCGCCGGCGCCGCCACCTCCTGCTGCCGCCGCCTAGGGCTAAACCCTAGCCGCCGAGTTGGGGCACCCCCTTGCCCTAGCCACCGGCCTAGCCTCTCCTCCTTGGTGTGTCTAAACCCTAGATCACCGAGGGCCTCACTCATAGTCCACAATACTCGCTCCGGCTTAGGGCGAAGCCCTGCGAGATCTCCCCTCTACTTCCGGTACCACGTCGTCGTGCTGTCGGAATCGCTAGGAGAGTACTACAACCTCCGCTGCCTGCTGGAACAAGGGAGAGGAAGGTCTTCGTCGAGTGCCGAACGTGTGACCGACTGCGGAAGCGCTGCCGGAACGCAGCGCCGGAAGGATCGTCTACGCGATCTTGAGATCGGCAAGAGTACGACTACATCACCCACGAGAATCCGCTCTCGTTAAACACTTTGGAATCTTTGAGGGTGAGTTATTCCATCGACTCGTTGCTACAATCTAGTAGATAGATCTTGGCTTGTTTGTTTGTATGCGGTAGAATTTTTTTGTTTTCCATGCTACGAACCCCTACAGGAATATTCAACTCACACAAATTGTGCATATTGCTTGCCTTGTTTTCTCTTTTCAAAGAAGGCCAATAGGGAGGTGTGGTTCCGACACATTTTCAGTCAAAGGATTTGATAAGTGGAAGAAGGTCAACAGCGGAAAAGATTGTGCTTTTCTCACCCATATGGGAACTAGTCCTATTCAGCCCACAATTATGCAGTACGATGTTATGAAAGCCTGAAAAATAATATGACTCATATTGACAAGGTGATTGTTAAGCAATGCAAGAAACGGGTTGCTAATGCAAGACTAAGGCTTAAAGCTTCCATTGATGTTATTAAGTAAGTAATAATTATTTAATTTCAAGCAATGATATTTTCTTATTGTATGATATCTAAGTTTTTACACTATCGATTGTATCAGGTTGTTCATGCGCCAGGCATGTCCCTTTAGAGGAAATGACGAATCCGAGGATTCCAAAAATCAAGGTAACTTCAAGGAAATACTCAAGCTAGTGGGTTCTTATAATAAGGAAGTACACGAAGTTATGCAAAATGCTCCAGGAAATGCAAAGTACACCTCACCAACTATTTAGAAGGAAATTGGTAGCATATTTGCACTGAAAGTTCAAAATTCAATTAAACAAGAGATGGTAATGGCAAGTTTACTATCATGGTTGATGAATCTAGAGATGAGTCTAAGAAAGAGCAAATGGCAGTAGTTCTTCGGTTTGTGGACAAAGATGGGGAGATAAGGGAGCGCTTTCTTAATCTTGTTCATGTTAGTGACACTTGTGCTTTGACTCTGAAAAACTCAATTATTGCTGTTCTAGCTGATATTGGGTTGAATGTGCAAGATATCAGAGGTTAAGGCTATGATGGAGCAAGTATCATCAGAGGGGAATTTAATGGTCTTAAGGCTCTAATTCTCCAAGAGTGTCCTTATGCATACTATATTCACTGCCTTGCTCATCAGCTTCAGTTAGCCCTTGTTGCCGCTTCAAGGGAGGTTCATAAGGTCCACAACTTCTTCTAGAATGCAAATTTTATTGTAAATACTGTCAGTGCATCTCCAAAACGAAATGATGAGCTACTGCAAAATCAAGCCACTGAAATTGCAAAGGAGATTGAACTTGGAGAGCTTGACACAGGAAGAGGGTTAAATCAAATAGGATCTTTACAAAGGGCCGGAGACACTAGATGGAGTTCCCACTACAAGTTAGTAAAAAGCTTGTTAAAATTGTTTGGTGCATCAGTAGCGGTACTAAGAAGTGTAGCAAATGACCGTTCCGTGGAATTCAAGAGGAGATGCCGAGGGTGCCTTGAAGTTTCTGGTTACATTTGATTTTGTCTTCATTCTACACCTCATGGAAAAAATTATGCAGATCACTGATGTCTTGTGTGTCAAACTCCAAAATAAATCTTTGGATATTGCAAATGCATTGGATATTGTTTCTAATACAAAAGTATTGCTTGCTGAATTGAGAGAAGGTGGATGGGAAAGTCATATGGAAGAAGTGGAAGCCTTTTGTTTGAAGCATGAGATTGATACCCCGGATATGAATCAGAGGTATGTATCTTTTCATATGTCCCTACATTTTTACACCTAATCTTTAGATATGTAGAAAGTTAACCACTTATAAACCTACTCATTAGGTATGTTGATGTGAAGAAATCTCGAAATAAGCATGACAACACTACAGTACTCCATCACTACAAAGTAGATGTATTTAATGCTGCAATAGATCAACAACTGACGGAGTTGAATGATCGATTCAATTCTCAAGTAACCGAGCTTCTAGATCTTTGTACATCCTTGGATCCGAGACATGATAATTTTGACAAGTCAAGGATATGCAGGCTAGTGGAAAAATTCTATTCCGCTGATTTTTCTAGTCAAGAGAGAGATAGGCTCAAGTGCGAGCTACCACATTTTCAGCTTGATACATCCAACCATCTAGAGATCAAAAAGTGTAAATCACTTGCTGATTTAACAAAAGGAATCATCAAGACCGGCAAATCATCTGATTATCCAATGGTTGAGAGATTATTACGACTAGTGGTAACTCTTCCGGTATGAACTGCGACAGCAGAGCGAGCATTTTCTGCTATGAAACTAGTCAAGACACGTCTTCGCACTAAATTGGGAAATGACTTTCTCCGTGACTGTGTGATAGTCTACATAGAGAGGGAAATAGCAGAAAAGTTTAGTGTAGATGAAATTATTGAGACCTTTGATCTCGGTGCACGTAAAGCCGAATTTAAATTGATAGACATGTAACTTTATTTATAGTATCACCACAATGATCATATCTTGATTATCTAGACCTTATAATATTTGTTGTGTTTGACAAAAATATTCTGTAATTTTGCTCTTTGCCCCTGGCTCTGCAAACGCGTGCCTTAAGGGTTTAGTGTGACACTGCATTGGTTGTGTCCTACGATAACTAGCTTGAAAAGGCATTTGTTAATATGAAGTACTTCCTCTATCCCAGTTTATAAGACTTACGCGTATATCTAGGTCGTCCGCATCAGCTATATAATATGAATTATATAATATAAAAATTATATCATTACAAAATATAACATTTAAAGTTTCTAATAATATAGTTTTTATCTTATGTACCTTATACTAAGTTGGTTAATTTGTTAACCCAGAAATACGTGTAAGTCTTATAAACCGAGATGGAGGGAGTAAAAAAAATTCCACGCCCCCTTTACAAAAGTACACCATTATTTATGAAAGGAATAAGGTCGACTTGAAATTTGGAGTCGGGCGAAGATCCAAAGGAGGTGCGTAGACAACAACAAACCGGACTTGTTAGGGATTTGCTAAGGACTGAGAACCTTTTGTTTCAGCAAAAAGGTCCAAGCGAATAGCGACGTGTGCATAGACGAGACAAGCAACAACGCGTGCTCTTTCTCGGAGGTACCCCCGAAGACAAAATTGGATTGGTGCGCGCAGGCATAGAACTTGTCGACGATGGCTCTATGTTAGCAGCGGAGATACGCACTCGTACGGCGAGAAACAGGGAGACATGTCCAAGAGTTCAGCGTCTAGTACTCTAGTGTCTGGCTCCACGTACGTCCACCATGACATAGCCGTAGAAACTGTCGGATAAGTTCGATGCCACGATTTTTTCGGAATTTAAATATATATATATATGGCTCCACGTACGTCCACCATGACATGGCTCCTCCACGTACGTATGGTGCTTCCCTAGATTGACCAGTCATGCGTGCTGCGGCTCACTGGAGACATGCATCGAGCATTGGACAATTGCAGATTTGGGGTGTGGCAGCAACCGAGCAACGTTTCTCTGACGAAGTTCTGTGATCATCATCGTTTTCTTTTGAGAGAGTGTGTGTTTTTTCTAAAATGTATTAAGCCGCCAAAGGTGAATAGAGGCCGATTGCCGTAATACTGCACACAAGTCCAGCAGTAGTCTGCTTGCATGTCGCCGGCCCGTTGGCTGACGACAGTACGAGTCTCCGACCAAACCACTGGTGTTCATGATCATCAGCTGTTCGTAGTTCACACACTACACTGTTACACGCCGTCTGCTATTGATTGGACTTGCAGGAAACCGCCGCCAATGCGCACAAAATAGTCACGGGAACGACGACGACAGGGCAATCGGTTTTTTTTCTTCCAAGCACTCGTGGTCTGTTCGAATTAATTAACCGGCGCTAATTGCAGGACCTGCGCGGCGGCGCCCGTGCACCACAATGCCACATTTTTCAACTTCCTGGCGTGCGCCGCTCCTCTGATCGGACCGTTTCAAGACACCCATTTTATTTTCCGTAGAGTACGAAGTGCCGTACCTTTATTAACACTGTCACAATAAGTCAACTACAAACGGGTATATAAACCCAACGGAACCCACCCACTGAAACCACACTCCAATTGCTTCCTTTCTCCTTCGAGTCACTCACTCCAAGAGAACACCACACGCAGGAAGCCTGTCCTAAGCCGGCTCGACCAAGCAATGGCTTCCACGGTCACACTACTGAAGAGGAGGACCACCACCATACGGATGAGCGACGTCGCCGCCGTGGTGTCACCGACGTCGACGATGACGTCTCTTCTGCTGGGGGGAACCAAAGGCGCCGGCGGCGACGTGGGGAAGCAGCGGTGCTGCGGGCACGACCTCGTCGGCTACGACGCGCTCCCCGACTTCCTCAAGCACAACGAGTTCGTCCTCGACTACTACCGCAGCGAGTGGCCCATCAAGCAGGCGCTCCTCAGCGCCTTCGCCCTCCACAACGAGACCATCAACGTCTGGACGTAAGCCTGCCTTCCCGCCCTTCTCTGTCGCGTACGAAGCCGTGTCGCACACCACGCAGACGCTGTAACTGACGCTCGATCGTTTTCTCCTATGTACTCCCGCAGGCATTTGATCGGTTTCTTCGTGTTCCTCGCGCTCACCGTGTGCGCCGCCACGATGGTTCCAATGGAAACCAGCGTCGTCGCGACACCAGCAGGCCACCTGGCGAACTGCACCGGCAACCACACGGCGCCGACGGCCTACTACGGCACCAACGGAGCGGCCGTGGCAATGCAGGCGCTGCTGCCACACAACGTGTCCGTTTCCGTCGAGCCGGAGCTCGCGGCAGCCGCGGCGGCGCTGTCGTCGTCGTCGGCGGGACACATGGTCACGCGGTGGCCGTTCTACGCGTACCTGTGCGGCGCCATGTTCTGCCTGCTCATGAGCAGCGGGTGCCACCTGCTGTCGTGCCACTCGGAGCACGCATGCTACGTGCTGCTCCGCCTCGACTACGCCGGCATCACCGGCCTCATCGTCACCTCCTTCTACCCGCTCGTCTACTACACCTTCCTCTGCGACCCCTTCTACCGCGACCTCTACCTCGGCGCCATCACCGTCTTCGGCGCCGCCGCCGTGGCCGTCTCGATGCTGCCGGTCTTCGAGGCGCCGGAGCTGCGCTGGGCGCGCGCCGCGCTGTTCGCGTGCATGGCCGCGTCGGGGCTCGTGCCCATCGTGCACAAGTTGCTCGTCTTCGGCGCCAGGCCTGAGGCCGTGCTCACCACGGGGTACGAGGTGGCCATGGGGGCCTTCTACCTCGCGGGCGTCGTCGTGTACGGCGCGAGGGTGCCCGAAAGGTGGTTGCCAGGCAAGTTTGACCTATTCGGCCACAGCCACCAGCTGTTCCACGCGCTCGTCATCGCCGGCGCCTACACGCACTACCACGCCGGCCTGGTTTACTTGAGCTGGAGGGACATGGACATGTGCTCGCGATGATCGATATTTTTTTGTCTAGGTTCCATTTTTCAGAAGCAAAAAGGTCGCACAGCCCAGTTTTGATTCAAAGCTACAAATACAGAGCTAAGCTCTATTATATTCTATTTTTTCTTCAACTACGAGATAGTACTTGTTTCTTATTTGTTCGACGAACCTCGATGATCATATACTCGTAGGATTGTTCCTCTATACAAATTTTGTTTTGCTAATTCTCGGTCAGAGTGAGAGTTAGCTTAGCTCTCATTATGTTGGAACTGAGAAAGTACCAGCTTTTAGATTGCGTCATGCTAACATGAAGAGTTGCACATTAGTTGCAACTAGATCAGACAAAGTTCCTTACCGAGGACTAAGACACTGATTCTTGCAGTTGACTTACAAATAGTTATTTTCTAGCTGCCTAAAAATAGAAAATCCGATTAGGGCTCGTTTGGCTCTCATTATTTCATTTCATTTGGTAGCAATAAAATGAAATGAAATCCCCATATCATTTTATTTGTCTGAAATGAAATGATATGATTACACGGATTAGAAATGAGGTTAGGCATAGGATGGAAAGGGTGAAATTGCCAATTAAATTCCTTATCTAATTCTATGAGAGCCAAACGCATTGCTCCCTAGAATCATAATTGATTTCCATAATTCTTACTCCAATACCTGGAGGCCAAACGAGCCCTTAGAGTATTTCCTTTTGTCTCTACATACTCCTTCGGTGCCGGTGTATAATTCTCCGTCATATTTCAAGTGAGACTTTGACATTAAATTTAACTAAAAATATATTGTATAATACAAAAATCATATCTTCGGATTTGCATTCAAAAAAGGTTTTAACAGTATAATATTTATAGCATATAACCTATATATGACTAGGAGCACGTGCGTTGCAATGGGAGAAAAAATTATATCACTAGACACATAAAGTATATTTTTAGGCACAACTAAATCGTGTTGCAGAAACCAACCAGTTTTGGTGTGTTGCAATGGTGACCACCCTGCAACTCACCTCGCAACTAGGGCAACCAACCAAGGAGCTAGGCAGCAAATACCCTTTACACTCTCGCATCACAGCCATCATAAGCTCCAGCGACCGATTTAAACCGCGCAGCCATCGCCCAATGTGCCACCGAAGTTGTCGCGGCCCTGCCCAAGCCAAAGAAAGAGCAGATGCCGGAGAAGAGGGCCATATAGAGCTAGAAGTGGGCCGGCCGGAGGGAAAAGCGAAAGCACGAGCAGTAGTATCCGTTGTTGCCCATGCAGAACAAATGGTTGCGGTACATATCTCGCACCTCCAATGAGGTAGGCAACAAATACCTTTCCATTCTCGCATCAGAGTCATCATAAGCCCTAGCGACCGATTTAAACCGCTAGCCACCGCCCAATGTGCCACCGAAGATGTCGCGGTCCTGCCCGAGCCAAAGAAAGAGCTTACGCCGGAGAAGAGGGCCCTATAGTACATTTAAAAATGTATTTTCGAAATGCCAAAAAAATCTAAATTCTTTTATATAGATATAGGTCATGATGTACATTTTAAGTGTGCAAATTTTCAATCCTAAATAATGTTGTATCATACGCTACATAAAAAGACAGAATTTTATATCTAGATATGTGAATAGTACGTCTCAAATCTTGTCTTTTTTGTATAACCCGTAATACAACGTATTTCGGATTGAAAAACTTGGAGTAAATCTCATAATCTATATGTACGCTTTGAATAAAAAGGGCTCCAATGAGCTCGAGCTCTGAAAGCATTTTTCGCAAAACTGACTGTGCTCTGAACCACGCCGTTGCAAAAAAAAAACTCTGGACCGGCCTGTATGGCCCGTTACTCAGGTTCGGACGAACCTCTGATCCGGCCGCAAAGAGTTTAGTGCCGGCGGAATTTATAGAAGCCTCGTGGCCCGTTTACGAGACGAGAATCCAATTCCTGCGCCCGCCTCGTAATTCCGCCCAAAAGAAATCTATCACTGTCATGGAAGGAAGACCACTCGTAGCAGTGCGAAGGCGATGAAAATTCGACCCCGAGTGAAGCTGGTTGATCAAGGCTCTTCATCGTCAAGACAGAATCCCCGTCCGAAGCAAACGACGAGGGACGACGACACACGCGCCACGTCCGTCGCCGGAGAGCCCAACCGGAAAAGCGAGTATTAACTTGAGCATTAATTAATCCACTAACATGCGCCGCGCGTCGACGTACGGTACGATCAACACGTCCCCGGCCGCCATAAACGCGCCAAGATCGTGCTGCTGCTGCTGCAGGCCGACCGGGACCATACACACACGCTCCACGTCGTCGGCCTTTGCTTAGGCTCGCAAAAATTCTTATCCCTCCTATCCTGCGCGCGCTTTTCTTACCCGCCCTCGTGCCGTTCCCTTCGCCCGAAGCAGTCATGCTTGAGGCGGAAGAAAGTGCTGGCGCGAACCCTTTTCCCTTGTCTCTTGCTGCTGTTGCTGGATCGGTCGACCACGCACAGCCGGAGGCTGCGTCGCGTCGGGAGATACGCAACCGAGACGGGCACCGTTGCTTGAGCTAGCGCCAATGTGTCGCCGGCCGGTCACGCGGCGCAACGGGACAAGCCGCAAGGTGGCCACCGGCCGGTGACAAGCCCATCTCAACCGCCTACGGGGGGCTCCAAGTCGGTCGGTCGATCGATTCCCTTCCCTTCCCTGGGCGCGCGTTGTACACGTACGCTCACGCAGGCAGATACTATACTTGTTCAGGGTTTTTTCTCCTCCACTCCAACGTTTTTTCAGAGGATAGATGTGCAGTGCAGCTTGCTGGGGCGATCGACCGAGTGGAGGAGGCGCGCGTCCCTAGCGGACGCCGCTTTAACACGGAAACCCCAACTGCCTCGCCTCGACATGAAAGCTATCAGGTAACCACCACCGCGCTAGGAAAGAATGCAGCTAGCTAGGAGCCGAGGCGAGGCGAGGAGGTCGGGCCGGGGAGATCGGATCGTCCTGGTCCTGGTTAGTTGCTTGCTGCAGGCTCCCGGTTGGAGCTGTGTTTGGTGCACTCACTGTGTGTCTGCTGCTTGCTGCGCCGGTTAGGTTACTGGCCAGAATCTGAATGTGGTCTCGGAAGCGTCGTTCAGGCTTCAGCGTGTGGGTGGACACACCTGTGGCGGCACACGCAACGCAACTCCATGCCCTTCCCGCTTGTGGTAGCAACTTAATACCTCTTTCCGGAAAACAGAGCTCATCATCTATCTACAAAGATCAACCGGCGATCATCAAGAAAGCTACCACTCCTACAACTACAATGCTGCCCCATACGTTGTTCTACTCGACACAAGACGTCATTTTGTTCAGCTTAATTACTAGCTGTGCGTTTAGCAAGTTTCTCGGCTTAATCATGAGCTACTCACTCACGCGATTTTGTTGTCGGGTGTATAGTACGCCCCGATATGCACGTACTGCTCAACTCAATCCCCAAATGATGAGCCGAGGTTGATCAGCTGTCCTGATGACTTTATCTTCTTCGATCAGCAAATCGGTGTAGCTCCCAGATCCATTAATAGAAACCCAAGCTGTCCAGAAATAGTAGCGCGTTGAGCGGTGCCAAACCAGCTTTGAGCTAACAGACAGAACCCGTACGTACTTCCTGGTTATGAACGCACCGTGTTATCTTAGACACGCAAACACTCTACTGTCTCGGGGCGGAAATGCCAAAACCGTCGTCCCGTTCTTGTATATACGACGAGGCCTCGTCCGTCGATCGGCGTCATCGTGGTTCGTGGATGAGATTGTCCAGGGGGCGCCAACGCGCGCGTCGCCTCACGCGTAGACTGTTGTTTCAGATGGGTGACATTGTCGAGGGCGTCAACGCGTCCCACGGTGATGTTGGTTCACGCAGAAAAGAGGCATATAGAGGAAAAAATGGCTGGATGACTGTACTTTCAAGACTTCTTTCAGATTTGCTACTTTTAGAGCAACTAGCTCATGCATCCTCGCAAATGCGAGACCATCATCTTTAATGTACGGAGAGGATTTTATAAGTCCATGGTTATTTCTATAATGCGAATCGTATAGGTATTGTCGGTATGTGTCACACCAAACTATATTAACAAATTGGCGGACCATTTCCAATGTAGTGCCTTAATGACCGTATGGTCCAGCTTGTTTGTACTTCATAGATCAAGTTAAAACACAAAAGTTCGTACTACTTCATAGAACAAAGAAATTTCGCCCCCTTTACCTCAAGTGGTGGAAATTGAAAGCAAAGATTTGGTAGATGAGTCTATTACTCACGTTTATACTGTCCAGTCTCCTGACAGTTCTTCTGGGATGGATGAGGGATCCTTTGTTGGTCAAGATATGGAGGTGAAATTCCCTTGGAGATTTAGCACAAGAGCAACATCTGTTGTTAATGTGACTATTCTAGAGAAAGCCACTAATCTCTGCAAGAAGAGGGATTCACAAGGTACTTATGCTTTCCATGCTCATACTAATGCTTTTGATGTTCTATCTGATCAACAAATCATGCTTAGGGCTTCTTTGATGGGTGTGGATATTCCTAGTGATATTTTTGATTCTTTTGATATTATTAGAGAGCTTGAAGTGTCTAGAAATTGTTTAGTCGACAAACAAAATAGCAAACTTGATAACCTTCTCATTGAGGATGTTAGTGGTAATAAAACTTCCTTAGATCTTGAGTGGATGCCTCAGGAAGAGGAGGGTGGTGATTTTACTGTTGTGGAATGTCAAAAAAGTAGGAAAGCTAGAAAGAAAGAAGAATGTGCGGGTCAGAGACCCCTTACTAGAATCCAAAAGAAAGCTGATATTTCTACTCATTCTCCTGGTAGGAATATCAGGCAAAGGAAAAAACCTGATAGATATAAATGAAAGGTGCTTTTTGGAATGGTAGGGGGTTGGTAAGAAAGGTATGTTTGCTTGTTTAAATGAGCTTATTGTGGATCATGCTCTTGATTTCCTTGCTTTTCAAGAAACTATGAAGAACAAGTATTCTGATAAGTTGAAAATCTTGAATTGATGTGTCAGCAGTTTTTATATAATCAGTTGGGGCACCCTGATAAATGGACTGACATTTGGGGCAGTGATAAATTCTCTGTTAAGAAGGCTTATGAGGTTATGGATGGCTATCAACCTGCTCCACCTCACTTCACATGGATATGTGACTCCTCTTGCCAAGCTAAGCATAAGTTTTTCTTTTGGCTGCTTCTTTTAGATAGACTAAATACAAGGAACCTTCTCAAAAGGAAAAATTGTACTTTACCTGACTACAATTGTGCAATCAGGAACTGCCGCTCAGAAGAAACATTGATACACCTTTATTGGACTTGTCCTTTTGCTGCTGATTGTTGGGATTACATTTGCCCCCAAAGAGATCGTGGACTCTCTGTTAGCCTTCCAAGACATAAGAAGCAAGCTAAATCTTCCTTTTGCCATGGAAATAATAATTTTAGCTGCTTGGGGAATATGGATCTGCAGAAATAACAAAATCTTTGAAAATGATACACCAGAATTTTCTAACTGGAAAGCAGTTTTTGTGCAAGAGTTGAGATGGATCAAATTTGGAATAAAGAAGAAACATGGCTCTCAGTTCAATAGCTGGTCCAGACTCAAGTACAATAGTGGGTTACTACTTGTAAACCCAAAACTTCTCTTGTAATAATCTCCCCTTGTAACTTAGCACTAGAGTTTTTGTACACTGTAATTCAGACTTTATAATAAAGAAAAAAAAGTTGCAGTGGGGGTTCTTTCCCCTACTATTTTCCCCTAAAAAAGAAGTATTCTGATAGTTTTTTCAGAAAAGTTGATCATGGTGGTCTTTTCTTTTGGAAATGGATTCTATCTATTGGTAAACCTGGGGGGGGGGGGTGGGGGGGATCTTGTGTGTTGTGAGGCAGGATACCCTAGGGGTGTGTTGCCTGCCAAAACCCACCGGCGAGCAGCGACGGGCAACACGAAGAGCCGGGAGGCTCCCAGAACTGCTGGTGGGCCCTGGTCCCTCGGGCAACGGCCCGCAAAACTCCGGCACACGTCCTGGCTGGTGCAAGGGCGTGCCACCTGACCTATACCTGGTCAGGAAGGTGATGGATTGCTTCGATTGGTTTCCTGCATGGCAAACAAACATACGTAAAATTCGAGCCGCGACCGGCTCCCAGGTTTCCCTGTGAATCGGCTCCTGGAGCCGATTATCCCATGGTTCTGCATTAAATCAACGATAACATGGGGTTTTGCTTCATCAATACAAGTTAACTCGATCTACGACAGTTTAACGTTTTCACCACATAATTGGAACGTCCTACACGTAATTGAGCCTGGTGGACACGAAAGATGATAGAAAACTAACCCTAGAGAAGGCCTAACAATCGACGTAAAGTCAATTCCCGGAACAACTCCTCTCGAATTGGCAAACCATATCCTTACATGCCACTGGATCGTTCAACCCGTTTGCAAGGCCTGATCATGTGGATATCAAACTAAAGCTTGGAGAACAAGGTATAACTATAATAGATCGAATCGACCAAATAAAGATCAAGCAAGGTGCTACCCTTACACCCAAAAAGGGTGCAAAGGCAGCGAGATAAGTAAAGGAAGCATAGCTAAGCAATCATAACAAAAAGTACCGATGCTAGCCCAAACAGATCTATGATAACAGGATTACTCGCCATCAACAAGGCTTCATCACGAGTAACACTAAATAACGCATAAGCAGATACTGCCTAGATCGCAAGATGCGATCTAGGCAGCATGACGCTTACCCGAGAAAAACCCTAGAAACAAGGGGTGGCGATGCGCCGAGATTGTGTTTGTTGTGAACGTGATCGTCCTCCTTTCTCAATAACCTTAGGTACATATTTATAGTCCGGAGACTTTCTACCTTTGGAATAACCCTAACAACTCTATCTCTTACTTAAACCGAAACGGAACCTACTACAATATAAGATACACGGGCAATTTAGCCCAAATCCACGCACAAGGCCGATGCAACAACACGTTGCATATATGTATCTTCCAAGCCCATCTTGATTACGGCCCATCTCCTCCTTTGGCCAAAATATGGCGATAACACATGCCCCCCTGGTTTTGGTAATAATAATTCCAAAACCACTCTGCTGATGTTTTTTCTTCCCCCTTTTTTTTATATCGGGTAACGCGTTGCAGAGCAGAATCGTCACGCCACCCCCTCATCATGATGCCATGTCTTCTCAACTCCTCCGCAGTGCATGATTTGACCGTTTTGGCACCACATTATGGAAACTGCTATGGCATTGAACCGTCTCCCACTATTCCCCTTATTTAAATTCATCTGAGCAGTTTGCAGCCCCCATCTTCCTCCATTAGCCAAAAAACCCTCTTCCTCCGCCGAAAAAAAAACCCTCTTCCTCTGCCATGGCCTCCTCTTCTTCCTCCAAATCATCCGCCTTTTCCTCCCAATCTTCCAACACGATGAGCAACCGAGAGCCGACGCCGGAGCACCCGCCAATGGCGGCGTACGAGGCTCTCGCCCCACAATGGTGGGACGAGAAGGACTGGGACTTCGCCGCCTGGTCGGAGGACGACGAGTCCCTGACCAACGGCGAGGAAGGCCTCCAGTTCCTTGTCGACGGGGAACTGGAGGTGGAGAGTTCCGACGACGCCTGGTCCTCGGATGGCGTCGAATCCTCCGACGAGGAGGAGGAAGCGGAGGAGGACACCTCCTCCGATGAATACCCGCCGGTGAAGCGCTTCTGCGCCGGGTCCAGCGAGGACACCGAAGACGACGACGAGGACGAGGAGGCCCCCGCTGACATCCTCAGCAGCAGCGACGAAGACGACGCCGGCAGCAGCGCTGATGACAGCAAGTACGACGACGGCGAAGACAGCGGCGACGACACCGGCCTCTAGATTAGGAACTAGTAGTAGTAGTACTAGTAGTAGATTTCCTTTTGTAAGCAATCGGCTCCATTGTAAACAATCGTCTTTTGAATCAACAAAGATTGCTTTTCCAATTCGTTTTTTGCCGATAGTCAAAATAGGTCAACGCTCCAGAAGCCGATAGTAATGTATCGGCTTTCACCATACCGCGCTCATACAGTCAACCAAGTCAAAGCCCCAAGAGCCGATGGTAACACATCGGCTTTCCCCACAAACGTTGACAAGGTCAAATTTGGTCGCATACTTAGTCAAATCTGAGCGACCACTTTCCAGTTTCAAACGGTAGCCTGCGACCCTCTTCAAAAAAGGCCAACCCAGATCTCCAATTGCCTCACGGAATAGACCGAGCTCACAGCGACAAGAACCCTTGATCCCCAATTGCATAGATCTGTCTCCGCCAGCAAACTGGATGGCGGAATCGTCCAACACCAACACAGCGGTCGCTGGTCTGAAGGTACGCCTACTCCTCGCAGTCTGAACACGGTGCTGGAATTAATGGCAAACACCTGAATTAATGCTTTATTCCACCATTAAATTTTTTAGGTTTCAGACATTCTGCTGCCGCATCCTTCTCTCCCAAATTCTCTCTGTCTTGGCCCCCGTACAGAATCTAGTCCTGCCCATCTGATCTCTTGCAAGGCAAACAGAATCCCCTTCGTAAGCCAAAACCTAGATTTGAATTCTTGGGCCGACTGCTTGCGAGCCTGGCCTAATCCCCCTGAACATTGGGTCTCTTGGTACAGCAGGGTAGCCAAAACTTACCAATCCCAATGGGAAACCACGGGAATAGCCGATGCCTTGTATTTGTCATTGTCTCCCCTTGAGAAACATGAAAATCTCCTGAAAACCATCGGCTATTTCTGGTCCGATGCTCTGAACTGCTTCATGTTTGGTCATGGCCCCATGACACCAACTCTGTTAGACGTGGTGATGATCACTGGTCTAGACGTTACATCACCCAGCCCCTCTGCTTTTAAGCTGACAAAGGTCCCCTACAAGCTTTCTTCCAAAACAGACTGCACGAACTGGGGTGCCTATCTTCAAAAACACATGAAAACTAAAGGCCCTATCACAGAGAAAGAACACACGGCTTTCCTCAACTTCTGGCTGGAACATTTCATATTCTGTGGCCCTTCCCTGGCTCCAACCAAGAATTATCTCTCCTTGGCCTACGAGCTTGCCAAAGGCACTCAACTTGGCATCGGCAAACTGTTCCTTGGAGAAGTCTATCGATATTTCCAGTTGATGACTGTCAAATTATTCTCCGGCCTAGCAGTCAAAACAGGAGGTCCTTGGTGGTTCATTCAGCTATGGGCCCAGCTGTATTTTCAAAACCATGTCCCAAACTTCCCCCTTTTGGCGAGTTGCACCTTTCCAGATGCCAAAGGGGAGCAGATCCGATGCACCAGCTACGGCCAAGCTCTGTATAGACTGCCAGGTAGTAAACTGATCCCTCAGGAAGCATCCAAGTGGTTCAGCATTTTCTTCCAAGGCCTGGACAATCCTATCTTCTTTCCTTACATGGAAGAATCGGAACATTTTGAAAATCCAATCTCCTTCAGGCTAGACAATTTTGCCGATGACACCAGCACTCGGCAGCTATTTTCCACTGTGATCCGTCCCTGTTTCCTTCCAGTTGGTATGAGCACATCCAACAGAATAATCAAGCCTGGATACGAATTCTACCAGCCGGTCCTAGTGGCCCGGCAATTTGGCCTTGGACAAGTACCTCCTCATTTCTTTCTCCACCATCTTACGGAGAGCAGAGCTGACCTGCCCGATCCTCTCACCAGTCAAAGGTGTTACTCGTTCTTTGATGCTCTGACCATCCCAATTCCTAACAACCTCACCTTCGCTTCATCAACCGATGGTTTTGAGAACTGGTGGTCGATGTGGAAGACTCATGCCTTCAGGAGAGCTCTGGGACTGTTGCTGGAACAGCTCGATGCTGAATATGACATCCCCGTAGAACAGGTACCACTACTCGTAAATTTCTGGATGCAGCTCACAAATGATTCTTCTAATACACCACTCTGTCTCCTTGCAGCAACAAGATGGTCCTGAACCTACGCACGGTGATGGCTCCCCCTTCGAATTCTTCCCACCATCTCCTGTGGTCCTTTTCTGCAAAAACTCGCCACCTTTGAAAAAGGTCGTGATGCAGAACCAACCGATATCACCACAATCGGCTTCCAAGAACCAAGCAACTTCTAAGCCAGCTGCCTCTCGAGTTCCAACTAAAACAAGAACGATGGTGAGGAAGGTAGCTGCCAGGAAGACCTTGAGGCGCCGGAGCCCTTCTCCGGAAAGTTCGCATGTACGCTGACCCATGCCTTGGTTGATCTCTTTCATCCTTGCAAACATGCTCGTGCTTACTAGCTCTCCTTTCTTACAGGCTTCCGTCGAAGACACCTCCAGCGAGGACACACAATCCAATCGAGGAGAATTGGGCCCAACAGATTCTGAGAGGAGCATCAAACCGAGCCAGCCAGATTTGCCACCATCGGCTTCCAGGAAAAGGTTGGTTCCTGAACCTACTCCCCCCCGAGCACCAGTCGAGGCGGGGCCAGCTGTGAGCCCCAAGAGGGCTCGCAAGGGACTGCAAACTTCTTCGTCGAGCCAGGAGGTTTCGAAAGTCATCACCCTTCATGCTCTCACCAATTGTTTCTTTTATCTGCCGATTCTTCACTATTTACATCGGCTAAGCACCTTTCATGCAGACGACTGACACTTCTAGTGGGAAAGCCGGGGCAGTACCGATGTCCCTCGCAGGGCTGGATCTAGTAATCCCTGAAGGTGTAGATGAAACGGTTACCACTTTGGCCAAGCCCCTAGCAATAACGCACAAGCCTATTGTCTCGTCATCTGCTATCCCCTCGATCTCAGGAGATGTACGTTAGCTTCTTTCGGCTCATCCTTCCGTGTTGGACGCATACTGACGCCATTTCGGCCTGCCAGGGTTGTGATATCTCAGGCCTGCTGACGTTCGACCCTGAATCTATCGAACCAACTCTCTCCGTCGCCACCGATGAACTACGAGCAAGGGCTGTTCTACCTCAATTCCAGCGTCTCAAAGCTTTGCTGTCCTCCCCGATCGAGGAGTTGATCGAGGGCTCTGAAGAGGTGAAGAGCGTTCTCGCCGAAATCAAGGACCAACTCCCAGTAGCATTGCAGGTGAAGCTCTGGCCAGTTGTAACTCTGTCTTTCTACGGGTCAAGGGTGAAGTTGGCTCGTGAGAGGATTACCCTGCGCCGCGCCCAACTCCCGCTGAAGGCCAATATCGCAGACAAATGTCAGCAGCTCAACGAGAAAAAGGCGTCTCTGGATGCCAAAACTGACACCTCTGTCAGTACCGCCGAGCTCGCGTCCTTGAAAAAGGAATTGGAAGATCTTGAAGAGAAGGTCCGGGCAACTAGACAGCTCATTCGTGACAAGGAAGCATTCATCGCCCGCTCCCAAGACGAAGCAGAAGGCCTCAAAGCTCAACTGAAGACTGATCTGGCGGAAATACGTGCCCTGAACAAGCAGCTAGTGACGGGCAAGGACGAAGACGACGAAGCCGAGATCGCCGAGGTGGATCGTGTCCGTGCTGACGCCCTCCACGCCTTCGAGGCATTCCTTCAGTAGCTCATTCATGTAAACTGGCACCTGCTCGTAACAGTTTGAACCTCTAGAGTCGATGACTGTGCATCGGCTATATATATATTTTTTTTTCTTGTTTATTGGCCGATTTCATGTATCGTGTAGGGGTTCGTAGCATGGAAAACAAAAATTTTCTATCGCATACAAACAAACAAGCCAAGATCTATCTACTAGATTGTAGCAACGAGTCGATGGAATAACTCACCCTCGAAGATTCCAAAGTGTTTAACGAGAGCAGATTCTCGTGGGTGATGTAGTCGTACTCTTTCCGATCTCAAGATCGTGTAGACGATCCTTCCGGCGCCACGTTCCAGCAGCGCCCTCGCAGTCGGTCACACGTTCGGTACTCGACGAAGACCTTCCTCTCCCTTGTTCCAGCAGGCAGCGGAGGTTGTAGCACTCTCCTCGCGATTCCGGCAGCACAACGGCGTGGTACCGGAAGTAGAGGGGAGATCCCGCAGGGCTTCGCCTTAAGCCGGTGCGAGTATGGTGGAGCTTATGAGAGAGGCTATTAGTGGTCTAGTAATTAGACATACCAATTAGAGGGCTCTAAACCAATTAGAAGGCTCTAAACCAAAATAGCTCTAAACCGGGGTTTAGATCTAGGGTTTAGGTTTAGAGGGTAGGAAACTTGTGTTGTGTAGAGAGGGGAGCCCTGCCCCTCCCTTTATAGGTGGGAGGGCCGGCGGCCAAGGGGAGGGAGTGGAGTCCCTCCCCAACTCGGCCTTGGTGGGGCGCCGGCTTGGAGAGGAGGGACTCCTCCCCCAAGTCGGTTTCAACCTCCTCCTCTTTCTCCTCTTTCCGAAAACTGGCAGTTTGACCGAAAACTGGCAGTTTGACTTTTCAATTAGGATTTGAATTAACCCTTTATTTCGGACAGCGAGAACACTTAGTACATGATGCAATCATTCCAACATGCAATGACACATTCATGTACCCCTTCCCCCCCCGGAGTGCCGGACATTCCGGGACCTTCTAGAATGTTCCCGATGAAAACACCGGAATCATTCCCGAACTCCGAAACGGGACTTTCCTTATATGAATCTTATTCTCCGGACCATTCCGGATCACCTCGTGATATCCCGGATCCCATCCGAGACTCCGAACAACATTCGGTCTCTTTCTCATAATACCATAACTACTCAAACAACGTCGAATCCTTAAGTGTGTCTCCCTACGGTTCGTGAATTATGCAGACATGATCGAGACACTTCTCCGAACAATAACCAATAGAGGAATCTGGAAATTCATATGGCTCCCACATATTTCTACGATTACTTTGCGATCGAATGAACCACTTACATACGATACCAATTTCCCTTTGTCTCACGATATGTTACTTATCCGAGGTTATGATCGTCGGTATCTCTGCATACCTAGTTCAACCTCGTTACTGATAAGTACTCTTTTCTCGTTCCCGTGATATGTGATCCCTTGTGACCCAGTCACATGCTTGCAAGCTAATTGGATGACATTTCACCGAGAGGGCCCAGAGAATATCTATCCGTCATGTGGATGGACAAATCCCACTCTTGATCCATGTGTTTCAACCAATACTTTCCGAACACTCAATACCACCTTTATAGCCACCCTGTTACGGTGTGGTGTTTGATGACATCAAAGCATCCATCCAGTAAAGGTGATATGCATGATCTCATGGTCGAAGGAATTAGGTTACTATGTATCAGAAAGCATATAGCAATTGAACTATTGAAATGACTTGATCTTTATGCTACGCTTATCTATAGGAGTATGTCCACCATATCATTCTCCTAACGATATGATCTTGTTGTTGATAACATCTCAATGTTCATGACAAAGAAACCACATCATCAATCAACCAACAAGCTAGTGAAGTATAGAGGCTATACTAGGGACTTCAAATTAAGTTTACAATTCACACAAGTATTAATGGTTTCCTTGTTAATACTATTATAGCATGAATGCAAACATTTATCATAAACACAAAGATATAATAATAACTATATTTATTATTGCCTCTAGGGCATATCTCCAACAGTCTCCCACTTGCACTAGAGTCATCTAATCTAGATCACATGGTAATATACCGAACACCCATGGCAGTTTGGTGTTGGTCATGTTTTGCCCTCGGGAGAGGTTTAGTCAACGGATCCGCCACATTCAGATCTGTGTGTACTTTGCAAATCTTTATATCCCCATCCTGGATATGTTCTCGAATAGCGTGAAAACGTAGCTTGATATGCTTCAGCTTCTTGTGTGACCTTGGTTCTTGCGCATTGGCTATGGCGCCCATGTTATCACAGTAGATAGACATTGGGTCCAGCGCACTAGGAACCACACCCAGCTCTGTAATGAACTCTTTCATCCATATTGCTTCTTGTGAAGCCTCCGAAGCAGCCATGTATTCCGATTCAGTTGAAGATCTCGCCACAACGCTTTGCTTTTGCACTCCTCCAGCTAACTGCTGCACCATTCAAAATAAATACGTATCCAGATTGTGATTTAGAATCATCCGGATCGGTGTTCCAACTAGCATCGGTGTAACCATTAACAACGAGCTGTTCATCACCTCCATAAGAAAGAACCATATCCTTAGTTCTTCTCAAGTACTTAAGGATGTTTTTGACCGCTGTCCAATGATCCACTCCTGGATCACTTTGATATCTGCTAGTTAAACTAACATCATATGCAATGTCGGGTCTAGTACATAGCATGGCATACATTAGAGATCCTATGGCTGAGGCATAGGGAGTCTTACTCATCCTTTCTCTATCTTCTGCCGATGTCGGACTTTGAGTTTTACTCAAGGTCGTATTGGGCAACATGGGCAAGAACCCTTTCTTGCTTTCTTCCATTCCAAACTTCTTTAGAACTTTGTCCAAATATGTACTCTGTGACAATGATATTTGGCGTTTCGATCTATCTCTATAAATCTTTATGCCTAATATGTAAGCTGCTTCGCCAAGATCCTTCATTGAAAAACTATTATTCAAATATTCTTTGACACTATTAAGAAGGTCTACATCATTCCCAATCAACAATATGTCATCCACATATAGTATTAAGAATGCTATAGAGCTCCCACTCACTTTCTTGTAAATACAAGCTTCTCCATAAGTTTGTATAAAACCAAAACTTTTGATTACCTTATCAAAACGTTGATTCCAACTTCGGGATGCTTGCTTCAATCCATAGATGGACCGTTGAAGTTTGCATACTTTGTTAGCATCTTTAGGATCGACAAAACCTTTGGGTTGCATCATATACAACTCTTCATCAATGTCTCCATTGAGGAATGCTGTTTTGACATCCATCTGCCATATCTCATAATCATAATATGCAGCGATTGCTAACATAATCCTCACAGACTTTAGCTTCGCTACTGGTGAGAAAGTCTCATCGTAGTCAACTCCTTGAATTTGTCGAAACCCTTTTGCGACAAGTCGAGCTTTATAGACAGTAACATTACCATCAGCATCTGTTTTCTTCTTGAAAATCCATTTGTTCTCGACAGCCTTACGGCCATCCGGTAAGTCCACCAAAGTCCATACTTGGTTTTCGTACATGGATCCAATCTCGGATTTCATGGCTTCTTGCCATTTATTGGAATCTGGGCTCATCATCGCTTCCTCATATGTCTCGGGGTCATCGGTGTTGTCCACCACCATGACATTCATAACGGAATCATACCAATCTGGAGTGGTACGAGTTCTCGTTGACCTCCGAGGCTCTGTAGCAACTTCAACCGAAGTTTCATGATCATCATCATTAGCTTCCCCTCTTATTGGTGCAGGCACCACAGGAACTTCTTCCGGTGCTGCGCTACTCGCAATTTCGAGAGAAGGTTCGACAACCTCGTCGAGTTCTACTTTCCTTCCAGTCACTTCTTTCGAGAGAAATTCCTTCTCTAGAAAGGATCCATTCTTGGCAACGAAGATTTTGCCTTCGGATCTATGATAGAAGGTATACCCAATAGTTTCCTTTGGGTATCCTATGAAGACGCATTTTTCCGCTTTGGGTTCAAGCTTGTCCGGCTGTAACTTCTTTACATAGGCTTCGCATCCCCAAACTTTAAGGAACGACAATTTAGGTTTCTTCCCAAACCATAATTCATACGGTGTCGTTTCAACGGATTTAGATGGTGCCCTATTTAAAGTGAATGCGGCTGTTTCTAATGCATAACCCCAAAATGATAGCGGTAAATCTGTAAGTGACATCATAGAACGAACCATATCTAAGAGAGTTCGATTACGACGTTCGGACACACCATTACGCTGTGGTGTTCCCGGCGGTGTCAATTGTGAAAGTATTCCGCACTTCTTTAAATGCTCGCCAAACTCGTAACTTAGATATTCACCTCCACGATCAGAACGTAGAAATTTAATCTTCTTGTTACGTTGATTCTCTACCTCACTTTGAAACTCCTTAAACTTCTCGAAAGTTTCGGACTTATGTTTCATGAAATAGATATACCCATATCTACTCAAATCATCCGTGAAGGTAAGAACATAACGATAACCACCGCGCGATGCTACACTCATTGGACCACACACATCGGTATGTATGATTTCCAATAAGTCCGTAGCTCGCTCCATTATACCAGAAAATGGAGTCTTAGTCATTTTACCCATCAGACATGCTTCGCATCTTTCAAGTGGTTCAAAATCAAGTGATTCAAGAAGTCCATCGGAATGGAGTTTCTTCATACGTTTCACTCCAATGTGACCAAGACGACAGTGCCACATATAGGTCGAATTATCGCTTGATTTCAAACGTTTAGCTTCAATGTTATTAAGATGTGTATTTCTACTATCGAGATTCAATAAGAATAGACCATCTATCAAAGGTGCATGTGCGTAAAACATATTACTCATATAAATCGAACAACCATTATTCTCTGATTTAAACAAGTAACCGTCTCGCAATAAACAAGATCCCGATATAATGTTCATGCTCAACGCAGGCACCTAAATAACAATTATTTAAGTATAAAACTAATCCCGATGGTAGATGAAGAGGTAGCGTGCCGACCGCGATCACATCAACCTTTGATCCGTTTCCCACACGCATCGACACCTCGTTCTTTGCTAGCTTCCGTTTATTCTGCAGCTCCTGTTTCGAGTTACAAATATGAGCAACCGAACCAGTATCAAATACCCAGGCACTACTACGAATACTAGTGAGATACACATCAATAACATGTATATCAAATATACCTTTCTTCTTGATGTTGCCGTTCTTCAAATCCGCCAAGTACTTTGGGCAATTCCGCTTCCAGTGACCTTCTCCCTTGCAGTAAAAGCACTCAGTTTCAGGCTTAGGTCCAGCCTTGGTCTTCTTCGTTGGCATGGTAACTTTCTTACCACCCTTCTTGAAGTGTCCCTTTTGCTTAGACTTGCCTTTCTTGAATTTGGTGGTCTTATTGACCATCAACACTTGGTGCTCTTTCTTGATCTCCACTTCTGCAGATTTTAACATAGCAAATAGTTCTGGCAACTCTTTGTTCATGTTCTGCATGTTGTAGTTCATCACAAAGTTCTTGTAACTTGGTGGTAGTGATTGGAGGATGCGGTAAACTCCCAAAGTATTAGGAATCACTATACCCAAACTTTGAAGTTTATTTGCGTGCCCAGACATCTTAAGCACATGCTCACTGACGGAGCTACCCTCTTCCATCTTGCAGTTAAAGAACTTTTCAGAAGCTTCATAACTTTCAATTGCCGCATGAGTCTCAAAAATTAATTTGAGATCCTCGACAATATCATATGGATCTGACTCTTCAAACCTTTTCTGAAGCTCCGATTCTAAACCATACAAGATAGCACACTGAACTATGGAGTACTGATTCTTCCGAGCGAGGTAAACATTCTTTACTTCATCGGTAGCATCAGCTGCAGGTGGGTCACCTAGCGGTGCATCCAGCACATAGGTCAAATTACCAGCTGTGAGGACAATCCTCAAATTGCGGAACCAATCCGCGAAGTTGCTTCCATTGTTTTTCAACTTTTCTTTCTCTAGGAACGCATTAAAATTGATGGTAGGGGCTGCCATTGATCTACAACATATTTGCAATAGTTTAGACTAAGTTTATGACAAATTGAGTTCAAATTAATTAATGAAATTAAACTAGGTGAACTCCCACTCAAAACAACATCCCTCACATTGTTTTAGTGATCACACGAACCAAAACTACTATATCAACACCGATCATCACGAGAGCCGATATAGTTTTAATGGCGAACAATCATCATGTTCATCATATCTACTATATGATTCATGCTTTGCCTTTCGGCGATCCGTGTTCCTGAGGCCATGTCTGTACATGCTAGGCTCGTCAAGATCAAACCTTAGTTACCGCATAAGCAAATCTGGCTTGCTTACGTTGTATTCACCCGCGGAATCAAAGACACCCGATCATCACGTGGTGCTTCGAAGCAACAAGCTTTGGCAACGGTGCATACTAAGGGTGAACACTTTAGAACTTGAAATTTATGTGCATGAGGGATCATCTTATAATGCTACCGTCGTCTACTAAGCAATACAAGATGCATAAAGGATTAACATCACATGCAATTCATAATATGTGATATGATATGGCCTTTCTTCTTTGTGCTTCCGATCTCCATCTTCAAGCACGAATATGATCTCCATCATCACCGGCATAGCATCAAGGTCAATGACGCTTCTTCATGGTTGTCGTCCACCAGCTTCAACTATTACAACTATTTTGAATAGACACGCAGGTCTTAACAGAAATTAAAGACAACCATATGGCTCCTGCCGGTTGCCAACTTACAATAAGGAACATTGCATACATCAAATATAATCACAATCATGGCCATATCACATCACTGCACACCCCTGCAAAACAAAGTTAGACGCTTCTACTTTCTTTGCATATTTTACGTGGTTTGGGGCTTTCCATAAGTGTCGTTCTAACCTACGAACAAGAACCACAACATTGATACTAGCATTGTTGATTACCCGTTGTAAATTGGATCTTTACTATGCTAGGAGAAACAGGCACCCGCAAAGCCACTTATGCAATACAAGTTGCATGTTAAGCGTGGAGCAAGTCTCATGAACGATGTCATGTAAGGTTAGCCCGGGCCGCTTCATCCCAACATACCGCAAGATGCAAAGTACACAAAAAGCAATCTACAATAAAAGCATCAACGCCCACAATGACCATTGTGTTCTACTCGTGCAACAGATCTACATATAGACACGGCTCTGATACCACTGTAGGGGTTCGTAGCATGGAAAACAAAAATTTTCTATCGCATACAAACAAACAAGCCAAGATCTATCTACTAGATTGTAGCAACGAGTCGATGGAATAACTCACCCTCGAAGATTCCAAAGTGTTTAACGAGAGCAGATTCTCGTGGGTGATGTAGTCGTACTCTTTCCGATCTCAAGATCGTGTAGACGATCCTTCCGGCGCCACGTTCCAGCAGCGCCCTCGCAGTCGGTCACACGTTCGGTACTCGACGAAGACCTTCCTCTCCCTTGTTCCAGCAGGCAGCGGAGGTTGTAGCACTCTCCTCGCGATTCCGGCAGCACAACGGCGTGGTACCGGAAGTAGAGGGGAGATCCCGCAGGGCTTCGCCTTAAGCCGGTGCGAGTATGGTGGAGCTTATGAGAGAGGCTATTAGTGGTCTAGTAATTAGACACACCAATTAGAGGGCTCTAAACCAATTAGAAGGCTCTAAACCAAAATAGCTCTAAACCGGGGTTTAGATCTAGGGTTTAGGTTTAGAGGGTAGGAAACTTGTGTTGTGTAGAGAGGGGAGCCCTGCCCCTCCCTTTATAGGTGGGAGGGCCGGCGGCCAAGGGGAGGGAGTGGAGTCCCTCCCCAACTCGGCCTTGGTGGGGCGCCGGCTTGGAGAGGAGGGACTCCTCCCCCAAGTCGGTTTCAACCTCCTCCTCTTTCTCCTCTTTCCGAAAACTGGCAGTTTGACCGAAAACTGGCAGTTTGACTTTTCAATTAGGATTTGAATTAACCCTTTATTTCGGACAGCGAGAACACTTAGTACATGATGCAATCATTCCAACATGCAATGACACATTCATGTACCCCTTCCCCCCCCGGAGTGCCGGACATTCCGGGACCTTCTAGAATGTTCCCGATGAAAACACCGGAATCATTCCCGAACTCCGAAACGGGACTTTCCTTATATGAATCTTATTCTCCGGACCATTCCGGATCACCTCGTGATATCCCGGATCCCATCCGAGACTCCGAACAACATTCGGTCTCTTTCTCATAATACCATAACTACTCAAACAACGTCGAATCCTTAAGTGTGTCTCCCTACGGTTCGTGAATTATGCAGACATGATCGAGACACTTCTCCGAACAATAACCAATAGAGGAATCTGGAAATTCATATGGCTCCCACATATTTCTACGATTACTTTGCGATCGAATGAACCACTTACATACGATACCAATTTCCCTTTGTCTCACGATATGTTACTTATCCGAGGTTATGATCGTCGGTATCTCTGCATACCTAGTTCAACCTCGTTACTGATAAGTACTCTTTTCTCGTTCCCGTGATATGTGATCCCTTGTGACCCAGTCACATGCTTGCAAGCTAATTGGATGACATTTCACCGAGAGGGCCCAGAGAATATCTATCCGTCATGTGGATGGACAAATCCCACTCTTGATCCATGTGTTTCAACCAATACTTTCCGAACACTCAATACCACCTTTATAGCCACCCTGTTACGGTGTGGTGTTTGATGACATCAAAGCATCCATCCAGTAAAGGTGATATGCATGATCTCATGGTCGAAGGAATTAGGTTACTATGTATCAGAAAGCATATAGCAATTGAACTATTGAAATGACTTGATCTTTATGCTACGCTTATCTATAGGAGTATGTCCACCATATCATTCTCCTAACGATATGATCTTGTTGTTGATAACATCTCAATGTTCATGACAAAGAAACCACATCATCAATCAACCAACAAGCTAGTGAAGTATAGAGGCTATACTAGGGACTTCAAATTAAGTTTACAATTCACACAAGTATTAATGGTTTCCTTGTTAATACTATTATAGCATGAATGCAAACATTTATCATAAACACAAAGATATAATAATAACTATATTTATTATTGCCTCTAGGGCATATCTCCAACATATCGGCCCCCATATTTTACTGTCCATCATCCCACATGCTTGGGAAATACTTCTTGAGATGCTGACCATTGACAGCCACTGGGAATTTCACACCGTCCAGCTCCTCAAGCATGTACGCGTTCCCCCTTAAAACTTGATCGACCCTGTATGGCCCGTGCCAATTTGGAGACCATTTACCATATGCTGCATCCTTAGTCCCCAATTGCAATACAGCTTCCCATACCAGGTCGCCAACGTGGAACTCCTTTGGTCTCACCTTCTTATTATATGCACGAGCTACCTTGGCCTTGTTCTCTTTGATTTTCTCAAGCGACCACAGCCTAAGCTCAGTTACATCCTCAACACTGTCACTCATCAGGGCCGCATATTCTTCAGTTGTTAGATCGTTCTGAAAAGTGACACGTCTCGATCCAGCCGTAATCTCCCAGGGCAATACGGCTTCTTGTCCATAGACTAGATGGTATGGCGAGGTTTTTATCGCTCCATGACATGACATGCGATAGGCCCATAAAGCCTCTGACAAAACCTCGTGCCAACTCCTAGGGTGCTCATCGATTTTCCTCTTGATCAACTTGATAAGGCTCTGGTTGGACGCTTCAGCTTGCCCATTTGCTTGAGCATAGTATGGAGATGATCGGATCAGCTTAATTCCCGTGTCCTCGCAGAACTCTCTAAACTCGTGAGAAGTGAAGACCGAACCTCCATCGGTCGTGATAGTTTGTGGAATCCCGAATCTATGAATGACATGTTCTTTCACAAAATCGATAACATCCTTCGAGGTCACTGACTTCATAGGGACGGCTTCCACCCATTTAGTGAAATAATCCGTAATGGCCAAAATCCACATGTGGCCTTTGCTTGATGGAGGATTGATCTTGCCAATCATATCCATGCCCCAACCTCGGAATGGCCAAGGTTTGATGATGGGGTTCATTGCTGACGCGGGTACTGTCTGAATTTTTCCAAATTTCTGACATGCTTGACACCCTTTGTAGTGCTTAAAGCAGTCCTCAAGCATGGTGGGCCAATAAAACCCTGATCGCCTGATCAACCATTTCATCTTGTGAGCCGATTGGTGAGTTCCACAGGCGCCTTCGTGTACCTCGTGTAGGAGCCGATTGGCTTCGGTTGGCCCTAGACATTTGAGCAGTAACCCTTCCAGAGTCCTGTAGAACATGTCATCCCCAATAAGCACATACTTCATGGCCTTGTACCTTATCCGTTTAGGTGCCCCCCGAGCCGAATCTTTCAAGTAATTGAAGATATCGGCTCTCCAGTCGTCCGCCTCCAGGAACTGTACTTGAACATCAGTTCCCTCTGCTACGTCCTTGTAGCCTGAAGCCATTTGTGCGAGATCATTCGCCTCTGTATTCTGCGATCGCGGGATCCAGTTAAAGTTTATGTACCGGAACTGTGCCATGAGCTCACGGTATTGCAACCATAATGGGAAGAGCGACTCGCTCTCACACTTGTATTCCTCCGTGAGTTGGGAAATCACCAATTTGGAGTCTCCAAAAATTTCCACTGCCTCTGCTCCAGCTTCGATGAGCAACTCCATTCCCTTGCGTATCGCCTCATACTCGGCGACGTTGTTGGTGCGAGGGGTAGCTAGCCTGATGGAGAAGGAATATGTTGCCCCCCGGGGCGACACGAGTAGAATGCCGATGCCGCAACCATCATCACAAACCGATCCATCGAAAAACATAGCCCACGCTCGTACAGACAGCGTTGCTATATCAGTGTTGATTCTTTCAGCAATAAGGTCGGCCAACGCCTGACCCTTAACTGCTTTCGCGGGTTGATACCGGATATCAAATTCCGATAATGCAAACATCCATTTGCCGAGTCGGCCTTTCAACATAGGAGCCGACAGCATATGTTTTATGACATCTGATTTGCATATAATGATAATCTCCGCTGAGAGCAAGATGTGGCGCAACTTGGTGCAGGTGAAAAACAGGCAGAGGCACAACTTATCGATCTCAGGATACCTTGTCTCTGCATCCAGCATTCTTCTGCTGATGTAAAACACGACTCGCTCCAGACCATCATAAACTTGCACCACCACCGAGGCGATGGACGTGTCAGCTACTGACAAGTAAATGTAGAACGGCCTATCCGGCTGGGGCGGAACCAACACTGGCGGCTTCGTTAGATATTCTTTGATCTCGTCGAAGGCTCGTTGTTGTTCTGCCCCCCAGCGGAACTCCTCGTCAGATTTAATTTTCACCAGTCCCATGAACGGCTCTATTCTTCCTGACAGATTGGAGATGAATCTTCTGACGAAGTTGATCTTGCCGATGAGAGACTGCAGTTCTTTCTTCGTAGTAGGTGGCTTCATTGTTCGCACTGCCTCTTGACTTTTCAGGCCGATCTCAATTCTGTGTTCATGGACCAAGAAACCCAAGAACTGACCGGCCGTTACACCGAAGGCACACTTCTTTGGATTCATCCGTAGGCCGAATTTTCTTGTTCGGTCCAGGACGCGCTGCAGATCGTCCAAGTGTCCTTGTACTGAAGCAGACATGACCACCACGTCATCGATATAAATTTCCACCAGCTTGCCGATCAGATCATGGAAAATGTAATTCATGGCTCTTTGGTATGTGGCGCCGGCATTCTTCAGTCCAAACGTCATGACTACATATTCAAACGACCCCACCGAACCTGGGACTCTGAATGCAGTCTTGTGTATATCTTCCGGAGCCATAAAAATTTGGTTGTAACCGGCATTGCCATCCATGAAGCTCAAGACTTTGTGACCAGCAGCTGCGTTGATTAATGTCTCTGCTACCGGCATCGGATACTCATCCTTTGGAGTGGCTCTATTGAGATCCCGAAAATCTATGGCAACACGCCAGCGGCCATCTTTTTTCTCTACAGGTACGATACTAGAAATCCACTCAGCATACCTGCATGGCCTGATTAACTTAGCTGTCAACATTTTCTCGATCTCTTTCTTGACTTGTTTCAAAATTTCGGCCTTCATCTGTCGTGCTCGCTGCTGGAATGGCCGAAATCCTTTTTTAAGCGGGAGTCGATGCTCAATGATGCTCCTGTCTAACCCGGGCATCTCTGTATAGTCCCAGGCAAAGCAATCTGGATACTCTTTCAACAAAGCTATCATCGGACCCCGCAGATTCGGATCTAACTTCTTGCTGATAAATGTTGGTCGTGGCTTATCCCCAGGACCGATGTCAATCTCCTCTAGCTCATTAGCGGAGGTAAACCCATACCCTAGCTTTCCGTCACCTGCTAAATCGATGCTAAACACGGGGCAAACAGTTGGTGAGGATAACAAAGGTAATTTGGGCCGATTGCCGGAATCGGCCCCCTTTTTGATTGCATTAGTCAAGGAAGGTTTACAACTTATCTGTGCTCTACAATGGCAGGGAACCTCCCTACTACGACTGCATGACCTGTTTGTCGTAAGATTTCTGCGTTTTATTTTTTGTGGCCGATCGCAGGGATCGGCCGTACCACGTGCAATCGTGGACTTCGCTACTCTGTCAGGCCAGTGGATAAGACCAGCCTCACCCCGTTTTTTGTAGCTTCAATGCGCTCACAGCCGTCTAGACTGACTCCAGAGATCGGCTCTTGGTCTCCTGCTTCCCAGATGTTCATGCCAGCTATGGAGATCTCGATCGAATCATCTGCATGAATGACCTCCACTTCATCTCCATCCCACTGTATCAGGCACTGGTGCATCGTGGATGGAATGCAGCAGTTGGCGTGAATCCAATCCCTCCCCAGCAAGACGGCGTAGGCGCTTTTGCTGTCAACGATGAAGAATGACGTAGGGATGGTTTTTCTGCCCACGGTCAGGTCCACATTCAGGACGCCTTGCGTCTCCGAAGTTTGGTCGTTGAAGTCGCTTAACGTGACGTTGGTTTTGATCAGATCTGCAGTGGAGCGTCCCAAACGCCGTAGCATGGAGTATGGCATTATGTTGACTGCCGCTCCGGTGTCAACCAACATCTTGCGGACAGGCTGCCCATTGATATAACCTCGCAGGTACAGAGCTTTCAGATGTTTGTAGCCCTTCTCTTGTGGCTTTTCAAAGATAACCGGCCGTGGGCCGCAGTCAAACTGTGCCACTGGTAGTTCTTCGGTTCTTGGAGCGCAAAATTCTGACGGAAGTGTGAACACCATGTTTGTGCCAGCCGATGTCTTCGCATCGGCTTTTACTGGTTTAGGGCGCCACTCTTTTCTTTTCGGACGAGCCTCCGTTTCCAAGGTTTGCCGAACTTTCACGGCCAGATCGGGCCGTGCCTTCCTTAAAGCGTGGAGGTACTGCGCTTCGGCTTCCTCCAAGTTACGCAGCCGCTGAACTCGACGCTTTTGGGTGTGCCTGAGTCCATCGGGGCACCACCTTGGCCGGTGATATCTGTCTTCTTATTTTCCACCCATTGGCTCCTCGAGGTCTTTTGCTCGAGGAGGGAGAGGCCCTAGGCGCTTGAACACTGAAACTGGACCTGTGTCATCCTTCTGCTGTCCACATTCCGGGCAGTTGTCGATTGTAGGCAATCGGCTCATTCCCGCATCCCAGCAATACTTGAATAAAGGACAATCCCAATGCTTATCCACGCCTTCCTTTCCCTTTGACTTTTCACTAGCGAGGTGCTCATATTCTTCATCATCTCTATCGTGCCGGCGATGTCGGTCATACTGACGCTCATACTTGTTAAGGAGATGCGTGGAGTGTGGCTTCTGGTATCGCACGCTTCTCACTTGCTCCTCGGTTAAATACCGCCTGTCGTCATAACGGGGCCGGTCGCGTGAACCAGCCTCCTCTCTTTCCTTGCCCCGAGAGCGACCGTCTTCCTCCCTATATGTGCCATGGTGGTACACAGGTCCTGCCATATTAACATCGAACGAGAAATCCAACTGACGCCTCGTGGAGTGGCTGTGTTCTACCATGTTGACGCCGGGAAATGGGTTTGTGTCTACTTTCATGGCGAATTGCCCAAGGATCAGACGGCCCTGTTCTATCGCTGTTTGGATCTGGCGACGTAGCTCTTTGCAATCATTGGTGGTGTGGGTGAATGAGTGGTGCCACTTGCAATATGGTCTCCCGTTCATTTCTTGAGCCGTAGGGATTTTATGGCCTTCGGGTAACTTCAGCTGCTTTTCTTTCAGTAGTAAATCGAATATCTGCTCAGCTTTGCTCACATCGAAGTCGAACCCTTTTGCAGGCCCTTGCTGTTTTACCCACTTGCAGGACACAGGATCTGCCCCCCGAGCCCATTCAGCCACGGCCACCTCCTGGTCTTGTACGGGATCCTCTTCTTCTGTATCGACCAGGCCTATCGGACGTTTGAACTTGTCTTGGTACAACTCAGGGTGGCGCTGTTCATACATTGTCAGTTTCTGGGCCATGTGCGCCAATGAATTGTATTCTACTTGGAAAGCCAGATCCTTAATAGGTGCTGAGAGACCCAACGCTGCCAGCTCGACGGCTTCTTTCTCAGTTAAACGAGCCGAATAACATCGGTTCTTGACAGTCCTGAAACGCTGAATGTACTCGGCTAACGTTTCTCCCCGCTTTTGCCGCACCTGCGCCAGATCTGCAATGCCGGCCTCGGTAGCTTCTGAATGATACTGAATGTGGAACTGCTCCTCCATTTGCTTCCAGGTCTGGATCGAGTCCGGTGGCAACGAGGTGTACCACCCAAAAGCTGGTCCTGTCAGAGATTGCGCAAAGAACCTTACGCGTAACTGATCCGATGCCGAAATCATGCCTAACTGTGCCAGGTATCGGCTCACGTGCTCGATCGAGCTCGACCCTTCTGATCCGCTAAACCTTGAGAACTCAGGGAGCCGATACTTGGGTGGCAGCGGAATCAGATCAAACTCGTTGGGGTACGGCTTGGAGTAGCCGATTGTCCTTCTCTTCGGCACGAAGCCGAACTGGTCTCTCAGGATGGTACGGATTTGCTCCACCGTTTGAGCTGCAGGGGCTAAATTCTCATGACTCGTTCCGGTGGCATATTTGGCTAGCCATGCCTGTTTATCAGCGTCCATCCCAGACATCCCTGCTCCAGAAATACCTGCTCCCGAAGCCCCTGCTCCAGAAACTCCTACCCCAGAAATCCCTGCGGTTGCAATCTGGTTCGTGCGCGGCAGGCTATTGCAGTCCGGCACGTAGGTGCACACATATCCATGTGGAATCTCTTTAGGTGGTTCAAACAGGAATTGGCAATCGCCAGGGTCGCCTCCAACCTTGTAGACGACGTACGCCGGTGCCCCTGGTGGCTCAGGAGCTGCAAGCGTGAATGGCAGCTGTGGCCTGGTCTGGAGCCGTCTTTCTCCCTAGTGAGTCCCTAGAGTAGGCCCCGACGGAGAGTACTGATGTTTCATGATCTCCTGAACTACGCGAACCGCGACGCGCTCGAAAGCGTTCACTAGGCTCTCAGAATGGCGGTGAAGAGAATGAGCCACCATGTAATTGACTTCCTGTCGCAGAGCTCTGGTGCGCTCCTCTGAAGGAACAGACAGATCCACCTCGTCAAGAGCACCTTCGGGTGAGAACCCTTTCCACCTGATGCCATGCTTACAGGTCCTCTCAAAAGAGCCGATGAGATCGGCTTCGAAGAGAGCTTTGATATCATCATACTTCGCCTTGTGCTCCTCAGGCAAATCGTCGTACGTGACCGGTCTGCCCTCCATCGCAGCGTCGGATATTGATGCAGATGTTGTTGAATGTCCCACCGGGCGTGCCAGAATGTGTTGCCTGCCAAAACCCACCGGCGAGCAGCGACGGGCAACACGAAGATCCGGGAGGCTCCCAGAACTGCTGGTGGGCCCTGGTCCCTCGGGCAACGGCCCGCAAAACTCCGGCACACGTCCTGGCTGGTGCAAGGGCGTGCCACCTGACCTATACCTGGTTAGGAAGGTGATGGATTGCTTCGATTGGTTTCCTGCATGGCAAACAAACATACGTAAAATTCGAGCCGCGACCGGCTCCCAGGTTTCCCTGTGAATCGGCTCCTGGAGCCGATTATCCCATGGTTCTGCATTAAATCAACGATAACATGGGGTTTTGCTTCATCAATACAAGTTAACTCGATCTACGACAGTTTAACGTTTTCACCACATAATTGGAACGTCCTACACGTAATTGAGCCTGGTGGACACGAAAGATGATAGAAAACTAACCCTAGAGAAGGCCTAACAATCGACGTAAAGTCAATTCCCGGAACAACTCCTCTCGAATTGGCAAACCATATCCTTACATGCCACTAGATCGTTCAACCCGTTTGCAAGGCCTGATCATGTGGATATCAAACTAAACCTTGGAGAACAAGGTATAACTATAACAGATCGAATCGACCAAATAAAGATCAAGCAAGGTGCTACCCTTACACCCAAAAAGGGTGCAAAGGCAGCGAGATAAGTAAAGGCAGCATAGCTAAGCAATCATAACAAAAAGTACCGATGCTAGCCCAAACAGATCTATGATAACAGGATTACTCGCCATCAACAAGGCTTCAGCACGAGTAACACTAAATAACGCATAAGCAGATACTGCCTAGATCGCAAGATGCGATCTAGGCAGCATGACGCTTACCCGAGAAAAACCCTAGAAACAAGGGGTGGCGATGCGCCGAGATTGTGTTTGTTGTGAACGTGATCGTCCTCCTTTCTCAATAACCTTAGGTACATATTTATAGTCCGGAGACTTTCTATCTTTGGAATAACCCTAACAACTCTATCTCTTACTTAAACCGAAACGGAACCTACTACAATATAAGATACACGGGCAATTTAGCCCAAATCCACGCACAAGACCGATGCAACAACACGTTGCATATATGTATCTTCCAAGCCCATCTTGATTACGGCCCATCTCCTCCTTTGGCCAAAATATGGCGATAACAGGGTGTTGGGTTTTAAGATGGGGGAGTTTATCCTGGGATTTGATTTTTGGGACAATGTTAAAAAATGTAAGTGGTCTTTGTTGGTGGTTTATGGTCCTGCTCATGATGAATTCAAGAATAAATTCCTTGATGTACTTTTGCACTGTCCTTGATTCTCCTTATATAATTGGAGGAGATTTTAACATTTTGAGACATGTCGAAAATAGGAAGTCTCTTTTATCTCATTATTCTGATGTTTTTAATTCAGTAATTCATGTGCTTAGGGTTAGGGAGATTCATATGCATGGTGGTGCTTATACTTGGTATAATAAACAAAGGTCTCCTCTGTTGGAAAAATTGGATAGGGTTCTTATGTCTGCTGACTGGGAGGATAAGTTTCCTGCAAGTGAGGAAGTTGGTTTCTGATTTGTCTGATCATAATCCTTTGCTGGTCATGACTGGTGATTATAATAGTGTGACTCCTAGAAATAGAGAATTTAGATTTGATGTTGCTTGGCTTAAGAATGATGATTTTCTAGAAAAGGTGGGTGAGATTTGGAAGAAACATGTTAATAATGTAGATCCTATTGCCATTTTTAATGTCAAGTTGAAAAGATTTAAGAAGCATTTTAAAGGCTAGGGGTCTAACCTATTAGGAAATGTAAGGAAAAAGAAAAAATAATTAAAAGAGGAGCTTGACAACCTTGAGAAGATTGAGGAGGTATCTCCTTTATCCCCTGAAGATTTTATTAGGAAAACTAATATTTTGTTTGAGTTGCATGAGATTTATGCTAATGAAGAGTTGTTTTGGTTGCAAAGGTCTAATGAGAGGTGGCTATTAAAAGGGGATAACAATACAGGCAACTTTCACATGGTTGCTAATGGGAGGAAAAATACTATTCATACTTTTGAAGATGGTAATTTTTTGATTGAAGGAACCAGAGAAATTCATATTATGTGATATGATATGACCTTTCTTCTCGTGCTTCCGATCTCCATCTTCAAGCACGAACATGATCTCCATCATCACCGGCGTGGCGTCAAGGTCAATGACGTCGCTCCGTGGTTGTCCTCCACCAGCATCAACTATTACAACTACTTTGAATAATAGACACACAAGTCTAGATGAAATTAAAAAAAGACAACCATATGGCTCCTGCCGGTTGCCGACTTACAATAATGAACATTGCATACATCGTATATAATCATAATCATGGCCATATCACATCACAGCACACCCCTGCAAAACAAAGTTAGACGACTCTAATTTTCTTTGCATGTTTTACGTGGTTTGGGGATTTCAATAAGTGTCGTTCTAACTTTCGAACAAGAACCACAACGTTGATACTAGTATTGTCAATTATCCATTGTAAATTGTATCTTCACTATATTGGGAGAAACATGCACTCGCAAAGCCACTTATGCAATACAAGTTGCATGTCAAGCGTGGAGCAAGTCTGATGAACGATGTCATGTAAGGTTAGCCCGGGCCGCTTCATCCCACCATCCAGCAAGATGCAAAGTACACAAGAAGCAATCGACAACAAAAGCATCAACGCCCACAATGACCATTGTGTTCTACTTGTGCAACAGATCTATATATAGACACGACTCTGATACCACTGTAGGGGTTCGTAGCATGGAAAACAAAAAAATTCTACCGCATGCACACAAACAAGCCAAGATCTATCTACTAGATTGTAGCAACGAGTCGATTAGAGTACTCACCCTCTAAGATTCCAAAGCGGTTAACAAGAGCAGATTCTCGTGGGTGATGTAGTCGTACACTTGCCAATCTCAAGATCGCGTAGACGATCCTTTCGGCGCTGCATTTGGCAGTGCTTCCGCAGTCGGTCACACGTTCGGTACTTTATGAAGACCTTCCTCTCTCTTGTTCCAGCAGGCAGCGGAGGTTGTAGTTCTCCCCTCGTGATTTCGGCAGCACGACGGCGTGGTGTCGGAGGTAGAGGGAAAATCTTGCAGGGCTTCGCCTAAGCCGGAGCAGGTTATGTTGGATCTAGGGTTTCCGACGATCTAGGTTTAGAGGGCCGGAGAGTAATAGGTGGAGTCGGCGACGTCTAGGGCGACGGCGACGGACCGGCGGCGGCGGAAGGCGGCGACGGCTGGCGGCAAGCGGCGGCGGCACGACTTGGAGGTGGGGAGGGCTGGTTGTGTTGCTTTGGGGCATCCCCTCCCCTCTATTTATGAGAGAGAGGGCATCTTGGGAGAGGGGAGTTTGAATCCTTCCCCAAACCCAAGTTGGGGAGAAAGGACTCTTTCCTTCTTCCACTAGGAAACCATTGTTCCAATTTGACTTTTCAAACCTGCCTTTTGACTTTCAATTTAGAGCTTTTTTTCTCTCTCACAAATGCCCAACCAAGTGACCTAGGACATGATACAATCATTTCTCTTAACCATGACACATTCATGAACCATTCTCCTTCCGGTCTAGTGAACCTTCTAGACCCTTCTAGAACCTCTCCGATGAAAACATCGAAATCATTCCTGAACTCTGGAATCGGACTTTCCTTATATGAATCTTATTCTCCGGACCATTACGGATCTCCTCGTGATATCCCGGATCCCATCTAAGACTCCGAATAATATTCGGTCTCCCTACTTACATTCCATATCTACTAAACAACGTCGAATCCTTAAGTGTGTCTCCCTACGGTTCGTGAATTATGCAGACATGACCGAGACTCTTCTCTAATCAATAACTAATAGATGAATCTGGAAATTCATATGGCTCCCACATATTTCTATGATTACTTTGCGATCGAATGAACCACTTACATATGATACCAATTTCCCTTTATCTCGCGATAGTTTACTTATCCGAGGTTTGATCGTCGGTATCTCTACATACCTAGTTCAACCTCGTTACCGATAAGTACTCTTTTCTCGTTCCCGTGATATGTGATCCCTTGTGAGCCAGTCACATGCTTGCAAGCTAATCGGATGACATTCCACCGAGAGGGTCTAGAGTATATCTATCTGACATATGGATGAACAAATCCCACTCTTGATCCATGTGCCTCAACACATACTTTCCGAACACTCAATGCCACCTTTATAGTCACCCAGTTATGGTGTGGTGTTTGATGTTATCAAAGCATCCATCCGGTGATGGTGATTAGCATGATCTTATGGTCGAAGGAATTAGGTTACTATGTATCAGAAAGCTTATAGCAAACAAACTATTGAAATGACTTGATCTTTATGCTATGCTTATCTATAGGAGTATGTCCATCACATCATTCTCCTCATGGTATGATCTTGTTGTTAATAACATATCAATGTTCATGATCAGGAAACCATGATCATATATTAACCAACAAGCTAGTTTAACAAGAGACTTTACTAGGGACTCTTTTATGTTTACAAATCACACAAGTATTAATGTTTCCGGTTAATACTATTATAGCATGAATGTAAACATTTATCATAAGCATGAAGATATGATAATAACCACTTTATTATTGCCTCTTGGGTATATCTCCAACAATAACAAACTTCTTTGGAAAGCGAGATTACCCTTGAAAATTCTGGTCTTCATTTGGCAAATGCTCAGGAATGCTATTCCTACCAGGGATAATATGCGTAGAAGAAATTGGCTTGGGAACCCTGTCTATTTGTTTTGTAACCAAGTGGAGACCGTGAATCACTTGTTTTTCACCTGCTCTGTCGCTAGCATTATTTGGGGATCTTGGGCAAACTTTTTGGCTGCAGAAGTCGTTCGATTGCGGCACAGGAAAAATGCAGAAAATTTGTATATAGATTAAGTACATAATATAGTTGTCATAGGCACATAGAAATTTTCCCAAGAGATCTAAGCTTTTGTTAGAAATTCTATGGGAATGTAGTATAGGAAAGGAATCCATAGAAATTTTGAAGGGTTCAATCCTTTGAATCAAATGACCTCTATAGAAAAAAAAATCCTATGGATAAGAGTGAATTCAAACATGCCCTAAAAATAGAAAAGTTGTAGGAATCAAGATGCCATGCTTCACTAATCCTACACATGAATTGAAAAGAGTGCATGTTTGGAAGGTAGGGTAGGGAGAACATACTTAAAAAAAAAATCAAACCACGAGCTCGTCACATGGTTCGATGTCAACATCTTTAGGCTGGTGTGTTGGGGAAAAAAATATGAATGAGGCCTTATATTTCTCTGACAAAAAAAATTCCGTGTTCTGGACGAGTCCTTGCTGAGGGGATTGGGTATATAGTTCTCTCGCTCTCACATAGCTGAGCCAGAGCATCAACACATAATCTACAGTAACTAATAATTTAATACACATCCAGAGTAGAGTGATATAGGCCCGTACGTGGCAGTCACAAGACAACTTGTTCACAATGAAAATCGACCAAACCGCACGACCGCAACTGGTCCGTTCATAATAAATGTCACCATCCGGGACGAGTATATATAAAAACAATCTTGCGATTTGTATAGTTTCTTCATTGTCATAGAAGAGGCAATGCCATACTTTTTTAGCATTGTTCTCTACGTGTCAAACAAATACTCGCTAGGTCCTGCCAACTCTACCACAACAGTCGTGACCAATTTCCATCAAAATGTTATTATGGCTTATCATATTTTAGCAGACAACAAAACATGTTCCCTCTATATTACCAAATTAGTCTAATTTAACGGGATTACAGGCTTGTTGTCTCATTCGTGCCGCTGCACGCTCGACCGGTCGACCCCCACTCTACACACGCGACGGCTAGGAAAAGCAACGGTGGATTGGCCGACCCTCGACCGCGCGTGATGCGTGCACGGTCAAGCAACGTGGATTGTAGCTAAATTCGGCACACCGGCCCGGTCGAGTTAGGCGTCGGAGCCAGCTGATGGGTGGGAAGGAAAAATACCTAATTATTAACTTCGGTCGCACTTAGCCGGCCGCGCGTCCACGTATGATCTGCTCATGTAAACATCGGAGCAGACGGCCGGGGGCAGCCAAGTACTAGCGACTAGCGTGCTACAGCGCGCAGCCGTCGGCCTCGAGCTATTCGTCCTCCCGGCGCCACCCGGGTTATAAAACGGTCGCCACTGCCACCTGCGACGGTCACTCGCCCCGCCCACGGACGGACCTCTCCCCTCAGCTCTCGACACACAAGAAAACAAATCGAGGGACGGCGCGCGTGTGCACTGCATACATGGGTAACTGCCAGGCGGTGGATGCGGCGACGGTGGTGATCCAGCACCCGGGCGGCGCTCGCACGGAGCTGGCCTACTTTGCGCTCCCGGCGGGGGAGGTCATGGCGGCCAACCCGGGCCACTACGTCGCCGCCGTGATCACCGTCCCGCAAACCCCCGCCGCCGGCGCCGGCGCAGCAACCAAGGGCGCGGCGCCCGTGAAGCACCTGAAGCTGCTCCGGCCCGACGACACGCTCCAGCTCGGCCGCGTCTACCGCCTCGTCAGCTTCGAAGGTACGTCCAAGGAAGCGCCCGCCACCCCCTCCCGCCCGCTTGCGTCGCGCCGCACCCACCGAAAATGCTTGCGCCATTAACCTGTTGCGCGTGTACCACTCCGTCGGCCTTGCTACTTGCTAGGCCGGCGGGCGGCGCGTCAGGACGAGGATTAACGTGTGATTCGTGCCTGTCGCCGTCCGCTTAAATGCCTTTTCTGGACTAGTAGAGCGGCAGATTAAGTGGAGCTTTTGCGTAGTAATTTTCTGGACCGAGTTGGCGCTCTTGCTACTGTCACTATTTGTCATCTCTTAATTGACCTCGTCCGTCCCCGCTATTGCCATCAACTGACGAAAGCTTCTCCATCGGTTTCTGGTGTGCGATCGATCGAGCAGAGGTGCTGAAGGAGTTCGCGACGAAGCGGCACGTGAAGCTCAGCCGCGTCATGGTGAAGGCCAAGGACGAGGAGGAGGTGGCGAAGAAGCCGGCCAACAAGCCTCGCCGCCGGCGTGGCACCAACGGCGGCGCCCGCGAGGAGTCCGACCGATCACTCGCCAAGGTGCGTTCGTGTCTCCTACCGTCCCACATTATTCACTCCCTCGCACATAGTAGTAGCCACAGGAGTACACCAGAAGGTGTCGTTCCAACCACCGTTGCCCCCAAATCTTTGGTTGATCCGTTGGGTCGCCATCGAATCATCCACCGATCGATCGCAACAAATACTCCAAACTGTAGTAATTAATGTCGCGAAACGGCCGTGTCAACAACCCTGAACTGGTGTATCAATCCAGGTCATGCGCCAGTCCAAGGAGGAGGAGGAGGCCGCGGCTGCGACGGCGCCGAAGCCAGGGAGCGACGGCAACCACCGCGACGCCGCGGCGTCGGAGCCCGGCGTGGACGACGCCGACGACGACTGCGACCTGGAGGCGCTGCTGCCGCACGGCTTGGCGCTCGGCCGGCGGATGGGCCCGCAGTGGAAGCCCGCGCTCCAGAGCATCGCGGAAGGGCGAGACTGACGCGCCCAAGTCCGAGGAGCTGCTGATCAATGCAGTCCAGTACATGGGGCGTGTAGCGCGGCCGGCAGGGTGTGTAAAATAATAAGTTTGAACCTTGCGGGTGATCCTCCAGATGTTTAGCAGCAGCAGAAGCAGAAGCAGTAGTGTACCAGTTGTACCGTACGTGTTCATGTATGGTATGGACCGATGGCTGTAAAAGTGTGTACCGTGACAGAGTAACTGATCCTCGTGTGGCTTTTGACTACTCTTCGTGCATATCAGCAATGTCAAGTTGGGAGTAGTATGGCGGCGCGGGAGGGCGAGCCTGGGACATTATTACGCATCGGGGGGCTCAATTTTTCACTCGAGCAAAATCGGGATGCTCAACTGGTCTCCAGTCAGAAGACGGCTCACGTTGGCACCTGAGCACCCAGCCGGTCCAAGCGCCGAGCGCCCATCGCGCACGTGTAGCAACCAGAGACTTGCCTTTCGCCGGTCCCGACGAGCGCACGGGAACGAACACGTGCAGCGCGAGCTCGGTCCGGCGCAGGGCAGGGCAGCGAGCTTTCTCGCGGCATGCAGACTGCTAGCGACTGGGGAATCCCTGGTGTTCCTGACTGGGCTACGGGACAAAGCCCCGCGCGCCAGGGATCCGTCAGTGGATGGAACGGAGGGACGGATGGACGGATGCGTGTGGTGTGTGGGGGATGGGCTGGGACTGTGACCTGACCTGACCGGACTTGAGACCGGCGGCGACTTGATCGCCCTGCAAGGCAGCATGCGTGTAGCTCAGGGGCTGGAGCTTTGCCTAGCGTCCGAGACAAGAAAGGTCGACAAGAAGAGTGCCTGCGGCAGCGTCTGTTTGCGCCGTGGATACATAGCTCCCGGAGGCAAAATTCCTGGCGCGGCCAAAAGATTCGTTCTCCTGCTAACCTGATGGACGGATCAGAGAGACCATCACCGGACTAGTACCAGACCTAGCCGGCTAGCCGCGCCTGGGGTCGATTTGTTCTCCGCTGGGCATTCTGGTGTCATGTGCTCCTAGGCCCTAGCCAGTCTCTCATGATCTCATCGCTCGTCTGAAAGTAACGATGCCTCACATCGACAGTCACCTCCGTCTTGCTGCACCGGCTGAGCACAGAACCAACCCGTAGGTAGTGCTTGACTCGGCATTGCCGGTAGGCCGGAGAGTGTTAGTGTTTGATCTACTTCTCGGTTTCAGGATACTAGTTAGTGTACGTGTACGACCTTTCTGTTATCATTACTTGGAATGATTTTTATGCTCCCGTGTGACCTGACAAACCTCTCACAAATCTCATCGTGGATTCCCATCGAGTAAGCATAAAGCCGGCATAGAAAATACATACATACATTTTGATCAGTTGGTACGAAGCACATATATTACAACTTCTTTCAAGTAGGCCCGCCTACCATTTTTTTAGGGGAACACAACGCCGTTCCATTGCAATAACATGTTGGACATGCTGCTGGCTACCGGGTTTGACACAAATTTTGAGGATTGGCCAAAGCAAGTTTCATTCTGGCCTACCTTAGTAAGTGAGTAAACCATGGCGCAGCAGCATTACAAGCCCTTGGGCAACGCACAACTTCTCTAAAGATAGCACCTAGAGTGGTGGCCTGCTTCAAAATACACGAGTCATTTTCAATGGTAACATCTTAACAACCCATTTGACCTTGTTATAATAGCTGCTTGTAACACGGCTTGAGCTTCAATTACTCGCACCAAGTTGCCTGCTCCAGCAGCAATCAGGTTGCCACGATCACTGCGAATGGTAAAGCCGTCCTGATTGAGTAGCCTCTTTGAAAGAGGCATCCGTTTGGCATCCGTTTTTCCACCTCACAGTTTGACAGATTATAGTTAACTGAAAAACATATTTCTTTTTCTTCATAACTTCTTATCACTTCCCACACATTCGTCTTATTTCATCACATAAGTATGTAGCATCTCGACATATACAAGATTTATACCATCTTGGCATTCTTCATGAGATGTTCGGCACATTAAAAAGAACATGACGAATTAAACAAAAGCACAAATAAATAAAAGAAAGAATGGTCAAGACAGTAGTTGGTAACTAAGGTGAAGAGAATTCAAGCTGACCATATTTTTTGGAGAGTAATGCAGCGCTGCAAGGGCCGCATGAACCACCACGTCACCCATGCTACAATCCTGATGCCAATATTGTTCAATACCTAATGCCAAAATCCTATTATCAAAAGCCAGATAAGACAAAAAAAGTTGATCATATGACCTACAGCCTCAACATTAGTTCCCACTTACTTTTTCCAGTACACGTTGCCACTTCTGAAGGTCTATTATGTACATGAGAAATAGCATAGAACACACAAATAACATCGAAACTTATTAAAGATACTTGGTGGAGCAAACAAGAGAATCAACTGAGGTAGGATGAAAATTTACCATAGCACTGCAGCGTTATGGTAATACCTGAAGTGTGTAAAGCGGTCCAGGACTCCCAGCTAGCCAGTCTCCAAACAAACCCCTTCCCACCCTTCTCTCCTTCCCCCCTTCCTCCTTCCTTGAGAGTCGCCTCAGGGCTGCCGGCTCCCCTCCCCTTCTTCTCCGGCTCTGGCTGGAGTGGTTGGGGAGGGAGAAGCCGGCCGTTGTACAGATGTAGTGGTAGGGCTGTTGGCTTCTTGCCAAGGCTGGGCTTCATGCCCGAGTTTGGAGTCTGGGCGTTGGATCTGAGCAGCTAGATCCCATGCCTTCTAGGGTTGTTCGTCGGGCTCCTCCTCGTCCATGGTGGGTGGGAGGTGGCGGTGACTCCTGTGCTCCTTAATAAAGCTGCGTTGGACGCTGGTGCTTGGCAGCAGCAGCCAGATCTGGGGCCCTCTCTAGCCGGTCGTGGCGGCGGGGGGAGTTGGCCGGATCCTGGTGGTCTGCAGCGGCATGACGCATCTCCGAGCTACTCTCTGGTGCTGTCGAGCGGCGCCGGGAGGTCGTCGGGCTTCCTTTTTCCTGGAGCTGCAGCGGTTGCAGCTGTCGGTGGGAGAAGAAGCTTGGACGGCTCGGCCATAAAGCTCGAGAACTTCTTCGTGGCGTCTACTGCGACTGGTGCTCCGTCCAGATCTCGGCCTGCCGTGGTGGCGAGGGAAGGATGGGAGGAGAGCCGGAACCTGTGGATGCTGGCGAAGGAAAGAGCTGCTGGTGTGTCCAGGCGGCGATGCTGCGACTTCCCCGGCGATCTCCAAGCGGAAGCTTTACGCCACCCGCTATCCTTGGCCAAGACGATGGCCTCGCCGCGCTCGAGAGGCCTCTGTGCCTGAGCTTTCTTACCGCCTTCGGCGGTCTGTTCTTCTCCCTCCCCACGGCTTCCTACGTCGTTGTCGGCCCAAGTGGTTCGTCCCCGGTGCCGGCTCCGGCAGCCGTGGTTGGAGGCGAGCGTGATGCGGTGTGCAGGGACTTGATTGCGTTTGACGCTTTCCTGCAGGGTGCTATGTGCAAAGTTGAGGGCCCCGTTGTAATTTTCTTTTCTTTTTGGTCCTGTATGTTTGATGTACCCACCGCTTTAATCAATTGCAGCATCTAGGTCCTTCGGGACCTATCTTGGTTCAAAAAAAAAAGTGTGTAAAGCTCAGTTCCAAGATAGAAAAGTCATCTCTAGATACTCCCTCCGATCCAGATTATTTGTCACTAAAATAGATGTATCTAGCACTGAAACATATCCATGTACATCCATCTCAGCGCCAATTAATATGGATCGGAAAGAGTAGTATAAATCAAGACTTTCATACCTTTCGGTCTGTCTGAATATCGGCATGTTGTAAGAACTTTTAATTGATATTCTCCTGAATGTGATTAATCACCACATAAACAAAAAAAAAAACAATGGGAGAGAGAAAGAAGTACCTCGAGATGATACTTTTTCAGAAGCTGTTGACGAAAAATACCAGTATATGTAGAACATAGCCACCAACTGAACACCAAGCCTTCACCAATCAAGATTGACGCTTCTGGGTCAACACCATGGAATATAGTTGTAAGGATTGTCGGTGCAATGCCACCTTCAACACAGACAACATGGAAGGTGGAAGGTGTTATCCATGAGATATCTTCTCTAATGGCCTTAACATTTAGTCCAAACAACACACAAGGGAAGATATAATAATTATACATATATCCAGCTCATATTCCATCACTTATATCTCAGAGGGACTCCGCTGATAGTCTAGGGATAATAATTAATCTTATCATTGTAGGGACGGGGTAATGTTCTTAATCTATCAAGTATATGTATAACATAATAGAGTCTAAAAATATTTATTGTGTAAGTATGTATTTATCATCCTTGTAGATGGTCAGAAATAAAAGTTTCAGATTTGAATAACGTGAATTCATTGAGTATATTACCACTCAATAATACTTCTGAATGTGTTAGGCTTTATTACCTGATGCTCACCAATGTACACATGCCGGGTTGTACATTAATTTGATAGAACAACTGGAAGAAAGTCACACAAATTACAGTTAGAACTATCGGTTAATTCTTGCAGCTGTTTGATAAAAAATCGATAAGCTATCACCGTATCATTGACAACAGGTTACAATTTTTTTTGGCAGTTTCTGGGCACCTCATGTGGAAGTAGCAACGCATGCCCCCTTCACCAACATCCGCCATATGTTCTGACCGCAGCAACCCGGCACCATCACATCTGACTGAAAAAAAAGAACCCACAAAATTAACTGCTTCCGCAGTCAGCGACTCCAGGGCGCATGTGGGGGGCATCTTCCCTGCAATGGATGCAAGTGTGAAAAAAACCGAGGCGGACCGAGGAGCTAATTGCTATGTAGTGGGCTCACAGGGGGGTCGGCATCGTCCGCTGCATGAGCGGAATGTATGTGGTGCGAGGAACAACAGTGCGTGGGATGGCAGCGTCTCGTGAGGTGGCAGTGTCTCATGGAGAGGCGGCGGCGTTCGTGTGGAAAGAAGAAAGCATCGGGCGGTCTGGTAAGGGACGCACTGTGGGGAGAGGACGGAGCAAACGCAGGCGGATATTATGGAGAAGCATTTTTGTTATTTCCACTCCCTGTTGCGGAATATTCTTCCGTTGGCAGAGTTCTGTCCGACGAAATTAAGCGCTAAGTGTATCCAGGATATCAGATTAGATTGATCCAGCCCGCTAGATCCAATTAAGTGGGATAATCCGATGATGACAATCAGGCTAGAACACTTCAAGGGGTGACTTTAAAAAAGAAAATGTTTGCTCTTTTTATAAGTAGTATAGATTGACCCGGCATTACCGGTAGGCCGGAGAGTGTTAGTGTTTGATCTACTTCTCGGTTTTAGAATATAGGATATTTTAGCTTTTGTAAAATATTCGTCTTTTATGTGTAGGTTTACTCCGAATCTATACACTAAAAAGCGTCTAGATACATCCACTTCACACAAGCTAAAACATCTTATATTTTAAAATGAAGGGAGTACTATCTATCATCTAAGATTCTCTCTCTTTTTAAAGGGATGTGTTACACAGGCACTACTAGTAGCAAGCTTGTGTTTATTGGGTATCTCAGGTGATACAGGCTTAGTTACATGAAAGAGGTGGCACCCTTATTTATACTTGTACATGATCCTTTAAATTGTTGCCATGTGGCATAATCCAAACCCTACATCATACTTCTAAAGTACTCTACAAACTCTAGATATTTCATACTACTGCTAAATGTCTTAATATTCCTAATTCTAAAGTTATCCCTACATAACTTGGATACTTCTAGCAACATGCTAACTGCAGCATGCATATCTACTCAGGACACAACCTACGTGCACCGTTTACCCTCAAAGGATGCAACTCGTATGCCTCGTTCGCACTACACCTTGCACACAATCTATATGTGATATTTACACTACACCATGCACACAAGCTATATGTGCAGATCACCATGATAAGATTACATTCAGGCTAAAAGAGAGGAGGAACTTGACCACGTCACAGCTGAAGCAGGAAATTGATCAAAAAATAATAATTTTGTTGATTGATGCTCTATAGCAAATAGTATCCGGTAAAACAGCAACCGTTCGTGGTGCTCTTCGCATGCACGGGTGTGTCTCATCTTGCTGCCAAGAGACTGCCAATAATAGCAGCATTGCTGAGCTTGCTCCGGTTCACCTCCCCTTCAAGTTAGGCTTATCTCTCTCGTCAGCCTACCTAGCAGCTCTCTCTCCGATCCCCCTTGGCGTCTTGGGATCGAGCTGGCCGGACAGATTTCTTCCGTCTTCTTCAGTTCTTCGTCGCCGCGCGCGGCCGGGAGGAATTAATCCGAGGACCGATGAGCTACTACAATCCGCACGCCCCTGTCGGCGCTCCCCCGCCACAAGGCAAGACGTGCCTGCCAATCACCAAGCCGATTTTCAGTTCTTATACTAATCAGCTTGCTGATTTAAATTGCGCATTTCAACGCTGTATCGTGAATGGCATGCCGCCCTCGATTTGATTTTGTTTTATGTTTTGTTTTCTCCCGTGGACGAAATCTCGTTGACATTGCCTTGTTGGCCGACAGTTTGCAATGGTCGGTTATGTTTCCTTTTCTGCAACATCTGACATTTTAAAATTAGGACTGCGTTTTCTGCAGCATTTGACATTTGATTTTTCTTATTGGAAGAACTGAGATTGCTCTCTTTGCACTGACACTGACATCTACGCGATCGCGGAGCAGGGTACCCGATCGACCCTTACGCGAAGAGCGGCTTGGAGGAGGGCCAGCACCAGCCGTACCCGCCGCCGCCGCAGAACCAGCCGTACCCTCCGTCGCCGCAGAACCAGCCGTACCCTCCGTCGCCGCAGAACCAGGTTTACCCTCCTCGGCCGAACCAGCCGTACCCGCCGTCGCCGCAGCAGAACCGCGGGCAGTACGCTCCGCCCAACCAGCAGTACGCTCAGCCGCCGCCGATGGCGTACCCGGCGCACGCGTACGCGCAGCCCTACGGGTACGCGCCGCCGCAGTACCCTCCTCCGTACGCGCAGCCTCCCCCGCCGCCGCCGCACCGGCACGAGGGCCCGTCGTTCGCCCAAGGATGGTACGTATATATACCCTCGACCTTACCTCATCACCACGTCGATCTTTCCTGCGTCATCTGTATGATCATGATTTGGAAAACATTGACAACTTCAAAACCGGCCAAATTAAATTCAGAGTGTGGTGTATGATGTCAAGAAATGTCAGAACGGAAATGGACAGTTGCCGAGAAAACGGGGTCACCTTGTGCTACGTTCGAGACATTGATACGTCCAGAGCTGTCATGTATACCCAAGCATTGTCCTCTGATCACCATCCACTGATAACTAACATAACCTGCCAAATGCCAATTTTTTTTTGGAGCAAACGGCAGGAGCACTGACTTTTCTATTAGAAGAGAGAAAAACAAACATGAACACTGTACATAATGGTTTTTATTATTATTATTATTATTAAAGGTGGGAAATAGCCAGAAAACCCCCCTCAATAAAACAAAAGAGGGAGAAAAACCTAATCCGGCTCGGCAGGGATAGCCGGCACAAAGGTGCCGAAGGCCCGTTCCCTCTGTTGGATGTCGTCCCGAGCAATGGAAGCCACCTCAATGTAGGTAAGACGTTTTTCGGTAAAGATTCTACGATTCCTTTCCTTTCAGGCATTTCAGAGAACGTAGAGCAGTCGGCCGCTAATACGCTGTTGGGCGTCTTTGGTCTTCCTTTCGATCATGTCATCCCACCAATCGGTGATGGAGGCGAAAGATTGGCCCCGATTGCCCACAAAATCGTCGTCCCAAGTTTGAGTGGTGACCCAAACCGCCGTCGTGAAGGGACAGTCTTTGCAAAGGTGGGCAGCAGATTCAGGGGCAGAGCCACATAGTGCGCATGTTGGGTCATGGGGCCATCCCCTAACGGCGAGCATGTCAGCAGTGAGGAGCTTGCCATGGAGGGCAAGCCAGGAGAAGAGTTTGCATTTCGGCTCCGCGTGAGCGGACCAAATTTTCTCGGCCTTAAACTTGGAGAAACACCCATAAAATTGTGCATGATAGGCGGAGGCAGCACTGTATGTGCCGTCGGCCGTGAGCGTCTATCTGATGGAGTCGTGTTGTAGGGCAGTCAATGTAGTGTCTTGAATGAGGTCCCATAGTTGGAGATACTGGGCCAATTGGATGGGAGTGTCTAGGCGAGCAATGGAGCGTATCCAATTGCTGAGTTGTATCGAGTTGCTTTATTTAGTTATTTGCAGTAGTAAGACCTTGCTTGTCAACACAAGCTATACTGCTGTTCTGATATCTGTTTCTTGATTTGCTTTCAGCCTCGCAGCCTGTTGTTGCTGCTGCCTCATGGACGCATGCTTCTAACATGGAGCGCAACACCGAATGCAAGAATACCTCGTTTGAAGCATTTGGGAGCCGTGGATTTTAGCCTTTTAGACTCCAGAGCTTCATATTCATTGCTCGGCATGATTACAGTCGTGTTGAGTGCACTTGTTCAGAGAAGTTCAGTTACTGCAGCAGTAGGAGAATATGTACTAGCTTTAGTAACATCTTATAGTCAGTCACAGGTAAAAATATGTGTATCCGTAGATGGCAATAAATAAGGATGATCCGTTTAGCATTTACGTGTATATATATGACTACTTTTCCACATAAGATCATAAGATAGTTAACAATGACAGACGGTTCTTTTAACACCAAACCGGATGCGCCTTGACATTGCTCAAGAGTCAAGGCCGCTCTCCCCCGACTAGAGGGATATTAGGACTAGACTCAAGAGGATGATAGGATCGACTATCACTAGATCGGTTCGGTAGATCCATTGCTAGGGATTCAGGTGTTGCTAGAGACAGAGAGACGGGGAAGTTTACCTTCTCTGGTGCTGGAGCTCGATGAGCTGTTGGCCACCTTTGGTCGACGGCGAGAGCGAGGCTAGGATAGCTAAGCGGAGACGGCGGCGGCTTCCCGTGGATCGCGCTAGGAACCCTAGATCGGTAGGGAATATCGGTGGGGGGAGTGGCGGCCCGTCGAACCTCGTAACGTGTGCCTCGGCCCCCACCTAGTCTTTATAGCGCTGCCACAGGGGCCCACCAACCATGACTTGGTTGGGCGTCCCCGATCAGGGCGCGAATAAGGGGGTCGATCGACACGTTGGGATCGATCGTAAAGAGGTCAACCTAACATTCTCCCCCTTGATCTCCACTTTATTTTTGTACTTTATTCTTTACTCGTTTCATCACTGTTTGGTACATAGAGCATATTTCATCGTCACAACTCAATAGCTGATAGATTCAGACAGCTACAATATACCTCTTGTTTTGAAACAAGAAACTCTTTCCTTTTGGGCCTCTTATGATCCAGGAATCATAGGATTTTCCTTAAACCCATACCGTCTAAGTGCTCCTTGAACACATTGGGTGGTAAGCCTTTTGTTAGCCGATCTGAAAGAATTTCCTTTGTCCTTAAATACTCGAGTCTTATAGTGTGATCCTGGATCTTATCTTTCCCAACGTAATATTTTATCTCTATTGGTTTGGAAGCAGTAATCGACTTGTTGTTGTGAGCATAAAATACCGCGGGATCGTTGTTACAGTACATCTTTAGTGGCTTTCTAATGCAATCTACCACTTTCAAGTCGGGTATGAATTTTTTTAACCATATCGCCTGCCCCGTGGCCTCATAGCTTGCTAAATTCTGCATAGATCGTGGATGATGTAACTATTGACTGTTTGGAGCTTCTCCACGAAATAGCCCCTCCTGCAAGAGTAAAGACGTATCATATCGTGGACTTTCGATCGTCCGCTACTAGAGAAAACCTTATATGAGGCGTACCTAAAAGCATATGCGAGGCGCATATCGTATGCGCCTCTAGCTTTGAGCCTCGCCTATTTTTTATGTGAGGCGTATATGATATGCGCCTCCTATACTTCACATATGAATATTTCTGAAATTCAAATTTTACAGATAAATAACAGTATACGGATATTGAAATACACAATACAGTCTAGAATAAAGTATAAACAACACAGAATTTTTCAAAAACTTGCAATTGGCCAAAGCATAATAGAACCAACATAAATACAATACATTACACATCAATCATGACATACGAGTTCATACATCAAGTAGAATCTACAAGTGCCAAGTTTTCACACAAACACCACGTGTTTGTCCCACAAATTCACACCTCCGAGTACAAGTTCACAATCACATTATCCAAGTACAAGTTTATAATCACATTACAACTCCGACGACGGAGCTCTAGCTAGATGAAGTATAGCACATAACCTACCGTGAAGAGCAACAAGGTGGTGATCACGAGGAAGTTCCTCCACTTCTTCCTTCCGTGTCTCCTCCACTTCTCTTCCGCCACCTCTCTACTCTTGTAGCTTTGGTAGTTGTTGCCCGAAAAGTTGTTCACTTGCTTCTGACGGTCTTTCCACTAAGAAAAGAGAGAAAGAGGTAAGAATGATGAACTAAAGAGGGAAGAAGGTAACAATGATGAACTAAAGAAAAGATGCAGAAAAAATCAACAAAATCAGTTAGTTTATAAACCCTTAATGCATAAAGTTGTCTTATGTAGTATGATAAATTAGTTATCCAATATATAGTATAGTATGAATAGGACTAGATCGAGGACTGACTACGGCTCGCTGCTTACATGACTCAGTAAGTGTGTCATATCTGATTCCACATTGCACGAGCCACATTGTTGAGGTTTAGTGTACTAGTTTCCTAGAATCAAAAATATTATGCTATATCTCTGGTACATTTTAATGTGTGCACACCACTTATTTGAATGCTTGCATTCAAGTAAGCTGTATGACTGACTATATGGAAAAATCATGTCTGCTATGATGCTTAAACTAGTCGTCGCTCTATATGATGCAGTTGGAAGGTGCTCCAAGAAGAGTTGACAAATATATTTAGGCATAAATAAAGAAGATAACAATGACTGCAAACCAATTGAGGTACATATAGCATCATCATATATACAAGTAGTACTACAGAAGTATTATATTCAGAGGGCGGTCAATAATCTGTGATGATTAACCCAGCCATGAGAGTAGAAAAGAAACTAACACCCGACTGCCATCATCAACATTTCAAAATCTACCAAAAAACCGATATACTTTACCACATCCTTGTCTATTCATAACTCATAAGCCCGAAATAACGCTGTCACATCCATCCCCAACTTACAGAGCACATGCATACAGCCAGCACGCACAAAGCATGTCGTCCAACACCGGCGGATCCGCCAACGCCTATCCTATGTCTAACCACGTTCTGACTGGCTGACGGTGCAGTGGGAGGGTACCAACCACACCCTCGGCAAAAGCAAATGAATCCAGCGGGGATGGGGAGGGGGGGGGGGGGGGGGGCGAGATCGAGAGTCGGATTCGATATATCAACTGAGAAAGAAAGAAAAGAAGAAGATCCGCGAGGTAGGGCTTCGTTACCAGGAGCAGAGATCGATCAGCTCCGGATGGATGGATGGATCTCCGCGCAAGCCAGCCCAGTCGGGCGAGTATGGAGGGGAGAAGCGGATGCCGGCGAGGTGGCGGAGGCCGGAAGTCGCCGACGAGGGAAGAAGAGGGGGAATGTGGACGAGTCGAGTCGAGTCGACGGGGAAGGGGAGGTTCTTCTCTTAGGCGGCTCGGGAGAGAGAGACTCTCTGTTTCTGGTGGGGTTGGGGGTATCGCGTTAAAACTACGCTGGGATTTATTTATTTGGGATGGGCTGGGATTTGTTTAACAAAACAAACACGATTTAAGTACCCTGTAAACAGGTTATGTATATAAATATGAATATATGAAAAAGCCCAAGCTGGAAAAAAGTGGTGCCAGATTATAGGAGGCGCATGTTGCACAATATGTGTCTCCTGGAGGCGTATATAGCAATATGGTCTCGTCTATGCGGCCACCTACCTCCACCCGAGCCTACAGGAGTTATTTGAGGCACATATGACCATATGCGCCTCGCATATTATCAAATATAGGAGGCGCATATGACGATATGTGCCTCGCATATTCGAGCACCTACCAACACGCGGGCCCACACAGATTATACGAGGCGCATTCTGCCCATATGCGCCTTGCATATCTGATATATAGGAGGCGCATTTGACTAGAATGCGCCTCGCATAATCTGGGGCTGCTTGATTTCGTCCATACAGGGATTATAGGAGGCGCATTCTTATCATATGCGCCTCGCCTATTTTTATACTAGAGGCGCATGAAGAAGGAGTGCGCCTCGCCTATTTTATAGGAGGCGCATATGGTCTAAATGTGCCTCCTATAAGCATGTCTCCTATAGTCTTTTCTCTAGTAGTGGTCTTTGTCTCCCACAAAATCAGCATCTAAATACCCTCTTATCTCTAGGAAATCAGACCTTCTATATGTTAGCATGATGTCTTTGTGCCTTACGCATAACGCAGAGCTATTTTTACCATTTTCCAGTGCTCTATGCCTAAATTCTCTTGATATCTACCGAGTACCCCGGTGATGAAAGCTAAGTCACTTGTGCATATTGTAAGCTTCCAACGGTCGAAGCATATGGTACTGACTTCATTTGATCTATCTCAAATTGACTTTTGGGACATTGAAATCTCTCAAAACCGTCTCCCTTGACTATTGGAGCAGGTGTGGTATTGTACGCATGCATACTTTATTTCTTTAGGATCTTCTCTAGGTATGCCTTTTGTGACAGTCCTAGGATCCCATTTGCTCTATCTCAGTGAATTTCTATGCCCAAAACATATGAAGCTTCACCAAGGTCTTTCATGTCGAAGTTTGAGGACAAGAACTTCTTTGTCTCTAGTAGTAGACTGACATCGCTGCTAGCAAGAAAGATATCATCCACATAGAAAATTAGGAAAATTTATATCCCACTTTTGAAATTTGCATAAACGCAGTTGTCCCTAACGTTCTCTTTGAATCCAAATTTCTTAATGATCTCATTGAATTTTAGATACCACTGTCGCGAAGCTTGATTTAATCCATAGATGGATTTCCTTAAGCAGTATCCCATGCTTTCCTTGCCTTCCATGACAAAACCCTTAGGTTGTTTCATGTAGATTCTTTCTTCTAAATCCCTGTTTAGAAATGTCGTCTTTACATCCATTTGATATAGCTCTAAATCAAAATGAGCAACTAGTGCCATTATGATTCTAAAGGAATCCTTACATGAGACTGGAGAAAATGTCTCATTGTAATCTACTCCTTCTCTTTGTGTGAATCCTTTTGCCCCAAGTCGTGCTTTGTATTTCTCCACATTCCCTCTAGAGTTATACTTTGTTTTGTAGACCCATTTACAGCCTACTGTTTTGGCTCCTTTGGGAATTTACTCTAAGTCCCAAACTTCGTTGGAACTCATCGACCTCATCTCATCTTTCATGGCTTCTAGCCACTTTGATGAGTGAGGGCTACTCATGGCTTCTTCAAATGTAGTGGAATCATTCTCCATTTGAACTCTTTCTGTGTTATAAATTTTATAATCTTTAGAAATTGCTGACTTTCTAGCTCTTTGAGACCTTCTAGGGGCCTCATGAACTGGCTCATCATGTGTCTCAACATGTGGCGTATCCTCTGGAGGTAGTTGTTGCTGCTCCCTTTCATACACAATAGTGGGTTCGATCGGCTCCTGAGGACAGGTTCCGGATCCTCACTCACAGTTGTCATGGGTGGAGTCACAACAGGTTCTTGCACCACAACCTCTAGGGTTGTCAATGCAGGGACAACAGGTAGCGAGTAAATGGCTTCTGAATCATCGGATTAGGTGCATGCACCCTCTTCTCCTCAAGGTCAATTTTCCGAGCTACCATGCTCCCCCTCATCATTTCGTCCTCTAAGAAGACGGCATGTCTCATTTCTACAAACACTGTGTATATGTCTAGACAGTAGAAACGAAAACCTTTTGACTTTTCAGGATAGCCAATGAAATGGCAACCGAATGTTTTAGGGTCAAAGCTTTGCTATATTTAGATTGAACACTTTAGCCTCAGCCGGGCTCCTCCACGCCCTTGGGTGCTGTAGCGAGGGAACTCTTCCTGTCCATAGCTCATATGATGTTTTGGACACCGACTTGCTTAGTACTCTATTGAGAATATGAATGCAGATTTTTAATGCCTCCATCCACAATCCCAATGGAAATGTTGAGTAACTCATCATGCTGCGTACCATATCCATAAGGGTACGGTTGCACCTTTTAGCTACTCCATTTTGCTAAGGCTCGCCCGGCATTGAATACTAGGCTACTATGCTAGTCTCCTGTAAGAACCTTGCAAAAGGTCCAGGTACTTGGCCATATGGGGTGTGTCGACCGTAGTACTCCCCCCATGATCAGACCTTACAATTTTTATTGTTTTACTATGTTGGTTCTCAACTTCGGCTATAAATATTTTAAATTTATCCAACGCTTCTGATCTTTCTTTAATTGGATAAATATAACCATAGTGGGAGTAATCATCTATGAATGTTATGAACGAGTCATAACCATCCATGCTTTTCACTGGAAACGGTCCACAAATATCAGTGTGAATAATTTATAGTGTTTCGGCGCTTCGATTTGCACCCTTTTTTATTTGCTCTACATACTTTCCTTTTAACGCAATCGATGCATTGCTCTATGTCGGAGAACTCTAATGGAGGAAGAATATCGCTTTTAACTAGTATTTCTATTCCCCTCTCGAAATGTGTCCTAAACGACAGTGCCATAATTTCGACGAGTCTTGAGTTCTCTTTCTTTTCTTTGGTTCTTTATCCGACGAGGAAACATTCTCTTGCACTTTACATACAGAATTACCTTTCTCGCGAGTGCATAATAAATAAAGCTCATTATGAAGTAAATCAATACCAACACAATCTTTATTACAATAAATGACACACTCGTGATACGTCCAAAACGTATCTACTTTCCCGAACACTTTTGCTATTGTTTCTCCTCTAAACTTGTGTGATTTGGATACAACTAACACGGACTAATGCTGTTTTCAGCAGAATTGCCTTGGTCTCTTGTTTTTGTGCAAAAAATCATCTATCAGGAAAAATCCCGGAAAATATGCCAAAAAATATATTTCACCAGAAGACCCACGGAGCCAGAAGACGAGACGGAGAAGGGGCCTGGGGGGCCCACACCCTTGCCAGGCGCGGGTGGGCCCTGCCCGCGCCTAGGGGGTACAGCCACCCCAGGCACCCCCTCGGGTTCCCTCTGCGCATATAAGTTGGCTTTCGACCTAAAAACATAGGGGGGTTTGATAGTTTTCCAGAAAGAGTTCCGCTCCGCCGCCGCCACCAGAAACCAAGATTCGGATCCAGAAACTCCGTTCTGGCACCCTGCCAGGACGGGGGATTTGGAGAGGATCATCGTCATCGTCATCACCAACGCATCTCCATCAACCACCGATGTTTCCCTTATCCATGAGTGAGTAAACCCCCGATGTAGGCTTGGGGATGGTAGGGATTGGATGAGTTCTATCATGTAATCGAATAAGATCTGTTAGGGCATAGTGCCTAGTATCTCTATTAGTGCTATTTGACTTTGTTGCAACTTGTTGTGCTTAATGCTTGTCACTAGGGCTCGAGTGCCATGATCTCAGATCTAAACTTATTATTGAATCATTATGATAGTATTGTTTGTGATCTTATCTGCAAGTTGTGTACACATATCATTGTACGGATCCCAACGCCCCAAAGTGACAATAATTGGGACAACCGGAGGGGATGGTTGTGGTGTGAGGATCACATGTGTTAACAGAGTGTTAATGCTTTGCTCCGGTGCTCTATTAAAAGGAGCACCTTAATTGCTAGTAGTTCCCTAGAGGCCCCGCTGCCACGGGCTGGCTGGACAGAAGATGTTGTGCAAGTTCTCATTGCGAGCACGTATGACTATATTTGGAGCACATGCCTAGGATTGTTTAGTACTTGTATGCTTGTTATTATTTATCTGTAATGCCCTAGATCTTGAAGTTACATGTTTAGACTTGTCCATGCAACGCCCGTCCATCCATCCCTATGCCTACCGCACTCGAATCCTACTATTACCATTACTGTTACTATTGCTCCTGCTTTGCTGTTGCTGTCGTTGTTGCTGTTGCTTTGCTATTGCTACTACAAACTGTTGCTATTGATAAACTTCTGTGAGCAAGAACTATTTCCAGGTGCAGCTGAATTGACAACTCAGTTGTTAAGGCTTGCAAGTATTCTTTGACTCCCCTTGTGTCGAATCAATAAATTGGGTAATACTACCCACGAAGACTGTTGCAATCCCCTACACTTGTGGGACATCAAGACTATTTTCTGGCATCGTTGCTGGGGAGCATAGCTTTATTTGTAAGTTCACTTGGATCTACTATTGTTCACTGCTACTCCTTTCATCATGGGGAAGTCTCGTGATGGAAAGTTTCCTATTTTACCATCCACTACAAGAAGAGGTATAGTCCTAAACACCTCTGTTGCTCTTGATTCACCGTCTTTTATAAGTAAGCTTGTCACACCACCACCACATACTCATGCTACACACACACTACTACTACTGCTGAATCTGAAACTGCTTTTGATGCTCATGATGTTACTTCTACTGTGCTTGATGCGAGTGGTTCATTAGGTTCCTTTTCTAGATGCTACTATGGCTGGTCTAGGAAATACCGAAACTCCTAGTGAAGACACTGTTACACCTGTTAGCTTACCTAAGTCTAGTGAGAGTTATGATATTAATTATGGTTACATTGAGTTCACTGATGAATTTGTTGAAGAGTGCCGAAACACATATGGTACTAGTACTATTAAGAGTCTCCTTGTTAGACGTACTATTATGCCTAAACTGTCCTCTAATCCTAAGTTTGCCACCTCTCCCATAGATATTAAAGATGAAGGCTATGATTTCTCTCTTGATTTATCTTATTTAGATATTGTTGAGAAAGAACCTTTTTGTGGGACTAAAAATGAGAGTGTTGTGGCTCATATGAATGAGCTTTCTACTATGAGTGCTTTGTTCTGTGATGATTTTAAGATGCGCAAGTACTTTGTTACTAAGATCTTCCCTTTTTCACTAAAAGGAGAAGCTAGGACTTGGTTTAATAGATTACCTCCTGGTTCCATTGATAGCCCTGATTGCTTGATTGTTTCTTTCTTCCAGAAATATTTTCCTCCCAGTGCTATACATGCTGCTTTGCAGAGAATTTTTGATTTTAGACAGGGAGAAGAAGAGAAATTGCCTGAGTCATGGACAAGGTTCTGTGCCTTGATTCATGCACATCCTGGATGTCCATTACCTAAAAATGAGCTTCTTGATATTTATTATAATGGACTAACTGATGATTCTAGGACATACCTAGATAGCTTTGCTGATTGTGTTTTTAGGAAAAGAACTCCTATAGATGCTAAAGAATTAATGGCTAAGATAAGCAAGAATTATGATGATTGGACTTCAACTGAGCTAAATACACCTGAGCCTATTACTCCTGAACCAGTTGTGCCTGAACCAGATACAACACCAACACCAAAGAAGAGGGGAGTTATTGCATTAAATGATGAAGTGATGAAGGAAGCTAAGAAGTGTCTAAAGGAGAAAGGTATTAGAGCTGAAGGTGTGAAGAATCTACCTCCTATAGAAGAATTATGCAAGCCAATTCCTCACTCATCTACTATTGAGGTACACTCTCTCCAACACTTTGATAAGGTGATATTCCTTATGGTAAGCCTCCTGATCAATGTTTAGAGGAACTTGACATTTTTATTGTTAAACAAGGTAATTTTAATAAACAAGTTCAGAATCATTTATTAGAAAACTCTAGAGCTATCTATGAGTTGAAAGATATTGTGGAAATAAGTTCTAACGATATTAAAATGCTTTGTAAACACTTTCAAATGATTCAAACCCAACTTGATCAACTTGCTAAGGTACAAAAGTATATGCTAGTTAATGCCTCAAGAGATAAACATGCTTATGGAATTAGAACTAGGAGTGGTATAGCTACTCAAGATCCTTTATATCCTGAAGGACACCCTAAAAGAATTGAGCAGGATTCTTAACAAGGTGAGAATAGTGGTAGTCCTCGTAAGAAAAAGAAACACAAAATAGTCGAGGAACCACTTGAACCTGCTGTAGATCCTAATAGTATATCTGTCTCTGATGCTGAAACTGAGAGTGATAATGATAAAAATGATGCTCCTGATAAGGAGGAAGGTGAGGAAGAACCTGAGAAGCACACTAAGAACACTAGGTACACTAAGGAAGATTTTATTGCTAATAAACATGGTAAAAGAGAGAGAACCTTGGGTGCAGAAACCTATGCCTTTTCCAGGTAAGAAACACAAGTCAAAGGAGGAGGAACACTACAACAAGTTTTATGAGTGGATGAAACCTTTATTTTTGAAAATTCCTTTGACTGATGCTATTAAGTTGCCTCCTTATTCAAAGTATATGAAAGATATTTTCTCTAAAAAAAGGAAGATCCCTAATGTGGAGATTTCTACTTTGCTTTCTAATTATTGCTTCAATGGTAAGGTTCCAAAGAAACTTGGTGATCTAGGTATACCAACTATTCCTTACTCTATTAAGAATAATTATGTTAGAACTGCTTTATGTGATTTGGGAGCTGGAGTTATTGTTATGCCTTTTTCTCTCTACAAGAGACTCCAGCTAGAAAAGTTGATACCAACTGATGTATCTTTGCAAATGGTTGATAAGTCAACTACTATTCCTGTTGGTATATGTGAGGATGTTCCTGTTCAAGTGGCTCATAATTTCATGGTTCTAACTGATTTTGTTGTGCTTGAGATGCCTGAAGATGATAATATGTTTATTATTCTTGGGAGACCTTTTCTTAATACTGCAGGTGTTGTCATTAATTGTAATCAAGGATAAGTAACATTCAATATTGATGACAAAGAGCATACTGTCTATTTCCACAAGAAAGTTGCTAAAAGCTATTGCCTGAATTCCATTGAAAATATTGAGAGCATCAAGGTTGGAGAAATTTATTTTCCCATTCCACAAGAAAATTTTGAAACTATTATGATTGGGACCATTGCTATCAAGTTTGAGGTAACATAATCACCTTGTGGAATGCAAAGTTTTGTTTCATATAAGATTGTTTTGGTAACAAGACTTGATCAACCGTATTAACAAAAGGATTTTAATGAACAAAACAATGCTTTCATCGTGGTTATACTTGCTCACTTTTTTTTTTATCTTTTCCAATCTTTGCTCTTCGTCGTGCCTAACTTAAAGACGTTAAAGAAAAGTACTTGTTGGGAGATAACCCAAGAGTTTCCTTGAGTCTTGGAAGTTATTACTTCAGTAATGACCTCTCCTTATCCTTTTTGTTTGATTTTTGTGCCAAGAATGACCTCTAATAAGGGAGAAGTAAGATTTGGGGAGTTGTTGTCCCAAAACAGATTTCTTTCCTCCACCATAAAAAATCATGAGGAGTCTCTGTAAGTCGGATTGAGCTGAAAATTTATGAATAAATCCCCCAGTATGTTAGCTAACTTTTGTTAGTTCAATACTTTTTTTAGCAACATAAGGTCTTCGAAAAATTCGGTTTCTACCTGCTGGTCTATTTTGACAGATTTCTGCCATTATTTGCATTTGCTTCTTATTGACTCCTTTTCGGGTTCCTTTTGGGAAATTGAGCTTTTTGAGGGAATTGATACAGTAGCTCGTGTCTCTAGTGAAAGTTTTGCTGTTTTCAAACTAAACCCCAAAGGTCTATTATCTTTTGAATGCACTAATGTTAATAATGAAGATTGTGTGAAGTTTTGTATGAAGGAAAATTTTTAGGTGTAAGGAAAGAATGATGTAATGAGATGAAGAATGGACAAAAGCTCAAGCTTGGGGGGAGCCACCCCGTGTCACCCCAAGAAATATTCAAGAGGTACAAGCGTCAAAGCTTGGGGGTGCCCAAGGCATCCCCTTCTCCATCAATAAAAATCTCAGGTGTTTCTAGACACTTCGTTTTTATTGTTTCATGCATAGTTGTGTTGTTCTTGGAGCGTCTTAGTTTTTGCTTTTGCTTTTCTTTTTCTTTGTTTGTTTTTGATTTGTTGGCTTGTTTGAAAAAAAATCGAAAACACCAAAAATATTTGTTGTTCTTCTCTGGTTTTGTGAGTTCTTTGCAGGGTCCAGCCATCCTCAGTGGATTTTGGTTTCACGTTATTATTCAAGTCACACAAGTGATGGACAATAAAGACTAAGACAACTTGAGGAGTGGTAAGAGGCTGGTAATGAACTTTATTTGTTTTCATTTTTGTACATATACTCATCATTGTGATCATGCTTAGCCTGTTTGTGTAAGGTGTATGTCATTATGGATGCTTAGTAGTTCTTGCTTGTCTATGATTAGCTCCAGCTTGCTAATAGTTTGTAGCTTGTCATATGAATGTTTGCTTGCATTGTTTTATTCATATTTTGATATGAAATTGTGGTATCCTCCTCTGAAAGTTTCATGTGAATCAACTTGGCACATGCTCACGCATGCATATGACTAATCAATAGTCAGTAAGCCTCGATGACTTATTTTGCCTCAGAGTTCTTGTATCACTTTCATGCCACAATTAGTCTTGTTTTGTTGCAAGCATGATTATGACAATTATTGCTCTATCGTTTGTCGCTCCCTCTCTATTTGCTAGCCTTCACTTGCACTGAGTATGAGCTCTACCTGTGTTTCCAACTCCCCAAAACCAATATTGCCAGTTGTGTCCACCATACCTACCTATTAGCATCATTTGCTACTTCAGTGCATATTCAACATGCCTTGTTTTCTTTCAAATAAAATGTTTGTCTGTTTTGAGAAAGTTGGTTAGTAAAGCTCTCACGAACTTGATGGCACACTTTATTCCTTGCACTTAATAATCCTGAACCATTGTGACTAGTCCAAGAAAGTTATATGCTTGCAAATTATATGCTGAGAGTCAGCAGAACCGTGCTATCACGGGGAACGCTTTCAACACTTTTTGGATATCCTATCCAGTTGATACTTTGCTCTTTTGTTTACGGATGTCGACGATGTGTAATAAAAGGGGAGCTTGTGAGTTCATGGAGTCTATACATTGTGTTAGAGAAACGCCTGGGCTGCTAGCCTAAGCCATGCCTAATCATGGTGGAAACTTGCAGCATTACCATAATGAGCATCTATGAAGCATCCTCAATAAAAAGCTATGCATATGGTAAATAAAAAGATTGATGGGATGCTCATTGTTTGCTTGCCTTGTCATTTTGGTTATGGGAAAGCTCCTGTACCATGTGCAAGGGGTACCCCGTTGGCGGTTCTCTATGATATGCATGTATTTACAATGACAAGAACTTGCAGGTGACCAAAGTTGAGTAGCATGCGGAGCGGCCCTCGTACTCAAGGGAATTGGGATTTCTAGTTTATGGTCTGTCAAGCATATAACTTAGATTGGACCTCACTTTCACCTTAACCACATGAAGATGCCTATGATAGGGGCAATGAGAGCTCAAAGCTAATGAGTACCTTCCTTTCAGCATTAGGAAGCCTTTCAAACTTTTCAAAACCGTTTTCACAACCTTGTTGAGTCACCACTCATTCTATGAGCACCTTCTTGAGAGCATAGTTGTCATTCTTGTGTTTGTTCCAAAACTTGGTTAATTATGTCATGACTTTGATGCGTGTATCTCTGATATCTTTACTTCTAGTCTTCACTTGAACCTCAGAGGTGCCTTGGCATTTGTATTGTGCTCTACAAACAAAGGCAAGTGATATACCACTCTATCATACCTTACTATGAGCATTGCAATGTTGCTTATGTTTATGTTCCATGCTACTTATTATTATTGAGTTGGTTTCTCTTCATAGCTTGCAATGACTATTGAGTGGACTTAGTTGCATACTTCTTATTTTGAATGGTTTAAGCATCTACTCCTGTGCTGATAATATATACATCATATTAAGCAAATGTGTTCGTGAAAGTTCTTTTATCGCAATCAGTTTTCAACTGAATTGCTTGAGGACAAGCAATAAGCTAAGCTTGGGGGAGTTGATACGTCCAAAACGTATCTACTTTCCCGAACACTTTTGCTATTGTTTCTCCTCTAAACTTGTGTGATTTGGATACAACTAACACAGACTGACGCTGTTTTCAGCAGAATTACCTTGGTGTCTTGTTTTTATGCAGAAAATCAACTATCAGGAAAAATCCCGGAAAATATGCCAAAAATTATATTTCACCAGAAGACCCACAGAGCCAGAAGACGAGACAGAGAAGGGGCCTAGGGGGCCCACACCCCTGCCAGGCGCGGGTGGGCCCTGCCCCGCGCCTAGGGGGTGCAGCCACCCCAGGCACCCCTCAGTTCCATCTGCGCCTATAAGATGCATTTTGACCTAAAAATGTAGGGGGGTTCAATAGTTTTCCATAAAGAGTTCCGCTCCGCCGCCGCCACCAGAAACGAAGATTCGGATCCAGAAACTCCGTTCTGGCACCCTGCCGGGACGGGGAATTTGGAGAGGATCATCGACATCGTCATCACCAACGCATCTCCATCAACCACCGATGTTTCCCTCATCCATGAGTGAGTAATCCCCCACTCTAGGCTTGGGGATGGTAGGGATTGGATGATTTATATCATGTAATCGAACAAGATCTGTTAGGGCATAGTGCCTAGTATCTCTATTAGTGCTATTTGACTTTGTTGCAACTTGTTGTGATTAATGCTTGTCACTAGGGCCCGAGTGCCATGATCTCAGATTTGGACTTATTATTGAATCATTATGATAGTATTATTTGTGATCTTATCTACAAGTTGTGTACATATATCATTTTCCGGATCCCAAGGCCCCAAAGTGACAATAATTGGGACAACCGGAGGGTATGGCTATGGTGTGAGGATCACATGTGTTCACGGAGTGTTAATGCTTTGCTTCGGTGCTCTATTAAAAGGAGCACCTTAATTGCCAGTAGTTCCCTAGAGGCCCCGATGTCACGGGCTGGCTGGACAGAAGATGTTGTGCAAGTTCTCATTACGAGCGCGTATGACTATATTTGGAGCACATGCCTAGGATTGTTTAGTACTTGGATGCTTGTTATTATTTATCTGCAATGTCCTAGATCTTGAAGTTACATGTTTAGACTTGTCCATGCAACGCCCGTCCATCCATCCCTATTCCTACCGCACTCGAATCCTATTGTTACCGTTACTGTTACTATTGCTCCTGCTTTGCTGTTGCTGTCGTTGTTGCTATTGATACTACAAACTGTTGCTACTGATAAACTTCTGTGAGCAAGAACTATTTCCAGTTGCAGCTGAATTGACAACTCAGTTGTTAAGGCTTGCAAGTATTCTTTGGCTCCCCTTGTGTCGAATCAATAAATTGGGTAATACTACCCGTGAAGACTGTTGCGATCCCCTACACTTGTGGGACATCAACTGGCCATGTCCAAAATGACATTCGTAGTTTAATTTGTCCAATCGCGACACACTTATTAATTTTCTATGCAAATAAGGAACATAGAGAACATCTGAAAGCAAGATCATTGATCCATTAGCAAGCTCTAAGGAGATGTCACCAACAGCCTCAACGTCTGCTTGGACTCCATTTGCGACTTCAACGCATCCTTCGTTTCTTTTCATAGTCCTCGTCGAATGGAATCCCTGTAAAGAATTTGCAACATGAACAGTTACCCCTGAGTCAATCCACCAAGTAGATTTTGAAAATTGTGTATACAGGGATTCATTTAAAATGAAACTATATTGTTACCTTTCCTTGCCATTAGCTCCTTTAGAAAAACGGAGCAATCTTTCTTAAAGTGCCCTTTCTTGCCGTAGTGAAGACAAGCATCTTTGTTCACTGGGAGGGCTGGCCTATACTGAGGCTGATAGTGCATGGGAGATTTACCGTGTGGCTTAGAAGGGGAGCCATGGTTGTTGTGAGTGAAGGTCCTTTTCTTGTTGTCCTTCACTAGGTTCAATGAACCACCATTATGGGCTTTGAGCCTCTCCTCTTCTTGAGCGCACATGGCGATGGTCTTTTCTATGTCCCATTTTTCAGGGGCCGTGTTGTAATTGACAACGGAGTTGTCAAACTATTAGGGCAGTGACGCCATCACCAAGTGAACAAACAGAGCAGGATTTAGCTCTAGATTAGCATCCATGGGCTTCATTTTGGCAGCCATGTTGCTCATCCGGAGTATATGCTCCCTGATGTCGTGTCCACCGCCAGTGTACTTTTCTACCACCAGCTGCTTCAGCAGCTGGGTTGCATATGTCTTTGAAGAACAAGTGAACTGTCTCTTTATCTTTTCCAAGTACTCCATAACGGAAGTACACTCTACTATGGAGCCAACAATGGCTTGCTCGATCGTGTTCTTTATAAATGTCATGCATTTCTTGTTGGCATTTTGCCACTTTCTGTTCTCTAATGTGTAGGAAGCTCCAGCGGAGCATAGTCCCTTTATTTTTTCTCCCATGCCACATCATCATCAGCGGCCTCTCGGATTGGCTTTGTAGGCTTGGGGTGGCTTGGTCTCAAGGACCCAATCCACCTCAGCACATATGAAGGCCAAACCCACCTTCTTTCTCCACTTGGAGTAACTATCACCTCTCAGTGCGGGGATATCCTTGATACAGCTCATCAAGTAATACCCTCCTGAAAACCACAAAGAAGTGAGAACGGTAATAACTGCATGTATTAATCCAACATTGGTCAAATTTAAGACATACAAATATTTATGCAAATAATTCTACATCACAGTTGGGCATAACATAGAATCAAAATCACATAACTTTAATCACTTTAAAACAAGACACTAATCGCAATCATGCTATTTACAACATTGGTTAGAAAAATAACATGGATATGACTAGAATATCACTTTAACTTGCTCTCAAAAATTTAATAATCTCTTTTCTCTTTATTGAATTTTAAAAGAGCCCTTTTACTATTTATAGCGGAAGACATGAATTAAACAATTCATCAGCTTTACATCTTTATAGACAAACTTTACTATTACTTTTGTATTTTCTAGACAAATTTTCGTTGGATAATTTTGTATAGAAAAAATTGTGCAAAAACAATCAAAACAGATAATAAATCTGCTAAAAAAGCTTATGTTTAAAGAAAAAACAGAAAACTGCTTATGTCTGTTTACCGCCCAATGCAGAAAAATGGCCCAACTCGACCCATGGTTGGCCGATGTTTACTGATCGCACTAGGGTTCTCCTTTCACCGCACGTGCGTCGCTCTACGGCCCTTAGCGGCCCACGGCCCAGTGTCGAAACCCACCAGCTGACGCTGCCCTTTCTCAGCCGTCTGATCTCTAGACCTAGATCGCACGGGCGCGCACGCGACCCTCGGTTGAACAAAAAGGCCAGTGGCCCTCCTGGCCGAAAACCCTAAGCCTCGTTTAACCCCGAACCACTCTTAGAGCTCACACTGTCTGGTGGCGGCGTGGCGTGTTGTCAACGCCTCATTGGGAGACCCCAAGAGCAAGGTGTGATCAGCACATCAGCAAGTTTTCCCTCAGTACCGAGGTTATCGAACCAGTAGGAGGAAGGAAACGACTCAAAGGTGTTGCTAGCAACTTGGAGACCTGCACAACACAAACTCAAGACTTTGCCCCAACGAACAAAGAGGTTGTCAATCTCACTGGTTTGCTGTAACAAAGGATTAACTATATGGTGTGGAAGGTAATGGTGATTTGCAACAAGTAACAGTGGAAGATGTATCAATGGTAAAGATTGGACCGGGGTCCATAGTTCACTAGAGGTGTTCTCCTTAGATAAATAAACAAATTACAGCAGGGAATTGACAGGCCTAAGCAAGGCATAACAATGCAATACTAGACATCATGATCCTATGAGATTCGATTGGGCAATTGTAACACCCTCGGAATCGGCCCTATGCAAGTTTTAGCGCTTCCCGCCAAACCCGCATAGAAACGATTCAAAGGTGCCCACCAGGCACTTGCGTGCGGGTGGAAAACGAAGTAATATCATTACACAATAGTCCACGATGGAACCCCACAGAACATATATATACAACATCGACTCAAAGAGTCAAGAATACAGATATACAATACAAAGATCCAAATCACCTTGAAAACGATACAGCATCCGACTACGGATAAGAAGCAAATTGAGCTAAGAGCCCTGAAGAATAACCAATGGCGTCCATAACCCTGCCCAGGCCAAGCCGGAAGGGTAACCCTGCTAACGACGTCGATCTCAAACCTGCTTAAACAAAAGGGGTGCCGACGAAGGGCAAAGGAAAAAGGGAGCGGTCAGTACTGAGGCCAGTACACGGCGAGACTAGAATTCGGCGGTCCTCGCCTACATAGGTATGGTGGACTGAGCGGCAGCGCATCATGCACTAAACAACATATAGAGACTCGATACAACTGTCGGCTATCAAAGAGAGATAAGAAAGACCTATTCAAAACCATCCTGATTCTACCACCAAGCATACCCATCCTGGTATGCCCCCCTCGAGACCAAACGAGGAAGTCAACCAAGGAACTCACACAGTTGGCAGTTTTATCTATTCAGTTATCGTTGCAGCAATTACTAGATAGGTATAGATAGTCATCCTGATATAATAAGCAGTGGGCACTTTTAGTTAACCATTCCATTGTAGTTGCACACTTACTAGTCAGATACAATTAGCATGAGATATCCCAAACCCAGCAGTGGTTGGTCCTTTTATTTAGCTATTCCGTTGTAGTGAAGCTGATTACTAGTCATAACGGATACAAGTCAAATTATAACAGTAAACTTTAGTTATAGTTGTCTATGATCGAGAACTGTGCTCCAAGTCGTCCATAACCGTGGACACGGCTTCTCGAAAAGATTTAACCCTGCAGGGGTGCACCAAAGTTTCCACACGCACCTATACCCTTGTTGTCAGATCAGGTAGGTACAAGATCACAAAACATACACCCAACGGTATGTCGACGGGGTTTCGAACACGACGTCTCCCAGACCCAAAGCAAGCACATGGGGGCCACCCCACTAAGCTACCCGTAACGAAGTCGGCCGGTCTCCGAGATGGACCCAGGGTTTGTGACAATGGCTGTAAACGACTGGGAACCCGAAAGTGTGACTGGGCTTGTCGATACAGCGAAAACATTCCATGTTGGTTCCAAAACAGTACAGGCGCTCCACGCGCAATCGTAAATAAAGCAGTAAAGCATGGCATAATTACATGATAGTAATAAAGCCCCAAACTACTTTGTGGCCCCCGGTACAGTACTTTGAAATCAGGTACTAATCGATGGGGGTGCCCACACACCCCACCTGTGGTTAGCGCGCTCGATCTCGGAACAGGTGTCAAGAACTCGGGGTCCTACGGGACACCAGTGAGCGGTTAAAAACCAAATATTGTCTATTACCCACCGGTGCCTCTGCATTATTTACCTACTTCAATTTTAGTTATTAAACGATAATTAAAGCCATGGTCATCTCCAACATAAAGCATAAGGCATTTCTCCAACAACTGTGGTACTTGACAACACGCAACAACACTTGAGCAAGCGACTACGACACGCAAGTCCAACTATCTACCAAACAACAGGTAATAGGATGTGTCCAAGGCAATATAAGGTTTCAAGGGATACCACGGGTACGAAAACTAGAGCATCGCAACACAGATAGCGATAGATCAACAGGAGGAAATAAAGACTAGAAATGTAAAATAGGTAGAAAGGGAGAGAATGATCGCCTGAAAACATTGCCGAAGGTTTATCCGAAGATCGGGTCGACTCTCGCATCAACTCATCGGCCTAATCCGTGAAGAAGCAAACACTAGAACAAACACCGGATGCACTATTTAATACTACGGCAAAAGATTGAGCATGATGCATGTATGATGTATGGCATGGCAAAGATGCGATGCAATTAGGCAATATTAAGCGGAACCGGGGTCCCGACAATTACTTAGATGGTTAAAGTTGTCTCGATACCCCGCAATTTAAATGTTGTATTAACAGGGCAAGATAAGTTACCGGTTCGCTACACAAATTTAAATGGGGCCAATATAGGACTAGAAAAGCCCGTATATGGCCTCCATATTTAATTATGGGTGAATCGATATAATGCCCCAAAACCACACAAATATGTATGCAAGCATGACAATTGGTATGCAACAATTCATATCATTTATAAAAATAGGGATCTCGAAAGGAAAAGGGGTCACACATAGAGGTCGACGATCTTGGTCTCCAGGGATTTGGGGAGCGGCAGGGTCTCGGTGTTCCAGGAAGGAGATCTTGGAGTGTCGCGGTTCCATTGTCGGTGGCGATCTTGTTGAATCAGGAAACATACTTGTGTTACTGGCTGTGTCGTCACGACAAGATGTTGCGCGAGGTCTTGGATCGGGAACACGCAGGAGCTAGGGTAAGCCGATAGAACCTGTCGTGATGTCAACCAAACTGACCAAGACACCGAGCTTCAGACTAGCTGCAAGGGACACAACCCGCAGGAAAAAAAAGAATAGAGGCGGGCGGTGCGATGGCGACAAACTGGTGGTGGCGAGGTGTGCTTCTGCAGGCAGACAGTGTCACGGCCGACATGGATCCTGGCGTCGGGAGGAATCCCAGGTGAGGGAGTAGCCTGGCATCAGCGGCCGAAGGGGAAGATGGCGGCAGGCCCCATGGCCGCAGGCGCCAGGGCCGCAGGGAGGAGGGAGCTCGGGCCTGCCGTGGCGACAGCAAGCCTAAGGGGAAGAGAGCAGGGTGGAAAGGAATTCCGTCGGCGATGGGGCTCGCGACATTGGCGGCGATGGGCGCTACAAAGAGGATGGCGAGCGGGTAGGGTGAAAGGCGACGAACGCGGGCTGGGAAGGCCGGAGAGATTGCAGGCGGCGGTGGCCAGGTGGGTCCTGGCGGTGACGGCTTACTGCAGAGGGAGGAGCGAGCGATGGGGGAGGAGTTGTGTCGAGGGAGGGGAGCGATGGCGGCGCCTGGGGGTCACGCGCGGAGGAAGGTTCGCGAGGGGAGGAGGAAGCCGGGCGTTGGGTCGAGGCAGCCGGCCGAGGCAAGGCACGCTGCAGGACGGGCCGGTACCGCAGCAGAGGGAGACGGCCCTGGCAGGAGCTTGCGGGGACGGACGATGGCGACGACGCCGGGCGCGGCCAAGACGGAGGAACGGGCGACCAAGGTCGGCCACGGCAAGGAGACGCGCGGGGGCGACGAGAGACTCACGGCCGCCGTTGGTGACGAGGTTCGCGGGTGCAGGCACCACAGCGACGGGGTCGGCCGGCGATGCGATGAAGGCGGAGGCTGGCCAGAGGAAGATCGGGAGGCAGGCGCATGGCAGGGGCTCGCGAGGAGGTCCTGGCGGCGGGGATCGATCGAGGGGGAGAGGGGCTCGCATCGAGATAGGAGGCAGCGGGACCCGCGGGGTGGGGCCAGGGAACGTGACGGGGAGGCGTCGGTGTGCCTGGGTGCGTTTGGGTAGCGTGCTGTGTGTGAATGTGTGTGTATGGAAGCGTGTGCGTGCGTGGTGAGCGCTGTGCCTGGCGGCGGCAGGGTGGAGGGAGGGGGCGACGGGGTGAGGTGTTGGGGTTTGGGGTAGAGTTAGGGTTTGATTAGAGGGGTGGTCGGTGGCTGTGGGCTGGGCTTTTGGGCCTAGCCTGCGGCTGCCTTCCCCGGACAAAAATATTTTATATTTTATTAGAAAAATATTATAGGTTTACTTTAAAGGCTTTTATAAATAGATAGACAAACAAAATAATCGGACGAGCCCGGTTTTGATTTGAGATAAAAGAAGGGAACATTTAGAAAAGAAAGATAGGTTTTGAGAAAATAGTTTCAGGCAACCGATGCATGATGACATGATGATGCACAAAGTATTATTTAACACGCGATTTTCTAGTAGCGGATTTTAACCGGGATGCTACAGCAATACAACGAGATACATAGACCGCCATCCAACTGCATCTAAGACTATAAGTCCACCTTTGGGTTATCATCTGAACCCCCTCCAGTATTAAGTTGCAAGAAACAGACAACTGCTTTAAGCAAAGTGTGTAAGGTAAATAATCCACTTGTTCCATGAACAAGAAACCGTTGTTTTCTCCCTAGTAGCAACATCACATCTACAACCTTAGAGATTTATGTCACTTCCCTTAGATTAAATAGAGGCATCAACCCACTATCGAGCATAAATACCCCCTCTTGGAGTCACTAGCAACTACTTGGCCAAGATAGCTACTAACACGGAGAGCATGCAAGATCACAAACAACACAGACATGATAGAATCAATAAGACAAAACCATTAATCAATCTGACATAGTAATCTCAATATCCATCGGATCCCCGCAAACACAACATGCATGATTACAAATAGATGAGATCTTGATCATGAACGCAACTCACAAGATCTAGACATGAAAGCACAAAGGAGGAGATACAACCATCTAGATACTACATGGACCCATAGTCCAAGGTGGAACTACTCATGCTTCATACCGAAGGCTGGCATGATGAAGAAGAAGGCCTCCAGGATGATCTCCCCTCCGGCAGGGTGCCGGGAAGAGCTTCAGATCCCCTCGATCTAGGGATGATGGTGGCGGTGGCTACAGACAGTTTCGTGGAATTTTGATCGGGTACTTAGGGTTTAGGTATCGGGGGCTTTTTATAGGCGAAGAGGGAGGCCGAGGGGGTGCCCGAGGCGGTTGCACCCCCAGGCGCGCGGTGGGCCCACCCATGTGGCCAGGGGGTGTGGCCCCCTCGAGGCCCTCCTCCGTCTCGTCTTCTGGCTATGTTTTCCCCACGGTAAAATATTGACTTTGGCTTTTGTCCCGTCCAATTCCGAGAATATTGATTTTCTGCCTTTCTAAAACCAAAAACAGAAGAAAACAGGCAACTGGCACTGTGGAATCTTGTTAATAGGTTAGTACCAGAAAACATATAAAAACACCTCAAAGTGTAGATAAAGCAAAGCAAAGTAGATACTAAACAAGCATGGAACATAAAAAATTATAGATACGTTTCCGACCTATCAAGCATCCCCAAGCTTAACTCCTGCTCGTCCTCGAGTAGGTAAGTGATAAAAAGAATAATTTTTAAGGTGCCATGCACCATCAAAATGAAGATCAAAACATTTGCAAGCATTGAAAGCCGGGGCCAAAGAACTCTAAACATGAGCATGAAAGATGGAGTTCTAATAGTAAGATAAAGTAATTATGCATGCAACATGAAAGGCTACAAACAAAGATCATGAATAACATGCATTAAAAAACGTTTGTTTGTTTCACATACATAAAACATGGCATAGTGGCAATCAGCTTGTCCCTCATGGAGTAGCAAATAGATGCATAGGACACCTTCAAAGTTCATAAGAGTGACTAGATACAAATAGCACAAGAACAAGTAATATCAACAATATGCATCAATCAATAAATTTTGGGACAATGCACATAGAACTCAGAATGGCAACTATGCTCTCTTAACTGGTGCCTAAAGGTAGAAGTTGGAGACTCAATATAATGGTGGAAGAAAGGCCCTTCATAAAGGGAAGCAGGGATTTCAAGTTTCAAAAAGAGCTTCCAAAAATTATGGTACTTGTTAGCTTTCAGCCCTCATTGCCCCTATCATAAGCATCTTGAAGTGATTAAGGTTAAAGTAAAAAACTATGGAGTATATGCTTGACAAAGTATAAGTTGGCAATCTAATGTCCCTTGAATATGAGGGTCGCTCCTCATGCTACTCAACTTTAGTCACCTGTAAGTTCTTGTCATAGTAAGTACATGTGTATCATAGAGAACCACCAACGGGGTACCCCCTGCACATGGTACATGAGCTATCCCATAACCAAAATGACAAGGCAAGCAGACAATGAGCATCTCAGCAATCTTCTTATTTACCATGGGAATATGGTGATTTTTCTCTCTTTCCTCTTTTCTCAGTATGTCTCTTTTTTTATAAGAAGAATGATTCATAGATGTCACTATGGTGATGATGCAAGTTTCCACCATGATTAGGCATGGCTTAGGCTAGCGGCCCAGGCGTTTCTCTAACACACATACATATCTCCATGGACTTACAAGATCCCCTTTTATTTCACACCGACGACATCCATAAACAAAAGAGCATGATATCAACTGTGTACAAAGTACATGTGCAATGTTGAAAGCATTCCCCGTGACAGCAAAGTTCTGCTAATTCCAACGTATAAGTGTGCAGTGACCCAGCATACCACTGCATGTGTAGTACACTATAGTCATTGCCATGACATCCACAGAACACCGTTCCTTAAATATCACATCCCTTAGAGTGGTACAACAAAAACATTGCGGGTCCATATTACAAACATACACACATTATTATTATTACAATACCGGAAGTTCAAGACTTCCCAAAAGATTCAACTTACAAACCAAAATATAAGTGTTTCAGCGGAAGTTTCAAATCTAAAACTTAAACTCCAGATTGAGCTCATCAACTTATTGCTATATATTGTTCATGATGCTCGGCTCAAGTGGCTACTAGAACTATAGTAATTATTAGGACTCCTGGAACTCTCCTCCGTAGACGATGTCGTAGTCCTCCCCTTCTACGACTCCATACAAGTTGGGATCTTCATAGAAGACCTCCTCTTGACTCTCAGATGCATACATTGGAGTATCTTCAGGATTCTCAGAGTCTAAGCAAGGATTCAAAGGAAAGGATGAGTAACATCGTTACTCAACAAATTCATTATATGCAAGGTAGGAAGTTTGATGCTCTATCTACCACCTCGGACTATCAGTCGTTGGCACTATGCAATTTTTGTAATCTTTCTTCAAAGGTTGATTTTATTATGAAAATCTATGACCATCAGCCTTCACAGGTTGACTAGAACTTTCATGGAGTTCCGTTACTGCCGCGTTCGTAGCTCCTTCCCGGAACAGGGAGTAACAATTTATAATTTTTACACTCTGCAGAGGTGTGTTACTTTTCCCATGAGAGATCAACTCCTTGTTGCACAACCGGGCGTACTTTCCCGTCCACAATTCCATGATGTGGGGCCCAGTAGTTGGTCCAAGCCAATCACTGCCCTCTCCGCGACCTCATATGTCTGCACGATCCTTCGGGCTAGCTCACCTTCGTTAAGCCCCCTTTCGGGCAGGCTAAAAACCTGATGAGTTCCCGAAGACTCTATGACCTAGTGATGCTCGGATTAGTACCATTTACATGGACTGTCTCCCTAAACACCATTCATAGATAATCTAGATACCAAAAGTGTGGGGCGTAAGGGAGCCCACCCATATGTTGGATTCGCACAAGGAATCACAACGTCACGTTAAGGTCGTCTTGCCTCCATACAAGAGGAAAAGGGTACAGCTGACTTCTCCGTCCCATTCCAAATCTCATGGTTAACGCGTAATATACGGCGCTAGAATCACTAAGGTCATGGGTTATTAATTCCTAATTGTTCATCATTAGTGCAATTAGAACCCTAAGTTCTATTGCTCCATCATATCATCACTTAGGATGTGTAATATCCCAAAAATACTAAACTTGGATCATCAAACTCTAATCATCAAAATTAGAGTTAACAAAAACTTTTCTAAAATCAAAATATGAAAGCATGCATGGTATATGCATTTCATTTGGAATTCTTTTAAACCACCTTGTTTATGTGTTACTTTGCTTGTAAATGGATTCTTAGGTGAAATAAACATCATCTAAACAATTCCCAAACTTTTCTCAAAGACACATAAATCAAAACAAATAAAATAAGGGAATGGTCATTTTGACCAATTTAACTCCCATGCCTACTTTGGCTGTCCCAAACTTTCAGAACTTAACAGAAACTTTTCTGGATCTTTGCACCCCTTGATTGTACTCATAACAAAGTATCAAGGCCCACTTTGTGATCATCCAGAAACTTTCCAATGCGTAGTTTAAATGACAATTCAAAATTGAATCTTTATCATATGAGAAGATCCCACTTTTTCAAAAACCACTCAAACAAGCTCAAATTTCAAAACCCAAGCATCTGCAGACTCACCAGCACCAACCTAGAACACCCACCAAAAATCTTTTCAAAATTCAAAACTTGAATTCTTGCGGCCATTTCATCAAACATTTTGCAGACACAAATCATCAAAATCTTAAACACTATTGTGAGCAGTGATTGAAGCCTAACTTGTCCCCTCTCTAGCTCACAACCATCTCAGTAGATCATCTAGCAAGTTAAAGCAAGCACTAGCCTCACTGTAAGCTAGGCAATGACATCAATGGTGAATAGCCGAAGCTCACCATGCCACCCCAGTGGATACAGCAAGCTAGAAGGAGATTTAGCCGTGCCAACCTTGTCTGGGAGGAAGCCCACCGTCCATCGCCACTCCCTGTCCTAGCCGCGAGCGTTGCCATACCCTGGACCACACGCACGGACCGCACCCAGCTCGCCAGCAACCATGCTGAGCATGCGCCAGAGCGCCACGCTCGACCGACACCCACAGACCGCGCGCCGCCCTCGCCGCGTGCATACATGATCGCCACCAACCTAGGAGACCGCCAGACATCCCCGTTCGCCGCCCCATGCAGCACAGCCACCGCTCGCCGTCGAAGACGCCGCCTCTGCCGCGTAGAGCATCGCGCGTTCCAGACCAAACCACACCGCCCCTACGTGCGCATTAAATTCTTAGAGCATCGCTAGGAGACCACCAAGCGATCGCCACCGCCGGCCATGCCTCTAGCTGCCCGTAGCCGTGTCGCCACCGTCGTCTGCCCATCCCGTTCGGTCTCGTCGTCGCGACTATAAATAGAGGCCACCCCCAGCCGAATTGAGCACACCATCTCACTCCCCTCTCCTCACTGATCGTGCCACCCCGTTCCCGGAGCAAGGTGAGCAGCACTTCGCCGGAATTTCATCGGAGCCTGCCGCTGCTGGAGAAGAAGGGGCCAGTGATTGGAGCCGCCCCAGGAGAAGCTGCCGGTACCAGGAGGTTCGCCGTCGTCGTCTTTGTCGTTCGCCCACCTCGCCGACCCTCGCCTGAGCGCCGGTGAGCCCCCAACGACCCTCACCCGCCGCGCTAGGTTTCTGTCTCACCGGCGTTGCCCAACGTCGACGATGACCCTCAGCCGTTGGATTAGAACCAGATCGAACGCACCACATCGCCCCATACCGCTTCGCACCCCCTGTCTCACTGACGCGTGGGGACAGTGACTTAACCAGCCCGCGTAAGTGCTGTGCTTAGCAGGCCGGCCCAGTATCGTTTCCCGCGCAGCCCAGTTATTTGAATTTAACCTTTTTCATTTTATTTCAAACACACTTCTGTACCCAGTTTCAAAAATCAACCCAGGACGATTCAGTGAACCAAATTGAATGAAACCAATTTTGTTAGAAAGGTCTGGGAATGTTGAATCCAAGCCCATTGTATTCAAGTCATTTGGATCTGCAGATCATCCATGGTAAAAAAACAAGTTAGAAGCTTTTCTGCATTCAAACATTTTTCAAATTTAAACCATAATATCTTTTGAGTTGATTCCAACTCTCAAAAATCACATTTAACCATACCTTTCAGAATATATAAAAATATATAGGTTTACTTATAGAAATAATGACCAAGTAATAAAAGAATGCCACATAGGCATTTCTAGTCACTTTATTTATTTAATTAAAATAAAGGGTTAAACCTTATTAAATTGTGACACCACTTTAAAGCACATTCCCATGTACTGAAATATGTGGTGATGACATGTGTCAACATGATCCCATGTTTGGTTTGGAGAATATTAAATCTTAAGTAGTTTTTCAATGAGTAGAAATTACTTTTCTAAAAATAAAAGGAATTAAACCAAGCTTTAATCTTGTAATATTAGTGATGATGCTAGATCATCTCTAGGACCCTTGTGTGTGATGATTGCAAGTAGTTAAGTATTGTTTGGTGATTGTGTACCTCGTATTTATTCATAGACTCTAGTACCGACCAAGGATACGAGGAGGAAGGAGGATACTACGAAGAAGAAGCCGAGGAGAACTTCAACCACTGCTCTGCACAAGGCAAGCCTAATACTACTAGTTGATTGAGCAAGCTAACCCTTGCAAGATACTCTACTTTGGCAAGCTTTACTAATCCAGTTGACCTATGCAAGCCAATACTTGCAAGCTAATATTTGCTTGCCACCATGCCAACTTTATGCCTTAAGCATATGTGATCCTACCCACTTGATAAACCAATCCTAGTTTTACTTACAAGATTTATACTTTATTTCTTTATCAAAGCTAGTACTTAGAGCTTACTTAAGTGAATTGTAGATATTAGAAAGATAATTGAATGTTGCATAAAGAGCATAAAATTTGGCCTAAGCTAGATAATCTTTATGTCACCCTAAGGCATGAAATTGAACTTAGTTCAAACTCCACTTAGTTACCACCTCTCATTAGTGCTTACCCCCACTTGTAGATGCTAGTGCTAAGCATAAAACTTGATCAACATTAGATGAGAATACTTGGTGAAAATGGTTATGAAAACCTTGGAATGATGGATCATTCTATTGAAATGTTTTGGACATGTGTTTTCGAACACCTGATGATTTTGGTGATGAAAACATTGAGGCATGAGCCTTAGCCCTTTATAAAACTGATGGTTGTCTGGATGCGATACCATTCCAATTTTATCGTACAACCACAATACCCGAAGATTGGGTAGGGCTTGACTGGAAACTTATATACCTTAGTATTAGTTCCCTCACGGCCAAGGTCTGAGCTGAGGCTACCTTGTGAAGATTGTCCGCCTGTGCAGTACCCAAGATGACAGTTGGTCATGGTTGGGAGGCCAAGCTCACAGGAGAGGTGCTTATACTAGGGCGTGTAATTGAAAGGTTAGGATTGATTATCCGCATACTAAGTATGGTGAATTCAGGATTTGTTCCTGACGGATGTATCGAATGTTGTGGTGGAAGTGTACAATCTCTGTAGAGTGTCAAACTATTCGAATAGCCGCGTCCGCGGTTATGGATAGTTGGAGTGGCCATACTGTTCCCCCGTCAGATGTTTTCAAAAGACTTGTGAAATGAATTGAGACTTTGACTTGACCACAACAGGGTTGTGATATGAAATACAAGTTCCTACTTAGGAGTTATAAAATTGTGACTAGCTTCTCCTGCTTCTCAGCTTAGTAGAGATAAATCTGGCTTTTGCAAAACAACCCTAGAGCCTAGTGTCCTATTATCAAAAACCCCTTTCACTTGTTAGTATTAGTTTAAGTACTCATGGCTTTGTCCCTGGCTATTCCCGTGGCCAGACTATGAAGAGGAGTACCTGGAGGATGGACCCCAGGAATGTTAGACAACTAGGATCATCTCCCATCGTCAGCATTGCCTGTGACCCCGAAGATGGAGCTTCGCCTACGCTACCGTTATTATTACGTATTCCGCTGCTTGAAGTCGTATTAAGAACTGGATCATGAGATCCCTATTTGTGTAAGACTTTATGTATGGTTTGTAATGGATGATGTACTGTGGTATCCAATTCTGTTATGTCTCGCAAAATGGTAATCCTGGGACTGCGATGTATGGCATAACAGGCATCTGGGATTAAAAATCCGGGTATTGACAGGATGATATCTAAGATTTAGTATCTTGAGAAAATATTGTTTTCTTTTTCTATAGTATAGATGATAACACACAATTCGCAAATACTTTGATAAAGACTCTTCAAAGGACATGAGCAAGTGATGAACTTGCCTTGTGATGGCAAGGTAGTGAAGTCTGATGCTTCCACTGGAGCTTGAGCTTCTATGTCTACAAAAACATCATTATTGCCCGGTAAGGACAATATTTAAAGGAGCAAAATGATTATGCAAAAGTAATGTAATGCATCATTTAGCTTTATATGTATTCTTTCCCATTTATTTAAATTATAAAAATTCTTTTAGTGAGAAAGAATTTATAAATATTAATTTTTAATATTTATTGAATATTGTATTCTTTTATATTATTTTAATTTATTTGCTTTTTTATTTAATTAATAATTCCTTTAAGAATTATCGTTAAATACCAAAAATTGACATTAAATATTTGTTTAGTATTTTTCTAAAATAGTACAATATTAATATATAATGAAAGTGACTTTTATTTATTTTTATCATCTTTCAATAATTTTGTAAAATTCCATAAGGAATATTTAAATTACAAAATTCTTAATAAAATTTATATGTTTAAAATTTTATTTCTTAATTTATTTGGATAGTTTAGATTATTGTGAATCCAAAAATATTTTATTTATAATTTTTGGACTTCTATCTTAATTTATAGAATTTATTTAATTTCATGGGCATTTTGGTCTTTTTCCAATTATTAAAATAGGCTTTAAAAGATTTGGGCTGGCTTATTTGGTTTTATTGGGCCCTTGTGGCCCAGTAAGAAAAGTCAAAACAACCACCCCGAAGGGTCCCTGGCCCAACCTAGCCCAACCTAGCCCATCACTCCCTGTCTCTCTCTCGAGCTCACCTCTCTCCTTCTCCTTCCCCGACCCCGTGGTCAGCGGTGTTGTCGCCAGCGATCGCGCCGCTGTGGACCTTCCTGGTTGCCGCCGTGGTGCAGGATGAGGTTTTCAGCCCCGCTCTACCCTCCTGTCCAATTGGATTTGGACTTGGAGCTCTCCTGTGGCCAGATCGATGTCGTCCCGAACCCTAGGGTTTGGGGTTGGCGTTGATCCTGACGCCACCACTGTTGTCGTGCGTCGTGGTGATGTTCCTCAACTCCAAGCATGGCTAAGGTTGCCACCGTGGCGCTGTATGGGTCGCAGCGCCCCCTTGGGGGTGCTTCCCGTGCCGCCATGGTCGTCGACCCCTCTGCTTCCTCTTCTATTCTACAGTGAGGACCTACTGTAAGTTATTCCTCTCCCCTCATGCTCTCTGTGCTAGGCCATCCTAGGCTAGATCTTGGTAATGACCTTTCTGGTTACTGTCTTGTCCTGATTAAGATGATTTGTTCTACTTAGGGTTCATACCCTGCTATTGATTAAATACTGGATGAATTGGGATCAAGTTTTGATGGTCCCTAAGCATGCTAAATGATTGTTAGCTATGGCTTGCTTCTTATGATTAGCTGTGGAATGCTAGTGGCTTATCAGATAATTCTATGGATTAAATTTTAGATGATTTAGATGGTGAAGTTGCTCTAGAGGCAATACTTGGAATTCTAGTGGTTTAATAACACACCACTATCATTACTTGGTTAATGACAATGAGTGTTGTGTGATGAAGTCACTGAATTAGCACTAGTTGGCTTAAGAATTCATATGTAGTTTGAGATCAAATGGTTTCAATCTATGAAGATATACATAGGGATTTTCTTAATTATGATTCCTGTGATGACAGAAAATGATTTGTAGTTGGTTGGTTGAATCTGTGAAGATTGAATGCTTAACCTGATTAGTGTAGAACTGTTCTTGTGACACCATCTTTGTATGGCACACAAGATTAGATTCTATTTCTTGGTTTGGTTTGGTTCAAGCTTAAGATGAGTTTGGCATTAAAGATAAGTAAAAAACTTCTTTTCTTAAATCCCTAAAACCCATGATGTTGGTCTGAGGTTTAGGGATTAAGTCTTTATCTTGTTGATTTGTATAGATGGGTTCTAGTAGTGATACCAGCTACTGTTTCTTGAATCAAAGTTTGGGAAAAATGATGGTAGGCTTGATCACTTGTATAGATCCATAAGATTAAATCCTAAGGTGGTACTCTTGTCTTAGAGATGTGCCTAGAAATTTAAATCTTAGCTATGTTCATTCTTGAATTGAAATATAGCTTGATAGCTAGATCAATGATGTTGTTCTGAGATTTAGTTGGATCCTTATACTTTTCTGATTGATTTTAGAGTTTAAAACTTCAGTGATGGATTCACCCCACTTGGGTGCTTTTTGAGAGTTTGAATAAGAGACAGATCATGTATGCTTGTCTAACCTTAGACAGATAGATTATGTGATGGTCTATTTACTCACCACTATCACTTGATGTGGGGTTTCCTGTGGTTGATCTTGATCTGATGCTCCCCTGGTATTTCTAGCTCCTGACTTGTCCTTGATCTAGCCCTTCTCCTCCTGGTCCTGATGGCTTGATCTTGGTCTTGCTATCCACCTGATCCACCCCTTCCTTGGTCTTGGTATCCACCTGATCCACCCCTTCCTTATGTCACCATTTTGGTGGTGTGATCCAAGGGTTTAGCTGCTGGCTGCTGTTCTTGATGTGTATGAACAAGAAAGTTATGTGGGGTTGTATTCCCACGGCTGTGCTGATGGTTTTGTTTGGTTGTGTTGTTGTTGTGGTGCTGACAGCACACCCATGCAGTTTGGTGTGTGTGATGCCTGTGTGCCTGCTGCACAAGATGCGGATATGTTCTGAATTTGAGAGTTACTTTCACCATGTTACCATTTACTTGGCTGGTGAAACTTGCCCCTCCTTGCTCTTTATTTGACTTATGGCTTAAAATTATGAAAGATACGTTCTTTCATATTGGTGAAATTTGCCCCTTTTTATAAGATTACTCAATGATGAACCTTGATCAGTGCACTTCACTATCAAGTCTGAGAGTAATATCCTTTTAACCTTAACTTTCTTTCTTTTGTTTATGTTTATTTTGCAGGTACCAGATTTGAAGATCAAGATTTTAGTTTAGGTTTTATTTTTATTTTTTTAGAATAGTCACTTGTAATATCTCTCTGATTCAATTGTAATCTTTAATTTATTCTTTTGTACTTTTTTTCATTATTTTGTAATAAAGATTGTACTTTTCTCAATAAATAAATATTATTCTTTTATCTATTTACTATTGTAAAGATTGTTACTTATTTACTTAGGTTACAATTTTGTAACTCATTATTGAATGAAGTTTTAGAATATTCATTTTATTGATTATATTCTTTCATTTAAAGTTTGAGTTATTATTGGTTAACTCTTAATTGAATTAAATACTCAAACATTATTCAAAATCTTTTTGAATTATAATTTAAACACTCAAGTTTAAAAATTCAAATTTCATTTCCCAAAACACTCTAATCCACAAGATCATATCAAAGTCTATAACAATCATCCTTCAAGTCTATGCCTAACCTCAAAGCATGAAAGAAACCTTGATCACTTTAGGTTTTTATTTGGCGAAAAAATCCCACATTTTCACAAATGAATGCATGCAACATTTCAAATTCCTAAATCTACCCTTCGTTAGTTCCTAAATGCTGGGATGTTACAAAGTGCAAGCATATACAACATAGATGACACAATGGTTAAAGTTTATTAGGGGCAATAAATATAAAGTGTGCCATCAAGTTCGTGAGAGCTTTAATCACTAAGTTTTCACATAACAAAATACTTTTTAATTGGAAGATAGATGAAAACAAGAATATACTTGGAATGATGTAACACACCATGCATAGGAATTTATAGTGGATATTTTGGAATAACTTGGTTTCTTGGGAGTTGGAAGCATGAGTAGAGCTTACTCATACAAGTGGAGGCTAGCAAAAGACTAGGAGCGACCAACTAAGAGAGCAATAATGGCCATAATCATGCAGAACGACAAAACATTACTAATAAAAGCAGAAAGTGGTACTACAAGTCAAGTACTAAATGATCATAGAGGATATGGTGACTTGTTCATAGTCATAACATGGTGTGAGCATGTGACAAGTTAACTCAAACAAAGCATCAAAGGAGAATACCACGATACTATGTTTCTGTATGCTAAAACAACGCTGATTTTTTCAAGGCACACTAAGCAATCTCAATTGTTTGGAACAAGTCATGCTACAATAATAATCACTAAGAATAAGGTCAAAACAACATCTAGCATGACATGCTAAAGTCTAAGTCACAGTCAAAGCAAGCTCCTCTTGCACTATTCAAGCAAGAACTTTGTACTCCTTTCCAACACCAATCAACTTATTTGAAACAACACAACGAGAACGGGGGTCCAAACTACTTTATTAAAGCAAACTAAGCAAAGCAAACGAAAACTAAGACGCTCCAAGAATAACACAACAGTGCATGAAACAATAAAAATGAAGTGTCTAGAAAGACCTGAGCTTTTTATTGATGAAGAAGGGGATGCCTTGGGCATCCCCAAGCTTTGACGCTTGTACCTCTTGGATATTTATTGGGGTGACACCGGGGTGGAATCCCCAAGCTTGAGTTTTTTTTCCATTCTTCATCTCATTACATCATTCTCTCTCTACACCTGAAAAATTTCCTTCATACAAAACTTCACACAATCTTCATTAGCAACATTAGTGTATTCAAAAGGTAATAGACCTTTAGGTTTAGCTTTAGAACAACAAAACTTTCATTAAAAAGACAAGATGTTGTAGCAATTCCCTCAAAAAGCTCAATTTCCCAAAAAGAACCCAAAAAGGAATCAATAAGAAGCAAATGCAAATAATGGAAGAAATATGTCAAAACAGACCAGCAGGTAGAAACCGATTTTTTCTAAGACCTTCTGTTGCTCAAATCAAAAGTTGTTGAACTAACGAAAGTTATCTAACATACTGGAGGATGTATTCGTAACTTATCAGCTCAATCCGACTTACATAGATTCCTCATGAATTTTTACGGGGGAGCACAAAAATCTGTTTCGGGACAACAACTCCCCGAATCTTACTTCCCTCTCATTAGAGGTCTTATTGGCACAAAAAAGCAAACAAAAAGGATAAGAAGAGGTCATTACTGAAGTAATAACTTACAGAACTCAAGAAAACTTTTGGGTTATCTTCTAATAAGTACTTTTCTTTAACGCCTTTAAGTTAGGATTGATAGTCTGAGAAGATGCTCACATAAGAAATATGAATTGGTAAAATAGAGCATTAAGAAGCAAATTCAAAACACATTTAAGTCTAACCCACTTCCTATGCATAGGAATCTTGTATGCAAATAAACTCACAAAGAACAAAGTGACAGGCATAGGAAGGTAAAACAAGAGTAACTTCAAAACTTTTAGCACATAGAGAAGTGTTTTGGTACCATGAAAACTTCTACAATCATATTTTCCTCTCTCATAATAATATTTAGTAGCCTCGTGAATAAACTCAACAATATAACTATCACATAAAGCATGATTTTCCTGATCTACAAACACATAATTTCTATCAAGCTCAAAAATAGTGGGATTAAAACCTTCAAACCCACTTTTAACAATTTTATAATAGGGTGCTTGATCATTCAATATAGGACCATCATCTAGAGCTTTATCATAAAAAAATTCTAAGCAAAACTCTTTAGTACCATGCATTTCGAAGTTAGGCACAAATAACAGGAGCATAACTATTATCACAAGTTTTACCCATAGCAGATATTTCAAAAGAATCCACAGGAACATAACATTCATCTTCCTTTAAGCATGGGGGACAATCAAATAATGTAAGGGATAAAGAGTTACTCTCATTAGAAGGCAGGCATGGCAGTAATGTAAGGTATAAATATCCATTCTTCCTCTTCTTGACCATCACTCTCCTCCTCTTTTTCATCTAATGAGCTTTCAGGTTCAGCAATTTCCTCTTCCATAGGCTCCTGCAAGGCATTAGTCTCTTCTGTTTGTGGAAAACACATATTAAAATATTCAAGAATATAGTCATTTCCTTCCTTGTAATTATCCAAGAAAAATTTAAGTATCTCATAAACCTCATATTCATAAGGTGCATCGTCAGTATTTGCAAGCAAACTGGCAAGTTCAAATGCACCCTTGAAGGCAATAAATTCTTCAATTTGTTCCACATCATCAAAATCATAATTTCCTTTAACATAAGAAGATATGGTAACATTATCATTATACTCACATTGAAAGGGTAGGTGTTTATACCTCCTGCAGCAACAAGATTTATCAAATCAATAAGTAACATTATAAGTAGAGCACATCTCTCTAGCAATAGTATTCAATTTATAGATTTGTTCCCATAAGTATTTCCCTTTTTGTGACAAACAGTGTTCCTTATAAAAATACTTTTGTTCTTCCGTGAACCCACCTTGCCAATAAGAACTAGTTTCAAAGAAACCATCCATTGAAATAAAGAATGACCAAGCAAGGCAATAACAGGCCAGCAACTACAACAGGAACTAATTTTTTTGTGTTTTTTATAAGATAAAGCAAACCAAACTAAACTATTTTTTTTGGAGTTTTTGATAAAAATAGTCAAACAAAACTAATCAAAACAAAAAAAAGTAAAGAAAAAGGTTGTGAAGGACTCCCCTTGTGAAGACGTCCTTAGCCTCCCCGGCAACGGCGCCAGAAATAACTTGATGGCGTGTTGTCAACGCTTCGTTGGGAGACCCCAAGAGCAAGGTGTGATCAGCACAACAACAAGTTTTCCCTCAGTAAGAAACCGAGGTCATCGAACCAGTAGGAGGAAAGAAATGACTCAAAGGTGTTGCTAGCAACTTGGAGACCTGCACAACACAAACTCAAGACTTTGCCCCAATGAACAACGAGGTTGTCAATCTCACTGGTTTGCTGTAACAAAGGATTAACTATATGGTGTGGAAGGTAATAGTGGTTTGCAACAAGTAACAGTGGAATATGTATCAATGGTAAAGATTGGACAGGGGTCCATAGTTTTAGAGGTGTTCTCCTTAGATAAACAAACATGGCATGCTGGGTAAACAAATTACAGCAGGGCAATTGACAGGTGATACATCCAAAATGTATCTACTTTCTCGAACACTTTGCTATTGTTTCTTCTCTAAACTTGTGTGATTTGGATACAACTAACACTGACTGACGCTGTTTTCAGCAGAATTACCTTGGTGTCTTGTTTTTGTGCAGAAAATGAACTATCAGGAAAAATCCCAGAAAATATGCCAAAAACTATTTCTCACTAGAAGATCCACGGAGCCAGAAGGGAAGACAGAGGGGAGGACTGGGGGGCCCAGACCTACCCCAGGCGCGGGCCCACCCCGCGACTGGGAGGTTTGGCCACCCAAGGCAGCTCCTCGGCCTCCCTCTGCGCCTATAAGTTTCCTTCTGACCTAAAAACAGAGGGGGGTTCGATAGTTTTCCATAAAGAGTTCCGCTCCGCCGCCGCCACCAGAAACCAAGATTCGGATCCAGAAACTCCGTTCTAGCACCTTGCCGGGATGGGGAATTTGGAGAGGATCATCGCCATCATCATCACCAACGCATCTCCATCAACCACCGATGTTTCCCTCATCCATGAGTGAGTAATCCCCCGCTGTAGGCTTGGGGATGGTAGGGATTGGATGATTTCTATGATGTAATCGAATAAGATCTATTAGGGCATAGTTCCTAGTATCTCTATTAGTGTTATTTGACTTTGTTGCAACTTGTTGTGCTTAATGCTTGTCACTAGGGCTCGAGTGCCATGATCTCAGATCTGAACTTATTATTGAATCATTATGATAGTATTGTTTGTGATCTTATCTGCAAGTTGTGTACACATATCATTGTCTGGATCCAAAGGCCCCAAAGTGACAATAATTGGGACAACCGGAGAGGCTGGCTGTGGTGTGAGGATCACATGTGTTCACGGAGTGTTAATGCTTTGCTCCGGTGCTCTATTAAAAGGAGCACCTTAATTGCCAGTAGTTCCCTAGAGTCCTCGCTGCCACGGGCTGGCTGGATAGAAGATGTTGTGCAAGTTCTCATTGCGAGCACGTATGACTATATTTGGAGCGCATGCCTAGGATTGTTTAGTACTTGGATGCTTGTTATTATTTATCTGCAATGCCCTAGATCTTGAAGTTACATGTTTAGACTTGTCCATGCAACGCCCGTCGATCCATCCCTATGCCTACCGCACTCGAATCCTACTCTTACCGTTACTGTTACTATTGCTACTATTGCTGCTATTGTTGTTGTTGATGTTACTGCTGCTGTTGCTACTACAAAACTATTGCTACTGATAAACTTCTGTGAGCAAGAAGTATTTCTAGGTGCAGCTGAACTAACAACTCAGTTGTTAAGGCTTGCAAGTATTCCTTGGCTCCCCTTGTGTTGAATCAATAAATTGGGTAATACTACCCGCAAAGACTGTTGCGATCCCCTATACTTGTGGGTCATTAAGACTATTTTCTGGCGCCGTTGCCGGGGAGCATAGCTTTATTTGTAAGTTCACTTGGATCTATTATTGTTCACTGCTACTCCTTTGATCATGGGGAAGTCTCGTGATGGGAAGTTCCCTATTTTACCATCCACTACAAGAAGTGGTACAGTCCTAAACACCTCAGTTGCTCTTGATTCACCGTCTGTTATAAGTAAGCTTGTCACACCACCACCACATACTCATGCTACACATACTGCTACTACTGTTGAGTCTGAAACTGCTTTTGATGCTCATGATGTTACTTCTACTGTGCTTGATGCGAGTGGTTCATTAGGTCCTTTTCTTGATGCTACTATGGTGCGGTGACCCAGCATACCACTACATGTGTAGTACACTATAGTCGTTGACATGACATCCATAGAACACCGTTCCGTAAATATCACATCCCTCAGAGTGGTACAACAGAAACATTGCGGGTCCATATTACAAACATACACACATTATTATTATTATTACAATACCGGAAGTTCAAGACTTCCAAAAGATTCAACTTACAAACCCAAATATAAGTGTTTCAGCGGAAGTTTCGAATTTAAAACTTAAACTCCAAATTGAGCTCAACAACTTATTGCTATATATTGTTCATGTTGCTCAGCTCAAGTGGCTCCTAGAACTATAGTAAGTATTCGTACTCTTGGAACTCTCCTCCGTAGAAGATATCGTAGTCCTCCCCTTCTACAGCTCCGTACAGGTTGGGCTCTTCATAGAAGACCTCCTCCTGGCTCTCAGCTGCATAGATTGGAGTATCTTCGGGATTCTCAGAGTATAAGAAAGGATTCAAAGGAAAGGATGAGTAACAGCGTTACCCAGCAAGTTCATTATATGCAAGGTAGGGAGTTTGATGCTCTATCTACCACCTCGGACTATCGGTCCTTGGCACTATGCAATTTTCGTAAATCTTTCTTCAAAGATTGATTTTATTATGAAAATCTATGACCATTAGCCTTCACAGGTTGACCAGAACTTTCATGGAGTTCCTTTCCTGCCGCGTTCGTAGCTCATTCCCGGAACAGGTAGTAACAAGTTATAGTTCTTACACTCTGTAGAGGTGCGTTACTTTTCCAATGAGAGATCAACTTCATGGTCGCACAACCGGGCGTACTTTCCCATCCACAATTCCGTGATGTGGGGCCCAGTAGTTGGTCCAAGCCAATCACTGCCCTCTCCACGACCTCATATGTCTGCACAATCCTTCGGGGCCGGTTCACCTCCGTTAAGCCCCCTTTCGGGCAGGCTAAAACCCTGATGAGTTCCCGAAGACTCTATGACCTTGTGATGCCCGGACAAGTACCATTTAAATGGACTATATCCCTAAACACCATTCATAGATAATCTAGACACCAAAAGTGTGGGGCGTAAGGGTGCCCACCCATATGTTGGATCTGCACAAGGAATCACAATGTCATGTTAAGGTCGTCTTGCCTCCATACGAGAGGAAAAGGATACATCTGACTTCTCCATCCCATTCCAAATCTCATGGTTAACGTGTAATATACGGCGCTAGAATCACTGATCTCGTGGGTTATTAATCCCTAATGGTTCATCATTATTGCAAATAGAAACTTATGTTCTATTGCCCCATCGTACCATCACTTAGGATGATACCTAAGATTTATTTATTTTGAGAAAATAATATTTTCTTTTTCTAGAATATAGATGATAACACACAATTCGCAAATACTTGATAAAGATTCTTCAAAGGACATGAGCAAGTGATCAACTTGCCTTGTGATTGCAAGGTAGTGAAGTGTGATGATTGCACTATACCTTGAGCTTCTATGTCTATAAAAACATCATTATTGCCCGGTAAGGACAATATTTAAAGAAACAAGATGATTATGCAATGTAATGTAATGCATCATTTAGTTTTGTGTGTATTCTCCCCCATTATTTAAATTATAAAAATTCTTTTTATCAGTAAAGAAGTAAAAAGAATTTATAAATATTAATTATTAATATTTATTGGATATTGTATTACTTATTTTCTTTTATTTTATTTAAATTTTAATCATTTAATAATTCCTTTAATAATTATCTTTTTATTTTATATAAATTATTTGTTTAGTATTTTTCTAAAATACTACAATATTGGTATATAATAAAAGTGATTTTTATTTATTTTTATCACCTTTCTTTAATTTTATAAAATTCCAGAAGGAATATATATTATAAAATTCTTGATAAAAATTATATGCCTAAAATTTTATTTCTTATTTTATTTAGATAGATTGGATTATTGTGAATCCAAAAAATATTTCATTTTTAATTTTTTATTTTTTATTTTTATTTTTTAGAATTTATTTAAATTCAGGGGCATTTTGGTCTTTTCTTAATTATTAAAAGTTTCCTTGTGTGATTGGGCTGGCTTATTGGGCCATTCTGGCCCAACTGGTTATGACCAAAAGGGCTCACTGGAGGGGTTCTGGCCCTATCGGCCCACTCACTCTATCTCTCTCGTCCTCTCCTCTTCTCCTCTTCGACCATGTGGTCGATGGCTCCGCCGCCGTGCGGTGCTCGCCGCCGTGGTCCTCCTTGGTCGCTGCCGTGGTGCAGGGCGAGGTTGTCGACCATGCCCATCCATTTGGTCCAATTCGATTTGATCCTGGGCCCTTCTATGGCCAGGCTAGCCCCCTTCCCGAACCCTAGGGTTTGCGGATGGTGCTGCCACCATCGCCGCTGATCCGCCTGTGGTGATGTGCTGTGCTCGTGCGCTGCTGTGGCCGCCGCCATGGCCAGTCCGGGTCGCAGCACCCTCTGGGGTGCCGCCGCGAGCTCGTCGGCCCCTCTGCTTCCTCTTCAATCATTCAGCGAGGACCACCGGTGAGTAATGTTTCTATGATCACTCATACCTCTGGCTACCTCGAGTCCCTCTATGTGCATCTGGTGACCCATTTATATTTAAGATTTGCACTGATATCTAGGTTTCATCCCTGGTGCTTGTGAGATGATGATGTGGTCTGATATTGATGCTTAGTGAAGATTGTGTTTTCTGCCCTTAGTGATGGTTGTTATCCTCTGATTATGAGATATTGGAGTTGATCTGATACTAGTGGTAATCTGATGCTAGTGGTAATCTGATTGGGTGATGTTGTTATTTGATATGTTCATCTTCTGTCAGTATCTTGATACTGACAGTAACACTATCAGTAATAATTCACTGCACTAGTGTTTACTGGCTTGTATGTTTATCTTATAGCCTAAAATTATTCAATAGAATCTGATGATTCTTTGAGAAGAAATGGGGATATTGAATGATCTCTGATTGGTCTCGGGGAAATGATGTATATTGGTCTGCTATTTTATTCCTGTAAGCTAGTCTATCATGTTGGCTTAGCTGAAGATAATTTCTTGTGAAACCATCCTGGAATGGTACACAAGTTGATCTGGTTGTTGGCTTTACTTATAGTCAGTACCGGAGACTTGTTAGATGCTTAATAAAGTGAAAGCTCCCTTGATGTTTATGCCTATGATGTTGGTCTGAGGCTCTAGGATTTTAAGTCCTAGTTAGTTGAGCAAATGGTTTGTTTGTAACTTGAAAGATTAGAGGTGCTACTCCCTCTAGGAGATGCGCCCTGGTCTGATAAGAACAAATGAGGTATTATTTAAGTTGCATGTGCTAACACCAAACTCTGTGAGGCTGGTCTAAGATATTGGTGCTTTTGGCTTGGTTTGATTTCTGATCTTTATACTTAAAATCTCTAGGATAGATTCACCTCACTTGGGTGATTATTGAGAGATTGTTTCATAAAACAACACATGCTTCTGTCTAGATAATATGATTAGATCATGTGATGGTTTTATGATACTCACCACAAAAACTGATGATTATGGAATTGGGTGGTGATGTTGATCTTGCTGAATGGATCCCGTCCTTCACCTCTGATGTTGTTCCTGTTTTGCTGAGCTCCTGTGCTTGACCTTGAGCTAGCCTCCTCCTCTTAGCTCCTGGACTTGTCCTTGATCTAGCTCTCCACCTCCTGGTCCTGTTAGCTTGACCTTGTTCTTGCTATCCACCTGATCTACCCTCTCCTTATGTCACCATCTTGATGAGATGATCAAGGGTGTGGTTGGTGTGATCTGGTTTGGTTTGGTTTGGCTGCTGAGCTTGATGTGTATGAACAAGAAATGGTATTGGGGGTGCTTCTCACGGCTGTACTGAGCAGTTTTGTTTGTATGGCCTGTTGTTGCTCTGCTGACAACACACACCATGCATTTAGGTGTGTGTGTGATGCCTGTGTGCTTGCTGCACCTTGTGGATATGCTCAGGGAATAAAAGTTACCTTTTATCTGATTACACTTACCTGTCTGGTGAAACTTGCCCCTTCTTGCTGTTTGGAGTTATTTGACTTATGGCTTAAAAATGTGAAAGATTTAGTTCTTTCATACTGGTGAAACTTGCCCCTTAAAGTTTACTCTGTGATGTAAAGTTTGAACAGTGCAACTCATTGTCAATACCGAGAGTAACATATTTTAATCCTTAATTTTCTTTCTTTTAGTTTGTGTTTTGTTTTGCAGGTACAAGACTTGAAGAATCAAGACTTAGATTAGGTTTTCTTTTTCTTATAGAATAGCCCCTTGTAATATTTATTTTATTCTTTTGTAATCCTTATTTTATTCTTTTGTAATAAAGATTGTAATATTACTCAATATATAGATTTATTTTTTTATTTCATTTACTATTGTAAAGATTCTTGAATAATTTCATAAGTTACATTTTGTAACTTATTTATTGAATAAAGTTATGTAATGAATATTCATTTTCTAGTTTATTTTATTTTATTTAAAGATTGAGTTACTAATTGTTAACTTTTGATTAAATCAAATTACTCAAACATAGTTCTAAATCCTTTTAAATTATAAATCCAATACTCAAGTTTGAATTCAAATTTCATTTCCCAAATCACACGAATCCACAAAGATCATGTCAAAGTTTATAACGATCATTCTCCAGGGCTATTCCTAATCTTAAAGAGTGAAAGAAACTTCGATCACTTTAGGTTTTATTTGGCAAAAATTTACCCACATTTTAACAGATGAATGCATGCAATTTCACATATTCCTAAATCTACCCTTCGTTGGTTCCTAAATGCTGGGATGTTACAGACTTCCCCCCTTAAATTAAACTTCGTCCCGAAGTTTGGTGAAGTGTACCTGAATAGTTCTGGATAGGCTTTTCTTAAATCATCCTATTTCTCCCAAGTGGCTTCCCTTTCGGGGTGATGTTCCCACTGTACCTTGCAGTATTTGATTGCCCTGTTCCTCAACCTTTTCCAGTTTTCTTCCAAAATTTTACAGGGTTTTTCAACATAGGTCAGGTCTGCTTGTAATTCTATCTCTTGATGTGTGATTGCATCATCCGGAACTTTCAAACATTTACGTAGTTGTGACACATGGAAAACATTATGAACTTGAGACAATCTTGAGGGTAACTCTAAAGCATAAGCTATGGTCTTGTTCTGACTCAGTATCTTGAATGGCCCGATATATCTTGGACTCAATTTTCCTTTAATTCCGAACCTTTTAACTCCTTTCATTGGACTTACTTTCAAATATACCATGTCTCCCACTTCAGGATGCCATGATCTCCGGCTTTGATCAGCATAACTTTTTTGCCTACTTTGAGCTATTTTCAGTCTATCCTTGATCTTATCAATGATATCTTGTTTTTCCTTGATATAGTCTAGCGCAAATTCCTTGCTGCTTCTAGGCTCAAACCAACATATTGGTGATCTACATTTCCTTCCATATAGAACCTGATATGGAGCTGCCTTCAGACTACTCTGATGGCTATTATTGTACGAAAATTCTGCCAATGGTAGATGATCTTCCGACGAACCTCCAAAATCTAATGCATAAGCCCTTAACATGTCTTCTAGTATTTGATTTGTTCTTTCTGTTTGACCCCCTGTCTCTGGATGATAAGTTGTGCTAAAATCTAACTTTGAACCAAGTGCTTCATGTAATTGCTTCCAAAATGCTGAAGTAAACCCTGATCCCCTATCGGTAACAATCTTTTTGGGCACCCCGTGCTTACTTACTATTTCTTTGATGTAAACTTCTACTAACTTCTCGGCATTATACTTCTGATTTACCGGAATAAAATGTGCACTTTTAGTGAGTCTATCCACAATTAACCATATCATATCCTTCCGTTTAGGTGTCATGGGCAATCCTGTGATAAAGTCCATACCTATTTATTCCCACTTCCATTCGGGAATTTCCAAGGGTTGCAATGGTCCTACTGGACTTTGATGTTCAGCCTTCACCCTTTGGCAAGTATGGCATTCTGATACATATTTAGCAATGTCCATTTTCATGTTATTCCACCAGAATAGTTCTTTCAAAACCATATACATCTTAGTACTTCCTGGATGTATAGAATATGGTGTTTCATGTGCTTCTCTGAGTATGACATCACGAATCTCAGTCACATCTAGAACACAAAGACGGTCTTGAAACCACAAAGACTCATAATCTCCAAGGCGAAAAACTGATGTTTGCCCTAGGGATATCCTCCGGATTTCCTCAGCAATGAAAGGATCTTCTGCTTGATGTCTAAAAAATTCGTGCTTAAGATCACTGTCCTGCTCTGCAACTACCTGCATAGTAGCTAATCCTCCAAGAACCTCTTTTTCTAATGAATTGAATCTCTAATCTTTCCAAGTCCATTTGTAACTCTTTTGGTAGCTCCCGATTGCTAGGCTGAATATCTGCACTCTTTCGACCTAAAGCATCTGCTACAACATTTGATTTTCCTAGAGTATAGTTGATTGTTAAATCATAATCTTTGATTAGTTCCAACCAATGCTTCTGTCTCATATTCAATTCCTTTTGGGTGAAGAAATATTTGAGACTTTTATGGTCAGTGTATAACTCACATCTGGCTCCATAAAGAAAGTGCCTCCATCCTTTCAGCGCAAAGACTACTGCTGCTAACTCTAAATCATGAGTTGGATAGTTGACTTCAGGTGGTTTCAGTTTTCTGGAACCATAAGCAATCACTTTCCGATCTTGCATTAACACACAACCCAGACCTTCTTTAGATGCATCACAGTATACTGTAAAGTCTTTCCCTGTTTCTGGGACTGCTAAGATTGGAGATGTGGTTAACCTGATCTTCAACTCCTGAAAACTTGTTTCACACTTCTCATCCCAATTGAATGGTGTATTCTTTCTTAACAATTTGGTCATTGGTCCAGCTATTTTGGAGAAACCTTCAATGAATCTCCGATAATAACTAGCCATCCCTAAAAACCTCGAATTTGTTTCACATTGGTTGGTGCAGTCCATTCTAATACTGATTGGACTTTGGATGTATTTACAGCAATTCCATCTTTACTGATCACATGACCGAGGAATTCTACCTCATCTAGACAAAATTCACATTTACTAAACTTAGCATAAAGTTTATGTTCCCTTAGAGTCTGCAATGCTATTCTCAAATGATCAGCATGCTCTTCCTTATCCTTGGAATATATCAGAATATCATCAATAAAGACTATGACGAACTTATCCAAATATGGCATGAAGATTTTGTTCATTAGATTCATGAATATTGCTAGTGCATTGGTCAAACCAAATGGTACAACCAGATACTCATGGTGTCCATACCTTGAGACAAATGTTGTCTTTGGAACATCCTCAGGTTTAAGTTTTATCAGATGGTATCCAGATCTTAGATCGATCTTAGAAAATACTCCAGCTCCTTTCACTTGATCAAACAAATCTTGAATTCTTGGTAAAGGATACTTATTCTTTATGGTAACATTGTTCAGATTTCTATAGTCTCCACACATCCTTTTACCACCATCCCTTTTATCCACAAATATTACTGGTGTTCCCCATGGGGATACACTTTCCTGAATAAATCCTTTTCGGGCTAACTCATCAATTTGCTCTTTGAGTTCTTTTAATTCTTTTGGTCCCATCTTATATGGTGCTTGAGCTATTGGTGTTGTACCTGGAATTAGATCAATAGTGAACTCTATCTCCCGATCTGGTGGCATTCCAGGTAGCTCTGCTGGAAAAACATCTTGAAACTCATTTACTATAGGAATATCTTCCTATTTGACCTCTTTCATTGAGTTCAACTGCAGATCCACCATGATATGACTATGCTTATCTGCTTGGTAAACTATCCTTGCTTCACTGGGAGTTTTGATTGAGACAGTTTTCTCCTCACAATTTATCTGAGCCCCATGTTCCATCATCCAGTCCATCCCTAGCACTACTGCAATTCCCTTCAAAGGAATCACATAAAGGTCCACAAAGTATGTATAACCACCACTTGGAGTTTTTATTGAGACAGTTTTCTCCTGACAATTTATCTGAGCCCCATGTTCCATCATCCAGTCCATCCCCAGCACTACTGCAATTCCCTTCAAAGGAATCACATAAAGGTCCGCAAAGTATGTACAACCACAGATCGAGATAACCTCATCTTGTTTAATGTTGCGTACAATCACTTTCCCCCCTGCCGTAACTACGGTCATAGGGTTTTCTAACGTTGCCCTTCTAATCCCGAATTTATCATAGAATTCTTCAGAAATGAATGAAGTAGTTGCACCAGTATCAAATAGAACTTTGCCGGGATTGGTAAGGATATTGAGTGTACCTATCACTGCATGCTCCGAGTTATCAACCTCCTCTATGGTTGCACAACTCAGCTTCCCGGTAGGTCTGTTCCTCTTGCCATTGTTGTTCTTGACATTGTTCCATCCTTTATTGGGTTGTCCATTTCGTCCACTGGCTTGCCTTCCATCTTGAACCAGCCAACCTCCTTGTGGTTTACTTGGACAATTTGGCTTTATGTGACCTCTCTGACCACAAGCATGGCACACAGTTATTGGTTTCGGGCAATCCCTGCTCATATGTCCTGGGAGTTTGCAATTGTGGCATGTAATATTCTTTACATTTGGATTTGCACTCTGATTGGAATTATTGTTGTTATAGGGTTTATTCCTTGGTTTGAATTCCAGATTGGGCTTGGTCTTACTAGATTGTTCCTCTTGGTTTCCTTCTTAGCTCTCTTCCTTCTATCCTCTTGGACATTCTTGTAGTCATCTTCGACAGTAATAGCTGCATCCAGCAACTGGTGATAAGTTTGCTTATTTACCAACCTCAATTGCATCCTCACAGATGGATTTAATCCACGTACGAAATGTTTCTTCCTCTTTTCCTCCGTATTAACTTCTTCCTCCGCATATCGAGATAGTTGACTAAACTCCCGAATATACTTCATAACACTAGTATATCCCTGCTGCAGCTCCTCACATTCTCTCCGCTTCAACTCCAAAACACTCTCCAGAACATGATATTCACGGAATCTCTGTTTAAACTCTTCCCAAGTGTACCCCCTTCCTGGTTGTTGCATGTCTAACTGATTCTCCCACCATGATGTTGCAGGTCCAGTCAGAAGATGAGTTGCATACCTCAACTTCTCCTCATCATTGCAACCTACAGTCTTCAACTTTCTTTCTGTATATGCTAGCCAATCTTTTGCATCCATTGGTTCAGGGGCTGATGCAAAAGGTAACGGCCTTGCATTCTGGAAGTCAGAAAGACTCACTCCTCCACCTTCAGGTGCTCTCTGATTTGCTCGTCCCAGCAACTCCTCCATGAACTTGTTCTGGGTCTCTTGCATCATTTGCATACACTGCATAAAGTTCTGCTCCATTGACGGCCTCATTGGTGGTGGTGGTGGTAATGTTCCCTGATTTGCTGCATCTGCATCGGCCTTCTCCTTGGCTTCACGTTCCATCTGTTGTTGCTCAGATTCGGTCTCTACACCCGTATCCATGACCCCTAGTCCTGCAACATAAAGAGAATACTCATAATTACATCATGCACATGTGTTATGAGCTCGACTTTACACACATAACTAACCACACAATGAAAATCCAAATAAAATCCAAATATGCATTTCACATATTATACATTACAGTATCTTAATAATACAAAGTCATTACAACATATACCATATAAGTATAATCACAACACTACCTCGTTACCTAACTACCTTATTTTCTTGGGTTACAATACATAGTACTCTATACTTCTTACTAAGCCACATGCTTTTAGTAATAACTACACTCATCATACATGCCTGATGTCCAACCATGATGACATGATGTTCGTCGCACAGTTTGTGGAACAAATGGCCTTCTAGGAGGAACATACTCAGTATCTGAAGTGTCAGGACTTGAGTCATTACTCAACCTGAGCGCATTGACTCCCTCTAGCTCAGCTGAAAAGTCTTCAGAAACATTTTCAACATTATCTCCCACTTGCATCTCCTAAGCTTCATTCCTTGAGTTGTCAACTGAATACGCAGATCCTGCTGATCCCCAGGTGCTCCTTTGGGCAAGATAGTTAAACACCGGATAATGTATATCCCCTAGGTTTTGAGAAGATGTTGATGATTCAAACACTCTCTCCTCGGGATCTTCTTCTTCATCCGTATTATCTATGAACATGACATTTCTACTACTGTTACTAGAGTTAATTCTTGCACCCATCTAGCTAGATTGTCCAACATTTCTGTCAGAACCGTCTATGGACATCTGGTGTTCAAGAGATCCTTCATATTATCCCATTCTCCAACCATCAGAATTCTCAATAGGCAGTTCTGAATCAGAACCGTCCTCTGAACCATGTGGTACTGCATACCTCATATCCATAGTAGGATCATATATAGGTTCAGGTATTGGTGAATAAGGATATGGTATAAAAGATTCAGGATCTATGGGTATATCCTTAAAGATAGGTTTTGCACTACTACTCGCTTCTTTCTCCAACTGGAATGCTAACTGCTTCCTCCTTTCCGGATCAGTTAGATCCTCTAACATTTTATTTTTATCTTTGACAATCACTTGATGTGTCTTATAAAAAGACGCAACGAGTGTTCAGTATATATCCATAAACTTGGAAGCTAACTTAGGATGCTTTTTAACTAAAGTAAGATGATCTGGTACAGGCTCCGAGTCTATAGAATCATGAGGTATCACAGAAAATGTGCTACCGTCCAACTCCTTGACTTTATGCTCCCTGATATTAGCTATCGCCTTCACAACAACAACATGATATGCTACTAAGTGACTCCTACCTTCACCTATAGGTAGATCGTGATATAATCCAAGCTCCTCTGGGAGTTGAATACTCACACGATACTTGGATAACATCCGACCATCATAATAGGTTATGGTGTTCACTGGAATTCTAGTTGGACAACTAAAATATCTTTAAAAGTTGACGAAGTTGGTCTGTGAATGATCCTTGGTAATCATCAAGAGTCTCCTCTTTCCTTACCAAAGTCTGTTTTGGAAACTTTGGTGCCATAGCTCTGTATATAAGAAAAATATTTTTATTAGTAACCAATAATATACTGCATCATAACAAAGAATTATCGCACTAAAACATATAACAAAATATTCTCATTTGAATACCCATTATATTTCTTTTAGAGAATTCTTTATCATTGCTACACACTCCTACAGGTAATACCCCTTACTAGGTTTCCAACCTAAGGTCAAAGCAATTTGCTCTGATACCAACTGCGGTGACCCAGCATACCACTGCATGTGTAGTACACTATAGTCATTGACATGACATCCACAGAACACCGTTCCGTGAATATCACATTCCTCATAGTGGTACAATAGAAAACATTACGGGTCCATATTACAAACATACACACATTATTATTATTACAATACCGGAAGTTCAAGACTTCCCAAAAGATTCAACTTACAAACCAAAATATAAGTGTTTCAGCGGAAGTTTCAAATCTAAAACTTAAACTTCAGATTGAGCTCATCAACTTATTGCTATATATTGTTCATGATGCTCGGCTCAAGTGGCTACTAGAACTATAGTAATTATTAGGACTCCTGGAACTCTCCTCCGTAGACGATGTCGTAGTCCTCCCCTTCTACGACTCCATACAAGTTGGGATCTTCATAGAAGACCTCCTCTTGACTCTCAGATGCATACATTGGAGTATCTTCAGGATTCTCAGAGTATAAGAAAGGATTCAAAGGAAAGGATGAGTAACAGCGTTACTCAACAAATTCATTATATGCAAGGTAGGGAGTTTGATGCTCTATCTACCACCTCGGACTATCGGTCCTTGGCACTATGCAATTTTCGTAAATCTTTCTTCAAAGATTGATTTTATTATGAAAATCTATGACCATCGGCCTTCACAGGTTGACCAGAACTTTCATGGAGTTCCTTTCCTGCCGCGTTCGTAGCTCATTCCCGGAACAGGTAGTAACAAGTTACAGTTCTTACACTCTGTAGAGGTGCGTTACTTTTCCAATGAGAGATCAACTTCATGGTTGCACAACCGGGTGTACTTTCCCGTCCACAATTCCATGATGTGGGGCCCAGTAGTTGGTCAAAGCCAATCATTGCCCTCTCTGCGACCTCATATGTCTGCACAATCCTTCGGGGCCGGCTCACCTCCATTAAGCCCCCTTTCGGGCAGGCTAAAAGCCTGATGAGTTCCCGAAGACTCCAACCTGGTGATGCTCGGACGAGTACCATTTAAATGGACTATATCCCTACACACCATTCATAGATAATCTAGACACCAAAAGTGTGGGGCGTAAGGGTGCACACCCATATGTTGGATCCGCACAATGAATCACAATGTCACATTAAGGTCATCTTGCCTCCATACGAGAGGAAAAGGATACAGCTGACTTCTCCGTCCCATTCCAAATCTCATGGTTAACGCGTAATATATGGAGCTAGAATCACTGATGTCATGGGTTATTAATCCCTAATGGTTCATCATTATTGCAAATAGAAACTTAAGTTCTATTGCCCCATCATATCATCACTTAGGATGATACCTAGGATTTATTTATTTTGAGAAAATAATATTTTATTTTTTCTGGAATATAGATGATAACACACAATTTGCAAATACTTGATAAAGACTCTTCAAAGGACATGAGCAAGTGATGAACTTGCCTTGTGATTGCAAGGTAGTGAAGTCTGATGCTTGCACTAGACCTTGACCTTCTAAGTCTATAAAAACATCATTATTGCCCGGTAAGGACAATATTTAAAGAAACAAGATGATTATGCAAAGTAATGTAATGCATCATTTAGTTTTGCGTGTATTCTCCCCCATTATTTAAATTATAAAAATTCTTTTTATAAGTAAAGAATTTATAAATATTAATTATTAATATTTATTGGATATTGGATTAATTATTTTATTTGAATTTTAATCATTTAATAATTCCTTTAAGAATTACCATTTTTCTTTTATATAAATTATTTGTTTAGTATTTTTCTAAAATACTATAATATTGGTATATAATAAAAGTGATTGTTATTTATTTTTATCGCCTTTCTTTAATTTTATAAAATTCCGTAAGGAATATATATTATAAAATTCTTGATAAAAATTATATGCCTAAAATTTTATTTCTTATTTTATTTAGATAGATTGGATTATTGTGAATCCAAAAATATTTTATTTTTAATTTTTTGATTTTTATTTGATTTTTTAGAATTTATTTAAATTCAGGGGCATTTTAGTCTTTTCTTAATTATTAAAAGTTTCCTTGGGTGATTGGGTTGGCCTTACTGGGCTTACTGGGCCATTCTAGCCCAAGTGGTTATGACCAAAAGGGCTCCCCGAAGGGGTTCTGGACCTATCGGCCCAGTCACTATGTCTCTCTCTCTCGTCATCTCCTCTTCTTCTCTTCGACCCCGTGGTCGATGGCGCCGTCGCCGTGCGCTGCTCGCCTTCGTGGTCCTCCCTGGCCGTTCTCGTGGTGCAGGGTGAGGTTGTCGACCATGCTTGTCCATCTGGTCCAATTTGATTTGATCCTGGGCCCTTCTATGGCCAGGCTAGCCCCCTTCCCGAACCCTAGGGTTTGGGGATGGTGCTGCCACCGCTGATCCGCCCATGGTGATGTGTTGTTCTTGTACGCTGTTGTGGTCGCTGCCATGGCTGGTGCGGGTTGCAGCGCCCTCTGGGGTGCTCCCCGTGCCGCTGCGAGCTCGTCGACCCCTCTGCTTCCTCTTCAATCTTTCAGCGAGGATCACCGATGAGTAATGTTTTTGTGATCACTCGTACCTCTGGCTACCTCGAGTCCCTCTATGTGCATCTGGTGACCCATTTATATTTAAGATCTGCACTGATATCTAGGGTTCATCCCTGGTGCTTGTGAGATGATGTTGTGGTCTGATATTGATGCTTAGTGAAGATTGTGTTTTCTGCCCTTAGTGATGGTTGTTATCCTCTAATTATGAGATATTGGGGTTGATCTGATACTAGTGGTAATCTGATTGGGTGATGCTGTTATTTCATATGTTCATCTTCTGTCAGTATCTTGATACTGACAGTAACATTGTCTGATGCAGCCCGTCCTACGGACGCACCTCCATCTACAACACCTAGTCCCCCAAGTGGACCAATGACTCGCGCCCGAGCCAAGCTCCTACAAGCTAAGGGTAACTCGCTCCTTTCCTCATGTGATTTTGGTCTACCTTTGGATGGCTTGCTACTTCATGCAACTACGTTGTGTATCCTCAGCTATGAAGCAACATCACCACACGAAGCCCCCAAGGAAGAAGGACTAGGAGAAGACGCTGCTGGAGCACTGCACACAGGAATCTCCGGTGTACAACGGAGTCTCCGGTCCCGTACACCGGAGTCTCCGAACCATCCTCCGGTCCGGCCCAGGAACCAAGCCGGGGACAGTCGGTATACCCCTCCGAAGACGGGTCCGGAGATTTACCGGAGTCTCCGACCCAGACCGGAGTCTCCGGACCCAACACCGGAGTCTCCGGCCTGCTCGACACCAGGCATGTCAAGGCCTTTTGGGCCTGGCCCATTGTCAACACCCGGATTTTTAATCCCAGATGCTTGTTATGCCATACATCGCAATCCCAAGATTACCATTTTTGCGAGACATAAAAGATTTGGATACCACAGTACATCATCCATTAGAAACCATACATAAGGTCTTACACAAATAAGCATCTCATGATCCAGTTCTTAATACAACTTAAGCAGCGGAATACGTAATAATAAAGGTAGCGTAGGCGAAGCTCCATCTTCGGGGTCACAGGAAATGCTGACGATGGGAGATGATCCTAGTTGTCGTAACCTTCCTGGGGTCCGTCATCCTGGTACTCCTCTTCATAGTCTGGCCACGGGAATAGCCAGGGACAAAGCCATGAGTACTCTTTAAGTACTCGCAAACTAATAATAACAAGTGAAGGGGGTTTTTGTAATAGGACACTAAGCTCTAGGGTTGTTTTGCAAAAATCCAGATTTACCTCTACTAAGTTCAGAAGCAAAGAATGCTAGTTGAAATTTTATAACACCTAATTGGGAACTTGTATTTCATATAACAACTCTGTTGTGGTCAAGTCAAAATCTCCATCCATTTCACAAGTCATTTAAAAACATCTGACGGGGGAACAATATGGCCACTCCAACTGGCCATAACCGCGGACGCGGCTATTCGAATAGTTTGACACTCTGCAGAGATTGTACACTTTCACCACAACATTCGATACATCCGTCAGGACAAATCCTGAATTCACCATACTCAGTATGCGGATAATCAATCCTAACCTTTCAATTACACGCCCTAGTATAGGCACCTCTCCTGTGAGTTTGGCCTCCCAACCATGACCAACTGTCATCTTGGGTACTACACAGGTGGACAATCATCACAAGGTAGCCTCAGCTCAGACCTTGGCTGTGAGGGAACCAATACTAAGGTATATAAGTTTCCAGTCAAGCCCTACCCAAATTTTGGGTATTGTGGTTGTACGGTAAAAATTGGAATGGTATCGCATCCAGACAACCATCAGTTTTATAAAGGGCTAAGGCTTAGGCCTCAACATTTTCATCATCAAAATCATCTGGTGTTTGGAAACACATGTCAAAACATCTCAATAGAATGATCCATCATTCCAAGGTTTTCATAACCATTTTCCACCAAGTATTCCCATCTAAAGTTGATCAAGTTTTATGCTTAGCACTAGCATCTACAAGTGGGGGTAAGTACTAATGAGGGGTGGTAAACTAGTGGCGTTTAACTAAGTACAATCTCATGCCTTAGGATGACATCAAGATTATCTAGCTTAGGCCAAATTTAATGCTCTTTATGCAACCTTCCATTATCTTTCTAGTATCTACAATTCACTATGTAACTCTAAGAGAAAGCTTTGATAAATAAATAAAGTAGAAAGCTTGCAACTAAAACTATGAGGGGGTATCAAGTGGGTATGATCACATATGCTTAAGACATCTAGTGGTCATGGTAACAAGCATGTATTAGCTTGCATCAGTATCAGTATAGGCTTGCATAATTAGAGTATCTTGCAAGTGTTAGCTTGCTCAATCAACTAGTAGTATTAGGCTTGCCTTGAGCAGAGCAATGGTTGAAGTTCTCCTCGGCTTCTTCTTCGTAGTATCCTCCTTCCTCCTTGTATCCTTGGTCGGTACTAGCGTCTATGAATAAATACGAGGTACACAATCACCAAACAATACTTAACTACTTTCAATCATCACACAAAAGGGTTCTATAGATGATCTAGCATCATCACTAACATCACAAGAATAAAGCATTTGTCTTATTGGTTTTATTTTTGGAAAAGTAATTTCTACTCATTGAAAAACTACTTAAGATTTAATATTCTCCAACTTAAACATGGGATCATGATGACACATGTCATCACCACATATTTCAATACATGGGAATGTGATTTAAAGTGGTGTCACAATTTAATAAGGTTTAACCTTTAGTTTAAATAAAATAAGTGACTAGAAATGCCTATGTGGCATTCTTTTATTACTTGAACATTATTTCTGTGAGTAAACCCATATATTTTTATATATTCTGAAAGGTATGATCAATTATGATTTTTGAGAGTTGGAATCAACTCAAAAGCTATTATGGTTTAAATTTGAAAAATGTTTGAATGCAGAAAATCTTCTGCCTTGTTATTTTTACCAAGGTTGATCTACAGATCCAAATGATTTGAATCCAACGGGCTTGGATTAAGCATTTCAATATCTTTCTAACAAAATTGGTTTCATGCAATTTGGTTCACTGAATCGAGCTGGGTTGATTTTTGAAACTAGGTACAGAACTGAGTTTGAATATAAATAGAAAAAGCTAAATTCAAATGGTTGGGCTGCACGGGAAAGGTTAATGGTCTGGCCCAGTGTCACTCCGCAGCGCGGGGCGCAACTGATAGGGGGGTGTACTGGTCAGTGACTCTTTAAACGCGAAGCGGTACGGGGCGATGTGGTGCGTTGGATTAGAATGAAGATCGACGGCTGAGGGTCGTCGTTGATGATGAGCAGGTCACCGGCGAGCTCGAACCCTAGCGGCTCAGTGGGGGTCGTGGGAGGCTCACCGGGGCTCAGGCGAAGGTTGGCGATGCGGGCGAACGACAAAGTTGACGACGGCGATTCTCCTGGCACCGGCAGCTTCTCCTAGGGCGGCTCCAAACGATGGCTTCCTTCTTCTCCAGCAGCGGCGGGCTCCGGTGAAATTCCGGCGATGCGCTGCTCGCCTTGCTCCGGGAATGAGGTGGGGTGGTTCTGGGTGAGAGCGGAGTAGAATGGTGTGAAGAATTTGAGCGGGGGATGCCTCTATTTATAGTGGCGAGAGGGGACCGGCGGGCGCAAGCTGAGCTCGTCGTGGTCGACGGTACAGAGGGCTATCAGCGTGGGCGACGGTAGGGGGCGGTGTTGTGCTCCCTGACGAAGCTCAACGACGTGGTGGCGAGGCGTGGGGCGGTGCTGATCAGTCGGAACGCTGCGGTGCTCTGAGCTGGTCCGACGGAAGTTTTGATGGCACACAGCGCGTGTGGTCCGCGCGGCGGCGAACAGGTGTGTCTGCGGGGTTGCTGGGGTGTTGGAGATCACGCGTGCACGCACGAGGGCGGCGCGCGGTCTGTGGGCGTGTGTCGAGGGTGGCGCTCTGGCGCTCTCGGCATGCTTGCAGAGCGGCTTGGCATGGCCTGGGCGTGTGGTCCAGTGGCTGGCATTGCTCGTGGCTAGGACAGGGAGTGGCGTGGGGTGCTAGCTAGCTCCCAGACAAGGTTGGCGAGGCTAGTGTGGCCTCTAGCTCGCCGACGACCACGGGGTGGCAAGTTTGCTCTCGGCATGCTCAGCATTGATGGCTAGGCTTGCTTACAGTGCTGCTAAGGTTAGTTAAATGAGCTAGATGATCTACTAAGGACTAGTTGTAACCAGAGAGGGAACAAGTTAGGCCCAAAACACTGCTCAACATAGTGTTTTGATTTTATTTGATTTGCATCTACAACCTGTTTGATGAAATGGCCGCATGAACTTAAGTTTTGAATTTTGAAAATATTTTTGGTGGGTGTGCTAGGCATGTGCTGGTGATACTGTGGATGCTTGGGTTTTGAAAATTGAGCTTGTTTGAGTGGTTTTTTAAATAGTGGGATCTTCCCATATGAAATAGATTCAATTTTAAACTGTCATTTAAACTAAGCATTTGAATGTTTTTGGATGATCACAAAGTGGGCCTTGGTACCTTATTATGAGTACTATCAAGGGGTGCAAAGATCCATACATGTTTCTGTTAAGTTCTGAAAGTTAGATATAGCCAAAGTAGGCATGGGAGTTAAATTGGTCAAAGTGACCATTCACTTAATTTGTTTGTTTTGATTTGTTTATCTTTGGGAAAAGTTTGGGATTTGTTTATATGATGTTTATTCCACCTAAGAATCATTTTACAAGCAAAGAAACACATAATCATGGCAATTCAAAAGAATCCAAATTTTAATGCACACATATATGAATGCTTTCATATTTTTAATTGGAAAAGTTTTTGTTAACCCTAATTTGGATGATTTAAGTTTAATAATTTTGGGATATTATAAACCTTCCCCCCTTAAAAAAATCTCGTCCCGAGATTTGAAAAAGGACGAGAAAGATTACCTAGGATTTGAAGAGATCGGGAAACTCCATCCTGATGTGATCTTCGCGCTCCCAGGTAGCTTCTTCTTCTGTGTGGTTGCTCCACTGAATCTTGAGAAACTTGATGCTCCGGGTTCTGGTAGTTCTGAAGGCTTCTTCCAAAATACAGATAGGTACTTCGGGATAGGTTAGGTCATCGTTGATTTCTATGGTCTGGTGATCGATATTCTTGAACACTTCAGTCTTCTCTGGAACTTCGAGGCACTTGCGAAGTAATGAGATATGGAACACATTGTACACGGCTAACATCTCTTCGGGTAGTTCCAATTGATACGACACTTCACCTCGACGGTTCAGAATCTTGAAGGGTCCGATATATCTGGGGGCTAACTTTCCTTTGAGTTGGAAACGTTGCATTCCCTTCAATGGCGACACTTTCAGATACACAAAATCTCCTATGTTGAAGAAGAGGTCTCAACGTCTCTTGTCGGCGTAACTCTTCTGCCTTGATTGGGCTGTCTTGAGGTGCTCACGAATCTTGTGAACCTTCTCTTCTGCTTCTCGTAGGATATCGGGTCCGAAAATCTGACTCTCTCCTACTTCCGACCAGTTCAAAGGGGTGCGACACTTCCTTCCATACATGAATTCAAATGGGGCCATTTGCAAACTGGCTTGATAACTATTGTTGTATGAAAATTCTGCAAACGGCAGACAGTCTTCCCACTTAGATCCATATTCTAACACACATGCGCTCAACATATCTTCGAGTATTTGATTTACTCGCTCCGTTTGTCCATCGGTCTGAGGGTGATAAGCGGTGATGAAATCTAGTCGGGTTCCTAAACCTTCTTGGACTTTCTTCCAGAATCTCGAGGTAACCTGAGTTCCTCGATCCGATACGATGTTCTTGGGGACTCCATGCAAACTGACGATTCTAGCGATGTATAACTCTGCTAGCTTCGAACTCTGATATGTGGACTTGATGGGTAAGAAATGGGCGACTTTGGACAATCTGTCCACTATGACCCAGATAGAGTCATTTCCCCTACTAGAAGTAGGTAATCCGGTGATAAAGTCCATTCCAACGAAATCCCATTTCCATTCTAGAATCTACAATGGTTGCAACAATCCAGCGGGTCTTTGATGTCCCGTCTTGACTCGCTGACATATATCACACTTGGCGATATAGCTTCCGATTTCTCTCTTCATCTTATGCCACCAAAATTGCTCTTTCAAATCTTGATACATCTTAGTTCCTCCGGGGTGGATAGAATAAAGAGTATCATGAGCGTCCTTCAAAATAACTTCTTTCAACTCAGAATCTGCTGGTACACAAAGGCGTCCTTTGTACCACAGAACTCCTTCTTCGTCTTCGGTGAATCCGGGTTCTTTGCCTATACCGATACGACGCTTGATTCCGTCGATACTAGCATTTCCTTTCTGCGCCTCTTTGATCTGGCTGATCAAAGTGGGTTGAAGTTCTATGCTAGCCAAAAATCCTTCACTTACTAATTCCATTCGAAAATCTTCCATCTCTTTGTGCAAGCTTGGTTGCTCCTTCAAAATCATGGAGTTCAAGCGGCACGGCAATCTTCTAAGGGCATTTACTACCACATTGGCTTTACCAGGGTGATAGTGAATGTCCAGATCGTAATCCTTGATTATCTCAATCCATCTTCTCTGTCTCATATTCAGCTCCTTCTGAGTGAATATATACTTCAGGCTCTTGTGATCCGAATAAATCTCACAACGATTTCCCATCAGGTAGTGCCTCCATGTCTTCAGGGCTAGAAATACGGCTGCGAGTTCGAGGCCATGGGTTGGGTAATTCTGCTCATGTTGTTTCAGTTGTCGAGATAGATAAGATATAACTTTGCCTTCTTGCATTAGCACACATCCGAGACCGATCTTGGATGCGTCACAATACACGTCGAAGGGCTTCGTGATATCCGGCATGATTAAGATTGGGGATGAAATCAATCTCCTCTTGAGTTCTTGAAAACTCGCTTCACATTTGTCGGTCCATTCAAACTTCTTGTCCTTCTTCAGCAATTGGGTCATGGGTCTGGCGATACTCGAGAATCCTTCTACGAACTTGCGGTAATATCCCGCCAATCCGAGAAATGCATGAACTTGGGTTTGAGTGGTTGGGGCTTGCCAATCTTTGACATCTTTCACCTTTGCAGGATCAACGTCAATTCCTTCGGCTGATAAAATGTGGCCGAGGAATCCTACCTCCTATAACCAGAATTCACATTTGCTAAACTTGGCATACAACCGATGCTCTCTAAGGGTTCCAAGAATGGTCCTTAGGTGTATCTCATGTTCTTCTTCTGATTTGGAATAAATCAGAATGTCATCGATGAAAACAACGACAAACTTATCTAGAAAGTCCATAAAAATCTTATTCATGAGATTCATGAAAAAGCGGGGGCATTGGTTAATCCAAAAGACATGACGGTATACTCGTATAATCCATATTTGGTGGTAAAGGCAGTCTTTGGAATATCCTCTGCACGAATCTTGAGTTGATGATAGCCTGTTCTAAGATCAATCTTAGAAAACACTTTGGCAACGGTCAACTGATCAAACAAATATTCTATCTTGGGCAATGGGTACTTGTTCTTGATGGTGACATCATTCAACTTCCGATAATCTGTACACAAACGGTTACCTCCATCCTTCTTGTCCACAAATAAGACAGGTGATCTCCATGGTGACGCACTTGGTTGAATTAATCCAATTTCCAACATGGAATCCAGTTGCTTCTTCAGTTCTTCTAGTTCAGACGGGTTCGTACTATATGGTCTCTGGGCTATGGGTCCTGTTCCGGGGATTAGTTCAATGATAAACTCGATATCCCGATCTGGGGGCATACCGGGCAAAACATCTGGAAATACATCGGGGTATTCGCAGACTATCCGGACTTGGTCAATGGTAGGTTGGGCCATACTCTTGTTGCACTTGAATTGATGAGGTAAGGTTTCAGATACATGCTCGACTGATATTTCGGCTGTACTGGTCATGGTTATGGATTTCTTGGCACAGTCAATTAATCCTTTATGTTTGGACATCCAATCCATTCCTAGTACTACTTCCAAACCTTTAGTTCCGAGTACTATCATATTAGCATAAAAATCTATGCCATGGATTCGGATAGGGACGACTTTGCAAATTTTCCGAGCTTTGGTGGTTGAACCGGGGATTTGAACAATCATAACATGCTTCAGTTTTGTTGGTTGAATCTTACTAGTGCATGCAAATTCTTCGGTGACAAATGAGTGCGATGCACCAGAATCAAACAACACTCGAGCAAGTACTGAATTAACAGAAAACATACCCAGCACGACGTCTGGCGCTTCTTGAGCTTCTTCAGCATGCATGAGAAAAATACGACCATTGCGGTTGAGCGAATTCCCTGGGGCAAATCTTCTTCCAGGCTGAACACGACGCTGCTGCTGAGCTGGGGCATTTGCATTGGGGGCTGCAGCATTCTTCTTGGGGCACTCATTGGAGTAGTGACCCTTATTTCCACAGTCATAACAAGTCACTTGCGACTTGTCCTTTGCTGCAACAGGCACAACATTGCTTCCAGTCCTCGGGGCAGTGTTGGTGTTGGCGGTAGCATTGTTGTTGTTGAACTTGGGTGGTGCACGGTTGAAATTACCAGAGTTGCCGGGGTTGTTGTGATTTCCTCCGGGCCTTGGGTTTCCACGATTGGGATAGGTCGGACGGTTCATCGGGGGTCTGTTGGTTCTCGGGGAAAATCCTGGAGATGGTTTAGGGCGATACTTTGGGGTCTAATGGGTTCCTGGCTGATGCATCATGCGACGCTTCCGGTTCTCATTGGCTTGGTTGATCTTTCCTTCCATCTGGATGGCAGAGTCGACAAGGGCGTCAATATTAGCAAATGGGATATTGAACAACACAGTCTGCATCTCATCATGCAAACCATTCAAGAATCTTTCTTTCTTCTTGGCTTCGGTGTCGATCTCATCCGGGGCATACCTAGCTAATGACAAGAATTTGTCACGGTATTCCACTACGGTCATCCGTCCTTGCTTCAGTTCTCTGAACTCATCTCTCATTCTCTTGATCAAACCCGGTGGCACATGGGTTCTGCTGAACTTGACCTTGAATTCCTCCCAGGTCATCATCTGTCCTCCGGTCATTGCACGAACGCTGTTCCACCATGCTCTTGCATCTCCGGCTAGATAGTGGGTGGCGAATAGAACTTTCTCGTTGGCTTCAACTCCGGCGACTTCTAGGTTATTTTCCATGGTTTGTAGCCAATCATCGGCATCTAAAGGATCTTCTGACTTAGTGAAAACATGTGGGTTGGTGTTCTAGAAATTCTTGAGCTTAGATCCATGGTTGTCCTGGTTTCCTTGGCCTTGATTGTTGTGGGCTAGCTGAGCTATCTGCTGAAGGTGGCTAGGTTGGCTTGACGTTCGTCTCTTTTGGATTCGCGGTCAGAAACCAACATTTGCAGGATCTGCAACATCGGGTTCGGGGATGAACCACATCCTCCGCGTGGCATCTGAAGATTGAGATAGATCATGAGAAAAGAGGGAAATTTCTAAGGTTCCGGGACTTTGAAAAGTTTTTAAGTTTGACTCAGATTTTCTAGCAACTTGCTTTTCATTCATTCATTCATAGCACACGATACAAACACACGCCACAAAACAAGAAAAACAGATAGTTTTAAGAACCATTCTAGAAACTACGATACAGTGGGACCGAATACAACTCGCTACGCTAGTGCTCAAGTGATACTACTCCTCGGAGTCGGTGTAGTCGTCATCCTCATCATCATCGTCGTCATTGATGAAGGCGAAATCATCCTCATCGATGAAGAAATACATAGCCTGATCCTCCAGAAAATCATCATCATCGCTGAGATAGGAGTAGGGGTCTCCACGAATATCCTCTCCGACATTCTCCCTTTATTCCAACTGCATGTCTCTCTCGTGGATGGTCTCCTCCAAATCCGAGATACGGTGGCGAAGACAGGCAATGATGCGCTCCTTCTTGTCGAGCTGATGGCGGCGAGACTTGCGATCCTTTGCTAGCATGGCGATGGTCTGATCCTTCGTCTTGATGATGTCGGACTTGTGGTTGGAGTAGTCACGGCAATTATCCAATTCCTGCTGACGATTGTATATCATGAAGCTAAGGTGGTCCAACTGAGTCTTCAGCTCGTGGTGGTATGGGGCTTCCAGTGGCTGTCCCATAGAATCACGCCTTGGACAAAACTCAAAGCGGGTACCCTTGATCTGGTTGATACTCTGCCCACACAGACGGGCAAGAGCTTCCTGCATGGCCATGGCAAGTCCATCGAGCCAGTTGTTTTCTCTTAAGGTGAACTGAATTCCCTCAGCAGTGGGAGGTTCAATCTTTCCTCGGATACTTGCAACAATTAGCCACTGCAGATCTTCTCCTCCTTGATCATTGAGCTGAGCTCCGAAGAACTCGGGGTGCGGACGCTCAAGAAGTTCCGAAAGCTGGTCCAAATCCCGCTCAAAGATAAGGTCTCCTCCATTCCCCAACTGATAAAACTTGCTATACTTCACGTCCATCTATAAGAATATAGGATGACTAAGTTAGTAGAGTGATCAAGTGTGTCAAATTTTATGTATTTTGCAAGAGTTTTTGAGGAACATGAATTTTTATGAAAGAATCAAGGTGATAGGAATGGGAATAAGTTTTTGTAAATATTTGCTTCCTTTGGTTTTGAAACTAAGTTTTTGATTCAAACGTCTAGTCTAACTAGGGTCTCCTATGGTCAGGATGGCTCTGATACCAACTTGTCAACACCCGAATTTTTAATCCCAGATGCCTGTTATGCCATACATCGCAATCCCAGGATTACCATTTTTGCGAGACATAACAGATTTGGATACCATAGTACATCATCCATTACAAACCATACATAAGGTCTTACACAAATAAGGATCTCATGATCCAGTTCTTAATACAACTTAAGCAGCGGAATACGTAATAATAAAGGTAGCATAGGCGAAGCTCCATCTTCGGGGTCACATGCAATGCTGACGATGGGAGATGATCCTAGTTGTCGTAACCTTCCTGGGGTCCGTCATCCTGGTACTCCTCTTCATAGTCTGGCCACGGGAATAGCCAGGGACAAAGCCATGAGTACTCTTTAAGTACTCGCAAACTAATACTAACAAGTGAAGGTTTTTTTTGTAATAGGACACTAAGCTCTAGGGTTGTTTTGCAAAAAGCCAGATTTACCTCTACTAAGTTCAAAAGCAAATAATGCTAGTTGAAATTTTATAACACCTAATTGGGAACTTGTATTTCATATCACAACTCTGTTGTGGTCAAGTCAAAATCTCCATCCATTTCACAAGTCATTTAAAAACATCTAACGGGGGAACAGTATGGCCACTCCAACTGTCCATAACCGCGGACGCGGCTATTCGAATATTTTGACACTCTGCAGAGATTGTACACTTTCACCAAAATATTCGATACATCCATCAGGACAAATCCTAAATTCACCATACTCAGTATGCGGATAATCAATCCTAACCTTTCAATTACACGCCCTAGTATAGGCACCTCTCCTGTGAGTTTGGCCTCCCAACCATGACCAACTGTCATCTTGGGTACTGCACAGGTGGACAATCTTCACAAGGTAGCCTCAGCTCAGACCTTGGCCGTGAGGAACCAATACTAAGGTATATAAGTTTCCAGTCAAGCCCTACCCAAATTTCGGGTATTGTGGTTGTACGGTAAAAATTGGAATGGTATCGCATCCAGACAACCATTAGTTTTATAAAGGGCTAAGGCTTAGGCCTCAACATTTTTATCATCAAAATCATCTGGTGTTCGGAAACACATGTCAAAACATCTCAATAGAATGATCCATCATTCCAAGGTTTTCATAACCATTTTCCACCAAGTATTCCCATCTAAAGTTGATCAAGTTTTATGCTTAGCACTAGCATCTACAAGTGGGGGTAAGTACTAATGAGGGGTGGTAAACTAGTGGAGTTTAACAAAGTACAATCTCATGCCTTAGGATGACATCAAGATTATCTAGCTTAGGCCAAATTTAATGCTCTTTATGCAACCTTCCATTATCTTTATAGTATCTACAATTCACTATGTAACTCTAAGAGAAAGCTTTGATAAAGAAATAAAGTAGAAAGCTTGCAAGTAAAACTAGGAGGGGGTATCAAGTGGGTATGATCACATATGCTTAAGGCATCTAGTGGTCATGGTAACAAGCAGGTATTAGCTTGCATCAGTATCAGTATAGGCTTGCATAAGTAGAGTATCTTTGTAGAGTTCCCAACCTTTAATAAGGTAGAGATCCATGTGTTTACAATGCTAGTCCCTGGATCAATAGCTAGCATCCACAGTTAAGATGTAATATCAAGAAACAAAGGTCATAATACAACTTTATAACCAGGAATAAAATAATTCATTACATCTTACATAGCTCATTTGGCTATCACATTACATTGCAGCAGAATATCTATAAGCATGGGGTCCTTCATCTTCAAAGTGCCACAGGCAGTCATGTTGGTTGTAGACTTGTAATCCTAATCAATAAACTTCTCTAGTATCAAACAACCTCCAACATAATAAGTTGCAGCCACAAGGGTCAATACATTTGAATTGTATTGGCAAGTTTCACTACTATGTAGATATAAGTGGATCCTATCATTACATGCATATTTGGCTAAGTAGGGTTTAGGCTCTTTTGCAGAAAGCAATATAGTTTTGTCCTATCTTTTCAAAATAGTTTTAATCTTTTGTCAAAAACTTTCTGAACTTCTTGGAAAACTCCAAGTGCTTCAAATCCCTTGTTGTCACCCTCAAGTTTTAACTTTGAGAAATTGGAATGTCGAGATCTTCCATAGCTTCAGGCCTTAGTTGCTCAGTGTTGTCCATAACCGGGGACACGGCTAAGTACTTAGAATTTGATCTTCTGCAGAAGTTGTACACTTTACCCACATGACACAATCTCATCTTGATGCCACCAGTGGCCGCTGGATAAGTACTCACCAAGATGGAGTACTGGCAGATTGAGAATGTGACAAAGTCTTTCCATAGGAGTCCTCCCAATACACAATGTTATCTTGTCATCCAGGCACCAATGTAGGGTTTCAAGTTCCCTAGCACAAATCTAGTTAACCTGAAGATGCCAATGCATGGGACTTCCACTATGTAGTTAACTAAGCCAGAGCCCATTTAGCATGTGGCTGTACACGGAAGCCACTGTATGAGAAACATGTTCAATCTCTAAGTCCCTGGGTGGTTTTCTTCTAGTGCACAACAAAAAGAGACTGCCATATAAACATGGTTCCTTTTGTTGCCACCTTGTCCAAAACTTGAGTATCCTTGTCCACCCAGGTGGTTCATTGAGTACTTGTTTTATTATATAAAACATATGTATTTTCAATTCTTCATTTAATCATATCATGTATCCCATCTCAATATATAGCTTCTTCAAGAGTCCCATGATGCACTACTTCTTCAAGAGTCCCATGGTGGAGGACTTATGGGCCACTTTGGCCGTCACAAGACATATGACATGCTCTCCACTCACTACTATTGGCTAAAGATGAAGCGCGGCGTGGAGCGCCACGTCCAATGATGCACTACTTGCGTCCAAGCTAAGTCCAAGTCCAACCCTTTTGGTCTTTATATGCCATTACCTATTCCTCATGCACCTTTGTCGGACATTAGCATGGACTTTGTGTTAGGATTGCCTAGATCTAAACATGGACATGATTCTATATTTGTGGTAGTGGATCGCTTTTCCAAAATGGCACACTTCATTTCGTGCCATAAGACCGATGATGCTTCACATGTAGCAAATTTGTTTTTCAGGGAAATAATTCCGCTACACGGTGTACCAAGAACAATCGTCTCCGACCGCAACGTCAAATTCATGAGCTACTTCTGGAAGACACTCATGGCCAAGCTCGGCATCAAGCTCCTCTTATCGTCCGCCTAGCATCCTCAAACCGATGGACAAACCGAGGTCGTCAATCGAAGCCTTGGCACACTTCTACGTGTGTTAATAAAGAAGAACCTTAAAGATTGGGAGGAATGTCTCCCTCATGCCGAGTTCGCCTACAACCGCGCCAAACACTCCACCACCATGAGGAGCCCGTTCATGATCGTATATGGATTCGAGCCTCTCACCGCGCTCGATATCCTTCCCCTTCACCTTCATGAACGCACCAATATGGACGTTGACAAGCATGCCCAAACAATGAAGAAACTTCGTGAAGACACAAGAGATACGGTCGAGCAACAAGTACTTCGCCAAGCATCAAGGCTGAACAAGAACAAGAAGGAGCTAATCTTTGAAGAAGGCGACCTTGTGTGGATACACTTGAGCAAAGACCGCTTTCCCAATGATCGTGACTCCAAGCTCAAACCAAGGGGATATGGCCCCTTCAAGGTCCTCAAAAAAATCAACAACAATGCATACGTCATCGACATACCAACCTCCAAGTACCTAGTGAGCAATACGTTCAACGTCAAGGACCTATCACTATACCATGGAGAGAATCAAGATGTAAACCATGAAGAGTCGAGGACGACTCTTTCCCAAGGGGGGGAGCTGATGCAGCCCGTCCTACGGACGCACCTCCATCTACAACACCTAGTCCCCCAAGTGGACCAATGACTCGCGCCTGAGCCAAGGTCCTACAAGCTAAGGTTAACTCGCTCCTTTCCTCATGTGATTTTGGTCTACCTTTGGATGGCTTGCTACTTCATGCAACTACGTTGTGTATCCTCTGCTATGAAGCAACATCACCACACCAAGCCCCCAAGGAAGAAGGAACAGGAGAAGACGCTGCTGGAGCACTGCACACCGGAATCTCCGGTGTACACCGGAGTCTCCGGTCCTGTACACCGGAGTCTCCGGACCATCCTCCGGTCCGGCCCCAGGAACCAAGTCGGGGACAGTCGGTATACCCCTCCGGAGACGGGTCCGGAGATTGACCGGAGTCTCCGTCCCAGACCGGAGTCTCCGGACCCAACACCGGAGTCCGGCCTGCTCGACGCCAGGCATGTCAAGGCCTTTTGGGCCTGGCCCATGTAACCCCTAGTTTCGCCCCAACTTCCAGTTTTACCCCTAAACTACCCTTGTTTAAGTGGCTGGCCTGTATAAAGCCCCACCCCTCTATAGTAAACCCCGGACTTGGATAATTGTAGTTGAAGACACCCCTTGAGGATCTATCAACTATTTGTCTCATGCTCCTTGACAAGGAGCACCAAATTATCCACAAACCTCTTGGATTTTGCCTCGTGCGTTCAAGTTGTACAAGTCCTTGGGATCTCGGTGTCTCGTGCCCAAGTAGTCAAGATCTCATCAAGCCTCTCACCCCCGTTGTTGGTCGTGGGAGAGTGTCTTGCCCAACGCCGATCCTAGGGATTGTGTTGGACCGGCTGCCACCGGCGTGAGCTATCGGTTTGTATCGTGTTTTCATGTGTGTGTGTTCATCGAGTTCTTCGCGTGTGTGTTCGTGGATTTCATCCCCTCCCTCCTTCCACCGCTTTCCCCTCGATTCCCACGGAATTCGTGAAAGATTAGGTCACCCTTAACATATTGGTATCAAGAGCAAGGTTGATCACGAATTTCCCCTCAATTTTTCTTCTATCCACCATAAATTCGAAAATTTCCCAAAAATAACCCCAATTTTCCTTTGGATCGATCTATCGTTTTGGAGCGTTATTTGTGGTTTTGATCCGACCAAATCTTGTCTAAGGTGTTGGTCTAGCTTTTACTTGCGTTTCCCAGCCCAATTTTGGCCAAATTTTCACGGATTTGAGGACTCTAGGAGTGAATTTCCGCTCAAGAACACGAGCTGATTCCCCGCACCGGAGTCTCCGGCCCTGTGCACCGGAGTCTCCGGCCCAGACCGGAGTCTCCGGCCCTGGACGCCAGTTTTGACTTTTCCTCTTTTCTGCATCGGCTAATCTGTCCGCTTGTTGTTTGTGTTCCGTGTGTGTGTCACCAATTAACAGATAGCTTCCGCAACATCGCCCGCGCTCTTCGACACAACGGACCCTATACTCTTTCCCGCTCCATCGACACAAGATCATCATCAACAACTAAGGTATAACTTGTGTCAACCCTTGTAGCCATATCTTCCTTTCTGTGTAGCTATCCTATGAGAGCAACTCATTTTGTGTTTGTCTAAGCATTGTGCACTTGCCATTGCAAATACAAAAGTTAACATAGTAGCATAGAAAGGGAGAAAAGGAAAAAAAAGAAGAAAAAGAAAAATAGAAAGATACATAGTCTCCCAATACAAAGAGAGTATCAAGCTTGTAAGCAAAAGAGAGAGGAAAAAGCGCGCCAAGGCAAGTGCACAAATCCGTTGCTTACCCTCTTTTGGAAAATGAGTTGTGGTCTCTCCTTGAGTTGGCATGACAACCGAGCGTAGTCTTCGTAAGGCCCTTTTGGTGCTCACTTACATAGTCGTGCTAACCCCATTTTTCTCCACGCGTGTGTGTAGTCGTAGGTTCCCGACACCTTTTGAGTTGACCATTCCCTTTTGACTTGAGTTTTGTTGGATCTTCTCCACTTTTGACTATCCTTTTCGTTTGGTTGGTTCTCTGGCTTTCCACCCTCCTTTCCACCAAAATCTTTTGAGAGTGTAGTTCCTTGTTTGTGAGTCTCTTTGCGATTTCACTTTGCAAGCTTTTAGCTCTCTTGTGTGGCAATTGGTTTGATACCATCTCCAAGGTGAGGTAAAAGGCTAACTCTCCACATTTCTCCTCCATATACAACCCTTGTCGGCTTTGCATCATGGACAGGAATGACGAGTCGTCCCAACCACCACCACCTCCAGAGGACGACACACAATACATGACAAGATGGGATCATTGGAAAGTTCGAGGAGAATTCAACTACCGTTGTGAAGCCCTTGAGCGGCGCCAAGACGAACAATTAGCGAAGCCCGAGTGGAATTCAAGAACATCGACAACCGCTTCGAAGAAGTCCGAGGACAAATGCATGCCATGCAACACAACCTCGGTCATCAAATGAAGCTCTTGGTCGCGCCCTCGCCGCAACGGATGAGAAGCTTCAATGCCTCATTGATGGTCTAGCAAGGCCACGATCGCGCGACTCAAGCTCGTCACAACACTCCTCAAGTGAATCAAGCGCTCCTTGCCGTCACGCTTCAAGGCACCAAGATGGACCCGTCCTTCACTCCATGAGCTCTTCGCAAGCGGTACCATCCCCGCGACACGCCGCGACGTCAAGCTATGATGGTGACCTCTCCACAAGGCCTCCAAGACGTGAAGCGAACCGTCCACAACCAAGGGCACTCGTGATTCAATAAGAGCAACCTCAAGTGGACCATCAAGGCCATCACCAATGACATGTCCTGTCAAAAACAAGTGAAGCATCCGAAGTGGACGAACAAGATCGCCGTCGGCGTGAAGCACTTGAAGATCCACCAAGGCATCATCATCGACATGAACGTCAACATCAACAACATGATCACCATGACGAGCCTCCTCCACATCGAGAAGAAAGGGAGCAGCCCATTGCGCATACGGCTCGACGTCCTCCTCGCCACATGGCGCAAGACAATGCTCATCGTCATCAACCACGACAAGAACAAGAGCAAGCTCCCCAAGCTCGTCGTGAGGGCCAACAACCTCCTCCTCGTCCTCAACCGCGCCAACAACACGAGCAAGCTCCCCAAGCTCGTCGTCAAAATCAAGTTCCACCACCCAACGCGGCACCTCAACAACCGCAAGGGCAACGCAACCATCACCAAGCAAGACATGAGAGCTCGGATGATGAAGATGGCCGCCAAAACCATGGCAACCGCCGACACTGGAACCGCAATGAAGAAGAAACTTTCGGCAAGCTCAAATTCACCATGCCCAAGTTCACAGGTTCCAATGAACCCGAATAATATCTCTCATGGGAACTCAAGGTTGACAAGATCTTCCGCATGCACAGCTATAGCAATGAGAAGATGATGGCCATGGCGTCCCTCGAGTTTGATGATTATGCAAACCTTTGGTGGGAACAATTCCAACTCGCTCGTGAAGCAAAAGAAGAGCCTCCAATCTCAACTTGGCAAGATATGAAGGCTCATATGAGATCCCGCTTTGTTCCTTCGCACTACACGCGTGACCTTTTCAACAAGCTTCAAACGCTTAGTCAAGGGACAAAGACCGTGGAAGAGTACTTCAAGCAAATGGAGCTCAACATGATCCATGCCAACATTGAAGAGCGTGATGAACAAACAATGGCACGTTTCCTCAATGGCTTGAACCATCCAATCAAGCGCATCACCGAGTTCTAAAAGTACAACAACATGGTTGAGCTTGTAAACATAGCATCAAAAGCCGAGTGTCAAGTGCAAGAGGACATCAAGTACAACAAGCCAAAGACATACTTCACATACAAGCAAGCGCCAACCACTACTCCAAAAACACCAAGTGGAAGCTCATCAAGTACCACCAAGCTTCCCTTCAAGCCAACACTTCCTCAAGGAAAACCGCCCCCAAGAGGCAAATACACAAAGTATGAACAACCATTCAATGGTGAGTGCTACAAGTGTGGAGGCAAAGGACACAAGTCGGCCGCATATGGAAACAAGAAAGTTTTGTTCATCCACGACAATGGCGATGAAGAATACTTGAGTGAAGATGAGTTTGATGCAAGGGTCAAGGAAGCAATGGCAAGGCAACATTTGGAAGATGACCAAGAACTACTTGTGTGTGAGCATGACGCAAGTCCATCGCTTGTCGTCACAAGGGTCTTAACTACTCAAGTCAATGAGAATGAAGACCAAAGATCAAACATCTTTCAAACTCGTGCCGGTATCAATGGGAAGTCCATCAAAGTTGTCATTGATGGAGGGAGTTGCCATAATCTTGCAAGCACGGAATTGTGTGAGAAGCTCAACCTCACCCTCCACCCACACAAGCATCCATATCATATACAATGGCTAAGTGACCAAGGGTCCGTCAAGATCAAGCACACCGTTTCGGTAACCTTCTCAATTGGATCATACAAAGACACGGTGGAGTGTGATGTGGTTCCAATGACGGTTTGCTATATGTTGCTCGGTAGGCCGTGGTAATATGACAAACGTGCCTTGCATAATGGTCACACCAACACTTATACCTTTAAATGGCTTGACAAGACTTGTGTTTTGCAACCAATGACTCCTAGCCAAATAATTGCGGACAATGCAAAGGCTTTAGCGAGGGCGCAAAGCACAAAACCACCTTGTGAGAAGAGCGGTGAGCGAGAGAACCACACTATAGTGAGTGAGAGACACAAGCCAAACTCGAGTGGAAAAACTAAGAGTGATCTTCTTGCCACCAAAAGTGAGATGAGAGAAGTGCGGAACAACCCATCCATCTTGCACTATGTCCTTGTATGCAAGGGACTAGCGCAAGGAACTAATGACTTGACAAATGTTCCTCCTTCTTTGATGGCTATTTTGTAGGAATTCCAAGATGTATTCCCCGAAGAGCTTCCTCATGGACTACCCCCTCTTCGCGGAATCGAGCACCGCATCGACCTCATACCCGGCGCTCCACTCCCAAACCGCGCCGCATATCGCACGAACCCGGAAGAGACGAACGAGATAGAACGACAAATCAACCAAATCGTCTCCAAAGGTTTGATCCAAGTAAGCACTAGCCCAAGCGCGATACCCGTGATTCTAGTTCCAAAAATGGATGATACGTTGCGGTTATGCATGGACTGCCATCCAATCAATGCTATCACCATGCATTATCGACATCCTATACCGTGTCTTGATGACATGCTTGATGAGTTATGTGGAGCCACTATATTTTCAAAAATTGATCTTCGTAGTGGTTACCATCAAATCCGCATGGTCGAAGGTGATGAGTGGAAAACCGCCTTCAAGACCAAGCTTGGTCTCTATGAATGGTTGGTTATGCCTTTTGGCTTATCAAATGCCCCATCTACCTTCATGCGCCTCATGAACCATATCTTGAGATCTCTCATTGGGAAAAGTGTCGTTGTTTACTTTGATGACATCCTTGTCTATAGCAAGTCACTAGAGGAGCATGTTACTCATGTTAAGGAGGTCCTTCAAATCCTTCGTCATGAAAAGCTATATGCTAATCTCCCTAAGTGTACCTTTGCAAAAGACAAACTAATTTTCCTTGGATTTGTTATGTCTTCTAATGGCATTGAAGTGGATGTCTCAAAAGTTAAGGACATACGAGATTGGCCCATCCCTACCAATCTTAGTGAACTTCGTAGTTTTCATGGGTTGGCCGGCTTTTACCGTCGCTTTGTGAAAGACTTTTCTACCATTGCTTGCCCCCTCAACGAATTGACCAAGAAAGATGTCACATTCGTTTGGGGCAAAGCACAACAAAAGGCTTTTGATGAGCTCAAAAAGAGGCTCACCGAAGCACCACTTCTTGCATTACCGGATTTCACAAAAACGTTTGAGATTGAATGTGACGCTAGTGGTATTGGCATTGGAGGCGTCCTTATGCAAAATGGGCATCCTATTGCATACCATAGTGAGAAACTTGATGGCGCACGCCTCAACTATCCAATTTATGACAAATAGATTTTTGCTTGGTTCGTGTCCTTCAAGTGTGGCAACACTACCTTTGGCCCAAATAATTTATCATCCATTCCGACCATGAGTCTTTGAAATATCTTAAGGGTCAAGCCAATTTGAGTAAAAGGCACACCAAATGGGTTGAGTTCATGGAATCTTTTCCTTACATTGTCAAGTACAAGAAGGGCAAAGAAAATGTAGTAGCGGACGCCTTGTATCGCAAAAACACAAACCTTCTTACGCGACTCGAAGTAAATGTCTTGGGTCTTGATGACATCAAATCTTTGTACGCGTCCGACCCATTCTTTGGATCAATTTTTGCAAAGTGTTCAATAGACAAAGGGGTTGATGATTTCTATTTGCATAAAGGTTTTCTTTTCAAACAAAACAAACTTTGCATTCCGAAGTCGTCTCTCCAAATTTTGCTTCTTCAAGAGTCCCATGGTGGAGGACTTATGGGCCACTTTGGCCGTCACAAGACATATGACATGCTCTCCACTCACTACTATTGGCCAAAGATGAAGCGCGACGTGGAGCGCCACGTCCAATGATGCACTACTTGCGTCCAAGCTAAGTCCAAGTCCAACCCTTTTGGTCTTTATATGCCATTACCTATTCCTCATGCACCTTTGTCGGACATTAGCATGGACTTTGTGTTAGGATTTCCTAGATCTAAACATGGACATGATTCTATATTTGTGGTAGTGGATCGCTTTTCCAAAATGGCACACTTCATTTCGTGCCATAAGACCGATGATGCTTCACATGTAGCAAATTTGTTTTTCAGGGAAATAATTCCGCTACACGGTGTACCAAGAACAATCGTCTCCGATCGCGACGTCAAATTCATGAGCTACTTCTGGAAGACACTCATGGACAAGCTCGGCATCAAGCTCCTCTTATCGTCCGCCTAGCATCCTCAAACCGATGGACAAACCGAGGTCGTCAATCGAAGCCTTGGCACACTTCTACATGTGTTGATAAAGAAGAACCTTAAAGATTGGGAGGAATGTCTCCCTCATGCCGAGTTCGCCTACAACCGCGCCAAACACTCCACCACCATGAGGAGCCCGTTCATGATCATATATGGATTCGAGCCTCTCACCGCGCTCGATATCCTTCCCCTTCACCTTCATGAACGCACCAATATGGACGTTGACAAGCATGCCCAAACAATGAAGAAACTTCGTGAAGACACAAGAGCTACGGTCGAGCAACAAGTACTTCGCCAAGCATCAAGGCTGAACAAGAACAAGAAGGAGCTAATCTTTGAAGAAGGCGACCTTGTGTGGATACACTTGAGCAAAGACCGCTTTCCCAATGATCGTGACTCCAAGCTCAAACCAAGGGGATATGGCCCCTTCAAGGTCCTCAAAAGAATCAACAACAATGCATACGTCATCGACATACCAACCTCCAAGTACCTAGTGAGCAATACGTTCAACGTCAAGGACCTATCACTATACCATGGAGAGAATCAAGATGTAAACCATGAAGAGTCGAGGACAACTCTTTCCCAAGGGGGGGAGCTGATGCAGCCCGTCCTACGGACGCACCTCCATCTACAACACCTAGTCCCCCAAGTGGACCAATGACTCGCGCCCGAGCCAAGCTCCTACAAGCTAAGGTTAACTCGCTCCTTTCCTCATGTGATTTTGGTCTACCTTTGGATGGCTTGATACTTCATGCAACTACGTTGTGTATCCTCTGCTATGAACCAACATCACCACACCAAGCCCCCAAGGAAGAAGGAACAGGAGAAGACGCCGCTGGAGCACTGCACACCGGAATCTCCGGTGTACACCGGAGTCTCCGGTCCTGTACACCGGAGTCTCCGGACCATCCTCCGGTCCGGCCCCAGGAACCAAGTCGGGGACAGTCGGTATACCCCTCCGGAGACGGGTCCGGAGATTGACCGGAGTCTCCGGCCCAGACCGGAGTCTCCGGACCCAACACCGGAGTCCGGCCTGCTCGACGCCAGGCATGTCAAGGCCTTTTGGGCCTGGCCCATGTAACCCCCAGTTTCGCCCCAACTTCCAGTTTTACCCCTAAACTACCCTTGTTTAAGTGGCTGGCCTGTATAAAGCCCCACCCCTCTATAGTAAACCCCGGACTTGGATAATTGTAGTTGAAGACACCCCTTGAGGATCTATCAACTATTTGTCTCATGCTCCTTGACAAGGAGCACCAAATTATCCACAAACCTCTTGGATTTTGCCTCGTGCGTTCAATTTGTACAAGTCCTTGGGATCTCGGTGTCTCGTGCCCAAGTAGTCAAGATCTCATCAAGCCTCTCACCCCCGTTGTTGGCCGTGGGAGAGTGTCGTGCCCAACGCCGATCCTAGGGATTGTGTTGGACCGGTTGCCACTGGCGTGAGCTATCGGTTTGTATCGTGTTTTCGTGTGTGTGTGTTCATCGAGTTCTTCGTGTGTGTGTTCGTGGATTTCATCCCCTCCCTCCTTCCACCGCTTTCCCCTCAATTCCCACGGAATTCGTGAAAGGTCGGGCCACCCCAAGGGGTCACCCCTAACACTGTCAGTGATGATTCACTGCACTGGTGTTTACTGGCTTGTATGTTTATCTTATAGCCTAAAATTATTCAATAGAATCTTATGATTCTTTGAGAAGAAATGTGGATATTGAATGATCTCTAATTGGTCTCACGGAAATGATGTATATTGGTCTGCTATTTTATTCCTGTAAGCTAGGCTATCATGTTGGCTTAGCTGTAAGATCATTTCTTGTGAAACCATCCTGGAATGGTACACAAGTTCATCTGGTTGTTGGCTTTACTTATAGTCAGTACCTGAGACTTGTTAGATGCTTAATAAAGTGAAAACTCCCTTGCTGTTTATGCCTATGATGTTGGTCTGAGGCTCTAGGATTTTAAGTCCTAGTTAGTGGAGCAAATGGTTTGTTTGTAACTTGCAAGATTAGAGGTGATACTCCCTCTAGGAGATATGCCTTGGTCTGATAAGAAAAAATGAGGAATTATTTAAGTTGCATGTGCTAACACCAAACTCTGTGAGGCTGGTCTGAGAGATTGGTGCTTTTGGCTTAGTTTGATTTTTGATCTTTATACTTAAAATCTCTAGGATAGATTCACCTCACTTGGGTGGTTATTGAGAGATTGTTTCATAAAACAACACATGCTTCTGTCTAGATAATATGATTAGATCATGTGATGGTTTTATGATACTCACCACAAAAACTGATGATTATGGAATTGGGTGGTGATGTTGATCTTGCTGATTGGATCCTGTCCTTCACCTCTGATGTTGTTCCTGTTTTCCTGAGCTCATGTGCTTGACCTTGAGCTAGCCTGCTCCTCCTAGCTCCTAGACTTGTCCTTGATCTAGCTCTCCACCTCCTGGTCATGTTGGCTTGACCTTGTTCTTGCTATCCACCTGATTTACCCTCTCCCTATGTCACCATCTTGATGAGATGATCAAGGGTGTGGTTGGTGTGATCTGGTTTGGTTTGGTTTGGCTGCTGAGATTGATGTGTATGAACAAGAAATGGTGTCGGGGTGCTTCCCACGGCTGTACTGAGCAATTTTGTTTGTATGGCTTGTTGTTGCTGTGCTGACAGCACACACCATGCATTTAGGTGTGTGTGCTGCCTGTGTGCTTGCTGCACCTTGCGGATATGCTCAGGGAATAAAAGTTACCTTTTATCTGATTACACTTACTTGTCTGGTGAAACTTGTCCCTTCTTGCTGTTTGGAGTTATTTGACTTATGGCTTAAAAATGATGAAAGATTTAGTTCTTTCATATTGGTGAAACTTGCCCCTTAAAGTTTACTCTATGATGTAAAGTTTGAACAGTGCAACTCACTGTCAATACTGAGAGTAACATATTTTAATCCTTAATTTTCTTTCTTTTAGTTTGTGTTTTGTTTTGCAGGTACAAGACTTGAAGAATCAAGACTTAGATTAGGTTTTCTTTTTCTTATAAAATTTTCCCTTTTAATATTTATTTTATTCTTTTGTAATCTTTATTTTATTCTTTTGTAATAAAGATTGTAATATTACTCAATATATAGATTTTTTATTTCATTTACTATTGTAAAGATTCTTGAATAATTTCATAAGTTACATTTTGTAACTTATTTATTGAATAAAGTTATGTAATGAAATTTCATTCTTTAGTTTAGTTTATTTTATTTAAAGTTTGAGTTACTAATTGTTAACTTTTGATTAAATCAAATTACTCAAACATAGTTCTAAATCCTTTTAAATTATAAATCCAATACTCAAGTTTGAATTCAAATTTCATTTCCCAAATCACACTAATCCACAAAGATCATATCAAAGTTTATAACGATCATTCTCCAAGGCTATTCCTAATCTTAAAGAGTGAAAGAAACTTTGATCACATTAGATTTTATTTGGCGGAAAATTTGCCCACATTTTAACAGATGAATGCATGCAATTTCACAGATTCCTAAATCTACCCTTCGTTGGTTCCTAAATGTTGGGATGTTACATATGGCTAGTCTAGGAAATACCGAAAATCCTAGTGAATGCACTGTTACACCTGTTAGCTCACCTGAGACTAGTGGGAGTTATGATATTAATGATGGTTACATTGAGTTCACTGATCAATTTGTTGAAGAGTTCCGAAACACATATGGTACTAGTGCTATGAAGAGTCTCCTTGCTAGACGTACTATTATGCCTAAGTTGTCCTATGATCCTAAGTTTGCCACTTCTCCCATAGATATTAAAGATAAAGATTATGATTTCTCTCTTGATTTATCTTATTTAGATATTGTTGAGAAAGAACCTTTTTGTGGGACTGAAAATGAGAGTGTTGTGGCTCATATGAATGAGACTTCTACTATGAGTGCTTTATTCTCTGATGATTTTAAGATGCGCTAGTACTTTGTTGCTAAGATCTTCCCCTTTTCACTAAGGAGAAGCTATGGCTTGGTTTAATAGATTACCTCATGGTTCCATTGATAGCCCTGATTGCTTGATTGCTTCTTTCTTCCATAAATATTTTCCTCCCAGTGCTAGACATGCTGCTTTGCAGAGACTTTTTGATTTTAAACACGAAGAAGAAGAGAAATTGCCTGAGTCATGGACAAGGTTCTGTGCCTTGATTCATGCACATCCTGGATGTCCATTACCTAAGAATGAGCTTCTTGATATTTATTATAATGGACTAACTGATGATTCTAGGACCTACCTAGATAGCTTTGCTGATTGTGTTTTCACGAAAAGGACTCCTATAGATGCTGAAGAATTAATGACCAAGATAAGAAAGAATTATGATGATTGGACTTCAACTGAGTTGAATACACCTGAGCCTATTACTCCTAAACCAGTTATTCCTGAACCAGTTCCAACACCAACAACAAATAAGAGGGGAGTTATTGCATTAAATGATGAAGTGATGAAGGAAGCTAAGAAGTGTCTAAAGGAGAAAGGTATTAGAGCTAAAGATGTGAAGAATCTACCTCCTATAGAAGAATTATGTAAGCCAATCCCCACTCATGTACTATTGAGGTACACTCTCTCCAATTTAATGAAGGTGATATTCCTTATGGTAAGCCTCCTGATCAATCCTTAGAGGAACTTGACACATTTATTGTTAAATAAGGTAATTTTAATAAACAAGTTCATAATCATTTATTGGAAAACTCTAGAGCTATCCATGAGTTGAAAGATATTGTGGAAATAACTTCTAATGATATTAAAATGCTTTGTAAACATTTTCAAATGGTTCAAACTCAACTTGATAAACTTGCTAAGGTACAAAAGGATATGCTAGTTAATGCTTTAGGAAATAAACATGCTTATGGAATTAGAACTAGGAGTGGTGCAGCTAGTCAAGATCTTTTATATCCTGAAGGACACCCTAAAAGAATAGAGCAGGATTCTCAACAAGGTGAAGATAGTGGTAGTCCTCGCAAGAGAAAGAAAAGAAACATAAAATAGTTGAGGAACCACTTGAACCTGTTGTAGATCCTAATAGTATATCTGTCTCTGATGCTGAAACTGGGAGTGGTAATGATAATAATGAGTCTCCTGATAAGGAGAAAGGTGAGGAAGAACCTAAAAAACACACTAAGAACACTAGGTACACAAAGGAAGATTTTATTACTAATAAACATGGTAAAGAGAGAGAACATTAGGTGCAGAAACCTATGCCTTTTCCAGGTAAGAAACACAAGTCAAAGGAGGAAGAACACTACAACAAGTTTTGTGAGTGGATGAAACCTTTATTCTTGCAAATTCCTTTGACTGATGCTATTAAGTTGCCTCCTTATTCAAAGTATATGGAGTATATTGTCTCTAATAAAAGGAAGATTCCTAATGAGGAAATTTATACTTTGCTTGCTAATTACTCCTTCAATGGTAAGGTTCCAAAGAAACTTGGTGATCCAGGTATACCAACTATTCCTTGCTCCATTAAGAATAATTATGTTAGAACTGCTTTATGTGATTTGGGAGCTGGAGTTAGTGTTATGCCTTTTTCTCTCTATAAGAAACTCCAGCTAGAAAAGTTGATACCAACTGATATTTCTTTGCAAATGGCTGATAAGTGAACTACTGTCCCTGTTGGTATATGTGAGGATGTTCCTGTTCAAGTTGCTCATAATTGCATGGTGTTAACTGATTTTGTTGTGCTTGAAATGCGTGAAGATGATAATATGTTTATTATTCTTAGGAGACCTTTTCTTAATACTGCAGGTGTTGTCATCAATTGTAATCAAGGAAAAGTAACATTCAATATTAATGACAAAGAGCATACTGTTTATTTCCCCAAGAAGGTTGTTAAGAGCTATTGCCTGAATTCTATTGAAAATATTGAGGGTGTCAAGGTTGGAGAAATATATTGTCCCATTCCACAAGAAAATTTTGAAACTATTATGATTGGGACCATTGCTATCAAGTATGAGGTAACATAATCACCTTGTGGAATGCAAAGTTTTGTTTCATATAAGATTGTTTTGGTAACAAGACTTGATCAACCTTGTTAACAAAAGGATTTTAATGAACAAAATAATGTTTCCACTGTGGTTATACTTGCTTTCTTTTTCCTTTCTCCTTCCTAGTCTTTGCTTTAGCTTTAGTGTTGCTAGTTGTTTGCTTGTTTGAGTTCCTTAGAGCTCCTGTAGTTTGGCTTTTGGTTGGCTTTTGCTTCTTCTGAAAAAACTGTTTCTGCGAGAAAATCAATTTTCATACCCCGTATATTGGCCAAAAATAAAGTTTCACGAAAAATCCCAGAAAATTCAAAATAATTTTTTCCTCGAAAAAAGGGGAAGAGAGGCACCAGAGGTGACCCAAGGGGCCACCCCAGGCCACCACACCTTAGGTAGGCGCGGGCCCACCACTGGTGGCGCCTAGGGGGGTCTGGCCCACCTGGGCCCCTCTAGGCTGCCTACTCAAAGCCACCTTCTTTCTATCTCCTAAAAAACACCGAAAAACTTGCTCAAGCTCGAGTTCTTGCTGTTCTTGCTCACGATTTTCTATCTCCTTGTTCAGCCCATCTCAAGTGCTAATTTTTGGATGGATTGCTCCTTAGTATGTGCCTCCTCCACTTGTCCAATTAGATTTGTGATTGGTAGATTGTATCTCGAGTATTTTGCTGCTATAGGTGACAGGTTGTTTGAGCTTGCATGCTTGTTGTATGCTTCTAAACTTTGTTTTGATGCATGTGTAGTCCTCTAGCAAGTTCCTATAGTAGTTACTCATCATTTATCAACTTAGAAATCACTTGGTTTTATGGTTGCTTAAAATTTTAGAATAGTGAAGTCATGGACCACCACACCTTTGGTGACATATTTGAGAGTGATGCACCTAGAAGGGCAAGGCTTACAAGGTCATCCACCAGTTCTAGACCCTCATACAATGAGGATCTCATCACTCCGCGGTTTGGTGATGAGGGAGATGAAGGGGATGCGCACCCCTCCGCCTTTCCTTGTCAAACTTTCTTGCGAGCTACTGGGATTCTTAACGATTTCATGGCTTTGATTAAGAGGGCTGGTCTAAAGTTTCATGTAGGATGAGAGTGCACAATATGCTTTACTTACTAAAACATTTGTGGAGAGTTTCTCCTTTACCAATAGTTAGTTCAATCCTTCTATGTCTTTCAGACTTTATGGCAGGGCTCATTCTATGACATTGAAGAAATTTTGCAAGGCCCTAGGACTTGGTACAACTGGGTCATCAAAGAAGATTACAGCTCTACCCGATGATTTGCTAGAGCTATGCCGGGGAATAACTAATGATGATGACCGCAGAGCTCAACGAGGGAAGATAAAGAATATTCAACTTCCAGCCGTCAGGTACTTTGCCTACTATCTTACCACCAGTGTTCTTGGTAGGGAGAACACTAGTAATATATCCAACTATCAATTGGCCTTCTTAGTCGTTGCGCTCTACGGTGAGGATAAGTATAATCTTGGTTCCCTCATTGCTCGTCGTTTAGCTGCTAAGGGACCCATTTATGGGGGAATTATTGCTACTCGTATTGCTGCTATGTTGGACATTGTTGTTTATCCCCATGATACAGTTTTGGCTCCTCAGAGACTTGATCTTGCTGCCATGAAGGCGCACCACTTTGTCACCTCTAGCTCTACTCTTGAGAACTTGGTTTATATAATGTTGTTTACTGACGTGGAAGAGAGAGAGAGAGATCCCTCTACCCCAAACCACTTTGTTCAGTATTTCTCAGGGACCTTGGTCACGCACGAAGGCGGAGATGGATGACAAGCTGCGCTCTCTCAACTTCCACGGGCACTATCAGGGGGGAGCGCCCGCATATGACCCCGTTGTACACTACACAGGGGAGGCCTCGAGCTCGTACCAGGACGAGGGAGCGACATACTATGGATGTGCATCTACTTGGACACCATGGGATTGAGCCCCACTTAGGCCAAAAGCCTAAGCTTGGGCGGAGGTACTCCGACATCACACTCATCTATATATCATGTTCGATCGGTTCATTGTATATCCATTGTTTCGCTTTCTTTTTGGTTCTTGTTGCTTCTTTCTCAAAAACACAAAAATACCAAAAATATTTTTGTTGTTTCTCTTGGTTTGTTTCTTTGTTTCTTTGCTTTGGTTTGCTTTAAAAGAAAAAAATCAAAAAGATTTTGCTTTGTTTTTGTTTGGTTTTCCTTTGTTTGCTTGTTTCTATAAAATCGAAAACACCAAAAATATTTGTTGTTCTTCTTTGGTTTTGTGAGTTCTTTGCAGGGTTCAGTCGTCCTCAGTGGTTTTGGTTTCATGTTAATTATTCAAGTCACACAAGTCAAGGGCAAAAATGAAGATTAAGACAACTCGAGGTGTGGTAAGAGGCTGGTAACGAACTCTATTTGTTTCATTTTTGTACATATACTCATCATTGTGAGCATGCTTAGCCTGTTTGTGTAAGGTCTATGTCATTATGGATGCTTAGTAGTTCTTGCTTGTCTATGATTAGCTCCAGCTTGCTAATAGTTTGTAGCATGTCATATGAATGTTTGCTTGCATTGTTTTATTCATACTTTGGTATGACATTGTGGTATCCTCCTCTGACTGTTCATGTGAATCGACTTGGCACATGCTCATGCATGCATATGACTAATCAATAGTCAGTAAGCCTCGATGATTTATTTTGCCTTAGAGTTCTTGTATCACTTTCATGCCATAATTAGTCCTGTTTTATTGCAAGCATGATTATGACAATTATTGCTCTCTCGTTTGTTGCTCCCTCTCTATTGCTAGCCTTCACTTGCACTGAGTATGTGCTCTACCTGTGTGTAACTACCTCGGTGAATTACGCTCCTAGATACAAGCCTGGATGAGCGGTAGTGGTTGAAATAGTACGGTGGGGCCCCAAAAGCCACTCACGGGTAGACCTTTCGGCCGTCCCAACCACTTCCAACTCAACGGGACCTGTACGGGCGGCGTAATCGGCAGGCGAAGGGATCAACTACACACACAAATGAGTATGTATGCAAGCCACCATACAAGAGTACATCAGAGCCATACCATCTAGAAAGAAAGGAAATATAGCAACGCCATACGGCAAGATTCAAATATCCTGGATAAATCTATAGTTTAGGATAACTCCTCATACAACACACATCAGAGTACCAAGCGGAAGCGGCAAAACAAGTCCGAGTACGGATAAGAAGCAAATCGGCATAAGATGCCATGGAAATAAGCACATCCCGCCCACAGATCTCACGGATCCCCGTTCCCGGAATCTCTACACCGAACGATCGTTGCCCACATCATCAGCCTCTTCAACCCAGTATCCGTCCTGCGAGGGTACCTGTTCATATGAACCAATAATTTATCGTGTGAGACCCTAAGGGTACTCAGCAAGTCTTTATGCCTCTAAAGGGGACACAACCTGGGGTGACGCAATTGCAGCGAAAGATAAACCCTAGCAGTTCTACAGATAAACGCTAACCATCCGCCTAACCAGTGATAGACGGATGTCCGTGAATTAATGGCAACAGTTATAACAGTAATTTCATCCGATCCATCCTCCTCCTCGCTTACCAACGAGGAAGCGGACGAACAACCCCCCATCCGTTGGCAATTTTATTAACCATTCCATGAGTGTTGCACTATTTACTAGTCAGTTGTTTAGTCAAGTTAAAAGCGGTACTTTAGTTATGCTTGTCTATGATCGAGAAACTGTGCTCCAAGTCGTCCATAACCGCGGACACGGCTTTCAGAAAGTTTTACCCGGCCGGGGTGCACCAATAGCAACACACACTCGATCAACCTCGGAAAAACCAAATCAAAACCCAACGAGGCTTTCACGACAAAGCAATCACAGGATTCAGAAATATTTCAGGGGGCCACCCCTTGGAGTACACCCGCAACGAAGTAAGCAAGCTCCGAGACGGACTCAAGGTTTGCGTCAGTGGCTGTAAACGACAGCAGATCCCCAAACGGGGACTGTCGATACCGCGAAAACACTCCGCTACCAAAACAGTACAGCGTGCTCCTCACACAATCGTAAATAAAGCAGTAAGGCATGGCATAAGTACAGGATAGTAAATAAAGCCTCAAACTAGTTTGTGGCCCCAAGAAATAAGACTGAATCAAGCTCTAGCTCAGGGGGGTCCCATATACCTCCCGGATGTGGATAGCGCGATAAATCAAGGAACAGGTATCAAGTACTCGGGGTCCTACGGGACACAAGTGAGCAGGAAAACCAAATAGCAGATATTGCTCACCGGTGCCACTTTCATTAGTTATCCCATTACTACTCAGGTTAAGTTGTTTAGGTACCTCGTCATCCATCAGACACTCACAAACCCTACACATGCTGTTCTACGACTCGCATGGCTCAAACAACTCCTGTAGTAATGGCTCATGGGATGGAGGAACAAGCTTGGTGGGGTTTAAAGTAAAGGCTATGCAATACTTGGGATTCAATTTAATGCAATCGCGACTCAATGATGCAAGAATGAGATAGAGGCAATAGGTACTGTATGTATGCAAGCATGTGGTAGTGCTTGCCTGGCAGTTCAGTGGAAGCGAGAGACGGATCTGGGTAGTGCTCCTAGTTCTCTTGATATATCCCCTGCTCAGTGTCTATCCGAGAAAAACCAAACAAACAAGGCCAACATGAATATAGAGCACAAGCATATGAATAAGATGCGTCAAACAAACAATCATGCCATGATGAATGATGCACAATTTACATGGCAATAAAGTAACATGGCATGGGTGAGATGTAGGATACAAGGAATAAGCATTTTATGGGGTTTTGGTCCCATTTTATTGTCATATTAGTTGCTGTTTGCATTATATTTATATGATGCATGCTTCAATTCATATCATGGAATGCATAAACAGAAAGGTCTCGTCGAGCTGATCATTTTAGACATATCATTTGTCAAAATCGGAGTTATAAAACAAAAGTTATTAATTATTTAAGTTCCAGTGGCATTTGTTGTAATTTAGCTCAACTTGGAATTTATAATGTTCAAAAGGTAATTTAAATAGCATATTTGAAATCCTCACATTTTTCTGATCTCAAAACATATATTATTTGCATTATTTGGATTTGTAGTTTAAAAGATATTTTAAAACAAAATTAAATTTGAATTTGAATTAATTTTGCAAATGTTTGAATTTAAACAGATATGCAGAAATACTTTTCGTACCTAAGCTAAGCTAGCCACAGACACTGCCCAGGGGGACCGGCGCTGACTGGACAGACACACGCGCAGACGACGTTTTGCACCGCGGGTTGAGCTAGACCTAGAGGCCGACAGGTGGGGCCATCGACCTCGCAGGCCCACGTGACAGCGGGCGTACCCGGGGGTGCCACGCGGCGCAGCGAGGGAGCGCGGGTTGAGTGCATACTTCTACGGGGGTGTGTTTTGCAAAACGACCAGAGAGGCCGACGGGTGGGCTCGTTGTACCGCGGGTTTAAGCATAAAAACTAGGGAGGGTTTTCTGCAAAACGGCATAGCCGTACTGTTCCTCTTCTCCTCTGCGGACAGTTCGGTCCGTGCGCGACAGAGGACAGGCGCCGCGGCGGGGCTCGAACCCGGGACGTGCGGGCGCGCGCTGGGGGTGCGCACCAGTGCGGCTAGGTGCGGTTGGTGTCAGGGAGGTGGGCGATGCCTAGTTACGGTGTTTGCGACTTGGGAGCGAGCAGAAACGAGCGCGACGCCGGCGCACAGAGGCCGTTCGACGATTTGCCCGGCGAGCACCGGCGACGGCGGCGAAGCGGACCGTGTCTAGGGGGTACAGGGGCTCACCGAGAGGTTGATGGTGGAGTTAGATCGGGTCGGCGAGCAGCAGGGCGACGGTGATGCAGCGGCCCAGCGAGCTAGGGTTTCCGGTGGGCGTCCCGGCGTGCAGCAGCGGTGCAGGCCTTCTCCTCCTCGTTGGCGCGGTCCAGGTGAAGCAGTAGGGTACTCCAAGTGTCCTCGATCTCCTCCACGACGTGCTCGCAAGCCGGATCGACGAGGAGCAGGAGGGGTAGACGTGGTGCTTGCGGTGGCCGGCGAGCTGGGACGGTGGTAAGGGACGGCAGGGCGAGGGGAGCGTCCTGGGATGGATCTGGGGAGGCAGAGGAGGCGGTGGGGTGGATAGGACCGAAGGGGGGAAGAGGGTGGCGTGTTGGAGAGGGGAGGTGGCTTCGGCCACCTTTATCCTCTCCACTCACGTGCACGGCTTGGGGCAGGGCAGGCACGGCTGGGGAGGCTTCCAGGTGGGGTAGGGTGAGGCCAGAGAGGTGGGCAGGGTAGGCAGGTATGGAGGGGGGCCCCTAGGGCAGGGAGAGAAGAGAGGAAGAGGGGCCGGCTCGGCTAGGGTTTAGGAGGGGCTAGGGTTAGATGGGAGGTGGTGGCTCGGGTGGGGCCTGCATGGAAGAGAGGGGAGAGCTAGGGTGTAGCTAGATGGGGTTCGGTCTAGAATTAGGTGGGATTAAGGAGAGAGGGGTGGATTAGGGTTTCTAGCTAGGATGGTTATGGCCATGGTGAGAGAGGGAGCTAGGTAGAGGATAGAGAGAAGGGGGTGCAAGCTAGGGTTTTTGGAATCATGCATGCTCCATTCCAAGAACAAGCAAGATCAAAGAAAAGAGGTAGGGAGAAGGATGGGGTTTAAACTTATGCTCTCACATGATCACATGTGTAAGCATGGAGCATGGTGATGAGGGTTTAGCTATAGGGGATAGAGGTAGATGATATGGTGAAGAAACTACAAGCCCAAAACAAGGTTTAAACAAAGGAGAGATGATCCATGCAAGCAAAACCAAATGACATTCAAAAGTCAAGAAAAGGGTGGCACTTGCATGGCCCATGCAAACAATAATTGCCATGTAGCTATATTGTGAAAACAACACAAAATCATGTGGCATTGTTCCTTGCATTCCCAAAAGGTGGGCAAAGGCCAAGCATAAGATTATGGGTGGAATCCAACCAACCAACATGAGCTAGAGGTAAACTCAAATAAAATGCCAAGCTCATATTAATTGGATGGTGGAATTATAAGGTGGTGAAAGAAAGGTGGTGGAGTTATTAAGAGATATGCCCCCAAATCAACTTGGGCATTTAACAATTTATCAAGAACCAAATACAATATCAAGAAGCAACTACAATTAATAATGCACATGAGATAAGAACCAAACAAGAAGGGGTTTTATATGATGCTCAAATGCAAGGTGGCATGATGACATGAGCAGGATATGATGATGATGCAACAATTATATATTGGAAGTGGCCCCTTTTTATTACTAGGACAAGTAGCATTACAGGTGTTAGACAACTGGGATGCTACACTGTGCTTCCAACTCCCCAAAACCAATATTGCTAGTTGTGTCCATCATACCTACCTATTAGCATCATTTGCCATTTCAGAGCATATTCCATATGTCGTGTTTTCTTCCAAAATAAAATGTTTGTCTGTTTTGAGAAAGTTAGTTAGTAAATCTCTCACGAACTTGATGGCACACTTTATTCCTTGCGCTTAATAATTCTGAACCATTGTGACTAGTCCATGAAAGTTATATGATTGCTTATTATATACTGGGAGTCAGCAGAACCGTGTTGTCATGGGGAACGCTTTCAACACTTTTTGTATATCTCATCGAGTTGATTCCTTGCTCTTTTGTTTATGGATGTCGACGATGTGAAATAAAACGGGAAGTTGTTAGTTCATGGAGTTTATCATTGTGTTAGATAAACGCCTGGGCCGCTAGCCTAAGCCATGCTTAATCATGGTGGGAACTTTCAGCAACACTATAATGAGCATCTATGAAGCGTCCTCAATAAAAAGATATGCATATGGTAAATAAAAAGATTGTTGAGATGCTCATTGTCTGCTTGCCTTGTCATTTTGGTTATGGGAAAGCTCCTGTACCATGTGCAAGGGGTACCCCGTTGGCGGTTCTCGATGATATGCATGTATTTACAATGACAAGAACTTTCAGGTGACCAAAGTTGAGTAGCATGCGGAGCGACCCTCGTACTCAAGGGACTTGGAATTTTCAGTCTATGGTCTGTCAAGCATATGATTCAAAGTGGACCTCACTTTCACCTTAACCACATGAAGATGCCTATGACAGGGGCAATGAGAGCTCAAAGCTAATGAGTACCTTCCTTTCAGCATTGGGAAGCCTTTCAAACCCTCACAAAACCGTTTTCACAACTTTCCATGAGCACCTTCTTGAGAGCATAGTTGTCATTCTTGTGTTTGTTCCAAAACTTGGTTAATTATGTCATGACTTTGATGCTTGTATCTCTGATATCTTTATCTCTAGTCTTCATATGAACTTCAGAGGTGCCTCAGCATTTATATTGTGCTCTTCAAACAAAGGCAAGCGAGATACCACTCTATCATACCTTATTATGAGCATTGCAATGTTGCTTGTGTTTATGTTTCATGCTACTAATTATTATTGAGTTGGTGTCTCTTCATAGCTTGCAATGACTATTGAGTAGACTTAGTTGCATACTCCTTATTATGAATTGTCTAAGCATCTACTCCTGTGCTGAGAATATATACATCATATGAAGTAAAGTGTTCGTGAAAGTTCTTTTATCACACTTAGTTTTCAACTGAATTGCTTGAGGACAAGCAATAAGCTAAGCTTGGGGGAGTTGATACGTCCAAAACGTATCTACTTTCTCAAACTCTTTGTTATTGTTTCTTCCCTAAACTTGTGTGATTTTCATACAACTAACACAGACTAACGCTCTTTTCAGCAGAATTACCTTGGTGTCTTGTTTTTGTGCAGAAAATGAACTATCATGAAAAATCCCGGAAAATATGCCAAAAACTATTTCTCACCAGAAGATCCACGGAGCCAGAAGGGGAGACAGAGGGGAGGCCTGGGGGGCCCAGACCCACCCCAGGCGCGGGCTCACTGACCCCGCGCCTAGGGGAGGTCTGGCCACCCCAGGCAGCTCCTCGGCCTCCCTCCGCACCTATAAGTTGCCTTCTGACCTAAAAATAGAGGGGCGGTTCGATAGTTTTCCGGAAAGAGTTCCGCTCCGCCGCCGCCACCAGAAACCAAGATTCGGATCCAGAAACTCTGTTCTAGCACCCTGCCGGGGCGGGGAATTTGGAGAGGATCATCACCAACGCATCTCCACCAACCACCGATGTTTCCCTCATCCATGAGTGAGTAATCCCCCGTTGTAGGCTTGGGGATGGTAGGGATTGGATGAGTTCTATCATGTAATCGAATAAGATCTGTTAGGTCATAGTGCCTAGTATCTCTATTAGTGCTACTTGACTTTGTTGCAACTTGTTGTGCTTAATGCTTGTCACTATGGCCCGAGTGCCATGATCTCAGGTCTGAACTTATTATTGAATCATTATGATAGTATTGTTTGTGATCTTATCTGCAAGTTGTGTACACATATCATTGTCCGGATCCAAAGGCCCCAAAGTGACAATAATTGGGAAAACCGGAGGGGATGGCTGTGGTGTGAGGATCACATGTGTTCATGGAGTGTTAATGCTTTGCTTTGGTGCTCTATTAAAAGGAGCACCTTAATTGCCAGTAGTTCCCTAGAGGCCCCGCTGCCACGGGTTGGCTAGATAGAAGATGTTGTGCAAGTTCTCACTGCGAGCACGCATGACTATATATGGAGCACATGCCTAGGATTCTTTAGTACTTGGATGCTTGTTATTATTTATCTGTAATGCCCTATATCTTGAAGTTACATGTTTAGACTTGTCCATGCAACGCCGTCCATCCATCCATATGCCTACCGCACTCGAATCCTACTATTACCGTTATTGTTACTATTGCTACTGTTGTTGTTGTTGTTACTGCTGCTGTTGCTTTGCTGTTGCCACTACAAAACTGTTGCTACTGATAAAATTCTGTGAGCAAGAACTATTTCCAGGTGCAGTTGAACTGACAACTCAGTTGTTAAGGCTTGCAAGTATTCTTTGGCTCCCCTTGTGTCGAATCAATAAATTGGGTAATACTACCCGTGAAGACTATTGCGATCCCCTATACTTGTGGGTCATCAACAGGCCTGAGCAAGGCATAACAATGCAATACTAGACATCATGATCCTATGAGATTCGATTGGGCAATACAACAAGATACATAGACCGCCATCCAACTTCATCTATGACTAGAAGTCCACCTTTGGGTTATCATCCGAACCCCCTCTAGTATTAAATTGCAAGCAACAGACAACTGCTTTAAGCAAAGTGTGTAAGGTAAACAATCCACTTGTTCTATGAACAAGAGACTGTTGTTTTCTCCCTAGTAGCAATAGCACATCTACAACGTTAGAGATTTATGCCACTTACCTTAGATTAAATAGAGTCATGAACCCACTATCGAGCATAAATACCCCCTCTTGGAGTCACTAGCAACTACTTGGCCAAGATAGCTACTAACAATGGAGAGCATGCAAGATCACAAACAACACAGACATGATAGAATCAATAAGACAAAACCATTAATCAATCTGACATAGTAATGTCAATATCCATCGGATCCCCGCAAACACAACATGCATGATTACAAATAGATGAGATCTTGATCATGAATGGAGCTCACAGGATCTAGACATGAAAGCACAAAGGAGAAGATACAACCATCTAGCTACTACATGGACCCGTAGTCCAAGGTGGAACTACTCACGCTTCATATCGGAGGCTGGCATGATTAAGAAGAAGGCCTCCGGGATGATCTCCCCTCCGGCAGGGTTCTGGGAAGAGCTTCAGATCCCCCGATCTAGGGACGATGGTGGCGGCGGCTACAGACGGTTTCGTGGAATTTTGATCGGGTACTTAGGGTTTAGGTATCGGGGGCTTCTTATAGGCGAAGACGGAGGCCGAGGCGGTGCCCGAGGCGGCTGCACCCCCCAGGCGCGGGGTGAGCCCACCCGCGCGGCCAGGTGGTGTGGCCCCCTCGAGGCACTCCTCCGTCTCGTCATCTGGCTCTGTGTTCCCCACGGTAAAATATTGACTTTGGATTTTGTCCTGTCCAATTCCGAGAATATTGATTTTCTGCCTTTCTGGAACCAAAAAAAAGAAAACAGGCAACTGGCACTGTAGCATCTTGTTAATAGGTTAGTACCATAAAACATATAAAAACACCTCAAAGTGTAGACAAAGCAAAGCAAAGTAGATAATAAACAAGCATGGAACATCAAAAATTAGATATGTTTCCGACGTATCACGGCGCCGCTCTCTATGAGCGAGGTGAGGCGACCGCGTTGCCCGGCGCAGCGCCGGCAGCGAGCCCCTCCCTCTCTCCTGAGCGAGATCCTCACCCTACTTCCTTTCTTCTCTGTCCCGTTCACCACCTTCCCTACACCTCGCGGCGACCACAACGAGTGAGAGAGGAAGAACGGCAGTGCCCCTACCCCCTTGTCGGCGATGCGTCCACCCGAGGGTAGGCACACCACTATCAAGCAGCGCAGTGGCGGGCCCCTCTACCAGCGCGTGGCGGTGTGCAGTGAAGCTTTCTTGGCTTTTTGGTTTTGGGGAGGAAAAACCCAGGGTTTTCCTTTGTGGGATTTCTTTTTCTGTTTCTATGGATTTGGGGCTTTTCCTTTGCAGTTCTTTACCCCGTTAGGGGTTGATTTCTTCTTCCCGATGCCTCAGCTTGCTGATGCGCATCGGGATCGAGAGGAAAGGCGCGGCCTTGCGGCGGCGGACTCTGTAGGTTTAGGGTTTTTGACTTTATTTGCTTTTCTATTTTCTACATGACAACGAACTGCAGAGCCACAGTGGCTCTGATACCATTGATAGGATCGACTATCACTAGATCGGTTCGGTAGATCCATTGCTAGGGATTCGGGTGTTGCTAAAGACAGAGATACGGGGAAGTTTACCTTCTTCGGTGCTAGACCTCGATGAGTCGTTGGCCATCTTGGTCGACGGCGAGAGCAAGGCTAGGATAGCTAAGCGGAGGCGGCAGCGGATTCCCGTTGCTCTTGCTAGGAACCCTAGATCAATAGGGAATATCAGTAGGGGTGATGGCTGACGTGGAGCCTGTTGGGAACCCCAAGAGCAGGGTGTGAAGCAGCACAGCAGCAAGTTTTCCCTCAGTAAGAAACCGAGGTTATCGAACCAGAAGGAGGAAGGAAACATCACACAGGTGTTGCAAGCAACGCGGAGACCTACACAACACAAACTCAAGACTTTTCCCCCAACGAACAGTGAGGTTGTCAAGCTCACCGGTTTGCTGTAACAAAGGATTAAACGTATGGTGTGGAAGGTAATGGTTTGCAGCAAGTAAACAAGTAACAGTGGAAGATGTATCAATGATAAAGATTGGATCGGGGTCCATAGTTCACTAGAGGCGCTCTCCTTAGATAAACAACATGGCATGAAGGGTAAACAAATTACAGCACGACAATTGACTGGAACTGAGCAAGGCATAGCAATGCAATACCAGACAAAAAGATCCTATGAGATTCGATTGGGAAATACAACAATATACATAGACCGCCATCCAACTGCATCTATGACTAAAAGTCCACCTTTCAAGTTATCATCCGAACACCCTCCAGTATTAAGTTGCAAGCAACAGACAACTGCTTTAAGCAAAGTGTGTAAGGTAAACAATCCACTTGTTCCATGAACAAGAGACCGTTGTTTTCTCCCTAGTAGCAACAACACATCTACAACCAAAGAGATTTCGGTCCCTTCCCTTGGAAACTAGAGGCATGAACCCACTATCGAGCATAAATACCCCCTCTTGGAGTCACTAGCAACTACTCGGCCAAGATAGCTACTAACAACGTAGAGCATGCAAGATCACAAACAACACAGACATGATAGAATCATAAAGACAAAACCATTAATCAATCTGACATAGTAATCTCAATATCCATCGGATCCCTGCAAACACAGCATGCATGATTACAAATAGATTAGATCTTGATCATGAACGGAGCTCACAAGATCTATACATGAAAGCACAAGGAGGAGATACAACCATCTAGCTACTACATGGACCCATAGTCCAAGGTGGAACTACTCACGCATCATACCAGAGAGAAGGCCTCCGGGATGATCTCCCCTCTGGCAGGGTGTCGGGAAGAACTTCAAATCCCCCCGATCTAGGGGCGACGGTGGTGGCGGCTAAAGAAGGTTTCGTGGAATATTGATTGGGTACTTAGGGTTTCTGCATCGGGGGCTTCTTATAGGCGAAGAGGCGAGGCTGGGAGGCGGCTAGGGGTCCCACACCCTACCCAGGCACGGGGCAGGGCCCACCCGCGCCTAGGGGGGTCTTGCTGCCCTGGCTCGCGTCTCCGTCTCTTCTTCTGGATTCTTGTCCCCCACGGAAAGTTATTGACTTTGGCTTTTGTCCCGTCCAATTCCTAGAATATTGATTTTCTGCCTTTCTGGAACCAAAAACAGAAGAAAACAGGCAACTGGTACTGTGGCAACTTGTTAATAGGTTAGTTCCAGAAAAGATATAAAAACACCTCAAAGAAAGACAAAGCAAAGCAAAGTAGATACTAAACAAGCATGGAGCATAAAAAATTATAGATATGTTTCCGACGTATCAAGCATCCCCAAGCCTAACTCCTGCTCGTCCCTGAGTAGGTAAGTGATAAAAAGAATAACTTTTTAGGTCACATGCACCATAAAAACCAATATCAAACCATTTGCAAGCATTGAAAGCTCGGATCAAAGAACTCTAAACATGTGCATGAAAGATGGAGTTCTAACAATAGGACATATTAATTATGCATGCACCATGAAAGGCTACAAACAAAGATCATGAATAACATGCATTGAAAAACGTTTGTTTGTTTCACATACAGAAAACATGGCATAGTGGCATTCAGCTTGTCCCTAAAAGAGTAGCAAATAGATGCATAGGACACCTTCAAGGTTCACAAGGCAGACTAGAAACAAATAGCACAAGAACAAGTAATATCACAATATGCATCAATCAATAAGCATTGGGACACTGCACACAGAATGACAACTATGCTCTCTTAATGGTGCCTAAATATAGAAGGTGGAGACTCAAATAATGGTGGAAGAAAGGCCTTTCATAAAGGAAGCAGGGATTTCAAGTTTCAAAAAAGAGCTTCCAAAAGTTATGGTACTTGTTAGCTTTCAGCCCTCATTGCCCCTATCATAAGCATCTTGAAGTGATTAAGGTTAAAGTGAACAAAGATGTGTTGGGAATATGCCCTAGAGGCAATCATGTATGATGATATTTCCCATTGTATTCATAAAGATATTAAGTAGTCCTTGTATAAACATCTGATGTGTATCATTGAATATGTGATTCGGTTGTGGAACTACACATTCATGTTGTTTGTACTAAATATCCTTGGGCATTGAGGTTGTGCTGGACACACAACTTAGACCAATGTGAAAGTTGGATTGATGACTCGGTTCCACTTGTCATGGGCATGGAGATGCTATTCCAACTTACACAGACTTGGCTAAAGAGTTTAGCGAGTTGGATTGACCCATATTGAGGTACAACGAACTAGCTATCATTTATATATCTCAATCAATGTAATCCTTAGACCTGAGGTTATTGCATAGTCCGAGTTGAGGACCACCGACTTAGGTTCTTTCAAACGCTGATCCGTAACTGGTCAGTTACAAAGGCAGAGTTCGGGTCGACTGAGAATCAAGCTGCGTGATGTGAATAACCAAGATGGGATTTTGCCCCTCCACTCGGAGAGATATTCTCTGGGCCCTCTCGTGAGATATGATTCAGAAAGCATGGCCATGCACGACTCGATTAAGTGTTAACTGCGGCGATCGACTAAGAGTTAGTCCGGTGAATCACTTATCTCGGATCGAGAAGAGAGTCAGACTATTTAAGGGATGGCAATTATTCGCCTATAGTCTGACAAGGTATATCGTGGGGCAAAAGGGACTCGGATGTAAGTCGCATTGGAAAGGCAAGTCGTCATGACTCTTTGGTACTTGGGAGTCGGCACGTTCTGCTAGGAGCCGCTACCGACTGATCGATTGAGAGTCGGACTCCAATCGTGTCCAAGTTGCCATGAGCCTGCGGGGTCACACACTTAAGAGCAGGAGCAAGTTCGGATTGGATCTGAACCTGTAATCTGGTTGGGTTGGACCTAAACCGGATTAGGACTGAGTTAGTGAGGTGGAATCACGGTGACTAGTGTTATATGGGCTTTAGTGAATGGGCCGTGCAAGCAGAGCCCACGTTCACTCCCTATATATAGTGGAGCATTGTAACCCAGAAAGGTTAATCGTTGTTCGGTTAGGTCATTCCATGTGTTGGAAACCCTAGCTCCATAGCAGTCCTGCCGACGATACGAATCTAGCGGTTCGCTGTCGGCGCTCCTCCTTGTACGTGTGGATACCGGCGGAGGTGTTGTACGATCATCACCAGGACGATCGGATCGCAAAGGACTGCACTGCATCAACTGACGCGCTTCATCAGTAATCCGCAACTGCGCGTCTAGTGGTAAACCTCGTGGCCTTCTACCTCAGCTAGATCTTGGGATCACCACGTTGGAGGAATTTTTTTTGTTTCATCTGCGCGTGGCCCAATAGTGGTATCAGAGCGATAGCTTCTGGTTTTAGGCTCGAGATCTCGCATTTGTGATATGCGGTTGGCTGTAGATGAGATCTATGTGCTGTTTGGTGGTCGATCTATGAGATAGATCGGTTTTGTACGAAGTTGATTGGATCAACTGTGCTTGGGGAATGGTAGATCTGATTTCCGTGATCATACTGCTGAGGTCGTGGAACGACATACCCCTACCGGTCGGCTTCCGCCATCGGGGTAGACTGTGACACGTAAATCCAGAAGCGGTGATCGAAGATCAAAGAGTTTGATCGAATCGGAACGACGGTCTGAATCCATGTTCGGATCGTATATGAGATCTACGTTTTCGGAACGATGGGACCGCCGGCTTCGCCCTGTTGTAGCGCCTTAGATGTCGTTGCGAGTTTCACAACGTCGGTAGATATTGTATCTATGCATAACTTGTTTTTGTAGGAAGTTGTGAATGGTATGGTTCATGTGCATGTGATGTATGTGTGTAATCCATACGTGATCTGTGAATCACAGTTTTTGTCAGGCGGCTGGAGCCTAGGTGCTGTCATTTTATTGTATAACGACATGCGTGTCGGATTCTCTATGTAATTTACTTTACCAAGCTAGTATAGCTATTTGGAGAACCCGGAAGGCATGCAAGGCGTTGTACATGCCGGCGACACGGAGTAAGACGGCAAGTGACAAGAGTTGGCACGAGTCGGATTACAGGCTTTGTGGAGATGGAGATCGCCATGAAGATAGACATACCATTTCACATTATAAATGCTTTATTTTGTGTTATTGTTATGTCTCTATTTTTACCTCTATTAGATAGTCGGTAAAATTTAATCCCTCAAAGAAGGTCTAGTCGGTTTTCCCGCCAGTGTTTGCACCATCACAAGTCGGACATTTTTGGTAGTGGGCTTATAAAATTGAGGTGCTGCCAATTCTTTCCGACTAGGTGGGTTCGAGTCGGACTCTTACTGCAGAAACACTCGGTAAGCTAGACGGGTCTATCACAACGGTTGTGGGACTCGGGGAAAAGTCAGATGGGAGCCGGGGCATGTGATGCCACCCGTCCAACAGGAGTCGTATGAGATACGATTGACAAGGAGTTGTCTACCTAGATCACTTGGAGGCTAGCGGTGATGCTAAAGCTCACTAGCCGACTTGCTTATTTAGGATCCTGAATCACTAAGCAACCATCGGAGGGGTGTTGGTTCTAGTGGGAGCATAAAATATTAAAATGTTTAATATGCTTGCTCTTTTATGAATACATGTCTTAAGTGTTTTGCATATTTTCTGTTGTAGATCATGGCACCAAGTAGCGGTCACTCTCAGATATCTGGTTTTGCGCTGAGAACCATTCTTGAGAAAGATAAACTGAACGACACTAATTTTACCAACTGGTATCGAAATCTGAGAATTGTTCTCAAACAATAAAAGAAGGACCATGTCCTAGACAACCCACTTCCAGATGAGCCAAATGAGAATGCGACTGTCGCTGCCACCAATGCCTACCGTCGGCTAAGGATGAGTCCACGAATATTAGCTGTCTTATGCTTGCTCACATGGAACCGGACTTGCAAAAGAAGTTTGAGCATGTTGAGGCCTACGATATGATCGAAAGCCTCAAAAGTATGTTCCAGGCTCAGGCGAAGACTGAGAGGTATCAAGTCTCTCAGGCTTTGCTGAGTTGCAAGCTTAAGGATGGTGATCCACTGAGTCCGCATGTGATCAAAATGGTTGGTTACGTGCAGTCTCTGGAGAGGCTTGGCTACCCCATAAGCGAAGAGTTCTCTACGGATATAATTCTGAACTCTCTTCCTAGTGCATATTGGCAGTTCATTTCGAACTACCACATGCATGGTATGGATAAGAAGATCACTGAATTACATGGGATGCTCAAGCAGGCAGAGGCGGATCTCAGGAAGGGTGCCAGTCAAGTGTTGATGGTGCAGAATAAGGCTAAGTTCAAGAAGAGTTCTTGGACTAAGAAGAAGGCTAAGTCAGGAGGAAAGCAGGCTCAGTACCCGGTCCCAAGCATTTCCTCAGGGACTAAGCCATCTCCTTCAGCCGGATACACTTGCTTCTACTGCAAGGCGGATGGCCACTGGAAGAGGAACTACAACAAGTACTTGGCTGACAAAGCCAAGAGTGGAGGTATGACTTCCGACTCAGGTACACTTGTTTGCAATGTTATAGACATATATCTTGCTGATGCACCTAATAGTTCTTGGGTATATGATACCGGATCAGTTATTCACATCTGTAACTCGTTGCAGGGACTGGTAAGAACTAGGAGCATAGCAAGAGGCGAGGTTGATATTCGAGTCGGCAACAAAGCAAGAGTTGCTGCGTTAGAAGTCGGCACGATGCAACTTCATTTACCTTCCGGATTCATTATGGAACTAAATAATTGTTATTATGTTCCAGTGCTCAGTCGAAACATTATTTCTGCTTCATGTTTGATGAGGCAAGGCTATGAGTCGAATATCAAGAATAATGGTTGTTCTTTGTATTTGAATGATATGTTTCACGGCTTTGCACCCGTCCAGGACGGGTTATTTATTTTGAATCTTGATGGTGAGTCGGTTTATAACATAAATGTTAAAAGGTTGAAACCAAATGATCTGAATATGACTTACTTTTGGCACTGTTGGCCTGGTCATATAAGTTGGAAACGCATGAAGAAGCTCCATGATGATGGACTCCTAACTTCGTTCGACTTGGAGTCATTCGAGACATGCGAATCTTGCCTACTCGGCAAAATGACCAAGACACCTTTTGCAAAGAGTTGTGAAAGGGCGTCCGACTTGTTGGGACTAGTACATAGTGATGTATGTGGACCAATGAGCACGACAGCCAGGGGTGGTTATGAGTACTTAATTACATTCACTGATGATTTGAGTAGGTATGTATATAACTACTTGATGAAACATAAGTCGGAAGCCTTTGAAAGGTTCAAAGAATTCCAGAATGAAGCACAAAATCAACTCGGCAAGAAAATAAAGTTTCTTCGGTCGGACAGAGGAGGCGAGTACATGAGCCATGAGTTTGATGACCATCTGAAAAGTTGTGGAATAGTTCCTCAACTTGCTCCGCCAGGAACGCCACAAAGGAATGGTGTTTCGGAAAGGCGGAATCGGACCTTGTTGGACATGGTACGGTCAATGATGAGTCAGACAGATCTACCTTTATCGTTTTGGGGTTATTTTCTAGAAACAGCGGCGTTCACACTAAACAGAGTACCATCAAAATCGGTAGAGACGACACCGCATGAGATGTGGACAGGCAAAAAGCCGAGTTTGTCTTATCTTAAGATTTGGGGTTGTGAAGCTTTTGTCAAGCGACTTGTGGCATCCCGCAAAACCACTACTAGAAAATCGCGTTGTTTTGTGCATTGCATCATCATGACCGCATGCTCATGTCATCATGCCACATTGCATTTGAGCATCGTCATGTCATCATGCATTTGTTTGTCGAAACCTATTTTCTAAAAGCCTAGTTTGGGTTTCTAAATATTCCCCCTCGCAATTTCAAATCAAACGCCGGGCTCTTCCGGGTCTTTTCTTTGCATAAAAACTAATTACAAAAGTTATTTTTAAATTAAACAAAAGTTATATTATTTTAGGGGGCAGCCAAACCGGGCCGATCCGACCCAGTCGGCCACCCCCAGAATAAAACCGGCCTACCCAAAAATCTATTCCTACCCAATCCTAGTCTACCCAAACCCCCTCCACCTCACCCCGACCATTCACCTCGCGCCACCTCATAACCCTTCCTTCCCCCATCCAATCCCAGCCCGCCACCTGGCCCACCTCCTCTCACCCCCACGCCCCACACACCACACCTATCCCACCCCGGCCCCACTCCCCTGGCCCACCCGCAGCGAACCAGACACACACGCACGCGCTACACACCGAATCCACCCACCCCGATCAACACCGCTCGCACCCACCTCCACCCGCTGGCGCGCCCCACGCGGGCCCCACCCCAACACGCTCCCTCCTCCCGCACGCCTCGCGGCCCTCTCCTCTCGTCTCTCTGCTCCCTGTCGCTCCCCCGACCTCCGCCTGCGACCTCCGGCCCTCCCCTGCCCCTGCTTCCTCGGCGCCGGCAGAGCCACCAGCGTCGCCGTCGCACCTCCTCGTCCGCCCCCGCTCCTCCCCAGTTCCCGCGCCACCGCAGGCCGCGCGAGCTCCACCACCTGCCGCTGGCGCTTCCCTCCGCAGGCCGCCGCTGGAGCCCGAGCGCCGCCGGCCGCCCTCCTCCACCTCTACCGCCTCCCCTTCCGATGCGAGACCCCGCTCTCCTCGCTCCGCCCCGACACCCCGCCGCCCGGGGCTCCCTCCTCCGTCGTCTCTCCCGGCCGGCCGCCGCCCCTCCCCGTCAACGCCTCCTCGAGCCCGAGTTCCTCCATCCCTGGCCCGCGCGTCCTCCTCGGTTTCCGTCGCCTCCCCGCCGCCTGCAGGGGCTGCCCGCCTGCGCCTCCTCCCCCGAGCAGAGTCGCCTACCTCGTCGGCTTCCGCCCTCTCCGCGCCCCTATCCGCTCGATCCCGCTCACTCGGCTTCCCCCTCCTGGCCGCCTCTCCTCCACGCCCGCGAGCTCCTCCTTGTCGCCCTCCAATGTTCCCTCCGCCAGGACATTGGCCTCTCGCGTCACCGACGCCGTCCGGGCCTCAAGCCCATCGTCATCCGAACGTGCCCCTGGCCTCGTGCGCTTCTACCGACCCCAACCGTCCTCGATCGGAGCTGCTCGTGAGCGCCTCCGCAAGACCATCACCGTCTAAGGCCTCCTGGAATCTTGATCTTGAGTGTGATGTGATGTTTGTCTGATGTCACGCGCGTGCGAAGTCACTGCTCCATGGCGATGCCTAAGTCCCTAAGGGGAGAACTACGTACCAAGGACCGTTCCAACATCATCAAGATCTGCCGTAGCCTTGCCAAAATCCTATGGAGACGTCAGGGACCAAAGGACCCCAAACTTCAAGACCTACTTCCAGGAGCCGACGGCCCAAAAATCTTCGTCTCGGAACGCCAAGATCGTCTTCACGGATCCGAAGACCCCGGTACCCGATCCACCTAAGAACGACATCGACAAACGAAGACGGGACCATCAGGACCTTCGTCACAGAACGCCAACATCGCCACGAGGACGACAAGTTCTTCTTCCCGAATGCCAAGACCGACTCGATGACACGGACCCGACAAGATCTTCGCAACGAACCAATCGACCCTGACCAGGGCGACTCCGATGCGCCCCGACACCGAACCAAGTCCTTCTTCGCGGAACGCCAAGATCTACTCTGTTATCCGAGAACGCTCCCGCCGAGACCGAACCCCAGATCCTGACCCCGAACCCCTCGTCGAACCCTAACCAAGATCATCGAGCCCCCTCCAATGTGTGACCCCCTTTCGCGAGCCCTATTTTATAAAATGAAATATAAACTTGTTGCATATTAAATTGTCCATGCCTGCATATTGTCATGTGGGCTTTGGGGGCATTATGCCGATTCACCATATAATTAAATATGGGGCCCATATGCGGGCAAATCTAGTCTTATATTGGCCTCATTTAAATTTGTGTGGCGAACCGGTAACTTATCTTGCCTTGTTATTACAACATTTAATTTGCGGGGTAGATAAATAACAGGAACCATCTAATTAATTGTCGGGACCCCGGTTCCGCTTAATATGGCCTAATTGCATCACATATTTGCCATGTCATACATCATACATGCATCATGCCCGATCTTTTGCCGTAGTATTGAATATTGCATCCGTTGTTTGTGCTAGTGTTTTGGTTCTTCGCGGATAAGGCCGTTGAGTTGATGCGAGTGACGACCCGATCTTCGGTTGAACCTTCGGCAATGTTTTTCAGGCGAGCATCTCCCCCTTTCTACCTATCTTACTTTTATAGTATTTATTCCCTCCTGTTGATCTATTGCTATCCGTGTTGCGATGCTCTAGTTTTCGTTCCCGTGATATCCCTTGCAGCCTTATATTGCCTTGGACACCTCCTATTACCTGTTGTTTGGTAGATAGTTGGACCTGCGCATCGTAGTCGCTTGCTCAAGTGCTGTTGCGTGTCGTCAAGTACCACAGTTGTTGGAGTATTGCCGCATGTTTAATGTTGGAGATGATCATGGCTTTAATTATCGTTTAATTCAATTGCTGTTTAATAACTAAAATTGAAGTAGGTAAGCAGAGGCACAGGTGGGCAATAGATGTTATTTGGTTGTTAACCGTCCACTTGTGTCCCGTAGGACCCCGAGTTCTTGACACCTGTTCCGAGATCGAGCGCGCTAACCACATGTGGGATGTATGGGCACCCCATCGATTTAGTACCTGATTCCAAGCACTGTACTGGGGGCCACAAGTAGTTTGGGGCTTTATTACTATTCTGTACTTATGCCATGCTTTACTGCTCTATTTACGATTGTGCGAGGAGCACCTGTACTGTTTAGGATCGGGACACGTTTTCGCTGTATCGACAAGCCCAGTCATCTTTTCGGGTTCCTAGTCGTTTACAGCCGTCCACCCAAACCCTGAGTCCGTCTCGGAGACCGGCCGACTTCGTTGCGGGTGTACTTAGTGGGGTGGCCCCCCGTGCTTGCTTTGGGTCTGGGAAACGTCATGACTTAGGCCCCGCCGACATACCGATGGGTGTATGTTAATTGATCTGGCAAAAAAGGGTCGAAGTGTGTGTGGAAAACTTTGGTGCACCCCTGCAGGGTTAAATCTTTTCGAGAAGCCGTGTCCGCGGTTATGGACGACTTGGAGCACAGGTCTCGATCATAGACAACTATAACTAAAGTTTACTGCTATAATTTGACTTGTATCCGATATGACTAGTAATCAGCTTCACTGCAACGGAATGGCTAAATAAAAGTACCAACAACTGCTGGGTTTGGAATATCTCATGCTAATCATATCTGACTAGTAAGTGTTGCAACTACAACGGAATGGTTAACTAAAACTGCCCACTGCTTATTATATCAGGATGACTCATGCTATCTATATTTGACTAGTAATTGCCGCCACTATAACGGAATGAATAAAACTGCCAACTGTGTGAGTTCCTCAGTTGACTTCCTCGTTTGGTCTCGAGGGGGAAACACCAGGATGGGTATGTTTGGTGGTAGTATCAGGTTGGTTCCGAATAGGTCCTTCTTATCCCTCTCTGATAGCCGACAGTTATATCGAGTCCCTATAGGTTGTTTAGTGCATGCCGCGCTGCCGCTTCAGTCCACCATACCTGTGTAGGCGAGGACCGCCGAATTCTAGCCTCGCCGTGTACTGGCCTCAGTACTGACGCTCCTCTTTTTCCTTTGCCCTTGTCGGCACCCCTTTTGTTTTAGCAAGTTTCGACGTCGTTAGCAGGGTTACCCTTCCGGCTTGGCCTGGGCAGGGTTATGGACGCCATTGGTTATTCTTCAGGGCTCTTAGCCCCATTTGCATCTTGTCCGTAGCTGGACGCTCTATCGTTTTCAAGGTGATTTGGATCTTTGTTCTGTATATCTGTATTCTTGACTCATGGAGTCGTGTTGTATATATATATCTGTTCTGTGGGTCCCATCGAGGACTGTTGTGTAATGTTATTACTTCGTTTTCCACCCGCACGCAAGTGCCTGGTGGGCACCTTTGAATCGTTTCTATGCGGGTTTGGCGGGAAGTGCTGAAACTTGCATAGGGCCGATTCTGAGGGTGTTACAGAGTGGTATCAGAGCTCAGCAGTTGCGATACCCCACAAGTCCAGCCTGTAGGATAACCTAGATAACGACCGAAGTAGAGTGTCAAAACTATTTTGAAAAAAAAAATCGGTTGGATAGTTCTGATTAGGTCTGATTTTACTCCTTACCCCTCTGCTATTCTCCTCTTACCTCTACGTGTTTTGAATCCGCTCTCTTCTCTTTCTTCGAGTCCAGGAATTCTCGTGGTTGGGTTTTCGTCGTACCTTTAGGTTTTCGCTTCCTCCTTTGGTAACGGTGTTGCTACATCTGGTCTTCATGCTATCCGAGGAATCCTTCGTCTGGTGGACTTCTCTTTGTTCCTTCTCGTGCCTTCCGGTGTTCTCCGACGCGACGACATCATCTATGCCAGATCCGATGCAGAGTCTGCATCACTCCTTTGCTTCTGAACCTCGATTGTCGAGATCTTCAGTCTGATTCCGAGAATGGTTGCACGCTTTTCCACTGATTGTGCAGAGTAATAGTTTGGGTGCGTGATGGATTGGCCCCCATGCCGACTACCCTTCCTATTCGCTTGTGTACATTGAAGTGGGATAGGCCGCATCTTTTCTCTCCTTCTATCGAAGTTAGAGGTGGCTTTATTTGTGGATACCTCTACCGTCGACCTTTTGTTCCCGGAGTGTTCTCTCGACGATCACGGACAACGACCTCTTGTTAGTGGTGTCGCGAGGATCTACACGATGTGAGAAGATTCAGATCGCCGCCCTTCTTCCCGGTACCATGAGGCGGATCTCGAGGGCGAGATCCCTTGTTAGTGGTGTCGAATTGTGGCATCCCGCAAAACCACTACTAGAAAATCGCGTTGTTTTGTGCATTGCATCATCATGACCGCATGCTCATGTCATCATGCCACATTGCATTTGAGCATCGTCATGTCATCATGCATTTGTTTGTCGAAACCTATTTTCTAAAAGCCTAGTTTGGGTTTCTAAATATTCCCCCTCGCAATTTCAAATCAATCGTCGGGCTCTTCCGGGTCTTTTCTTTGCATAAAAACTAATTACAAAAGTTATTTTTAAATTAAACAAAAGTTATATTATTTTAGGGGGCAGCCAAACCGGGCCGATCCGACCCAGTCGGCCAGCCCCAGAATAAAACCGGCCTACCCAAAAATCTATTCCTACCCAATCCTAGTCTACCCAAACCCCCTCCACCTCACCCCGACCATTCACCTCGCGCCACCTCATAACCCTCCCTTCCCCCATCCAATCCCAGCCCGCCACCTGGCCCACCTCCTCTCACCCCCACGCCCCACTCACCCCTGCCGCCCCACACACCACACCTGTCCCACCCCGGCCCCACTCCCCTGGCCCACCCGCAGCGAACCAGACACACACGCACGCGCTACACACCGAATCCACCCACCCCGGTCAACATCGCTCGCACCCACCTCCACCCGCTGGCGCGCCCCACGCGGGCCCCACCCCGACACGCTCCCTCCTCCCGCACGCCTCGCGACCCTCTCCTCTCGTCTCTCTGCTCCCTGTCGCTCCCCCGACCTCCGCCTGCGACCTCCGGCCCTCCCCTGCCCCTGCTTCCTCGGCGCCGGCAGAGCCACCAGCGTCGCCGTCGCACCTCCTCGTCCGCCCCCGCTCCTCCCCAGTTCCCGCGCCGCCGCAGGCCGCGCGAGCTCCACCACCTGCCGCCGGCGCTTCCCTCCGCAGGCCGCCGCTGGAGCCCGAGCGCCGCAGGCCGCCCTCCTCCACCTCTATTGCCTCCCCTTCCGATGCGAGACCCCGCTCTCCTCGCTCCGCCCCGACACCCCGCCGCCCAGGGCTCCCTCCTCCGTCGTCTCTCCCGGCCGGCCGCCGCCCCTCCCCGTCAACGCCTCCTCGAGCCCGAGTTCCTCCATCCCTGGCCCGCGCGTCCTCCTCGGTTTCCGTCGCCTCCCCGCCGCCTGCAGGGGCTGCCCGCCTGCGCCTCCTCCCCCGAGCAGAGTCGCCTACCTCGTCGGCTTCCGCCCTCTCCGCGCCCCTCTCCGCTCGATCCCGCTCACTCGGCTTCCCCCTCCTGGCCGCCTCTCCTCCACGCCCGCGAGCTCCTCCTTGTCGCCCTCCAATGTTCCCTCCGCCAGGACATTGGCCTCTCGCGTCACCGACGCCGTTCGGGCCTCAAGCCCATCGTCATCCGAACGTGCCCCTGGCCTCGTGCGCTTCTACCGACCCCAACCGTCCTCGATCGGAGCTGCTCGTGAGCGCCTCCGCAAGACCATCACCGTCTAAGGCCTCCTGGACTCTTGATCTTGAGTGTGATGTGATGTTTTTCTGATGTCACGCGCGTGCGAAGTCACTGCTCCATGGCAATGCCCAAGTCCCTAAGGGGAGAACTACGTACCAAGGACCGTTCCAACATCATCAAGATCTGCCGTAGCCTTGCCAAAATCCTATGGAGACGTCAGGGACCAAAGGACCCCAAACTTCAAGACCTACTTCCAGGAGCCGACGGCCCAAAAATCTTCGTCTCGGAACGCCAAGATCGTCTTCACGGATCCGAAGACCCCGGTACCCGATCCACCTAAGAACGACATCGACAAACGAAGACGGGACCATCAGGACCTTCGTCACAGAACGCCAAGATCGCCACGAGGACGACAAGTTCTTCTTCCCGAATGCCAAGACCGACTCGATGACACGGACCCGACAAGATCTTCGCAACGAACCAATCGACCCTGACCAGGGCGAATCCGATGCGCCCCGACACCGAACCAAGTCCTTCTTCGCGGAACGCCAAGATCTACTCTGTTATCCGAGAACGCTCCCGCCGAGACCGAACCCCAGATCCTGACCCCGAACCCCTCGTCGAACCCTAACCAAGATCATCGAGCCCCCTCCAATGTGTGACCCCCTTTCGCGAGCCCTATTTTATAAAATGAAATATAAACTTGTTGCATATTAAATTGTCCATGCCTGCATATTGTCATGTGGGCTTTGGGGGCATTATGCCGATTCACCATATAATTAAATATGGGGCCCATATTTGGGCAAATCTAGTCTTATATTGGCCTCATTTAAATTTGTGTGGCGAACCGGTAACTTATCTTGCCTTGTTATTACAACATTTAATTTGCGGGGTAGATAAATAACAGGAACCATCTAATTAATTGTCGGGACCCCGGTTCCGCTTAATATGGCCTAATTGCATCACATATTTGCCATGTCATACATCATACATGCATCATGCCCGATCTTTTGCCGTAGTATTGAATATTGCATCCGTTGTTTGTGCTAGTGTTTTGGTTCTTCGCGGATAAGGCCGTTGAGTTGATGCGAGTGACGACCCGATCTTCGGTTGAACCTTCGGCAATGTTTTTCAGGCGAGCATCTCCCCCTTTCTACCTATCTTACTTTTATAGTATTTATTCCCTCCTGTTGATCTATTGCTATCTGTGTTGCGATGCTCTAGTTTTTGTTCCCGTGATATCCCTTGCAGCCTTATATTGCCTTGGACACCTCCTATTACCTGTTGTTTGGTAGATAGTTGGACCTGCGCGTCGTAGTCGCTTGCTCAAGTGTTGTTGCGTGTCGTCCAGTACCACAGTTGTTGGAGTATTGCCGCATGTTTAATGTTGGAGATGATCATGGCTTTAATTATCGTTTAATTCAATTGCTGTTTAATAACTAAAATTGAAGTAGGTAAGCAGAGGCACAGGTGGGCAATAGATGTTATTTGGTTGTTAACCGTCCACTTGTGTCCCGTAGGACCCCGAGTTCTTGACACCTGTTCCGAGATCGAGCGCGCTAACCACATGTGGGATGTATGGGCACCCCATCGATTTAGTACCTGATTCCAAGCACTGTACTGGGGGCCACAAGTAGTTTGGGGCTTTATTACTATTCTGTACTTATGCCATGCTTTACTGCTCTATTTACGATTGTGCGAGGAGCACCTGTACTGTTTAGGATCGGGACACGTTTTCGCTGTATCGACAAGCCCAGTCATCTTTTCGGGTTCCCAGTCGTTTACAGCCGTCCACCCAAACCCTGAGTCCGTCTCGGAGACCGGCCGACTTCGTTGCGGGTGTACTTAGTGGGGTGGCCCCCCGTGCTTGCTTTGGGTCTGGGAAACGTCATGACTTAGGCCCCGCCGACATACCGATGGGTGTATGTTAATTGATCTAGCAAAAAAGGGTCGAAGTGCGTGTGGAAAACTTTGGTGCACCCCTGCAGGGTTAAATCTTTTCGAGAAGCCGTTTCCGCGGTTATGGATGACTTGGAGCACAGGTCTCGATCATAGACAACTATAACTAAAGTTTACTGCTATAATTTGACTTGTATCCGATATGACTAGCAATCAGCTTCACTGCAACGGAATGGCTAAATAAAAGTACCAACAACTGCTGGGTTTGGAATATCTCATGCTAATCATATCTGACTAGTAAGTGTTGCAACTACAACGGAATGGTTAACTAAAACTGCCCACTGCTTATTATATCAGGATGACTCATGCTATCTATATTTGACTAGTAATTGCCGCCACTATAACGGAATGAATAAAACTGCCAACTGTGTGAGTTCCTCGGTTGACTTCCTCGTTTGGTCTCGAGGGGGAAACACCAGGATGGGTATGTTTGGTGGTAGTATCAGGTTGGTTCCGAATAGGTCCTTCTTATCCCTCTCTGATAGCCGACAGTTATATCGAGTCCCTATAGGTTGTTTAGTGCATGCCGCGCTGCCGCTTCAGTCCACCATACCTGTGTAGGCGAGGACCGCCGAATTCTAGCCTCGCCGTGTACTGGCCTCAGTACTGACGCTCCTCTTTTTCCTTTGCCCTTGTCGGCACCCCTTTTGTTTTAGCAAGTTTCGACGTCGTTAGCAGGGTTACCCTTCCGGCTTGGCCTGGGCAGGGTTATGGACGCCATTGGTTATTCTTCAGGGCTCTTAGCCCCATTTGCATCTTGTCCGTAGCTGGACGCTCTATCGTTTTCAAGGTGATTTGGATCTTTGTTCTGTATATCTGTATTCTTGACTCATGGAGTCGTGTTGTATATATATATATGTTCTGTGGGTCCCATCGAGGACTGTTGTGTAATGTTATTACTTCGTTTTCCACCCGCACGCAAGTGCCTGGTGGGCACCTTTGAATCGTTTATATGCGGGTTTGGCGGGAAGCGCTGAAACTTGCATAGGGCCGATTCTGAGGGTGTTACACGACTTTAGTCGGACAAGCTTACAGCCAAGTCAGATAAGTGTATTTTAGTGGGGTATCCGAGGGAAACCTTGAGTTACTACTTCTACAACCGAGAAGAGGGCAAAGTGTTTGTCGCTCGGAACGGTGTCTTCCTTGAGAAAGAGTTTCTCAGTCGGGGAGTAAGTGGGAGCACGGTGCAGCTCAAAGAAATTCGAGAGGAACCGGCTAGTGGCGAGTCGGCAAAAACCTTAGAGGTTGAGCCGGTCGTGGTAGCTGAGCCGGCAACAACACCTGTACTACAAAGATCGGCAAGATTACGAAGTGTTCGTGATGTGTTACTGTTAGACAGTGATGAGCCGGCAAATTATTCGGAAGCGATGGTGGGATCTGATTCCGAGTCATGGCTTGGAGCCATGAGATCCGAGTTAAAGTCCATGGATGAAAATCAAGTTTGGAACTTGGTTGATCTGCCAGACGGTGCAAGACCCGTCGAGTGCAAATGGGTCTTTAAGAAGAAAACTGATATGGATGGAAATGTTTCCGTCTATAAAGCACGCCTTGTCGCGAAGGGGTTCCGACAAGTTCAAGGAGTTGATTTTGACGAGACTTTCTCGCCCATAGCGATGCTTAAATCACTTCCGATCATGTTAGCTATAGCGGCCTATTTCGACTATGAGATATGGCAGATGGATGTCAAAAAGGCTTTCCTTAACGGAAATTTAACTGAGGACGTGTATATGATACATCCCGAGGGTTTTGTCGATCTGGATAATGCTGACAAAGTTGTAAACTTTAGAAATCCATTTATGGGTTGAATCAAGCATCTCAGAGTTGGAATATTTGCTTTGATGAGGTAGTCAAATCGTTTGGCTTCATCAAGAGTGATCATGATTCTTGTTTATACAAGAAGTTTAGTGGGAGCAAAGTAAACTTTCTAATCTTATATGTGGATGACATATTATTGATTGGAAATGATGTCCAGATGTTGCAAGAAACCAAGGAATCATTAGAAAAGAGTTTCTCAATGAAAGACTTGGGTGAGGCAACATATATTCTCGGAATCCGGATCTATGGAGATAGATCAAGGAGGTTCATTGGATTGAGTCAGAGTACTTATTTGGACAAAGTGTTGAAGAAGTTCAACATGGAATCGTATAATAAGGGGTTCTTACCGATGTCCCATGGTGTAAAACTTAGCAAGACTCAGTGTCCTTCGACAACTGATGGGCGAAGTCGGATGAGTGCGATTCCATATGCTTCTGTAGTCGGATCCATCATGTATGCCATGATTTGTACTAGGCCGGATGTTTCCTATGCTCTAAGTGTTGTGAGCAGATACCAGGTTGATCCTGGAGAGATCCACTGGACAACGGCTAAAAATATCCTAAAGTACTTGAGAAGGACTAAGGATATGTTCTTGGTTTATGGTGGTGAAGATGAACTCAGTGTAAAGGGTTACACGGATGCGATTTATCTTACCGACTCTGATGGTTCTCGTTCGCAATCCGGATACGTGTTTATTATGAACGGAGGTGCTGTGAGCTGGAAGAGTTCCAAGCAAGAGACTATGTCTGCGTCTACAACAGAGGCTGAGTATATTGCCGCCTCGGAGGCAGCAAAGGAAGCTGTTTGGATGAGGAATTTCCTCATGGATCTTGGTGTGGTTCAGGGCTCGTCCAATCCGTTAGACGTGTATTGTAACAACAATGGTGCCATTGCACAAGCCAAGGAACCTAGACAACACCAGAAGAACAAGCACATACTCATGCGGTACCACCTGATTCGCCAGTTCATGGATCAGGGTGAGATCAAGTTATGCAAGGTACACACGGATGCAAATATTGTGGATCCGTTGACAAAGCCGTTACCACAGCCGAAGCATGAGGCGCACCTAAGAGCCATGGGCATTAGATGCTTAGACATGTGATGTCAGAAGATTGACTCTAGTGCAAGTGGGAGACTGTTGGGAATATGCCCTAGAGGCAATCATGTATGATGATATTTCCCATTGTATTCATAAAGATATTAAGTAGTCCTTGTATAAACATCTGATGTGTATCATTGAATATGTGATTCGGTTGTGGAACTATACATTCATGTTGTTTGTACTAAATATCCTTGGGCATTGAGGTTGTGTTGGACACACAACTTAGACCAATGTGAAAGTTGGCTTGTGATGACTCGGTTCCACTTGTCATGGGCATGGAGATGCTATTCCAACTTACACAGACTTGGCTAAAGAGTTTAGCGAGTTGGATTGACCCATATTGAGGTACAACAAACTAGCTGTCATTTTTATATCTCAATCAATGTAATCCTTAGACCTGAGGTTGTTGCATAGTCCGAGTTGAGGATCACCGACTTAGGTTCTGTCAAACGCTGATCCATAACTGGTCAGTTACAAAGGCAGAGTTTGGGTCGATTGAGAATCAAGCTGCGTCATGTGAATAACCAAGATGGGATTTTGCCCCTCCACTCGGAGAGATATTCTCTGGGCCCTCTCGTGAGATATGATTCGGAAAGCATGGCCATGCACGACTCGGTTAAGTGTTAACCGAGGCGATCGACTAAGAGTTAGTCGGGTGAATCACTTATCTCAGATCGAGAAGAGAGTCAGACTATTTAAGGGATGACAATTATTCGCCTATAGTCTGACAAGGTATATCGTGAGGCAAAAGGCACTCAGACGTAAGTCGCATTGGAAAGGCAAGTCGTCATGACTCTTTGGTACTTGGGAGTCGGCACGTTCTGCTAGGAGCCGCTACCGACTGATCGATTGAGAGTCGGACTCCAATCGTGTCCAAGTAGCCATGAGCCTGCGGGGTCACACACTTAAGAGCGGGAGCAAGTTCGGATTGGATCTGAACCTGTAATCTGGTTGGGTTGGACCTAAACCGGATTAGGACTGAGTTAGTGAGTTGGACTCACGGTGACTAGTGTTATATGGGCTTTAGTGAATGGGCCGCGCGAGCAGAGCCCACGTTCACTCCCTATATATAGTGGAGCATTGTAACCCAGAAAGGTTAATCGTTGTTCGGTTAGGTCATTCTATGTGTTGGAAAACCTAGCTCCACAGCAGTCCTGCCGACGATACGAATTTAGCAGTTTGCCGCCGGCGCTCCTCCTTGTACGTGTGGATACCAGCGGAGGTGTTGTACGATCAGCACCAGGACGATCGGATCGCAAAGGACTGCACTGCATCAACTGACACGCTTCATCAGTAATCCGCAACTACGCGTCTAGTGGTAAACCTCGTGGCCTTCTATCTCAGCTAGATCTTGGGATCACCACGTTGGAGGAATTTTTTTGTTTCATCTCCGTGTGGCCCAACAAGATGGAGTATATGCTTGACAAAGTATAAGTTGGCAATCTCAAGTCCCTTGAATACGAGGGCCACACCTCATGCTACTCAACTTCAGTCACCTGTAAGTTCTTGTCATTGTAAGTACACACATATCATAGAGAACCGCCAACGGGGTACCCCTTGCACATGGTATAGGAGCTATCCCATAACGAAAATGACAAGGCAAGCAGACAATGAGCATCTCAGCGATCTTTTTATTTACTATGTGCATAGATTTTTATTGAGGATGCTTCATAGATAGCTCACTATGGTGATGCTGCAAGTTTCCACCATGATTAGGCATGACTTAGGCTAGCGGCCCAGGCGTTTATCTAACACAAAATACATACTCCATGGACTTACAAGTTCCCTTTTTATTTCACACCGGTGACATCCATAGACAAAAGAGCATGATATCAACTGAGTACATAGTACAAGTGCAATGTTGAAAATATTCCCCGTGACAACATAGTTTTGCTAATTCCAACGTATAAGTGCAAGAATATACAACATAGATGACACAATGGTTCATGTTTATTAGGGGCAAAGAATATAAAGTGTGCCATCAAGTTTGTGAGGGCTTTAATCACTAAGTTTTCACATAACAAAATAGTTTTTAATTGGAATATATCTGAAAACAAGAATATACTTGGAATGGTGTAACACACCATGCATAGGAATTTATAGTGGACACTTGGGAATAACTTGATTTCTTGGGAGTTGGAAGCATGAGTAGAACTTACTCATACAAGTGGAGGCTAGCAAAAGACCGGGAGCAACCAACTAAGAGAGCATAATGGCCTTAATCATGCAGAGCAACAAAACATTACTAATCAAAGCATAGAGTGGTACTACAAGTAAAGGACTAAATGATCATAAAGGCTATGGTGACTTTTCATAGTCACAACATGGTGTGAGCATGTGCCAAGTCAACCCAAACAAAGCATCAAAGGAGAATACCACAATACTATGCTTTTTGCATGTTAAAACAACGCATAATTTCTTCAAGGCACACTAAGCAATCCCAATTGTTTGGAACAAGACATGCTACAACAATAATCACTAATCATAAGGTCAAAACAACACCTATTATGGCATGCTAAAGTCTAAGTCACAGTCAATACAAGCTCCTTTTGCACTTACAAGCATGAACTTCCTACTCCTTTCCAACACCAAGCAACTTATTTGCAAAAAACACAGCGAGAACGGGGGTCCAAACTACTTTATTCAAGCAAACTAAACAACCTAAGCAAAGCAAATGAAAACTAAGACGCTCCAAGAACAATACAACAGTGCATGAAAAAATAAAAACGAAGTGTCTAGACATACCTGAACTTTTTTTATTGATGAAGAAGGGGATGCCTTGGGCATCCCCAAGCTTTGACGCTTGTTACTCTTGGATATTTCTTGGGGTGACACCGGGGTGGCATCCCCAATCTTGAGCTTTTGTCCATTCTTCATCTCATTACATCACTCTCTCTCTACACCTGAATTTTTTCCTTAATACAAAACTTCACACAATCTTCATTAGCAACATTAGTTTATTCAAAAGATATTAGACCTCTGGCAAAGCTTTGGAACAGCAAGTATTTTCACTAAAAACACAAGCTACTGTAGCAACTCCTTCAAAAAGCTCAATTCACCTAAAGAGAACTCAAGAAGGAATCAATAAGAAGCAAGTGCAAATAATGGCAGAAATCTGTCAAAACAGACCAGCAGGTAGAAACCAATTTTTTCTAACACCTTATGTTGCTCAAATAAAAAAGTGTTGAACTAACGAAAGTTAGCTAACATACTGGGGGATTTATTAATTTTCAGCGCAATCCTAGTCACAGAGACTCCTCACATTTTTTTTGGTGGAGGACATAAATCTGTTTTGGGACACCAACTCCCCAAATCTTACTTCCCTCTCATTAGAGGTCATTCTTGGCACAAAAAGCAAACAAAAAGGATAAGGAGAGGTCATTACTGAAGTAATAACTTCCAAGACTCAAGGAAACTCTTGGGTTATCTCCCAACAAGTACTTTGCTTTAACGCCTTTAAGTTAGGCACAAGAAGTTTGAGAAGATGCCCACATAAGAAATATGAATTGAAGTAAAAGAGAGCATCAAGAAGCAAATTCAAAACACATTTAAGTATAACCCGCTTCCTATGCATAGGAATCTTGTATGCAAATAAATTCACAAAGAACAAAGTGACTGGCATAGGAAGATAAGACAAGAGTAACTTCAAAACTTTCAGCGCAAAGAGAGGTGTTTCAATACCATCAAAACTTCTACAACCATATTTTCCTCTCTCATAATAATTTTCAGTAGCCTCATGAATAAACTCAACAATATAACTATCACAGAAAGCAGGCTTTTCATGAGCTACAAACACATAATTTCTATCAAGCTCAAAAATAGTGGGATTAAAACCTTCACAGGTTTTACCCAGAGTAGATATTTCAAAAGGATCCACCGGAACATAACACCCATCCTCCTTTGGTAAGCATGGGGGACAATCAAATAATATAAGAGGTAAAGAGTTACTCTCATTAGAAGGTAGGCATGGGTAGATCCATTCTTCCTCCTTTTTTTCATCACTCTCCTCCTCTTTTTCATCTAATGAGCTTCCAGTTTCAACAATTTCTTCTTCCATAGGCTCCTGCAAGGCATTAGTCTCTTCCAAATGTGGAAAGTACCTATTAAAATATTCAAGAATATAGCTATTTTCTTCCTTGTAATTATAAAAGCAAAATTTAAGTATCTCATAAACCTCATGTTCATAAGGTGCATCATCGGTATTTTCAAGCAAACTGGCAAGTTCAAATGCACCCTTGAAGGCAATAAATTCTTCAATCTGTTCCACATCATCAAAATCATAATTTCCTTTAACATAAGAAGATATGGTAACATTATCATTATACTCACATTGAAAGGGTAGGTGTTTATACCTCTTGCAGCAACAAGCTTTATCAAAGCAATAAGTAACATTATAAGTAGAGCACACGTCTCTAGCAATAGTATTCAACTTATCAATTTGTTCCTATAAGTGTTTCCCTTTTTGTGACAATCGATGTTCCTTATAATAATACTTTTGTTATTCTGTGAATCCATCTCGCCAATAAGAACTAATTTCAAATAAACCATCCATTGATAGAAAGCATGACCAAGCAAGGCAATAACAGACCAGCAACTAGAGTGGGAACTAATTTTTTTGTGTTTTTTAATAAAGCAAGTAAACCAAACTAGACTATTTTTTGGGGGTTTTTTTTTGAAAAGAGGCAAACAAAACCAAGCAAAAGAAACAAAGCAAACTAAAAACAAAGTAAAGAGAAGGGAAGTGAAGGACTCCCATAATGAAGACGTCCTTGGCCTCCCCGGCAACGACGCCAGAAAAGCTTGATGGCTGACGTGGAGCCTGCTGGGAACCCCAAGAGCAGGGTGTGAAGCAGCACAACAACAAGTTTTCCCTCAGTAATAAACCGAGGTTATCGAACCAGAAGGAGGAAGGAAATGTCACACAGGTGTTGCAAGCAACGCGGAGACCTGCACAACACAAACTCAAGACTTTGCCCCAACAAACAGTGAGGTTGTCAAGCTCACCGGTTTGCTGTAACAAAGGATTAAACGTATGGTGTGGAAGGTAATAGTTTGCAGCAAGTAAACAAGTAACAATGGAAGATGTATCAATGATAAAGATTGGACCGGGGTCCATAGTTCACTAGAGGTGCTCTCCTTAGATAAACAACATGGCATGAAGGGTAAACAAATTACATCACGACAATTGATAGGAACTGAGCAAGGCATAACAATGCAATACCAGACAAAAAGATCCTATGAGATTCGATTGGGCAATACAACAATATACATAGACCGCCATCCAACTGCATCTATGACTAAAAGTCCACCTTTCAGGTTATCATCCGAACACCCTCCAGTATTAAGTTGCAAGCAATAGACAACTGCTTTAAGCAAAGTGTGTAAGGTAAACAATTCACTTGTTCCATGAATAAGAGACCGTTGTTTTCTCCCTAGTAGCAACATCACATCTACAACCGAAGAGATTTATGTCACTTCCCTTGGAAACTAGAGGCATAAACTCACTATCGAGCATAAATACCCCATCTTGGAGTCACTAGCAACTACTCGGCCAAGATAGCTACTAACTGTTGGAGATATGCCCTAGAGGCAATAATAAATATAGTTATTATTATATCTTTGTGTTTATGATAAATGTTTGCATTCATGCTATAATAGTATTAACAAGGAAACCATTAATACTTGTGTGAATTGTAAACTTAATTTGAAGTCCCTAGTATAGCCTCTATACTTCACTAGCTTGTTGGTTGATTGATGATGTGGTTTCTTTGTCATGAACATTGAGATGTTATCAACAACAAGATCATATCGTTAGGAGAATGATATGGTGGACATACTCCTATAGATAAGCGTAGCATAAAGATCAAGTCATTTCAATAGTTCAATTGCTATATGCTTTCTGATACATAGTAACCTAATTCCTTCGACCATGAGATCATGCATATCACCTTTACTGGATGGATGCTTTGATGTCATCAAACACCACACCGTAACAGGGTGGCTATAAAGGTGGTATTGAGTGTTCGGAAAGTATTGGTTGAAACACATGGATCAAGAGTGGGATTTGTCCATCCACATGACGGATAGATATTCTCTGGGCCCTCTCGGTGAAATGTCATCCAATTAGCTTGCAAGCATGTGACTGGGTCACAAGGGATCACATATCACGGGAACGAGAAAAGAGTACTTATCAGTAACGAGGTTGAACTAGGTATGCAGAGATACCGAAGATCATAACCTCGGATAAGTAACATATCGTGAGACAAAGGGAAATTGGTATCGTATGTAAGTGGTTCATTCGATCGCAAAGTAATCGTAGAAATATGTGGGAGCCATATGAATTTCCAGATTCCTCTATTGGTTATTGTTCGGAGAAGTGTCTCGATCATGTCTGCATAATTCACGAACCGTAGGGAGACACACTTAAGGATTCGACGTTGTTTGAGTAGTTATGGTATTATGAGAAAGAGACCGAATGTTGTTCGGAGTCTCGGATGGGATCCGGGATATCACGAGGTGATCCGGAATGGTCCGGAGAATAAGATTCATATAAGGAAAGTCCCGTTTCGGAGTTCGGGAATGATTCCGGTGTTTTCATCGGGAACATTCTAGAAGGTCCCGGAATGTCCGGCACTCCGGGAGGGAAGGGGTACATGAATGTGTCATTGCATGTTGGAATGATTGCATCATGTACTAAGTGTTCTCGCTGTCCGAAATAAAGGGTTAATTCAAATCCTAATTGAAAAAGTCAAACTGCCAGTTTTCGGTCAAACTGCCAGTTTTCGGAAAGAGGAGAAAGAGGAGGAGAGGTGGAGGCCGAGTTGGAGGAGGGTTCCTCCCCTTGGCCGGCGCACCTCCCAAGGCCGAGTTGGGGAGGAACTCCTCCCCTTGGCCGCCGGCCCTCCCACCTATAAAGGGAGGGGCAGGGCTCCCCTCTCTACACAACACTACTAGTTCCTACCCTCTAAACTAAACCCTAGATCTAAAACCCCGGTTTAGAGCTATTTTGGTTTAGAGCCTTCTAATTGGTTTAGAGCCCTCTAATTGGTGTGTCTAATTACTAGACCACTAATAGCCTCTCTCATAAGCTCCACCATACTCGCACCGGCTTAAGGCGAAGCCCTGCGGGATCTCCCCTCTACTTCCGGTACCACGCCGTTGTGCTGCCGGAATCGCGAGGAGAGTGCTACAACCTCCGCTGCCTGCTGGAACAAGGGAGAGGAAGGTCTTCGTCGAGTACCGAACGTGTGACCGACTGCGGGGGCGCTGCTGGAACGTGGCGCCGGAAGGATCGTCTACACGATCTTGAGATCGGAAAGAGTACGACTACATCACCCACGAGAATCTGCTCTCGTTAAACACTTTGGAATCTTCGAGGGTGAGTTATTCCATCGACTCGTTGCTACAATCTAGTAGATAGATCTTGGCTTGTTTGTTTGTATGCGATAGAAAATTTTTGTTTTCCATGCTACGAACCCCTACAGTGGTATCAGAGCCGTGTCTATATGTAGATCTGTTGCACGAGTAGAACACAATGGTCATTGTGGGCGTTGATGCTTTTATTGTAGATTGCTTTTTGTGTACTTTGCATCTTGCGGTATGTTGGGATGAAGCGGCCCGGGCTAACCTTACATGACATCGTTCATGAGACTTGCTCCACGCTTAACATGCAACTTGTATTGCATAAGTGGCTTTGCGGGTGCCTGTTTCTCCTAGCATAGTAAAGATCCAATTTACAACGGGTAATCAACAATGCTAGTATCAATGTTGTGGTTCTTGTTCGTAGGTTAGAACGACACTTATGGAAAGCCCCAAACCACGTAAAATATGCAAAGAAAGTAGAAGCGTCTAACTTTGTTTTGCAGGGGTGTGCAGTGATGTGATATGGCCATGATTGTGATTATATTTGATGTATGCAATGTTCCTTATTGTAAGTTGGCAACCGGCAGGAGCCATATGGTTGTCTTTAATTTCTGTTAAGACCTGCGTGTCTATTCAAAATAGTTGTAATAGTTGAAGCTGGTGGACGACAACCATGAAGAAGCGTCATTGACCTTGATGCTATGCCGGTGATGATGGAGATCATATTCGTGCTTGAAGATGGAGATCGGAAGCACAAAGAAGAAAGGCCATATCATATCACATATTATGAATTGCATGTGATGTTAATCCTTTATGCATCTTGTATTGCTTAGTAGACGACGGTAGCATTATAAGATGATCCCTCATGCACATAAATTTCAAGTTCTGAAGTGTTCACCCTTAGTATGCACCGTTGCCAAAGCTTGTTGCTTCGAAGCACCACGTGATGATCGGGTGTCTTTGATTCCGCGGGTGAATACAACGTAAGCAAGCCAGATTTGCTTATGCGGTAACTAAGGTTTGATCTTGACGAGCCTAGCATGTACAGACATGGCCTCAGGAACACGGATCGCCGAAAGGCAAAGCATGAATCATATAGTAGATATGATGAACATGATGATTGTTCGCCATTAAAACTATATCGGCTCTCGTGATGATCGGTGTTGATATAGTAGTTTTGGTTCGTGTGATCACTAAAACAATGTGAGGGATGTTGTTTTGAGTGGGAGTTCACCTAGTTTAATTTCATTAATTAATTTGAGCTCAATTTGTCATAAACTTAGTCTAAACTATTGCAAATATGTTGTAGATCAATGGCAGCCCCTACCATCAATTTTAATGCGTTCCTAGAGAAAGAAAAGTTGAAAAACAATGGAAGCAACTTCGCGGATTGGTTCCGCAATTTGAGGATTGTCCTCACAGCTGGTAATTTGACCTATGTGCTGGATGCACCGCTAGGTGACCCACCTGCAGCTGATGCTACCGATGAAGTAAAGAATGTTTACCTCGCTCGGAAGAATCAGTACTCCATAGTTCAGTGTGCTATCTTGTATGGTTTAGAATCGGAGCTTCAGAAAAGGTTTGAAGAGTCAGATCCATATGATATTGTCGAGGATCTCAAATTAATTTTTGAGACTCATACGGCAATTGAAAGTTATGAAGCTTCTGAAAAGTTCTTTAACTGCAAGATGGAAGAGGGTAGCTCCGTCAGTGAGCATGTGCTTAAGATGTCTGGGCACGCAAATAAACTTCAAAGTTTGGGTATAGTGATTCCTAATACTTTGGGAGTTTACCGCATCCTCCAATCACTACCACCAAGTTACAAGAACTTTGTGATGAACTACAACATGCAGAACATGAACAAAGAGTTGCCAGAACTATTTGCTATGTTAAAATCTGCAGAAGTGGAGATCAAGAAAGAGCACCAAGTGTTGATGGTCAATAAGACCACCAAATTCAAGAAAGGCAAGTCTAAGCAAAAGGGACACTTCAAGAAGGGTGGTAAGAAAGTTACCATGCCAACGAAGAAGACCAAGGCTGGACCTAAGCCTGAAACTGAGTGCTTTTACTGCAAGGGAGAAGGTCACTGGAAGCGGAATTGCCCAAAGTACTTGGCGGATTTGAAGAACGGCAACATCAAGAAGAAAGGTATATTTGATATACATGTTATTGATGTGTATCTCACTAGTATTCGTAGTAGTGCCTGGGTATTTGATACTGGTTCGGTTGCTCATATTTGTAACTCGAAACAGGAGCTGCAGAATAAACGGAAGCTAGCGAAGAACGAGGTGTCGATGCGTGTGGGAAACGGATCAAAGGTTGATGTGATCGCGGTCGGCACGCTACCTCTTCATCTACCATCGGGATTAGTTTTATACTTAAATAATTGTTATTTGGTGCCTGCGTTGAGCATGAACATTATATCGGGATCTTGTTTATTGCGAGACGGTTACTTGTTTAAATCAGAGAATAATGGTTGTTCGATTTATATGAGTAATATGTTTTACGCACATGCACCTTTGATAGATGGTCTATTCTTATTGAATCTCGATAGTAGAAATACACATCTTAATAACATTGAAGCTAAACGTTTGAAATCAAGCGATAATTCGACCTATATGTGGCACTGTCGTCTTGGTCACATTGGAGTGAAACGTATGAAGAAACTCCATTCCGATGGACTTCTTGAATCACTTGATTTTGAATCACTTGAAAGATGCGAAGCATGTCTGATGGGTAAAATGACTAAGACTCCATTTTCTGGTATAATGGAGCGAGCTACGGACTTATTGGAAATCATACATACCGATGTGTGTGGTCCAATGAGTGTAGCATCGCGCGGTGGTTATCGTTATGTTCTTACCTTCACGGATGATTTGAGTAGATATGGGTATATCTATTTCATGAAACATAAGTCCGAAACTTTCGAGAAGTTTAAGGAGTTTCAAAGTGAGGTAGAGAATCAACGTAACAAGAAGATTAAATTTCTACGTTCTGATCGTGGAGGTGAATATCTAAGTTACGAGTTTGGCGAGCATTTAAAGAAGTGCGGAATACTTTCACAATTGACACCGCCGGGAACACCACAGCGTAATGGTGTGTCCGAACGTCGTAATCGAACTCTCTTAGATATGGTTCGTTCTATGATGTCACTTACAGATTTACCGCTATCATTTTGGGGTTATGCATTAGAAACAGCCGCATTCACTTTAAATAGGGCACCATCTAAATCCGTTGAAACGACACCGTATGAATTATGGTTTGGGAAGAAACCTAAATTGTCGTTCCTTAAAGTTTGGGGATGCGAAGCCTATGTAAAGAAGTTACAGCCGGACAAGCTTGAACCCAAAGCGGAAAAATACGTCTTCATAGGATACCCAAAGGAAACTATTGGGTATACCTTCTATCATAGATCCGAAGGCAAAATCTTCGTTGCCAAGAATGGATCCTTTCTAGAGAAGGAATTTCTCTCGAAAGAAGTGACTGGAAGGAAAGTAGAACTCGACGAGGTTGTCGAACCTTCTCTCGAAATTGCGAGTAGCGCAGCACCGGAAGAAGTTCCTGTGGTGCCTGCACCAATAAGAGAGGAAGCTAATGATGATGATCATGAAACTTCGGTTGAAGTTACTACAGAGCCTCGGAGGTCAACGAGAACTCGTACCACTCCAGATTGGTATGATTCCGTTATGAATGTCATGTTGGTGGACAACACCGATGACCCCGAGACATATGAGGAAGCGATGATGAGCCCAGATTCCAATAAATGGCAAGAAGCCATGAAATCCGAGATTGGATCCATGTACGAAAACCAAGTATGGACTTTGGTGGACTTACCGGATGGCCGGAAGGCTGTCGAGAACAAATGGATTTTCAAGAAGAAAACAGATGCTGATGGTAATGTTACTGTCTATAAAGCTCGACTTGTCGCAAAAGGGTTTCGACAAATTCAAGGAGTTGACTACGATGAGACTTTCTCACCAGTAGCGAAGCTAAAGTCTGTGAGGATTATGTTAGCAATCGCTGCATATTATGATTATGAGATATGGCAGATGGATGTCAAAACAGCATTCCTCAATGGAGACATTGATGAAGAGTTGTATATGATGCAACCCAAAGGTTTTGTCGATCCTAAAGATGCTAACAAGGTATGCAAGCTTCAACGGTCCATCTATGGATTGAAGCAAGCATCCCGAAGTTGGAATCAACGTTTTGATAAGGTAATCAAAAGTTTTGGTTTTATACAAACTTATGGAGAAGCTTGTATTTACAAGAAAATGAGTGGGAGCTCTGTAGCATTCTTAATACTGTATGTGGATGACATATTGTTGATTGGGAATGATGTAGACCTTCTTAATAGTGTCAAGGAATATTTGAATAATAGTTTTTCAATGAAGGATCTTGGCGAAGCAGCTTACATATTAGGCATAAAGATTTATAGAGATAGATCGAAACGCCAAATATCATTGTCACAAAGTACATATTTGGACAAAGTTCTAAAGAGGTTTGGAATGGAAGATAGCAAGAAAGGGTTCTTGCCCATGTTGCCCAATACGACCTTGAGTAAAACTCAAAGTCCGACATCGGCAGAAGATAGAGAAAGGATGAGTAAGACTCCCTATGCCTCAGCCATAGGATCTCTAATGTATGCCATGCTATGTACTAGACCCGACATTGCATATGCTGTTAGTTTAACTAGCAGATATCAAAGTGATCCAGGAGTGGATCATTGGACAGCGGTCAAAAACATCCTTAAGTACTTGAGAAGAACTAAGGATATGGTTCTTTCTTATGGAGGTGATGAACAGCTCGTTGTTAATGGTTACACCGATGCTAGTTGGAACACTGATCCGGATGATTCTAAATCACAATCTGGATACGTATTTATTTTGAATGGTGCAGCAGTTAGCTGGAGGAGTGCAAAGCAAAGCGTTGTGGCGAGATCTTCAACTGAATCGGAATACATGGCTGCTTCGGAGGCTTCACAAGAAGCGATATGGATGAAAGAGTTCATTACAGAGCTGGGTGTGGTTCCTAGTGCGCTGGACCCAATGTCTATCTACTGTGATAACATGGGCGCCATAGCCAATGCGCAAGAACCAAGGTCACACAAGAAGCTGAAGCATATCAAGCTACGTTTTCACGCTATTCGAGAACATATCCAGGATGGGGATATAAAGATTTGCAAAGTACACACAGATCTGAATGTGGCGGATCCGTTGACTAAACCTCTCCCGAGGGCAAAACATGACCAACACCAAACTGCCATGGGTGTTCGGTATATTACCATGTAATCTAGATTAGATGACTCTAGTGCAAGTGGGAGACTGTTGGAGATATGCCCTAGAGGCAATAATAAATATAGTTATTATTATATCTTTGTGTTTATGATAAATGTTTGCATTCATGCTATAATAGTATTAACAAGGAAACCATTAATACTTGTGTGAATTGTAAACTTAATTTGAAGTCCCTAGTATAGCCTCTATACTTCACTAGCTTGTTGGTTGATTGATGATGTGGTTTCTTTGTCATGAACATTGAGATGTTATCAACAACAAGATCATATCGTTAGGAGAATGATATGGTGGACATACTCCTATAGATAAGCGTAGCATAAAGATCAAGTCATTTCAATAGTTCAATTGCTATATGCTTTCTGATACATAGTAACCTAATTCCTTCGACCATGAGATCATGCATATCACCTTTACTGGATGGATGCTTTGATGTCATCAAACACCACACCGTAACAGGGTGGCTATAAAGGTGGTATTGAGTGTTCGGAAAGTATTGGTTGAAACACATGGATCAAGAGTGGGATTTGTCCATCCACATGACGGATAGATATTCTCTGGGCCCTCTCGGTGAAATGTCATCCAATTAGCTTGCAAGCATGTGACTGGGTCACAAGGGATCACATATCACGGGAACGAGAAAAGAGTACTTATCAGTAACGAGGTTGAACTAGGTATGCAGAGATACCGAAGATCATAACCTCGGATAAGTAACATATCGTGAGACAAAGGGAAATTGGTATCGTATGTAAGTGGTTCATTCGATCGCAAAGTAATCGTAGAAATATGTGGGAGCCATATGAATTTCCAGATTCCTCTATTGGTTATTGTTCGGAGAAGTGTCTCGATCATGTCTGCATAATTCACGAACCGTAGGGAGACACACTTAAGGATTCGACGTTGTTTGAGTAGTTATGGTATTATGAGAAAGAGACCGAATGTTGTTCGGAGTCTCGGATGGGATCCGGGATATCACGAGGTGATCCGGAATGGTCCGGAGAATAAGATTCATATAAGGAAAGTCCCGTTTCGGAGTTCGGGAATGATTCCGGTGTTTTCATCGGGAACATTCTAGAAGGTCCCGGAATGTCCGGCACTCCGGGAGGGAAGGGGTACATGAATGTGTCATTGCATGTTGGAATGATTGCATCATGTACTAAGTGTTCTCGCTGTCCGAAATAAAGGGTTAATTCAAATCCTAATTGAAAAAGTCAAACTGCCAGTTTTCGGTCAAACTGCCAGTTTTCGGAAAGAGGAGAAAGAGGAGGAGAGGTGGAGGCCGAGTTGGAGGAGGGTTCCTCCCCTTGGCCGGCGCACCTCCCAAGGCCGAGTTGGGGAGGAACTCCTCCCCTTGGCCGCCGGCCCTCCCACCTATAAAGGGAGGGGCAGGGCTCCCCTCTCTACACAACACTACTAGTTCCTACCCTCTAAACTAAACCCTAGATCTAAAACCCCGGTTTAGAGCTATTTTGGTTTAGAGCCTTCTAATTGGTTTAGAGCCCTCTAATTGGTGTGTCTAATTACTAGACCACTAATAGCCTCTCTCATAAGCTCCACCATACTCGCACCGGCTTAAGGCGAAGCCCTGCGGGATCTCCCCTCTACTTCCGGTACCACGCCGTTGTGCTGCCGGAATCGCGAGGAGAGTGCTACAACCTCCGCTGCCTGCTGGAACAAGGGAGAGGAAGGTCTTCGTCGAGTACCGAACGTGTGACCGACTGCGGGGGCGCTGCTGGAACGTGGCGCCGGAAGGATCGTCTACACGATCTTGAGATCGGAAAGAGTACGACTACATCACCCACGAGAATCTGCTCTCGTTAAACACTTTGGAATCTTCGAGGGTGAGTTATTCCATCGACTCGTTGCTACAATCTAGTAGATAGATCTTGGCTTGTTTGTTTGTATGCGATAGAAAATTTTTGTTTTCCATGCTACGAACCCCTACACTAACAACGGAGAGCATGCAAGATCACAAACAACACAGACATGATAGAATCATAAAGACAAAACCATTAATCGGTCTGACATAGTAATCTCAATATCCATCGGATCCCTGCAAACACAACATGCATGATTTCAAGTAGATTAGATCTTGATCATGAACGGAGCTCACAAGATCTATACATGAAAGCACAAGGAGATACAACCATCTAGCTACTACATGGACCCATAGTCTAAGGTGGAACTACTCACGCATCATACCGGAGAGAAGGCCTCCGGGATGATCTCCCCTCCGTCAGGGTGCCGGGAAGAACTTCAGACCCCTCCTCGATCTAGGGACAACGATGGCGGCGGCTACGGAAGGTTTTGTGGAATATTGATCGGGTACTTAGGGTTTCTGCATCGGGGGCTTCTTATAGGTGAAGAGGCGAGGCTAGGAGGCGGACAGGGGCCCCACACCCTACCCAGGCGCGGGGCAAGGCCCACCCGCGCCTAGGAGGGGGGGGTCTGGCCGCCCTGGCTCGCGTCTCCGTCTCGTCTTCTGGATTCTTGTCCCCCACGGAAAGTTATTGACTTTGGCTTTTCTCTCGTCTAATTCCGAGAATATTGATTTTTCTGCCTTTCTGGAACAAAAAACAGAAGAAAATAAGCAACTGGCACTATGGAAACTTGTTAATAGGTTAGTTCCAGAAAAGATATAAAAACACCTCAAAGAAAGACAAAGCAAAGCAAAGTAGATACTAAACAAGCATGTAGCATAAAAAATTACAGATACGTTTCCGACGTATCAGGGGGGAGTGACGGCCCATCGAACCTCGTAATGTGTGCCATGGCCCCCACCTAGTCTTTATAGCATTGCCACATGGGCCCACCAACCATGACTTGGTTGGGCGCCCCCGATCAGGGCGCAGATAAGGGGGTCGATCGACCCGTTGGGATCGATCGTAGAGAGGTCAACTTAACAGAGGAAAGTAATTAGCTTGGCAACCATTGAGAGGGCTCACACAAACAATGCTCCCGGATAACCAATCTTAGAGAGGGAGATGCCAACACCAAATTTTTCCATATGAAGGTTAACACCCATAGAAGGAAGAATCACATTCATCGTCTCAAGCATAACAATGGATGGGTGACCGACCATATACACAAGGAGTGAATTATATTTGAGCACTTCAAGGAAGTAATTGGTAGAGGTGAACGTCGCTCGCAAGATTATAATTGGGACGAGCTTGCATTTGCGGACCCGGATTTTCAATCTCTTGGTGACCCATTCATCGAAGAGGAAGTAAAGAGCGCCATCAACCAAATGCCCGGGGGCAAAGCGCCCGGCTCGGACGGGTTTACCGGTGCCTTCTACAAGCGCTGTTGGGACACTATTAAGGGAACGTCATAAAAGTTATCAATCATTTTGGAAACCTCCATGTGACAAACTTTTATTTGCTTAACTTCACAAATATTATGCTCTTGCCGAAGAAGGATGGGGCGGAAGACATTTCAGATTTTAGGCCCATTAGCCTCATCCACGGTGTCGCGAAGATTATGGCCAAGATGCTCTCCGTATGCCTTGGTCCCCTCATGAACGAGCTTGTCTCGAATTGCCCGATGTGCCTTCATGAAGAAGCGAACCATACATGAAATTTCCTATATGTCAAGAACCTTGCTACGATACTCCATAAGAGCAAGACTCTGGTCTTGTTGTCTAAACTTGACATCTGTAAAGCTTTAGACTTTGTTCGTTGGGAGTACATCTTGGAGCTCCTCCAAAAGTGTGGTTTCCCTAGCAAATTTCGGAATTGGATCGCCGCCTTGCTTTCCACTTTGTCCTCTCGAGTTCTTGTCAATGGGATTACCGGCCTCCCAATAAATCATGGCCGGGGCTGCAACAAGGGGACCCCCATCACCTCTACTCTTTGTGCTTGCTATCGATCCTCTCACCCAAATTCTCGAGCTTGTGACCTTGCATGGCCTCCTCCGCAAAGTCCGAAGATGTGAGGCTGTTTTACGGACATCTCTTTATATGGATGATGCGGCAATTTTTAACTGCATGTCATGTCCGGTCTAATTATTTTTCTTCCGGTAGACAAGCACGGTCACTCTAGCAGACTATCTTCTAAAATGCGTGCGCTCTAAAACTAGTCACCATGAAATGAACTATTGTAAAGTTGTCATGGTATATATCGTTAGAACATGTCTCATCATTATTTCACACATTCCAATTTAAAAGATTATGATTTACAATAGATAGTTAGTCCATTAAAAAATGTGATTTCGACCCATGGGGAATGAATCACGTGTACTACAAATAATCACAAATTTGGGCTACCTGGAACGAAAATTAACGTTCAAGGAATCTACATGACGAACTGAGATTTTTAAACTAACTGCTCGATAATGCCTGAGCGGAACGTACCTCCGTTCGGATCACGTGGATAAGGTGAAACAAATCAAGAACACAATTAAAAAATTTCTTTGATAAGATGGAACAAAATTACCCATGGATGAACAAAATTGCAAATGCGGGCTAGAACACAGAAGTAGCGCCGGGACGATGGAGCAAAATTTTAGTTCTAGGAAAACAAAACATTGGACAAACAGGAACACAATTTATCTATCCCCGAACAAAATACGAGTACAAGTGGAAACACAATAACAAAAAACTATGGGACAAAATTTTAGTTCATGCGAAACAAAAATTGGGAAGACAAAATTTACCAATCACAAAGGAGTACATGGAACATAAAATTAGCGCCCATGGAATAAGTTTTTACTTCTCGGGGAAAAAATATACCGATCGATGAACAAAATTCCTAGTGCAGGCAAAAAATACAAAATTAGCGCCCTAGGACCACGAAACAAAACTGTAGTTCTAGGGGAACAAAACAATAGACAAATATGAACATAATTTATCGATTGCGGAACAATTTATGAGTACAAGTGGAAACATTGCGCGGGACAACCATGAAACAAAAGTTTAGTTCTAGGAGAACAAAATAGTGGACAAATAGGAACACAACTTGGAAACATAGCACCGGAGGACTATGGAACGCAATTTTAGTTTTTGCGAAACCAAGCATTGGACAAATAGGAACATCATTTATCGATCAAAAGAGGAGTACATGGGAAACATAAATTTAGCGTCCATGGAACCAAAAAAAATACTTCTCTAGGAAACAAAAGTTACCGATCATGGAACAGATTAAAAACGGAAAATTAGCTCATGAGAACCATGAAATAGAACAAATCATTAGACCAATGTGGACAAAAAATTGACACTCATATAAAACATCCCTACTAGAAAAACATTAAAATTTTATCTCAAAAAACATTAAAAATAAATATACAAAAACATGAAAAAAGAAACAAATGATATATAAAAATGATTACATAAGAAAAATATCTTTACTATTAAAAACGAGTTGGTGACTCACTTTGGGGTCAAACATTGGGACAATCACCACCGTTAAACACAATCATCAAACATTGGACACCCCCCGGACCATCCGATCAAACACCCACATCTGCTGTGATGGACGAAACTCTCGCGCCCACCCGGCCGTCTCGTCCCTATTTTTCTCTCGCCCCACCTATGAAAAATTTCTAGATCCTCCGGCTCACCGTCACCTGCGCCCGCCCTAGATCGAGCCTCGCGCTGTTCTCCATCTCCCATGTCGTTCACCCCGCCGCACACCCCTGTCTCTGCACTAGCCATCATCCCCGCACCCTAAGCACCATCCCCCGGATCCACCGAAGACTAGAGGACGTAGTTCAAGTAAGACATCATGATCGGGTGCCGCTCGCACGACAAGCTCGCCACCATAACCATGAAGGTAAAGACCTGATGCGTCGGGATTTTCCTATAGAAAATCGGCAAGAGGAGGGAGGTCGTGGAGGGATTGACGGATCTGAGGGCTGCCCCTCGTCGTTGGTTGCCAACCCCAACCCTTGCCCGAGCTGCATCCTGTCTACCATCCATCTCTACCTCCTCGCAGGAGGCGTCGGTGCTCGATCCCCCATCCATCCCCCTTTCCAAAATTGGACCTCTCCTTGCAAAATAGACACGCGGAGGCCGGAGGCTACCAACGGTGTCACCGGAACGTGTGTTAGCGCATCCATTTGTCACCTTGACAAAGCCCCTCCCGATCAAATAAGCATAACTAATTTTTAGGAGGCCTCTTGATCTCCTTGCACGTGAATGACCCAGGGAGTCTGCTGCAGGTGAGACATCTTCAACAATATTAGATCCGAAGTGTTTTAGATTGTTTAGTTTGTTAATTTTTGTCTAATTTCGTACATGTATCAATAGATCTCATTTTCCCCGCGTCTAAAGAACCTGGCTTTGGAGATTGATTATGTAGATGGAAATGCGTTCATCAAGTAATTTTGAGGCTTTGGAGGCTAAAACAGTACATCATTAGGTGGATGTAGATGCAGTTTACTGCTGAAAAGTTAATGGAGAGTCTATATGGAAGTTTGTTTCTAATATCATGTACTTTTCCTTCTAAGCACTGCAAGCTAGCAATACATTTTACAGGACATCTATTTATCTCTTTATTAATTCCTAAGTGGTTATTACGTTTCCATTAACTGCATATCTCAGTAGGTATTTGAGGTTATATATATCATCAATCCGGAAAGAGCGGCACCTAAGAAAATTAAACTAGATGCTAGCAGAGAAGGGGTAAGCCTGCAACTATTTTATGAGGATCAAATCACTCTTTGATGCGCATTTGTACACCTCTGAACTGTTCAATACCTCCATAACAAATATTGCATGAGGTTAAACTACCCCTTCTGTCCCAAAATAGATGTCTTAAATTTGTCAAAATTTGGATGAATTTAGACACTATTTACTATATACATTCATCCAAATTTTAAAACACATAAGACATCTATTTTGGGACGGAGGGAGTATTAAAAAACCTAGACCGTGAGAACAACATCAGGTTAAATGAGACTGGTTGTGCATCTACTCATTTCTATATACCCTAGATTTGCAGACTCGTGCACATGCAAATTATGTTTAAATATTTCTAGGTTTTGTGCAAGGAATAGGAAGATTGGGTTTGTTAGTTTATGCCATCTTGCCTATATTTTTCATTTGCATGATACATGCTTATAATTGTTTGCTTACTGAATTATCATCTTCTAACACTTTGACTTATGTGAGGTCATTGATTTTCCTATGCTAAAAATATGCAGATGATTACATGTACAACGGAGATGTATACATGGTCTTTAAATACTTGGACCATGATATGAAGGAAGTCTTGCTGCATATACTAGGGTGATGTCCAGGTCTAGCCAATTTCTGTTCCTTTCCTGGCTATTTCATCATGAGGTATATGGTATTGATCTATGTAAGTATAAATAAGCTTCTATGTTAACCATGTATACTTGCTCCTATATACCTTATGTGTTCTTAGACATAAGTTTTGTCTTTCATGGTTGTAGCATAATTGATATCATCTTTTTGTGTCATTTCATTTCATTGAATAGGACGAGTTTGAATATCTATAACTTTGAAATTTCCTATATAGAATATTGTTCTTGCTAATTTTCAATAATTTTCATTCCGTTTACAATATGTGCATTTTTTCTTCCATTTGTATTGTTACGTATTTTCTTGGGAGTTCTTATGTACGCTATTTTTTTTTAAATAATACATTTTTTTTATTGAATTTCACAAAAAATACACAAAACGGACAAATTGCAAATCTGTTGGTCGGTCGGCCGTTCAACAGACGAAACACTGTCTTCGTCCGTTCAACGGACGAAACACTGCCTTCATCCGTTCAACGGACGACACGCAGCCTTCGTCCGTTCAACGGACGACACACTGCGTGTCGTCCGTTCAACGGACGAAACGAGTCCGTCGTCTGTCGAACGGCCGACCGACCAACAAATTTGCAATTTGTCCGTTTTGTGTATTATTTGTGCAATTCAATAAAAAAATGTATTATTTAAAAAAAATTAGCTCTTATGTACACTACCTAGCTGTTATTGTATATCTCGGCTTTCTGATTTGAAGTGCACTTCTAATGAACTGGTTGGATTTGGATGCCGATTTGTGGTAACAGGTTTATGAAGTCCTCCTAGATTGAGAATTTATTATCAGAATTGCTTTGACTCAAACTAGAGGCACATACGACAAAATGTTCCATACGAGAGGTCTTGAGCAGACTGAATCCTATGGACTGAAACAGGAGCATGCTATGTCATGTCTGCTGGTGGTGGAACGACGAGTAGGTATGCCAGTACGAGCTTGCCGTGAAGGTGGTTACGCTCTAGCACGCCGTCATCTCGGCACTGCCAACGGATTTTTCACATGTGGTTCAACTGGTCTATGGTTCACGAACGTCACTTAATCTCTGCATGCTCTAATTGATTCAGATGCTCTCTTTTATTATGTCCTTTGAATCTTCATATGCTGATCTAGATGATTCTTCCAGTGTCTTCTGTATGGAGTAGTCTAGAAAACACGATCATAATGGAAAGGAAAAATAAACAAAGAAAGAAAATCATTGCATATATGTTTATGAAAATTATTGGAGAAAGTACAGCTGGCTCATGTCCTTATGGGAGCAATGATCAACATTGAATAGTTCACATTCTTTTTTCAATAAATTGACATCTCAGGTTTGAAACTAAAGTGTTTTTTCTAACATTGTGTTTGGATGCACATAATTGGATTTTGGAATTAAATTTGGTGAGAATTCCAAATTCTGCCTGAAAAGAAAACGGTTTCCAATTCGAATTTTATTGTTTTGGTGGCTTAGAATTTACTGTTGAAATCAGATGGTGTTACCTAATTCTAATTCCCATTTGGATGTACAAATCATGGCATTGGTTATTTATTGCTTTTGGATAATATGTACTTGTGTATATGTATGGACAGTAGCATGTGTATCAATTAAACGTTATTTTCTTAAGCATAAATTTCAGTTGCAAATTGCATTTTTTTACTATGCATTCATTCAGAGTTATGGAAATCCCCGTTAAAACATATATTTTGATGAATACTTTGAAACATGTCAAGAAAACAATCCCACGCAATTCCCTTTTGTCTACAAAAATATATGGATTTCCCAAGAGAAAACGAAGAGTATTTTTCTCGAGATTGCAAACAAAGAGTATAATTAAAAATAAGAGTATCAACTAAATAAATCTTGCGTATGTCGTCTGATTTTTAAATCTATCAATGCCGCTCACTGATTCATTAGTTGCAGAGAACAACACATTAGTATCTTGCTGACAGTCTTGCCCACTTGTAACCAACCCCTAATACGGCTGTCACAAAGCGCCCTCGTAGATTGCCAGGGAGCAACCGCTGTAGCTGCAAGGATGAAATGCGACCGAGTTCGTAAAATAATTCCCGCCAGTGTACACAATTAGTGCCCACATTTTCCTTCGAAAAAAATTAATGCCCACTTGATTTATCATTCTTCTTGTGGTGATTCAAAACGGCCATATGGACTTCAACTCTAGATGTTTGGCTTAGAAGGCAAGTTCTCTTTACCTCAACGATACTGCTCCAAGTGAGTGCACTTTAACCTTGTGGTAAGATGCAGTCCATTTTCATGCCAGAGCTTCCAATATGGCCAAGGCGGAAGCAGGAAGAGAAAATGGTGAAAAGAAATACGTATGACATTTTGTTGGTGCGATGGATCAGGGTGATACGAGTCACGAAGATGACCTAAATGGGTGCACAGTGTTATATAGAAAGAGGGAGGAGGGAGAGGGAGAGGGAGTGGAAGATAGAGGGGGAAGAGAGTACACAAATCGAATTACCCTTTGTTCACATACTACTGTACATATAATTATCCTTTCGTTGCAACTATATCTAAGGCTGAGCATAATGACATGCATAAGACAATCTTGGCAGAATTGTGTTTGATGAGTAGCCAGGTAGCCTCAGAGTGTGGAGTAAGTGAGACCGATGAATATCTTGATTGTTTGAGAAGCAAAGTTGTATGGAGAAGTGTGATGTGTTACATGCTTTCTTATTTCATTTTTTATTGAGTGAAGTGGGAACATAGTTTTAAAAACCAAACCGGTTTGGTGGTTTAACTGGAAAAGACCTGAACCAATGGTCTCATCGATTTTTAAGAGGCACTGGTCCAAACAACAAAAAACCGGAAAAAAAGATGTTGCGAGAGGAATCAAACTCACGATCCTATACTAGGCATAAATAGCACCACATAAAGCCCAATACCACTTGAATACGCCATGTTTTGTGATTACTTATTGAAATGTACACTTATATATATCTTTTATGTTCATTTTATTTTCGTACTTTGCTTAAATTTTAATTAAAAAGAACGTTTTTTTATCGCCATCGAACCGAATGAACCAGTGGTCCGACCAGTAAACCAGTGAACCAATAGGCTCACTGGTTCACTCACCGGTCCGAATTTAAAACTATGAGTGGGAGGGGTGGGGCACCGTGACAGAGCATGTCGTGGTCAAGAAATGTAAGGGTCACAATTGTTATATCATGTACAATTGTTTGCTGTAACAAAACTGTTGTCATGATGAGCGTGAGAAATATTGCATAATCATTTATGTGTCGCCATTCATAGTGGAGGAAACTTAAACCGAGGTAAAGTAATGATCCTTTGGGATTTAACAATATAAAGAGCTTAAGGTAGAAATGAGAGCTTATTAAAGAGAGGGAAACAAAGAAAACAATATCGTTCCACCTTACAAAAGGATATTAGAGATAGAAAGAAGATGGTGCGGGTGGTTGTAGTGACATGGTTTGTACGACATTGACGACACCTAATTTTGGAGTAAAACTAAGCTTGATGTTTTTTTAGTGCTCTTGGGACCAATGTATAGTCATGCACTATGCTAGACGACATAACACAAAGACATAAAAATATGTCCGACAATATAAAAAATTAAGAACCGTGGCAACGCACGGGCATTCAACTAGTAAAAAAGAAATGGAAGAAAAAAGTATACGTCTAAAAAACACGTTATTCACGGACTTGCATCTGATAATAGAAAGAAAACACACCATTCATGTCTTTGAATCTTATTGATGGAGGTTAAGAGCATCTCCATAGCGGCTCCATGACGATTTTTACATTCGGACTGCGAAAATTCACCGGGTAACGTTTCTACGAGCCTAGTTTTTGTCGGATTTGGCCAATTTTACATCCGGAGTTCCTGGGCCAAATCCAGTACGCTGGGAACCTCCTAGGAACGTCGGATGAAGCGAAAAGAGGGTGAGCCAATCCTGTCGGCAACACACGGTCGAGCTCCCATCGTTCTTCTCTTCCTCGTCGCCATGTCGTCGCCGATCTAGGCCGAACTTTAGCCGAACTAGGCCAAACTAGACCAACCTACGACAAACTTGGCCAAACTACGCTAAACGATGACAAATTTGAGCCAAACTCGTGCGAAATATTGCCAAAGTAGGCTGAACTAGTCAAATTACGATATTGAGCCGAATTCGGACAAAATATCACGGAACTAGGCCGAACCAGACCAAACTATATCGAACTATGACAAATTTGAGCCAAATTCGGACGAAATATCGCCAAACTAGGCCGAACTATACCGAACTAGGTCGAACTAGGCCAAAATATGCCAAACTATGACGAATTTAAGCCAAATTCAAGCAAAATGTCGCCAAAAATAGGCCGAACTAGCTAAACTATGCCAAACTAGGCCAACTACGCCGAATTTTAGCCGAGTTTGATAAAAATAAATAGAAAACTAGTTGTTCTACAAGCAAAAATTACATCTATGCGACGCGGATTTCGGCCATAGAACATCCAATGAGTAAAGGTGCTCTAAGCTCTCATTTTTTTGAGCTGTGCTCTAAGCTCTCATTGGTGGAGAAACAAACACCAATGGGTCGGCCCATAGAGCCGAATGTGCGGGCGGAATGGCTGCTACGGGCGAGCAATTTCCTCCGAAATGGTCGTCGAGTTCTGGGTGGGCTGACGAACAAAAAGAAATTGACCAAGCCCGTGTCATGCACTACGGGCCCAAACGGACCTCCAACCCTCCGAAGAGTCCACATAGGCTTCCCTTATCAAATCCATCCATCCATCCACCCGGCATCTCCTCACGGCCGCACGATCCGAATGGAAACCCTCGAAGCGTACTATATAAAGCACCCCTTGCCTCGGTAGGGTTTCCTCTCGCGCCCAAGAACCCCGACGCTCCAGCCACCAAACGCCGCAGCGCCGCCACTCTACCAGCAGCGGCAACCATGGCGGTCGGCAAGAACAAGCGCATCTCCAAGGGGAGGAAGGGTAGCAAGAAGAAGGCGTGAGTGCTTACCCCGCCCTGCTCGTTCTCCGCAGCATCACGATCTAGGATCCGTTCCTCTTGTATTCTCTTCGTCGTGCGCTGATGCAGGTTCTTGCTTTGTTTTCTTGTGATTTTGCAGCGTCGATCCTTTTACCAAAAAGCAGTGGTACGACATCAAGGCGCCGCTCATATTCAGCACGCGCAACATCGGCAAGACCCTCGTCTCCAGGACACAGGGTACCAAGGTATGCTCTCCTCGTCCTTGCATCTGCGCGTGCGGTATCTGTTCTTCACTGATGCGGTTCGTTTCAAGGATTAGCCGTCCAATCGATTACCTACTTCCATGTAATCTGGCGGATTGTGATGTTGTCGTGTTGACATCTAGGGGATTCAACCAGGCTGCGTAGTTTGCTACATAGATAGTTAGCATGTTTAATGCAGCTGCCGTCCTCAGTATTGAGGATTAAGGATGCCTCTGTATTATTAAGGATTAACACCGTAAATGAAAGATGTCCTGCAATTTCAACGTGATGTTTCTGTTAGACATTCCTTCTGAAACCCTATTGATAATTAGATGAACTTATATGTGCTGATTTGCCTCACCAGCGTTGCAGTACTAGATTTATTTATATGAAGTGCTCTCTATGCATTAAATCAAATTATGTTTAATTGTTTCACAATTGTCCAATTTGTTTATAGACATTTATTACAATGATGTGCATTACTACTCTTGCACCCAGTCTTTTGATATGTGCGAGCATTAGTCTGTTGTTTGGTGTTCTGATTGATCATTGCCATTGGATGTTTTTATGCACATCAAAGTCTTCCTATATGAACCGCCATATTTGTCTCTTGTGTTGTTATAATTCATCATTGACATTGGAAGTTCTTATGCTTCCGCTGTTGGGGTAGCTATATGTTCTGGATAGATGTTGTAGTCTTCAAACTTTGCACTGGAACCTTCTTGTTTAGTTGGTCTTGCAGTACTTGTTTAATCTGTGCTGTTTTGCAGTTGATGACAGAATTGGATAATATCTAACCATATTGTTCCTTCATTTCAGATTGCCTCTGAGGGTCTGAAGCACAGGGTTTTCGAAGTATCTCTAGCTGATCTTAACAATGATGAGGACCAGGCTCACAGGAAGATCAGACTCCGTGCTGAGGATGTGCAAGGGATGAATGTCCTTACAAACTTCTGGGTAATGATTTCTTTGTCTTAATACGAATGTTGATGTTGTGTTGTATTTTTGTTTTGCTGATCTCTATTCTTCTTCTCAGGGCATGGACTTCACCACCGACAAGCTCAGGTCTCTTGTGAGGAAGTGGCAGACACTGATTGAGGCTCATGTGGATGTTAAGACAACTGACAACTACATGCTCCGCATGTTCTGCATTGGCTTCACCAAGAGACGCCCCAACCAGGTGAAGCGCACTTGCTACGCCCAAGCTAGCCAGATCAGACAGGTAACACTTAACTTTGCTTATCTCTTTGTATATCATGGTTGTACACATGACAGTTGCTTATTTACTCTGTTTCATGTATGTAGATCCGCCGCAAGATGGTTGAGATCATGGTGAACCAGGCTGCTAGCTGTGACCTGAAGGAGCTGGTGCTGAAATTCATCCCTGAGCTGATCGGAAAGGAGATCGAGAAGGCGACAGCCAGCATCTTCCCGCTACAGAACGTGTATGTCCGCAAGGTGAAGATCTTGAAGGCACCCAAGTTCGACCTGGGGAAGCTCATGGAGGTAATTTCTTATAGCATCATGTCTTCTAGTTCAGTGTTCTTTATGTCTGCTAAGGATCTAACCGAACTTGTGTTTGCCCATTCCAGGTGCATGGTGACTACAAGGAGGACCTTGGAACCAAGGTGGAAAGGCCTGCTGACGGAGACGAGGTCATCCCTGGTGCTGAGGAGGTTGCTGCTGCCGAGTAGAGAGTAGTCCCAATGTCCTGTTTTGCTGCTTCCATCTTTAGAACATGATATATGTACCACCACCTGTAGGTGGCTGTCGTGAACTTCCGTAGTCAGTTTTGATGGCTGATATTTTCGGACTACTTTGCCGACATTCCTAGCCAGCTGCATTCAGCTATCTTATCTGCCTGTTTTGTTTGTGATTGTTTCTTATGGTGGTTATATATGATGGTTTTAACTAAATGTTTATTGAGTTTTGTGTTTGTTCGAGGCATTAACCCTTGTGTTGGTAGCTTTTTAAGCCACAACTACTGTGCATGGTAGTTGTTGGCATGTGAAATTGACGTTCTGTATCTGTTTGTGTGACAGACCATTGTTTTGCTGGCCAGATTTGATTTGGGGTTATAAGAGTTGTTTGTGTCATGCTTTGAACAAACCATGGGTTCTTTCTTGGGTACTACAAAAATTTCCTTTCTGATTTAATTTGAACTACCTTTGTTCTTGATTCGATGTCACCCAATTACCATATGTAATTCATGTTTTCAAGAATTTCATGTGCAGTTCTTGTTCAACTTCCTCTGCCTATCCAAGGGTCCTAAATTAGCAAAAGGGATTCATATATAACAAAAAATCAGTCGAATGTCTGATGTGGGTGGATGAGTAGATGATCCAGTTGAATGTGCAGATAATGTCTACGGCATGGAGGAGAGGCAAAGCACGAAGAGTTCTCATTAGACGGTGGCATATTGTTGTAATTTCAGGCCGCTCCGTGGTTTGCTGACCCGTGAATTGCAAGTGCTGCATGGACAGTGCTAGGCGTCAAAACATCCCGCGTTTGCTGTATATGTAAGCAAAAAAAAAAGGTTCGTTTTAGAAATAGAACGTCTCGCCGGAGACCATGCAGTAAAAAAAATATACTAATGCAGCAAAACAAGACATCGTTGGAAACAACTCGTTGATGACCCTCGTCGGAGACCATGCAGCAAAAAAAGTTTTCGGCGAAGTCGGTTTTACTGCATTAGCACAATTTTACGTTCTATTTCTAAAATGAACCGTTTTTTTGCTTCGAAAGCAAAAGCGAGGACATATGTAGCAAAAGCGGGCCGTTTTGCAGCAAAAACGAAATTTGAGGCGATTTTAGGTACACGTGTCACACGCAGGGGAGGACGGGGAGGAGGACGATGGGAACCCCCATCGTCCGGGGATCCAGATCATTTCCCATCGAGTTTTGTATTCTATTTTCAGGAAGGGACTAGAGTTGAAACAAAAGAAGCATAACGCAGGTCAAATATCAAATTAAGCACAATGAAGAACCAAACGCATTGAAGATCCAACATGGAGGTGATTCAAAGAATGAGTAAAGACGAAACGGAATAACCGGTGGAACTTGAATCCAACTTGAAGTATATATCAATGCAGAAATGATGAAAAACCAAATGTGAAAATATGATACTCCTAAAAGAAGAAGAATAAACTAGGTCGTAGATCAAATTAAACAGAATTTTTTTTTTGTGTGAAAAGGACCAGTGTTCTTATACTAATATTCAACAGCAGTATAAAGAGTCTCCAAATTAAATAGAATATGATTATTATTTTTACTGGTTGTGGTATCCTCTGTAATTCCGAAATCTTTGACAGGGTACCAGGAAGGTGTGATTAGCTCCACTCAGCTAAAATCAGACTTGCAGCATTATCTCTTTAATTCATGATTTTCCAATAGAACAAAATATGTACTGATGTCTATCAAAGGATGCTCAACATTGCAACACCACGTGAAATAGATATACCTGCATTAACATAACTTACCATCTGTGCTTCTTTTCCATAAAACAAAATTGGCAAGGATGTCCATCTAAGGGAACGGATATACTATTACATTCACATAATTTACCGGTTGGAAAGAAAGGACGAAATGAGAAGGCACGATCTCTACAGCAAAACCTGTCTATTTGGCAAGGGCGCAACGGCAATGTATTTCTCTCTCTTTGGATATCTGGCAAGGCAATGGGTTCCTACTGCAGCAAGATGGGAAGTTGCTCAGAGAAATCCTGAATCGGCGACAACTCCTGAAGCTCATAGGCTGCCCGGAAGCAGTCGGCAGCCTCAAGCGGCAATCCTTCGGATTTCAGGACAAGTCCAAGCCCCAGCCAGGCTTGATGGTTTGTTGGCTCTAGGCGGGTGGCGCTGCGCAAGAAAGTTCTCGCTATGGACGATGATTTCCCTCCAATATGTCTTAGAATTCCAGCCATACAAACCATGCTAGGGACATAGTCTGGATTGATGGAGAGGGAGAATGAGAATGCCGCGAGGGCTTCTTGGTGCAAGGACTGAGCCTCCAATATAAGACCTGGAAAAGGTACCACATGTTAGCGTTTCTGAAAATCATAGGGCGGAATGAACAGTAGTAACTATAGCAATTGATCTAACATACACCATGACATTTTTATTTGCTCCTCACATGCAACGTCCCTATCCCCATAAACCAGTAAATATACAAATAAAGTTTAATTGATCAATAGTGATTAATGTACATAATAAATCCTATCTCCTTAACTTGCCGTCCATTTTGCTGTTGCTGAGAGCCTGACAGGTTCTTAGTGTTCGGTTAATGTAGATAATAGAAAAAATTTCTTAAGAAAGTCCAGCTAATATCAACCTCAGATGTATGACCAAGCAAAAGGTCAAAGATGCAAACAAGGACCCTGAACTTTTGAGATTCTTAATCTTGCAGAGTTAGAAAGTGTATGGCGATCGTCATGTAACATATAAATCTGGTACTGACGAAGTTGGTGTTTTTTCTTCTTTTTTGCGATTGGGAAGACAAAGTTGGTGTTCCTAGCATGTCAAAATTGTAGCCTGCACAGTGTGTACTGGACTACTGATCAGAAGTTGTTTTGGTAAAAAAAAGGTTATCCTGATACTATTTGGAGTGGTAAGGTTTAGATGTCACACTTTGGTATGGAGAAATTTTGGTAAAAGTTGGTTCCCTCGGGGTGGATGAACGATTTTTTTATTTAATTAATCTGGTAAAACCTTTTATGTCAGGTATGTAGCTTACTACAATGAAGCATCCAGAACCAGGCCTCATGTGGAGCACAATCAGCGACAAACGATAGCAGAGTTAAGTAGGCAAGGATATTCACCTTTGACATGCCAGCACTTTGGATAGAAGGAATTGATGGATTTGGCTTTCTCAAGACAGATGTTTGAGTCATGCCATGCTTCAAGCTTCGTGTATATTGAGGCCAAATCTAGCCAAGCTTCCATCTCTAACTTATGTAGGGATTTAACCTGTGAAGGACAAGTTGATATTAAGGGAAGAGAACACGTCATATAATCATTTGACTTCAAATAAGCGAAAGTGGCTGAACCTTATCATATGGGGTTGATTTCCAGACTTCTTTCTTTGCTTGAATGATTGCAAGCAAACTCCTAAATGATTCCACCGCCGACTTGAATTGTCCGCAGGAGGCCTGAATTTGTGCTTTTAACCTCAAAATACCCATCTGATCCTCTTCCTCAGCCTCGTCTAGTGCTAAATCTGCTAGTGCTTCGGCTTCTTCTAAATTCTGCTGTGCAGACAACACTAGAATTAACAGCTTCCAGGTAGTAACTGAACTTCCTGTCACCAGTTCAAGACATTCCATTGCACTTTCAATAGATGCATTCAGTTTGCGCTGCATTGCATTTTCCCAAGCAAGGCTGTACAGTATTTCAGGACTATACTTCGCCATTGCTGCAGCATCCCGCAACAACCTCAGTGCATCATCTTGTAATCTCACTCTTTCCGAGTCACAGGTGGAGGCCCTAGCAAAAGGACCATAACAGACACCAAGAAAATGATTTACAACACTGATGAAATGTAGGTCGTGACTTCTGAAGGACTTCAGGGCTTTATTTGCAAATTGTATTCCTTCAGAAGCATGCTTTGGGTTCTTACAACATAGTTTGGCTCCTAGAAGAAGAGATGGAATATGAGGTTTTCCCTTTCTTTGTAATACACGGAAGCCATTCCTTATGATGTTTAAGGCACTATCATCCATGCCAGCTGCACTGTAGCAAAGCGCAAGAATGTACCATCTTTCTGATCTGCTATAGGTTCCAGGCAACAACATCTCCAGATGCCTGGCCAAGACTTCATAATGACCAGATAATGACAATGCATATGTCAAATGATTCACAAGGTCAGGATCCCACTTTATTTCTTGGCAGGCTAGCTTTTTGATAAGTGCTAACAGTAGTAAAATTGCTTCCTCGATATTGTTCTCAGGGGTTACCAGGTTCTCTTGAGTAGACTTCACTTCAATACCACAGTACAATAGAGTCACTGCTAAGTCTTTTTGTAAGTTGGCGGACCTTTGAGAATCCAAATTCCAGGGCCTTGCGAGAGCCCTCCGATATGCAATTATGGCCTCCTCGAAACAACCACTTCTCATCCATAGGTTAGGAACATATTCAAGAGCTGAGTGGAACATGTCTATCAACTTACACTCTTCCGAAGTACCTTCAGGAACACCACTTGGCCATGCAGACTCTACAATGTCTATGATGGTTCTGCATTCTTCCGCAGCATCTGTCATGAAGATAACATTAAATCAAAGTCAAATTGAGATTGGATGTGGCAGAGCTTTTGAACTGAGGCATATACATATAATTGGTATGATGTAAGAGTACACGAACAAAGTAAGGGAAAACCTCTGAAAGAATTTCCATATTGATCCTGGACATAGGCACAGAAGTAGCATATGGCTTTATCCTATACAGTTACATAGATTTTTGTTTCTGCTTAATCTTAGGGACATTAGAAAAATATCTGTATATTTTTTTCTGAACTTCTGTATGGTAATTTCAGACGATGATGCTAAAGTACAAAGCAAGAAAATAAAGAAAAAGAATCCACTCAGTACCTGTAACTCTGTCAAGACTTTCCAAAGATTTTGCTTTAAGCAATATGGCTTCTAGGAGCAAACTCACAGAATGCATTGACATATGCACTAGCATTCCATTCACTTGTGAGGATTTCCTTCTTGAAGAACGTGGAGAAACTCTAGGCTTGGCACTTTCAGTAATAGCACTTGTCATTCGTGGTTTCAGGCTTCTTATATCGATTCCTTGAAGGACTTGCAATGCTGCATCAAAATTTCCTCTCTGATATTCCAGCCTACCCAGCAATGCACGGGCCTCCTGTTGTATAACCAGATGAATATAACGGTGAGCAAATCAGCAAAACAAATTATCTTGCATGAAGAGAGAAGGATTAAGTCAAACCTCATAATTTAGTGAAAGAGTCTCTCTTAAGTCTGATTCCACTTCATTCACTTGGCTATCATCAGGTGTTGCTTCTCGATTTCCTGTTTTCGAACAAGAAGCACTTGCTGAGAAGTCCCGAGTCGCGAGAGATTCCGGTGATCGTGGCATCTCTTCAAACTTGGATTGGTCCCCGCTGCACGTGCATAACATGATCGCAGCCATTTTCTGCCGCACAGGTACTTAATTTAAAAATAAATAACGCTCTCCTCTCTCTCTTAGGATATTTCTCGGGGCCAATAGTATTAATCATTCATCGTCAAGTAGATCAGAGAACCTGGCAAGGGAAAAATGAATGGTGCTCAGTACACATTGTAGTAAGCATGCAGTAATTAGCACAGCGTACAGCAAGTTAGCTTCAAATGACACACTAGTACATGAAGACAAACCTAATCTTGAAATCTTTGTGAAGCAAGGTTTAGCAATTCCATTCCCAGCTCGAACTATCAAATAATCACTGAACAATGTTTTCATCTCAGGTAAACATGACGAATCACACAAAATAAGCAACTACACGGTTCAGGGCTAGCACCTTGTATAAGCTAACAACAGTAAGGCTCGTTCTACAGCCAAAGAAAAAATATGCACCAAACTGGACACACCAAACTGGTGATCAATAGGGTCAAATATTCAATAAACCAACAGAAAGCATCACAAATATTTTGGGAAGGCATAGGCATGCTTCATGAGGGAAGTTGCAAATGTGAGCTTCCAAAAAGATCGTGAGTCCAAAACCTCATCTCCTACAGATATCCACCACTGTTTTCAGTAACAACATAGCGACACCGAAATTCTACTAGGAACAACTGAGCAATGCCAACATCCATCAAGCATCGCATACACTGGTTCCCGCATAATTCATAGAGTATACTATCTCAAATATTCCTGCTTCTTCAGGAAACAGAGAACAAAAGCAGAATTCTAGCAATTCCTCTCACATTCACGAGGAGTGCAAACACGATTTATTCACGAACCAGTGCCGAGATAAGAAGGCAACTAACATGGTAGTGACAGCAAAAATACTCACTGAACCAACAGGGGGCCTCACGAATATTTGTGAAGGACCAGAAAGACCAGAGTCCAAAACCAGAGTCCAAAACCTCATCTCCTACAAATAGCACTACCGTTTCCAGCAACAACTGACACGGCAAACTCTGCTGGCAACAACTGAACAATGCCAATATCCATCACACAAAGCATACAATGGTTCCCTCATGATTCATAAAGCATACCACTCTTAATTCAAGAACCGATGAACTAAAGCAGAAATCTAGCGATTCCTCTTACATTCCCAATATACGTGAAGGCACGCTCCATTTCGCGAACCTCACTGCCAAGATAAGAAAACAAACGACGTAACATGGTGGTGCCAGCAAAGCTGCAGGCCTGCAGCGGTGCAGCCGACAGTGAAATTAAACACACGGACACAGACCAAATTATCAATTATATTCTCCCAACGCCCTCCTTGGTCTCACATTCCACCGATGCGCTCACCATCAAGTGGAAACTACGGAAGTTCCACCACAATGCAAGGCGCCGATCCTCCTTCCTTTCCCCACACCGCAAAACTCACGAAGCCCACAGTGAAACTAAACCTGCGTAAACACCAATTACCAACTGAAACTAAACCTGCGCAAACCTTACGCCCTCCTTGGTTGAAGCAACCCGCTCACATTCAATCCAGCGATCCATGTACTCACCACCAAGGGAGCGAGCACCCGGGAGTTCTACTTGAGAAACAACACAAGGTGTCGATCTTTCTTACCACACCACACCGGAAAACTCACAAACAGCGAAAGGACCGCAAGCCCATGTGTAACCACCTCGACAACGCGTGCGGGGACAGAGGCAAAAGATAAAGGAAAATTTCGTGGGCAGCAATTACCATAGCAAAATCTATTGGCAACAACTGAACAATGCCATTATCCATCACACGTTGCATACAATGGTTCCCTCGTGATTCATAAAGCATATACAACTCCTACTTCAGGAACCGACGAACTAAAGCAGAATTCTAGCAATTCCTCTCACATTCTCCCCAATACGTGAAGGCACGATCCATTTCGCGAACCTCGCTGCCAAGATAAGACAAACAACGACGTAACATGGTGGTGGTGTCAGCAAAGCTGCAGGCCTGCAGCAGGTGCAGCGGACAGTGAAATTAAACACGCGGACACAGACCAAATTATTACCAATTAAAAAGCAATGATAGTCTCCCGATGCCCCTCCTTGGTCTCACATTCAACCGATGCGCTCACCATCAAGCAGTGGAAACTACGCGAAGTTCCACCACGATGCAAGGCGCCGATCCTCGTTCCCTGCTTCCCCACACCGCAAAACTCGCGATGAACGGCAACAGTGAAACTAAACCTGCGTAAACACCAACTGAAACCCCACGATATTTTCTCCTTAGGTACTCCTTGGTTGAAGCGACCAACCCACATTCATCCAAGCGATCGATGTACATGCACTCACCACCAAGCGAGCGAGTCACCCGAGAATTCTACTTGAGAAACAACGCAAGGTGCCGATCCTTGTTCAACTACACCACACCGAAACACTCACGAACGGCGAAACATCCGTAAGCCCGTAACCACCTCGACGGCGGGGACGGATGCAAAGATACAAAGGAAAAAATTTAGAGGGAGGGAGGGAGAGCAGGCCGTACCGTGGAGCGCGCCCGCGTCGGCGGCGGCGGGAAGGATCCTGCCGCTGTGCTTCGCGGCCAACGAACGGGAGAGGAGGCGGCCAAGAGCGCAGATGAATCCGTGGGGAGATTGAGGTGTGACGGGGAGGAGGATCTCTCTCGCGCCTTCCCTCCCTCCCTTCCCTCTCTTTCTCTCTCTCTGCGCGGCGCTCACGGTTCACCTCTGTCTGTCGTAGTAGGAACTCAACTAGGAAACGAGGAAGGCAGGTGAGAAGGGAGGTGCGGGCTGTTTTTACCGTTTTACCCCTCCTCGCTTTTCCGTCTGCAGTACACACGTCAGCCCACCCAGCCTGGCATGACACCCCAGGTCCAATCCGACTAATGCTCGATGTAGTAGTACAAGACAACCGCTCTAATTAAGGGGTTGTTGCCGAGAAATCTAGGAGCCAGCAGTGTAAATCTCGAATTTGTTTGACGGAAATGTAGTATCTGTGAAGCTTCCTAATAATCTACTACCACTAGTACAGATTTGCAAAGGAATTTTCGCAAGTTTGTGCCAAAATTCCTTCTTAGAACTCCTAATCTGAATTAGGAGGATCTGTCCAGGCTGCTGCGCACGATTTATTTTTTCCGTACTCTACCACCAATGAATGCTGGACCGGATCAAAGGACAGACGCATTTAAGCGCGTCCTGCTCTCTGCGCTGCCGTGCGAAAGGAAGGACTCCAAGGCGCAGAACCAGAGCAGAGCCAGGGCCAGAGCCGGGCGGCGTGCTGTGCTCTGCTTTATTGACAAAAGAAGCCGCCGGTGAAGAAGCTGATCACTGCCAACGATCCAGCAGCAGCTCCAGCTCCAAGGAGGACTGCAGCAGCCTAGGACGGCTAGGCTTTTGACAATTTCGACCTCCCTTCCAGACCTGTCTCCCTGCCGCGGCTCGCCTCGCCGGCAGTGCCACTACTACTATCGCAGCACGAGACAGACACGGACAGCGACGGTGGGCGAGGGACGATGACGACGGGGTGCTGATTTCTGCTACTGTACGAAGTAGCACTGGCGCCTCGATCGCTCGCACTGCAGTCGCGATCTTGTCACGTTCCGCTTTTGGTGGTCTCTCTTTGATCGTCGGTGGTGATGGCCACTCTGCGGGTCATGTGACGTCCTGTTCCCCTCCCAGACGAGATTGAGAGTTAATGGTCACAGGAGACACGGGACACATGCCGCATTGCGAGAATGTATGCTAGTAGTAATCCGTAGTAGCACTCGTACGAAGGATGGAACGGAATGGCAGAATCCTATGTGAGTGAGTGAGGCCAAACATGCTGAGGGAGTAGTATCTTTCTTGCTAGGAGCGGCGTCTGGCTGTGCCATGTCATTAGGGTGATCTCTAGGTAGTACTACTACTGCTTGTTTGGTGTCCTGGTGTTTAATAAATGGCGAGAGCTAGCTAGCCACAGAGTGGTCTAGGGCTGCTAGATTGGGGGTGCTCTCGTGAAATTCGTTGCGCTGGGAAAGACGGCCATTTAAGCAGCACGATGTAATACTACTACTGTGCTGTGCAAGGCTAGCACAGCCAGGCTACTAGTACCACCAAGGTGCACGCTAGATATTCATTGTTATCAATAATAGTGGTAAGAGGTAGTACACTCTACCATCACATCACATGCATTGCTGACCTGCTTTCGCCAGACAACGCATAGTAGTAGTAGGGTACCAGAAACCCTTGGCCCTATTCACACCTGCCCGCTAGAAGAACATCGCCAGAGCGAGAGGGGAAACGGACACCAGCAAGCGAGAGACGCAGATGACAAAAACAGAGAACAGCACCACAGCCAACCAGATGAAAAGAAAAAATGGAGACGAAGAATACGTACATACATCGGCCAGAGGACCACCCCAGGTTCCCAAGAGCTGTGCTACGTCCACTGTTTATTTGAACATGGATTCGGCGAAATACTGCAGAAATTCTAAGGCAAGAACCATCAGGACGAGATTCCCAGGGGGACAAGACAAACGCTGTTTGTCTTGCTGTTCAGCTGGCCCCGAAGCAGCCTTCCGGTGAGTGGTGATCGAAAATGACTTGTCGTTTTAATAAAGTTAACAATGGGCCAGCCCAGCACGTCTATTCTCTGTGGGCAGTCCCAAAACCAAGGGAAAAAACATCTACTACCAAAGAACTTCAGCAATGTCTTCCTTTCCGTGGATGGTTAGGCTAACAGAACTTCTGTAGCTCTCCATTCTCTCAGCTCAACTGAGTGGTGCCGATATCAAATGCAAAAATAACGGTTTAATTGGTGCCACGGGTTCGGATGCAATACTTGCACGCGTCTTGCGAAGAAGCAGGAGCTTGAGCTTCATGAATACTAAGCACTTCAGTCCTTCCTATCGCCTCATCTTCTTTGCATTTATCCGCTTCGAGGCCATGTAAGTCACAGCAGCAGAAAGAGTGTACCTAATAATAGCAAAGATAAAAGTGGTTAGAAAGCCACAACAAGAATCATATTTCTCCGCTGTCGAGGTTCTAGACTGTGCAACTTAAGAGGGAGTTCAAGATTGCAACCCCATTTTATGCATTCCCATATATATTTCTGATTTGATTACTGCAACTCACGTTTTTTCCTACCCTAATTCCATTTTAAAGGACATACTACCATATATCAAAGTGTTTTAGTAAAATTGTTAGGCAGTGGACAAACACCCCATAATTCTGTAAGTCGGCACAGCAGCATGCTGCTATGACTGCAAGTACCACATGCAATGTTGTCAAAGTCCAACCATGACTGCCAGATGCAATACAGATTAATCCAATCAAATTTGTTTGCTCGAATATGGCAAGATACCAATTCATCATTCGAGTATTAGACGTCAATAGCTAACTAGTAGCGGCAATGGATAAGAAATTCAAATCAGAGATGAAAAGAAAACTTAGTTTTGTATGTTCAGTGCAAATGTGCTTGGACAGTAGATGTCAACTGTCATGGTATGCTACTGAACTGTCAAACTCAATGTCATATGATAATATCAATTGAATTTGTAGTTGCAGTAAACCTCAGAGCAATTGTATGTGTTGCATACAACCAAAACTTGTCCTCTAACTTTCTTGGCAGAAGTAGTAGTTTCTATCAGCATAGATAATACTTCTGATAGGATCTCTAGATTTACTCTCATTGAAGAGAGGGGATGACACTAGGAGTTGGGGCAATTTTCTGGTTTTATTTCTCCACAAACTCACACACAAATGCCATGCCAACCACAGGGGTTGGGGATACATATTTATAGGCTGCTAGCCAGCCAAGAATATGCTAAATGCTAGTCCAAGATGCTAGTCTAAGATGCTGCCTAAAAGCAGTCAAGGATGCTTGGTCCTTTGCTGCTCCTAACTGATGCTGCTAAAGCAGTCAAGGATGCTTGATCCTTGCTGCTCCTAACTGCCCGTCCTTGCTACAGCCCCACAAGGACCCACAAAGGACACAGCCCCACAAAGACCAACAGTACAGAGGCTTATTCATCATTCTCCCCCTAAGTCTTGTGCGTTGTCTTGTGGGAAGGCTGGACCATCCCAATCCTGGAGCAGAGTCCAAGGAACGTGATCCGCCCAAGAGGCTTGGTGAGTAGGTCTGCAAGCTGATCCTTGGTGTTGATGTAGCTCGCCGTGATGCTCCCTTCATCCAAACAGCGCCGGATGAAGTGGTACCTCACTCGGATGTGCTTGCTCCGTTCGTGGAATACGGGGTTCTTCGCCAGGGCCAGAGCGGACTTGCTGTCCACCATGAGCTGCACTGCGCTGGTGTCTCGACCGAGGAGATCACCAAGCAGTCGAGCAAGCCAGAGGGCCTGAGTGCAGGCAGTGGAGGCCGCTATGTACTCGGCCTCGCAGCTGGACATGGCCACCACCTGCTGCTTGACGGACTGCCAGCTCACGAGGCACTTGCCGAGGAAAAAGAGGATCCCGCTTGTGCTCTTGCTGGTGTCGATGTCGCCGGCGTGGTCGCTGTCGCTGTACCCGACGAAGTGTGCCGCCCCAGGGCACCTAGGGTAGTAGAGGCCGTGGTCGAGAGTCCCCGCAACGTAGCGGACGATCCTCTTCACAGCCTGCTGGTGTTCCGTCGTCGGTCGCTGCATGAACCGACTAACGTAGCCGACGGAGAATGCCAAGTCCGGCCGTGTGTGGGCGAGGTAGCGAAGGCTCCCCACAAGACGCCGGTACTGTGTAGCGTCCACCTCCTCCGCCGTGCTGTCGCGGCTCAGTTTCAGCCTCTCCTCCATCGGGGTGAGAGCTGGGTTGCAATCGGTGAGCCCGGCGAGCTCAACGACGCGCTTGGCGTAGGCGGTCTGTCGAAGCGTGATCCCAGAGTGGTCCTGGTGCACCTCGATCCCCAGGTAGAAGGAGAGGAGCCCCAGATCACTCATCTGGAAGGCGGCCTTCATTTCTTCCTTGAACGCCGCCACCTCTGCATCCTTGGTGCCGGTGATGACCAAGTCGTCGACGTAGACACCTACCAACAGGGCATTTCCTCCATTGCCCCGTCGGTAGACGGCCGCCTCGTGCGGGCTTTGCCCGAAGCCCATCGTCTTGAGCGTGGAGTCCAGCTTGGCGTTCCATGCCCTTGGTGCCTGCCGCAAGCCATAGAGAGCCTTGCGTAGACGAAGTACCTTGCCCTCCTGGCCAGGAATCGCAAATCCCGGCGGCTGTTGCACGTAGACCTCCTCCTTCAAGTCGCCGTTGAGGAAGGCAGACTTGACATCCATGTGATGGACGCGCCAGCCCTCCTGAGCGGCTAGCGCAAGGAGGAGTCGCACGGACTCCATCCGTGCCACAGGAGCGAAGGCGTCGTCGAAGTCGACCCCCTCCTGCTGCAAGAAACCTCGGGCCACCAAGCGAGCTTTGTGCTTGACGATGGCGCCGGCTTCATCCCTCTTCAGCTTGAACACCCACTTAAGGGTGATCGCCCGGTGACCTCGAGGGAGATCAGCGAGCTCCCAGGTGCGGTTCTTCTCGACCGCATCCATCTCCAACTGCATCGCGGCTCGCCATGCCGCGTCTTGCTCCGCTTCTGCAAAAGACCGAGGCTCACCGTCGTCACATGCAAGTTGCAGTTGCGCCTCCAGGTTGCGTGGCACCAGTCCCGGCACCGGCTGGTCGCCGAGAAGACCCTCCATCGTACGGTACCGCAACGGCTCGCCGTCGTAATACGCGTCGATGCGCTCCTCGTCGTGAGCGAGCGGGGAAGCGAACTCCACCGGGCTGCGCTCGACGCGAGCTGGTGCTGGTGTAGACGCGCCCGGAGGTGTGACTGCTGGTGCCGGAGTGGACGTGCCTGGAGGTGTGACTGCTGGTGCCGGAGTAGACATGCCCGGAGGTGTGACTGCTGGTGCTGGAGCGCGTGGCGTCGGTGGCGTCGGCAGCTGTGGTGCCGTCGGTGTGACAGCCACCGGGACAGATGGAGACTTGGGAACTGAGGTAGACGCGCTCGGCGAGGAGCTGCCTGCTCCCCCGGCTCCCTCGAAATGGACGTACTCGACAATGAAGTCGTCATACGTCGGAGTCGAGCCGTCGTCCACCGCCTTGTCCCACGTCCACCCTCGCCCTTCGTTGAACACAACATCTCGCGCCGTGCGCACACGCTGTGTCTTCGGGTCGAGGATGCGGTAGGCCTTCGAGCCCTCCGCGTAGCCGATGAACACTCCTGGAGTGCTCCTGTCGTCGAGCTTGCCGATGTGGCCGAGCTCCTTGGCGAACGCGAGGCAGCCGAAGACCCGTAAGTGGGAGACCGCCGGCTTGCGCCCATGCCAAGCCTCGTACGGCGTCTTGCCGTCAAGTGCCTTCGTAGGTGAGCGGTTGAGGATGTAGACGGCTGTCAGCACCGCCTCCCCCCAGAAGACAGCCGGCATCCCTCTCTGCTTGAGGAGGGCCCGGGCCATCCCCACAACCGTCTGGTTGCGCCGCTCGACGACGCCGTTCTGCTGCGGGCTGTAGGGGGCGGAGTAGTGGCGCTGAATGCCCTCATCAGCGCAGTACGACGCGAATTCAGTTGCTGTGAATTCGCCGCCGTTGTCGGTGCGCAGCACGCGCAGCTTGCAGCCGCACTCCGCCTCTGCAGCAACCTGCGTACGCCTGATGGCGTCCGCTGCTTCTCCCTTGCTGCTGAGAAGCACCACCCGCATATAGCGGGAGAAGTCATCGACGAGCAGCAGGAAGTAGCGTCGTCCTCCCGGTGTGGCCGGAGTCACCGGTCCACACAAGTCCCCGTGCACGAGCTCGAGCTTCTCCTTAGCTCTGAAGCTCGCCTGCTGGGGGAAGGGGAGTCGCCTCTGCTTCGTCACCACGCAGACGTCGCAGAACTGCTCCACGTGTTCGAGGCACGGCATGCCTCGCACCATCTCCTTGCTGCTGAGCCGCTTCAGAGCCTCGAAGTGAAGGTGCCCGAAGCGCTCGTGCCACTGCCACGCCTCGTCGTCCCGACGGGCGGCGAGGCAGAGGGGCTGTGCCACCTGCACATCAAGGACATAGAGCCGATTTGCGCCTCTAGTTACCTTGGCAAGAAGGCGACGATGGCGATCCCAGATGCGCAGGATCCCGTGCTCGATCAGCACGCGCGAGCCGTTCTCATCCAGCTGTCCCAAGCTGATGATGGAGTTCCTCAGCGCAGGGATGTAGTAGACACCGGTGAGCATCCGGTGCTCTCCGGTCTTGGCGGCGAAGATGATGGAGCCGACGCCCTGAATCTCCACGGCGGAGGCATCTCCAAACTTGACGGAGCCTCGCACGTCGGAGTCGAGCTCGGCGAAGAACTCCCGTCGACTAGTCATGTGGTGGGTGGCGCCGGTGTCAAGGCACCACCCGCCAGTCTTGTCGGTGCCGGAGCCGTCGCCGAGAAGGGCGTGTGCCTTTGGCTCGTCGAGGTGGAGGGGAGCCGCCGCAGTCGGTGCCGTAGGGCGTAGCTCAATGCTTGCATGAGCCATGAACAAAGCCGGCTCCTCCTCTCCTGCCTGTGCGACGTGGGCCTGGCCGCGTCGTGGCTGTCGACACTCCTTGGCCCAATGGCCAAGCCGGCCACAGTTGTGGCAGGCGTCATCTTGGGCCAACTGGGGCCTGCCGGCGGCGCCTCCCCGGGCACCTCCGCGGGTGCCACCTTGCACCCTGACCTGGCCGTCTTTGCGCCCCTTGCGCGGTTTGCCGCGCCTGCGGCCACCTGATGCGGAAGAGGACTCCCCCTTCTTCCTGTCACCGTGGCCGGCGTCCCACCGCTCCCGAGTGAGGAGCAGCTTCCCAGCAGTGGTGATGGACCCTGAGGGAAGCTCTGGCTCGTCGAAGTCGACGACCTTGAGGCGACCGATTGCCTCCTCGATCGACATCGTGCTGAGGTCCAGCAGGGATTCGATCGAGCGAGCTATCTGCCTGTACTTCGTGGGGACGCAGCGAAAAAGCTTCTCGACAGCTTTTTCCTCGTTGTAGGTGGCGTCGCCGAACCGCTCCATCTTCTGCAGCAAAGTGTTGAGACGGAGAGCAAAGTCGTCGATGTCCTCACCTGGCTTGAAAGCCAGGTCGTCCCACTCCTTGCGGAGTGCCTGCAACGCGGCCTTGCGAGCACGGTCGCTGCCGATGCGCGACGCAGCGATGGCCTCCCAGGCCTCCTTGGCAGTCCGCTTGTTGGAAAGCGAGAACTGCATCTCGGGCGGGACAGCGGCGAGGAGGGCGTCCAGCGCCCGTCGATCGTCATGGTGGTCGACGTTGGCATCCTGGACTGCCTCCCACATGTGTCGCACCTGGAGCCGGACCTTCATGACCGACTCGACGTAGTTGGTTTTGGTGAGGGTAGGCCACCCAGCACCGGGACCAACGTCCCTGACCACAGCCCGGACCTCGTAGAGGCCACGGTCTTGGTCGTTTCGGCCGCCGCCGCCGTGCGCGCCTCCTCCTGGAGCGCCACCGCCGTGCGCGCCTCCTCCTGGAGCGCCACCGCCGTGCGCGCCGCCTCCTGGAGCGCCACCGCCGTGCGCGCCGCCTCCTGGAGCGACACCGCCGTGTGCTTGGGCATGCTCGGCTGCCCACCGCGCCGTCCGCTCGTGGGCTGTGTCGACGCTGCTTCCGCCTGAAATGGAGCCGCTGATGCTGCCGCGCAGAGCCTGGGCCTCTGCCGCTGCTGTACGTGATGCCTCCACCGCTGCTGCTGCTTCTGCCTCCGCTCTGGCTGCTGCCAGTTCCGCCGCTGCCAGCCTTGACGTCCTGGCTGTCGCCACAACGGCTGCTGCTGCAGCCCGCTCACGCTCCTCTGCCGCGGCGAGCTCGGCCTCCTGCCGACGCCGCACGCTCGAGGTAGCCGAGTGCTGAGAGCGACCTTGGGACATGGCTGGCCGCTGGGGGGCTGTTGCGTGGAGGGAGAGCTGCTGCTAACGAGCTGCTGCTCGACTGCGCGGAAGGGGAGAGGCCACCAGCAACAGCTTGAGCTGCTGCACTTGCTCGCTGGGGCTGCTGCACACCCGGTGAAGGGGATGAGCAGGAAACACTCAGCCTACAAGACAACCTTGCTCTGATACCACTTGATAGGATCTCTAGATTTACTCTCATTGAAGAGAGGGGATGACACTAGGAGTTGGGGCAATTTTCTGGTTTTATTTCTCCACAAACTCACACACAAATGCCATGCCAACCACAGGGGTTGGGGATACATATTTATAGGCTGCTAGCCAGCCAAGAATATGCTAAATGCTAGTCCAAGATGCTAGTCTAAGATGCTGCCTAAAAGCAGTCAAGGATGCTTGGTCCTTTGCTGCTCCTAACTGATGCTGCTAAAGCAGTCAAGGATGCTTGATCCTTGCTGCTCCTAACTGCCCGTCCTTGCTACAGCCCCACAAGGACCCACAAAGGACACAGCCCCACAAAGACCAACAGTACAGAGGCTTATTCATCAACTTCTAGTACTAACAGCAGTCCAAAGATATAACTAATACAAAATGGTATATTTCAATATCCCTGATTAGATGACACTTGGAAACATTGTTATATATTCACTATATCCAACTGAAGATAAGGTTGATGAGTTGGGGGGCACTTACCATGTTACGGTGTATTTCAGATGATCATCTGGCATCACTGAGTGATGAATCAAAGCATTTGCATCTTTTGGAAGAGGATAAGGATTCGTTGCAGAGATATCTTCATTCACGTCTTCTATATAAACAGTGTTCTCAGGGAGTCCACAAGCACGTGCAATCATGGGAACATCCACATAAAACCACTGGCCATTCCTTGGTTCATTAGCTGGAACAAATATGCTGGGGTTCTCACTTCCTCGGATTACTCCAATAACTCTTATAGGAGGCTTTACAGATTTTTCAATCTGTAAAATCAAGATGCATCAATTTTGTGCCCGTCTAAAGGATTAAATGGGATGTAAATATGTCAAAGAAGATAATGATAATATGAATACTCCCTCGGTATCATGAAAACATCACGTTTTGGACATCGACACGGTCTTCAAGATGCAGCTATGACCACTAATTTATAGTGTAATACATGTAATTTCAGATTAATTAAACTGATATTCGTAGCCAAAGTTTTTAAAGTTTGACTGAAGGCATATCCAGAACTGCTGAGTGCTTCCATTTAAACAGTAGTTTGGCGTGACCTGTGCATCCTGCTTACAGTAAATGATTTCAACCAGACAAGCTTTTTCCTTAATTACTTGTTGGATGCTTAGCTCCAAAATAGTGTTTAGAGGGAATAATGGAGTTACTTCGGCTGCCTGAAGGGGGCACTTTTGCTCCCTTCAGCAGTTTTTATTTTCTATGAGGCTCAAAATGAACTCATGTACTTAATTTATGTCTTCACAGGTTGAGGCGATAAAGGTTGAAAGTGTTAAAAGACAAGGCAGTAACTGAGAAGTTGTTACAAGTACATCAGATTCCTAAATACATAAAATAAGGTGATGACAACCATGGTGGTGGGTTTTATATCTATATGATTATGGCAGCATGTATTGAATCTAAATTGGCATAATACCCGAGTACTAGCGCACTTTCATGCTTACTATTCTACAACCATCAATAGCAGCATTTATCATGATTAAAAGCAGGTCAAGTTAACAATTATACTTCGAAGTTATTTTTAATGGGACGCGACAGTGTTATCATTTACAGAGTTCACATAAGATGTCACTCAGAGCATATTAATATGTAGAAAAACACATGGTAACCTGATCAGGTAACAGATGAGCAAACATTGGCATGTATATGTAATAGTTTGCAAACCACGTAAAAAGGGATTGGGACTGCAAATCACCTCTGGAGAAGATTCCGGCTTCTTAGACCAGAACTTCCACCAAGTACCCTTTTCATCTGTCTTTTTATCAGCTTCTTTCACATCTAAAGTTTCACCAAAGTCCTGGTGATCCTGCATGTTTTTTTCACGCCAGCCACGAGGAACCCACCCTCTATTCACAAGGATAGGTAACTGCAAACTGACAATACATTTCTTAGAAACATAATTTTTTATATAAAATGGGAAGTGCTGATACATTATGATTTGTGTATACAGTCAAGACATTAGATATACCATCAGATATTTCTATTTTTCTGTGATCAAAATGTGTGGGAGATAAAACCCACCCAATCTAAGGTCATAAGGTTGCAGCTTGGTCGCTAATAAATCTGCAGCTACTGGTCCTAGCTATATGCTTGATAGCATTTGGCATAAGCAGAAGTTCAAGTCAAGGTAGCTTTCATATTTTGAAGTTCAACTTAACAACTAGTGTTCGTCCTCTGACAGACTTGTCACTTGTATATAGCCTTTTTACTTATTTAGTAAAAGGATTCTCCACAAATATGTGGAAGTAAAGGACCTGTCCTACAAAGTCAATTTCCTCTTTTTTTAAAAGAAATCAGAATTGCTTTCATCATGGGTCACTAATTAAGACGCAAAAACTTGGCTGGGGGAAGAGCTAACAAGAATTATAAGAAAATATCTAACGCTTCGATTTTAGACAATAAACTCCAGATATGCAAAACACAATATGTATTTACAAGCTGTTGTTTTCCACTTGGTTTCTTCATAAACAAAAATCATAAGCCACTGTCCCTTGTATTAAATTTCTCTTAACATATGCATAATAACTAAAATTTCACTATTAAGTTTCATGCCTTCCCTGCTGATGTTATCTCCTCCCAGAAATAAAATGTGTAGGGCTGCTCAACGAAATTGGTTTAGATTAAAACAGTATGAAAACCACATACAGCTAAAGTATAAACATGACTATGGCCGAACCTTGGAAATGGTTACTTGTTCAGGTGGAAGTGTAGGACTGAATTAAGATGTTCCTTCAGCGGTGAAAATGAAATGAAAAGTGTGTAATGTGAAGAAACTAGAGTCTCATTGTAACAGCACAATGCTGCTTCAAACAATAATTTACCTGCCAGGCTCAGTCAGCCGAGGTTTCAACGGAGTGATCACATAGTACCCATTTTCCGTCACACCAGATATGCTCCGGGAGCGAGGCCCGATGAACACTGACTTCTCCTCGTCGAAATCGCCCTCACACACGACTTTCCGGAACTCTAGCTCAGCCGGATCACGAAAGGCGGCAGCCGAGACGGTCTCATTCCACGCTACGGGCTCCATCTCCAGCCTTCGCGTCCTGTAGTCCAGCATCTCTATCTGAGATGGCGCAGGAAAAAACACAGAGTGAAGATTTCTAGGGTAAGCATGCACCAAAGAGAGGAAGGGGGATTTGAGGATTGAGTGTGATCTGACCTTCTCCTGCCTCCGGAAGAGCTGCCATGTCCCGAGGCCGAAGGTGATTGCGCCGGGGGCGAAGAGGAAGAGCTTCGACCACGCGCTAGCATCCTTCCCTGCTCCTGCGCGTGGAAACGAATCTGATTAGAACGCGGCGGCGGCGGCGGCGGCGGCTTGATTCCGCAGATGCTTTGAAGACATTTCGGGAGGGGGTAAGGGCAGAGACCTGGGGGCGGCGGCGCGGCGGCGAGAGGAAGCGGTGGCTGGGATGCGTGGGAAGTGCAGGGCCGAGAGGGGAGGAGGCGGTGCCCGCTGCCGTGCAGCCGCCGGCCAAGGGTTTTGGAGAGCGACGCCGCCATGTTTGTCTCTACGATTGTGGGGAACCGACGCCTCTTCCGCCTCGGCTTCCGATTTTTCTTTCAAGCGGCATAGAATTCGGAATGTTTTTTTGTAAAAAGGCCGAATGAGACAAGATTTATAATCCCTTTATCTTTATTCAAATCCTATATTCAGGGTCTTTGATTCAAAAAAATGTAAAGAAATTTGTTGTATAAAAACCATAAGAAAAATTTTAGGGTCGTAGATTTGACTTTTTTCTACGAATCTCGTGTTTAGCATCGGAAATCACAGAAAATTCTACACCCTCCGATCCATATTAGTTGACTTGGATTTGTCAAGTCAACTAATATGGGTCAGTACTAGTATTGGAAGTCATAGGATAGGAGTACTACAAATTTATTTGGCATTATTTCAATACAGCTGCTAAAGGCAACTCCAACCGTGTCCCCATTTTTGACACCGAATCGGTCTGTTTGCTGTGGCTCGTGGACGGATTCAATGCCCATTTTCTCTCAGGTCTATTTGTAGGTGACCGAGCATGGTTTGCTATATTTCATTTTGCATATTTCACACGTATTACTAATCTATTAAAAGTTGTAGCAAATAAAAATACACTAAAAGATAGTTCATGAAACAGAAAAATTTATTCTTGCTCTATTAGTTCTACTAACCCTAACCCTAGATCGGTGGCACTATTCATCATCATCGGAGCATAGGCCCTCAGATGCCAAGGGAGTGGACGTCAGCTTCGTTAAGCAAGACTCGCGCACACCTCGCGAAAGCGCTCCAAGTGAGCACCATCGATGGCTCAGGGCCGCTTCATCTCCGGCAGGAAGACTTCACCGAGGTTGTCCTAGCCGAAGGGAGCGACCGGTAGTCCGAGAGGGATCTAGGATCCTGCAGCCCGTGCCCATGGATCTAGGATCCTGCGGTTGGAGAGCCCGAGACGGACAAATAGACGAGCGACCTAGACCCGCGGACTGACCGCAAAGACGGCCCAAATTTGGACACGGAATGCGCAGAAACAGGTCCGCGCCGCATGGCAGCACCAACAAACGGTCTCCAGAACAAGGGGATTTGCGGGACATTGTTGGTTCTTGCCATCTGTTTGGTTGGACAGAATCAAACGGTCTCCGTCCATTTGCAGGGGAAGGGGGCGTTGGAGTTGCCCTAAGAATATAATTTTTTCTTATATTTTATCTAGACTAATATTAAAAGACCCAGAGGGTCTAATCCAACAAACAGTGTCCACACGATGAAATTATCTAACGATTCACATTAACGCCGTCTTTACCGGGGCTCATCATACGAGCGGACAACCCTGAAACGACCGCCCCACACCTCGCGTTCTTCCTCAAAGCAAACCGGCAGTTCCAAAACGAAACCATCCAGCCCCGTAGTAGCCCCCGCCTGGCGCTGCCCTAGCTGCGCCGCCGCGCAAGCCCCACAACCTCCTACCCCAGCCACCGCCCTTGCCCCGCCACCGCCTGCGACACCCCAGCCCAAGCCGCCGCCGTCCAAGCCCCGCCACCGCCTACCCCAGCCGCCGCACAAGCCCCGCCACTGCCTGCGACGCCCCATCCCAAGCCGCCCTAGCCCCAGCCGCCGGGCAAGCCCCGCCACCGCCTACCCCAGCCGCCGCCCAAGCCCCAGCCCCAGCCGCCGGGCAAGCCCGGCCACCGCCTACCCCAGTCGCAGCCCAAGCCCCGCCACCGCGTGCGCTGCCCCTGCCAACGCCTGCGCTGGCACAGCCGGCGCCCAAGCCCCGCCGCGCAAGGCACCGCTGCAGCCGCAGCCGAATAGGCCGCCGCCCTAGACGCGCACGACGCGTAGGCCACCACCGGGACACACTGCACCCCCGGACGAGAGGCCGCCTTCACGCCGGTGCGCCGGCAATTTCTTCAGGTTCTACTTCATATTATTGACCTGCAGTACGAATTAGATTTAGGATTATTGACTGGCGCGAGAGGCCGCCCTACCTAACGCCACAATTTCTTAATGTTCCAGTTCTCCCTATACTTATTGACCTGCATTCAACGGATATTGATTTGGTTCAATCGTCTGACACACTTTTGCTGAACAATCATGCGACACAGATATTGATTGGGCCTTCAGGAATCAGAGCTCTTAGTTTGGTTAAATTACATTATTGTTTGGTGGACAAAACAGTATTTTGGCTATATATATATGGTGTAGTTCAAATTGATGTGCACAAATCGCGATATGTAAGTGATAGACTGAATACATACCATCACAGTTCGTACAAGATGGTATTCTTGGATCAATGTCAATACTGTAATAACATAGAACTATGAGAATTTTGCATCAAGGGTAAACATCGTATACTAACAGATGTTTGGTAAAAAACGGTCAATAGGCTATCTGACAACCTATTTTTCTAGCAATGTTGATTGAATTTCTATCTTTGTGTTTCATACACTAATTGTGCATCTGTCATTATTTCTCTCAAAGTTTGATTCAAAAAGACATGAGCAAGAGTGTTAGGCACCATTTGGCATTATGGTCAGCATTTTGGATGTGTTAGTCAGGTAAAAAAAGGATTTGCGGGCCTTGCTCGGGTGTTCCCTTGTCAAAGATTTTTGAGCGATTTCGGCTGTGTCGCTGATGGTAGTTTTTGCTTTTTCTGGTTAAGGAGAAGTTGTTTTGTGTGCAGTTGCTATGGCGGTGTCGCTCCACATGGCCTGCACGTGAGTGCCACCTCTGTTGCAGCCTGCCGTTATGTCCTCATGCTCGATGATAGGGTCTGATCCTTGCCTCCCTGCACACGAACCCATCGCCTGAAGGTGAAATTCTGATATTATTGTTTTCTAAATTTTTGGTGTACGCGTGACGAAAAGAACCAATTTTGTGTTAACTGCACAATACAAGTATGTATTGTTCAGGTAGCCAATAGATTTTTTAATATAATAGTATTAGGAATAGAGAAATTATCGTGTTAGCCTGCATCATATTCCTACTCTCATAGCTCCTCTAAAGATTTTGTCCCTAGAGTATGAAGCATTGCTATGCTCACTAAGTTTTGCTCCAGTGACACGTATCTGGATTAAATAGCTAACACAAATTTAATCTCTTTGTAGACGAAGATAAAGATAATAAATGCTTACTTCTTAACTAATCTATTTGGGCATTGTATGAAAACGTGAAGCTTATTCTCTTAAACTTACACTAAGCAACATCTAGATGAAATGATTCTACCTGTAACAGTTGTAAAATTTCATTTAAACATCACATTTGTATAGAGTGGACATGGGAAGATTTATAGCATGGAAGGTAAAGACTTGAAACTGCTCTGGTTCGGCGATTTGTTTAATTTTGGATGTTGACAGGGGTAATGACTTGAAACTGATATGGTTCAGCGATTTGACAATGGTCTTTTTGGATGTTCAAAGAACATCAGTAGACATTACTACATGGACTATGCATTTCTCAATAGTTAAAGTACCATCCTTGTATGCTAACTGCAGATGAGAATCTGCTTCATGAACCTACTTTTTGTAACTTTTTGAGTTAACTTTTTGTCGAGCAACTTTCTTTATGTACATGCCAGATTATTTCCGTACTGGTTTACAGGAAGGAATTGCCAACAGAGCTATTTGATAATGTGGAAGAAGATGTCAATTTTTTTGAAGCGGATGCATGTCCGGTCGATATGCTTATTCTTGATCATGACGATGCGGTCTGTGTTGAGAGAGATGGACGCCAAGCTGTGGGAGAAACAAATTTAATATGGCACGAGGAAGATGTCAATTTTTTTGAAGCGGATGCATGTCCGGTCGATATGCTTATTCTTGATCATGACGATGCGGTCTGTGTTGAGAGGGATGGACGCCAAGCTGTGGGAGAAACAAATTTAATATGGCACGAGAAAGTTTGACTGCCGCACCAATGTATTCACACTTACCACTTCTAATATCTGCAGCACTGAATCCATGTTTTGTCAAAGGAAATGCTGGATTTTGTGGACGCACCGGTTCCATACATTGTGAGTTCCTGAGTTATTGTTACTTGCACTTACTGAGATTTGTTAGCACATATATCTATTTTGGTTGAAATTAGTATATGAGTCCAATCATTTGTGCAGCCGGTGGTGGGGATCATTGTGTTGCTTGTATTACTGCATCTTGCATCTGCTCCTTGATTTTACACAAGTGGAAACAATAGTACATCGGATAGTTCTTTAGGACCACACACATGATTTTGGTATGCATCGGTAGATGCTATGGAAGTCAATGTTTGTCATTTTACGTCCTCAAGTTTTTAAATAATACTAATAATAAAAATGCCATAGATTAGTTATGGCTTCAATAAATTTTAATTAAATTGTGGAAACTTGAAGTTCTCTTTATGGCAAGAACTTCAAATTATGTACTCCCTCCATTCCGGTTTAAAGGATACAATTTGCAATTCTCTGGGCCCTAGGTGTCATCTAATTGGTCCATTTAATAGCATGAAGTAGAACATGCATGAGGAGAAAAAAAGTTAGAAAAGCGTTCATATTTGTTCACACATGTGCATGCAAGCAGTTTGTTCTTTTCACACCGTAGTAATTATAGAGATTAAATGTTTTTGTGTCTAAGTATTTTGGGATTGCATGATTTGCAAATTATGTCCGGAGTAGTGAGAAGGCTAACTTTTATATTATTTACATATTGCACAATCATCATCGAGTGGCCTGACTTAATGTAATTATCTAATTTTAAATTCACAAACTTCTTATTTCGTGCATGTGCATGTGCTCGATTACTAGTAGAAAAAAATGTCATACGCCAAACCGTTCCAACAAATCAAGCATTTTTCTAGTGCCGCATATAAATTCAATTCCTAGATTTCAACACGCGAACGTGTGAAATCTCGCTCCCCAGCGCGACACAACGATGGCTGTCGGATCTTTATCCGACGATTGCAAAGTTGCTAGGAAAATATCCAGGAAAAAAAAAGCAAAGTTGCCAGGCCCCACACATCGTACACCCTGGCAACCCTGGGGACGTCGCTGCGCGTGCTCGCACCAGCGCGACTGTCACACGATAGCACAGTTCTATAAATTTGGTTCATGTTTTTATTTTTGGGAATTGCCTAGAAAGTAGATCATACGAAGTACTTTTGCGATTTTCAATTCTACGTAGAAAAAACTCAAAACTCCACGGCAATGGAATCCTCGACTTGAACTAAAGAGGTTCATTCCTGCAAGCTGCAATCCGAAGAGCTAACAGGAAAGACACCTATAAGTTTGCATTATTCCTTTGCTCCAAACAATCCCAAAACTACTATGGGAAAAAGGAAAAAAAAAGGACCTGAAATCTTAACAGATCAAGAAAAAGATTACTTCCTTTATAATTACACAAAACTTGACGCGACCCAGAAAAAGACTACTCCCTCCATTCCTATTAAATGTAAATCTTTCTAACCATTCAAATTGAACTAGTACAAATGTTTATATTTCAGAACGGAGGGAGTACTTTCCATTTTATTTTATTTTTGCCTCAGAAGATAGACTGGCAACGTTCAATTGCTTGCAGTACCAACATTTTATCAGATTCAACAACAAATGATAACATCATGTGGAGACTCAAATTCACAAGCAAGTGTGCAACGAGTAAATCCCTTTGTAAGTTGTAGGCTTGTAGCATTCTAACAGAGCACACACGTCCAAATACCAGATGCAGTCTAACAACATATTGCTAAAACAGGTTAAAAAATTATGAACATAACCTCCCTGATTAAGACCTCTCACATAATTTACAGCCCCAATGCTAAACAACATGCAAAAATTAGAGAGAGAATCTGGAGCATTTTAAAAGCAATTTAGATCAATTCTTCTTCTTTGAGTGCTTCACGAGCCATTCAATGACGGAATCAATGTTGGTAGAGTTCTTGCATGATATCATGAAGCAGGCCACTTCTCGGTCAGTCATTGCCTTCAGGCCCCTGAAAACACATATGCTTATGATTCGTCAAATATTCATTGATGAGTGATTTGTATCAGTTCGTGGTGGCTTCTCTGTGTACTTACATCACTTCTGTGAAACTTTGCTTGGGAAAAGCTTCCGGCTTGTCAATTTTGTTGCCAATAACCAATAATGGGATACCAGTCAAAGATGGCTTGCTCAGCAGGTCATGGAGCTCACTTTTGGCAATAGCCATGTTCTCCCGATCTGCTGCGTCAACAACATACCTGTAGCCACAATTGTTTAGAAAATCAGCAGCAAATTTTCCATAGTTTATTATAATACAGTAGACCTTCAACAAAAACTAATGATCAAGCTTCCAGATAAAATCGACCCAGCTGTCTATCACAATCTAGAGTACAACAAGTGGGAATGAATCAAAATAGTAGAACATCCAGCTTGCATAAGCTTTCGCACATTCATTAACTAAGCAAATTGAAAAGGTCAGGAAAAATAAACAAGCCACCATTGTTTTCTAGGCTGAATGGCATAATCAGTAACAACACGGTGACACAAGGCAGGCCCGCACTTAGCCTTGCCACCAGAATAACTATGACAGCAGAAATTGAGTAAAAACAATCTTACAGTAAGTCCTTATACTATTACAACTGAGAACAAATGAGTTTGCAACGCGGAGTATAAGATCTGTGCCTCGAGGCACCCAAGTTGTTCTGAATCAACTTTACAGAAGCAGATGACAATAAAACATCAATATAAAAATAGTTCGGTTCCAGAATGTCCAACGGTTTGATTGATTAAATATTTATATTAGGAAAATTTATATAATTCAGCTGTGTTTATCAGTATTCAATAAATATATATAATTAAATAATATACAGCAAAATATCTTGTCAACAAACAACATGCATGTGCAACAAACAACAGCTAAGCATCACAACGGGTGAGAGACAGGACAGTGCATTTCTTGATGCAAATTAGTAATATAAGAAAATAAAGAAACATACACAATTGCAGAAACTGCACGGCAGTATCTCTCCCACATGCTCCTGAATCTTGGCTGGCCTCCAAGATCCCACAATTTTATTGTGACGTTTCCTTTGGTCACCTTTCTCATGTTGAATCCTACTGTAGGAATCATGTCCTCACTAAAACCTCCTGTCTGCAGAATAGGCCGTTCATGATAAATCAGCACAATTCCAGTAAGTCAATGACAAGAAAGCATCAAACTTACAGCAATGACGTTCACAAGCGATGTTTTCCCAGCATTTTGCAGACCAATCAAGGAAAGCTCCATCTCTTGCTTGAAAAAAAGGCTGTAGACGAAAAATTGCAAATACTTGAATCAATCTCCAGACAAGATGAGTAAATAGTTAAGTCTGTCCATTCCTTTTCTTGGTACGCAAGTCAAAATTGTGTTCCACCACTTAATGATGACATGTGCAAAGACATCCTTTGGATCCAAAGCCCCTTTGTTAAATGTATAGAAAGCAAAGCCTACCTGTCTAGTAGGTAGAGATGAAATAAATCAGAGCCTATAGAACCTACTGGAAACTCATTTTCATCCCAATGATTGGATTTCAAGAAAAGCATTGCTGACCTTGGCTAATTTTACTGTGGGTAGATTTAGTGAAGATAAACATGCATTGACAAATCATCACAAACTACCCTGTAAGGAAATTAGCATGATGACGAGTCATTACTTGTCATGTGTGGTAGCTCTATCTAGTCAGAGTAACGACAAAACGGAGAGGATTTACCACGTGTCACTTACAAGTGAAACCAGGTTGCTTAGAGTTCATCGACCGGAACAGATAGTTTATTGGCAGTGGAGTTTTGCCATAACAGACAAAATTTACCTCATGTCACTTACAAGCAGAACCAGATTGCTCGGAGTTACTTGACTAGAACGGGAAGTTTATTGGAAGGTGGAGTTTTGTCGTAAACAGACAGAATTCGCCACGTGTCAAAGAATGTATAGTTTGATCAAATTAATGCATCTTGGAAATGGTTCTTATTCCTCTAGACAAGATAGAGTCCATGAGAAAGTGGGATAACAAAAAATACTGGTCATGACATGATCATAAGGAAATGCCAAGCACGAATCCATGCATTCTGTGGAATAATAGGACAGAGTAAATTGACCCCTTAAAAAAGATAATAGGGATCAATTCCGTGTCTCGTGGTCTCTCCTATCGGTGGACAGTTTCACGCATTGAATCAATAATTTGATTGCCATGTTCAGTCGATCGATCACGCAAGGTTCGACCATACGAAGATACCACACAGCAAGCCCAAATCACAGAACTGCATAATCTGGACTTTGCTCACGTAAAATAACCAGAAGAACCAATTTACTTTATGATTACGAGGCATTAGATTTAAAAACCAGAGAACGACATGCCTGTTAGCTAGCATCACAATCATTCAGGTCAAAGTTATCTGCCAACCATTCCCAAGAGCTTACTAACTATACACGAAATATACGGTAACATTACGTCGCCCTACCTGCCGCAACAAGCACCCGATCCAGCAGGTAACGAAGGCATGCTAATCCTACACCGGCCCGGAATCCCCAGATCTCCCACCCACCGACCCCCCACAGCCCATCCCTCAATGCCCAGGGCGTCAAACTCGAGAAGCTGAATCCGCCCACACAGGGAACATGCTTGTGCAACCATACCTGCGGAGCCAGTTGAGGAAGGCCTCCCAGAACCCCATGGCGGCCGCGCGCTCCCTCTTCTCCACGAAGAGGAGGAGGCTTTGGGTGGTCGCGGGGAGACGGTGGCAAGAGGGCGACGGGATCACGAAGCCGAGGAGGATTTGGTGGTGGAGATGGCCCGGCCGCGCTTATTACTTTATCTGGAGGCGTGGATGGATGGGGCGGAGCGACAGGGAGGCCGCGAGTAGGAGGAAGAAGAGAGGGGAAAGAGAAGGGTATTATTGGCGTCCGCCAATCATATGGTGTCCAGTGGCTGGCACCCGGGCCTCGACGGGCGGAGCCCGGGCCTCAGGGGCGAGGGCCCGTGTCCACGTAACTCATCGTCGCTGACTCCGAAGCTCAAATACAGATTCTGCCCTATCTTTTCATTAGAGTTTTTTTTCCGGGTATTTTCCATTAGACTTTAGGAAGTACTCCCTCCGTTTCAAAATATAAGAGCTAGATTCGTTTTCTTCACAAACCTAAAACGTCTTATATTTTGAAACGGAGGGAGTAGTTGCTAGCTTTATTCGTTTGACATTGTTAATTTTGTAAGTGGAGAAGAGTAACTCACTTTTTTTTAATTCCACTAATTTATTAATAATCATCAACAATAGTACAAAGAAACCTAAAAATAATAAATACAAATATGTCCATGGATCACCTAGCGATGACTACAGACATTAGCAAGAGCTGAAGACGCGTCATAGTCCTCGCCCCTCCATCACCGGAGCCCGGTAAGTTTGTCGTAGTAGAGCTTGTTATAGTAGATAGACGGAAAGTCGTCGTGCCAAGTCACCAAAGGATCAGTAATACGTCGGAAATGTATCTATAATTTTTGATGCTCCATGTTTATTTTAATCTACTTTGCTTTGATTTGTCTATACTTTAAGGTGTTTTTATATCTTTTCTGGAACTAACCTATTAACAAGTTGTCACAGTGTCAGTTGCCTGTTTTCTTCTGTTTTTGGTTTCAGAAAGGCAGAAAATCAATATTCTCGGAATTGGACGGGACAAAAGCCAAAATCAATATTTTACCGTGGGGGATACGAAGCCAGAAGGGGAGACGGAGAGGTGCTAGAGGGCCACCACACCCCCCAGGCGCGGGCTAGGGTGGACCCGTGCCTGGGCAGGGTGTGGCCCCTCTGGTCGCCTCCCAGCCTCGCCCCTTCGCCTATAAGAAGCCCCCGTGGAGAAAACCCTAAATATCCATCATAATTTCAGAAAAACCTTCGTAGCGCCGCCGCCACCAAAAGGGAGATTCGGGAGACAGGAAGTCTCTGTTTCGGCACCCTGCCGGAAAAGGGAAGTGCCCCGGAGCCATCTTCATCGATTTCCATCGCCATCTTCATCACCGTTGCTGATTCCCATGATGAGGAGGGAGTAGTTCTTCCTCGAGGCTAAGGGCTCTATCGGTAGCTATGTGTTCATCTCTCTCTATGCATGATCTTGTGGTCATGATCTTTGTAATCAAGTAGATCTACCTTGCTACTCAAGTGCTTCAATAGATCTCTGTTCTCCCCATGTGTGTGAAAGTGACAGCGTGCACGCCATTGTGGCACTTAGGTTTGAGTCTACATAAATACTCTTTGTGCTTTAATAGATTTATGCTTTTCCCCACGTGTGTGAAAGTGACAGCGTGCATACCGTGTGTGGCACTTTGGCTAGATTGAATATTTGTTATGAGTTATATTTGGAGTTGGATGTCTCTATGAAATTGTGGTGTGTGTTGGAACCATCTAGTGCTCAAGGTGACAATGTGGGGTTATCTAGATTGGGGAAGGCGGACTTTAAGGTGTGCTGTTATAGCTCTACCTTGGATTAGAGTGTCCAACCGGAGAGTAGTTAAGAGTAGTATCATAAAGAGAGGATATTTATATGAGAGAGTGTTCACTAGTGAAAGTATGATCCCTAGGCCTTGTTTCTAAGCATTGAAACACCGTTTGCTACTAGACATGTTGCATGTTTGCTTGCTTCCTTCTTGTTGTCTTTAGTATTTGCCTCACCGTCAAGCTATTTTCTGGCACCGTTACCACTTGTATTTCACTATATCTTCGCCGAACTAGTGCACCTATATTGGGCATGTTGGATACACAAGAGACTTCTTGTATCTTGATTGCAGGGTTGCTTGAGAGGGAATACATTTGACCACTTCCTTCCTGAGTTCGATAAACCTTGGGTAATCCACTTAAGGAAAACTTGCTGCTGTTCTACAAACCTCTGCACTTGGAGGCCCAACAACTGTCTACAAGAATAGAAGTGCATAGACATCAAGGTCTTTTCTGGCGCCGTTGCCGGGGAGGTAAGGTAAAAGGTACTCACATCCTCCGGTGTGAGTGCTCGAAGTTATTTCCTTTAGATTCTGCAATTTTGTCTTTTTGTTTCTTGTTTTCACTAGTTAGGCTTAATGGAAAAAAACAAAAAAATAGAGAGCTTTATAGTGTTTATCTTGAGTTAGGACATGAAGTGTTTGAAGAGAAATTAAAAAACCTATGGAACTTTATTTGCATGCTAATGGCAATGTTATTAGTATGAATTCTTTGGACACCATTGTTGCTAATGCTTTGGAAAAGTCTAAGCTTGGGGAAGCTATTTTTATGAAAATGATATTTTTAGTTCCCCAACTTTGGAAGATAGTTATTCTATTGCTTATGATGATACCAAACCTCCAATATATGATGATTGCAATGATGAATATGATATTTTCAGTCCATCTACTATTAAGGAGAAAATTAATTGTGATTACAATATGCCTCCTATATTTTATGATTATGGTGATGAGAATATTAATGATAGCTATTTTGTTGAATTTACTCCCAGTAAGATTAATAAGAATGACTATGCTTATCTGGAGAGTAATAATTGTTATATGCATGTGGCTCATGATAAGAATGCTTTATGTGATAGTTATACTGTTAATTTTATTCATGATGCTAAGTTATTATGAGAGAGGGAAACATGGTTTTATGCATCTCAGCAATATTAAGTTTCTGCTCTTTATGTTGAGAATTTTGATTCCTATGCTAGTTCCCTTGTGCTTTCATGACTTGTTTCTTTACAAGATTCCTATGCATAGGAAGTGGGTTAGACTTAAATGTGTTTTGAATTTGCTTCTTGATGCTCTCTTTTACTTCAATTCATATTTCTTATGTGAGCATCTTCTCAAACTATCAAGCCTAACTTAAAGGCGTTAAAGAAAAGTACTTGTTGGGAGATAATCCAAGAGTTTTCTTGAGTCTTGGAAGTTATAACTTCAGTAATGACCTCTTCTTATCCTTTTTGTTTGCTTTTTGTGCCAAGAATGACCTCTAATGAGAGGGAAGTAAGATTTGGGGAGTTGCTGTCCCGAAACAGATTTCTTTCCTCCAACATAAAAATTCATGAGAAGTCTTTGTAAGTCGGATTGAGCTAAAAATTTACGAATAAATCCCCCAGTATGTTAGCTAACTTTGGTTAGTTCAACATTTTTTTATTTGAGCAACAGAAGGTCTTTGAAAAAATCGGTTTCTACATGCTTTTATGTTTTGATAGATTTTTGCCATTATTTGCATTTGCTTTTTATTGATTCCTTTTTGAGTTCTCTTTTGGGGATTTGAGATTTTTGAAGGAGTTGCTACAGTATCTTGTGTTTTTAGTGAAAAGTTTTGTTGTTCCAAAGCTTTGGCTAAGGGTCTAATATCTTTTGAATACACTAATGTTCCTAATGAAAATTGTGTGAAGTTTTGTATGAAGGAAAAATTTCAGGTGTAGAGAGAGAATGATTTAATGAGATGAAGAATGGACAAAAGCTCAAGCTTGGGGATGCCACCCCGGTGTCACCCCAATAAATATCCAAGAGGTACAAGCGTCAAAGCTTGGGGATGCCCAAGGCATCCCCTTCTTTATCAATAAAAATCTCAGGTCTTTCTAGACACTTCGTTTTTATTGTTTCATGCATTGTTGTGTTGTTCTTGGAGCGTCTTAGTTTTCATTTTTGGTTTTCATTTGCTTAGTTTGCTTGAGTAAGTTGGTTGGTTACACCACACTTCTTTTCGAGAGAGACGCACTTTGTTTCCACTGCCTAGAACAGTCTAGTTTTCACTCTTATTGTTTTGTGGGTGTTCACTTTTGCTAGCACTGCATTCAGCCTTAGTTTTCTTGTGCTTTCAGCTTAGAACTTTTTAGTTCTTCTTTGTTGATTTGTGAGACAAGCTCACTGATCTTTATTTATTATTATCTTTATGAGTTGTTTCAAATAAGTTGTTTGGTGTTGGAAAAGAGTTGAAAGTTGCATCCTTATAGTGGTACCAAAGGGAGCTTGTTTTGACTGTGGCTTAAACTTTATCATGTCAAGCTAGATGTTATTTTGACCTTATGCTTAGTGATTATTGTTGTAGCATGACTTGTTCCAAAAAATTAGGATTGCTTAATGTGCCTTGAAGGAATCATGCGTTGTTTTAGCATACAAAAGCATAGTATTGTGGTATTCTCCTTTGATGCTTTGTTTGGGTTGACTTGTCACATGCTCACACAATGTTATGACTTTGAACCAGTCACCTTAGCCTCTATGATCATTTAGTCCTTGACTTGTAGTACCACTCTATGCTTTGATTAGTAATGTTTTGTCGGTCTTCATGATTATGGCCATTATTGCTCTCTTAGTTGGTTGCTCCCAGTCTTTTGCTAGCCTCCACTTGTATGATTAAACTCTACTCATGCTTCCAACTCCCAAGAAACCAAGCTATTCCAAAGTGTCCACTATAAACTCCTATGCATGGTGTGTTACACCATTCTAAGTATATTCTTGTTTTCAGCTATCTTCCAATTAAAAACTATTTTTTTATGTGAAAACTTAGTGATTAAAGCCCTCACAAACTTGATGGCACACTTTATACTCCTCGCCCCTAATAAACTTGAACCATTGTGTCATATTTGTTGTATATGCTTGCACTTATACGTTGAAATTAGCAGAACTGTGCTATCACGGGGAACGTTTTCAACATTGCACTTGTACTTTGTACTCATTTGATATCATGCTCTTTTATCTATGGATGTCACTGGTGTGAAATAAAAAGGGAACTTGTAAGTCCATGGAGTTTGTATTCTGTGTTAGAGAAACGCCTGGGCCGCTAGCCTAAGCCATGCCTAATCATGGTGGAAACTTGCAGCATCACCATAGTGACATCTATGAAGCATTCTTCTTTAAAAAAAGAGACACATTGAGAAAAGAGGAAAGAGATAAAAAAGCACCATATTCCCATGGTAAATAAGAAGATTGCTGAGATGCTCATTGTATGCTTGCCTTGTCATTTTGGTTATTGGATAGCTCCTGTATCATGTGCAAGGGGTACCTCGTTGGCGGTTCTCTATGATATGCAAATACTTATAATGACAAGAACTTACAGGTGACTGAAGTTGAGTAGCATGAGGTGTGGCCCTCGTATTCAAGGGACTTGAGATTTCCAACTTATACTTCGTCAAGCATATACTCCATCTTTGTTCACTTTAACCTTAATCACTTCAAGATGCTTATGATAGGGGTAATGAGGTCTGAAAGCTAACAAGTACCATAATTTTTGAAAGCTCTTTTTGAAACTTGAAATCCTTGCTTCCTTTACAAAAGGCCTTTCTTCCACTATTATATTGAGTCTCCACCTTCTACTTTTAGGCACCATTAAGAGAGCATAGTTGTCATTCTGTGTGCAGTGTCCCAAAGCTTATTGATTGATGCATATTGTGATATTACTTGTTCTTGTGCTATTTGTTTCTGGTCACCCTTGTGAACTTTGAAGGTGTCCTATGTATCTATATTGCTACTCTATGAGGGACAAGCTAATTGCCACTATGTTATGTTTCCTGTATGTGAAACAAACAAATGTTTTTCAATGCATGTTATTCATGATCTTTGTTTGTAGCCTTTCATGTTGCATGCATAGTTACTATGTCCTATTGTTAGAACTCCATCTTTCATGCACATGTTTAGAGTTCTTTGATCCCAGCTTTCAATGCTTGCAAATGGTTTGATCATGGTTTTGATGGTGCATGTCACCTAAAAAATTATTCATCTTATCACTTACCTACTCGAGGACGAGCAGGAATTAAGCTTGGGGATGCTTGATACGTCGGAAACGTATCTATAATTTTTGATGCTCCATGCTTGTTTTGTATCTACTTTGCTTTGCTTTGTCTATACTTTGAGATGTTTTTATATATTTTCTGGAACTAACCTATTAATAAGTTGCCATGGTGCCAGTTGCCTATTTTCTTCTATTTTTGGTCCTAGAAAGGCAGAAAATCAATATTCTCGGAATTGGACGGGAGAAAAGCCAAAGTCAATATTTTACCGTGGGGGGGTACGAAGCCAGAAGGGGAGACATAGAGGTGCCATAAGGCCACCACACCCCCCAGGCGCGAGCTAGGGTGGACCCACGCCTAGGCAGGGTGTGGCCCCTCTGGTCGCCTCCCAGCCTCGCCCCTTCGCCTATAAGAAGCCCCCGGGGAGAAAACCCTAAATAATCCATCATACTTCCAGAAAAAACATAACATAGTGCTACTCAAGTGCTTCAATAGATCTCTTCTCTCCCTATGTGTGTGAAAGTGACAGCGTGCACGCCATGGTGGCACTTAGGTTTGAGTCTACATAAATACTCTTTATGCTTTAATAGATCTATGCTTTTTCCCACGTGTGTGAAAGTGACAGCGTGCATACCGTGTGCGGCACTTTGGCTAGATTGAATATTTGTTATGAGTTATATTTGGAGTTGGATGTCTCTATGAAATTGTGGTGTTTGTTGGAACCATCTAGTGCTCAAGGTGACAGTGTGGGGTTATCTAGATTGGGGAAGGCGGACTTTGAGGTATGTTGTTATAGTCCTACCTTGAATTAGAGTGTCCAACCAGAGAGTAGTTAAGAGTAGTATCATGAAGAGAGGATATTTATATGAGAAAGTGTTTACTAGTGAAAGTATGATCCCTAGGCTTTGTTTCTAAGCACTGAAACACCGTTTGCTACTAGATTTGTTGCATGTTTGTTTGCTTCCTTCTTGTTGCCTTTAGTCTTTGCCTCACCGTCAAGCTATTTTCGGGCACCGTTACCACTTGTATTTCACTGTCTCTTCGCCGAACTAGTGCACCTATATTGGGTGTGTTGGGGACACAAGAGACTTCTTGTATATTGATTGCAGGGTTGCTTGAGAGGAAATACCTTTGACCACTTCCTCCCTGAGTTCGATAAACCTTGGGTAATCCACTTAAGGGAAACTTGCTGCTGTTCTATAAACCTTTGCACTTGGAGGCCAATAATTGTCTACAAGAATAGAAGTGCGTAGACATCAATCAGCGCAGTAGAGCAGCAACCATCGCCAATAATGACATCTATAAATTAGAAGAAACTGACCTAAACTCACACCAACGAACATGAAAATGGACTAGATCCGAGGAGATCCTTCGGACACACGACTCCAGCGCCCTCCGCCAGCGCTAGATGCACCACCAGAGCGGGGATAGGATGCACATGACCTATTCTGACTTCAAGATGTAGCCATCGCCTCAATATCCTGAGAAAGACACCGAAAAAAGACCTAAACAAAAAACGAGAAACCTCCTGCCGACGAGAGACCGTGGTTCAGCACACGCCGAGGCCCTGAAACCACGGGAAGTGAAGCAAACTGACGGCGTCGCTGACAGGAGTACCAACCCCTAGATGGGTTTTACTCCGTCTCCACGATCGCTTTTCTCATGACTCCTTAGGTACCGGTTCGTCTCAGAAAGAAGAGTAACTCGCATTAACAGAATACTGGCAAATATAAATGTGTGTTGCTATGGGGAAAAGAGCCTGACATACCGATCAAATAATTATTGAACTTTAGCAATTCAAATAAATGGTCTTATGTACCGGCGAGAGGTGTTAGCATATTAAATACTTGTTTACAAGTATTCATAATATACATGGCAACAAAAATTGCAACCCTCGTATGACTTGAATAATCATAAAGAAAAACAAGTACAATGCAAATAAAACTTGAGTAAATATCTCCCTTGTGTTTGCTTCCGCAGCCATGAATCACGTGTGTGTTTGTCACTCCCAAACTTCAGCCGCTGTTTAACATATGTGTTTTGCCACTCAAGTGAATCCATGCTACGGTGGTGCATGAATGTAATTTTTTAAACCATCGTCCGTGCTAAACGATTGTGTTGCATGCATGTTTACCATTGCCGTTTGCTCTCTCTAACACTGTGTGTTCCCTTTATCAGATCGAACGGTGGTCAGGATGTGCACCGTGGCCACCATGGGCAACTCACTATTTCCCATCTATATATATACTAGAGGATACCCCGCGCGTTGCAGCAGGACCTTTTTTTTAAATGGCACACAAACATCTGTAGCATCATCTAAAAATTATAGCTTTGGATATAGTATGGTCAAATCCATGGTTTTGCAGGTTATATAAGAAAAAGACTTGGAAAAAATCAAGAACCAAAAGATGCATTGTTGAATTATTTCTATATGCAGAGCCATTTGTTCTTATTTACATTGCCAAATATCCATCGCCCTACCTTCTACTTGTTTTTATAGATACGTCTAAAAGTGAACCATAAGAAGCACAAACAATAGAGTTATTTGAAAATTTATTAAAAAGAACAAACTCCTTGAATTAGCAAGTGACAATTCATAGTGGTTGGTCAGTAGTTGATAAAAGCTATACACCTGAATATGAGGCAGACACGGTGATGGATGTAGAAGCAAAGCATGTATAAAATAAAACCGTAAAATAGAAGCCAAACAAAAAAATAACTTTTCACTGATTGTGCATGTGCACATATGAGCATATCCCTTTGTATAATTCACAGATCATTATCACCGTATACTCACTGCAGAAGCCAATACCAAATTAATGAACTAATGGTAGCAAAAAAAATTGAACAAACAGGTATGCTGCTCCGTGGGACACTGGAATGACATAATCAAATGATACAACCAAAAGCAAGTCGGGAGCTGCTTCAAGATGTATGCAGATATCTGAACAATAACTTTAGCAAAAAAAATTCCTCCTTACACGGATATGAGTGTGTCAAGGGTTTTCTCATGAACACGTGACAAATCAGCCACATGATAATTGCATATCCAATTCAAGTCCAAAAGATGACATAAATTTCTTATTTGGGTATCAATCACCACATCATATCCTTTTGGTTGTTGTAATATAAGAATCCGAACTCCGGATCTACCAGAAGATGCATGTCGTATAAAATCTTCAATCTAAGCTCCCAAGAAGAGTAAAAGGAAGACTTGGGTGCAACCTCAAATGTAAAAATTGTGACGAAGACGAAGAGGCTACGATCTGCATACTGCATGTTCTGAATATATATCTTACACCAACATAGATTGCACGGTACAAAATCACCAAGAACATTTACTAAAAAAAGCTAATAAAATTGTAATACTAAGTTAGACTTGCACACTATAGAATCACCAATAACATTTACTAATACAAACTAAAAATATTGTAAAAGGTAAATCAAGACGATACCGAGAGAAATACCACTGCATGCATCGACATTGACTTCTGGTACTTCTATCGGAATCTTACAAAGTGCTTTGCATACTCTAGTTAGAGAATATCTGTAGGGGTTCGTAGCATGGAAAATAAAAAAAATCTACCGCATGCAAACAAATAAACCAAGATCTATCTACTAGATTGTATCAACGAGTCGATAAAAGAACTCACCCTCGAAGATTCCAAAGCGGTTAACGAGAGCAGATTCTCGTGGGTGATGTAGTCGTACTCTTGCCGATTTCAAGATCGCGTAGACGATCCTTCCGGCGCTGCGTTCCGGCAGCGCTTTCGCAGTCGGTCACACGTTTGGTACTCGATGAAGACCTTCCTCTCCCTTGTTCCAGCAGGCAGCGGAGGTTGTAGCACTCTCCTCGTGATTCCGGCAGCACGACGGCGTGGTACCGGAAGTAGAGGGGAGATCTCGCAGGGCTTCGCCTTAAGCCGGAGCGAGTATGGTGGAGTATGAGAGAGGCCTTTGTGATCTAGGGTTTAGAAGGCACCAAGGGGAGGACTTGGCTGGCGGCTAGGGTTTGGGGAAACCCTAACTCGCCGAGCTAGAGGAGGCCCTAGGCGGTGGCGACTTGGAAGAGGCCGACGGCTAGGAGGCTAGGGTTTTGGGTGTGTGGAAGAGGGGCAGCCCTACCCCTTCTTATATAGGTGGGAGGGTGCGGCTTGGGAGGAGGGAGTCCTCCTCCAACTCCTCCTCCTTGGCCGGCGGGTGGAGGGAGGGGACTTCCTCCCCAAGTAGGTTTCCTACTCTCCCTCCACCAAGCAAACTTGTCGTTTGACTTTTTCAAATTGGCGTTTGACTTTCAAACTAGGATTTGATTTCTCTCTTTATTTTGCCCAGCCAAGTGACCTAGTACATGCTGAAACCATTCCATATTGTCATGAAACATTCATGTACCCTTCCCCTCCGGAGTGCCGGACCTTCCGGACCCTTCTAGAACATTCCCGGTGAAAACACCGGAATCATTCCCCAACTCCGAAACATGACTTTCCTTATATGAATCTTATTCTCCAAACCATTCCGGATCTCCTCGTGATATCCCGGATCCCATTTGAGACTCCGAACAACATTCGGTCTCTTACTCATCATTCCATAACTACTCAACAACATCGAATCCTTAAGTGTGTCTCCCTACGGTTCGTGAATTATGCAGACATGATCGAGACACTTCTCCGATTAATAACCAATAGAGGAATCTGGAAATTCATATGGCTCCCACATATTTCTATGATTACTTTGTGATCAAATGAACCACTTACATACGATACCAATTTCCCTTTGTCTCACGATAGTTTACTTATCTGAGGTTTGTAGGGGTTCGTAGCATGGAAAACAAAAAATTTCTATCGCATACAAACAAACAAGCCAAGATCTATCTACTAGATTGTAGCAACGAGTCGATGGAATAACTTACCCTCGAAGATTCCAAAGCGGTTAACGAGAGCAGATTCTCGTGGGTGATGTAGTCGTACTCTTTCCGATCTCAAGATCGCGTAGACGATCCTTCCGGCGCCACGTTCCGGCAGCGCTCCCGCAGTCGGTCACACGTTCGGTACTCGACGAAGACCTTCCTCTCCCTTGTTCCAGCAGGCAGCGGAGGTTGTAGCACTCTCCTCGCGATTCCGGCAGCACAACGGCGTGGTACCGGAAGTAGAGGGGAGATCCCGCAGGGCTTCGCCTTAAGCCGGAGCGAGTATGGTGGATTATGAGATAGGGCTATTAGTGGTCTAGAGATTAGACACACCAATTAGAAGGCTCTAAACCGCAGGCTAAAGCAATTAGAAGCTCTAAACCAAACGGCTCTAAACCGGAGATTAGAGGTAGAAACTTGTGTGTCTCAAGGAGGAGGCCCTGCCCCTCCTTTTATAGGTGGAGGGGCTAGGCGCGCCAGGGAGGGAGGGGAGTCCCTCCCCAACTCGGCCTAGGGCTGGGCGCCGGCTTGGAGGAGAGGAACTCCTCCTCCAAGTTGGTTTCAAACTCCTCTTGCTTGTTTCCCACAGTTTCCTGTTTCCCACAGTTTCCTGTTTTCCACAGTTTCCTGTTTTAGCCGTTTGACTTTCAAACTGGCAGTTTGACTTTCAAGTTTTGGAACAGCAAGAACACTTAGTACATGATGCAATCATTCAATGACACATTCATGTACCCTCCCTCCCCGGAGTGCCGGACAATCTAGACCCTTCTAGAACATTCCCGATGAAAACACCGGAATCATTCCCGAACTCCGAAACGGGACTTTCCTTATATGAATCTTATTCTCCGGACCATTCCGGATCACCTCGTGATATCCCGGATCCCATCCGAGACTCCGAACAACATTCGGTCTCTTTCTCATAATACCATAACTACTCAAAACAACGTCGAATCCTTAAGTGTGTCTCCCTACGGTTCGTGAATTATGCGGACATGATCGAGACACTTCTCCGAACAATAACCAATAGAGAAATCTGGAAATTCATATGGCTCCCACATATTTCTACGATTACTTTGCGATCGAATGAACCACTTACATACGATACCAATTTCCCTTTGTCTCACGATAGTTTACTTATCCGAGGTTATGATCGTCGGTATCTCTGCATACCTAGTTCAACCTCGTTACCGATAAGTACTCTTTTCTCGTTCCCGTGATATGTGATCCCTTGTGAGCCAGTCACATGCTTGCAAGCTAATTGGATGACATTCCACCGAGAGGGCCCAGAGTATATCTATCCGTCATATGGATGGACAAATCCCACTCTTGATCCATGTGTTTCAACCAGTACTTTCCGAACACTCAATGCCACCTTTATAGCCACCCAGTTACGGTGTGGTGTTTGACGTCATCAAAGCATCCATCCGGTAAAGGTGATATGCATGATCTCATGGTCGAAGGAATTAGGTTACTATGTATCAGAAAGCATATAGCAATTGAACTATTGAAATGACTTGATCTTTATGCTACGCTTATCTATAGGAGTATGTCCACCATATCATTCTCCTAACGATATGATCCTGTTGTTAATAACATCTCTATGTTCATGATCAGGAAACCATGATCATATATTAACCAACAAGCTAGTTTAACAAGAGGCTTTACTAGGGACTCTTATTTTAGTTTACAAATCACACAAGTATTAATGTTTCCGGTTAATACAATTATAGCATGGTATGTAAACATTTATCATAAGTGTGAAGATATGATAATAACCACTTTATTATTGCCTCTTGGGCATATCTCCAACAGTCTCCCACTTGCACTAGAGTCAATAATCTAGTTTCAAACCTTTGTGTATTCAACACCTATGGCTTTCTAGTGTTGTATGTACACGATTGCTAGTGGTCAACTGATCTCCGGATCTGACACTTCCAGGTCCGTGTGTAATTGCATGTCTTTGCGTCTCTACGCATCACTCATTCTCTAATGAGATGGCTTTGTATAAATTTGGTCTTTCGGTGTGACCTTTAGCTCTTTGGGGTTAAAACATGTTGATAATATTGTCGTACAATATATCTTCATAGTATTATCCCGATGTGAACTACACCTAGTTTGATAACAAACTACTTGACACAAACGCCCTCTTTAGCTGCTATTATAGCAGTCATATACTTAGCCTTTTGTTGTAGTATCTGTCACAATGTCTTAACTTTGGAACTCATCCAAATCCATTATGGAACTCACTTTCCATTATATTGTGCCACCCTTAGTTTAGATTGAGATAAACTTAATTTGTACTTTGTGAAAAAGCTAGTATCAATGTAGTACTTTTACAATGAACTAACCATCTATTTGTCACTTCTACAAATAATATACTCTTAGTTCTTCCAAAAGATCATAAGAATATCCTTACTATTGTCCAATGATCATCTTACGAATCATTCTGGTATATGCTCACAACATTTAGAGCATAGGACATATCTGGATTTGTACATATCACAGTATGATTGATATAAATACTCTTTGTGATTTCATACATCAAGTATCAATCTATACTTGATTATTTGTTTCACTTTACCAAATGTCAATACACTTGAATATATATCATCAACATTGAACTCATTCAATCCTTTCTGTGCGACAAGAACCTCTCTTGTAGTTTCTATATTGAACTCATTCAATATCTTGTCTATGCACTTCTGGCACAACCATATTAGCGTCTATTGATGCCAAATATTTGGGTTTTGCCTAAGTCTTTCATCGGGATGAAATTCTTAATATGTGTTAATAAAAGATACATTATTTCCAATCAACAATATGTCTTCCACATAATGTATTAGAAACATGTCTTAGCGCTCCCACTTAATTTCTTGCAAATGCAATCATCTTCATTGTCTCTAATGAACTTTTAAACTCCTTTAACAGTTTCATCATAGTGAAGATTCCAACTCCGCGATGCTCACTTTAACCATTGAAGTTTGCATATGCTTTTAGCATCTTTTGAATTAACAAAACCCTATGGACCGTGTTAAGCACATGTCCTAGGTAACGATTCCATTAGAAGAACTTGTTTTGTTTATTCAACTACCATATAACAAATTATATGTAGTGGTTGCTACATTAATCCGTCTAGACTAAATATCACTATGAAAGATCAAATCTTGTCATAGTCAACCTTTGAACATTGTTGTGAACTCTTTCCCAATATGTCGATTATAGATGTGAAACATCCATGTCTATTTCTTTATAGATCCAGACACAACTGTAAGGTCTTACACCTTTCTCGAGGGTCCTTCAAGTTCAAAACTTGATTTCTCGTGCATGGAACTATCACGGATTTTATGGCTTCAACCCATTTGACGGAGTCAGGGCCCATCATCACTTCTTTGCATGTAGTCCGTTCATTATTTTCAAATAATGATTCAACCCTCAAATCTTGGTATTTGATTGTTTACTCGACCTACTTGTTTCAATAGGAACTTAGATCTCCGTGACCACAACCTTTGAAGCACGTGAGCCATGAGCATTGTTGCTGCCTCCGAAACACTTTTCGGCGCTGCGCAACTCTGCACATATAGCTAAGGTTCTTTTAACCTTATCAAAATTCTATTGTCCTCCCACTTAACTTTTCACGAAAAATTCCTTCTCAAAGAAACTTGACGTTTCTAAGCAACAAACACTTTTGTCTCCGGTGTTTATGGAAGAATACTTAACAGTTTATACAAAGACAGGTTCATCCGACTTTGGTTGCACACATCTTTCTTATGCATAGCATACCAATGTTTAAGAAAGGACAACTTGGGTTTTATCCCAAACCATAACCTTATATGGTGTCATTTCAACGGATTATGATGAAGCTCTTTTCAGTGGAAAAACGGTAATCTCTAAAGCTTTTAATCTTTAAAATATAATGGCATTTTTATGAATTACACCTTCGATCTTACCATGTCAAACAAGGTTTAATTACATATCTCGAACGCTCCATACTCTTATGGTGTTTCGGGAAAATGCAAATCCACGGAACGATTCCTTAAATCTTAGGTATTATGCTAAACTCTGTAACTCAAATATCTTCCTTTATGATCTTTATCATAAACTGTTTATATTTTTGTTACAATGATTTTGCAATTCATCTTGAAAGTCTTCGAACTTTTCAAATGTTTCATACTTTATCCTTATTAAGTAAATATTCATATATTCACTCAAATTTTGGAGAAAGCATATGAAGTTGAAATCCATTGCTCTTGACTACACATAATGGATTTCATACAACAATATGTACAAGTTCCAATAAGCTAGTCATTCGTTCCCTTTTGGCCTATGAACGAAGTTTTAATTATCTCTAGAAAAGTTTCACAAGCGTCATTTGATCAAAATCAAATAGACTCCAAAATTCCATCCATATGGAGTTTCTTCATGTTTTCTTTCTAATATAATTTAAACTGCGATGTCACTTCCTAAGTGATCTTTCAATCAATTTGTCTTTCGACCTTTTTAGCACCAGTTTTATGGATGTGATTTCTCCAACGAGATTTGTGAATCATCCATCTTTTATGGATTACGGCAATTATTTTGAACAACCCTTTTGTTCTCATAATACCTGATAAAACAAATCTTGAAGGCAAGCTTTGATGTTTTAACGAGCAACACAATAACCCTTTATTTGTTCTCGATGAACATCATCACATATTCTTTTGCTAATTACTTAGTCCATTGTAGTTCATGAATTGTGTTGTTTCGTATGACGATTCATACCAACAAATTCAGTATCAAATACTTAAGAACCACATTGTTTAATAAGCAAAGAATATAGCCATGACACGTATATCATCTATATACTTAAACTGAATAATTCTAGTCTTTTCTTTTCTGCCATATACTTATGAGATTCTCTTTCAGTATTTCCTTTTCTGTTTGAAAGAATCTATAAACATCAATTAGTGGAGTCATTCATATGACACATAGTCCAAAGCGTGTATAGTTAAATACCAATGTATTTGGACTTGCACTTTGAAGTAGATCACCATCATCAAATGTTTGGTGTTCTTTCAAATTCCTTTCTTTAGTAATCTCTTGGTGTAGTAATTATTTTACCTACATCAAATATTCATCCTTATCATGGAATCGTCCATGATCAAACTACCTTTAGCTTATAACGATGAATTACGAGTATAATGTTGCTATCCAAAACCTTTTGGAGGATTAGGACAACAAGTGTCTACAACCCTTTGCAAATTCTCATCAAAATATGAGAACATGAACTTTGCCATATTATACTCTATCATGTTGCAACCAAAACTTCGTTTCAGATATCACAATATCTTCCACACATCATGGTTTCTGAAACAACTCTTTCAGATCCTTAGATAACCTTGATATTAGGAGAATCCTTAGAATATCAAGAATCATGGAGACAAACATGATACTTATATACTAACACTTGGAATTGTTACTCTTGATTTAATACTAATTATTAAACTTCATGGAGTAACCGGAACTTACTGAAAGTTTGCAATAGGACTTTTAAACTTTAGATTAACACTTCAAAACAATACGATACCAGTTCGTAAAGTAACTAACCAGAATTCTATAGTTCTATCATCTCAATTATAACTAAGCGCTAGGTGGTAAACGGATGCCAATGACTACAACAACTATGCAAATTCACTTTGATTTAGTTTATGATAAATTGAGTTCTAATTAATAATTAAATTAATCTAGGTGAACTCCCACTCAAAACAATATCCCTCACATTGTTTTAGTGATCACACGAACCAAATCCACCACATCAAAACCGATCATCACGAGAGTTGATATAGCTTCAATGGCGAACAATCAACATGTTCATCATATCTACTATATGACTCATGCTCTACCTTTCGGTAATCCGTGTTCCTGAGGCCATGTCTGTACATGCTAGGCTCGTCAAGATCAAACCTTAGTTTCCGCATGAGCAAATCTGGCTTGCTCACGTTGTATACACTTGTAGAATCTAACACACCGATCATCACGTGGTGCTTCAAAACAACAAGCTTTAGCAATGGTGCTAACTAAGGGTGAACACTTTATGACTTGAAATTCATGTGCATGAGGGATCATCTTATAATGCTACCGTCGTCTACTAAGCAATACAAGATGCATAAAGTATTAACATCACATGCAATTCATAATATGTGATATGATATGGCCTTTCTTCTTTGTGCTTCCGATCTCCATCTTCCAGCACGAACATGATCTCCATCATTACCGGCATTGCATCAAGGTCAATGACGCTGCTCCATGGTTGTCGTCCACCGGCTTCAACTATTACAACTACTTTGAATAGACACGCGGGTCTTAACAGAAATTAAAGACAACCATATGGCTCATGCCGGTTGCCGACTTACAATAAGGAACATTGCATACATCATATATAATCACAATCATGGCCACATCACATCACTGCACACCCCTGCAAAACAAAGTTAGACGCCTCTACTTTCTTTGCATATTTTACGTGGTTTGGGGCTTTCAATAAGTGTCGTTCTAACTTACGAACAAGAACCACAACATTGATACTAGTATTGTTAATCACCTGTTGTAAATTGGATCTTAACTATGCTAGGAGAAACAGGCACCCGCAAAGCCACTTATGCAATACAAGTTGCATGTCAAGCGTGGAGCAAGTCTCATGAACGATGTCATGTAAGGTTAGCCCGGGCCGCTTCATCCCAACATACCGCAAGATGCAAAGTACACAAGAAGCAATCAACAATAAAAGCATCAACGCCCACAATGACCATTGTGTTCTACTCGTGCAACAGATCTACATATAGACACGGCTCTGATACCACTGTAGGGGTTCGTAGCATGGAAAACAAAAAATTTCTATCGCATACAAACAAACAAGCCAAGATCTATCTACTAGATTGTAGCAACGAGTCGATGGAATAACTTACCCTCGAAGATTCCAAAGCGGTTAACGAGAGCAGATTCTCGTGGGTGATGTAGTCGTACTCTTTCCGATCTCAAGATCGCGTAGACGATCCTTCCGGTGCCACGTTCCGGCAGCGCTCCCGCAGTCGGTCACACGTTCGGTACTCGACGAAGACCTTCCTCTCCCTTGTTCCAGCAGGCAGCGGAGGTTGTAGCACTCTCCTCGCGATTCCGGCAGCACAACGGCGTGGTACCGGAAGTAGAGGGGAGATCCCGCAGGGCTTCGCCTTAAGCCGGAGCGAGTATGGTGGATTATGAGAGAGGGCTATTAGTGGTCTAGAGATTAGACACACCAATTAGAAGGCTCTAAACCGCAGGCTAAAGCAATTAGAAGCTCTAAACCAAACGGCTCTAAACCGGAGATTAGAGGTAGAAACTTGTGTGTCTCAAGGAGGAGGCCCTGCCCCTCCTTTTATAGGTGGAGGGGCTAGGCGCGCCAGGGAGGGAGGGGAGTCCCTCCCCAACTCGGCCTAGGGCTGGGCGCCGGCTTGGAGGAGAGGAACTCCTCCTCCAAGTTGGTTTCAAACTCCTCTTGCTTGTTTCCCACAGTTTCCTGTTTCCCACAGTTTCCTGTTTTCCACAGTTTCCTGTTTTAGCCGTTTGGCTTTCAAACTGGCAGTTTGACTTTCAAGTTTTGGAACAGCAAGAACACTTAGTACATGATGCAATCATTCAATGACACATTCATGTACCCTCCCCCCCAGAGTGCCGGACAATCCAGACCCTTCTAGAACATTCTCGATGAAAACACCGGAATCATTCCCGAACTCCGAAACGGGACTTTCCTTATATGAATCTTATTCTCCGGACCATTCCGGATCACCTCGTGATATCCCGGATCCCATCCGAGACTCCGAACAACATTCGGTCTCTTTCTCATAATACCATAACTACTCAAAACAACGTCGAATCTTTAAGTGTGTCTCCCTACGGTTCGTGAATTATGCGGACATGATCGAGACACTTCTCCGAACAATAACCAATAGAGGAATCTGGAAATTCATATGGCTCCCACATATTTATACGATTACTTTGCGATCGAATGAACCACTTACATACGATACCAATTTCCCTTTGTCTCACGATAGTTTACTTATCCGAGGTTATGATCGTCGATATCTCTGCATACCTAGTTCAACCTCGTTACCGATAAGTACTCTTTTCTCGTTCCCGTGATATGTGATCCCTTGTGAGCCAGTCACATGCTTGCAAGCTAATTGGATGACATTCCACCGAGAGGGCCCAGAGTATATCTATCCGTCATATGGATGGACAAATCCCACTCTTGATCCATGTGTTTCAACCAATACTTTCCGAACACTCAATGCCACCTTTATAGCCATCCAGTTACGGTGTGGTGTTTGACGTCATCAAAGCATCCATCCGGTAAAGGTGATATGCATGATCTCATGGTCGAAGGAATTAGGTTACTATGTATCAGAAAGCATATAGCAATTGAACTATTGAAATGACTTGATCTTTATGCTACGCTTATCTATAGGAGTATGTCCACCATATCATTCTCCTAACGATATGATCCTATTGTTAATAACATCTCTATGTTCATGATCAGGAAACCATGATCATATATTAACCAACAAGCTAGTTTAACAAGAGGCTTTACTAGGGACTCTTATTTTAGTTTACAAATCACTCAAGTATTAATGTTTCCGGTTAATACAATTATAGCATGGTATGTAAACATTTATCATAAGTGTGAAGATATGATAATAACCACTTTATTATTGCCTCTTGGGCATATCTCCAACAAGGTTCTGATCGTCGGTATCTCTGCATACCTAGTTCAACCTCGTTACCGATAAGTACTCTTTTCTCGTTCCCGTGGTATGTGATCCCTTGTGAGCCAGTCACATGCTTGCAAGCTAATTGGGTGACATTCCACCGAGAGGGCCCAGAGTATATCTATCTGTCATATGGATGGACAAATCCCACTCTTGATCCATATGTCTCAACCCATACTTTCTGAACACTCAATGCCATATTTATAGCCACCCAGTTACGATGTGGTGTTTGATGTCATCAAAGCATCCTTCCGGTGATGGTGATAGGCATGATCTCATGGTCGAAGGAATTAGGTTACTATGTATCAGAAAGCTTATAACAATTGAACTATTAAAATGAATTGATCTTTATGCTACGCTTATCTATAGGAGTATGTCCATCATACCATTCTCCTAATGATATGATCTTGTTGTTAATAACATCTCAATGTTCATGATAGGAAAACCACAATCATCTATTAACCAACAAGCTAGTATTATGAAGAGGCTTTACTAGGGACTCTAATTTAGTTTACAAATCACACAAGTATTAATGTTTCCTGTTAATACTGTTATAACATGAATGTAAACATTTATCATAAACACAAAGATATAATAATAACTACATTTATTATTGCCTCTAGGGCATATCTCCAACAGTATCCCACTTGCACTAGAGTCAACTAATCTAGATTACATGGTAATATACCGAACACCCATGACAGTTTGGTGTTGGTCATGTTTTGCCCTCGGGAGAGGTTTAGTCAACGGATCCGCCACATTCAGATTTGTGTGTACTTTGCAAATCTTTATGTCACCATCTTGCACATGTTCTCGAATAGCATGAAAACGTAGCTTGATGTGCTTCAGCTTCTTGTGTGACCTTGGTTCTTGCGCATTGGCTATGGCGCCCATGTTATCACAGTAGATAGACATTGGGTCCAGCGCACTTGGAACCACACGAGATCTGTAATGAACTCCTTCATCCATATCGCTTCTTGTGAAGCCTCCGAAGCAGCTACGTATTCTGATTCAGTTGAAGATCTCGCCATAATGCTTTGCTTTGCACTCCCCCAGCTAACTGTTGCACCATTCAAAGTAAATACGTATCCAGATTGAGATTTAGAATCATCCGGATCGGTGTTCCAACTAGCATCGGTGTAACCATTAACAACGAGTTGTTCATCACCTCCATAAGAAAGAACCATATCATTAGTTCTTCTCAAGTACTTAAGGATGTTTTTGACCGCTGTCCATTGATCCACTCCTGGATCACTTTGATATCTGCTAGTCAAACTAACAACATATGCAATGTCAGGTCTAGTACATAGCATGACATACATTAGAGATCATATGGCTGAGGCATAGGGAGTCTTACTCATCCTTTCTCTATCTTCTGCCGTTGCAGGACTTTTAGTTTTACTCAAGGTCGTATTGGGCAACATGGGCAAGAACCCTTTCTTGCTATCTTCCATTCCAAACCTCTTTAGAACTTTGTCCAAATATGTACTTTGTGACAATGATATTAGGCGTCTCGATCTATCTCTATCAATATTTATGCCTAATATGTAAGCTGCTTCGCCAAGATCTTTCATTGAAAAACTATTATTCAAATAATCATTGACACTATTAAGAAGGTCTACATCATTCCCAATCAACAATATGTCATCTACATATAGTATTAAGAATGCTACAGATCTCCCACTCACTTTCTTGTAAATACAAGCTTCTCCATAAGTTTGTATAAAACCAAAGCTTTTGATTACCTTATCAAAACGTTGATTCCAACTTCGGGATGCTTGCTTCAATCCATATATGGACCGTTGAAGTTTGCATACCTTGTTAGCATCTTTAGGATCGACAAAACCTTTGGGTTGCATCATATACAACTCTTCATCAATGTCTCCATTGAGGAACGCCGTTTTGACATCCATCTGCCATATCTCATAATCGTAATATGCAGCGATTGCTAACATAATCCTCACAGACTTTAGCTTCGCTACAGGTGAGAAAGTCTCATCGTAGTCAACTCCTTGAATTTGTCGAAACCCTTTTGCGACAAGTCGAGCTTTATAGACAGTAACATTACCATCAACATATGATTTCTTCTTGAAAATCCATTTGTTCTCGATAGCCTTCCGGCCATCCGGTAAGTCCACCAAAGTCCATACTTGGTTTTCGTACATGGATCCAATCTCGGATTTCATGTCTTCTTGCCATTTATTGAAATCTGGGCTCATCATCGCTTCCTCATATGTCGCAGGGTCATCGGTGTTGTCCACCAACATGACACTCATAACGGGATCATACCAATCAGGAGTGGTATGAGTTCTCGTTGACCTGCGAGGCTCTGTAGCAACTTCAACCGAAGTTTCATGATCATCATCATTAGCTTCCTCTCTTATTGGGGTAGGCGCCACAGGAACTACTTCCGGTGCTGCGCTACTCGCAAGTTCGAGAGAAGGTTCAACAACCTCGTCAAGTTCTACTTTCCTTCCAGTCACTTCCTTCGAGAGAAATTCCTTCTCTAGAAAGGATCCATTCTTGGCAACGAAGATTTTGCCCTCGGATCTATGATAGAAGGTATACCCAATAGTTTCCTTCGGGTATCCTATGAAGACGCATTTTTCCGCTTTGGGTTCAAGCTTGTCTGGTTGTAACTTCTTTTACATAGGCTTCGCAACCCCAAACTTTAAGGAATGACAATTTAGGTTTCTTCCCAAACCATAATTCATATGGTGTCGTTTCAACGGATTTAGATGGTGCCCTATTTAAAGTGAATGCGACTGTTTCTAATGGATAACCCCAAAATGATAGCGGTAAATCTGTAAGTGACATCATAGAACAAACCATATCTAAGAGTGTTCGATTACGACGTTCGGACACACCATTACGCCGTGGTGTTCCCGGCGGTGTCAATTGTGAAAGTAGCCCGCATTTCTTCAAATGCTCACCAATCTCGTAACTTAGATATTCACCTCCACGATCAGATCGTAGAAATTTAATATTCTTGTTACGTTGATTCTCTACCTCACTTTGAAATTCCTTAAACTTCTCGAAAGTTTCGGACTTATGTTTCATGAAATAGATAAACCCATATCTACTCAAGTCATCTGTGAAGGTAAGGACATAACAATAACCACCACGCGATGCTACACTCATTGGTCCACACACATCGGTATGTATGATTTCCAATAAGTCCGTAGCTCGCTCCATCATACCAGAAAATGGAGTCTTAGTCATTTTACCCATCAGACATGCTTCGCATCTTTCAAGTGATTCGAAATCAAGTGATTCAAGAAGTCCATCGGAATGGAGTTTCTTCATACACTTCACTCCAATGTGACCTAGACGACAGTGCCACATATAGGTCGAGTTATCGCTCAATTTCAAAAGTTTAGCCTCAATGTTATTTATGTGTGCATTACTACAATCGAGATTCAATAAGTATAGATCATCTATCAAAGGTGCATGTGCATAAAACATATTACTCATATAAATCGAACAACCATTATTCTCGGACTTAAACCATTAACCGTCTCGCAATAAACATGATCCTGATATAATGTTCATGCTCAACGCAGGCACCAAATAACAATTATTTAAGTATAAAACTAATCCCGATGGTAGATGAAGAGGTAGCGTGCCGACCGCGATCACATCAACCTTTGATCCATTTCCAACGCGCATCGTCACCTCGTTCTTCACTAGCTTCCGTTTATTCTGTAGCACCTGTTTCGAGTTACAAATATGAGCAACCGAACCAGTATCAAATACCTAGGCACTACTACGAGTACTAGTGAGATACACGTCAATAACATGTATATCGGATATACCTTTCTTCTTGATGTTGCCGTTCTTCAAATCCGCCAAGTACTTTGGGCAATTACGCTTCAAGTGACCTTCTCCCTTGCAGTAAAAGCACTCAGTATCAGGCTTAGGTCCAGCCTTGGTCTTCTTTGCCGGTGCGGCAACTTTCTTACCGCCCTTCTTGAAGTTTCCCCTTTGCTTAGACTTGCCTTTCTTGAATTTGGTGGTCTTATTGACCAACAACACTTGATGCTCTTTCTTGATCTCCACTTATGCAGATTTCAACATGGAGAAGAGTTCTGGCAACGTCTTGTCCATGTTTTGCATATCGTAGTTCATCACAAAGTTCTTATAACTTGGTGGTAGTGATTGGAGGACACGATGAATCCCCAAATAATTAGGAATCACTATACCCAAACTTTGGAGTTTGTTTGCGTGCCCAGACATCTTAAGCACATGCTCACTAACGGAGCTGCCCTCTTCCATCTTGCAGTTAAAGAACTTTTCAGAAGCTTCATAACTCTCAACTGCCGCGTGAGCCTCAAATATCATTTTGAGTTCACTGACAATATCATGTGGGTCATGGTTCTCAAACCTTTTCTGAAGCTCTGATTCCAAACCATACAAGATAGCACACTGAACTGTGGAGTACTGATTCTTCTGAGTGAGGTAAACATTCTTTACTTCATCGGTAGCAGTAGCTGTAGGCGGGTCACCCAGCGGTGCATCCAGCACATAGGTCAAATTACCAGCATTGAGGACAATCCTCAAATTGCGGAACCAATCCGCGAAGTTGCTTCCATTGTTTTTCAACTTTTCTTTCTCTAGGAACGCATTAAAATTGATGGTAGGGGCCGCCATTGACCTACAACATATTTGCAATAGTTTAGACTAAGTTTATGACAAATTGAGTTCTAATTAATAGTTAAATTAATCTAGGTGAACTCCCACTCAAAACAATATCCCTCACATTGTTTTAGTGATCACACGAACCAAATCCACCACATCAAAACCGATCATCACGAGAGTTGATGTAGCTTCAATGGCGAACAATCAACATGTTCATCATATCTACTATATGACTTATGCTTTACCTTTTGGTGATCCGTGTTCCGAGACCATGTCTGTACATGCTAGGCTCGTCAAGATCAAACCTTAGCTTCCGCATGAGCAAATCTGGCTTGCTCATGTTGTATACACTCGCATAATCTAACACACCCGATCATCACGTGGTGCTTCGAAACAATGAGCTTTAGCAACGGTGCTTACTAAAGATGAACACTTTAAAACTTGAAATTTGTGTGCTTGAGGGATCATCTTATAATGCTACCGTCGTTAACTAAGCAATACAAGATGCATAAAGGATTAACATCATATGCAATTCATAATATGTGATATGATATGGCCTTTCTTCTTGTGCTTCCGATCTCCATCTTCTAGCACGAACATGATCTCCATCATCACCGGTATAGCGTCAAGGTCAATGGCGTTCATGGTTGTCGTCCACCAGCTTCAAATATTACAACTACTTTGAATAGACACGCGGGTCTTAACAGAATTTAAAGACAACCATATGGCTCCTGCCGGTTGCCAACTTACAATAAGGAACATTGCATACATCAAATATAATCACAATCATGGCCATATCACATCACAACACACCCCTGCAAAACAAAGTTAGACGCCTCTAATTTTCTTTGCATCTTTTACGTAGTTTGGGGCTTTCAATAAGTGTCGCTCTAACTTACGAACAAGAACCACAACGTTGATGCTTTAACTATCAAGTGCCCGTTGTAAATTGGATCTATACTATGATGGGAGAGACAGGCACCCGCAAAGCCACTTATGCAATACAAGTTGCATGTTGAGCGTGGAGCAAGTCTCATGAACGATGTCATGTAAGGTTAGTCCGGGCCGCTTAATTCCATCATACCGCAAGATGCAAAGTACACAAAAAGCAATTGATAATAAAAGCACCACCGCTCACAATGACCATTGTGTTCTACTCGTGCAACATATCTACATATAGACACGGCTCTGATAACACTGTAGGGGTTCGTAGCATGGAAAACAAAAAAAATTCTACCGCATGCAAACAAACAAGCCAAGATCTATCTACTAGATTGTAGCAACGAGTCGATAGAAGAACTCACCCTCGAAGATTCCAAAGCGGTTAATGAGAGCAGATTCTCGTGGGTGATGTAGTCGTACTCTTGCCGATCTCAAGATCGCGTAGACGATCCTTCCGGTGTTGCGTTCCGGCAGCGCTTCCGCAGTCGGTCACACGTTCGGTACTCGATGAATACATTCCTCTCCCTTGTTCCAGCAGGCAGCGGAGGTTGTAACACTCTCCTCGTGATTCCGGCAGCACGATGGCGTGGTACCGGAAGTAGAGGGGAGATCTCGCAGGGCTTCGCCTTAAGCCGGAGCGAGTATGGTGGAGTATGAGAGAGGCCTTGGTGATCTAGGGTTTAGAGGGCACCAAGGAGAGGGCTTGGTCGGCGTCTAGGGTTTGGGGAAACCCTAACTCGCCGAGCTAGAGGAGGCCCTAGGCGGCGGCGACTTGGAAGAGGCCGGCGGCTAGGAGGCTAGGGTTTTGGGTGTGTCGAAGAGGGGCAGCCCTACCCCTCCTTATATAGGTGGGAGGGTGCGGCTTGGGAGGAGGGAGTCCTCCTCCAACTCCTCCTCCTTGGCCGGCGGGTGGAGGGAGGGGACTTCCTCCCCAAGTAGGTTTCCTACTCTCCCTCCACCAAGCAAACTTGTCGTTTGACTTTTTCAAATTGGCGTTTGACTTACAAACTAGGATTTGATTTCTCTCTTTATTTTGCCCAGCCAAGTGACCTAGTACATGATGCAACCATTCCATATTGTCATGACACATTCATGTACCGTTCCCCTCCGGAGTGCCGGACCTTCCGGACCCTTCTAGAACATTCCTAGTGAAAACACCGGAATCATTCCGCAACTCCGAAGCAGGACTTTCCTTATATGAATATTATTCTCCGGACCATTCCGGATCTCCTCGTGATATCACGGATCCCATCCAAGACTCCGAACAACATTAGGTCTCTTACTCATCATTCCATAACTACTCAACAACATCGAATCCTTAAGTGTGTCTCCCTACGGTTCGTGAATTATGCGGACATGATCGAGACACTTCTCCGATCAATAACCAATAGAGGAATCTGGAAATTCATATGGCTCCCACATATTTCTACGATTACTTTGCGATCGAATGAACCACTTACATACGATACCAATTTCCCTTTGTCTCACGATAGTTTACTTATCCGAGGTTCTGATCGTCGGTATCTCTGCATACCTAGTTCAACCTCATTACCGATAAGTACTCTTTTCTCGTTCCCGTGGTATGTGATCCCTTGTGATCCAGTCACATGCTTGCAAGCTAATTGGGTGACATTCCACCGAGAGGGCCTAGAGTATATCTATCCGTCATATGGATGGACAAATCCCACTCTTGATCCATGTGTCTCAACCCATACTTTCCGAGCACTCAATGCCATCTTTATAGCCACCCAGTTACGGTGTGGTGTTTGATATCATCAAAGCATCCTTCCGGTGATGGTGATAAGCATGATCTTATGGTCGAAGGAATTAGGTTACTATGTATCAGAAAGCTTATAGCAATTGAACTATTAAAATGACTTGATCTTTATGCTACGCTTATCTATAGGAGTATGTCCATCATACCATTCTCCTAATGATATGATCTTGTTGTTAATAACATCTCAATATTCATGATAGGGAAACCACAATCATCTATTAACCAACAAGCTAGTATTATGAAGTGGCTTTACTAGGGACTCTAATTTAGTTTACAAATCACACAAGTATTAATGTTTCCTGTTAATACTGTTATAGCATGAATGTAAATATTTATCATAAACACAAAGATATAATAATAACTACATTTATTATTGCCTCTAGGGCATATCTCCAACAATATCCTCTAAAAAAAGGTTGGTAAATGACCGAATGAGATAATTAAATCCATTGTACAAAATAGATAAGATTAATTCTGGAGGAAGATCCATATAGCATTGAGAACGGCCTCCATGTTACTTCGAAGGGCCAAGGAGCATGCACATACCAGCTATATTCCTACAGCTGCAAAGGCCAACGTAAATTATTATCAAAGAGTTACAGGCATTTCCTCAAACACTCAGCATGCATGCGTGAAAAATATTTCCTTTTATACTATGATTGTAGCACGCACCATGAATAGTCAAATAAGAATGTTTCATTCTACATGCAATCCAATGGTTTAGAATCAAAGGATTGTGGAGGGAGACATGGCTCTGTTGGTGTGGCTGATTATATATGGAAGCGCCTGCAGCAGAATGACCTTGATCTAGACCCACGATTGGAGAGAAGTTACCAATGGACAAAATTGTTGATCCACGACAGGCTAGTGTCAGGAAGCATACATGCAGGGGAAGGGAACGTGGCACCTGGGATGGAGACGGCAAGTGGAGAGGGATTGGTGGATGAACTCCATGGAGGGCTCACTTCGTCGGCATAATGAGATGCGTTTGTGGACGATTTGAAGAAATCGGTTTGAGGCGGAGCAATGGATACAAATGGGGAAAAATGCCCAGACTTCTCATATTCCTCCATTACTCGGTTGTGCTATTGTTTCCCTCCGATATTGTGGGGGAGAGGAAGCGAGTGCGCCATCGCCGAGAGCACAAAGAAGATGAGGTGTCAATGGTCGGCAATGGCTCCATATGGGGATATGAAAAACAATGGGCCAACTCTTTGGATTCGTGAGAATCTAGAGTAGCGGGCTGCATGTAGGATGGAATAATAGGCCACACATGGTCTGGTTATGCAATTTGGTGAATGGCGAGAAAATGTCATGTACCGGACCGAAGGAACTAGCAGTTTCGCATGAAAGAAAATTCTCAAAACAAAATAGATGAAAAAAAGAAAATTGCTGAGGTGGCATCATGCTGAGGTGGATAGGCTGCATGTTTAGAGAATTAAGTTAGTGGGGTTGATCTTCTTAGTTATATAGGATTAGTTCAACTCATATATTTATGTTCATGCATGAATGATCCATATGTTTAATTTCCTTTAGATGATTTTTTACTTGAGAAAGCCGACAGGAGCATTTGTATGGTACTAGTTGGTACATCTCTCATTGCATCAACATTAGAAAATAATAAATAAATATATGTAGAAGCAATAAGATATGCATAATTTATTTTTTCTCAATGATTACTACGAGAGATGTTAACGCATGACAACCACTCAAACTCAGTAGAACATGTAAGAAACATTTGTTATTCTTGAAAAAATATAAGAAATACTTGACCATGGAAAAACGACCAAAGGAACATGCCAATGACCTAAGGACATGCTCATCATAAGCACGTTATATACTCTAGAATTTTCTATATGGTTACACGTAATCATAGAATAGAATTTGCTATCAAGATATTTGTAAGATCATTTGAAACATGTGTAAGAATATAAAAATATATGAAAAAAATACAATCATACATATATATGTATGCTATAATCCATGCAACTGTTGGAAATTTATATGTGGGGTGGTGCACTTATGGGAACGCATTTGAAGACTGTTTTAAGCGGCAATGCATCGAGAAGGAAAATATATGTGACTTTTGTGAAGAACTATGCTTTAAATTGGCACAAAACATCTATACTTTTTAGTGGTAAAATATATAATTGTACAATCTAGATTATCAGAGATAAAAGTTAACAAAACATCGATATATGAGGTTAACTATGCTATTAAGCAATGGAGAGATTTGAATTAAATATTATAGTTTGATATAAAAGAGTTACAAATAAGTATAAAATTTTAGTATAAATAGTAATACTATGTGATTTTAATAGGCTCGGATGAGTATGTGCGAAATGTTGTAAACAAGTATGGCGAAATAATTTAGGCCTAGGGTAGTCTTTGGGATCATGCTTTACTCTAACAAAACAGCCAATGACTTTATTTTCAAATGTCTCTGGATCCTTCAGCAGATCCATAACTAAAGATTTCCTCAAATAGATCAGCTTAATGTTTTCACGAACAAGAGAATCAAAGCATATCCCGTGTCTTTCAGAAATTCCTTTCGGAGTACTAGACTCAGAGGTCAAGTTCACCTCCTCCTCCTCTTCCTCCTCCTCCTCTTAAGTATAAATAATATATAGTTTTAACATGCTCAATTATGATGTTATTCTCTTTTTCAAACTCTCCTTATTCTTCGTGAAAACGATTATCTTAGGAGTGAAATATCAACACGGTCATAAAAATTTTGGTGGCCAAGTATGTAAACTGATATTTAATTTGCATGTATTTTATATTTTTCTACAAATTATGTTTGATATATGTATAATTTGCTGATGTTTTAACAAACCGATACTTGTGTCTATTATTGTATACACAATTTATTTTTTAAGTGACAAAACATTTTAACTATTATGTCCTTTACCAAGCAAATGGATTTCTATCAAAGTTGAGGTCCAAGACAATAGAAGCAAACCAAACTATTACAAATGTAAGATCATTTCCTAATTTCTTTATAAATTTATACAATTAGAAAATATTTGGGTAAAAGGAGTAATATTTGTCGTCATGGATCTCCTTATTTTACTTGTTGCACACACACCATCTCACATACCATGTTTTCGGCTTGATCACACCGATCCATCCATCGTTGCCATGGCTTATTCACATTATGTGACGATGGGTTCCACTTGATTTTTCTTTCCGTTGGCTAAACCTCGATCAATATACCACTCCACTCTCCACCTAGCTGTCATTATGTCGCTGGACATGATCGACGATACAAAATGAATGCCTTATCGCCCCACTCTTCTCATAAAATTATCAATATGACACCTAAGTTTCTAGCAAAGAAATGACACATGTGTTGTCATTGTAACCTTGACGATAGTGACAACAAAGACATTAAAAATGGAAATGTCAAGTCAATAAAGTTTTTGTAGGGTGGGGCGACAAGCTTCCTGCGATGTATAGAAACCATTTTTACCGTGGAGCCCGTCCAACCTAACAAATGCTGGTTTTGCCCCTTAAAATAGTCAACCGAGTTGGCCTAATGGAAAGACAATGAAACAGTTTTCGTGACTGTCCTCTAGATAGTGGAGTGAGCTTATGGTAGTCCCTGTTTTGTACTTTTATGGAAATAAATCAGTTCAGATTTGTACTGTTTGAAGTTTCTTTTAGACTTGTTTGGTGGAAATAATACAACGTAGTCCTAGTAGTTTTTGTCCTTTTTGGGAAATCTGATCAAGTGTGTAGTTTTCGACTAGGCCTTATAGGCATATATGGGCTGCTATCCTTGTCCTGGGCTTGGAACCTCCCAAACGGCAGGGACGCACGGAGCCAGCTCAATCGGCGCACAGCTCTTCAATCCTTTAGTCCGACCTCGCTCCCGAACAACGATGGAGCTGGTCGAGGAGGCTATAAGACGAGGCGTAGGCTGGCCGTTCAAAACATAACTTTCTTGGCCTTTTGGCTAAGATCAAGTGTAGTATCTGTTCTTATCGGTTTAATATCTGATATATGGGCCATGTGTTCACAATGATATTAAATTTATTTTTTGTGGGGAAGGGTCCACTACAGTGGTTTGCCATTGGGGCCCTCACGTGTTGCCCCGTTGCACTACTGCTCGGGCCAGACGCATCCCAACCAAGTTAATTTAATTGTTTTGTTTAATTAATTATTCTTCCTGCTAATGGACTTTCTTGTAGCCTTCGGTTGGGTGCTGCCGCACAGGCAAGGTGGACAAGTCAAACGGACTCCCCTGCACACAAGAACCAATAACTTGAGTTTAGAACCGATGTGCATACAGTATGCTCACGCATTTGACATATCACGGGGAGGGTTGGCGTGTCAGTGTCACGCTCGGTGAGGTTGTTCTTCGTGTGAGCAGTGACCACATAATTTTTGCGGTATCTCTTATCGTGCTTACCACAATTTCACAAAAAATTGTGTATCGACTAGGTTATATTTGGTCGAAGTTTGTTTTTCTTGGGAGGACTATGCATGTTTATTGTTGAAACGGTTTTCTGCCGCTAAGGCATGTGTTTCGAAACATGTTTATTTCTCCGGTGGGAGAGGTCGCTAGATTTTGTTAACTTTTTTGAGTAGTAGTAAAAGATACTATAAAAATGTTCTTATTTATTTGGGCTAGAGCTCGGCGGTTGTAGCTTCATGGATGTGACTGCTAGAATCCGCTGTAGCTACCAGCCACAAAAATGTTGGAGTTGTCTGGTGTCTATTTGTTTTTGCGGTTGGTGCAGCTGCGACTGCAAAGAAAATGTGTTGAAATGACTTTAATGCCTCTGTAAGTCTATATGAGGACGTGCGTGAGCGCAGCCCGCTATGATTGGATTTCTAGAGCTCGGGGAGGGGAGTTTAGGGATGGTGTCCCATTCATCCTGTTGGAGGAGGACGGTGGTGGCGGTCATCGTGGATCGACGGGGTGGTGTCCGGTCGGGTGAGGCAACGGGAAAGAGGAACCCTAGGCACAACCTTTTGTTCACTCATTCGGAGAGAGATAAAAGATCGAGACGAACCGTATGAGGGCAATTTTGCTCTTGTATGTGATTTGGTGGGAGGCTAAATCGGTAAAAGGTCAGTTCGAAGCCGGCCACAATTAGGAAAAGCGAAATGACAACTTTTATCATGTAGTATAACTTTGTGGAATGCTTAGCCCAAAAGATATTGTTTGTTTGGGCTCCAGACCAGAAGCTACTGAAAGAGGCCAAAAAACTAACACGGACTTTTGGCTATCGAGTGCTACGCATCCCCATACATGGAAAATAAAAAATAATTTAAAAAAGTTTAAAAATTGAACTTTTTTGGAAATCAAAGATGATCAGATATGCTACTCGTATATAAATATTTGGAAAGAAAATGATTCGTATGATCTTCAATACAAAAAGAACATAAATGTGGCGAATCAAAGGTGAATAGTGTTAGATGTATATATTTGTATCGTAATTTTTCCATATGTTAGGAGGCTTCCTACATATTCACACCTATACCTGTATTATATACTGTGGCATTTGGCCCCCAGAGAAATACATGTTGCATATTCCTGACATGGTATCAGAGATAGGTTAAACAATTTTTCTGCAACATCGTCACAGCCACCACCGTCTCTGTCGTCGTCGTTCTTCCGACGTCGCCGCCGCCTGTTGCCGCTGTCTCCGGCCATCTCGGATCTGCCATATTCTTTCAGATCGATTCACGCGCGGTACTAGACTGACGCTGTCCGACCGGCTCTGGCTCCGTCTCCACGCGCGGGCCTCCACGTCGCCGCCTAGGACGCCACGCCGCGCCGCCAACCTCCTAGCACGGGACCCAACGCTGCCCCGTCCTGCACGCCTGGTCCGCCGCTGTTCCCCGCCTGCCAACCTTCTGGCGCTGATCTCTTCCACGCGCCCGCCTGGCCGGATCTGGCCCCGCCCCGTCTGGCCCTTCGTCTGCTGCCGTCAGCTCGTGTCAGCACCGGTCAGATCTAGATCTGATCTGATCTGTGCCTAAAAAAAAGTCTTCTCCATCGGGTTATGTTGTGATTCCTCGCTGCCCGGTGATCTTTGATGGCGCGAATTACCTTGATTTCACTGCCTTTATGCGCGCTCATATGCGCGTGATGGGGGATACCAATCGGGGTATACCCACGAAGCGGATTCGCCAGCTGGACCGAGCCGACTAAAGCCAAGCCCAGAGCGGGTCGACTCGTCCAATACGGCGACTGGCGCATGCTGGACCCAGACGAGTGGCGCCGACTGGAGGCCCAAGACGGCGACTTTAATACAAAGCCCACTAGCACTTGTAAACCCTAACTGGCTGCATATATAAAGCCACCAGGGGCACCCCCACAGGGCATGTTCTCCCACAATAGATTAGATCTAGTCTCTCCCTTCGCCTATGGCGGCTCCATTGTAAACCAATCTATGATCATATACTGGACTGATAGCAGGACGTAGCGATCCTCCACCGAGGGGACGTGAACCTAGATACATCGTGTGCCAATCTCGCTCCCGGATTTTCCTATGTCGCCTTGCTTCCTCTACGTAAGCTACCCCCACTAGCATCTGTCGTGCAATACCACGACAGTTGGCGCCCACCGTGGGACTAGCGGTGCTTGGAGGGTGATGATCCGGGCGGGATCAAATTCGTCTCAACATTTGTGCGTGATCAACAAACAGTATGATCGCAACATCCGGGAGTCAACGACAACACACGCCCACATGCGCATCTTCAAGATTGATCGGAAACGCAAAAGGCTTCCTGGCTACGGTCGCTTACCTTGTGCGATCTACTTCATTATGCGTCGAGTGGCTGATTTCCTCGCGAGTGCGAATACACACATTCGGTTTCACGTGGCAATCTCCTACAGATTCCTTCTATTTTCTCTTAAACTCTTTTTCAGATCTAATATTCTAATACCTCCCTGTGTTATTCCTTGTGCATGTCTCACGGCTGCAAGATTCAATCTAGTACGGTAGTGCGCACGACTGATGAACCAAGGCGGGATTATCCAAGTGGTTTAGAGGAAGGAATCAGCTCCGGATCGACAAGATTGATCCCATACGTGACTGGTTTTTTCTAATCCAATCACATAAACCTCTCTCTTGATCTTACACGCTAATTACTTTACGAGTCAATTATTCTCTTTGAGGCAAATCCTTCCTTATACACCATCAGTTACGTATAGCTGCAGAGTTATCTATTCAATCTCTCTTTGGTTTGTTTGAAAATTGATTATTTATTTGGATCTAATATCTCCGAGTGCAACTTGACATGTACATGTCCCTTGGAAATTGGCAAAACTCCGCCTCATGCAAAAATCCGGCTAATGGCGTCGCGCGAGGCGGTCTGCCACGTCCACTCCTTCCGGCTAAACGCTGTATTCGGGAACTTGCGATTCGCCGCCGCGGACTCGCCACGTCCGGCGACTCGTCCATCGCGGACTCGCCATGCTCCAGACCTCACCCAAACGCGGACACGCTTAAACGCGGACTCGCTAGGCTCGGGGACTCGCCCATTACGGACTCACCTGCCGCGTCGACTTCGCCATAGCGCGACCTCCGTCCGCCGCGTCGACCCCGTGTCCGCTGCGTCGACATCGCAATAGCGCGACCTCTGTCTACCGCGTCGACCCCGTGTCCGCCGCGTCGACTTCGCCATAGCGCGACCTCCGTCCGCCGCGTCGACCCCATGTCCGCCGCGTCGACATCGCCATAGCGCGACGTCCGTCCCCCGCGTCGACCCTGTGTCCGCCGCGTCGACATCGCCATAGCGCGACCACCGTCCGCCGCGTCGACCTCGTGTCCGCCGCGTCGATTTCGCCATAGCGCGACCTCCGTCTGTCGCGTCGACTCCGTGGCCGCCGTGTCGACCCCGTGTCCGCCGCGTCGACCCTTTCCGGCTACGTCGAATGCGTATGCCGCGCTTTCTAAGGGACCTTCATCGTCCGAGTCGCCAGAGAGGGTCACATGCCACGCTGCATGGAGTCACCACTGGGCGTCTCTTCCCCCCGGGAAAAATTAATTCGCCTTAGTCAAACTTTGAAAGAGCGACTCGCAATGACCAAGTAGTGCGGACGAGGACTCGCAAACCGAGCCTCGGATCGTCCACGAAAAACGCTAACCGAGAGCCATCATTGGAGTCGCCTTGCTCGACTAGCCTTCCGGGCCAAGACGAATGGCTGTGCTACACAAACAACACCATGTCCTCCTCAACCTTAGATAGTGCGACTCGCACGGCCAAGTACTGCGGACGAGGACTCGCAAACCGAGCCTCGGATCGTCTAGGAATAACGCCAAGTCGAGAGCCATCTTTGGAGTCGCCATGCGACTGGCCCCCCGGGCCAAGACGAGAGACTCGCTAACAAAACAGCGCAATCAACATCATCGCGGACTCGCAATCATCGCGGACTCGCCACACTTGGGGACTCTCCCCTCGCGGAGTCAACACGCTCGAGGACCCAGCAATCGCCGGTCACTCGACCTCGCCACTCGGCATGCTACAGACAGCACCACTCGCTGGTCGCCTGACCTCGCCACTTGCCGAGCTCGGGGACTCGGCGCTCGCCGGTCGCTCGACATCGCCGGTCGCTCAGCCTCGCCGCTCGCCGCGCTCGGGGACTCGGCACTCGCCGGTCGCTCGACCTCGCCGCGCTCGGGGACTCAGCGCTCGCCGTGCTCCGGGAATCGGCGCTCGCCGGTCGCTTGACCTCGTCACTCTCCGCGCTCGGGGACTCGGCGCCCGTCGGTCGCTCGGCCTCGGCGCTCGCCGGTCGCTCGACCTCGCCACTCGCCGCACTCGGGGACTCGGCGCTCGCCGGTCGCTCGACCTCACCACTCGCCATGCTCGGCAACGACCGCTACTATTTTCAGAATATGCATCTCTAAAGATCCTCAAGTCGCCTCTACAAGCCAACTCGAGCCTCGGGGACTACTCCTAGGCATGCTGCGTGTACACGTGGTTCCACGACCGTGGCTCGCCTTCGTCGACTCACCACCGTGGACTCACCCTCGCGTGCTCAACACGCTCAGGAACTCGCCACCGCGGACTCGCCCTCACGTACTAAACGTGCTCGGGGACTCGCCACCACGGACTCGCCCTCGCGTACTCAACACGCTCGGGGACTCGCCACCACGGACTCGCCCTCGCGTACTCAACACGCTCGGGGACTCGCCGGTCGCTACAGACAGCGCCACTCGCCGGTCGCCCAACCTCGCCACTCGGCGGTCGCCCAACCTCGGGGGACTCGGCACTCGCCGGTCGCTCGACCTCGCCACTCGCCGTGCTCGGGGACTCGGCACGCTCCACGTTCGGGGACTCGCCGGCACTGGCGGCTTCTCCGAAACCCCGTGTCTTTCGCCAACTGGCCATCATCGACTGGCTCACGCCTACCGCCTCCCGCTTCATGGTTCTTTTCTCCGTTTAGAAGCTCGTCACCGATTCGCCATGACCCATCGTCAAGACTCTCCGCGCCCTGCCTCAAGCCCGCGTCGAATCGACAACGCGCTCGGGGACTGCTCATGGGGGAATACCAATCGGGGTATACCCGCGAAGCGGATTCGCCAGCTGGATCGAGCCGACTGAAGCCAAGCCCAGAGCGGGTCGACTCGCCCAATACAACGACTGGCGCATGCTGGACCCAGACTTTGATGGCGCGAATTACCCTGATTTCACTGCCTTTATGCGCGTTCATATGCGCGGTCTTCGTCTTTGGGGTGTGCTCTCCGGCAGGTCTCCTGTCCGCCGTGCCCCTGCTCCTGTGGCTCCTCTTCCGCCGACGCCGATTGTTCTCGGTGCTGATGCTTCTCAGGAGGCCAAGGATGCTGCTCAGAGTGCTGATGATAGTGCTGTTGCTGCTTATGACCTGAAGTTCAAGCAGTACTCTTTTGATCTCGAGGCCTATCGACACTCTCTGACTGCTTACACTCAGTGGGTTGATGAGGATGCTCGTGCTGCTGCTGTTCTCACCTCCAGTGTTCTGCCCCAGTATGCTGCTGAGTTCATGAGTCTCCCTACTGTTGCCGCTCAGTGGGCTCATCTTCGTCAGCGCTATCAGCCGTCTGGGGATGATCTTTACCTGTCTGTGGTTCGCCAGGAGCATGCTCTCCAGCGGGGTGATTCTACTATTGATGAGTTCTATACTCAGAGTGCTGCTATCTGGCGTCAGCTTGATTCTCTTCATACTGCTGTTTGTGGCACCTGCTCGTGTTGCCAGATTGTGCGCTCGGATTTGGAGTTTCACCGCATCTATGAGTTTCTGTCTCGGCTCCGCCAGGAGTTTGAGCCCCGGCGTGCTCAGCTGAATGCTCGTGGTCGTGTTCCGCTCTCTGAGGTGTTGTTTGAGCTTCGGGCTGAGGAGACCCGTCTCCGTGGTGCTGGTCTTCTTGTGGTTCCATCTGTGCTTGCTACTCGTGGTCCTCCTATGTCGTATGTTCCCTCGACTCAGCCGCGGTCCTCTGTGCCCCCGCCGATACTACCCACTCCTCCAGGTCAGGGTCAGAGTCAGCACCAGCAGGCTCGTGGTCAGGGTCACCGTGGGTCTCTTCATCACTCCTCTTACTATAACAAGGATGGCCACACTTGGGCCACCTGTTATACACGGGATCCCAGTTTACGTCAGCAACACCAGGCTCGTGGGCAGTCGGCTCTTTCTGGATCTTCAGTAGTCGCTCTCTCCGATCAGGACATTATCAGGAGTCTTCGCGGTCTGCTTGCTGCTAGAGGCTCTTCTTCGACAGGCACTGCTGGTTCTGTGACTGATTCTTCAGGCACTGTGCGACCACCACCTTCTACACAGTCAGGTACGTCCCCATGGTATCTGGATTCTAGAGCTTCTTTTCATATGACCTCTGAGTCTTCTTTTCTGTCTGCTCTTCGTTCTCTCCCTTCCCCTGTCCGTGTTTTCACAGCTGATGGTACCTCTCTCCATGTTTCTAGTCGGGGCACCCTTTCTACTTTTTCCTTTTCTGTTCCTGATATTTCTCATGTCCCTCTTCTTAAGATGAATCTGTTCTCTGCTAGCCAGCTTACTAACTCTGGTTGTCGCGTCATTCTTGATGCTGATTCTTGTGTTGTCTAGGACCGTCGCACACAGGCCCTGGTTGGAGCTGGCCCTCGCAGCCGTGACTCTTCATGACTTTGGGAGTTAGACTGGCTTCGTGTTCCTTCCGCTGCCACTTCATCTGCCAGTTCTTCTCCGGTCATCGCCTCTGCTACTAGCTCTTTTCAGTAGTGGCATCATCGTCTTGGTCACCTTTGTGACTCTCGCCTGTTGCCATTAGTTCATCGTGGTCTTTTGGGGTCTGTCTCAGGAGATGGGTCTTTACATTGTCAGGGTTGTAGGTTGGGTAAACAGATTCAGCTTCCCTATCCTACTAGCGCGTCTGTATCTCAGCGACCTTTTGATTTAGTTCATTCAGATGTTTGGGGTCCGTCTCCTTTCGCTTCGAAAGGGGGCCATCACTACTATATTTTATTCATCGATGATTTTTCTCGATACACTTGGTTGTATTTTATGCGCTCTCGTAGTGAGATGCTCTCCATATATCAGAGTTTTGCGGCCATGGTCCGTACTCAATATTCTGCCCCCATTCGTGTGTTTCGTGTTGATTCTGCTGGTGAGTATATCTCCCAGATGTTGCGAGGTGTTCTTGCTGAGCAGGGCACTCTTGCTCAGTTCTCCTGTCCTGGCGCCCATGCCCAGAATAGCGTTGCTGAGCGTAAGCATCGTCATCTTCTTGAGACCACTCGTGCCATGATGATCGCTTCTTCGCTTCCGCCGCATTTCTGGGTTGAGGCCGTTGCTACGTCCGCTTACCTCATCAATATTCAGCCTTCTGCTGCTTTGCAGGGTGGTATCCCTCTTGAGCGCCTATCTGGACAGTCTCCAGACTACTCCATGCTTCGCTTGTTTGGTTGTGTTTGCTATGTTCTTCTTGCTCCTCGCGAACGCACCAAACTGGCCGCTCAGTCTGTTGAGTGTGTTTTTCTTGGATATAGTAATGGGCATAAGGGCTATCGCTGTTGGGACCCCGTTGGTCGTCGGATGCGTATCTCTCGTGATGTTACTTTTGATGAGACGTGCCCTTTCTATCCTCGTCCCACTGCTGGTACCTATCCGGTGGAAGATATCTCTTTTCTTCTCTTTCCTGACACACCTCCCTCTCCTCCTATTGTGTCTTCTTCAGGATCTCCTCCTCCTGATGTCTCTTCCTCACCACCGTCCTCCTCTGCTCCATCTAGTTCTCCTAGTTCTCCTCGTTCTCCGGAGTCTTCCTCTACTATTCATTCTTCTTCATCGTCGTCTCCTGAGTCGTCTTCCTCTGGTGAGCTTCCCCCTACTCGTCCTGTTCGTCAGCGTCGTGCCCCCAACCGTTACTCTCCTAGTCAGTATGGTCTTTCTGTTGCCTCTGAGCCGACTTCTTATCGGGATGTTGAGCATCATTCTGAATGGCAGGTGGCCATGGCTGAGGAGATTGCTGCGCTTGAGCGCACTGGCACCTGGAATCTTGTTTCTCCCCTCCCGGTGTTCGTCCTATCACGTGTAAGTGGGTCTATAAGATTAAGACCCGCTCTGATGGATCTCTTGAGCGCTATAAAGCGCGTCTTGTGGCTCGTGGTTTTCAGCAGGAGCATGGTCGTGACTATGATGAGACCTTTGCTCCTGTGGCTCATATGACCACTGTGCGTACTCTTCTTGTTGTTGCTTCTGTTCGTCACTGGTCTGTGTCTCAGCTTGATGTTCAGAATGCCTTTCTCAATGGTGAGTTGAGTGAGGAGGTTTATATGCAGCCTCCTCCTGGGTATTCTGTTCCGAGGGGGTGGTTTGTCGTCTTCGACGTTCTCTTTATGGCCTCAAACAGGACCCTCGTGCCTGGTTTGAGCGCTTTGCTTCTGTAGTGACTGCTGCTGGTTTATCCCCTAGTGCTCATGATCCAGCGCTGTTTGTTCACACTTCTTCTCGTGGCCGCACTCTTCTTATTCTTCTCTATGTTGATGATATGATCATTACTGGTGATGATTCTGAGTATATCGCCTTTGTTAAGGCTCGTCTTCGTGATCAGTTTCTTATGACTGATCTTGGTCCTCTTCGATACTTTCTTGGGATTGAGGTTTCCTCCACTTCTGATGGCTTTTACATCTCTCAGGAAAAGTACATTCAGGATCTTCTTGCTTGTGCTGCTCTTGGGGATGAGCGCACTGTTGAGACCCCTAGGGAGCTTAATGTTAAGCTTCAACCTACTGATGGTGATCCTCTTTCTGATCCGACGCGTTATCGACATCTTGTTGGGAGTCTTGTTTATCTTGCTGTCACTCGTCCTGACATCTCTTATCCTGTTCATATTCTAGGTAAGTTTGTTTCTGCCCCTACCACTGTTCACTATAGTCATCTTCTCCGTGTTCTTCGTTATCTTCGTGGTACGATCACTCGTCATCTTTTCTTTCCTCGTTCCAGCTCCCTCCAGCTCCAGTGCTATTCGGACGCTACGTGGGCGAGTGATCCTTCAGATTGTCATTCACTTTCTGCTTACTGTGTGTTTCTTGGTGGTTCGCTCATTGCTTGGAAGACAAAGAAACAGACAGCGGTTTCCCATTCGAGTGTTGAGGCTGAGTTGCGTGCTATGGCCTTGTTGACTGCTGAGGTGACCTGGTTACGGTGGTTACTTGCGGATTTTGGGGTCTCTATTACCACACCCACTCTGGTTTTGTCTAACAGTACATGTGCTATTAGTGTTGCACGTGATCCGGTCAAGCATGAGCTTACCAAACATATTGGTGTTGATGCTTTCTATACACGTGCTCAGGTGCAGACTCAGGTTGTTGCGCTTCAGTATGAGCCTTCAGATTTACAGTTGGCGGATTTCTTCACGAAGACATAGACCAGAGCGCAACTCGATGGCCCTTTGAACATTGTGGGTATGGACCGTATGGTACACCATTGAAGTAGTACTAGAGAGAGTAGGAATTGGCGAGAAGATACTAGCAGGAATTATTGGCAGAGGTGGTGGGTGCGGCATTTGTATTGTACCCCACATCTCACGGTTGTTCCGTCCCGCGGAAAATTGGTAACCGTTTGTTTGGCTACAAGTGGAGAAGAGGCGTACGCTCACGTTGTTCCACCCACCGACCAGCAGCGTCGTTCCCACATTATTTGGTCTCTTCTTGTTCGTGTTGCGTCCACTCTGACCTCATCCCTATTATCATGCTTATCAGTTCTTACTTTCCAAACTCAGTGTTGTTGATCCACCATGAGTTTGAGGGGGTGTTAGATGCATATATTTGTATTGTAATTTCCTCATATGTTAGAGGGTTTCCTGTATATTCATACATGTACCTATATTATATATTGTGGCATTTGGCTCCAGAGAAATACATGTTGTATATTCCTGACAAATAGTACCTCGTTGTGGGGCGTTTCAAATTTTTTTACCCAGGATGCAATTAAAGTAATTTCCTAGGAAAATATTTTTATACAAGTAGCATACCTGGTCACCTTTGATTTCCAAAAAAAATCAATTTTTTAAACCTTTTTTTAATTATTTTTTAATTTTTCCAGGTATCGGATGTGTAGCATCAGGGAGCCACACTGTAATTCGCCCAAACAAATATACTATTAGGATGATCCTTTTTAACAAGGTTTCCTATAGAAATCATATAATACAAGACATTGCGACGTTGGCAAGTCCAAATGGATGCATGGGAGGAAAGACGGTAAAATCGCCTCTAGCATCAACATGCCTATTCGTAGTTGTTCCGAGTGCACGTCATCATCATCTATAGTATAGTTGCCCATGCTCTCATTTTGATTACCGTTCCAATAGCAACCACCTCTTGAACGACAACCATCAGCTTCGCCATTGCTTATGTTAATTAGAAACTGTCTCATATACGTGTGAGAGGTCACGTACTCATACGTGTTATAAAATTGTTGTATCCTGACGAAGTATATAAATAGAGGAGAGTTGGAGTCTTAGACCCCATGAAAACCCTAAACCTATTCTCAAACTTAGTATCAGAGCCACCGCCGTCGCCGCGAGCCCGCTCTGCCTCCGCGAGTCCGCTCTGACGCCGCCGCGAGATCCATCCACCACCGCCACTATGAGATCTCTCTGTTGTCGCCGCGATGACATCCTCCGCCCCCTCCCTCTCGAAGTCCGTCAGGGCGATCGCCTCATCATCAACCGCATTCGCCGCCGTCGGGTCACAGGTGGTGTTCCCGGCAGTTTCCATCCGCCTGGAGGCGGGCAACTTTGTCCTATGGAAGGGACTCCTCCTCCCCAACCTCGTCGGCGCCGACCTTCACCATCATATCGACGAGAACGTCGTGGCGCCCGAGAAGACCATCACCCAGGAAGAGGGAGACAAGGCCATCACCGTCGCGAACCTAGCATACGCGCACTGGTGGTCTGCCGATCAAAAAGTCATCGGCTACCTCCTCGGCTCCATGGAGCCTGACATTGCCAACTAGCTCCTCGGTTGCAAGATAACTGTTGCGGTGTGGAGCAGCATCCACACCATGAACGGTGCCCAGAGCCATGCCAATGTGCGCCACATACGCCGTCAATTGTCCTCCACTCGTAAGGAGGATCTCTCCACTGCCGCATATATGCACAAGATGAAGTCTTTCGCAGATGCCATGGCCTCCGCCGGGTCCCCCATCACCGACGATGAACTCGTCGATTACACCGTCATCGGGCTCGGGTCTGCATACAACTCCATCGCTGCCACGCTCACCTTCGGCAACAAATCGATCTCGTACGACGAGTTCTACTCCGCCATCCTCTCGTACGAGTGCCTCCAGGCTCAGCAGGCTCAGGTCGAGGGCGGGTGGTCCTCTTCGGCCAACACGGCATAGCGTGGCTACGGTGCCCTATACGGTGCACCTTACGACGCCCCATACGGCAACCGTATCCGCCAACGTGTGCCAGAGTATCCTCCCCCAAATCAGTGGGGGTGCAATCGTCCTCCTGGCAATGGTGGCCAGAAAGGGCAGGGCCGCCCTACCGGCGGCAACTATGGAGGCAATGACGGTGGAGGAGGCCGCCAGGATGGCCGCAACGGTCGCAACGGCCAGAAGACGAGGCCGCGCTGTCAGCTATGTGGCTACTGGGGTCACGAAGCGCATGAGTACCGTAACCCCTTCGACCATAACTACCGCACAAATAACTCACACGCGAGTAACGCCGCCGCCGCGACCTCCAACTCGATCCCTCCCTAGCTTATGGACTCCGGGGCTACTAATCATCTGACGAGCAACCTCGAGCGCCTCCACGTTCATGAGCGTGGAGGAAAAGATCAGGTACAGGTGGCCAGTGGTGCAGGTTTGTCTATTTCGCATATTGGACATTCGATTTTAACCGATTCTTCCCTTAAATAGAACAATGTTCTTCATGTTCCTAATATCAGCAAGAAACTTCTCTCTGTTTATCGTCTTGTCTATGATAATGACGTGTTTGTTGAGTTTCACTGTCATTTTTTCTTTGTTAAGGACAAGGTAACGAGGCGAATCCTGCTGGCCGGTAGAAGTCGGGGAGGTCTCTATCCTATCCTATTTGCTCGTGCGTCGTCGTCATCGCGCCATGCCTCCGCTGGTGCTATCACGTCATCTCAGTGGCATCAACGTCTTGGTCATCGTACAAATAATATATTTCAGTCTATAGTTAAAACCCATGATCTTACGTGCCCTAGTTTGTGATGATTGTCAGTGTGCCAAGAGACACCAACTATCTTATAGTGCTTCTTCTCGTGTTTCTACTGCCCCTCTTGAACTTTTTCATTCTGATGTTTGAGGTAATGCACGTGCATCCTCCGGGGGTATCAATACTATGTTAGTTTCATAGATGATTATTCTTGCTTCACTTGGATTTATCTCCTTAAAAACAAATCTGATGTTGATCAAGTGTTTTATGCTTTACAGGCTTATGTTGAGTGCCTTCTTGATACTAAAATCAAGGTCGTTCAGTCTTATTGAGGGGGGGGGGGTGAGTACCATCGTCTCAATAGCTACTTCCAGTGCACGGGTGTTGTTCACCGTGTTTTGTGTCCACATACCTCTCAGCAGAACGGGATCGCTGAGCGTAAACATCGTCATTTGGTTGAGACAGGTGATACGTCATAAACGTATCTATAATTTTTTATATTCCATGATTGTTTAGTATCTACTTTGCTTTGATTTGTCTTCTCTTTGATGTATTTTTATATGTTTTCTGGGACTAACCTATTAACAAGATGCCACAGTGCCAGTTGCCCGTTTTCTTCTGTTTTTGTTCTAGAAAAGGCAAAAAATCAATATTATCGAAATTGGACGGGACAAAAGCCAAAGTCAATGTTTTACCGTGGGGAACACGGAGCCAGAGTACGAGACGGAGAGGAGCCACCAAGGGGGCACACCCCTTGGCCGCGCGGCCAAGCCTGGCCCGCGCCTAGGGGGTGCGGCCACCCCGGATCCCCCTGCCTCGCCTCTTCGCCTATAAGAAGGCCCCGATGCCAAAACTCTAAGTACACGATCAATCTTCCACTAAATAGTCTGTAGCCGCCGCCACCATCGTCCCTAGATAGGGGGATCTGAAGCTCTTCACGACACCTGCCAGAGGGGAGATTATCCCGGAGGCCTTCTTCATCGTCATGCCAGCCTCTGGTATGAAGCGTGAGTAGTTCTACCTTGGACTATGGGTCCATGTAGTAGCTAGATGTTTGTTTCTTCTCCTTTGTGTTACCATGTTTAGATCTTGTGAGCTCTGTTCATGATCAAGATCATCTATTTGTAATCATGCATGTTGTGTTTACGGGGATCCGATGGATATTGAGATTACTATGTCAAATTGGTTAATGGTTCTATCTTACTAATTCTATCATGTTTGTGTTGTTTGTGATCTTGCATGCTCTCCGTTTATAGTAACTATCTTGGCCAAGTAGATGCTAGTGACTCCAAGAGGGAGTATTTATGCTCGATAGTGGGTTAATCCATCTATTTAATCTGGGGAAGTGACAGAAATCTCTAAGGTTGTAGATGTGTTGTTGCTACTAGGGAGAAAACAACGGTATCTTGTTCGTGGAACAAGTGGATTGTTTTCCTTACACACTTTTCTTAAAGCAGTTATTTGTTGCTTGCAACTTAATACTGGAGGGGGTTCAAATGATAACCTGAAGGTGGATTACTAGTCATAGATGCAGTTGGATGGCGGTCTATGTATCTTGTTGTATTGCCCAATCAAATATCATAGGATCATGGATGTCTAGTATTGCATTGTTATGCCTTGCACTGTCCTGTCAATTGCCCTGCTGTAATTTGTTTATCGTGCATGCCATGTTTTTTTATCTTAAGGAGAACACCTCTAGTGAACTATGAACCCCGGTCCAATCTTTACCATTGATACATCTTCCACTGTTACTGTTTACTTTCTGCAAACCACTATTACCTTCCACACCATACAGTTAATCCTTTGTTTTCAGCAAAATGATGAGATTGACAACCTCACTGTTCGTTGGGGCAAAGTCTTTAGTTTGTGTTATGCAGGTTTACAAGTTGCTAGCAACACCTTTGAGTCATTTCCTTCCTCCTACTGTTTCGATAACCTTGGTTTCTTTCTGAGGGAAGAGTTGCTGCTGTGCTCATCATACCTTCCTCCTGGGGTCTCCCAACGAAGCTCTACATTGATCTGAGCGCATCAAGCTATTTTCTGGCGCCGGTGCCGGGGAGGCTAAGGACGGCTTCACAAGGAGAGTCCCTCACAACCTTTCTCTTTACTTTGTTTTTGTTTTGCTTGGTTTCTTTTGCCTTGTTTTGTTTGTCTCTTTTTATCAAAAACTCCAAAAAAATAGTTTAGTTTGGTTTGCTTTTTCTTATCAAAAACACAAAAAAATAAGTTCATGCTCTAGTTGCTGCTACTGTTGGTTTGCTCCACTTTTGCCAAAAAAAAAATTCCATACAATCCCCCAGAAAGAGGGATCGGGTTCCATTATCATCAGATAACGGAACAACAACCACACACAAAAACGTCATAGTACTGACCCACCTAGGGGGTCAAAAAGGAAACAGAAGTTCAACTTACACACTAACCAAACTAGACAGAGATATAGGAAGGAAGATGGAGACGCAAGAACACCGCCCACAGGCTAGTGAGAAACTGTCCAAAACATAACATCCCAAAAGGAACACAAAAGCTGAAAGCCACACCAACGCTAAGCTTTTTGTATTTTCTGCCAGTCCCCCATTTGCTTTTATCTTCCAGTTTTCCTTCTCTTCTCCCTCCCTCTTTCCAGTTCCGGAGCTCCACGACCACGATCTCCAGGAATAGCAGGCAGACCTAAGAAAGGAACAGGGGCCACATCCATAGCTGCCGCATCAGCCAACGCGTTCTGCTGAAGGGTGTCTGCCCCAGCTTGCAGCACCACCCGGTCATCCTCCCCATGCAAACCTGCCCAATAACGAATGAATACACAAGCATATAAGATCAAATAAACAGGTGAGTTAATGAGCTTTTTATCAAAGCAAGCTCTATTCCTAAGTTTCCACATAGCCCAGCAAATAGCCGCCACCACCGTAATCTGCACATTCCTACTAACCCCCACATACTGAGAAGCCCACCAAAAGTACTGAGAAAAAGAACCAGGTCTATTTGCAACACCAACAGTTCTGGCAACCACCCCCCAAACATATTTAGCAGCCACACACGAAAAGAACAGGTGCCCAATGCTCTCATCCTTCCTACAAAACCGACAGGTAAAATCTCCAACCCACTTCTTTCTCCTCATATTGTCTTTGGTGAGAATCGCATTATGCCAAATAAGCCACAACCAAATCTTAATCTTCAGAGGGATTTTTGCTTTCCACAGATGTTTAAAACTTCTATCAATCCCCACATTTGACAGATGCGTATACATTGACTTAACAGAAGACTTGCCAGATTTACTCCACATCCACACTGGCCTGTCCTTTTCCTGATTCAGACACACCCCAGATAACAAATCTCTCAACTGCTCCTGATGATTCAACCCATCAATATCCAACCATCTCCTAAAAGAGAGACACCATCTTTTTTTTGCCATGTATGCCACTGTGATTCTTTGGTTCTGACAAACATCAAATAAATCAGGGAACCTATCCTTCAAGGGTAAGTCCAGACACCAAGCATCATGCCAAAAATCAGTCAATTCCCCATTACCAATCTTCATTCTCCTACCAGCCAAATAAAAGCCCCTAAGCTTAATCAAATCATGCCAACATGGAGAATCACTCTGCCTGTGTTTCACATTACTAATCCCACCTTTTTTCAAATATTTTCTTCTCACAAAAGCTTGCCAGGGACCTTCCTCAGCCTCAAGACGCCACCACCATTTACACAACAAACAAATGTTAAAGAGCCTGATATTCTTAATCCCCAGTCTGCTGAAAACACTAAGTTGTGTGACTTCACTAGCACAAACAACAATGATTGAAGGGAATATGCCCGAGAGGCAATAATAAAGTGGTTATTATCATATTCCTTATTTATGATAAATGTTTATTTTACATGCTATAATTGTATTAATACGGAAACGTTAATACATGTGTGTTTAATAAACAAAATAAAGTTCCTAGTGATGGCTCTCTTATAAACTATCTCGTTGATTAACAAGATGATGAAAGGTTTCCTGATCATGGACATTGGATGTTGTTAATAACGAGGTCACAACATTGTTGGAATGATGTGATGAACATTCATCCGAAGTATAGCATTACGATCAAAGTCATTGAGTTTATATTGCTATAACAACTTAAGAAGTTATCCTAATCCTTAGACCATGAGATCATGTCAATCACTAACACCGGAAGAGTTTCTTGATAACATCAAACGTCACACCGTAACAGGGTGATTATAAAGATGGGTTCAGAACTACTAAAGTGTTATGTTGAGGCCCATGGATCAAGAGTGGAATTTTTTCATCCCGATGACGGATAGATATGCTCTCGGCCCTCTCGGTGATATCACATTGATTAGCTTGCAAGCAAGTGATTTGATCACTAGAATGTTATATCACGGGAACGAGAAAAGAGTGCATGTTAGTAACGACATCAAACTAGGTATGGAGATACCGATGATCGAATCTCGAACATGTAATATATCGCGAAACAAAGGGATTAAGATACCAGCGTAAAAGGTTCCGACGATCACAAGAAAGTCATCGTTGAATGTGTGGGAGTCAGTATGGGCCTCCAGATCCCGCTTCTGATTATTAATCGGAGAGGGGTCTCGATCATGTCCGTATTATTCGTGAACCATAGGGTGACACACTTAAGAGACACCGACATCCATTTGGATCAAAAGTTTCATGCCGGAAAGAATAACAAGCGCAGGAATTTATTTCACTAGATACCCAAACGTGTTTTCAAATGAAATTGCAGAAAGTGTTTTTGCATGTGAAATGAAATACTATCAAGGGGTTATATGAGAATGTTTGTCATTAAAGTAATTGACAAAATTCTGAATAAATAGAAGGAGTTTTATTTAATGAGAGTTTGCATTAAATTTGGTGGAAATTTAATGGGTATTTGAGTTGGATTTTGAGTGGAGGGAATTGAAGGGCATTTGAGTGACTGGAGTGTCCACCCACATGAATGAAGGAGGGGAGGGGGCAGCCCCCATGGCCGGCGGCCACCCCCTTGGGTTCCCCCTCCTCCTATAAAAGGATCCCCCTATCCTCTCTCTCACTCACACCTCCTCGTGAAGGATCTTTCTCCCCCTCTAGTTTTTATCCCCATGGTCTCGGACTAGCGAGATACATGTTCCCGGTGGCTTTTCGGCAAGAAAGAGTTGTGCTTTCGCTGCATCGCTGGAGTGAGGAGGCGGAGGTTGCTCGGTGCCTCGGACGTGTGTGCGATCACGGATGTGCCGCTAAGTTGCGGTGCTAAGGACTTCGTCTCGATCTTGAGATCGGCAAGAGATCGTCTACATCAACCACGAGTTTAACTCGTTAAGCTTTGTCGATATTCAAGGGTATGTTCTCTATGTATATACATCCGCCCGTTGCTTGTATCTAGTATATAGATCTTGATATATAGTTGTTCCCATCATAGGAAATTTTTTGTTTTCTATGTTGCGAGGTATCAGAGCCGGATCTATGTGTATATGCTTTGCACGTGTAGTACACATATGAGTATGTGGGCGATGATGTTCATTTTATTGCTTCTTAGTTGTACTTTGGATATTGGTGGCATAGTGGAATGAAGTGGCCCGGACAAACTTTACATGTCCTCGCACATGAGACCTGTTCCACGCTTGACATGCAACTAGTTTTGCATAAGTGGCTAGCGAGTGTCTGTATCTCCTACTATAGTCAATATCTAATTTGTAACGAGTTGTCAACAATTTGGTTATCCTCATTGTAGTTCATGTTCGTAGGTAAGAATGGTTCTATCTTCGAAAGCCCTAAGCCACATAAAACTTGCAATGGATAAATTAGAGGCGTCTAGTTTAGATTGTTGCTGGGATAGTGTCATGATATGGTGATGTTGTAAGTAGAAGTATAAGTAGATACTCTTACAACACACATAACGTGTAAGTTCCATAGACCTTGGCCTTACACATAGAGGTATGATGGCGATCATACAATGATGCACATGATGGAGATCAAGTGCAAGAACCATATAATTTCACTTATTAACATGTGATGTTTGTTGCATCTTATATTGCTTGTTTGGCATTTTCATTAGCATAATAAGATGATCCCTCATTTAGATATCAAGAACCATATAATAAGTATGCACCGATTATGTTTCATCGCTCCAAGACATCACGTGATGATCGGGTGTTCTTGGATCCATGATCATATTTCGGGTGTAAGACAGTTACACACGCGAATACTAAGGTTTTTACTTGGCGAGCCTAGCATGTACAGACATGGCCTCGGAACACGGACCGAAAGGTTAAGCATGAGTCATATGGAAGATATGATGCCCATTTGATGCTCGCCTTTGAAGCTACACCGACTCATGTGATGATCGGACTTGGTGTAGTGGATTTGGTTCATGTAATCACCAAAAAGGCATGAGGTATGTCGTTTTTGAGTGGGAGTTCATTTCTATTTTGGATTAGTAAAACTCAATTTATCATAAATTAAATCAAAGTGAATTTGCATAATTTGTTGTAGTCATTGGCATTCGTTCGCCACCTTATGCATAGTTGTAATTGAGATAATAGAACTATAGAATTCTGGATATATACTTTATGAACTGGTATCGTATTGTGTTGAGTGTCAATCTAAAGTTTAAATTCATATTGCAAACTTTTAACAAACTCTGTTTACTCCGTGAAATTTTATAATTAGTATTAAATTGAGAGTAACAATTCCAATGTTAGTGTTAGTACCTTAAGTATCATGTTTGCCTCCATGATTCTTGATTTAAATATCGAGATTATCTAGGAGCTAAAAAAATTGTTTTAGAAACCATCATGTGTGGCCGATATAACAATATCTAAAACAATGATTTGGTTGCAATATGATAGAGTATAATATATGTTCCCATATTGGATGCGAATTTGCAAAGGTTGGAGATGCTAGACATCCTAATCATCCAAAAGGGTTTTGGAAAGTAATGTTATACTCACGATTCGCCTTTATAAGCTACAGTAGCTTGATCATGAAAGTCGTCATGATAAGGATGAATATAAGATGCATGTAAACTGTTTACTACACTAAAATATTACTAAACAATGGATATTGAAAGAACGCCGATCATTTGATGATGGTGATCTACTTGAAAGTGCAAGTCCAAAGGTATTATTATTTGAATATACACGCTTTGGACTATATGTAATGTATATGGCGCCACTTTTGATGTTGATAGATTCTTTTAAAAAGGAAAAGGAAATGCTGAAAGAGAATTTATAAAATATATTTGGTAGAAAAGAAAAGATTGGAAATATCTAATTTAGGTATATGGATGATATACATGTTATGGTTGTATTCTTTGCTTGTTAAACAATGTGGTTCTTGGGTATTGGATACCGAATTGGTTGGTATGAAATTTCATACAGAATGACGCAATTCATGAACCACAATGGCCCAAGTAGCTAGCAAGAGAATATGTGATGATGTTCATCGAAAACAAACAAACCGAGATTGTTTGTATTTCTCGTTGATATCAAAGCTTGCCTTCAAGATTTGTTTTAATAATAGTTATTTAAATTATATATTATGAGAACAAAGGTTGTTCAAATAATTACCATATTCCATATAAGATGGATGATTTACAAATCTAGTTGGAAAAATCAGATCCATAAAAACTAATGCTAAAATGTCGCAAGACAAATGACTGAAAGATCACTTACAAAGTGACATCACTGTTTAAATTATATTGGAAAGAAAACATGAAGAATCTCCATATTCATGGATTTTTGGAGTCTTTGATTTGATCAAGTGACGCTTGTGAGACCTTCCTCGGGATAATTAAAACTTCGTTCAAAGGCCAAAGAAGAACGAACGACTAAAATATTGGAATATACATATCGATGTATGTAGTCCATTATGTATAGTCGTAAGCGATGGATTTCAACTTCATATGCTTTCTTCGGAAATTTGAGTGAATATTCACTTAATGAGAAAGAAGTATGAAATATTTGAAAACTTTCAAAGACTTTCAAGATGAAGTGGAAAATAATTATAACAAGAAAATAAATGATTTATGATTTTATCATAAAGGGATTTATTTGAGTTGCAAGTGTAACAAGAAAATAAATGATTTATGATTTTATCATAAAGGGATTTATTTGAGTTACAAGTTTAGCAAAAACACCTAGATTTGCATCTCCCGAAACACCATAAGAATATGGAGTGTTTGAGATTTGTAATGAAACCTTATGTGACATGGTTGGATCAAAGGTGTTATTTATAAAAGTGCCATTATGTTTTAAAAGATTAAAGTTTTAGAGACTATTGCTTTTACACTAAAAAGAGATCCATCTTGATCCGTTGAAATGACACCATGGAAGTTATGGTTTGGGGTAAAACCCAAATTGTCCTTTCTTAAATTTTGGTATGCTAAGCATAAGTAAGATGTTTAAAACCAAAGTCGGATGAGCATGGATTTGCAGGTTATTTTGAATAACAATTGTTTATTCCTCCATAACACCGAGGACAAAAGGGTTTGTCGCTTGAAACATGAAGTTTCTTGAAAAAAGGATTTTTTCATAAAAGTTAAGTGGGAGTAAAATAGAACTTTGATAAGGTTAACGAACCTTAGCTAAATGTGCTGAGTTGCGCAGCGCCAAAAATTATTCCGGAGGCATCCATAATGCTCATAGCTTATGTGCCTCAAAGGTTGTGGTCACGGAGATCTAAAGTTCTTATTGAACCAAGTAGGTCGGATAAACAACCAAATGCTAAGATTTGAGAGTAAATCATTGTTGTTTGACAATGATTAACCGACTACATGCAAAGAACCAACGATGGGCCCTGACTCCATAAAATGGCTTGAAGCCATAAAATCCGTGATAGTTCCATACACGAGAAATCAGGTTTTGAACTTGGAAGACCCTCCGGAAAGGTGTAAAAAACTATCGGTCATTTTTGGATCTATAAAGAAACAGACATGGATGTTTCACATCTATGAAATAGTCAACATGTCGGTAAAGTTTTCATGACAATGTTCAAGGAGTTGACTATGACAAGATTTGATCTTTCATAGCGATATTTAGTCTGGACAGATTAAAGTAGCAACCACTACATATAATTTGGTATATGGTAGATGAATAAACAAAACAAAGTTCTTCTAATAGAATGGTTACCTAGGACGTGTACAAGACACGGTCCAAAGGGTTTTGTTAAATTCAAAGTATGCTAAAAGGGCATGCAAACTTCAATGGTTGAAGTAAACATCGTGGATTTGGAATCTTCACCGTGATGAAAAAGGAGTTTTCATCAGGAGACGATGAAGATGCTTGCATTTGCAAGAAATTACGTGGGAGCGCTGAGACATATTTCTAATACATTATGTGGAGGACATATTGTTTATTGGAAATGATGTATCTTTTATTGACAAAGGTTAAGAATTTTATTTCGATGAAAGAATTAGGCAAAATCCAAATATTTAGCATAAATGTCTACATGGATAGACTGTGACGCTAATATGGTTATGCCAAACGTACATATATGAGATATTGAAGGAGTTCAATATAGAAACGACAAGAAAAGATTCTTATCGAATGAAAAAGAATTGACTCAAGATTCAAGTGTATCGACACTTGATAAGTGAGACAAGATTCAAGTGCTTTGACACTTGATGAGTGAAATCACAAGAATGATTTGTTCAATCATACCATGATATGTACACATCCAGATATGTCCTATGCTCTAAGTGTTATGAGCCTATACCAAAATGAATCATAAAATGATCACTCGACAATAGTAAGGAAATTCTTATGATCTTTTGGAAGAAGTAAGAATATATTTGTGTATAGGTGACAAATAATTAAAAATAGTTTATTGTAAAGCGTTACATTGATACTAGTTTTGTCACAAGATACAAATTAAGTTTATCTCAATTTAAACTATGGGTGGCACAATGAAATGGAAAGAAAGTTTCCATGATGGATTTGGATGAATTCCAAAGTTAAGACATTGTGACGGATAGTACAACAAAAGGCTAAGTATATGACTGCTATAGTAGCAGCAAAGGAGGAAATTTGTGTCAAGTAGTTTGTTATCAAACTAAGGTGTGATTCACAATGGGATAACACTAAAGATATATTGTACGACAATAGTATCGACATGATTTAACCGCAAGGAACTAAAGGTCTCACCAAAAGACCAAATTTATACAATGCCATCTCATTGGAGAATGAGTGACGCATAAAGACGCAAAGACATGCAAATACACACGGACCTAAAAGCGTCAGATCCATAGATTATGTTAACCACTAGCAATCGCATATATGGAACACCAGAAAGCCATAGGTGTTCAATACGCAAAGTTTTCAAACTAGATATTGTCTCTAGTGCAAGTGGCAGACTGAAGGGAATATGTCCGAGAGGCAATAATAAAGTGGTTATTATCATATTCCTTATTTATGATAAATGTTTATTTTACATTCTATAATTGTATTAATACGGAAACGTTAATACTTTTGTGTTTAATAAACAAAAGGAAGTTCCTAGTTATGCCTCTCTTATACACTAGCTCGTTGATTAACAAGATGATCAAAGGTTTCCTGATCATGGACATTGGATGTTGTTAATAACGAGGTCACAACATTGTTGGAAGGATGTGATGGACATTCATCCAAAGTACAGCATTACGATCAAAGTCATTGAGTTTATATTGCTATAACAACTTACGAAGTGATCCTAATCCTTAGACCATGAGATCATGTCAATCACTAACACCAGAAGAGTTTCTTGATAACATCAAATGTCACACTGTAACATGGTGATTATAAAGATGGGTTTAGAACTACTAAAGTGTCATGTTGAGGCCCATGGATCGAGAGTGGAATTTGTTCATCCCGATGATGGATAGATATGCTCTGGGCCCTCTCGGTGATATCGCATTGATTAGCTTGCAAGCAAGTGATTTGATCACTAGAATGTTATATCACGGGAACAAGAAAAGAGTGCATGTTAGTAACAAGATCAAACTAGGTATAGAGATACCGATGATCAAATCTCGGACATGTAATATATCGCGAAACAAAGGGATTAAGATACTAGCGTAAAAGGTTCTGACGATCACAAGAAAGTCATCGTTGAATGTGTGGGAGTCAGTATGGGTCTCCAGATCCCGCTTCTGATTATTGATCGGAGAGGGGTCTCGATCATGTCCGCATTATTCACAAACCATAGGGTGACACGCTTAAGAGACACCGACATCCATTTGGAGAAAAAATTTCATGCCGGAAAGAATAACAAGCGTAGGAATTTATTTCACTAGATACCAAAACGAGTTTTCGGGTGAAATTGCAGAAAGTGTTTTTGCATGTGAAATGAAATACTAGCAAGGGGTTATATGTGAATGTTTGTCATTAAAGTAATTGACAAAATTCTAAATAAATAAAAGGAGTTTTATTTAATGAGAGTTTGCATTAATTTTGGTGAAATTTAATGGGTATTTGAGTGGGATTTTGAGTGGAGGGAATTGAAAGACATTTGAGTGAGTGGAGTGTCCACCCACATGAATGAAGGTGGGGGCAGCCCCCATGGCCGGCGGCCACCCCCTTGGGTGCCCCTCTCCTCCTATAAAAGGATCCCCCTCTCCTCTCTCACTCACACCTCATCGTGAAGGATCTCTCTCCCCCTCTAGTTTTATCCCCATGGTCTCGGACTAGCGAGATACATGTTCCCGGTGGATTTTCGGCAAGAAAGAGTTGTGCTTCCGCTGCATCACTATAGCGAGGAGGCGGAGGTTGCTCGGTGCCTCAGACGTGTGTGCGCGCACGGATGCGCCGCTAAGTTGCGGTGCTAAGGACTTCCTCTCGATCTTGAGAACGACAAGAGATCGTCTACATCAACCACGAGTTTAACTCGTTAAGCTTTGTCGGTCTTCAAGGGTATGTTCTCTACGGATATACATTCGCCCGTTGCTTGTATCTAGTAGATAGATCTTGGTACATAGTTGTTCCCATCGTAGGAAAATTTTAGTTTTCTATGCTGCGAACCGTACAATGATTTCCTAACTACCCCTATTGCTCCACCTGCTCCTGATGCTACCTTTTATGAAATTAAGCCTACTTTGTTGTATCTTGTGATGAAAGAGAAATTTTCTGGTGCTAGTTCTGATGATGTTTGTGCCCACCTCAATAACTTTGTTGAACTTTGTGAGATGCAAAAATATAAGGATGGAGATGGAGATATTATTAAGCTCAAGTTGTTTCCTTTCTCCTTGAGAGGAAAAGCTAAAGAATGGTTGCTATCCTTGCCTAGAAATAGCATTGATTCTTGGATTAAGTGCAAAGATGCTTTTATTGGAAAATACTATCCTCCTGCTAAGATTATATCTATGAGAAGTGAAATAATGAAATTTAAACATCTTGATAATGAACCTGTTGCTCAAGCTTGGGAAATAATGAAATCTTTGGTAAAGAATTGTCCCACTCATGGACTAACTGCTTGGATGATTATCCAGACTTTTTATGCAGGTTTAAACTTCTTCTCAAGAAACCTGTTGGATTCTGCTACTGGAGGTACCTTTATGACCATTACTTTGGGTGCTGCAACAAAGCTCCTTAATAATATGATGGTCAACTATTCTAAATGGCACACTGAAAGAGTCCACATGGTAAGGAGGTAAATTCTGTTGAAGAAACCTCCTCTTTAAGTGATAAGATTGATGTTATCGTGGATATGCTTGTTAATGGAAAAGCTCCTATTTATCCAAATAATGTTCCCTTAGCCTCTTTAGTTTCTCAAGAAGAGCAAGTTGACGTGAACTACATTAGAAACAACAATTTCAGTAACAATGCCTATAGGAGTAATTTTGGTAGTAACAACAATTATAGGCCTTATCCTCCTAATAATGGCAATACCTGCTTTGGAAACTCCTACAACAATAATAGAAGTGCTCCCTCTGAACTTGAAGTCATGCTTAAAGACTTTATTAGTAAACAAATCACTTTCAAACAAACTGTGGAGGAAAAGCTCTTGAATGTTGACAAAAATATTTCCTCTTTGTCTGAAGCCCAGTCCTCTTTGATTATTAAAATGGTTGCTAAACCTGAAACTTTGGAAAGTACCTTTGCTGCTACTCATGCCATACAAGTTACTATTGATGAAAATGTTAGACTGTTAGGTCAACTACATGCTAAGTGGGAAAGAGAAGCTGAAATTGCTAGAAACAATAGTGTGTGCACTATCACCACCACCAATACGGATGCCACTAAACCACAAGAAGTCCCTATTCCTCCTACCACAATGCCTAAACCCAATGAGTCTACTACCAATGATGCTAAGTTTGATTTTGATCTTGATGGTTGCAATATTTCTGAAGTGATTATGTTCCTACAAAAGCTTCCTAGAAGCCCTGATGCTAGTGATATGAATGTGGCTTTCACCAAACACATTACAGATGCTCTTATTAAAATTAAGGAAGAAAAGTTGAAACACAAAGCCTCTATTCCTAGGAAAGTAGAAGATAGTTGGGAACCCATCATTAATATACAAGTGAATAACTTTGATCTCAAAGCTTCATGTGACCTTGGTTCTAGTGTCTCTATTATGCCTATAAATATTTATGAAATGCTTGATTTGCCACCTTTGGAAGATTGCTATTTGGATGGCCCACTTAATGATAATGCTAAAAAGAAACTCAAAGGGAGTGTTAATGATGTTCTTATTATGGTTACAATGCCTATGTCCCTGTTGATTTCTATGTTTTGGATGTTGAATACAATGCTTCTTGTCCTATTACTTTGAGAAGACCTTTTCTTAGAACTATTGGTGCCATCATTGATATGAAAGAAGGCACCATTAAATATCAATTTCCATTCAAGAAAGGTATTGAACACTTCCCTATGAGGAGAGAGAATTTGATTTTTGCTCCTCCTTTGAAAGAAAGGTTTGATGTTAATGCTTCTTCATTTGAAAATACTTGATTCTTGCTTCTTATGCCTAACTTAAAGGCGTTAAAGGAAAGTACTTCTTGGGAGATAACCCAATAGTTTTATTGAGTATTGGAAGTTATTACTTCTATAATAACCTCTCCTTATCCTTTTTATTTACTTTTTTGGCCAAGAATAACCTCTAATGAGAGGGAAGTAAGATTTGGGGAGTTGCTGTCTTGAAACAGATTTTTGTGCTCCACTGTAAAAATTTGTGTACAATCAAGTCGGGTTGAGCTGTAATTTTCTAAATAAATCCCCCAGGTTGTTATCTAACTTTTGTTAGTTCATTTTTTTATTTGAGAAACAGAAGGTCTACGAAAAAATCGGTTTCTACCTGCTGGTCTGTTTTGACAGATTTCTGCCATTATTTGCATTTGCTTCTTATTGATTCCATTTTGGGTTCTTTTTGGGTTCTTTTTGGGAAATTGAGCTCTTTAAGGGAATTGATAAGTAGCTTGTGTCTTTAGTGAAAGTGTTGCTGTTTTAAAACTAAACCCCAAGGGTCTATTATCATTTGAATACACTAATATTGCTAATGAAGATTGTGTGAAGTTTTGTATGAAGGAAAATTTGTAGGTGTAGAGAAAGAATGATGTAATGAGATGAATAATGGACAAAAACTCAAGCTTGGGGATGCCACCCCGTGTAACCCCAAGAAATATTCAATAAAAATCTCAAGTCTTTCTAGACACTACGTTTTTATTGTTTCATGCACTGTTGTGTTGTTCTTGGAGCATCTTATTCGTTTTTGGTTTTTGTTTGCTTAGTTTGCTTGAATAAAGTAGTTTGGACCCCTGTTTTCGCTGTGTTGTTTCAAATAAGTTGATTGGTGTTGGAAAGGAGTAGGGAGTTCTTGCTTAGTAGTACAAGATGAGCTTGCTTTGACTATGACTTAGACTTTATCATGTCATGCTAGATGTTGCTTTGACCTTATTCTTAGTGATTATTTCTGTAGCATGACTTGTTCCAAACAATTAGGATTGCTTAATGTTTCTTGAAGGAATCATGCGTTATTTTAGCATACAAAAGCATAGTATTGTGGTATTCTCCTTTGATGCTTTGTTTGGGTTGACTTGGCACATGCTCACACCATGTTATGACTATGAACCAGTCACCATAGCCTCTATGATCATTTAGTTTTTGACTTGTGGTACCACTTTATGCTTTGATTAGTAATGTTTTGTCGCTCTGCATGATTATGGCCATTATTGCTCTCTTAGTTGGTCGCTCCCAGTCTTTTGCTAGCCTCCAATTGTATGAGTAAGCTCTACTCATGCATCCAACTCCCAAGAAACCAAGTTATTCCAAAGTGTCCACTATAAATTCCTATGCATGGTGTTTTACACCATTCCAAATATATTCTTGTTTCATTTACCTTCCAATTGAAAAGTCATTTTGTTATGTGAAAACTTAGTGATTAAAGCTCTCACAAACTTGATGGCACACTTTAATTTTCTTGCCCCTAATAAACTTGAACCATTGTGTCATCTATGTTGTATATGCTTGCACTTATACGTTGGAATTAGCGGAACCATGCTGTCATGGGGAACGCTTTCAACATTGCACTTGTACATTGTACCCAGTTGATATCATGCTCTTTTGTTTATGGATGTCGTCGGTGTGAAATGAAAGGGGAGCTTGTAAGTCCATGGAGTTATGTATATGTGTTAGAGAAACGCCTGGGCCGCTAGCCTAAGCCATGCCTAATCATGGTGGAAACTTGCAACATCACCATAGTGAGCAATCTATGAAGCATTCTTCTTATAAAAAAGAGATAGAAAAAGAGATTGAGAAAAATAAATAAAAAAGATGAGAAAAGAGGAACGATAGAAAAAAAGCACCATTTTTCTATGGTAAATAAGAAGATTGCTGAGATGCTCATTGTCTGCTTGCCTTGTCATTTTTATTATGGGATAGCTCATGTATCATGTGCAAGGGGTACCCCGTTGGCGGTTCTCTATGATACACATGTACTTACTATGACAACAACTTACCGGTAACTAAACTTGAGTAGCATGAGGAGCGGCCCTCATATTCAAGGGACATGAGATTGCCAACTTATACTTTGTCAAGCATATACTCCATAGTTTGTTCACTTTAACCTTAATCACTTCAAGATGCTTATGATAGAGGCAATGAGAGCTGAAAGATAACAAGTACCATAATTTTTGGAAGAACTTTATGAGATTTGAAATCCCTGCTTCCCTTTATGAAGGGCCTTTCTTCCACCATTATATTGAGTCTCCACCTTCTATCCTTAGGCACCAATTAAGAGAGCATAGTTGCCATTCTTAGTTCTATGTGCATTGTCCCAAAACTTATTGATTGATTCATATTGTTTGATATTGCTTGCTCTTGAACTATTCGTATCTAGTCACTCTTATGAACTTTGAAGGTGTCCTATGCATTTATTTGCTACTCCACGATGGACAAGCTGAATGCCACTATACTATGTTTTCTATATGTGAAACAAACAAACGTCTTTCAATGCATTGTTATTCATGATCTTTGTTTATAACCTTTCATGTTGCATGCATAGTTACTTTGTCTTATTATTAGAACTTCTTCTTTCATGCTCATGTTTAGAGTACTTTGATCCCAGCTTTCAATGCTTGCAAATGGTTTGATCTTGATTTTGATGGTGCATGTCACCTCAAAAATTATTCTTTTTATCACTTACCTACTCGAGGACGAGCAGGAGTTAAGCTTGGGGATGCTTGATATGTCGTAAACGTATCTATAATTTTTGATGTTCCATGCTTGTTTAGTATCTACTTTGCTTTGCTTTGTCTTCTCTTTGAGGTATTTTTATATGTTTTCTGTGACTAACCTATTAACAATATGCCACAGTGCCAGTTACCTATTTTCTTATGTTTTTGGTTCCATAAAAGGCAGAAAATCAATATTCTCGGCATTGGACGGGACAAAAGCCAAAGTCAATATTTTACCGTGGGGAACACGGAGACAGAGTACAAGACGGAGAGGATCCACCAGGGGGCCACACCCCCTGGCCCGCACCTGGGAGGGTGCAGCCACCCCGGGTTCCCCCTGCCTCGCCTCTTCGCCTATAAGAAGCCCCCCGATGCCAAAACCCTAAGTACCCGATCAATCTTCCACGAAATAGTATGTAGCCGCAGACACCATCGTCCCTAGATCGGGGGATCTGAAGCTCTTCTCGGCACCCTGCCGAAGGGGAGTTCATCCCGGAGGCCTTCTTCATCATCATGCCAGCCTCCGGTATGAAGCTTGAGTAGTTCCACCTTGGACTACGGGTCCATGTAGTAGATGGATGCTTGTTTATCCTCCTTTGTGCTACCATGTTTAGATCTTGTGAGCTCTGTTCATGATCAAGATCATCTATTTGTAATCATGCATGTTGTGTTTGCGGGGATCCGATGGATATTGAGATTACTATGTGAGATTGGTTAATGGTCCTATCTTATTGATTCTATCATGTATGTGTTGTTTGTGATCTTGCATGCGCTTCGTTTCTAGTAGCTATCTTGGCCAAGTAGATGCTACTGACTCCAAGAGGGAGTATTTATGCTCGATAGTGGGTTCATGCCTCTATTTAATCTGGGGAAGTGACAGAAATATCTAAGGTTGTAGATGTGTTGTTGTTGCTAGGGAGAAAACAACGGTCTCTTGTTCATGGAACAAGTGTATTGTTTACCTTACACACTTTGCTTAAAGCAGTTATCCGTTGCTTGCAACTTAATACTGGAGGGGGTTCGTATGATAACCTGAAGATGGATTACTAGTCATAGATACAGTTGGATGGCGGTCTATGTATCTTGTTGTATTGCCCAATCAAATCTCATAGGATCATGAATGTCTAATATTGCATTGTTATGCCTTGCACTGTCCTGTCAATTGCCATGCTGTAATTTGTTTACCCTGCATGCCATGTTTGTTTATCTTAAGGAGAACACCTCTAGTGAACTATGGACCCCGGTACAATTTTTACCATTGATACATCTTCCACTGTTACTGTTTACTTTCTGCAAACCACTATTACCTTCCACGCCATACAGTTAATCCTTTGTTTTGAGCAAACCAGTGAGATTGACAACCTCACTATTCGTTGGGGCAAAGTCTTGAGTTTGTGTTGTGCAGGTTTCCAAGTTGCTAGCAACACCTTTGAGTCGTTTCCTTCCTCCTACTGGTTCAATAACCATGGTTTCTTTCTGAGGGAATACTTGTTGATGTGCTCATCATACCTTCCTCTTGGGGTCTCCTAACGAAGCTCTACATTGATCTGAGCGCATCAACAGGGCTTGCCCTTCTTGCTCACTCCTCGCTTCCCCTTCACTATTGGGATGAAGCATTCTTGATGGCCTGCTATTTGATAAATCTCATGCCCACTCCGGTTCTTAATAAGGAAACACCAATCTCTCGCTTGCTTCATGTTTAGCCGAACTATGATTTTCTCCATGTCTTTGATGCGTGTGTTGGCCGAGTCTTTGCAAATATAACTCTCAAAAATTAGACTTTCGTTCTAAGATGTGTGTTTTTCTCGGCTATAGCCCTATGCATAAGGGGTACAAGTGTTTAGATCATACTACGGGTAGGATTTATATCTCACGTGACGTCGTTTTCGACGAGTCCGTGTTCCCTTGTGCTACACCCAGTGTCTCAGTTGATGTGTCCACTCTTGCACACTCTATCACGTTTCCTTCTAATGAACCGGTTACGAGTGTACCTATGCAAAATTATGACTTGACCTACCTGTCTACTAATCTGACTGTGGTAGGCGAAGTTCCTCCCGTGCAGGCGATCGTCGCTCCTCACGGCCAGTGATTGGCCGATCGACGTGAATGGCGTGAATGCCTCGGGGCACGCGCCAGCTCCGGTGCCTCCTAGCGCCACGGCCTCCCTCGATCGAGCTGGGCCGGCCCACGACGTCTCCTGCGCCCACATCGTCACCAGCGTTTTCTTCTTCTGTGCCGCCCGCGACTTCGGCCCAGCCCGTTTCGCCCCTTGCTGTGTCCTCACCGGCCGCGACACCTTCGGGTGGGTCACTCGACGTTCCTGCCTTGACAGGTGGTCACCCGATGGTGACACGTCACCGTGACGCTACTCAGAAAGAGAAGGAGTACACAGACGGTATTGTCCGTTATAATCCTTGTCGACGAGCATTCTTTGCTGAACCGTCATCTCATCGTGACGCCCTTTACGAGCATGCGTGGCGCGCAACCATGACATATGAGATTTCCGCATTTCATGCGACGGATACATGGTCTCTCGTACCTCGTCCTCCCGGGGTGAACATTGTTGGGAGCATGTGGATCTTCCATACTAAACATCGACCTGATGGTAGCATCGACAAGCACAAGGCGTGTTTGGTTGCTCGCGGTTTTATCCAGCAACATGGCATTGATTATGGTGACACGTTCATTCTAGTGGTGAAGCCTGCCACTGTGCGTCTAGTTCTCTCTCTGGCGGTGTCCCGAGATTGGTGTCTTCGTCAGATAGACGTCAGTAATGGCTTTCTCCATGGGTTTTTGTTTGAAGATGTCTACATACAGCAGCCGCCGGGTTCGAGGATGATCGGTTTCCCTCTTATGTGTGCAAGCTCTAGCGGTCCTTGTACGGTATGAAGCAGTCACCTCGCGCTTGGTATGCGTGCCTGAGTTAGCTCCTCCTTGATCTTAGTTTTGTGGCCTCCAAAGCTGATACGTCCTTATTCATTTTTGCTCAGGAGGGTATTCAGATTTATATGTTGGTCTATATGGATGGCATAGTCATTGTTGGCTCGACGACGGGTGCAGTTGATTGTCTCGTCAAGTCACTTGCTTCTGTTTTTCCATCAAGGACATGGGAAAGTTGGAGTATTTCCTCGGATTGGAAGCGTCCTATAATTCAGGGGGATGATTGTTACTCAATGGAAGTATGCGCTCGATCTTCTTCATAGAGTTAACATGGAGAATTGTAAGTCCACTTCCACTCCATTGCCGACATCCGAGAATCTGTCCAAAAGCACTGGTACACTGCTTGGCACCGAGGACTCATTCAGGTACCACAGTATTGTGGGCGGTCTGCAGTATTTGACACTTACAAGACCGGACATCTCATCTGTTGTGAACAAGGTGTGTTGGTTTCTTTCACAGCCCACTGATGTGCATTGGGAGGTTAACCGTATTTTGCGATATTTCAAAGGAACACTACATAACAGGATTGTGTTTTCGCAAATCACCCTCCACTGGCATTAGCATATTTACAGATGCTGACTGGCAGGCTGTGTGGATGATCGTCGCTCCACAAGTGGCTTCACTGTGTTCGTTGGACCGAACCTAATTTTTTGGAGTTCGAAGAAACAGCCTATAGTCTTGAGATCTAGTACCGAGGCTAAGTATAAGGCACTGGCGAACAGCGCTGCTGAAGCAATCTGGGTGGATTCAGTTCTCAAGGAGCTCGGCGTAATCCAACATCGCACACCTTTACTTTGGTGTGATAATCTAGGGGCCACTTACCTCATGAAAAATCCTGACTTTCATGCTCATACTAAGCACATTGAGATCGAATTCCACTTCGTGCGAGAGCGAGTTGCTACATGTGCACTAGAGGTTCAGTTTATCTCCTCCAATGATCAGCTGGATGGTGTGTTTACAAAGCCATCCTCTCGGCAGATGCTAGACCATTTTAAGTCCAATCTAAATCTAGTTTGTAATAGTTTAGATTGAAGGTGTGTGTTAGAAACCGTCTCATATACGTGTGAGAGGTCCTGTACCCATACGTGTTGTAATTGTGTTGTACCCTGTCGAAGTATATAAATAGAGGAGAGTTGGAGGCTTAGACTCCACAAAAACCCTAAACCTATTCTCAACTGCCTACACATCTTCTAACCCTGAGGTCTTGACTTGTCTGAATCATATGTCGCTCACGCCCATAATCGTGCACCTATCCATTTGGAAGAGATCTAGCCGTCTAAGTGGGTTGTAATTAAAGATGAGCAATTATGGGAGTAATATATACGCCACAAGTGCAGGTTATAGTGATTGGCGACCCCTTCATATGGAAAATAAGAAGATAGGTGGGTTTCTAGAAGTTCATTTTTAATTCAAGATTGTCATTGTAATATTGTATATCACTTTGATACTTTCAGTCTTAGGAAAGTTGTACTATTAATAGGGGACATCAAAGGAGAAAGAGAGACACTCTATGTTCATGATTTTTTTCTCTTATCACCCAAGTCTAAAAGCCAAGGCCAAAGACCCCTAACATGTTCTAACATTAAGTTGTTGCCTATCTCGTCTGAATCATCCATAAGAAGTTTTGTTGCGACCCTCCCTAGCCATTGCCTATATATATACACCATTTCACCCCCTTGGAAGAGGCGACTCTTTGAAATAATTCAAATATGATATATAAAGGAATTATCCACTCCTTTGGGGATCCACTTGAGTTGTACCCTAGTGTATAGATACAATGTATAAATAGGAACCCAAGATACACTTGCGATCCAAGTCATCCCCATTCGCATGAGCATTTTATCAATTGGAAAAGAATCAAAGCAAACTCTCCAAGCCTTCACCGTGCTTATTCTCTCGGAACTTGGGGGCTCATAGGGCATTGGAGTCCGTTGTGAGTAATTAGTTTGTGGATTTACCTTTGTGAAGGTTGGATGTCACCTCAAAACGGCCTTTAGTTGTTGAGTTGTGCTTCACTTGCCAAGTTCACGAAGAAGCTAGCTCCCCCAAAACGTGTGGGAATTGTTTCCCACGACCTTCTCATTGAAGATTAGAATATAGGGCTGGTCCATAGGGCTGGACAAAGGGGTGCTCACCTCGGGCCCCAATGGGGCAGGGAGTCCTAGCCAAAGACTTGTTTAGGTATTCATAGTAGTTTTCTACGCTTGAGGTTCACTAGTGTATAATAATTTTAGAAAATATAGATGGCCCACATGTAGTCTACCATGCCTCTACCCGACACATCTTTCCCCAAAAAATCATACTCGACCATTTCAAAATATTTTTCTAGATGTCGCATTTCTCTAGCATCTCCAAATGTGCATACCAACACTCGCCCTCATGTGTCTTTACAAGGTTGTGAGTATTTATTACTGGAAACTAAATACACAATCACATAACCGTACCATCCCGCGAGCGATTCTCCTCCAATTCCAATGATTCTACTTCTCTTGTCATACATGTTTGAGAGATTATTCACCTCATATTAATCATGTGCATAATATGTCTACTCTTCTACTCATTTTTTACACAAGCATATGGATTTGTTACTGTCATAATGTTGTTTTGTGATTAATTCTAGAGGTACATATGTATATACATGTGTATACAAAGTGCATTTGGTAGAAACAAGTATCATGGTATATAGTTTGCTTGAAAGTAGTTTTGAGTTTTTTCACCGAGATTCCAAAGTACATGGGTCTATAAATGTACAAATTATTCAATTTTATATCATGTCACACAAATATTTCGCTTGCATAATATTAATGTTTTTAAGTCTTTCGTGTGTGAAGAAGTGGTGGAGCTTGACGGATATTAAAAGTGTCTTTAAAAAATTTTCTGGAGTAGGGGGCCATTGCCCCTTTGACCTAGAGAAGCTATTACACTTTAAACAAAAGGGTCACTTGTGTCGTGTTGTCCTAGCCCCCCTCCTAAAATCTATGGACCAGCTTGCTCGACCCTCTTCTCTTTTGTCCATGCAACTCTTGTTTCACTCAAAATCATGCACCATGCACTACACTTGCCTCCTCTTCTCATCAATACTTTTGTTCGCAGGAAATACTAAGAGGCCAAATCCAAGCACAACGACACAATGGAAGATTTCTACCATACCAACCACGTCAACCAGAACTTCCAATTCGCCTTATTACACAAAACAAATTTGGGCATCTGGGACTGCATGGAGCTACTCAATGAGGTGGTCAACGACAACGACCTAGGCCTTGACTTTCCGCAGATCCAACACCACTTTCAGACCGCTGAGGCCATCCGCAAGGACCACCCTAACGAAGACGGGCTCCAACTCACCAAACTCATCCATGGTAAGTAGCTAGTACTATGTATGTCTGTGTATTCAGCTATCTAGGTTTGTGTGTGCAATGAAAAAACCATGTTGTTGGGCATGCATAATATTTCTACTCTTCTACTCACTTTTGCACAAGCATAATGTTGTTCTGTGATTAGTTCTAGAAGTACATATGTATATACATGTGTACACAAGGAGCAATTGGTAGAAATAAGTATCATGGTATATAGTTTACTCGATAGATATAAATAAGTGGTTTTGATTTTTTTTCACCGAGATTCGAAAGATCATGGATCTATCAAATGTATAAATTATTCAATTTTTTATTGCATACACTAATATTTCTCTAAATATTTATCTTGTAGAGTACAAATGTTTTTTAAGTCCTTCATGTGTGAACATGGTGGATGTTGACGGATATTAAAAATATCTTTAAGGATTTTTTATAGTAGGGGAGCCATTGCCCCCTTACCTAGAGAAGCTCTTACACTATAAAAAAGGGTCCTCGGTGTCGTGTTGTCCTAGGGACCCCAAAATCTATGGACCGGTCTTGCTCGACCACTCTTCTCTTTTGTCCACATACACTCTTCTTTCACTCAAAAGCACACACCATGCAATACATTCGCCTCCTCTTCTCATGAATACTTTTGTTTGCAGGAACTATGAGGCCCAATCCAAGCGCAATGACATGAAGAAGATTTTTACCATACCAACCATATCAATCGAACCTTCCAACTCGTCAAGGGGACGAGGGAGGGATATGCCTTGTTAAACAAAACAAAGATGGGCATTTGGGACTACATTTAGCTACTCAACGAGGTGGTCGACGATAGCGACCCAAACCTCGACTTGTCGCAAATCCAACACCACCTCCAGACCGCCGAGGCCATCCGCAAGGACCACCCCAACGAGGGCTGGCTCCAACTCAACGGACTTATCCATGGTAAGTATCTAGTACTATATATATGTCGATGGCATCAACTATCTAGGGTTGTGTGTAATGAAAAAACTATGTTGTTGGGCTAGGTTGTCATGGTGTGCCTATCTAGTCAAGGTGGTTTTGCATCCCACATTCGGAGATCTACCTCAATGGGTGGTCTTAGGTGACACCTTGCCCGTTGGTTGCTCTTTCGACCAGAGAAACGTTCACTCTAAGGTTAACGATCAAGGTTTAAGGTTTTTCCCATGTATTTGGCCAAACATTCAGATAAGTGAATCTCGTACCCATGGCTGACCCATACGGCAGGGCAGAGGGGTGCTCACCCCAGGCCCCTGTGAGATAGGGGCTCCCAGCCAAAGACTTGTTTGTGTAATCATAGTAGTCTTATATTTTTGTGTCCAAAAGTGTAGAATAATTCTATAAATAGAGCTGACCCAGAATGTATTCTATCATGCCTCTACCCCGAATCTTCTCCCCTCAAAATAATCAATCATTTATAAATATTTTTCTAGATGCTGCATTTTTCTAGCCTCTCCAAATGTGCATACCAACACCGGTCCTCATGTTCCTTTACAAGGTTATGAGTATTCATTAGTGTAGACTAAAGATGGAATCACATAACCATACATTCTACAAGCGTCTCTTCTCTGATTCCAATGATTCTTCCTGTTTCAACATACATGTTTGAGCAACTATTTAGTCCTCATATTAATCATGTGCCTAATATTTCTACTCTTTTATTCATATTTTGCACAAGTATATGGGTCTGTTACTCTCTTAATGTTGTTTTGTGATTAATTCTAGAGGTATATGTGTATATACACGTGTACACAAGGAGAAATTAGTAGAAACAAGTATCATAATATATAATTTGCTCGATAAATATAAATAAGTAGTTTCAATTTTTTTTACCAAGATTCCTAAGACCATGAATCTATCAAATCTACAAATTATTTATTTTTCTGTTGCATTACACTAATATTTCTCTTGCATAATACTAATGTTTTTAAGTCTTTCTGGTGTGAATATGTTGTAGAGCTTGACGTACATTAGAAATATCTTTTAAGGAATTTTCCGGAGTAGGGGGCCAATGCCCCTTGACCCCAGGAAAGCACTTCCACTTTAAACAAAGGTCCCTTGGTGTCGTGTTCCGTTAGGGGTCCCAAAGCCTATGGACCGACCATGGTAGAATCATCCTAATATCTTGAACTTTGGGATACATCAACTTTGTCGTTGTGCCATATAAGATTGTTTAAATTATAATGACACATAGGCAAGGAACACCACTTACTCCGGAGCAAAGCTCTGTAGAAGAGATCACGCTTGGAAGGAAGGGACACAGAAATACCCATGCACATGTCCAATTATTTGTAAAATCCTAACACTTGTCTTATAATCTTTATTATCTCTAGGATTACAAACAGGTGGAGTTATTATATGCGAGATCTACAATCCCCATGTAAGTACCCATTGATATGAGATACTTCTTGTAAATAGTTGTGGTATTCTATTTGCTAGAGTCCCTTTGAAGCACCCTCCAGCTCATTTACATGTGTCTTGTCTTGACCGCCAAGGATTGGTCCTCTATAGGTTGAGATTGTATATAACTCCGTCCTAAAGTATCAGTAGGTGGGATTTTACTCTAGATTCGCATGATTCATTATCTACTCCAAGTCCTTCTCTAACATGACAAGGTATATGTGTTCTAGAAGATCTAGTGTCTCACCATTCGAGTTGTCACATTACCTCTCCTATTAGGGCATAACATGCAATTTCAATGAATACTACGAAGAGTGAACAAATAGCATGGATCGTATCATGAACATAAGAGCTAAAATTCGATTGAGCACACAAGATAAATTTGATGTGAAATATGATTATGATGCAACCCCTCCTGTCCCACAAATTGCATCTTTTGCATGACTTTTCTTTCAAAACAGCCAGAGGGAAAACCGCCTCAAGAGTCAGGGTTTAACAAGAGCAAGAAATGCTAACACATCTTCTTTGATGTGTTAGTTCTCGTTTTGCGCCTTGGCATCATAAAGGATTGGCCCAGGTTCCTCCAACCACATCTTTAGGCCAGGGTATCCTTAATAAGGAAAGATAGACAAGGGTCCTTCATGTTAATTACCTTACCAATGAGGCCATAGATTCATTGGTGGTGTTAGTTTCTTGAAATTTTTGGAGTGAACAATGCTCAAGTCCTTTTTGTAATGTTGTTACCATGCCTTCTATTATGTTGGTATATGTTATGATATGAATGAAAAACTAAGTTTTAGCCACGGCGAAGCATCTAAGTTGCATCGTACCAGGAGAACGTGAACTTGTATCATCATTTTCTTAGTCTTGGTTATTTTTTCTAAAACTCTTGACTTCATAATAATTAACTAAAAGCATCTCAAACATAGCACTTATAATGTTTTTGAGGGCAGACTCTTTCAATCAACCCTTAAAAATAGTGTCCAACTCTAGCAGCTGCCCCTAAAACCCATCTTTTAAAGCATCTCCAACATGCACAACTTTGCAGCGCGCTGGATCCACTTTTAGCGCGTGCGGTCGTGTCCAGCTTTTTCAGAAGCGCTAAAATACAACGCAGAGCATGCATCGTTTTACTAGAGGCTCTAAAATAGGCTCTAAAATTTAACAAAAAAACATACAGTGCTTTTAGAAAAAGCAATTGGGTCCCCAATCAATACTCCTAAACCATCTTTGGTTGTTGTCGCAGCCAATTTGTAGTCAATTGATGAACAAAGTATAAGCATAGGACCTGCTGGCAAGGCACTCGCGCGCGGGATGGAAGTACTGCTAGCAATCCATTCCGCTATAGAGCAAGACAAGGCACGCGCCAGCGACAGTGCGGGGCACAAGATTCTCGTGGGCGGCAGACTGCTGGCAATGAGCAGCGGGCTTGGACTGGTCGTGGCTGGCCGTAGAGGTATGCACTGATGAATTTTTAGGTGGCAGTTGGGCTTCGCGCATGAACGATATCTTTGCGGCGCACTACTTTGGATAGCACATTTTAATACATGTTGTAATTTTTTTGGGCATGTTCTATTTTAGAGCTTCTGATGGAGCGCGTTTTTTTGCCTTCCCACGCTCTAAAACAACGGCTTTAGCGCGTGGGGTAGTTTTACGGTCTCTAGTGGAGATACTCTTATTTCTTTTAATTACTTTTTTTCCAACATGTGTAAACTTCAACACCACGTTAATCAGAGACATATATTCCAAGGTATATAATTCGACAATACCCAAAGTTACAATTCCAAATAACACAATTCAAATTCATAATTCTGAACGAGACAACTGAAAGTGAGAGGGCCACGGGAGGCAAGGGAGGTTACTCCGGCGCTTTGGGCAAGTGGGAAAAAAGTAGTGCAGGAGAAGGGGCTGGAAGGGAAAAAATTAGAGGCATACCTACTATAGGGGCAGGCTATGGTGGAGCATGATTTTTACCCCGGCACTTAAAAACAGGATAATGATAAGCGTCCTGCTGAAGATACTCCGATGAGATGAGATGAGATGAATTTTCTCGCGTTATTTTCTTTTAACCCCAGAAAAAAAACAACGGAGCACGTCAAGCACGGCGACCACCTGCCGCTGGAGAGCATCCCCGATCCCGACCCAACCGCGCAGGCACGCCGGCCGCACCGCAGCACAGGTGTCCGGTGCCCCTCCAATCGGCCACCCCCACGCCCGGCCCCTACCCACCATTACGTGACGGGCGACCTTTCCAGAACGGCCCGTCCCCGCAGCTCTACTGCCCGTGACCGCGACCGTGAGGAGCCAAAGCAGAGCCACCCGTCGCGATTCGCCACAATCAGCTCGCATTGCCAGCCGCTCAAGCCAAGCTAATAACCCCCCACGATCCCTCCGGGAACCAGATCACAGCCTGGATAATCAGAGCATCACTCCTCCCTCCCCATCATTTGACGAGATCTCAGGAGCACCAGCCCATGGTGAGTGAGCTTGCCGATTTCTTTAATTGGTTGTTGGGAGGATTATTCTTAGTCTTGTGCTAGTAGGTGGTACTTACCAGCTGGGATTGGGTTTAGATTAGCTTTTAGTAGCTGTCTTCTTTAGCTCTCTGGATCAACCTGCTGCCATGGTCAGCTGAATTAATTGCTCTTTTCCTGCTATTTTTTCCTTTTTCATTTTGTTCTCTACTTCTCTGTGTGGCGAGCTAGTAGGTTCTTGGACACTTGTGTGGTACCAGGCGCGAATTCTGCTGGATTCTTAGTACAGTTGTCCGGTCTTTGCTTCCTAAGCTAAATTTGGGGTGAAATCTGGGGCCAGCGAAATGCTGGGCTTGTCCTAGCAACCTTGTTCTTTTCGGGTGAATTTCCAATTTGGACGCCATTTGGCATAGAGTCTGCTCGTTTCCGGAAAATTCCAAATTCTATCAACTCATGCCTTTTACAGTCTCTGATATGATATCTGCTGCAGCGCAGATCATTTGGAGCGGATAAGTGGCAGCATGCCCATGGCCGCGAGGAGCAAGCATTCCAAACTGCTAGCCATGCGCTTCTACGCGTCGAGCCACCGTACCCTGACCGTGGTAGTGTGGAGCTTGGCGGCACTGGTCATCCTTCTGAATTTCCACCTTCTGATCACCCATAAGGAGGAGCAGAGCAGCAGGGTGCTTGAGATCCACCAGTCAATTGTGAGGGAGCTGGAGGTGGTGGAGGAGGAGACGTTCCAGGTGACGCCTGCCCGGAGCCGGAGGAATCCCCGGGCCGTGCGGCGCAAGGGGGAGCACACCAAGCCACTCTCTGTGGTCGATGAGTTCTTGGACGAGTCCTCTGCGGTGCATGATATGTTCTTCCCAGAGCGAAGGACTGCCATGGATCCAGTCCATGGTGGGAATGAGAGCATGTACTACTACTTCCCCGGGAGGGTGTGGCTCGACACCGACGGCAAACCGATACAAGCCCATGGAGGAGGTGTGCTGTATGATGAGAGAACCGAGACCTACTTCTGGTATGGAGAGAATAAGGATGGCAAGACATACAAAGCTCACACCAAGGGAGCTGACCGAGTAAGTAGAGCTTTTCTGATGCTTTGAATTTTTTTCATCATTTGTGTCTTCAAGAGGTTTAGCGGCATTTGGTGGATTAAAAACAGGAAATATACATTATTAACATAGTGAAAATGTACTAGTTAAATTTAGAGTCAGGTATAGGGTGTAGATTCATTAGCTTCGTTCTTCATTAATGTTTCAGACAATATGTACAGAAACAGAATTAATCATCCCTCTTTAGCAAGCCTTGGACATGAGCCGACAAATGTGAGCAGGCTTAACAGTGTACTCAAAGTTTAAACAAAAAAGGTAGAAAACAATTAAGTATCTTGTGTCACTATACCAGTCCATGTCTTGCTGCAAGATTTAGGATATCATGCCAACTGATGGATACAGTTTTCAGATAATAAATCTGTAATCCTATATACAGAAATCTATATTTCTATATACTCCCTCCGTCCCAAAATAGATGTGTCAAGTTTCTCAAAATTTGAATGAATCTATATGCTAAATAGTGTCTAGATTCATCCAAATTTTGATAAATCTGAGACATCTATTATGGGACGGAGGGAGTACAAGATTACGGAATAATGTCAGTGCACGGACAACACTATTTGGGAAAACAAAAATCCATAACCCCACATACATAATAATAAACCTATCCCCTCTAAAATAATATACTTGAAAGGTTTTCAGTGGAGTAGTGTGTGCTAATGCATGCATCTAATTTTCCTGACCTTTTAGATTATGTCGCCGAGGCACAGTTGCTAGGGGACATATTGGAAGTAATGTTCTGTTGGGAAGGTAAGGAAGTTTCCTGGGTTGTGTGAACCTAGGTTACTAGGAATGTAGTTTAACATATGTAATTTGTAGAGATAAGAAAATACATAATAATTTCGAAAATTTTATCATTTGATCATTGTTAGAACCTTTTAGTCTGAAACTATTCTCTTGTGTAAAAGAGAATATATCTTCTTTCCTACTTTATTTGAGTACTTTCAGTATTTTCGTCTGAGAAGTACTTTCAGTATTTTCGTCTAAGAAGTACTTTCAGTATTTTCGTCTGAGAAGTACTTTCAGTATCATGCTATGCTCAGTCATTTTTCAGTATTTAGATGGAAGTTTGTAGTGGGTAAAACCAAATGAAAAGTCAGCCATAGTTCGGTTCCTGCTCCCAGACTGTTGTGCCATATCCATGGAAGAAGCAAAGCACATGTTAGGTTTCTCACTAAGGAGATTGAATTTGCAGAAGAGTGAATTCCACTTTTTACCCCCTAGTTATGCATTTGTGACACTAATTACCCTATTTAGTGGAACTAAAACTAAAATATCTCATTTAAGAGCCTCTAAACACGTTTTTATCCCAATTTAGCACTTTGCTTGTTTTTTTTACACAGAGCCGGCATGTTACACCATGGTGACACGGTAAAATATGTAAAGATCAAAGAGCATGATCGACAATCATGTTCATACTTCCTGTATCCATATTTTCAATTCCTCCTCGTCGTCTTGATATATTTAAACTCCATTCAACACCTTACACCTTGCCCAATAGACACACATCAGAAAATGAGGGTTCAAAACTTCTAAAAAGGGTAATTCAAACAATTTTTGATTCGACGGGGTAATTAGTGTCACAAATGCATAACTAGAGGGTAAAAAGTGGAATTCACTCTTTGCAGAAAGAATAGTGTTTAGAAAGATAACCATGATTACAATTCTTCCATTTTGTTAACCCAAGATTACTGCAATAGTGCTGTAGCATCTAACATTAACAGCTAATTGGCTTGATAGAAGATACCGTACTAGATTTGGAAAAGAGAGAAGGCCTGATTCTAATATGGTTTAAGGCATTTTCAGATCATTAAGGATTCCATGAGCAGAGTTTTACTTGTCTGTTATGTTGGCATACACATGTATTTTACTTGTGACATGCATAAGTTATTGATGTTCAGCAGGTTAAACTTATTATGCGATCTGCTGCCATCTTGTTATGACCATATTGTCATACATAACTTCTGACATCCATGAGTTACATATTCAATTCTCTTCTGTAGAATTCTCTATATGTTCATATTGTCATTATAACCAATGCAAACTTCTCTCTCTTTCCAGGTTGACATTATTGGAGTGAGTTGTTATTCTTCAAAGGATCTGTGGGCATGGAAAAATGAAGGAGTTGTTCTCCGTGGTGAGCAAAAGAATGTGACACATGACCTCCACAAATCCAATGTCCTAGAGAGGCCAAAGGTGATCTACAATGATCGGACTGCCAAATATGTGATGTGGATGCACATAGATGACACTAACTACACCAAGGCATCAGTTGGCGTGGCTGTCAGTGACTCTCCCACAGGCCCGTTCTCCTACCTCTACAGCAAGCGGCCACATGACTGTGAAAGCAGAGACATGACCATATTCAAGGATGACAACGGGAAGGCCTACCTGATATACTCTTCAGAGGACAACAGCGAGCTCCACATTGGCCAGTTAACCGACGACTACCTTGATGTGACCAATGACATGCGGAGGTTTCTCATCGGGCAGCATCGAGAAGCTCCTGCGCTCTTCAAGTTTGATGGCACCTACTACATGATAACCTCAGGCTGCACTGGCTGGGCGCCAAACACCGCTCTGTCTCACGCCGCCACGTCGGTCATGGGACCATGGGAGACACTGGGGAACCCCTGCGTGGGAGGGAACGACATATTCCGGTCGACGACATTCTTCTCCCAGAGCACATTTGTGTTGCCACTTCCAGGCCTAAGAGGTTCATTCATCTTCATGGCCGACCGGTGGAACCCTTCCGAGCTGAGGGACTCACGGTATGTGTGGCTGCCACTGATAGTGGGTGGGCTGCCTGATGAGGCTGCTGACTACAGCTTCATGTTCCCGCTGTGGTCCAGGGTGTCGATTTACTGGCACCGACGGTGGCGGCTCCCAGAGGGGTGGACAGATTCTTGAAAATTTGAAGTTGCTAATACGTTTGTTACGTTTGATAGAAATACGGGATTTATAGACATTTGACACGCATTGGGGGATGTGTTGTATAGGCCAGTTGTAGATGTTAGCAGAGTTGTAAATGTGCAGTTTTGAGTTTGTCCTCAAATCACATAGATACCTCTGTCCCTTGTGTTACCTGCTCCAGGGGTAATAGCTTCAGAATAATGTGGCTGCACTTCCATCTCTTTGCCTGTGGTGTGGTATCGAAATTGTGTTGATGCATACATGAATCTGTAGCTCGTGCTGATTCACCTCTGTATCTGGGCAACCAGTTGGACCTGGGCATGCAGAAGTGCAGCAGAATGTGGGCTATCAGCATGCCTTTCTGAACTTCATACGGTTTAGGGCATATGCACAGAATGGCTCTATTAATTCCTCCCAATTAAACAGAACAATCACATAATCTGAAAATAAGACAGTTGCTCTGCAATTCAATTCTGCATACAACAGTTACATCGTTTCAATACAATTTGATCGAGGATTTACATGGATCGATCATCCGAGCTCTGCAATTCTACAACAAACAGTGACATCGTTACTCTACGATTCCTAGGCAGGAGTAGCCATTACATGGATGGATCATCCAAAGCAGAGCTACAATTCGACAGTTCTACACTCGTTGGGCGTTCCAGATCGCCACTGGAATCTTGAACGTAATCTTCTCTGGTACCGGCCGTGAGATGAACTTGATGCGCGGCGCCTTCTTTCCCGGCGACGTGACGGAGGCGTCGACCTTTGCAGCGGCGGCGGGGTGAAGAGCAGTGAACCATGGCAGTTTGAGCGCCTTGGTCGCCGTGAGTCGCTTGTTGGGATTGCAGGTGAGAAGCCCTTGCAACACCTCGAATCCTTCCTTGGACAGCTTCTCTTCAGGGAAGACATCTCGCAGCCTGTTGCGCTTGTGCTCCAGCGGTAGCATTTGCAGCACTTCGGCGGTGAACGGCAGAGATCTGAACCCCGGCCACGTCCTCCCATCCGGCATCCCGAGCAATCGGAAGATACTCCAGAGCTGAACAATCTCGTCGTTGATCTTGGCCTCATCTTCATCGTCATCGTCATCCCCGACAGGGAAGAGCACCTTGCCGGTGAGCATCTCGGCCATGACGCACCCGAGCGACCAGGTGTCCACCCGCCCGTCGTAGTCCGGCTTCCCCAGGAGCATCTCGGGGGCGATGTAGGATGCGGTGCCGGCCTGGTTGTAGGGCGGAAGCTCGGACATGGAGATTGCCAGCCCGAGGTCGCAAATCTTGACGAGCTCCCCTCCTTGGCCGACGAGGATGTTGGCCGGCTTGATGTCGCGGTGCACGACGCGGCGGTGGTGCATCATCTTGGTTCCGGACAGTAGCTTCCACATGAAGGCACGCACCGTCGATTCCGGGAGCGGCGAACCGCGGCGCGTGTCCCACAAGAAAGTCTCGAGGCTCGGCGCGGCGACGTACTCCATGGCGATGCAGATGTCGCCGTTGGTCGGGTTGCGCACGAGGCCCTCGAAGCCGACGACGTAAGGGTTCCCGCTGCTGCAGGTCTCGAGGAACCGGGCCTCGCGCAGGATCTCGTCGACGTCGGGGGCTTCCTTGGGGTCGTCCGGCGGGGAGGGGAACTTGATGGCCACGGTCTTGCCGGTGACGCGGTGGCGCATCCTGAAGACAGCGCCGAAGGTGCCCTTGCCGAGGCATGAATGCTTCTCGTACTCGTCGGTGCTGCCGATGCTGGTGCGGCTCCTCTTGCCGCAGCTCGCCGATCCTTGGGTGGCCGTCGCGTGGCCGGCGTCGAGGACGGCGGCAGGTCGCTTGCGGGCGGCCATGGCGCTCGATCGACTGCTCGATTGCTGGGAAATCGCGATGGAAAGCAAGCAATCGATGGAAGAAGAGCAGTAGTACACATTTAGGTCTGGATCGGCGGCATATGTAGTAGTACATGGGAACGAACGCGCAATTGCTTCGATGATCGACAGAGAACATGAGCGAAGCCCCGAGCTCGACTCGGATTCAAATTGGAACGAAAAGCTCGAGTGCAGGTAAACTGTTTCGACAGGTTGCTTCACCGTCCTGCTATCGGATTCAGTAGAGCTTCGGTGCCTCTGCGAGGTGGGCCCGACGGCACGCGGCCGTTTCGTTTCCGTGCAGCCTGCGTTTCCGTTGCATTGCACGGCACAAACAGCCCCGGGACATATGGTTATTGGCTTATTGCTACTTCCACAAAAGGCGTAATTGGTAGTAGTGTCATTCTTGAATATGATCATGACCTTAAATTGAAACCATGGTTTCATAGAAATGGTAATGTGGGATTGTTGTTATGTTTTCTTGCACTTGCATATCATGTCCAATCGAACGTCCAATTTTACGTTCTGTCGCACCTGTTTCTTATCATGTGCAACCAACTGCCTGGCCTGTCCTGGATCGACAACTCTGACGCTCCGAGATGTAGAATTTAGGGCCTTTTAGATTCATCACATAAGTGGTACAAAAAAAGGCATTAAGTGTCATACTCCCTCCATCCCATGGCTTAAGGCATATAACTTTTTTAAAAAGTCAAGCCATATAAAGTTTAAACTAGACACTTTTTTTTCTGAATTAAAGAGATCCAACCCCTTCTCTGTTTTATTGATGCTAGTTTGTAACCGAGTTAAGAAAATTCTCACGGTTTTACAATGGCCCGCTACAACAGCATAAACCATGACAGAACGAAGCAAAAAACAACATTCGTGGCCTTTTGGTTCACCCTACGCGAAACAATCGCCCAATTTTCTAACCTAAAAAACACTCACCAAAATAGAGCATAGACACTACTCCAGTAGTGAACACAAACACACAAGCTACTCCATCAGGTCAGTAAGAGGAAACATACATCAATAAAAACTTTAACTCTTAAAGAAATTCTTAAAATCACAAACTTCTTAAGAGGGCATTGCGGCTGATTTTTTAACACATCATAACGAGATTTCACAAAAAAGGCTCCATTTTTACTCAAAATGCACATGCATTTATCCTCCCTGTCATAAAGAATTACATATGCACACATATCCTTAAGTTCACCCCATCATCTTGGTTGTTTCACACTACATCCCTTCTACAGCGAATACAACCACACCCTTCTTAAAAACATAGCTAAATGTGATGTTAACACTAAAAGTAACCTTATACAATCTAGAGAAACTCTCTAAGAGGTATAGATCCAATCCACACATTTTTCAGGAAGTATTAGACACCATTACCAACTGCTTTCCTACAACAACACTAGAAAAATACTATTACAAGATTTCATAATCCCTCGTCATAAATAATGATTCTAGATTTACTAGTGCATTTAGATGAAAAGGTTCTATTTGGATATTTAGCCTTGTCTACGATATATGGGACAAAACTCCCACCCACATTAAAAATGGAAATGGACGCGTGAGCATCAAGATCGATGTCGAGCATAGGAAATACATCGATATCAAATGTGGGAAAGACATTGCAAACCACCTACCAACAACTCAGAGGATCGCTCATCAAGGGCATGTCGCCCGACCAAAACAACAAAAAGTATGTAGACCGCTAATTCTACTAATCAAACATAAAATAGTTTCCCTTTCGAGCACAAATCTACTCAAGGAGGTTCTCTGTTGCAAAACAAGAATAGCGGAGGGAGAAACAAAGATCAAATTTCTATTTCAAACAGACCCAACAAAATAATACTACCCTACAAAGTCTAAAACGTAGGCGCCTATTTCTGGAGGCCCTCTTAGTTGTTGGATGGCACTAGATTGAACACACGCGATAGGTGGATTCTAATCTCTACCGAAGGAACTGGAAACCACACTCAACAGAGGCATAGTTTTTCAATATGTTCACCTTTTCCTTTTATTCCCAAGAAAAACAAACTTACCTGAAAGAACATGTGTGCCTCATGTGTGGCTTTCGTAATTAATAAAAATCTCTACGGACTAATGTTTTAATTGAGTTTTACTTGTAGGAATTGTTTATTGACATTGCTTGGACCATGTGTTGGCTTCAAGGTTGAAAGTTGAAGAAATAATAAGATTTGAGGTTGATCAAGACAAGTGCAAAGAGTGGTTTAAAGTGGATCAACACTCAAAAATAAATGAAGAAGTGCAAATTCAAGATGCGCCATATCTAGAATATCACATCCTTAAAGCTTGTCATCCTCAGTGATCATGGATTTATGAAGACAAGTTCAAACAAGAGGTTTTCCCATGGAGTATGGGGAGAAATTCACAAGTCTTTATCAAGCGAGCACGACCAAGAGCAATCAATAAAGGTGTTCCATGTTGAGAAGGACAAGATCGTTGTCATCATGCTCAAGTGAAATGCGCAAGAAAAAAGGTATGATATTGATAGGTTTTCTCTTTTGCCGGTTGGGAGACCGGGTTTAGGATAGATAATCGTACTATCAAGTGGGGATCTTGACGAGGTTTGATCTTGTCAATGCCCATTGTTATGGACTTGGGTTTTGGAGAAGATGGGATGCTGGAGATCGCGGAACAGTTAGCAAACAAGCAACACGGGACACGAGGTTTACCCAGGTTCAGGCCCCCGGAGGGAAAACCCTACTCCTGCTTGTCTGCTCTTAATTACGGCGAAACCGATGATTACAGGGGTGCGCAGGTGCAATCTGGCGTGGAGGTGTCTATGCGAAAAGTATGAGGTCAGAGATCTAGGTCGTGCCCTCCTAGCCTTTATATAGAGTTAGGCAGGTCCCAGACACAGACCGAGTCGGTTACAGGTTTTAGGGTTTACCCCTTTGAATTTTCTATCTACTCTAGTCTTGCTCTTCAAGGATCCGAAGGCGTCATGGGCCCTGGCCACCCGAAAGTCTTCATGGGCCGACGCATATTTGTCGTGGGCCTTCCTTGGGCTGGACTAGGTATGCTGAAGTCGTGTACCCGCGGGGTATAACCATGTCAGCTCTCGAGTGAGTAACTCAGATATATCTTAAATCTTTGCATACTTAGCATCATCTTTATTGGTTGTTGTTTGGATCTTATCCATGTGCGGTTGTAGAGCTTGTGGTTATCTTCATAACACGCTCTAGTTCATCAAAAAACGGATTCCCTCATATATCTTATTGCTTTTGATCTTGAAGTTTTTCTGGCTTCACACCTTGAGAGGTATCTCACATATTCATACTTGATATTTTATCCCTTGGTGGTATCCAATATTTCGGAGTTCAAATGATCAAGTTATCATGTTTTTGGTTTAAGCGTTTTCCCCTCAGTTTTCTGCTTTTCTTGAAGGAGATATGCCCTATAGGCAAATAATAAATAGGTTTATTATCATATCTCGAATTAGTTCATGATCATTTCATTCTATGTTATAATTGTATCAAGTGGAAACGTTGCAATAGTTGTGGTATGTAAACAAACCTTGTCCCTAGTAGCCTCTATTCAACTAGTTTGTTGGGCAACCGATGATCAAGGTTTTCTGATCATGGAGCATTTATGCCAGTTGACAACAAAGTCGTATCATTGGAGAATGATATGATGGACATTACCCATATAAGTATTACAAGATGATCTAGTCACATGGTTTATCGTTGTAATAATTAGAAACTGAGTGACGTTCTTCTCACACCGTGAGATCATATTAATCATTGTCTCCCAAAGATGCTTTGATCTCATCAAACATCATGTATGTAACTAGGTGACAATAAAGGTGTGTATTGGGTATTCTGGAGGAACTTTTGAGGCATGTTTATCAATATCGGGATTTATTCACTTGCGTTACGGGAAGATACACTGGACCCACTCTGTGAGATTGTATCCAATAGGTTGCAACCATAGACTAGGCCAGGGATACAACATCACGGTAACAAGTTAAGTAGACTTATCAGTAATGAGATTAGTGTCGAGATCAAATCTCGGATAAGTCATGTATCGAAGAAACAAAAGGAATTGGACATTGAGTTTGCGGTTCAAACCACAGAGTTTCGTGGAATGCATGGGGGTCATTATGGGCATCCCGGTCCCACTATTGATCATTGATTAGATCATGTATCTGCCATTCCCGAAGCATAGGGTAACACACTTAAGGGTTTTACGATGCTCTAAGATCATTATGAAAACGAATGGATCGCTGATGAGAAAGAAATAGTATCGGAATTGTTCCAAAAAGATATTATCGGAATAGTTCCGAAGAGGATCTAAAGTTGTTCGGAGATGGAAAAGAGTCAAAAGGTGTTTTAGATTGATAGAGATTTATAATATGCATTTATATATTGTTCATAATTAATATATTAAATAAATGTTTTAAATTAATATTAAAGGGCAACTTCCTCTGCTAGGCAAATTCCCGGAGTGAATCCGCCCAAAAGGGAAGCCACCCAAATAGGCAGCAACAGATGCCGCTGTTGCTGGGCCGCACCGGCCGGCCCACCACGTTGGCACGCGCTGCTGCCGGTACGGCTGCTGGGCCGCGGCCAAAGGCCCATGCGGGTGCACAGTAGGCGGGGCGAGCAGGCCACAGAGCTAGATGCTGGCAGGCTGTGTGAGGCCCACTCGGCCGCTGCACTCCTGGACACCACCATGGCTTGGGCTGGCGTGCGGGGTCTAGGTCAGCCGTCGCTGCACCGTCTGGGTGATACATCATAAACGTATCTATAATTTTTAATGCTCAATACTTGTTTTATATCAACTTTCTTATGTTTTTTCTACACTTTGAGGTATTTTTATACATTTTCCGAAATTAACCTATTGACAAGATGCCGCAGTGCTAGTTTCCTGTTTTCTGCTGTTTTTGGTTTCAGAAAAGCTAGTAAGGAAATATTCTTGGAATTGGACGGGACAAAAGCCAAAGTCAATATTTTAACGGAGCGAACACAGATACCTAAGGGCAGCCGAAGGTGGTCACGAGGTGGCCACACCATAGGGTGGCGTGGGCCCGCCCTAGGGCGCGCCACCAGGTGGTGTGGGCCCCTCGGGCGCCCACAGACCTTTCCCCTTCGCCTATAAAAGCACCTCGATGCAGAAAACCCTAAGTACTAGATCATATCTCCATTAAAAGTTCCGCAGCACCATCGCCATCGAAGGGGAGATTCGAGGGATAGAAGTCTCTGTTCCGGCACCCTACCGGGACGGGGAATAGCCCCCGGAGCCATCTCCATCAACTCCACCACCATCTCCATCGCCGTTGCTGATTCCCATGATGAAGAGGGAGTAGTTATCCATCGAGGCTAAGGGCTCTATCGGTAGCTATGTGTTCATCTCTCTCTATGCGTGATCTTATTGTGGTCACGAGCTTTGTAATCAAGTAGATCTACTATGCTACTCAAGTGCTTTAATTCTTGTAATCTCCGGTTATCCTCACACGTGTGAAGTTGACAGTGTGCACACCGTGTGGCACTTAGGCTAAAGATTACAAAAATACTTATCATGGGTATAATTTGAGTTGGATGTCTCTGTGAAATTGTGGTGTTTGTTGGAACCATCTAGCGCTCAAAGTGATAGGGTTGGGGTTATCTAGATGGTGAATGTGAACTTTAAGGAGAGTTTTTGTAGCCCTACCATGGATTGGATTTGTCCAACCGGAGAGTAGTTCAGGGTAGCATCATGAAGAGGAGATATTTATATGAGAGTGTCCACTAGTGAAAGTATGATCCCTAGGACTTGTTTCTAAGCATTGAAACACCGTTTACAATTAGTCATGTTACATGTTTGCTTGCTACCATCTTTATTTAAGATTGCAATTATCACTTATAATCATCCACATTACTTTTATTTCACTATCTCTTCGCCAAACTAGTGCACATATACACCTGACAAGTGTATTGGGTGTGTTGGGGACACAAGAGACTTCTTGTATCTTGATTGCAGGGTTGCTTGAGAGGGATACCTTTGACCACTTCCTCCCTGAGTTTGATAAACCTTGGGTAATCCACTTAAGGGAAACTTGATGCCGTTCTACAAACCTCTGCACTTGGAGGCCCAACATTGTCTACAAGAATAGAAGCGTGTGTAGACATCAAGCTCTTTTCTGGCGTCGTTGCCGGGGAGGTAAGGTAAAAGGTACTCACATCCTCTAGATACTAAGCTATCTTCTAGTACTGTTGCTGGTGTGTGAGTGCTCAAAGTTATTTCCTTTAGATTCTGCAACTATATCTTTTTGTTTTTTGTTTTTATTTTCACTAGTTAGGCTTAATGGAAAACAACAAAAAATTTAGAGACCTTTATAATATTTATCTTGAGTTAGGAAATGAAGTGTTTGAAGAGAAAATTAAAAAACCTATGGAACTTTATTGCATGCTAATAACAATGTTATTAGTATGAATTCTTTGAACACCATTATTGTCAATGCTATGGAAACGTCTAAGCTTGGGGAAGCTAGTTTTTATGAAAATGATCATTTTAGTTCCCCAGCTTTAGAGGAGAAAATTTGCTATGATGATACTATACCTCCAATATATGATGATTACAATGATGAATATGATATTTTCAGTCCACCTACTATTAAGGAGAAAATTAATTGTGATTACAATATTCCTCCTATATTTGATGATTATGGTGATGAGAATATTAATGATAGCTATTTTGTTGAATTTGCTCCCACTCCGATTAATAAGAATGACTATGCTTATGTGGAGAGTAATAATTATTATATGCATGTGGCTCATGATAAGAATGTTTTATGTGATAGTTATATTGCTAATTTTATTCATGTTGCTACTGAAAGTTATTATAAGAGAGGGAAACATGGTTTTATGCATCTCAATAATATTAAGTTTCCCCTCTTTATGTTGAAAGTTTTGATGGTGCACTTGTTTTGCCTTCCTATACTAGTAGCCTCTTGTTTCAATAATCTATTTTCTTACAAAATTCCTATGCATAGGAAGTGGGTTAGACTTAAATGTGTTTTGAATTTGCTTCTTGATGATCTCTTTTACTTCAATTCATATTTCTTATGTGAGCATCATCAAAATTATCATGCCTAACTTAAAGGCGTTAAAGAAAAGTACTAATTGGTAGATAACCCAAATTTCAGTATGTTTTTATTTTGTTGAGTCTTGAAAGTTATTGCTTCTGTAATAACCTCTCCTTATCCTTTTTGTGTGGATTTTGTGCCAAGAATAACCTCTAATGAGAGAGAAGTAAGATTTGGTAAAGTTGTTGTCCCGAAACAGATTTTTATGCTTCATTGTAAAAATTCGTGAAAAATCCCTATACATCGGATTGAGCAGTAATTTTATGAGAATATGCCTCAGGTTGTTATATAACTTTCGTTAGTTCAACACTTTTTGATTTGAGAAACAGAAGGTCTTCGAAAAATGTATTTGCCTGCAATCAGTCCTGTTACATGTTTGCCTGCTGCCATCTTTATTTCAGATTGCAATTACCACTTATAATCATCCACATTACTTATATTTCACTATCTCTTCACTAAACTAGTGCACCTATACACCTAAAAAATGTATTGGGTGTGTTGGGGACACAAGAGACTTCTTGTATCTTGATTGCAGGGTTGCTTGAGAGGGATACCTTTGACCACTTCCTCCCTGAGTTCGATAAACCTTGGGTAATCCACTTAAGGAAAACTTGTTGCTGTTCTACAAACCTCTGCACTTGGAGGCCCAACACTGTCTACAAGAATAGAAGCGTGTGTAGATATCAAGCTCTTTTCTGGCGCCGTTGCCGGGGAGGTAAGGTAAAAGTTACTCACATCCTCTAGCTACTAAGTTATCTTCTAGTACCATTGCTGGTGTGTGAGTGCTCGAAGTTATTTTCTTTAGATTCTGCAATTATATCTTTTTGTTTTTTGTTTTTATTTTCACTAGTTAGGCTTAATGGAAAACAACAACAAAAATTAGAGAGCTTTATAGTATTTATCTTGAGTTAGGACATAAAGTGTTTGAAGAGAAAATTAAAAAACCTATGGAACTTTATTTGCATGCTGTATCAATGAGAACGGGAGTCATCGTCGGACACCGTACGCGTGCGATACCTCGGGGGCGCTGCCACTTGTGGTGCCAGGTTGTCGTGCAAGGACACGGAGGTGATGTGCTAGGAGCTACACGGCCTTGAGGTTAGCTACATGTTCAACTACATCACCAACGTTCCCCGCATAACGTACCGCGTTCGGTCTAGAAGGGTATGTCACCGAACTCCATCCTCTTTGCTGCATGTACTCATAGATAGATCCTAGCATCGGGTGTTGCGCTAGCTAGGAATTTTTTGTTTTATGCTTGATACGTCGGAAACGTATCTATAATTTTTGATGCTCCATGCTTGTTTAGTATCTACTTTGCTTTGCTTTGTCTACACTTTGAGGTATTTTTATATCTTTTCTGGAAACTAACCTATTAACAAGTTGCCACGGTGCCAGTTGCCTGTTTTCTTCTGTTTTTGGTTCCAGAAAGACAAAAAATCAATATTCTCGGAATTGGACGGGACAAAAGCCAAAGTCAATATTTTACCGTGGGTGTCATGAAGCCAGAAGGGGAGACATAGAGGTTCCAGAGGGCCACCACACCCCCCCAGGAACGGGCTAGGGTGGACCCGTGCCTGGGCAGGGTGTGGGCCTCCTGGCCACCTCCCAGCCTTGCCTCTTTACTATAAGAAGCCCCCGATGCAGAAACCCTAAGCACCCGATCAAAACTCCACGAAACCTTCTGTAGTCGCCGCCACCGTCGTCCCTAGATCGGGGGGGTCTGAAGTTCTTTTCGGCACCCTGCCGGAGGGGAAATCATCCCGGAGGTCTTCTCTCCGGTATGAAGCGTGAGTAGTTCCACCTTGGACTATGGGTCCATGTAGTAGCTAGATGGTTGTATCTCCTCCTTGTGCTTTCATGTCTAGATCTTGTGAGCTCCGTTCATGATCAAGATCTAATCTATTTGTAATCATGCATGTTGGGTTGTTGCTACTATGGACCCGGGATCCCCGCAAACACAACATGCGTGATTACAAATAGATTAGATCTTGATCATGAATGGAGCTCACAAGATCTATACATGAAAGCACAAAGGAGGAGATACAACCATCTAGCTACTACATGGACCCATAGTCCAAGGTGGAACTACTCACGCATCATACCGGAGAGAAGGCCTCCGGGATGATCTCCCCTCCGGCAGGGTGCCGGGAAGAACTTCAGATCCCCCCGATCTAGGGACAATGGTGACGGCAGATACAGACGGTTTCGTGGAGATTTGATCGGGTGCTTAGGGTTTCTGCATCGGGGGCTTCTAATAGGCGAAGGGGGAGGCCGAGGAGGCGACCAGGGGAGGCAAAACCTACCCAAGCGCCCACCCCTGGCCGCGCCTAGGGGGTCTGGCTGCCCTGTTTCGTTCCTCCGTATCCCCTCTGGACTTCTTGTTCCCCACGGAAAGTAATTGACTTTGACGTTTGTCCCGTCCAATTCTGAGAATATTTCTTTACTAGCTTTTCTGAAACCAAAAACAGCAGAATACGGGCAACTGGCATTGTGGCAACTTGTTAATAGGTTAGTACCAGAAAACATGTAAAAAGGACCTCAAAGTGTAGACAAAGCAAAGCAAAGTAGATACTAACAAGCATGGAACATAAAAAATTATAGATACGTTTCCGACGTATCAAAAACCAAGTTGTGTGACTTCACTATCACCAAAAACAATGATTTCCTAAGCACTCATATTGCTCCACCTACTCCTGATGCTACCTTTTATGAAATTAAGCCTGCCCTGTTGAATCTTGTGATGAGAGAGCAATTTTCTGGTGCTAGTTCTGATGCTGCTGCTGCCCATCTCAATAACTTTATTGAACTTTGTGAGATGCAGAAGTATAAGGATGTAGATGGGGATATTATTAATCTCAAGCTTTTTCCTTTCTCCTTGAAAGGAAAAGCTAAAGAATGGTTGCTATCTTTGCCTAAAAATAGTATTGATTCTTGGACTAAGTGCAAAGATGCTTTTATTGGAAAATACTATCCTCCTTCTAAGATTATATCTATGGGAAGTGACATTATGAAATTTAAACAACTTGATAATTAACATGTTGCTCAAGCTTGGGAAAGAATGAAATCTTTGGTTAAGAATTGTCCCACTGATGGACTCAGTGCTTGGATGATTATCCAGACTTTTTATGCAGTTTTGAACTTCTCCTCAAGAAACCTGTTGGATTCAGCTGCTGGAGGTACCTTTATGAGCATCACTTTGGGTGCTACAACTAGACTCCTTGATAATATGATGGTTCAGTACTCTGAATGGCACACTGAGAGAGCTCCACATGGTAAGAAGGTAAATTCTGTTGAGGAAACTTCCTCTTTGAGTGATAAGATTGATGTTAGTATGGCTATGCTTGTTAATGGAACAGCTCCTCTAGATTCTAATAGTGTTCCCTTAGCCTCTTTGGTTGCTCAACAAGAGCAAGTTGATGTGAACTTTATTAGAAACAACAATTTTGGCAACAATACTTATGGTAATTATAGGCCTTATCCTCCTAGTGGAAATGTTTATCATGGTAGATCTGGAATGCCTAGTGAAGAAAGAATTCTAGAAGTAGAGAGATCCACTAAGAATTTTATGCAAATGCAATATGAGCAAAATAAGATTTTCACTAAAACTATGGAGGAACAATCTATTATCTTGAAAAACATTAGTCATTAGCTTGAGAATCTAAATAGAGAAATTCCTAGTTTATAGTCAAAAAAATTGAGTGCTGAGAAAAACATATCCTCTTTGTCTGAAGCTCAGTCTTCCTTGGTTAATAAAATGGCTGCTAAACGTGAAACTATAGAAAGTACTTTTGCTGCTACTCGTGCCATACAAGTTACTATTAATGAAAATGTTAGGCTGTTGGCTCAACTTCATGCTAGGTGGGAAAGGGAAGTTGAAATTGATAGAAACAATAGTGTGTGCACCATCACCACTAAACCACAAGTAGTCCCTATTCCTCCTCCTACTATGCCTAAGCCTATTGAGCCTACTACTAGTGATGCTAAGTTTGATTTTGATATTGATGGTTGCAATATTTCTGAAGTGATTATGTTCCTACAAAAGCTTTTTAGAAGTCCTGATGCTAGTGATATGCATGTTGCTTTCACCAAACACATTACAGATGCTCTTGTTAGGATTAAGGAAGAGAAGCTAAAACACAAATCTTCTATTCCTAGGAAAGTAGAAGATAGTTGGGAACCCATTATTAATATGCAAGTGAATGACTTTGATCTCAAATCTTCATGTGATCTTGGTTCTAGTGTCTCTATTATGCCTAGGAAGATTTATGAAATGCTTGATTTGCCACCTTTAGAAGAATGTTATTTGGATATCCCACTCAATGATAATGCTAAAAAGAAACTCATGGGGAGTGTTAATGATGTTCTCATTATGGTTAATAATTCTTATGTCCCTGTGGATTTCTATGTTTTGGATGTTGAATACAATGCTTCTTGTCCTATTACTTTGGGAAGACCTTTTCTTAGAACAGTTGTTGCCATCATTGATATGAAAGAAGGCACCATTAAATATCATTTTCCATTCAAGAAAGGTATTGAACACTTCACTATGAGGAGAGATAAGTTGCTTTTTGCTCCTCCTTTGAAAACAAGGTTTGATGTTAATGCTTCTTCATTTGAAAATACTTGATTATTCTTACTTCTTGTGCCTAACTTAAAGGTGTTAAAGTAAAGTACTTGTTGGGAGATAACCCAAGAGTTTCCTTGAGTCTTGGAAGTTACTACTTCTGTAATGACCTCTTCTTATCCTTTTTGTTTGCTTTTTGTGCCAAGAATGACCTCTAATGAGAGGGAAGTAAGATTTGGGGAGTTGCTGTCCCAAAACAGATTTCTGTCCTCCACCAAAAATATTCGTCAGGAGTCTATGTAACTCGAATTGAGATGAAAATTTATGAATAAATCCCCCAGTATGTTATCTAACTTTCGTTAGTTCAACACTTCTTCATTTGAGCAACAGAAGATGTTCGAAAAAATCGGTTTCTACCCGCTGGTCTGTTTTGACAGATTTCTGCCATTATTTGCATTTGCTTCTTATTGATTCCTTTTTGAGTTCTATTTAGATGAATTGAGATTTTTGAAGGAGTTACTACAGTAGCTTGTGTTTTTAGTGAAAAGTATTGATGTTCCAAAGCTTTGCCAGAGGTCTACTATCTTTTAAATACACTAATGTTGCTAATGAAGATTGTGTGAAGTTTTGTATGAAGGAAAATTTTCAGGTGTAGAGAGAGAATGATGTAATGAGATGAAGAATGGACAAAAGCTCAAGCTTGGGGATTCTACCCCGGTGTCACCCCAAGAAATATCCAAGAGGTACAAGCGTCAAGGCTTGGGGCCTTCTTCATCAATAAAAAGCTCTGGTCTGTCTAGACACTTCGTTTTTATTGTTTCATGCATAGTTGTGTTGTTCTTGGAACATCTTAGTTTTCATTTGGTTTGTTTAGTTTGCTTGAATAAAGTAGTTTGGACCCCCATTCTCGTTGTGTTGTTTTGCAAATAAGTTGCTTGGTGTTGGAAAGGAGTAGTAAGTTCCTGCTTGTAAGTGCAAGAGGAGCTTGCATTGACTGTGACTTAGACTTTAGCATGACATGCTAGGTGTTGATTTGACCTTATGCTTAGTGACTATTGTTGTAGCATGTCCTGTTCCAAACAATTTGGATTGCTTAGTGTGCCTTGAAGAAATTATGCGTTGTTTTAGCATGCAAAAGCACAGTATTGTGGTATTCTCCTTAGATGCTTTGCTTGGGTTGACTTGGCACATGATTACACCATGTTATGACTATGACAAGTCACCATAGACTCTATGATCATTTAGTCCTTGACTTGTAGTACCACTCTATTCTTTGATTAGTAATGCTTTGTTGCTCTGCATGATTATGGCCATTATGGTATCTTAGTTGGTTGCTCCCAGTATTTTGCTAGCCTCCACTTGTATGAGTAAGCTCTACTCATGCTTCCAACTCCTAAGAAACCAAGTTTTTCCAAAGTGTCCACTATAAACTCCTATGCATGGTGTGTTACACCATTCCAAGTATATTCTTGTTTTCAGCTATCTTCCAATTAAAACTATTTTGTTATGTGAAAACTTAGTGATTAAAGCCCTCACAAACTTGATGGCACACTTTATATTCTTTGCCCCTAATAAACTTGAACCATTGTGACGCTATGTTGTATAAGCTTGCACTTATACGTTGGAATTAGCAGAACTGTGCTGTCACGGGGAACGTTTTCAACATTGCACTTGTACTTTGTACTCAGTTGATATCATGCTCTTTTGTCTATGGATGTCACCGGTGTGAAATAAAGAGGGAACTTATAAGTCTATGGAGTTTGTATTTTGTGTTAGAGAAACGCCTGGGCCGCTAGCCTAAGCCATGCCTAATCATGGTAGAAACTTGCAACCTCACCATAGTGAGCTATCTATGAAGCATCCTCAATAAAAAAAGCTATGCACATGGTAAATAAAAAGATCGTTGAGATGCTCATTGTCTGCTTGCCTTGTCATTTTGGTTATGGGATAGCTCATGTACCATGTGCAAGGGGTACCCCGTTGGCGGTTCTTTATGATATGCAAATACTTACAGTGAAAAGAACTTACATGTGACTGAAGTTGAGTAGCATGAGGTGTGGCCCTTGTATTAAAGGGACTTGAGATCACCAACTTATACTTCATCAAGCATATACTTCATCTTTATTCACTTTAACCTTAATCACTTCAAGATGCTTATGATATGGGCAATGAGGGCTGAAAGCTAACAAGTACCATAATTTTTGGAAGCTCTTTTTGAAACTTGAAATCCCTGCTTCCTTTATGAAAGGCCTTTCTTCCACCATTATTTGAGTCTCCACCTTCTACCTGTAGGCACCATTAAGAGAGCATAGTTGTCATCCTGTGTGCAGTGTTCCAAAACTTATTGATTGATGCATATTGTGATATTACTTGTTCTTGTGCTATTTGTTTCTAGTCACCCTTGTGAACTTTGAAGGTGTCCTATGCATCTATTTGCTACTCTATGAGGGACAAGCTGATTGCCACTATGCCATGTTTTCTGTATGTGAAACAAACAAACGTTTTTCAATGCATGGTATTCATGATCTTTGTTTGTAGCCTTTCATGTTGCATACATAGTTACTATGTCCTATTATTAGAACTCCATCTTTCATGCACATGTTTAGAGTTCTTTGATCCTAGTTTTCAATGCTTGCAAATTGTTTGATCTTGGTTTTGATGGTGCATGTCACCTCAAAAATTATTCTTTTTATCACTTACCTACTCGAGGATGAGCAGGAGTTAAGCTTGGGGATGCTTGATATGTCGGAAACATCTCTATAATTTTTGATGCTCCATGCTTGTTTAGTATCTACTTTGCTTTGCTTTGTCTACACTTTGAGGTATTTTTATATCTTTTCTGGCACTAACCTATTAACAAGTTGCCTGTTTTCTTCTGTTTTTGGTTCCAGAAAGGCAGAAAATCAATATTTTCGGAATTGGACAGGACAAAAGCCAAAGTCAATATTTTACCATGGGCGTCACGAAGCCAGAAGGGGAGACGGATAGGTGCCAGAGGGCCACCACACCCCCAGACGCAGGCTAGGGTGGACCCGCGCCTGGGTAGGGTGTGGGCCTCCTGGCCGCCTCCCAGCGTCGCCTCTTCGCCTATAAGAAGCCCCCGATGCAGAAACCCTAATCACCCGATCAAAACTACACGAAACCTTATGTAGCCGCCGCCACCGTCGTCCCTAGATTGGGGGGATCTAAAGTTCTTCCCGGCGCCCTGCCGGAGGGGAAATCATCCCAGAGGTCTTCTCTCTGGTATGAAGCGTGAGTAGTTCCACTTTGGACTATGGGTCCATGTAGTAGCTAGATGGTTGTATCTCCTCCTTGTGCTTTCATGTATAGATCTTGTGAGCTCCGTTCATGATCAAGATCTAATCTATTTGTAATCATGAATGTTGTGTTTGCGGGAATCCGATGGATATTGAGACTACTATGTCAGATTGATTAATGGTTTTGTCTATTTGATTCTATCATGTCTGTGTTGTTTGTGATCTTGCATGCTCTCCGTTGTTAGTAGTTATCTTGGCCGAGTAGTTGCTAGTGACTCCAAGAGGGGGTATTTATGCTCGATAGTGGGTTCATGTCTCTAGTTTCCAAGGGAAGTGACGGAAATCTCTTCGGTTGTAGATATGCTGTTGGTACTAGGGAGAAAACAACGGTCTCTTGTTCATGGAACAAGTGGATTGTTACCTTACACACTTTGCTTAAAGCAGTTGTCTGTTGCTTGCAACTTAATATTGGAGGGGGTTCGGATGGTAACCTGAAGGTGGACTTCTAGTCATAGATGTAGTTGGATGGCGGTCTATGTATATTGTTGTATTTCCCAATCAAATCTCATAGGATCTTTTTGTCTAGTATTGCATTGTTATGTCTTTCTCAGTTCCTATCAATTGCCCCACTGTAATTTGTTCACCCTTCATGCCATGTTTTTTATCTAAGGAGAGCACCTCTAGTGAGCTATGGACCCCGGTCCAATCTTTACCATTGATACATCTTCCACTGTTACTTGTTTACTTGTTGCAAACCATTACCTTCCACACCATATGTTTAATCCTTTGTTACAACAAATCGGTGAGCTTGACAACCTCACTGATTAGTTGGGGCAAAGTCTTGAGTTTGTGTTGTGTAGGTCTCCGTGTTGCTTGCAACACCTGTGTGACGTTTCTTTCCTCCTACTGGTTCGATAACCTCGGTTTCTTACTAAGGGAAAGCTTGCTGCTGTGCTGCTTCACACCTTGATCTTTGCGTTCCCAACAAGCTTCACATCAAGGAGTCATCAATGCTATGAAACCCTTTCATTTCTCTGTTTGATAATGCCGGTGATAATGCCGGTGCACCGGCATTATCGCACATGTGGTATTGTCGTGGTCACTACCTCTTAATTGAAACCGGGTCTGTTCATGGTGTGGCAGTGCTATGGCACTGCCACTCTACTTCTTCATCGATCCTTGCCTACGGTCATCTGAGGCAGCGGTAGTGCCAGGATTGGGTCCAACAATGCCGCTTGTTTTCTGACTCGTGAGCATATTCTCCTATGGATCTTCGAGGAGGGCCGGCAGTGCCAGACCTTGGTTCGGCAATGCCGCTTGCGCACAGACTGAACATAACGGTTGTATTTCAGGGCCTCCTATTTAAGGGCCCCCACCTTCTTCCTCCTACCTAACTTTTTAAGCTCTTCTACTCTGTCTCCTCCATTGTTGACCTTCAAGAGCTCGTCCTATCCTCTCCTCCTTTCTATGATTCCTGCATCTTTTTTAAGGAATTTGAGAGAGGTGATCTAGATCTACAACCTCACCAAACCAAATCCCTTCTTTGTGAAGAAATCCTTGGGATCTAGATCTTGGAGAATTTGGTGTTCTCTTCTTATGTTCTTACTCTCTTATCCCCAATAGATTTTATAGCTTCGGTGGAATTTGGGAGTGAAGAAATTTCCTTTGCATTTGGTGCATAGGTTTGAGTTCTCTATGAAGATTCGGTGAGTAAAAGCTTGTGGGCTTGTTACTCTTGGGTTCTTGGAACCCTAGACGACTGTGTGGTAGTGGTGTTGTTCTCTTAGGGCCTCTAGTTGAGTTGTGGAGATTCCTGAAGCTAGAGGCCTTTTGTGGTGTTTCTTGGAAGCCACTAACTGAATTGTGGAGATTGTCCCAAATTTGTACGGGTTCGGTTATCGCCCTCAAGTGTCCCATAGTGGATCGAGAGCGCATGTTTTGTGGTGCACACTCAGGAGAATAAGGCAAGACTTTTGTGTCATCGGCGAGTAGTGTGCCTCTGCATCTTGAGACGAGGCCTTGTGTAGAGTTGGGTGAGCCTCGAGCCACCACACCTCAAGGTGAGACATTTGTGGCGTTTGGGGAGCATTACGGCATCGCACCTCTCCAACAAAGACGTGGCTCTTTTGAAGTGAACTTTGGGATAAAATCATCGTCTTCACGTCCATCGATTATCATTATACCCGAGGCCTTTTACTTGTGCAATTTACATTGTGATAGCCATCATGCTTGAAGTAATCTATCTTGTTGCTTGTCTTTCTTAGCATAGGTTATTGGTGCACTTAGTTGAACCTAGTAATTTTAGGTTTGATGCTTGATAAATTAGATGCTAGTTTTATTCCGTATTTATCAGAGACTAAACCATAATTATTTTTAAACACCTAACCACCCCTCTAGATGACACCCTTGTCCTTTCAAAAACTAGAGGAGCCCAACTGAGCAGCAGTGTCAGCACATGGAAAAGCGGTGGATGGAGGAGCAGCGGACGGAGGAGCACAAGTCCGGGCTAGAAGATGCACTCGTGAAGCATATGAAGAGGATAGTGACGCGTGATAGGTATCGGTTAAAGCATCAGCCGGTTGAATAATAGAGTTTTTAATAAAAAAATACTGGCATTAAATCTGGATTTGAATACCACATGATATTGACATTAAAATGCAGTGCCCATCCTGTGAACACAAACATACATCCAAACCGGAGCCTTTAGGGTTTTTATGCCCAGTTCTTTTAGAAGCTTGCTTGTCCTATAACTTGTCCTCACATAGATTCTTGAAAAAGCCGATTCCAAAATTTTATAAGGCTTCTAAAATTGTTATGAAGTGGGATGACGGTTTCTTGCTACTAAAAGGACTAGGAATAGTCTTATGGCTTAAAAGAGTTATTTAGTGCTTCCTTCGTTTTATAATATAAGATGTTTTTTTATTGCTCCCAATTAAGTCGGTTCTGGACCTAGGGCTCTGGCGATAGGGCGACTAGGGTTTTTCGCCTCCGGCAACGATCTTGGTGAGGAGTTTGATTCCTACTCGTCTTCCAACCCTTATTCCCTCGATCTGTTCGGGGCTTAGGGTTGTTTTGTCCCCTGCTTGTCTGGTGCTCTTGATCTCTCTTGGCCCCTGATCCTCATTAGGGTTTTTGGCGGTTCTGGTTCAAGATCGCTTTTGATGGAGGCCTCGTCGTTGCACTTCGGCAATTGGTCGGGGGGTTCGGGATCGAAAAAAGAAGAAAACATTCATGATCTTCTGAAACGCTTCGGGATTGCGGAAGGCGATTTCAACGATCTAGTCTTTGAGGATGTCGAAGGTGTTCCGAAACAAGGCATCAAGTTGATGGCTCTTGACCGTGTTCATACCACTAATTTCTTTAGTCCAACAACGTTTGAACAACCCATGCGTGTTACATGGAGTCTAGCGAAAGAGGTGCAGTTTCAACATCTCGAAGGTAATCTTTTCACTATACGGTGCTTTTGTTTGGGTGACTGGCTGAAAATTGAGCAGGGAGGTCCATGGCTGTTTATACAATCGATCGTGTGCATTGAACCCTATGATGGCCTGTCAGATGTTGACAAGTTCGATCTGAATTTTTTTACTACTTGGATTCAAGTTCATAAAGTTCCAGTAGGATATCGTGACAAAATCCTATTGAAAAACCTAATCGAGAAACATGTGGGAGAGGTGGCACAAGTTCAGACTGATGTTCTAAGCGCGGGTAACTTCATCCAAGCCCGAGTCAGATTGGATGTTCGCAAAGTTCTGGAACGATTTGTATCTATGGTAAGAGGAGGAAAGAGGTGTGTGTATCTGCTCAAATATGAGAAAATGCCCAAGTACTGTGGGGCGTGTGGATTCATTGGCCACACGCACCTCGAGTGTGGAACCGGTGAACACGATGAAGAAAAACTAGACTGGGGGAGTTCTTGAAAGCTGATTGGGACACTTGGCATGGTAGGGGTGTGGCTGCTATGAGAGGTGGGGGACGTGGCAATAGAGGTGGAAGAACACCTGGATTTTATAATGGGGGAGAGGAAGAGAGCCTGTTGGCCGTGGAGACCAAAATTTTCAGAACTGGAGGTACAATGCCGTACCACACCTTGAAGGAAAAACAGATGATCTAAATGATACTACAACTAGTCCTCTAAAAGCTACAGATGATGTGATGACAGATAGTGACAACTCAAATTCAGGCGCAAAAAAGAAATATCTTGGATGAGCTGAATTCTATAGAAATCGGAGGCGTGAACCTGATATCTCCAATGACAGATGGGGCAGAGCATAGTCTGGTTCAACAATCTCCTGTTGAGAAGGAAAGAAACAAACAAGCAAAGAAGACTGGAGCAGACTCCTCTTCACTCGGATCGGCGGGTTCCCTTGAGGGGCCTGTCCATTTGCAATGAGGATATTAGGTTGGAATTGTCGCGGCTTGGGTAACCGCGCGGCAATTTGGGTGCTTATGGATGTCCTAAGGCGCCATCATCGAGATGTTATTTTTCTTTCAGAAACGCATTTGGATAGTTACCCAGCAGAATGCCTTCGTCGACAAATGAAGAAGGAGTTTAATTTTGTCCAGGCCAGTGATGGCAGACATGGTGGTATTCTGTTAGTTTGGAGAAAAGAGATCCAAATACATCAAATCTTTGCTTGTCCTAATATATAGATGTTCGTGTTTTTGAGTATGAAGCAAAGGAGTGGAGATTTACTGGTATGTACGGAGAATTTAAATGGGAGGATAAATATAAAACATGGGATAGGATTAAGTCAATCCACCGGCGGAATACGCTCCCATGGATCATTATGAATGATCTGAACGAAATCCTCTTTGACAGTGAGAAAGAAGGAGGAAGAGTTAGGCCATAGAGGTTTATGAAAGCTTTCTAAGACACATTAGATGAATGCAATCTAAATGATGTTGGTTATATTGGTGATCCTTTCACCTGGCACAGGGTGCAATGCGTGAGCGTCTGGATAGAGGCTTGGAAAATGCTAGCTGGAGCCAAATGCAAAACAAGGCCGCTATCTTGCACCTAGAGTATAATCATTCTGACCATCGCCCACTTCTGCTTGACACTGAGTATTATGCTGCAACAACTTTTGATCCTGGAAAGAAACAGAAAAAGTTTGAGGCAAAATGTTTTAAGGAAGAAGGATTCAAAGAAGTGGTGGAGGATAATTGGAACTCAACAACGCAGGGGACGTCGATCGCTGTCCTTGATCGGTTAAAAGCCATGCATGATGGGCTGCATGCCTGGGATAGTACCATTTTGCAGAAGCCCGAGAAGAGACTGAGGAAGGCCCAACGTGACCTAGAACAATTGATGAGAGGGCCACTCACTCCGGATTCAGAAAAAGAGAAGTTTGAATTAGGCCGTTTGATTGAAAATCTCTTAGAGCAAGATGAGATAAGATGGAGCCAGCGGTCCCGAGTAAATTGGATTCAAAATGGTGACAAAAACACAAGCTTCTTTCACAGTTATACATCGGCCAGAATGAAAAGGAATTTTATTAAGAAGATTAAGGATTCATCAGCTGTGGAAGGTACAGAAAACATTAAACCAATTGTGTTGGGCTATTTTGTGACACTCTTAAACTCAAACAACAATATTATTGATCCTGCATTCCTAGCGCGTATCATGCCTAGGGTTTCTCCTGAGATGAATGAGAAGTTAATGGCGCCTTATACTGCTGAGGAAGTGAAGAAAACAGTTCATAGCATTGGAGATCTAAAGGCACCAGGTCCTGACGGCCTACATGCTCTATTTTATAAAAGGTTCTGGCAACTTGTTGGGAATGATATAACTCAGGTAGTCCTGAAATCTATTAATGAGAGGAAATTCCCATCAGGATGGAATGAAACAGTGGTTGTTCTTATCCCAAAGGTGGATTCCCCAGAAGAAGTTTCTCAGTTTAGACCAATTTCCCTATGTAATGTGGTCTATAAAATTATCTCTAAAATGCTAGCCGCAAGGTTGAAACTTTTACTCCCAGAAATCATATCACCAACACAGTGTGCTTTTGTTCCTGGGAGGTTGATCACGGATAATGTTCTTGTGGCCTATGAATGTATTCACAAGATAAAAAACAAAAGGAAAGAAAAAACTGGTTTGTGTGCGGTGAAGCTTGACATGCACAAAGCCTATGACAGGATTGAATGGAACTTCCTCAAAGAAATGATGTTGAGGATGGGATTTCAAAGCCAGTGGGTGGATATGATTATGGAGTGTGTGACTTCTGTCACATATTCTGTTAGAGTGAATTCAGAATTGACTGAAGAGTTTAAACCTACCCGGGGTATTAGACAGGGAGATCCTCTCTCCCCTTATTTGTTCCTTTTATGTGCATAAGGCCTTTCAAGTTGCTTGTTACACGCGGAGGAGATTGGTGGCATCGAATGGATCAAAGTGTGTAGAAATGCACCATCAGTATCACACCTATTATTTGCTGATGATTCTTTAATTCTCTTGAAAGCTGATATGAATAATGCAATCTCGTTGAAACAAGTTCTTGATGACTATTGTGCAAACTCGGGACATATGGTTAGTGTGGCTAAGTCTAGTATCTTTTTTAGCCCTAATACAAATGTGGACACTCGGGCTGAGATCTGTAATGTTCTCAATATAAATACTGAAGCTCTATCAGATAAATATTTGGGACTCCCAGCTTTGGTGGGAGTTGACCGTAGTGACTATTTCCTTCATTTTGTTGAAAGAGTGATGCAAAGGATTAAAGGATGGATGGAAAAGCTACTCACTATTGGTGGAAAAGAAATTCTTTTGAAAGCAGTGGCTCAATCAATCCCGGTCTACGCAATGTCGGTCTTTTTGTTACCCAAAAATATTTGCAAGAAGATCACAGATGCCATAGCCCAATATTGGTGAGGTGACAATGCTCAAGGAAAAAAAATGCATTGGTACACGTGGTGGAAGCTATGTTTTATGAAGAGTGAAGGAGGTATGGTATTTCGTGACTTGCATTCGTTTAATCGTGCAATGCTAGCAAATCAAGTCTGGAGGCTTATTGATGCGCCAAATTCTCTTTGTGCTCAAATTATGCGAGCGAAATATTATCCGGATAAAGACATTCTGAAAGCTGGACCTAAATCTGGATCTTCTTTCACCTGGCAAAGCTTATGTGCAGGTATCCAGACTTTTAAACGAGGCTATATTTGGCGTATTGGCAGTGGGGAATCTGTTGAAATATAGAAGGATCCGTGGATCCCCTCAAGCCCTGATCGCCGAGTAGTGTCTCCACGTGATGGATGTATCCTAACTAATGTGTCTCAATTGATTGATCCAGTGACGGGTTCATGGGATGAAGAACTAATTCACTCAAATTTCCATCAGATTGACATCAAAAGGATTTTAGAAATACCCCTAAATCAGAATGCTTTTGAAGACTTTATTGCTTGGCATCACACTAAAACTGGTATGTTTACGGTACGATCGGCCTACAATGTCGAATGGAAACACCAATTCAACGGAGTGACGTGTAGATCACTGATCTCTGGGACTTTGCTTAATAATCCTACTTGGAAAATCCTTTGGAAACTAGACGTACCAGCAAAGGTGAAAATTTTCTGCTGGAGGGTTTTGCATGGTGTTGATTCGTTGAAAGATGTTCTTTTCAGACGTCATATTGGCACGGATGCAATCTACCCTCTATGTAACAATGAACCTGAGAATTTTATGCACATGATTTTAAAATAGCAGAGAAAATATGGAGAGTTTTGGGTGTTCAGGAGATGATCCAACAAAAAGTGCTTCCTGGTATGTCGGGCCCAAAACTCTTTGAGGCTATCTTGAATTCTCCATCGACTACCCTTCCTGGTTATGATATAATCAAGCTTCATGATGTGATGGCTGTGGCGGCAATGGTACATCTGGTGGATGCGACGACAGCAGACCCACGGTGAGCATGTGCCACCAACCTCAACTTGCTTAAACTTAATTAAATCTATCACGGCAAATACAGTGAAGGCTAGTATGATATCTAATGATCATGAAAAGAAGTGGATTAAACCCCTTGCACTGTCAGTTAAAGTGAATGTGGATGCGGCTTTTGACGCCACTAGCAGGTCTGGATCGACTGGTGTTGTAAATCGGAACTGCCAGGGCGAATTTATCGTGGCCTCCTCAACGTTTTTATCACATGTGGCTTCGGCATCTTCAGCTGAAGCAATGACAATGTTACATAGGCTCACGTTAGCCAATTGTTTGGGTTATTCAGACGTGCAAGCAACGATAATTTATGTAGATATACTAGCTCAAGCTGGAGGAATTGGAAAGGTTGAATTCACACATTGTCTAAGAAATGCAAATAAAGTGGCTCATGCACTAGTTAGGGATTGTTTTTTCTACAACCTCTTGTACTTGGGACGATGATCTCCCTAGTTTCATTTTGTAACTTCTACTAGATGGTGTAACTATTTGAACTCAGCGACAAGTTTCTTTACGCACTCTTTTCCTTACCAGGGTATCCAAGGGGACTGAAAGGTTTTTAATGAGGCGGCTTGCTTGCTTATATATAATGTGATTTGACCTTAAAAAAAATAAAATAAAATATTTTAGTTTTATAAAGATAATGTATCTAGACATCTTTTAGTGTGTAGGTTCGAAGAGGTTCACTCCGAATCTACACACTAAAAGGTGTCTAAATACATTACTTTCACTAACTAAAACATCTTATATTTTGAAATGGAGGGAGTACAAAAATTATTGGTAATAAAATACCCTTTTCGCTCCAAATTAATTGACCCCGATTTGTTTATATTCAAATATATATAGATATATTATAATGCTAGACACATTCAGATTTAGAGAAATCTGAATCAATTAATTTGAATCGGAAAGGTGTATTTTCCATTTCTTAAAGACATTTTAAATCGAGGAGACTTGCTTGAATCAACCTGTTTTTTTTCGGCCCCAGACTTTTCAGGACTCTGTTACGGGTGGGACGCATGAGATATCGTCTCCAACCTGTTTAATCGCACAGATTAAGCGGCGTGATTGCCTACGATTCATTAGCGCAAATCAAAAGATATATCGTCGCGTACACGCCGTCCCACACGTGTTCCGCAAGGACTCGACGGGATCACCCCTCGCGCACCGCAACCCGCCTCGCCTCCGTCCGTTCTAGATCGGATGGTCGAGATCCCACCACGCCCACTGTAGCCCAAAGCGGCCTTCCCTAAATCTCCGCGTTCCATCCGCGGCTCTTAAATACCGCTCGCCGCCATTCTAATCCGGCTTTGATCGAATTGATCTCTCAGAGCTTTTGGTTCCCTCTATCCATCCACCGCCGGAGAGTTCATCGCGAGATCGGGAGACGATGGGAGGAGGGAGCATGGGGATCCGGGCCGCCGCCAAGGCCGCCATGATCGGCGGCTACCGCTCCGCCGCCTCCATACGCCGCGCGGTCCTGCCTGCGGCTGCTGCAGACACGCGCCCCGTTTCCACCACCATCGGGGCGGTCGACGACTGGTACATCCCCGATCACGAGGTGTTCGGCCCGGTTCCCACCCACGAGGAGGCCCTGGCCGCCACCATCGACCTCAGGGAAGCTTTCGAGATGTGCGTAACGCCTAAAACCTAACCTGATTGCTCGCCGGGCTTCTCTTTTAGTTTGCCTTGTTGATTAGGGCATTTTCAGGAAGCGAACTGGAGATCATCTATTTTTAGATTGTTATTATTGACGCGAACTAGATTGTGCGAACTGTTTAGTATATTAGATTGTTGTTTGCGTCCAGGTGTAACCGTCTAAGAGAATACTACAATTGATTTAAGCTATTGTTCTGATAGATTCCACCATTTTATGAAGATGGTTTCCCTATTGGAATGTTCTATACTTACTGTTTGTTTAGACGCATATTGTTTCTGTGACGTTCCTGTCGCAACATATCGGAATTTTACTTTAAAGAACAGTGTACGATCTATGCTTCCAATGGTTTCCATCGTATGTTTCAGAAAGGACATACCTGATCCAAACTAGTAACATTATCTCAAAAAATCATTGAGACTAGTTCAAACCATCTGTTATGCTTCTCGCTTAAAATTATTACTCCATTGGTGATTTAGTTCTATAAGAATGGTAGTATCTGTTTGCTGGCACTTCCATTAGTGATTTAGTTCTATTTTACTAGAAATCTCCAATTTTTACTTATGCCCTTTTGGCTCTTGTGCCATATGTTCTGTGTACTATAAAACTGATGACTTCGCTCATTTAACCAGTGCCAAGATTGACACTCATGTTTCCCACCTGGATATTTCCAAGACATATGTCCTTGATAGTCCTACAAAGATTGCTCAGGAAACGTTTCAGGATCGTGTCCATTCGGAAACATCTAAGCATGAAGACGAGTACGAAAATTTATCCGTCACCTCTGGATCTTCTGGACGTGTTATTGAAGCGTTCACCATGCTACAGGACAATCCTGCAGCTCAGGTAATTAAGCTTTTAACTTTGTATTGCAAGTGCTCTCATGACATGTTCTGCTTACGGGGGTCAGTATCTCTTCATTCCTTTCTATTAGCATAAGCAGATAATGTGGTTTCCACATATTGGTGAAATCTCTTATGCAACTTTAAGCTGACATCAAAGGCAAACGTGTATTAAATTGTATTACCTCAAGTTCGAGTCTCCTTTCTCTGCAGGACGTTGTTGCTTCGCTTGCTTCAGATAAGAATGTGTGGGAAGCTGTGATGAAGAATGAGAAGCTCGTGCAGTTTTACAAGAACTGTGAGTCAGGTAAGAATCACCCTAGCCGCAAGTGTTGTTCGGTCAATTTCCCTATTTACGTATTCCTTTCATAAAATAACTTTTGTTTCTGTACTTTTGCTCTCCCAGACCAGAGTGAATCTTCTAGCGTGGCTGAAGAAGCCAGTGACGCCGAGAGCTCGGGAAGCAGCAATGATCTCTCGCTAGGCACTGGAGACGGATTCAAGGAGTACGTTGACAAGATGAGGGCATTCGTGTCCGAGATGGTGACGAATCTTTCGAGCATCATGCAAGACCTGATTGCCACGTCGGACGAGGGCCAGAGCAAGGGGAGGTTGAGGACTCTGATCATGAACACCAAGAAGGATTTTGCCAACGACCGGTCCTCCTTTGTGCTCCTGGCCATGGCGACCATTTTCGTAGTGTTGCTCAAGCGTGCCTAGTGGAATAAAACGAGGCAGTTGGCAGAGCGGTTGTCTGGTACTTGTAGTTCTGTCCCCGTTTCAGCATTTCGAGCGAGATAGGATTTGATTTCGTTTCTTAGTTCAATAAGTGGTTGATTGCGTTTCTAAGATTCATGTGGATTGGTAAAACAATGACAAATGGTTAGGACAACATCAGGTCATTTCAAGGGTTATCTTGTATTTTTGTTCACCTGGGTGAACATGATTTGCAAGATTAATAATACTGTATGATAAGTTCTCTGCAACCGTTTTATATATAGTTTTTTTTTGAGCTGTATATATAGTTTGTCGCCATGTGTAGATTCATGTTTTGAAGATATGTTCTGATCTGTTTCAGGGTCCGTCAACCACGCACATCTCTTAAAGGTTGATACATAACCATCCACTCACCGCAAGACTATTGTTAGTTAGTTATATATTGAACGAAATTGTAGCACAACCCATATATGCAATATGTACGGCCAGCAGTAAGCTTGGCACAAAGCCGTGACTGTTACTTCCTCATCCAGTTAATACCTAACTAATTTGGTTTTCCATTAGCATCACGCAATGTATCCCAGCAACTGGGTTTGAGTGTAACGACTGAAACTCGTAAGATGGTTGCTAAAAGAATAAAATTGGCTACGCATCATCATCAAGAAACGATGAATATTAATACAACATGCCATGAGGAACATACTAACACAAGGGCATTCTGCCCAGTCAATACACTAACATAACTTCACATGCAATCTCAACTGGATGTTTCTTTGGGAGAGGCAAAGGGAAATGCATGTATACAAGGCATAATGTTACAAGAGTGGAAGCTGGATGTTTCTTTTTTGGAAGAAGCAAAGGGAAAACCATGTATACGAGGCTCTACCATCCAGAGAAATCTTTGAATTCTACACTAGGAGCATTCGCTTTCCTCTTCTTGCTTGAATCATCTGCTGCAGCGACATTTCCTGTGGCATCAGCGGAGCCAGCTGTCCGAGCTTTTAGATACTTGCCAACTCCACCACCAGCACTTGTTGAAGGGGCAACACCAGTCCCTGGGTTGCTATACCACGATCCCACCTTATCCTGAATCAACGCGGACAAATGTTAAAACCATCGGAGAATAAATAGATGCAAGTGAATATCTGTATCTAACTGAAACAAGATGCACAGAAGCATTACATGATCAGCATCCTTGTTCTTCTCCTCCTCCTTTGCCTTTTCTTCTTCTTCGTCAGGTTCCGTGTAAGGGTTCACAAATACAGTAACTTTTAGTAACTTTATTTCCTCCTGTAAATGAAGTTAGAAAGCAGGAATAAAACGTTCAGATATTTCTGCCCACTGGAAAATCTACTATGCAGAACACGGTACATAAATTATACCTAAAACAATATGGAACATAATGCTTAAAAGACAAGTGTAGCAAGTGTGCCAGAGTTAATGGGCCATTATTTGTGGCCGCAATATTGTTTGCAAAAAAATGCATTTATAATCTTAATACTAAGTAAATAATGCAGGTGAAACAAAAAGGATCATACTAACCAGTGGGCGGTCATCATCATCCACAGGAACCTTTTCCATTGTTGAAAGAGTGGTAATACCACCAACCACCATGCCAAATACTGTATGCTTGAAATTTAAATGCGCTGCAGACTTATACAAGATGAAGAATTGGGATCCGTTGGTATGGGGGCCAGAATTTGCCATGCTGACAACACCTCTTCCTGAATGTAGCAGCTTCGAATTCAATTCATCCTTGAAAGGTTGACCCCATATGGACTCCCCTCCACTTCCTGTGCCAGTTGGATCACCTCCTTGAATCATAAAGTTTCTGTAAAAAGGTAAAGATCAAATGGACAATATTTAGACATGGTCAATAAAAAGAAATGAATGATTGAACGGACAGGATTTAGATATGATCAATGGAACATACTTGATGCTACGATGGAAAATAAGACCATTGTAGTAGCCATTTTCACAATGTGTGAGGAAGTTTTCACATGTCCGAGGAGTAATATCACAATGAAGCTCCAAATTCAAATCACCATGGGTGGTATGCAACTGAACATATCCTTTCTTTTTTGGATTTTTTTCAACTTTAACATACTCAAATTCATTTTTTGTAACAGGATCATAGGAAGTCGATGTGAACGAACGTGAAGCCGCTCCAGTAGTGTAACGACTTTTAACCTGAAATTAATGAATTGGCTCCATTAGACAAACACCCATTGCACGAGTAACAAAAGCCTTTTATAAGGCATGAAAATGAGATGAGAATATACCAATTTGGCATTTACAGGAGCTCTATCCCCTGCCCTGTGCATAGCAATTCTAGCAGCAGTTTTCTCAGCAGTAGTAGATTTTGCTGCTGCTGCACTCCTGCCATGAACAGAAGCCGAAGCAGCATCCACAACACTGAATGGTTGAGGAGGTTCAGGTTCTTTCCTTGCTTTTGAGTCACCCTCCTTTTTTTTGGCTAAAATGACAGCTAGTGCGGCAGCTCTCTCCTTTTGAGCTTTCTCTCCTCCACCGCCATGCAGAAAAGCTAACTTTCCTTTTTCAGTCCCAAGTTCCTTCATCATTTGCTTAAGATCACCAGAAACATTTATGTTGTAGGTCGGATCATCTTTCATTTTCTGCAACTCTGCACAGAAATTGGATAGTTAGACTGCTTAAATTAATGTGTTTCAAAAGTAAAGATTATGATGTTCAATATGAAACATCTGACACTAATAAGTAACAGGCAAAGAGGGTGCATAATTGAACCTTCATCGTCAAGTTTGAGGCCTTGTCTGACATGGTCAAATTGCCCTAGGACCTTGGTATCAAGTGCATTTGGATTCTACATAAGTTGACAAGGCAAACATCATTAGGCTTAGGGTATTAATCGTCAATAAGACACTGAGTAGTGCAGATGTTCTTCAAAACAGCTACCTGAATTGTTAGCAAGTCCTTTCGTGTGAAGGGCTCATCAGTTAGCAACTCTTTCCAATTCTTTGGCTTAATGTTAAGTTCCTGGATTGCCTATGAACAGAAAGCAAGGATCCATCAGCTAAGAATATAACATAACACCACACCGACCACCTAAAAAAACAATATTAAGCTAACCAAAGTCTAAAGCCCACCTCATAACAGAAGACATTCCCGGTAGTCTTTACAGCAACTATATGTGTGAATTCCGTAAAAACTTTATTCAAAACAGGACACTGGAACTCCCCTGCACAAAAAGAACACATATTAATACACTGACAGCAGAAGAGCAGCTAACGTCAAAGGACTTTACTATTGTTCTAGCTGTTCCATTAGATTCAAGCTAAATTGACTTTTTCATGCCATAGACCTTTAACTCACCGTCCGTGTTCTTGTGGAACGTAAGAGGAATTAGATCTTCCTGCTTCAGTGCTGCTCCTGTCACCGGATGCTTCCCGAACTTCTTAATATATGGGATTATGCTCCTACATAGAGAAGCAAGAAATAAGAAAATCTCAACCTTCTCAGCTATTCTATAAATAAGTTATCCGAAGAAGCACCACCTAGCCACTTACATTAAATCGAAGATACTTCCATCTGCCGTACATACCGGATCCTCGAATGGCAAAAACGTGAGCCTAATATCAATGAAAAAACAATCAGTGGCTAAAGTTACTAATCAAATGCTAATGTAGCTCAATTTAAATCACATGAAGGTTCAATATCAAGAACTGAATTTGAGCACATGGAGCTTACAAAGGTAACTTCCTTTACTTAGTGGCATATACCAGCTAAAAGATCTACGGAAAATAGGTTCATGCCCTAAAGAAGAAACTCTATAAGCTCAAGCTCTTCCAATATTCGAATCGGAATCCTAAATTACCAACAGAACAGAAGATAAGCAGGCAAATCGACCACCAAAGCTAGAGAAGAAAGGAGAAAGAAGGTAATTACGCGCAGCAGTAGAAGGGGAGGCGCTGGAATGGCGCGATGGCCTCCCTGTTCTTGGCGCCGCCCCACTCCGTCGCCCACTCTGTCGCCGTTATGAACATCCGGTCCTTGCTATGCTGTTTCTTCCCCATCTCCGACTATCCTGCAAGGCGCGGGCCTCCGGCTGGTGGTGCGGTTGCCCTGCGGATTTCGCCGGCGGCGAGATGGGACGGTGAGATTTGACAACGGCAAGTATTCGGGTCGGGAAAGGAGAAGAGAAGGCCAGAAGGGAAAAGGCGGCTGGTTCGTTAGCATCTCGGCCCGTGATAGTCGAGCCCCGGGTCGGTGCGAAATAGATTTGGGCTGGCTAGCCCAAGCTAGCAGCCCACAAGCAGCCCAAATATAGAGCGCAAGTGGCCACGCCGCTCACTGGCCGAGCGAACAGAGTCGATTAGATTAGCGCAGGATGGGCGGCGGCGGCGGCGGTAGCCCGACGGCGAGCAGCAGCAGCGACGATGACGGGGATGCGACGTGGAAGGCGGCCATCGAATCCGTGGCTGTCGGGGGGTTCGGCTACCCGTCGTCCAACGGCGCGACGAAGGCCGCCTCAGGCGGCGGCACCGGCGACGGTGAGGACAACCACGGGTTGGAGCAGCCGCCGCAGGAGGAGAAGGCGCAAGCGCCCGGGCTTAAGCTGTACCAGATCAAGGCATATTGATTTCCACACTCGCCCTTGCGTTTATTATGCTTGCTAGTTATTCTAGGGGCAAAGCTTACTTTCTGCTCCTTACTGTGATTTTTTCTTTCAAAGGCTGCAACTCAGTGGTTGCTGCAGTCATAGATTTCATTTTGCTAATTCAGTACTGTTAGGATGTAGTGTCTTCCAAGTTTGATGCAGCCATTTTTGGAGTATTTGTCGCAGCTTTGCGGCATAGTTCATTCGTCCTGTGAAGCTAGAATTAGCTGGTTCACCTGGAATAGTTTGGGTTAACTTAGTATGTAGTAACAAAGAGTACATTTGCTTCTAATGTACTCCATCTGTTCACAATTAATAAGATGTTTTAGATATTTCAATGTGGACTATGTACGGACCAAATGAGTGAACCTACACACTCAAATGCGTCTAGACACATGCGTTTCAAAAAAAGCTAAAACATCTTATAATTGTGAACGGAGGGAGCAGTTCAAGTTAAATTATCAGTGTTGCATACACTTGCAAATTAGCTACTGGTAATTGATAAAATCGATCATATATCACTCCTTAGACCAGAATTCCCCACTCCACAGGATGTGTATTGCATTATTGCCAATTTGGAGGTTCTTTTCCTGGCAAGAAGATGCCAAAATTTACTTTGCCACTACTCGGTGAAAGAAAAACTTACCTTGCCAGTAGATAAAATTTCTCATCTTTCATTGCAGTTAATCTAATGCTCTTATTACTTTGACCTCTTGATGAAATGCTCTATTCTGTATATTTAATTTGTTTTACTAAATGTACCTCCTAATCACCCAATTATTTTCCGTTGGTACCCCAGCAAGAGGCATAATGAAGAAGGTAAATACTGTCAGTTGGAAAAGAGGAAGCTGAATGCCAACTTTCGTTTTGTGTGTGCATTTGCTATCTTTGGAAATGGCGAATATACGGTAGTAAAATTGCTCGTGCATACCTTGGCTGTGAAAAATGTGAAATTTGAAATATGTAGTAGTTCACCACTTCACCTGACAATCCTAATGAGCAACTAGGAAAAGCTGGCACAATTTTGCCGTGTATTCAGGCCTGCCAATCTGCAACTATAGTATAACCGTTTCACACCTGCCTAAGCTCCTATATTTTCCTTTGTCCTTCAGTCTGATGTCCTTTTTGTATCATTCCTTCTTTTGGTTAGCATTCGGAAGTCATATGGATAGTCTAATACTCCCTCTGTTCCATAATTCTTGCTGTGGTTATAGTTCAAATTTGACACGACAAGAATCATTGAACGTAGGGAGTACTATGTATGCATTATGATCTTACAAGCCTCATCTGGTTTGTTTCAGGTAAGAAATATGTTGGACGATATGTTAGAGAAAAATCTGGAAATAGTGAGAAATCCTTGCTCAAACTTGGCCGATCCTGTGGAAACAGGCGGAGGGATAAAATTATTTAAAAAGGCACCACCTGGCATCAGAATGGATGCCGTAGGTATGTGATGAATCGATTATCTTTAATAATCTCGGTGGATAGATCCTTTCATGATGGTAATACATATTTATACATACTGTGTATTTTTAGATAAGTACCATGTGCAACTCAAGAGACCAAGGATTCTTCCCAGGATAGAGATCGACGAGAAATCAAAGAAGGTTGGATATCTATTTTCAGAATAACTATACCTACGCCTTGTGAGCTTATAGCCATGTTTTTAACTGATTGCACCGCGGCCCTCTTTTCAGTTCAGACATATGCTTCAGTCTGTCGTCGTTGATGGTAACGAGGTACTTATTTCGGCAAAAGAAGCATCCGAAATATCATTGGCTAAAATGGAAGCTAGAGAAACTGCAGCAAAGGCCAGAGCCAAGAGGGAGGAAGAACGGGTGACCGAGCTAAAGAAGGTTAGGGGAGAGAAATGGCTTCCTTCCATTGCTAGACAGATGAAGGTAAATAAACGCATAGTGTAAATCATTCTTCTGTGGCTAGTTTGGTGGTGTTTGTTGTATTGCATAATGGATCTACATTTGTCTTAATTGATATATGATCCAGTATAGTTTGTGTTTTTTTTTGCTATATGCAGAAAGAAAAAGGTTGGGAGCAACGACAGTGATGATGAATCACATCAGCACGGCTGCATATGCAATAATCTTAGGCCCCCTATCAGGATGCTCTTTTCGGGATTGCTTCTATCTCTTTGATAACTATTTCACCATTCGGCAGTGATAGTCGATAAGAGGATCAGAGTGGATTAATAGATGCAGTGGAGTGATAGTGATTTTGTGTTCTAGCCTAGAGAATGTAGCTCTGGATATCATGTGAGCATACTCTTTTAGTCATGAATTTGTTGTAGCAAAACACTTGATGTCCTCCCTAAAAAGAATCTGTAATGCATTCATGTTCCAGGATTGTAGTATGGGAGTAACCTTACACCCTTTGAAATTGGGTCACAAAGCAAGTCACCGTGTGTCAACTGTCAAGCAGGCTGTGCCTCGGGACATCACAATCGGGGATGAAACTTCCATGCGAGCTTAACTTTCAAGTATTTTCTTGAGTATATATGAGATTTTTTAGGTGTGCGATAGTCCGGATTTTTTTTTGTTTTTTTTTGTTTTTAGAAAATAGAAAAATAAGGAATTATGCAAGAGAGTGCTAATTATACCGACGGGCCGCAGTCCTCCAGTGTGCACCGGGGCCAAAAATCCCCAAATGCTCCTCCTCCTCCGTCGCTGGGCCGCAACGGCAGCCCACACCATGCCCTCTCTTCCCCACAGGTTCCCCGTTTCCGTCTATTCCTTTCCCCTTTGCAGCGCCGTCACTGGGATCGCCGTCCGCCGCCTCCCCTCCTCCGCATGGACACCCCGCCATTCACCTCCACTTCGCCGGCGGTCCCGGCCGCGTCCGACCCGGACTCCGCGCTTGTATCGGCCGTGGCGGACGAGCTCGTATCGGCGTCCCGCCTGCCCGCGCCGCCGCCCATGCCCACCCTGCTGGCCGCCTACCTCCCGCGCCTCACCGCCTCCCACCACCCGCGCGTGCTCTCTCTCGCGGCCTCCAGCCCGGGGCTAGCCTCGCCGGAGCCGCTGCTCGCTTACCGCAGCTTCGTCTCGCCGCCCTCCTGCCTCCCCTCTCTCCTCCCTCTCCTCCCCGTCCTATCCTACCGCCACCTCTTCCCGCTGCTCCTCTCCTTCCTCCCGCTCGACCCGCTCCGCGACCTCCACCGACACCTTCTCGGCCACCTCCCCTCGGCCACTCTCGCTGACGCCGCGCTCTCCGCCTACTCCCGCCTCCGTCTCCCCCACCTCGCCGCGCAGCTCCTCCACTCGCTCCGCCGCCGCAACCGCGTCCGCCCCTCCCTCCAGGCCGCCAACGCCGTCCTCTCCGCGCTCGCGCGTAGCCCCTCCACCTCCCCGCAAGCCTCCCTCGACGCCTTCCGCTCCCTCATCGCGCTGCGCCTCCACCCCAACCACTACACCTTCAACCTCCTCGTGCACACCCACTGCTCCAAGGGCACGCTCGCCGACGCCCTCGCCACGCTCTCCACCATGCAGGGGTTCGGCCTCTCCCCCGACGCCGTCACCTACAACACGCTCCTCCACGCGCACTGCCGGAAGGGCATGCTCGGCGAGGCCAGGGCGCTCCTGGCCAGAATGAAGAAAGAGGGGATCGCGCCTACACAGTCGACTTACAATACCCTTGTGTCGGCTTACGCGAGGCTCGGGTGGATTAAGCAGGCGACCAAGGTCGTGGAGGCCATGACAGCCAATGGCTTTGAGCCTGACCTGTGGACGTACAATGTGCTCATCGCTGGTCTGTGCCAGGCTGGGAAGGTGGACGAGGCCTTTAAGCTTAAGCATGAGATGGAGCGGCTTGGAACTTTGTTGCCAGATGTAGTGACCTACAATACACTCGCTGATGCGTGCTTCAAGTGGAGGTGCTCGTCTGATGCACTAAAGCTGTTCGAGGAAATGCGCGAGAAGGGGGTGAAGGCGACTTTGGTCACACATAACATTGTTATTAAGGGGCTTTGCAAGGATGGAGAATTGGAGGAGGCGTTGGGTTGTCTGAAGAAGATGCCAGACGATGGTTTGGCGCCAGACGTGATCACATACAATACGTTGATTGATGCATACTGCAAGGCTGGCAATGCCGCCAAAGCATATACACTTATGGATGAGATGGTCGGGAGGGGGCTCAAATTGGACACCTTCACACTTAATACTGTGTTGTATAACCTATGCAAGGAGAAACGTTATGAAGAAGCTCAAGCGTTGTTGCAGTCTCCAGCGCAGAGAGGTTTCGTGCCTGATGAAGTCAGCTACGGTACAGTGATGGCAGCCTACTTCAAGGAGTATAATCCCGGGCCTGCTCTGCATCTATGGGATGCAATGATTGAGAGGAAATTGACGCCAAGCATTTCAACTTACAACACATTGATCAAGGGGCTTTGCAGAATGGGGAGGTTGAAAGATGCGATTGATAAGCTGAATGAGCTCATGGAGAAGGGATTAGTGCCAGATGAGACCACGTATAATATCATCATCCATGCCTACTGCAAGGAAGGCGACTTGGAGAATGCCTTCCAGTTCCACAACAAGATGGTGGAAAATTCCTTTAAACCGGATGTTGTTACCTGCAACACTCTGATGAATGGACTGTGTCAGCAGGGAAAGCTTGACAAAGCATTAAAGCTCTTTGATTCATGGGTAGAGAAAGGGAAGAAGGTTGATGTTATCACATATAACACACTAATTCAAGCTATGTGTAAAGATGGGGATGTTGATACTGCTTTGCACTTTTTCACTGATATGGAGGTCCGGGAATTGCAGCCCGATGCATTTACTTACAATGTACTGTTATCTGCACTATCTGAGGCAGGGAGACCAGATGAAGCACAGAATATGCTGAGTAAGTTAGCCGAGAGTGGAAAATTGTCTCAAAGCTTTTCTTCTCCCCTCTTGAAGCCTCCTTCTGAGGATGAAGCAGAGTCGGGGAAGGATCTCCAGGGTAAAACTGAGGAAGAAACTGGTGGAGATCCACAAGATAATGCTCTGGAGGCCTGCACGAAACGACTAAATGAGCTATGCACCGGCGGGCAATTGAAAGAAGCTAAGGGCATTTTGGATGAGATGTTGCAAAAGGGAATGTCTGTTGACAGTTCAACCTATATAACTTTGATGGAAGGGCTTATCAAGAGACAGAAAAGGCTAACACATGCAGCTGGGTAGTACAGACTGTTGATTTTTGCTGCTTTGTGATGTGAGTTGTTTAGTCATAACTCTGACAAACTTGAGTGCTTTATCGATGAGCAGGGTGGGGACATAAAAGGAGTAGGTATGTGATTGCTTCTTTCTAAATTTCACCATTAGAATCATTGTTAGTTTTTATTTTCAATATACAAAGTAAATTCATTTCACAATAAAATCAGTAGTACTAAAATTATTATACAGTTTGAATCATTCTTTTTCTTTGCCTGTGTAAAATAGCTCAGTACATGTTTCCAAAAATTCCTACAAACAAGCAAATATATAGATTCTACAGAAAATCTATTTTATTATCTCCAAGTGAAAACTCTGGACCATAATTTTGTATGCTGAACGTCATTGGTTGCAAACATACTTGCCTGGTGCTTTGGCCAGGAAAAAATGATGTGAACTGTGGCTCATGATGGGATTTGGTTAACCATTTTTCTTTTTAACTATAACCTATTGAACCATTTCGTGTAATGAACTAAATAGGTTAACCATAAGGTTATTAGGGTTAGAAATGGTTAAACATTGGTTATCAAGGTTCGAATCACCTTATGAATGGTAGGCTGGTCCAAAAAAAGAGACGAATTCTGTTCAAACACAGGACATCCATCTGCAGTATGATTGAGGAAATCAGAAAAATTGCATTATGTATTCTTTAGATTTTTACTGACTTACAAATTGACTATGTAATCTGTACTAACAAACTAATATGCAATCCTGCATAAGTCCATATCTTCTATATCTAAATAGGAACTCCCCACTACATGATTTCTCTCAACATGCAGGCCCTCCACATCAGCAATGAAACTGCCGGCCAAGTCATCACTTCATGCATCAATTTTTCCGTCATCAGTTTTCATCCCACCGATCCCACTAACAGCCGTAGTTCGGTTAACTTCGTGTTCTACAGTTTTTTCCCGTTGGCTAAGGAACAGATTGTAGGCTAATTCTACGACAGGCCAAAGGCCGCCCTTAGTCCACAACAGCCCATGTATGCCCACATGCAGGATGCGGCCCATTGATCTAGATTTTTTCCGGGCTTTCGTTACTATCGTTCTCTGATCTAAGCAGTCATCAGTGAACAACGTTTCCTCTTCTCCACTAATCTATGTGATAGCGCATGGTTTTCCTTTCGCCACAATCATTGTGAGAAACAATAGCAAAATAAATTGATGAAGGGAGACGAGAAGTTTCCAAGAGGTCGTTTGGCACCCAGATATAGAAATGAAATGAATACATGGATTCATTTCATTTATATTATAATTCTAAAAACATCCATATGTTTGGCTGCCACCGGAATTTGAAAATGATAGGTCTGAGATAGGAATCAAGTTTACACATGGAAATATTTTGATGAATTTGCTAAATGAAATGACGGTCCAATTCCGTGTCAACCAAACAACATAGAGATGGAGTTGCAAAATGAATTCCAGAATTCCATACCCAAATAATGGATACCAAACCACCTACAAGATTTTTTCAAGTTTATAAATGTGTAAGCCTGTGACGTTTTGTCCTTCCATCTTTAGTCAGACATCGCTCCATAGTTCCTTCCCAATTTCTCTTCACACGGCACCAGAAATCGCCTTTTCCTCACTTTGCTCCCAGCCTCGCCCCTTACCGGCCACCATGGAATCAACTTCTATGCTATCTACTCCTTGATTTACTGGCGAGGGAAGCGAGCGACCACCGCGCCCCTAGCCGGCCGTCATCATCGGGTCACACGAGAGAAACCTGGAACTCTGGCATTGTTAGCAGGATCTTGCTCCCTACCCATTTAATTTGTTCATGTGCCAGATTCAAGGTATTTGGGTTTAATTGGAGGAAGCAAACATTTTTCCCGTCCATATCTATTTGACTACAACATTGAAAAATACTGAATTTCTTGCTGCACCAACTTTGAGCTACAGCCTACAAGATACAGGATACATGGTTGTTTATGTTCTTGCAAAGTATGAACTGAACAGTGGATGCTGATTTTTTTTAGTGGTAGTGGATGATGATAATTGTGTCTGAAATGACGCCTTGGCCAGTCCTCTCACCCATCTCGATCTGCGAGCTCTATTTTCTCACGCAAGTCTACTGTCATTCTTCTGTTGTTTGCAGGCAGACCATCACTGTAGAATTAGCCAGATTAAATTACCATCTATTTTCTCCACATTTTGTCGAATGGGGCTGGAGCATAGCATCACCGATTTCCTTTTGTCTGATCATATGAATGATGTGACACAGGTTGAGTTGTTAGTAGACAAGCATATCACTTACAGGGATGGTTAAATGAATCAAAATATCAGGTACGGGTCTCTTAATTATTGTAATAGATTTTGTACTACTATATGCTAGCTCGAGCTAGCTTATGGCAACAATGCTCGTGGTCTTCTTCTTACTAACAACCTACGAATAGCTATATCATGATTTGTGATTTGTGCCCAACGAATAATGGCACATTCACTTGCAAATGCATCGTCATATTAAGTCTTCAAAAATTAATCTCACGTGTACCGTCTAATGATGTGCTAACCAGAGATTAGACAAGAAATAATAGGTTTTGATAGGTGAGGTTCCCAATAAGTGCATATTTCAAGAGCTATTGTACTTTCCGCGGAAAAAAGAACCACTATATTTGATTGGACATGAATGTATGCAGACTGACATCTAAAAAATGTGATCTCCTTTTCAGTTTTACCAAATGTCTGAAGATTTTTACTCTCACTCAAGTGGATGTTAATTATATCCTCTAGTATGTTTAATCAATTCAGAACTACTTTAGATCACCATGCATATGTTGTTCAATTCAGATAAGAAGTTCATTGTTTTCTTGATTTGGTACTGCGAAAAATGAAACTGGCAAGCTAACCTTCTTTATAGTAAATGAAATATGCAAGTCCCTCGCAGTCTCTTGAAGAAAAACAGCTGGTATACATATTTTTAGTTGTGAGCTTAGTATATGTTATGTGTTAATATAGTAATGCCTACACGCAAACAAAATAATATGACAACGAGATTGTCCCTGTTTTGATGCAGAGATCTAAACATTTTATTTTATTTGTCCTCTTAACTATTCCTATACAATTGCAGTTGATGATTAATTTTGACGCTCTTTGATAATTAAAATATACTCTTGCTAATACAGTATACTTTGAAGGTTGCTATATACTTTGTACCATGCTCAAAACATTGTGTTTGCAACAAGTGGATGCATTACTTCCATTGGAATTTTCAAAGATGATTTCATATTATATTCTATTCATTAATGGCACAAAAAATCCCGCAGCAACGCGCGGGGTCTAATCTAGTTATAGTAACATGTCATACCTTACAGGATACTAAGAAACACTAGAAGCTTTGATTCTGCCCATTCTGAAGCATGTTCAGGAGCTTAGTGAGGCATTTGATTATTTCTCTATTTCTTTTGTAAATCGGACTGCTAATTGTGCAGCTCATCTAACTGCCAAGCAAAGCATCGAGCTGTGGATGATCTGGACTGTACCTGGCCTTCCCAGGTTCCGATCTTTCCTGCCTCTTGTATTCAGCAGGACCGATACACTGTTGATTTATATCAAGCTACTGATTAGCTACTGATTTGTAAATAAAAACACTAGAAGCGCAATCAAATCACTCAAATTAGCTAGAAATTCCAAGTGCTCACGGACTGTCTGTCAAATCGCTCGAATTGGCCTACTAAGCTTTGATGGTTCCAAGAAAACCATGGAGGGGTCCTTGACATCGTCGACAGCGAGCTCTATGGCAAGCCGCGGCAAGGCCTATGGTGAGCCGTGAGTGGAGCAGAGCTGGCCAGCAGAGATTTGGGCATCGGAGCAGAGCCAGAGGCGTACGATGATGCGGCGAGGCGCGGTTCTTGATCGGAGCAGGCGGGTTCTTAGTCTAGGGAGGCGGCGAGGCAGGACCATGGGGCGTCAGAGCAGAGGTGGCGGCGACAGCGGCTGGGCAGAACCATTCGGGAGCTATGCATAGATGGTGTAGGGGGTAACTTAAGGTAGAGAGGGATCGAACCACAAAGACCCATTGCATATTACGGTTAACCAATAAGCATATTACGGTTAACCAATAAGCATAGATGGTGTAGGGAGCTATGCATAGATGGTGTAGTCGGTTTAGGTTAGGTTAACCTAACATTGGTTAAAGGGGAACCAAGTCCCATATTTGACTGTGGCATGTTCAAGGCTACAGATACATCCATTTCTCGCTGTCAACTCTTAATTGAACTTGAGTGTAGTTGTAGGTGGAAAAGGTAGTTACAGCTTCTAACCTACCTAGTTTATATCCTTGGTATAATTTTTTGTCACCACCCACATATTTGATATGTTATGCGAAAAGCCCACCAACCTAGTTAACAGTTTATCTCCTGCTCCTTAAACTATTTTGTGTGTTGCAGCCCTGCTTTGTATACTGAATTTGCAGTGAGACAATCGCTTTGTATAATCAGTTTCTTGTCACTCTTTCTCCACCTACCGAATTCCAGTTTTCATTCAGATGTTCCATTGTTGGATCTTTTCTCAGAAGAAAATTGATCAACATCAATTGTTAATATGCGCGAATTTCCCTCTGGAAAAGCCTGAGAATTGCATTGTGGACAAGATGGTCATGGTGTCCAAATTTAATAAATGCATCATAGTTTTAACCTGCCAGGCTCATACGGTCATACCTAAATAAGAGTGAATACTTTTTTCTGACAGGCAATAAGGATGGATGGTTTGTCTCATAGAAAGATGGCTTAACCATCTTCTGCTCCTCATGAAGAAAGAAGCCAAAGCATAGGACGCTGCCGACTGCGGTCTCCTCCTCCCCCCCCCCCCCCCCCCCCCCCCCGCCGGCTTTGTTGGTCACGCGCGCCACCAATGGACATGGAGTGGGCTACGGGCAGATTCCTGTCGTCAGCTCCTGTGTCTCCTTTGCCGTGCATTGACGGCTGGTCAGCGGTTAAGTTAACTGCCACATTGATTATTTCAATTCGCCTGCCACTTGCTAGAGGTTTGGTGCGGTGTATACAGTATACTAGATGGAGAAGTGCGCTTTGCCGCGTCGTTTACATTGCGTTCTAACAACGCACAGGGTTAACGTGATACCATGTGTTTTCGAAAGGAATTTGGTGATCTATTTTGCCTCGTCCGAATGCAACATAATCATGCATTCATTTAGTCATGTGACCGTATTGATTATCATACCAAGAAAATGACATGGTTAAACCAAGAACAGAAGGATTTTCTATTTACACGTCAGGAAAATCGTGCAAACATATATAATAGCACCACAAAAAATAATACAAATCTAGTAATATAGTTTTGTTATGCATACAATGGCGAAGTGCTCATACTAATCACGGCCAACTCACTATTAAAATGTCCACGTAGTGTTTGCCTGGTGTATACATTACATGAATTGTGGTGAGCGGCAATAGATAATACTCATTTTGTTAGGTAAGAAATATAGGCCAATACAAAAATTATGTACTTATTGCAGACACCAAGTCAACAAAATCGCCTACCACAACAGCAACAATCCCATGCCATTAACATTAGGGTCCTTCGTAGGTTTTCCTTTACCTCTCAACATCCGAAGAACCCAGAAGTCCGGAATCGTCTAGCAGCAAAAGAAGAATTCTTTAGCAGAGGAGTCGTACTATCAGCATGAACAATGAGAAAGCAAAGCTTGATAGAATTGATCGTGTAAACATGCAAACTCTAATTTACTCATAAAGCTGGTAATTATAAAAAAAATATAGAAGAGAATGTGATTGCTTATATTTCTTTACAACAAACATTCAGATATTTCTAAATCCAAGTACAAATGTGAGTGAGCATGAAAATGTGATAGACCAGCTTACATTGAATTGTAAACAGGAACAAAACACACAGTTAATGTTTTGCCAATGCCTAATAAGAAAGCAAAATAAGCACGATCATGTTATATACAATGCCCCCTCTGTCTTAATGCAAAGTAATCTATAATTGTTTCAATAGGAAGAAAGAATCCCTCCTGTCCTGATGTAGAGCAATCTATACTTGATTCAACAGGAAGAAAGAAAAAAGAACAAAAGACCCTTGTTATCTATATGGGCTAGCTCTTTCTATATTATCTCAACCGCTTACTAACATTAAGTTTGAAATACTCACATGAATATGTACTACTCCCTCCGTCTTAAAATAGATGTCGCAAACTTTGCTAAATTTAAATGTATCTAGACACTATTTAGTATCTAGATTCATCCAGATTTAGACAAACTTTCGACAAAATAGATGGCATCCTTGTTTCTAATAAATGGTAGTCAGAACTCGATATCCCTTATACTTTTGTGGCTAGAAGTTAAAAAATAACATGAATGATGTCATACACAGATATTTAAAATAGCTAGATATTCAAGATGCTTAGCAGGAAATCCCAGTCAGCATATAAAGTGTGACACATATATTTAGATTATGAATTTATCATTGTACCTCAAATTTACATATGGTCAGCAGTGGCAAAATGAAGTATCCAGAAGACATGGTATTTAACTTTGACATTAAGAAGTATGATGGAACAAAAGAAAATCACTGCCGAGGAATCATATCCTGCAGCAAGATGCGAATATTCTTGCCACCCAAACATCTACTGTTGTTAAGTGCATCCAGGTCACACAACTATTGCTAATACTACAATGCCACTACCACTATAATCACAACAATCAAGTTATAAGTTCCAGAACAGTCTTGTGGCTTGTTTTCCGAAGTGCTCATAACACTGTAATATTTATCAATACATTTTCTTACTTATTACGAACCATGCAACTGACAAAAAGTTACATAGAAAACAAATATTGTAGTTTGGAACGTCTTGGCAAATAATAAGGCATAGAACATTAGAACACAAATGCCACTTGTTTATTTTATGCAATAGAAAAACAGGTATCAACACATCCAATATGCTTTCGCTGGTTGTGTCTAGTAAATTCTACAGTTAGTTATTAACTTGAGAGAAATCCAATCTTGTATGGACGGCTACATTCTGCATAGCTTAAATAAATGAGGAAATGCTAATAGAGAATCTATTACACATAAAATTCCTATTAAAAGGTTCTTCTCATGAACATAACCCTTTTGGTCAAGGATTTAGGGGGATTAAGACACTTTGGTATAATAAGAATTTGTCATTTGTGTGTTCTATATGCAAAGCATAACGGTGTGTTAAGATCAGCCCTATCAAATAGATTGTTTGGATCCTTTTGTAATAGGAGAATGATTTTATGTGGGTAGTTTGTTTATATGCTAATTTATGGGGAAATAATAGAAGATCGCCGGAAATGAATCATTGCCAATTGGCCAACGAATCCCTACCAAATACTGTATACAAATTGATATTTCACATTTTTATCGCATATCCAGAGAATGGGTATTCTTTTGCCTTCGTAGTTTTTGTAAGATTTAAAATGTCTAGCATCGACAAACTATCACGACATTGTATAATCCAACAGATGTGACTACTACATTTATCACTAAGGACTATAATCTTATTTCTAACTAATCAGTGTATTATTTGCATCCGTGCTAACCAAGCAAGCAAGCGTAATTAACTTCACAAGAAATTTACATGCTCGATGTTGATGTGAACTGTCTATAGCTGAAAGCAAGATCGAGCAATGGACCTAGTGAAAGATAAAATGGCATAGTGAAACGCTAAATTAGTGGAACATGTTTGGGAATTTCATTGAACATTGGAAGGTGTATACATCCTGCAGTACGGTTGTTTCTTTGTACCAGTTGTGTGCAGCGAACTCTGGGATGTGCTAGTGTAAAGAAAATTATGTATCAGAAAGAGAGAGATACCAAAGTAGCAGGCAGGAGAACACCAGGCAAGTACATCAAGCTTCAGATCCTCCAAGCAATCAGCCCCTCTTCGTACAACCGTTTCCACTATAAACATCGACATTCCATCGCCAGCGTGCTTGTGCCAGCATCCTCATCCTCGTACAACACATACCCTTATTCACGTCACTTAGGCCTCGACCGCTCCTGGTGTGCTCGCTCCTGGCCTCGCCCCTCTCGGTGCCGGTGGACATGGGGCACTGACCGGTGTGGCACTAACCGATTGGGACAGTTGAGGCTGGATCCACCTGTCCATGCAGTAGCAAAGCAACTCGAGTGAGCTCGTGGCTGTAGAGAGGCACGGAAGGAGCAGGATCAGCGGGTAGTAGGGGAGTTCATGAGCCAAGATCTGCCTTCCTGGGCATACCTCCGTACATCGTCCCCCCTCCCTGACCAGAGGTGTAAGAGGTAGGGTCTGGGGCCGCACCTGCAAGGGAGGAAGGGGATAATCTTGACTTTTCTTCTAGGCAAGAGGTCAAGAGGCAGGGACAATGAAGCATGACCTGATGGTGAGGAAAGCTCACACGCTGCCTAGAAGGGCGGCGGCGGCGAAAAAGGTGAAGAAGAGGAAAGAAGGTTGGGACTCAGGAGCCAAGGCAAATATAGAGGAGAGGAGGAAGGAGTTGTTCACCCGCCCAAGACTGCACATTCGGCGGACCGGTGGGCCAGAACAAGGTGCCCCCACTGTCAGTCATGAAGAGACTCTGTTCGCAGAAACAAAAACTTCACTCAACAGCCAAACCTCTATGGCCTAGATGATTTCTGGTGAAGGTCGAACGGCCCAAATGTGTCTATTGGGGATGGCTCAGCGGCAGGGCTTTCACCACGCTTAAGCTATAGTACAAGCATGAAGGGAGATACATTAGGGATTTAGCTAGAGTAAGAGAACTATGGCCTAATGGGATACTTATTTAGAGGGAGTTGGAGGAGTGTGGACATCTCATCAAAATCTGCAATGGTTGTGTGATGATGGACATGTTCCACCAATGCATTGTACACTAAAAACTGAAAAATTGTTAGCAAGAAATGATAAGATGAAATGTGAATGCAGTTGACACCATACCAATCTACCCCTGTGAGACAATGCACAGTAGCTCGCAGCAAGGATATTTATGACAACCATCAGACGGAACCCCTCAACCCTAAGCACATTCAGCATTAAGTTGCTCAGTCTCCTGGAGAAACAAACAAGAAACATTTTAGTTCCAAGGTAACAGAGGTAAGCCATAGGGTTGGCAAATATGGAGACATAGGTAGGCATACATCAAGGACAGGGTGTGTAAGTGCAGCATGGTCATTTCAGGATATGCGATTGCCAAGGGCAGACGATATTTCATCAATGCGCTAAACCACCACTTGATCAAGTAGGAATTTCTCCTCGGATGGTGAAGCTCTAGAACAATTTCAACCCCAGGGAAGCCATAAGCATGAAAAGTAAAATAATATCATTTTCCCACACATCATGCCTCATAACAACATATTTCTATGTAACTTGGATATTAAATTCTAGTATCACCTATAATCTTGCAATATTAAAATAATACATAGCAAGTGCTGCCAGAAAAGAAGTTTTAGCAACTGTCGTCCAAACTATAGTTTTTTAACAATAATTTTCCTAGAATTTGGTCCAACCTGAAGAGACTGTTCTTACACGTTTCCTGAGAACTAAAATTACCCAGATTGATTAGAGATCCTTGGTCCAACTACTGGATTTTCTAGTATTTTTAACAACTTGAAAATCTGACCAAGTTTACCTGAATCTAACAAACAGTAATCAACATTTTAAACTGCTAGTCCAAAAAAAACATCCTTTCGCACGTCAACATGTACATGGCACACTAATTGAACCACTATGGGCTTTCTTTTTTCGGAAAAGGATTCAAAATCTGATCGAACTTTGGGAAATTCTCACAGTCCACATTCAAACTAATAAATGTTCCGTATAAACACTAAATATTCTGTAAAAGATCTCAAAAATGTGTCATCCTAGTTACTGACTATGGACCAGTCATTTGTTTTTAGCTTGTCCTTTCACTAAAATCGGCGTAGATCTTACATAAAAACACAAAGTTCCATCTTAGACACTGACCCATGCGAGTTAATCTCGAAGGTGGACCTATCGATATTATCTCCAAATCTACTTCCTTCTATAGAAAACCATATAATTGTTGTTCTATCCTAAAAAATCACCAGGTAGCAGTAGTGTGTATAATTTTCTCCATAAACCTGGGACCTAATATATGGCTCTGTATTGGATAGTATGTATGTCAGCCGCTTCTCTTTTTAAAAGATTCATAGCTATATATGATTTTATACCAATCCTGCATCTAGGCATCACAACGGTAGCCTGCCTATTGCGTAGAGTCTTCTATACTATCTACTATCAATATGATGGTAATCTCCACATGCAAACCCCCAAAACACACATTGACACAAAATGAAATGAATATGTCACGTGCTTACAGACCTGTCAGCGTTTGTGAATGCCCAGCACGCCTGCACTACTTGCTCCTGTGAACACACTTGTAGGCAGGTAGTCAAACACACTGCAAACAACAACAATTTTTTGACCGGTAAACACCAGCTTGAATGCGAATAAGGTACAATAAAGAAAAACAATCACTAGGGCTTCAGATGGCCGTCGCCTAAATCGGTGTTTGACGCAGTAGCTCATGAATTATATTTAGTTCAGAACATGGAAAAACCGTGAAGTGCTAAGAAAACGACTCATGAGGTATTAGTCATTTCTCATATCTAAGCGCTAAGAGAGGACGCACAATATTCTAGTCATCTCGTATTATTTATATCAACTCCGACTTTTTATGGCAGTTATAGAAATCAAGTACCACTATGACTGTACCAGTCAAATAGCTAATATTCCAGATCCCAGCAGCGTGAACTATAAAAGAACTTACAGATGTACCATAAAATTAGCAATTCTGAATCTATCATTAGGATGGGATCTTACCCTGCTCCCTCCTTCACTCCATGGCATCCAGTCAACTATGATATAGACACCAATATCCGTTTCCATAGGACTACTGACATAGGATCCAACATCTTATTTGAAAAAAATCAGGTAGACTTATTCTGATATGATAGTGATATGGCAGTAACCCTTTCCATAGGACTACCGAAAAATATACATACTGATAGACCAAGCATGTCTTCTTTATATGAAATTTGATAATTCAAGCTCCCTGGACTCAATACTTTTGACCAGTTTGTAACAACTGTATGACACCTAAATCTTATACTTGTCCATTTTTGCTACAACTAAAAGATTTGTTTGTCAGACTAACAACATGGTATATTTCCGCAATTCAAGAAATGGTCTAGCTACCTTATTTATCTTCCTTTGAGTAAAAGATGACGACTTCAAATGAATAGTCAAGATATTTATAGGTACGGAGCAGCACAGTACATAAGTTTACATACCAAGAATTCAATCAGCCCATGATATCACCTGCTCTCGAAACTGTCGTCCTCCCTATCCAAGTCAAAACAACAGCTAGGCTAGATTGCTCCTCGCATCCCGACCAATAATCCTGGCCTACTACTTTCATAAAGTACGTTATCAAGGACAAGTGGGAGGAGTAGAAGCCGCACAGTCGACACAGACACAGGGGCGAAAGAAAACATGGTACCACACAACAGCGCCCAGCAGCATATCCCCGTGCAACGGCCAATAGCGACGAAATGAGGACTAAAATAGCACGGAGCAAAACCAACCATACCACGTTGTTTCCTGCCGACAGTCGCAACTCAACAACAACATCACCCATCGCACATAGACAAGAAGCTAAATCACAGCAATCAGCAAAATACAAATTAGGGTCACAACAAATCGAAAAAAAAAGCTTGCATCCCAATCAATAGAGGACGGGACAAATGCAGTAGCCGCCGACAACTCCCCATGACAACCTGCAACGAAAACCAACACGGAGCCAAACAACACAGTCAGGAAGATAGAAAGATGCACAGGGACGAACAGCCAACCAGAAAATAAGGGGAAATATAGATGTAAAGAAAGCAGGGACGAACGGACCTAGAACTCCTAGCCGCAAGACCGATACCGCAGAGATGGGCGCCCACGGCCTCCTAACGCACGGATGGCAGCTCACACCCGACCCGCTCGTCGCGCATCATGCTCAGCCGCCCTAGCTCGATGCAGGCCCAATTGCTCGGCCTCCGGCAAGCTCAACCTCACTACTCTGCAACTTGGGAACGGATCTGGTCTAGGGAGAGCAGGGGCATATATTGCCGTCGTGGTGAGGCGGCTGTGGTGGGATCTGAAGCGGTGAGGGAGGCGGAAAGAATAGGGGCGATTGGAGTTAGAGAGGAGAGAAGTGGTGGGCACGAGGTGGGTTTTCAAGGCACGCGCAAAGCCACCCCTGGCCCACAAGCAGAGGCCATATCACCGAGGCAAGCAGCGGCAGCGAGCGCGGTAGATGGCCTGAAATGTCTCCCTTTTTCTCAAGATTAAGCTATAGAGTAATACAACAAGACTTCACACAATCACAAGTGCAGAGACTGCTTTTTGTTTCTGTGCTCCGTGACTAGGTTATACAGTACTTATTTCTGCATTCTTCTTGTCAATGGGAGGAGCGATGGGTACTGTACTACGATGTGACTTGGGACTTGGAAGCTTCATGTCGAACTTTATGGCTTGATGAGACGGCCGATATTTTGGCGAGCCGTTTGTGGTACGCTTTGTCGCCTTTTGCTGGTCTTATTATGGGAGGAGATCGTGCTGTGCGTGCTACACTGGATGCTCGCCATCTTCTTACATTGGCAAAAAAAAATGTGTTATTTTGCTTCGTTCTCCATTTTGGAAGCAAACAGGTTAGGTCTGATACCTAGAAAGATGAGAACTTCAGTTCTATTTTCGTTGAGCTGGAGAACTTCAGTTCCGGTGCTTCCTTACCCGCTGTGGAGTAACTACGCAGTGAAGAGATTCGAGGTGAGGAATCTACATTGTTGAAAACAAATATGCGAAGTCCATGCAAATAAAATACCGGAATTGCTAATTCATAGCATGCTGTGTTTTAAGATATGTTGCAGCTAACTCGTCCGATCGCCTCCATCCGTCATGATTCGTACTGACTAGGGTGTCAAGTGGGATCCCACCAAAGTCCCATCTTTATTTCATTTGCCAAAATCTAGTTTAAATTTTGAGAAAAAATTTACACTAGATTTTGACAAATGAACTAGAAGTGGGATTTTGATGGTATCTCACTCGACACCCTAGTGCTGACTAGGTTTGTGTTGTTTGGCTCGCAATGGTTGTCCGGTCTGGCTTTTTTTTGCAATTGTGGTTCGCAATGGTGGGTCCGCAATCTTTGCTCTCCTCCATGGGAGCTTTTTTTTTATACAACAACGGGAGCTTATCAGAGCCAAGTTTGCTGTTGTGGGATGTCGGCTTTTTATTTGTCGTCCATTATTTTGTCCCGTTGAGTGGGTCTTTTTTTCCCTTCTTCTCTAATGCCTGTCGTTGATTTTATCTCTTTCACAGAGACCGAAGAAAATTTGTACTTCCTCCGTCCAAGAATAGATGTCTTAGATGAATCTATATACTAAATAGTGTTTAAATTCATCTAAATTTTAATAAATTTAAGACATCTATTTTAGGCCGGAGGGAGTACATAGGACTGTATTTTTAGGTCCGCTCAAGCCTATTTTCAGATTGTCACCCGTTGTGTTTGTTTGTGGCCGCATATCACACTATTCTTTTAGAAACAAGATAGGAATACTAGGCTGCCAAAAAATATTCTTCTGACTGTTTTTCCTACATTCATTTTTGCATGTTGAAACAAAATATCACGGCTAGAATCAAGTTGTGTCGATCATACTAAACCATAAGTTGTTCGCGTAATGTACAGGGATGTACAAAGAAAAGGGAGCGCCTATAAATATCAGACACAATATTGTTGATTTATTGTTCAATATTGACGAGGGAGGAGCCGGACTACAATATCTAGTTTCGGTTGTGACTCTTCATCTTATAATTTTGTTCTCGTCAGGTGTTAATATATGTTTCTATTATTATTGTTCTAGTTGTTTTAATCCGATAGAGGGCTTCAAATATTTATTTTTTTAGGTTTTAGAGCACATCCACTCGTTGGGTGTTTTCAGACCGAAATCCGGCGCTGCGCCGGATGGATGTAATTTTTGGCCTAGAAATGGCCGTTTTCCCACTCGCGTTCCCGGCGTGGTTCTCAGACGAGGCAAAATCGGCAACATATTTGAAATTTTTTGTTCCCGCCGGTGAAATCTCGCCCAAAGGTGTTCGACAGAAATCGGCCAAAAGAGTTCGACAGAAGTACGCCCAAAAAAGGTTCGGTGATCAAATAATTACAAAACAGGATGAAATCCAGCGATCATTCGTCGACGGGGATGGACTCCTACGACGTGTCTGGTGCGACGGGGATGGGCTACTCGGCCAGGACAGGGCCTGCCGACGGATTGGAGGAGGTTAAGGCAGAACTCGGCAAAAGAGTGGTGGCCGAGATGGTCGGCGCAGGGCTCGTCGTGTTGGCGGTGACGTCCTCGTCGAGGATGGTGGTGTGTCGTGCCATGTACCAGGTGCAAGGCAGGGGAAGAGCACGTTCGGGTTGAACCCGCCGTTGAACTCAGGGGAGGACGAGAACCTCTGGCGCGGCTCTCCTGGAACATGGACGACAAAATCGGCAAGAACCCGTCCGGAGATCCGAAACTTGGTTGGCTCCCAAAGTGTGCGGCGTACTGCACGGCGACTATCAGCGTCGGACGTGACATCGTCGTACGCATGGCGCGCTCCAAAGCCGCTTGCGCTTCCCTCATCGCATGCGCCTCCTCTATTGGAGATATGACCAAGAGGCAATAATAAAGTGGTTATTATCATATCTTTATGTTTATGGTAATTTTTTGCATCCCATGCTACAATTGTATTAACCGAAAACATTAATACTTGTGTGTTTTATGAACATAAAAGAGTTCCTAGTAATCCTCTTGTTAAACTAGTTTGTTGATTAATAGATAATCATGGTTTCCTGATCATGGGCATTGAATGTTATTAATAACAAGATCATACCATTAGGAGAATGATGTGATGGACATACTCCCATAGTAAGCATAGCATAAGATCAAGTCATTAAAGTTCGTTTGCTATAAAGATTTTAAATACATAGTAACATAATCCTTCGACCATGAGATCATGTTAATCACCATCACCGGATGAGTGCTTTGAGGGCATAAAACGCCACTTCCGTAACTGGGTGATTATGAAGGTGGCATTAGATATTCTGAAAGTATGCGTTGAAGCGCATGGATCAAGAGTGAGATTTGTCCATCCATATGACGGATAGATATACTCTAGGCCCTCTTGGTGGAGTGTCATCCAATTGGCTTACAAGCATGTGACTAGGTCACAAGGAATGTCACATCACAGTACGAGTAAAGAGTACTTATCAGTAACGAGGTTGAACTAGGTATAAGAGATACCGACGATCGAACCTCGGGTAAGTAAAGTATTGCGCGACAAAGGAAATCAATATCGTATGTAAATGGTTCATTCGATCACGAAGTCATCATTCAAATATGTGGGAGCCATATGGATTTTCAGATCCCTCTAATGGTTATTGAACGGAGAGGTGTCTCGATCATGTCTGCATAGTTCATGAACCGTAGGGAGAAACACTTAAGGAATCAATGTTGTTTAAGTATATATGGAATATGAGTTGGAGACCGGATATTGTTCGGAGTCTCGGATTGGATCCAGGACATCACGAGGAGATCCGGAATGGTCCGACGAATAGGATTCATATAAGGAAAGTTATTTTTCAGGGTTTGGAAATGTTTTCGGTATTTTAACTAGAAGCTTCTAGAAGGACCACCAGTGGGTCCACCACCCCGAGAGGGGCCACTTGTGCTGAGGCATGTTGCGGGGGAACCTTATTGGAGATATGCCCTAGAGGCAATAATAAAAGTAGTTATTATTATATCTTTGTGTTTATGATAACTGTTTACATTCATGCTATAATAGTATTAACCGGGAACATTAATACTTGTGTGATTTGTGAACTTAATTAGAGTCCCTAGTAAAGCCTCTTTATAATACTAGCTTGTTGCTTAATAGATGATCATGGTTTTTGGATCATGAACATAGAGATGTTGTTAACAATAAGATCATATCATTAGGAGAATGGTATGATGGATATACTCCTATAGATAAGCGTATCATAAAGATCAAGTCATTTCAATAGTTCATTTGCTATAAGATTTCTGATACATAGTAACCTAATTCCTTCGACCATGAGATCATGTTAATCACCATCTCCGGAAGTATGCTTTGATAACATCAAACACCACACCATGACTGGGTGGTTATAAATGTGGCATTGAGTGTTCAGAAAGTATGTGTTGAGGCACATGGATCAAGAGTGGGATTTGTCCATACATATGACAGATAGATATATTTTGGGCCATCTTGGTGGAATGTCATTTGCAAGCATGTGACTGTCTCACAAGGAATCACATATCACGGGAACGAGAAAAGAATACTTATTGGTAACGAGGTTGAACTAGGTATGCAGAGATACCGACGATCAAACCTCGGATAAGTAAAATATCGCGAGACAAAGGGAAATCGGTATCGTATATAAATGGTTCATTCGATAATGAAGTAATCATAGAAATATATGGGAGCCATATGGATTTCTAGATTCCTCTATTGGTTATTGATCGGAGAAGTGTCTCGGTCATATCCGCGTAATTCACGAACCGTAAGGAGACACACTTAAGGATTCAATGTTGTTTAGTAGATATGGAATGTAAGTAGGGATACCGAATGTTGTTCGGAGTCTCGGATGGGATCCGGGATATCACAAGGAGATCCGGAATGGTCCGGAGAATATGATTCATATAAGGAAAGTCCAATTCCAGAGTTCGAGAATAATTCTGGTGTTTTCATCGGAAAGGTTCTAGAAAGGTCTAGAAGGTTCACCAGACCGGAAATGTAAGGGTGCATGGATGTGTTATGACTAAGTGGAATGGTTGCATCATGTCCTAGGTCAAAGGTATGTGCAAATAAAGAGTGAGATCAAACTCCGAAATTAAAAGTCAAAAGGCAAGTTTGAAAAGTCAAACTGGGACAATGTTTCCTAGTGGAGGAAGAAGAGAATCCTTCTCTCCCTCCACCACAAGCCTAGTAGGAGAGGGAGTTGGGGAAGGATTCAAACTCCCCTCTCCCAAGCTGCCCCTCTCTCATAAATAGAGGGGAGGGGGCTGCCCCTCAACACACACCACCACCACCCCGCCTCCAAGCCGCCACCGTCGCTGCTGCCGCTGGCTCGCCGTTGCCGCCCTAGCCGCCGCCGGCCATGCCTCCTCCTCTTCGGCCTCTAAACCCTAGATTGTCGGAAACCCTAATTCTCCACCATAACCCGCTCCGGCTTAGGCGAAGCCCTGCGGGATCTTCCCTCTACTTCCGACACCACGCCGTCGTGCTGCCGGAATCGCGAGGGGAGAACTACAACCTCCGTTGCCTGCTGGAACAAGGGAGAGGAAGGTCTTAATCAATTACCGAACGTGTGACCGACTGCGGAAGCGCTGCCGAAACGCAGCGCTGGAAGGATCGTCTACGCGATCTTGAGATCGGCAAGTGAACGACTACATCACCCATGAGAATCTGCTCTCGTTACACGCTTTGGAATCTTCGAGGGTGAGTACTCTATCGACTCGTTGCTACAATCTAGTAGATAGATCTTGGCTTGTGTGTGTTCATGCGGTAGATTTTTTTGTTTTCCATGCTACGAACCCTATAGTGGTATCAGAGTCGTGTGTATATGTAGAACTGTTGCACGAGTAGAACACAATGGTCATTGTGGGTGTTGATGCTTTTTGTTGTCGATTGCTTCTTGTGTACTTTGCATCTTGCGGGATGGTGGGATGAAGCGGCCTGGGCTAACCTTACATGACATCGTTCATGATACTTGCTCCACGCTTGACATGCAACTTGTATTGCATAAGTGGCTTTGCGGGTGCCTGTTTCTCCCAACATAGTGAAGATTCAATTTACAATGGGTGATTGAAAATACTAGTATCAATGTTGTGGTTCTTGTTCGTAAGTTAGAACGACACTTATTGAAAGCCCCAAACCACGTAAAACATGCACAGGAAATTAGAGGCATCTAAATTTGTTTTGCAGGGGTGTGCTGTGATGTGATATGGCCATGATTGTGATTATATATGATGTATGCAATGTTCCTTACTGTAAGTCGGCAACCGGCAGGAGCCTTATGGTTGTCTTTTAATTTTGTTAAGACTTGCGTGTCTATTATTCAAAGTAGTTGTAATAGTTGATGCTGGTGGACGACAACCATGGAGCGGCGCCATCGACCTTGACGCCACGCCAGTGATGATGGAGATCATGTTTGTGCTTGAAGATGGAGATCGGAAGCATGAGAAGAAAGTCCATATCATATCACATATTATGAATTGCATGTGATGTTAATCCTTTTATGCATCTTGTATTGCTTAGATCATGACGATATCATTATAAGATGATCCCTCTCACAAAATTATCAAGTAGAGTGTTCACCCTTAGTTAGCATCGTTACCAAGACTCGTCGTTTCGAAGCACCACGTGATGATCGGGTGTGATAGAATCAACATGTGCATATAACGGGAGCAAGCCAGATTTGCTCATGCATAAACTAAGGTTAACCTTGATGAGCCTAGCATGTACAGACATGGTCTCGGAACACGGATCACCAAATGGTAAAACATGAGTCATATAGTAGATATGATGAACATGATGATTGTTCGCCTTTGAAATTACATCATATCTCGTGATGATCGGATTTGATGTAGTGGATTTGGTTCATGTGATCACTAAAACAGTGTGAGAGATATTTTTTTGAGTGGGAGTTCACCTAGTTTAACTTAACTATTAATTAGAACTCAATTTGTCATAAACTTAGTCTAAACTATTGCAAATATTTTGTAGATCAATGGCGGCCCCTACCATCAATTTTAATGCGTTCCTAGAGAAAGAAAAGTTGAAAAACAATGGAAGCAACTTCACGGATTGGTTCCGCAACTTGAGGATTGTCCTCAATGCTGGTAATTTGACCTATGTGCTGGATGCACCGTTGGGTGACCCGCCTGCAGATGACGCTACCGATGAGGTGAAGAATGTTTTCCTCACTCAGAAGAATCAGTACTCCACAGTTTAGTGTGCTATCTTATATGGTTTGGAATTGGAGCTTCAGAAAAGGTTTGAGAACTTTGACCTACATGATATTGTCCGTGAACTCAAAATGATATTTGAGGCTCATGCGGCAGTTGAGAGTTATGAAGCTTTTGAAAAGTTCTTTAACTGCAAGATGGAAGAGGGCAGCTCCGTCAGTGAGCATGTGCTTAAGATGTCTGGGCACACTAGTAAGCTCCAAATCTTGGGTATAGTGATTCCTAATGCTTTGGGGATTCTCCGCGTCCTCCAATCACTACCACAGAGTTATAAGAACTTTGTGATGAACTACAATATGCAAAACATGGACAAGTCGTTGCCTGAACTCTTCTCCATGTTAAAGTCTGCGGAAGTGGAGATCAAGAAAGAGCACCAAGTGTTGATGGTAAATAAGACCACCAATTTCAAAGGCAAGGCAAGTCCAAGAAAAAGGGAAGCTTCAAGAAGGGCGGTAAGAAAGCTACCGCATTGACGAAGAAGACCAAGGCTAGGCCTAAGACATATACTGAGTGCTTTTACTGCAAGGGAGAAGGTCATTGGAAGTGGAATTGCCCCAAGTACTTGGCAGATTTGAAGAACGGCAACATCAAGAAGAAAGGTATATCCGATATACATGTTATTGATGTGTATCTTTCTAGTAATCGTAGTAGTTCCTGGGTATTTGATACTGGTTCAGTTGCTCACATCTGTAACTCGAATCAGGTGCTGCAGAATAAACGAAGACTAGCGAAAGATGAGGTGACGATGCGCATCTGAAACAGATCAAAGGTTGATGTGGTCGCGGTCGGCACGCTCCCTCTTCATCTACCATCGGGATTAGTTTTATACTTAAATAATTGTTATTTGGTGCCTGCGTTGAGCATGAACATTATATCCGGATCATGTTTATTGCAAGACGGTTACTTGTTTAAGTCTAAGAATAATGGTTGTTCGATTTATATGAGTAATATCTTTTATGGTCATGCGCCTTTGGTAGATGGTCTATTCTTATTGAATCTTGTGATACACATGTTCATAATATAGAAGCTAAACGTTTGAAATTAAGCGATAACTCAACCTATATGTGGCACTGTCATCTTGGTCACATTGGAGTGAAACATATAAATAAACTCCATTTGGAATTCTTGAATCACTTGATTTCGAATCACTTGAAAGATGCGAAGCATGTTTGATGGGTAAAATGGCTAAGACTCTATTCTCTGGCATGATTGAGCGAGATACGGACTTATTGGAAATCATACATACCGATGTGTGTGGCCCGATGAGTGTAGCATCGCGCGGTGGTTATCGTTATGTTCTTACTTTCACAGATGACTTGAGTAGATATGGGTATATCTATTTCATGAAATATAAGTCCAAAACTTTCGAGAAGTTTAAGGAATTTCAAAGTGAAGTACAGAATATCTAAGTTACGAGTTTGACAAGCATTTAAAGAAATGCAGAATACTTTCACAATTGACACCGTCGGGAACACCACAACGTAATGGTGTGTCCGAACATCGTAATCGAACTATCTTAGATATGGTTCGTTCTATGATGTCACTTACAGATTTACCTTTGTTGTTTTGGGGTTATGCATTAGAAACAACCGCATTCACTTTAAATAGGGTACCATCTAAATCCGTTGGAACGAGAGTTATGGTTTGGGAAGAAACCTAAATTGTTATTCCTTAAAGTTTGGGGTTGCGAAGCTTATGTAAAGAAGTTACAACCCGACAAGCTTGAACCCAAAGAGGAAAAATGCATCTTCATAGGATACCCGAAGGAAACTATTGGGTATAACTTCTATCAAAGATCCGAAGGAAAAATCTTCGTTGCCAAGAATGGATCCTTTCTAGAGGAGTTTCTCTTGAAAGAAGTGACTAGAAGGAAAGTAGAACTCGACGAGGTTGTCGAACCTTCTCTCGGATTTGAGAGTAGCGCAGCACTGGAAGTAGTTCCTGTGGTGCCTACACCAATAAGAGAGGAAGCTAATGATGTTGATCATGAAACTTCGGTTGAAGTTACTACAGAACCTCGCAGGTCAACGGGAACTCATACCACTCTCGATTGGTATGATCTCGTGATGAGTGTCATGTTGGTGGACAACACCGACGACCCTGCGACATATGAGGAAGCGATGATGAGCCCAGATTCCAATAAATGGCAAGAAGCCATGAAATCCAATATTGGATCCATGTACGAAAATCAAGTATGGACTTTGGTGGAGTTACCGGATGGCCGAAAGGCTGTCGAGAACAAATGGATTTTCAAGAAGAAAACATATGATGATGGTAATGTAACCGTTTATAAAGCTCGACTTGTCGCGAAAGGGTTCCAACAAATTCAACGAGTTGACTACGATGAGAATTTCTCACCAGTAGCGAAGCTAAAGTCTGTGAGGATTTTGTTAGCAATCGCTGTATATTATGGTTATGAGATATGGCAGATGGATGTCAAAACAGCGTTCCTCAATGGAGACATTGATGAAGAGTTGTATATGGTACAACCCAAGGGTTTTGTCGATCCTAAAGATGCTAACAAGGTATGCAAACTTCAACGGTCCATTTATGGATTAAAGCAAGCATCCCGAAGTTGGAATCAATGTTTTGATAAGGTAATCAAAAGTTTTGGTTTTATACAAACTTATGGAGAAGCTTGTAGTTACAAGAAAGTGAGTGGGAGCTCTTTAGAATTCCTAGTACTATATGTGGACGACATATTGTTGATTGGGAATGATATAGACCTTCTTAATAGTGTCAAGGATTATTTGAATAATAGTTTTTCAATGAAGGATCTTGGAAGCAGCTTACATATTAGGCATAAAGATTTATAGAGATAGATCGAGACGCCTAATATCATTGTTACAGAGTAAATATTTGGACAAATTTCTAAAAAGGTTTGGAATGGAAGATAGCAAGAAAGGGTTCTTGCCCATGTTGCCCAATACGACCTTGAGTAAAACTCAAAGTCCTGCTACGGATGAAGATAGAGAACGGATGAGTAAGACTCCCCATGCCTCAGCCATAGGATCTATCATGTATGCCATGCTATGTACTAGACCCGACATTGCATATGCTGTTAGTTTGACTAGCATATATCAAAGTGATCTAGGGGTGGATCATTGGACAACGGTCAAAAACATCCTTAAGTACTTGAGAAGAACTAAGGATATGGTTCTTTCTTATGGAGGTGATGAACAATTCGTTGTTAATGGTTACACCAATGCTAGTTGGAACACTGATCCGGATGATTCTAAATCTCAATGTGGATACGTATTTACTTCGAATGGTGCAGCAGTTAGCTAGAGGAGTGCAAAGCAAAGCGTTGTGGCGAGATCTTCAACTGAATCGGAATACATAGTTGCTTCTGAGGCTTCACAAGAGGCGATATGGATGAATGAGTTCATTACAGATCTCAGTGTGGTTCCCAGTGTACTGGACCAATGTCTATCTACTGTGATAACATGGGCGCCATAGCTAATGCGCAAGAACCAAGGTCACACAAGAAGCTGAAGCATATCAAGCTGTGTTTTCATGCTATTCTAGAGCATGTCCAAGATGGTGACATAAAGATTTGCAAAGTACACACATATCTGAATGTGGAGGATCCGTTGACTAAACCTCTCCCGAGGACAAAACATGACCAGCACCAAACCGCCATGGGTGTTCGGTATATTACCATGTAATCTAGATTAGTTGACTCTAGTGCAAGTGGGAGATTGTTGGAGATATATCCTAGAGGCAATAATAAAAGTAGTTATTATTATATCTTTGTGTTTATGATAAATGTTACATTCATGCTATAATAGTACTAACCGGAAACATTAATACTTGTGTGATTTGTAAACTTAATTAGAGTCCCTAGTAAAGCCTCTTTATAATACTAGCTTGTTGGTTAATAGATGATCATGGTTTCTGGATCATGAACATAGAGATGTTGTTAACAACAAGATCATATCATTAGGAGAATGGTATGATGGGCATACTCCTATAGATAAGCGTAGCATAAAGAGCAAGTCATTTCAATAGTTCATTTGCTATAAGCTTTCTGATACATAGTAACCTAATTGCTTCGACCATGAGATCATGTTAATCACCATCACCGGAAGGATGCTTTGATGACATCAAACACCACACCGTGACTTGGTGGTTATAAAGGTGGCATTGAGTGTTTGGAAAGTATGTGTTGAGGCACATGGATCAAGAGTGGGATTTGTCCATCCATATGACAGGTAGATATATATTCTGGGCCCTCTCGGTGGAATGTCATCCAATTAGCTTGCAAGCATGTGACTGTCTCACAAGGGATCACATATCACGGGAACAATAAAATAATACTTATTGGTAACAAGGTTGAACTAGGTATGCAGAGATACCGACGATCAAACCTCGGATAAGTAAAATATCGCGAGACAAAGGGAAATTGGTATCGTATGTAAATGGTTCATTCGATCACGAAGTAATCGTAGAAATATGTGGGAGCCATATGAACTTCTAGATTCCTCTATTGGTTATTGATCAGAGAAGTGTCTCGGTCATGTCCGTGTAATTCACGAACCGTAGGGAGACACACTTAAGGATTCGATGTTGTTTAGTAGATATGGTATGTAAGTAGGGAGACTGAATGTTGTTCGGAGTCTCGGATGGGATCCGGGATATCACGAGGAGATCCGGAGAATAAGATTCATATAAGGAAAGTCCAATTCTGGAGTTCGGGAATGATTCCCGTGTTTTCATCGGAAAGGTTCTAGAAGGGTCTAGAAGGTTCACTGGACCGGAAGGGTAAGGGTGCATGAATGTGTCATGAATAAGTGGAATGGTTGCATAATGTCCTTGGTCAAAGGTATGTGCAAATAAAGAGTGAGATCAAACTCCGAAATTTAAAGTCAAAAGGCAAGTTCGAAAAGTCAAACTGGGACAATGTTTCCTAGTGGAGGAAGAAGAGAATCCTTCTCTCCCTCCACCACAAGCCTAGTAGGAGAGGGAGTTGGGGAAGGATTCAAACTCCCCTCTCCCAAGCTGATCCCCCTCTCATAAATAGAGGGGAGGGGGTTGCCCCTCAACACACAACACCACCACCCCGCCTCCAAGATGTCGCCGCCGTTGGCTCGTCGTTGCCTCCCAAGCCTTCGCCGGCCACGCCTCCTCCTCTCTGGCCTCTAAACCTAGATCTCCGGAAACCCTAATTCTCCACCATAACCTGCTCCGGCTTAGGCGAAGCCCTGCGGGATCTTCCCTCTACTTTCGATACCACGTCGTCATGCTGCCGGAATCGCGAGGGGAGAAATACAACCTCCGCTGCCTGATACGTCAGAAATGTATCTACAATTTTTGATGCTCTATGCTTGTTTTATATCCACTTTGCTTTGCTTAGTCTACACTTTGAGGTATTTTTATATATTTTTCTAGACTAACCAATTAACAAGATGCCACAGTGCCAGTTGCCTGTTTTCTTCTGTTTTTGGTTCCAGAAAAGCAGAAAATCAATATTAAAGAAATTGGAAGGGACAAAAGCCAAAGTCATTATTTTCCCCGGAGCAACACGGAACCACGAAGAAGAGACGGAGTAGGGCACTAGGGTGGCCACACCCCCTAGGCGTGGGCCCACCCTAGGCCGCGCCCACAGGGGGTGTGGGCCCCCTAGCCCTCCACCGACCTTGCCTCCTCCGCCTATAAGAAGCCCCTAACTCAGAAACCCTAAAGAACCCACTAGAAAGCCACGAAAACCTCCGTAGCGCCGCCACCACCGAAGGGGAGATTCGGGGGATAGAAAGTCTCTGTTCCGGCACCCTGACGAGACAGGGAAGTGCCCCCGGAGCCATCTCCATCGATCTCCACCACCATCTTCATCATCGCTGCTGATTCCCATGATGACGAGGGAGTAGTTCTTCCTCGAGGCTAAGGGCTCTACCGGTATCTATGTGTTCATCTCTTTCTATGCATGATCTTGTTGTGATCATAAGCTTTGTAATCAAGTAGATCTACCTTGCTACTCAAGTGCTTCAATAGATCTCTGCTCTCCCCATGTGTGTGAAAGTGACAGCGTGCATGCCATGGTGGCACTTAGGCTTGAGTCTACATAAATACTCATTGTGCTTTAATAGATCTATGCTTTTCCCCACGTGTGTGAAAGTGACAGCATGCACACCGTGTATGGCACTTAGGCTAGACTATATATATTCATGAGTTATATTTGGAGTTGGATGTCTTTATGAAATTGTGGTGTTTGTTGGAACCATCTAATGCTCAAGGTGACAGTGTGGGGTTATCTAGATTGGGGAAGGCCCTACCGTGGATTGGAGTATCCAACTGGAGAGTATTTAAGAGTAGTATCATGAAGAGAAGATATTTATATGAGAGTGTTCACTAGTGAAAGTATGATCCCTAGGCCTTGTTTATAAACATTGAAACACCGTTTGCATCTAGGTCTATTGCATGTTTGCTTGCTTTAGTCTTTACCTCACTCACACACGTTACCCCATGTCAACAACGAGTCAGAAGCTATTTGGTGGCACCGTTGCCACTTGTATTTCACTATCTCTTCGCCGAACTAGTGAACCTATACACTTGACAAGTGTATTGGGTGTGTTGGGGACACATGAGACTTCTTGTATCTTGATTGCAGGGTTGCTTGAGAGGGAATACCTTTGACCACTTCCTCCCTGAGTTCGATAAATCTTGGGTAATCCACTTAAGGGAAACTTGCACTTGGGTGGCTGGGTCGTACATCCACTCCCCTAACCAAGTGAGCTAGGCTCACTTCTTAACCTCCTATAAGAACCCAGTTTTGCATCCGGGAGGACTTGAACTTGGGTGGTTGGGTCGTACATCCACTCCCCTAACCAAGTGAGCTAGGCTCACTTCTTAACCTCCTATATTTGATGATTATGGTGATGACAATAATAATGATAGCTATTTTGTTGAATTTTCTCGCACTACAATTAATAAGAATGATTATTCTTATGTGGAGAGTAATAATTATTTTATGCATGTGGCTCATGATAAGAATGTTTTATGTGATAGTTATATTGTTAATATTATTCATGATGCTACTGAAAGTTATTATGAGAGAGGGAAACATGGTCTTATGTATCTCAACAATATTAAGTTTCCCCTCTTTATGTTGAAAATCTTGAAGTTGCACTTGTTTTGCTTTCGTCTTCTTGTTGCTTTATGCTTTCATGACTGCCGGAGTCTGGATTCTGATGGAAAAGAAGGCGTTTCGGTGCAATTTCGCGAAGATCAGGAAAATACCAGAAAAATATGGAAACATATTATTTTACCAGAAGAATGAGGGAGCCAGAAGGAGGGACGGAGAAGGGCCTCAGGGGGCGCACACACCCCCTAGGCACGGGCCCACCTGACCCCGCGCCTAGGGCAGGTGTGGCCCACCTGCCCGGCCTCCGACTCCGCCCCTTCGCCTATATCTTCCCTATGGAACCATAATACCAAGGGAGCGACCACATATAGATTTCCACCGCCTCTGGGGGGCAGAAAACACCGAGAGAGAAAGATCTCTCCGGCAGACAGATTTTTGTTGGGGGAATTCCTTCCCGGAGAGGGGAGACCGTCGCCATCAACACCGTCATCAAGCTAGGCTTCATAGGGATCATCATCATCATCATCCACACCATCATCTCCACCAGCACCATCATCACCACTCCGTCCCGCTGTAACAATTGTGTTGGATATTGCTTTAGTTCTTAGGAGAAACTTTCCCGGTGTTGATTACTATTGTACTTGATGCTTGTGAGTGGAACCATTGGATTATTGTTTATGTTTATATTGTTATCCATTATCATATCATCTTTGATCTTGATCCATATGATGTCTTGTGAGTAGTTTGTCTTGTTCTTGAGTACATGGGAGAAGTCATGTTGTTAGTAGTGAATTTGTGATGAGTTATTATTCAATGGTTTAGTATTTAAGTTGTGGTGCTATTCTTCTAGTGGTGTCATGTGAATGTCGACTACATGACACTTCACCATTTATGGGCCTAGGGGGATGCATTGTGTATTTGGCTACTAATCGTGGGGTTGCCGAAGTGACAGAAACCTGAACCCCCGTTAGGACACCTTTGCACAAGGGAATGTAGGATCTCAGAGTTTAAGGTTGTGGTTAGATTTATATCTTAATTACTTTCATGTAGTTACGAATGTTTGCAGGGGGTTTAATCATAAGCATGTATTAGTCCTAGGAAGGGCGGTATGTTAGCACAGGTTCACCCACACAACACTTACAAACACCAAAGAAGAGTACTCAGCTATTTGAAGCGAAAGCACTTGACAGAATTCTCATGTGTCCTCGAGAACGTTTGGTCCTTATAAGTATTTCCACCGGCTTGTCATTTGCTAAGAAAGGATTGGGCCACTTGCTCTGTTTGTTCGTTACTTTTGTTACTTGCTCCTTGTTTTGTTGCCTTGTCAGAAAACCACTAAAAATCCGTTTGCTAAGTATTCACAGGGATTTCCTGCTCCATACCACTGTTCAGCACCTTCTGCTCCTCGGTGGGATCGACACTCCTATTTATCAAAAGTAATACGATACACACCATATACTTGTGGGTTATCAGTGGGTTAGACTTAAATGTGTTTTGAATTTGCTTCTTGATGCTATATTTTAAATCAATTCATATTTCCTATGTGAGCATCTTTGAAACTATTATGCCTAACTTAAAGGCATTAAATAAAAGTACTTGTTGGGAGATAATCCAAGAGTTTTCTTGAGTCTTGGAAGTTATTACTTCAGTAATGACCTCTCATTATCCTTTTTGTTTGCTTTTTGTGCCAAGAATAACCTCTAATGAGAGGGAAGTAAGATTTGTGGAGTTGCTGTCCCAAAATAGATTTTTGTGCTCCACCATAAAAATTCGTGAGGAATCTCTGTAAGTCGGATTGAGCTGATATTTTATTAATACATACCCCAGTATGTTATCTAACTTTCGTTAGTTCAACACTTTTTGATTTGAGCAATAGAAGGTCTTCAAAAAAATTGGTTTCTACCTGCTGGTCTGTTTTGACAGATTTATGCCATTATTTGCATTTTTTCTTATTGATTCCTTTTTGGGTTCTTTTTGGGAAACTGAGCTTTTTGAGGGAATTGCTACAGTAGCTTGTGTTTTTGGTGAAATTTTTGTTGTTCTAAAGCTAAACCCATGGGTCTATTATCTTTTGAATACACTAATGTTGCTAATGAAGATTGTGTGAAGTTTTGTATGTAGGAATATTTTCAGGTGTAGAGAAAGAATGATGTAATGAGATAAAGAATGGACAAAAGCTCAAGCTTGGGGATGCCACCCTGTGTCACCCCTAGAAATATTCAAGAGGTACAAGCGTCAAAACTTGGGGATGCCCAAGGCATCCCCTTCTTCATCAATAAAAATCTCAGGTCTTTCTAGACACTTCGTTTTTATTGTTTCATGCACTATTGTGTTGTTCTTGGAGCATCTTAGTTTTTGTTTTTGGTTTTTGTTTGCTTAGTTTTCTTGAGTAAGTTGGTTGGATCTCATCACACTTCTTTTGGAGAGAGACACACTCTGTTTTCATTGCCTAGAACACTCTAGTTTTCATTCTTATTGTTTTGTGAGTGTTTTCTTTTGCTACCACTGCATTTAGCTTTAGTTTTCTTGTGCTTTCAGCTTAAAACTTTCTAGTTCTTCTTTGTGGATTTGTGAGACTTTCTCACTGATCATTATTGATTATTATCTTTGTGAGTTGTTTCAAATAAGTCGATTGGTGTTGGAAAGGAGTAGAAGTTCTTGCTTGAGTAGTACAAGAGGAGCTTGTTTTGACTGTGACTTAGACTTTATCATGTCATGCTAGATGTTGCTTTGACCATATGCTTAGTGATTATTGATGTAGAATGACTTGTTCCAAACAATTAGGATTGCTTAATGTGCCTTGAAGGAATCATGCGTTGTTTTAGCATACAAAAGCATAGTATTGTGGTATTCTCCTTTGATGCTTTGTTTGGGTTGACTTGGCACATGATCACACCATGTTATGACTATGAACAAGTCACCATAGCCTCTATGATCATTTAGTCCTTGACTTGTAGTACCACTCTATGCTTTGATTAGTAATGTTTTGTCGCTCTGCATGATTATGGCCATTATTGCTCTCTTAGTTGGTTGCTCCCAGTATTTTGCTAGCCTCCACTTGTATGAGTAAGCTCTACCCATGCTTCCAACTCCCAAGAAACCAAGTTATTCCAAAGTGTCCACTGTAAATTCCTATGCATGGTGTGTTACACCATTCCAAGTATATTCTTGTTTTCATCTATCTTCCAATTAAAAAGTATTTTGTTATGTGAAAACTTAGTGATTAAAGCTCTCACGAACTTGATGGCACACTTTATATTTCTTGCCCCTAATAAACTTGAACCATTGTGTCATCTATGTTGTATATGCTTGCACTTATACGTTAGAATTAGCAGAACCGTGTTGTCACGAGGAACGCTTTCAACATTGCACTTTTACTTTGTCACAGTTGATATCATGCTCTTTTGTCTATGGATGTCACCGGTGTGAAATAAAGAGGAAGCTTGTAAGTCCATGGAGTTATGTATTTTGTGTTAGAGAAATGCCTGGGCCACTAGCCTAAGCCATGCCTAATCATGGTGGAAACTTGCAGCATCACCATAATGAGCATTCTGTGTAGCATCCTCAATAAAAAGCTATGCGCATAGTAAATAAAAAGATCGCTGAGATGCTCATTGTCTGCTTGACTTGTCATTTTGGTTATGGGATAGCTCTTGTACCATGTGCAAGGGGTACCGCGTTGGCGGTTCTCTATGATACACATGTACTTACTATGACAAGAACTTACATGTGACTGAAGTTGAGTAGCATGAGGTGTGGCCCTCGTATTAAAGGGACTTGAGATTGCCAACTTATACTTTGTCAAGCATATACTCCATCTTTGTTCACTTTAACCTTAATCACTTCAAGATGCTTATGATAGGGGCAATGAGGGCTGAAAGCTAACAAGTACCATAATTTTTGGAAGCTCTTTTTGAAACTTGAAATCCCTGATTCCCTATATGAAGGGCATTTCTTCCACTTTTATATTGAGTCTCCACCTTCTATCCTTAGGCACCAGTTAAGAGAGCATAGTTCTCATTCTTAGTTCTATGTGCATTGTCCCAAAACTTATTGATTGATGCATATTGTTGATATTGCTTGTTCTTGAACTATTTGTATCTAGTCACTCTTATGAACTTTGAAGGTGTCCTATGAATCTACTTTCTACTCTATGAGGGACAAGCTGAATGCCACTATGCTATGTTTCCTATATGTGAAACAAAAAAGTCTTTCAATGCATTGTTATTCATGATCTTTGTTTGTAACCTTTCATGTTGCATGCATAGTTACTTTGTCTTACTATTAGAACTCCATCTTTCATGCTCATGTTTAGAGTTCTTTGATCCCAGCTTTCAATGCTTGCAAATGGTTCGATCTTGGTTTTGATGGTGCATGTCACCTCAAAAATTATTCTTTTATCACTTACCTACTCGAGGACGAGCAGGAGTTAAACTTGGGGATGCTTGATACGTCGAAAACGTATATATAATTTTTTATGCTCCATGCTTGTTTTATATCCACTTTGATTTGCGTAGTCTACACTTTGAGGTATTTTTATATGTTTTTCTGGACTAACCTATTAACAAGATGCCACAATGCCAGTTGCCTGTTTTCTTCTGTTTTTGGTTCCAGAAAAGGCAGAAAATCAATATTCTCGGAATTGGACGAGACAAAATCCAAAGTCATTATCTTTCCCGGAGCAACACGGAACAATGAAGCAGAGACAGAGTAGGTCACCAGGGTGGCCACACCCCCTAGGCGCAGGCCCACCCTAGGCCATGCCCACAGGGGGTGTGGGCCCCCTGGCCCTCCATCGACCTTGCCTCCTTCACCTATAAGAAGCCCCTGACTCAGAAACCCTAAAGAATCCACCAAAAAGCCATGAAAACCTCTGTAGCGCCGCCGCCTTCGAAGGGGAGATTCAGGGGACATAAAGTCTCTGTTCCGGCACCCTGCCGGGACGGGGAAGTGCCCCCGGAGCCATATCCATCGATCTCCACCACCATCTTCACCACCATTGCTGATTCCCATGATGAGGAGGGAGTAGTTCTTCCTCAAGGCTAAGGGCTTTACCGGTAACTATGTGTTCATCTCTCTCTCTCTCTATGCATTATCTTTTGTGATCATGAGATTTGTAATCAAGTAGATCTACCTTGCTACTCAAGTTGAAAGGATACAGATGTCGCTTAGAGGGGGGGTGAATAGGCGATTAAAACTTTTCCTAGAGTGGCTCAACAAGGGCAGAATAAAACTAGTGTTTACTTTGTAAAGCACAACCTAGAAACAACTAAGGTTTACCTATGTGCACCAACAACTTATGCTAAGCAATACAAGCAACAAAGTGATAGCAAGATATATATTACTTCAAGCACGAAGGCTATCACAATGTAAAGTGCATAAGTAAAGAGCTCGGGTATAGAGATAATCAAGGCACGCGGGGACACCGATATTTTACCGAGTTCCTCCCAACATGGAGTACGTCTCGTTTGGAGAGGGGGTGGTATCAAACCACCAACGCCACAAAAGGCCTCCCTTATTCTCCGGTGAATCTCACCCCAATGGGATCGATCCACGCTTCCACTATCGGTGCACTTGTCGGTGGCAACCGGAACCTCTCACAAGGTTGGGGCACAACTCCACAACTTAATTGGAGGCTCCCAACAAATGCCACAAAAGGCCTCAACAAATGCCACCAAGGCCACAATGCCACCAAGTCCACAAAACCGTCTAGGGTTCCAAGAACCCAAGAGGGACAAGCTCCAATGAGCAACTCAAACCAAATCCTCCGAGGAGAACTCAAACCGATGCACCAAATGCAAATGGCAAGAAAACCACAAAGGTGTTCAAATCCTTCTCTCCCAAATTCCACAAAAGCTACAAAAGCTTATGGGGGAATAAGAGAGGAAGAACAATGGAGGAAATCCACAAAAGACTCCAAGATCTAGATCCCAATATGTTCCCCTCACTTAGAGGAAAGATTGATTGGTGGGATTGTAGATCTAGATCTCCTCTTTCAAATCCCTCAAGAATATGCAAGAATCATTGGAGGGATTGAGAGAAAGCAAGCTCAAGAAGGTCAACAATGGAGGGGAAAACTTGCAAGAATGGTTGAGGAACCATTGGGGAAGAAGGCCCCTTATATAGGTCCCTCCAAAATCCAACCGTTGCAGCCCAAAAACGCGATTCCCGGTACTACCGGACTTTTTCCCGGTACTACCGGACTTTCCCGGCACTACCGGACATTTCCTGGGGTTCCTGGGACTCCAAACGCATTTTCTCTCTGCGCTCCCCGGTACCAAAAAGCGGTACTACCGGACCCCTGTACTACCGGATCCTGGTCCGGTACTACCGGTCATCACAGAACGAAAACAGCCATAACTTTTGCATCCGGACTCCGATTTCGATGATCTTGGGCTCGTTTCGAAGAGGACAACAACCTCTATAAGATCATGCAAAGAAACATCATAGTCCAGAAAGGGAGAATAGATCCAAATGACGAAGTAAAAAACCTTCTGCCGCGCTAGGTACTAAAATGCGGTACTACCGCTTTTTGGTACCTAGCTCGGCAGTGGATTTTGGCAACTTTCCAAAACCTTCTGCCTTGCTAGGTACTAAAATGCGGTACTACCGCATTTTGGTACCTATGAGGGCAGTGGCATTTGGCAACTTGCCAAAACCTACTGCCGCGCCAGGTACTAAAATGCGGTACTACCGCATTTTGGTACCTAGGAAAATTCAAACCTCTATAACTTTTGATTGGTAACTCCGATCGACCCGATTCCAATTGCGTTGGAAAAAGGACGACATGGGCTACCCTATGAAAGGTGAAAATATTGGTTATCACCAAGTGAGAATGTATCATGTATAATAATGTGAGATACCTCACTTGGTGAGAAACCGAAAAGCTGCCAAGATCAAAATCGCAACAAGATACAAACGGAAGATCCGATTTTGATGAACAAGAGATTGTTATGGATATTACCACAAGCTCTATATCCTCACATGGATAAGACCAAATAACAACCAAATATGATGATGCAAATATGCAAAGGTTTGGTCTCTCTCCGAATGATGTGACCGAATTATTCATACGAGAGCCCCTCTTAATAGTACGGTCATGGATAAGACCAAATAACAACCAAATATGATGATGCAAATATGCAAAGGTTTGGTCTCTCTCCGAATGATGTGACCGAATTATTCATACGAGAGCCCCTCTTAATAGTACGGTTATCTATCCTAAACCCGGTCTCACACACACAACGTGAGACCGGCAAAAGGGAAAACCTATCAATATTATACCTTTGCCTTGAGCATTCCACTTGAGCTCGATGTAGACAATCTTTCCCTTCTCAAGATGGAACGCCTTTCTTGATTCTTCATCATCGATCCATGATCACCGAGGATGGCAAGCCTCAAACATGAGATCTTCTATAGATGGAGCATTTTGAGCTTGATCATCACATCTTCTTCTCATTTCATCGACCTTGAAGCCAACACATGCTCCAAGCGATGCTAATGGAAAAATCCTACAAGTATAACTTAATACACACATTAGTCCACGAAGATTGTCATTAATTACTAAAACCACACATGGGGGCCCAACATGTTCTTTCAATCTCCCCCATTTTGGTAATTGATGACAATCCCTTTAAGAGGGTTTAGATAAGGAATATTAATGAATAAAATGGTAATACCAATATCAAATACTACAAAAGTATGTGATATTGGTACCACCACCATATATAGAGCAAACTCTCCCACAATCTATGCATGTGTGATGAACTTGAATTTCATTGCATATATTGCCAATCATTATCATTGGTGGAGTTTCCTCTATATATACCACATGCTAAGCAACAACAAAGATGCACGAGCATGAGAGGCAAATGCACAAGAACAAACTCAATGCATAAACCAACTTCCCTTAAACCCTCTAAAACTTCTCCCCCATTGGCATCGATTGCCGAAATGGATAACAAGTTCTAGAAGGCAAATATAGTAATAATTCCTCCAAAGGTGTGCCTTCGCACATATCCAATGATGAATACATGGGAGGGAGTAGAACTATATCGAGGATCCGAAGATTTCCAAAATAAAGTCAAATGATGCAAGCAATTTACAAGATCCGACAAACCAAATGAAAACAATGAATGAGTCCAAATGGAAGCAACAAGATGTTATGATATGAGCAAAAGAGTGCTTCAAATAACAAATAGAGAAGCTCCCCAAGATTTGGGCACAATTGTAAAATAAATGCATTAGAATACGTAATGCACAAATATGGAATCCTTGCTCCCCCATAAGCATTTAAAGCACAACAAATGAGAAAGAAGACAAATGAGCATTATTAAATGAATTAGATGAGCTCCCCAAAAATAATGCACCAATTATGATAATTGCATTTGGGATCAAGGTGCATAATCATGGAATCCTTGCTCCCCCATAAGCATTTAAAACACAACAAATGTGAAACAATGCAAATGAGTATTATTAAATGAAGTAGATGAGCTCCCCAAAGAGCATGCACCAATTATGATAATTGCATTTGGGAACGAGGTGCATAGTCATGGACTCCTCACTCATCCAAATTCATTTAACAATACAAGACATGAAAGAACAAATATGAGTGTCCGAAGATGCAAACAAGAGGAACAAGCACTCATAGGAAAATAAATTTGGAAGCCACCGAAGAATCAAAAGGAATAGAAAGGTGGTCTCCAAGGATTAAAAAATCAACTAAAATTATCTTCTCATATGTGTATATGTCTCTAAGTGGAAAATATCACAAAGACATATTCCAAAGAAGAAATATGCACACATAAATAAGATTATACAAGAAATCACATGAAAGGCAAAAATGAAGTCATAACATATATCAATAAGATTTTTGCTTCAAGGCATGGCCAAAGGCTCACATATATCTTATTGTACATTAATGAGCTTCAAACACCGACACAATACATATATTACAACTATCACCAAGGGAAAAGGAGAAAGTTGAAATATATGGAGAAAGGCAACAGGTATCATAAGATAAAATAGACTAGCAAAAATCTCACTATTGCATATGAGAGAAGTTGATGAAATGATAGGCAATAAAATTGCTAGATTTACATATTTGGGATTGGAGGATCATATGCATGATTTTGTATAGTCCCAACTATATGTACTCATCTCAACTTATACACATTTACAATAGAGAGTTCTATTAAAACCAAGGCTAGAACTACAACAATTACAAACACATGAATTCATGCTAGAAGGCAACCGACTAACGGTTGGAATCAAGATATATGAGCATAAGAAAGAGATACTTGTTACCGAGATATAATTGGTAGGATGTAGAGTATATGAATTCGTTGATCATCCTAGCTTGACTCAAATTTTCATGTATGCACCACTTCTTAAAAATTGAAAGACAAGCATCCAATATATCTCCAATGTACCTAAAACACAATTAAGTACAAAATGGTCCCCAAACTTATTGGGTCCTAAGTAGTTAGAGAAACTACAATACATAGGAGAGACTCCACATAATTATGTGCACATTGATATGAAATTGAATTTCATGCACAACTTAGCCGATGGGATTTGGTGGAGTTTCCCCTATATATTGGATCAAAGAAAGCAAGCATGCCACATTATAAACATATAGTAAATATGCATGCATAAAGCTTTCAAGAACCAAAAGGAGATACAATTTGAACAAAAACACCAAGTAACTCAAGATTGCACACACAAGAGTGTGACATGACAAATGATGTCCAAATTATATCAAAGAACCAATCCAACACATGAAAGATCACATGTTCAACAAATGAACTAGGCTAAGATCAAAAGAGCAAAAGATAGATAAAAATAGAAAAGCTCAAGGGTTTATCTCATTCTAAAAAGGTCAAATCAAGAAACAAGGAATGAGAAAAAACCAACTCCCAACAAAAAGCAAGGTTCCAACAAGAAACCAAACTCCACAAACTTCTCATGATGGCACAAAATACCAAAACAAAAGGATTGGTCTTCCAAGCACATAAAACCCGATATGGATCAAACAATGAAGCATAAATATGAGTGTTCTAAATAATATAGGAGAGCTCCCCCATAGATAGTGCATTATGTAGGATTTTCCTTTTAAATTCAAAATGCACACAAATGGGATCATCACTTGCACCTACAATAAGTAAAACACAAGAGGATATCAATAAAATAAGAAGATCCACAAGAAGCAAGGAAGGCTTGGGAGACAACACAAAACATTTTCTTGGCCAAAGATAGAATAAAAATAAGCAAGGCCAAAGTGAATATGATCAATAAATTCTACCTTAAATTGAGTACTCATTGTCCAAGGACAAGAAATATTGGGAATAATTTTCCCTAGGTAGTTCATACGGATATCCAAGATCATATACACACAACAAGAAGCATATAACTAAATATAGGAATTGAGCATGATACTTCAAACAAGACTCTTGGTAGCTTCCAATAGTCACTCAATCACTAGTGATTAGAGTAACTTGAAGCAAATGGTTTCCATCCGAATATAAATATCTAAACATGAGGAAACACATACCAAGAACCACTCTCATATACAAGATCCAAAATAAGATCAATAAAGCCATTTAATCAAATTGGAACTTGTATGAGCAAATGTGTCACATAGGTGCTAGATAATTATCAATATCAATTCTAAGTGACACAACCTCGAATATTCACATTTTCTAGGATTGTAGTATGCACTAAGCATATGACTCCCCCATAATGTGATACTACCATAAAACCAACACGAGGCAAAATGATACAAATAGAGATAATTAATGGACATTATAAAATTAAATTTCTCATGAGAAACATACCACAAAGAGACTATATAATCTTCCAATATAAATACTAGGTGGTATTCCTAATGTACACACATTTTTAGGTTTGTGGAATGCCTAAGCATAACACTCCCCCAAAATGGGATAGTACATTAATCTCTCACAAGAGCCACATAAGATACCAAATATAACCAAGTAAGGCTCCAATACAAGAAACACACATACATGGTGTGCCACTTAATCATACACAAATATGCTTGATATCTCAAGATAATTAAGTGGAAAGCACAACATGTACAAAAGCATGGAAGATACAAAACCAACACATGCACAAGGGGGCGAGTAACTTTCAATGTAAAGATTTTAGCATATGTTACCGCAAGGAGGAACATTGGAAATATAATATAATCATGATAATCCAAATGGCTTGGCTTGACAATAATAATTGATGAAGATCCCTCAATTCTTCATAATGTAGCCAAGACTCCAATGCCCTCCAATAATACCTATTGATCAAGTTTTGGCTTGTTGGTCCCCAACCAAGTTGGGTCCTAAGAGGTTAGTCACAATAGGCTTGGCAACCCAAATGGTTCTTTTCTTGAATCCACGTTGAGCACCAACAAATTTGGCAAACACATTGCCAACCTCATCCTTACAAAGATAATAAGCATCATCAATAATGATAGGGTTGGATGAGGAGATAGCGATAGTGCATGAGGAAGAAATATGCCCCTTCTCACGGCATATGTAGCAAGTTCTACTCTTGCCATCTTTCTTCTTAGGTGAAGCCACAACTCGAGGGATAGCTCGAGTAGTCCTCTTAGGAAGGGGCCCATTAGTGACTTGAGGTGGAGCTTGAGGCCGCTTCCCTTGTTGCTTCACACTAAGAGACTTTTTCTTCAATGGGCAAGATCTAACGTGGTGCCCTTCTTCCTTGCACTTGAAGCAAACAATGTTGGCCGGATTCTTGACTTGATCTTGGCCATTCTTCTTGTTGTATTTGTGCTTCAACTTGATAGTGGACTTGTTCTTGACATTGGAGTTGAATCCAAGCCCACTCTTGTCATTGGGGGATTTTTGCACACTCAAAATTTTGTTGAGTGTGACCTTCCCTTGTTGACCCCTTTTCAAGTCATTCTTCAAAGAAGTGACTTGAGCCTTGAGCTCTTTGATTTCCTCTACATGGTTAGTTTCAATACAAGTACTAGAGGAAGTAGATGCTACATTGTTAGAGCAACAAGGCATGGAATGTAATTCATCACGAGATATAGCATGGTTGTGATAGGATGAATTACAAGGACTAGCACATGGCAATATAACATTTGGAGTAGATATAGTGCTAATGTCCACATGAGGCCCACTAGATGTTACCTTTGACATGATGGCCTCATGAGCCAACTTTAGCCTACCATGGGAGACTAGGAGATCCTCATGCGAGCTTGAGAGCTTATCATGGCTTTCTTCTAATTTCCCATAGTTGCTAGTTAGCAAAGCAAGTTGAGCCTTTAGCTCAACATTCTCCTTCAAAATAGATGCTTCACAAGAAATAGAGTTAGTAGCACAAGCATCATTACTATTAGCAAGAGGTGAGGGCAACTTGTCAAGCTCTTTTGAATATGAGGCTTTAAGTTGCTCATGTGACTCGGTGAGTTTGATGAGCTCACCCTTTATGACCCTAGAGCCATGTTTGAGGTGCTCAAAATCCTCAACAAGTTTAGCATAAGCAACTTCAAGTTCATCATTTTTAATCTTGAAGGAGTTAGCCACCGCAAGTTCTCTATCATGGTATTCCTTTACTCTAGATAATTCTAGAGTAAAAGTCTCCTTAAGAGATTCTTTGGTGGTTTGTTCTTCTTCAAGGGAGTCCTTTACTTGAGCAAGTTCATTAGCATATTCACGCTCAAGTGCAAACTTTTCATCAATTATGTTTTCTTGCTCCTCAATAAGATCATTGCCTTCTATAGCATAATTCAAGATTTCAAGAAGGTTGGAGGAAGCAAGTTTATTTTTGTAGAGAGCACTATAGACAACCTCTCCCATTTTCTTAATAGAGGTAATATCATACTTACCTCTATAATCATCATTATCATTCTCAACCTCATCATCATCATCATGAGATACAATGGGATCCAAAGAGGTTACCTTTGTTCCCTTAGCCATAAGGCACATGTGATAACCGGAAGAAGGTGATGATGAGATTGCACTTGTAGCTCTCTTCAAGACCTTGTCTTGGCCCATAGAATCTTCATTTTCCTCTACATGGTTAGCAACACAAGCACTAGAGGAAATAGAAGCATTTTTATCATGGCAACAAGACAACATGAGCATATCATCATGAGATTTATTTAAGTCATTTCTACATGATATGCAAGGACTATTAACACAAGCATGTGAGGAATTTTGAGTGCTAGAAGTGTTAAGGTCCAAAGATAGATCATTGCAACTAGATAGGTATGAGGGATTACAAATAGTGAACACACTATCCATATTGCAATTTCTATCACCACTCACCATATCATTACCTTGTGAGAAGTCACATGTTGGTGAAGTGGTAGAGGATGAGAACTCATCTCGACCGGAAGTGGAAGCAACACAATCATCCTCAATAATGTTGGACTTGCTATATTTATCTTGAAGCTTGGTCCATATCTCACGAGCGCTTGAATAAGGCATGATAGACGAAAGAACTATATTGCTCACAACATGCAAAAGAATTTTAGTAGCTAGAGCATCTATATGAGAGTTCAACTTCTCCTCTAAAGATTCGTTTTGGGTATCCATAGGAGAAGAGAAACCCACATATAGATAGCCCTCGATAATTGGGTGAATTTCCCGAAATAAATTAAGCATGCGAATTTTCCAAACATCATAATTTGTGCCATCGAATGTGAGCGTGTCCTTGTGCACTAATCCCCTAGCCGACATCTATACTCTCAAGGCGGTGAAGCCTAAAATGAGAGACCGGGCTCTGATACCAATTGAAAGGATACGGATGTCGCCTAGAGGGGGGGTGAATAGGCGATTAAAACTTTTCCTAGAGTGGCTCAACAAGGGCAGAATAAAACTAGTGTTTACTTTGTAAAGCACAACCTAGAAACAACTAAGGTTTACCTATGTGCACCAACAACTTATGCTAAGCAATACAAGCAACAAAGTGATAGCAAGATATATATTACTTCAAGCACGAAGGCTATCACAATGTAAAGTGCATAAGTAAAGAGCTCGGGTATAGAGATAATCAAGGCACGCGGGGACACCGATATTTTACCGAGTTCCTCCCAACATGGAGTACGTCTCGTTTGGAGAGGGGGTGGTATCAAACCACCAATGCCACAAAAGGCCTCCCTTATTCTCCGGTGAATCTCACCCCAATGGGATCGATCCACGCTTCCACTATCGGTGCACTTGTCGGTGGCAACCGGAACCTCTCACAAGGTTGGGGCACAACTCCACAACTTAATTGGAGGCTCCCAACAAATGCCACAAAAGGCCTCAACAAATGCCACCAAGGCCACAATGCCACCAAGTCCACAAAACCGTCTAGGGTTCCAAGAACCCAAGAGGGACAAGCTCCAATGAGCAACTCAAACCAAATCCTCCGAGGAGAACTCAAACCGATGCACCAAATGCAAATGGCAAGAAAACCACAAAGGTGTTCAAATCCTTCTCTCCCAAATTCCACAAAAGCTACAAAAGCTTATGGGGGAATAAGAGAGGAAGAACAATGGAGGAAATCCACAAAAGACTCCAAGATCTAGATCCCAATATGTTCCCCTCACTTAGAGGAAAGATTGATTGGTGGGATTGTAGATCTAGATCTCCTCTTTCAAATCCCTCAAGAATATGCAAGAATCATTGGAGGGATTGAGAGAAAGCAAGCTCAAGAAGGTCAACAATGGAGGGGAAAATTTGCAAGAATGGTTGAGGAACCATTGGGGAAGAAGGCCCCTTATATAGGTCCCTCCAAAATCCAACCGTTGCAGCCCAAAAACGCGATTCCCGGTACTACCGGACTTTTTCCCGGTACTACTGGACTTTCCTGGCACTACCGGACATTTCCTGGGGTTTCTGGGACTCCAAACGCATTTTCTCTCTGCGCTCCCCGGTACCAAAAAGCGGTACTACCGGACCCCTGTACTACCGGATCCTGGTCCGGTACTACCGGTCATCACAGAACGAAAACAGCCATAACTTTTGCATCCGGACTCCGATTTCGATGATCTTGGGCTCGTTTCGAAGAGGACAACAACCTCTATAAGATCATGCAAAGAAACATCATAGTCCAGAAAGGGAGAATAGATCCAAATGACGAAGTAAAAAACCTTCTGCCGTGCTAGGTACTAAAATGCGGTACTACCGCTTTTTGGTACCTAGCTCGGCAGTGGATTTTGGCAACTTTCCAAAACCTTCTGCCTTGCTAGGTACTAAAATGCGGTACTACCGCATTTTGGTACCTATGAGGGCAGTGGCATTTGGCAACTTGCCAAAACCTACTGCCGCGCCAGGTACTAAAATGCGGTACTACCGCATTTTGGTACCTAGGAAAATTCAAACCTCTATAACTTTTGATTGGTAACTCCGATCGACCCGATTCCAATTGCGTTGGAAAAAGGACGACATGGGCTACCCTATGAAAGGTGAAAATATTGGTTATCACCAAGTGAGAATGTATCATGTATAATAATATGAGATACCTCACTTGGTGAGAAACCGAAAAGCTGCCAAGATCAAAATCGCAACAAGATACAAACGGAAGATCCGATTTTGATGAACAAGAGATTGTTATGGATATTACCACAAGCTCTATATCCTCACATGGATAAGACCAAATAACAACCAAATATGATGATGCAAATATGCAAAGGTTTGGTCTCTCTCCGAATGATGTGACCGAATTACTCATACGAGAGCCCCTCTTAATAGTACGGTTATCTATCCTAAACCCGGTCTCACACACACAACGTGAGACCGGCAAAAGGGAAAACCTATCAATATTATACCTTTGCCTTGAGCATTCCACTTGAGCTCGATGTAGACAATCTTTCCCTTCTCAAGATGGAACGCCTTTCTTGATTCTTCATCATCGATCCATGATCACCGAGGATGGCAAGCCTCAAACATGAGATCTTCTATAGATGGAGCATTTTGAGCTTGATCATCACATCTTCTTCTCATTTCATCGACCTTGAAGCCAACACATGCTCCAAGCGATGCTAATGGACAAATCCTACAAGTATAACTTAATACACACATTAGTCCACGAAGATTGTCATTAATTACCAAAACCACACATGGGGGCCCAACATGTTCTTTCACAAGTGCTTCAATAGATCTCTGCTCTCCCCACGTGTGTGAAAGTGACAGCGTGCACGCCATGGCGGCATTTAGGCTTGAGTCTACATAAATACTCATTGTGCTTTAATAGATCTATGCTTTTCCCCACGTGTGTGAAAGTGACAGCGTGCACACCGTGTGTGGCACTTAGGCTAGACTATATATATATTCATGAATTATATCTGGAGTTGGATGTCTTTATGAAATTGTGGTGTTTGTTGGAACCATATAGCGCTCAAGGTGACAGTGTGGGGTTATCTAGATTGGGGAAGGCCCTACCGTGGATTAGAGTGTCCAACCGGAGAGTAGTTAAGAGTAGTATCATGAAGAGAAGATATTTATATGAGAGTGTTCACTAGTGATAGTATGATCCCTAGGCCTTGTTTCTAAACATTGAAACACCATTTGCATCTAGGTCTATTGCATGTTTGCTTGCTTTAGTCTTTACCTCACTCACACACGTTACCCCACGTCAACAACAAGTCAAAAGCTATTTTCTATCACCGTTACCACTTGTATTTCACTATCTCTTTGCCGAACTAGTACACCTATACATTTGACAAGTGTATTGGGTGTGTTGGGGACACAAGAGACTTCTTGTATCTTGATTGCAGGGTTGCTTGAGAGGGAATACCTTTGACCACTTCCTCCCTGAGTTTGATAAACCTAGGGTAATTCACTTAAGGGAAACTTGCTGCTGTTCTACAAACCTCTGCACTTGGAGGCCCAACAACTTTCTACAAGAATAGAAGTGCGTAGACATCACCGCCTGCTGGAACAAGGGAGAGGAAGGTCTTCATCGAGTACCGATCGTGTGACCGATTGCAGAATCGCTGCCGGAACGCAACGCCGGAAGGATTGTCTACACGATCTTGATATTGGCAAATGAACAACTACATCACCCACGAGAATCTGCTCTCGTTAACCGCTTTGGAATCTTTGAGGGTGAGTACTCTATCGACTCGTTGCTACATTCTAGTAGATAGATCTTGGCTTGTGTGTGTGTTCATGCGGTAGAATTTTTTTGTTTTCCATGCTACGAACCCCTACAAAACTTAGGTTTAGCCGCACCAAAGCCAAGAGGACGAATTCGATTGCCAAAAGAATTAGGGTCAAACCCTAGTTTAAAGAAGGGGACAAACTCCAATTTGAAAAGGTGGGAGGAGTTCCCACCTCTTACCTTGGCAAAATTGGGGAGGGACTCAGCTTGGGCTCGGAACCCTTTGGCTACCGCCCCCTCTATATAAAGAGCGGCGGGGGCTCACCACCTAGCCCACTTGTCCAAGGCGCCTGAAGTCCCTTGCCCCTCTAAACCCTAGGCACCTCCCTCCTCCCTCCTTCATCGCCCTGCTCCGGCTTAGGCGAAGCCCTGCAGGGATTTCTCCCCCACCACCACCATACCGTCGTGCTGTTGGGATTCTGAGGGGATCTATTACCTCCGCTGCCTGCTGGAACAAGGGAGAGGAAGGTCTTCATCGAGTACCGTACATGTGACCGACTGATGGACTACATGATCTTGAGATCGGCAAGTGATCGACTACATCAACCATGAGAATCCGATCTCGTTAAACGCTTTGGATCTACGAGGGTTAGTTCTCTACAATCTCGTTGCACCAATCTCGTAGACTAGATCTTGGCTTTTCCATAGATTGGATCTTGGTTTTATGCGTTCTTGCAATAGAATTTTTTTGTTTTCCATGCAACGAACCCTACATGCTCCAACCTTGTCATCCTGTCCTTGCAGCTGTCTGTTTCGATCTTCCTCCACTGAATGTCAAGCAACCACTCAGCATCCTTCAAGCCCTCTGGCCTCGGCGTCGGATTCCTCGGCTTCTTCACCTTTGGTACGCTGACGATGGATCGGGGTTTTATGAAACTCTTGGGTGGAATGGTGGACGGGATCTCGGGGAACTGGCGGGAGATGTGACGGGGAATGGAGAAGAAAGGATGGAGGGGAAACGAAAGGCGGGAGCTCGGCCTTGAGTCGCCGACAGGGTTGGCCCACCCGTTTTTTTTGCTTCGTTCGGCGTACCCAGTAAGTTACCGACACCCTGGGTACATCCTAGGAACTCCGGATGTAAATTGGGCTAAATCCGGCGAAAATTGGGCGCCTAGGAACGCGACTGGGCGAAATTTCACCATCCGGATGAAAAAATTGCCCTGGAAACACCCTCGTGGGAACGCGGGTGGAGATGCTCTTTGACTATAAGATATGTACGATGTACCACCATGCCTAGTATGCTTCAACCTTCCAACATTTGTCATCGTTTTGTATGAAGCGGGCTAGAATTCTCTGTCAAGATGACAAAATCAACATTTGAAATTGGAGTTGTATGTATAAGTTTTTTCTAATTTTTTTATATTCATTGTTCTGAATAGAAGAGTATTTTTTTGATATTTTATGTCCAATGTTACTTTTTATTTGTTATATATAATACACCTTCATGTTTCAATGTGCAGGTCTGGAAAGACTATGTCCTAAAAAGTGGTTGAAAGATAAAAATCAACTGAGTTACAATCATTTTGGTGGAATAGAACTAGAAACTACTCACCATATTTATCTAGATGTTTTTTAATCCTTAGCTTTTAAACACTTTTTAGGACATAACTGTGCATTGAAACAACAAGGTGCATTTTTTATAACAAATAAGAAATAACATTGGACATAAGGATAAAAAATACTTTTCTATTTAGAATAACAAATATATAAAAGGTAGAAAAAATATACACATAACTCCATTTTCAAAGATTGGTTTTGTCATCGTCATATTGACAGAGAATTCTAGTACTCTTCGCCTAGAACGGTGACAAATATTGGAAGGTTCAGAGCACATTGGGCATGTTGGTACAACATCCATACCTTATAGTTTGAAGAACTACAAAAAAAACAAAAAACAAAATATTTGAAACCCCCTAATGGATCAAAACAACTCAAACAATAATAATAGAAACGTATATCGACGAGAAAAAATATAAATAATAGAGAATCACAACCGCAACTAGATATTGTAGTTACTCTCCTTCCTCATCGATATTGAACAATAAATCAACATTACTGCGTGTGATATTTATAGGTGCTCTCCATTCTTTGTACATCTTTCTACATCATGCGGGATAAACAACTTATGGTTTGATATTATCGACACATCTTGATTCTAGGCATGATCTATTGTTTCAACATGCAAAAAATAAATGGATCACTTTTTACTTGGCAAAGTATATTTGTTGGTCTGTCTATTTTCAAGCGTGGCTATGTTTGGAGAGTGGGCACCGGTGAAAATGTCAATATCTCTTTAGATCACTAGATTCCTTTCTAGTATGTACGAGAAAATTATGTCACCTAGGGGAGGTGCAGTTTACACTAAAGTGGTCCATCTTATAAGTCCAATCACAGGACAATGGGATGAACAATTCCTTCGCGGCCTTTTTATTCCAACTAATGTCACTCTAATTTTGCATATCATATCCCTTTAAACAACCAAGGTTTTGATGCTTTTGTTGCATGGAAGCCTACTAAGCATGGAAACTTCATAGTTCGATCGACCTATTATCTTTAATAGACTCATAAATTTGGACAAGATAAAAGCAAATGGCTCCTTGATGGGAACAGCTTCGTGAGTACCAACTCGTTGGAACTCTAAGTGCAGAGTGTTGTAGCGAGCGTTATTTTCCCACAAGGGTGACTCGAGGGTTTATATCAAACTCTCGGAGAACTATAGAGGACTCTCTTTTTCTTTTGTTCTTCAAGCAACCTACAAACAAAGTATTTGTCTTGTGTCCCCAACTTCACCGTGTGGTTGTCAAGTACAAGGTTTCGTATTATTAAAACTGAAATACAACTATAAATACATAAAAGTAAATAATCTATAACTAGGCAAGAAAGTAAAAATAATAAACTAAAGTTATTTTTGGGTGTTTGTTTGTTTATGCAAGTGGTAAATTGTAACACCCTCAGAATTGGCCCTATGCAAGTTTCAGCGCTTCCCGCCAAACCCGCATAGAAACGATTCAAAGGTGCCCACCAGGCACTTGCGTGCGGGTGGAAAACGAAGTAATAACATTACACAACAGTCCTCGATGGGACCCACAGAACAGATATATATACAACAGCGACTCAATGAGTCAAGAATACAGATATAATATACAAAAATCCAAATCACCTTGAAAATGATAGAGCGTCCGACTACGGACAAGATGCAAATGGGGCTAAGAGCCCTGAAGAATAACCAATGGCGTCCATAACCCTGCCCAGGCCAAGCCGGAAGGGTAACCCTGCTAACGACGTCGATCTCAAAACCTGCTTAAACAAAAGGGGTGCTGACAAAGGGCAAAGGAAAAAGAGGAGCGTCAGTACTGAGGCCAGTACACGGTGAGGCTAGAATTCGGCGGTCCTCGCCTACATAGGTATGGTGGACTGAGCGGCAGCACAGCATGCACTAAACAACCTATAGAGACTCGATATAACTGTCGGCTATCAGAGAGGGATAAGAAAGACCTATCCGAAACCAACCTGATACTACCACCAAACATACCCATCCTGGTATTTCCCCCTCGAGACCAAACGAGGAAGTCAACCGAGGAACTCACACAGTTGGCAGTTTTATTTATTCCGTTATCGTTGCAGCAATAACTAGTCAGATATAGATAGTTATCCTAATATAATAAGCAGTGGGCACTTTTAGTTAACCATTCCGTTGTAGTTGCGACACTTACTAGTCAGATACAATAAGCATGAGATATCCCAAACCCAGCAGTTGTTGGTACTTTTATTTAGCCATTCCGTTGTGGGGAAGCTGATTACTAGTCATATCAGATACCAGTCAAATTATAGCAGTAAACTTTAGTTATAGTTGTCTATGATCAAGCACTGTGCTCCAAGTCGTCCATAACCGCGGACACGGCTTCTCGAAAAGATTTAACCCTGCAGGGGTGCACCAAAGTATGCACACGCACTTCGACCCTTTTTGCCAGATCAGTGAACATACACCCATCGGTATGTCGGCGGGGCCTAAGTCATGACGTTTCCCAGACCCAAAGCAAGCACGGGGGGCCACCCCACTAAGTCTACCCGCAACAAAGTCGGCCGGTCTCCGAGATGGACTCAGGGTTTGTGCCAGTGGCTGTAAACGACTAGGAACCCAAAACTGGGATTGTCGATACCGCGAAAACACTCCGCTTTCCTAAACAGTACAGTGTGCTCCCCGCACAATCATAAATAAAGCAGTAAGCATGGCATAAGTACAGAATAGTAATAAAGCCCCAAACTAGTTTGTGGCCCCCAGTACAGTACTTTGAAATCAGGTACTAAATCGATGGGGTGCCCATACATCCCACATGTGGTTAGCGCGCTCGATCTCGGAACAGGTGTCAAGAACTCGGGGTCCTACGGGACACAAGTGGACGGTTAACAACCAAATAACATCTATTCCCCACCTGTGCCTCTGCTTACTTACTTCAATTTTTGTTGTTAAACAGTAATTAAAGTGAACGATAATTAAAGCCATGATCATCTCCAACACTAAACATGCGGCAATACTCCAACAACTGTGGTACTTGACGACACGCAACAGCACTTGAGCAAGCGACTACGACGCGCAAGTCCAACTATCTACCAATCAACAGGTAATAGGATGTGTCCAAGGCAATATAAGGCTGCAAGGGATATCACGGGTACGAAAACTAGAGCATCGCAACACAGATAGCAATAGATCAACAGGAGGGAATAAATACTATAAAGTAAGATAGGTAGAAAGGGGGAGATGCTCGCCTGAAAAACATTGCTGAAGGTTCATCCGAAGATCGGGTCGACACTCGCATCAACTCAACGACCTTATCCGCGAAGAAGCAAAACACTAGAATAAACACCGGATGCACTATTTAATACAACGGTAGAAGATCGGCATGATGCATATATGATGTATGACATGGCAGAGGTGCGATGCAACTAGGCAATATTAAGCGGAAACCGGGGTCCCGCCAATATTTAGATGGTTCAAGTTATTTAGGTACCCCTCAATTTAAATGTTGTAATAACAGGGCAAGATAAGTTACCGGTTCGCTACACAGATTTAAAAGAGGCCAATATAAGACTAGATTTGCCCGCATATGGGCCCCATATTTAATTTAGGTGAATTGGCGTAATGCCCCCAAACCAAACAAATATGCATGCATGAACATTTATTATGCAACAGGTTTTATGTATAGCTTTTATAAAATAGGGGCTCGGGAAAAAGGGTTCACACATTAGGGTTCGGCGAGCTTGGGGTTCGATGGATCGGTCTCGGATAACGGAAGTAGATCTTGTCGCATCCGAGAAGAAGGATTTGGTTCGGCGTCGGGGCGCTTCGGATCCGCCCTGGTCGGTGCCGATCTTGTCGTCGATGGCGAACTTGAGTGGATCGGGTACCGGGGTCTTCGGATCCGTGAAGTAGATCTTGTCGCACGCTGTCCGGGTAGACGAACTTGGCGTATTCGCATCGGCGATCTTGGCGTCCGGTTCACGGCGTCTTCGGGTCCGTGTAGACGGTCATGGCATACTATGGTTCGGGTTCGGTCTTAGGGGTTTCGGCCATCAGATCCATGACAGAGCACTTGGTGGTCTCCGGGTCCGTGAAGGAGAGCTTGGCTTCCGAGGGGAAGTTCATGTCGATAGTAGATCTTGGCATTGCGTAAACGGCATCGGTCGACGAGAATATCGTAATACATGCATCGCCACGGTCTCACTTCGTATCTTCTTGGTCACATGTACAGGAACCAACCAGCACATCACAGACTACACCAAAAAGATCATAGGACACGAACTTAACCACAGAGACATCCACCCAAGGAGCAGATGGCCCTCCGTCGTGCGCACACACGGGCCCACGAGCGGCCACGGCGAGGTCGAGACTTCGACGGGGAGCAGGCGAGGGCGCCAGGAAGGAGAGGTGCGGTCGCGGGGTGCCAGGGCTCGGGGACGGGCGAGCGGCGAGCAGCAGGGCCGACCAGGGCTCGCAGGATCGACGGCTCGGCGGGGACGACCGCTGCAGAGGAGGCTCCGGCGAGGAGAGGAGGCGGGGTGATGACCAGAGCCGCACTTGGGGGAGGCCTGGGACGCTGAGGGCGAACGGGGTCATGGCGGCCGGGAAGAGGACGAGGGAGGCGCGATGGGCGACGGTGGGTTGAGGCCGGGGCCGGCGGAGGGAGACGGAGGTGCTGAGGTGGCTCGGGCCGGCGAGGAGGCCGACGGGGAGGAAGGAGGGCGGACGCGGGCGAAGGGAGGCGCCGGCGGCGAGCGGCGCACGGGGAGCCGGCCACGAGCTGGAGGCGGTGGCGGCCTCGACGGCGGGGAAGGTCTGAGGGGGGTCCGACGAGCGGGGACGGCGAGGGGGCCGACCGGGGCAGAACGGCGCCGGAGAGGCGGGGCGAGGTGGCGGGGAGCGGCCGGAGGCGGGGGCTTCTGGGCGGCGGGGCTGAGGACGACCGGCGAGGGGCGCTAGGGAGGAAGGCGGCGCCACGGTTGCTAGGGTGTGGGGGTCCAGAGGCGGCGCTGCGGCTCAGGCCTGCAGAGGCGCGGGCGGTGGAGGAGGTGCGGGCCGGCGGTGAGGAAGAAGGGGTGGGGCGCGTCGGTGGTGAAGGAGGGAGAGGACGGGGGTCGCGGGCGAGCGACCGAGCGGGTCGGGGTGGGGATCGGAGCAGGGAGCGGGGGTCCGCGTTGGGACGCGCGCCCAGGTGGGTGGGGACTGGCTGTGTGGTGTGCGTGTGTGTGGACTGGGTGGGTCGGGTGTGTGAGTCCAGGGTGGAGGGAGTTGGGCAGGTGGCAGCGGGAGAGTGGGTGGGGCTTGAGCCAGGGTGATGTGGCGAGCGGCTATAGGGCGGAGTGAGGTGGCTGGAGGGGTGGGTAGATTAGGTTGGGTAGTCTTAGGATTTTGGTGGACCGTTTTGATCTGGGGGTGGCCAACTGGGTCGGATCGGCCCGGTTTGGCTGCCCCCCCTAAAAATAATATAAACCATTTATTTATTTAAAACAGGCTTTTGCAAACCGCTGGCCGACAAAACAAAATAATCCGGAGACCCGAGTTTTGTGTTTGAACAAAGTCGGGGCGTTTAGAAAACAAAGATAGGTTTTTCCGCAAATAGTCTTATGCAAGCAAATGCAAGATGATGACGATGCTCAAATGCAATGTGGCATGATGACATGAGCATGCGGTCATGATGATGCAATGCACAAAAACAACGCGATTTTCTAGTAGTGGTTTTGCGGGATGCCACAATTCGACACCACTAACAATGGATCTCGCCCTCGAGATCCGCCTCATGGTACCGGAAGGAAGGTCGGCGATCTGCGTCTTCTCGCTTCGTATAGATCCTCACGACACCACTAACAAGAGGTTGTTGTCCGTGATCGTCGAGAGAACACTCCGGGAACAAAAGGTCGAAGGTAGAGGTATCAACAAATAAAGCCACCTCTAGCTTCGATAGAAAGAGGGAACCGATGCATTCCCATCTACTTTAATGTACAAAAGCGAATAGAAGGGGTAGTCGGCATGGGGGCCAATCCATCACGCACCCAAACTATTACTCTGCACAATCAGTAGAAAAGAGTGCAACCATTCTCGGAATCAGACTGAAGATCTTGACAAACGAGGTTCAGAAACAAAGGAGTGATGCAGACTCTGCATCGGATCTAGCGTAGATGATGTCATCGCGTCAGAAAACACCAGAAGGCACGAGAAGGAACAAAGAGAAGTCCACCAGACGAAGGATTCCTCAGATAGCATGAAGACCAGATGTAGCAACACCGTTACCAAAGGAGGAAGCGAAACCCTGAAGGTACGATGGAACCCAACCACGAGAAATCCTGGACTCGAAGAGAGAGAAGAGAGCGGATTCAAAACACGCAGAGGTGAGAGGAGAGCAGCAGAGGGGTAAGGAGTAAAATCAGACCTAATCAGAACTATCCAACCGATTTTGCAAAAATAGTTTTGACACTCTACTTCGGCCGTTAGCTAGGTTATCCTACAGGCTGGACTTGTGGGGTATCGCAACTGCTGAGCTCTGATACCACTCTGTAACACCCTCAGAATCGGCCCTATGCAAGTTTCAGCGCTTCCCGCCAAACCCGCATAGAAACGATTCAAAGGTGCCCACCAGGCACTTGCGTGCGGGTGGAAAACGAAGTAATAACATTACACAACAGTCCTCGATGGGACCCACAGAACAGATATATATACAACAGCGACTCAATGAGTCAAGAATACAGATATAATATACAAAGATCCAAATCACCTTGAAAATGATAGAGCGTCCGACTACGGACAAGATGCAAATGGGGCTAAGAGCCCTGAAGAATAACCAATGGCGTCCATAACCCTGCCCAGGCCAAGCTGGAAGGGTAACCCTGCTAACGACGTCGATCTCAAAACCTGCTTAAACAAAAGGGGTGCCGACAAAGGGCAAAGGAAAAAGAGGAGCGTCAGTACTGAGGCCAGTACACGGCGAGGCTAGAATTCGGCGGTCCTCGCCTACATAGGTATGGTGGACTGAGCGGCAGCACAGCATGCACTAAACAACCTATAGAGACTCGATATAACTGTCGACTATCAGAGAGGGATAAGAAAGACCTATCCGAAACCAACCTGATACTACCACCAAACATACCCATCCTGGTATTTCCCCCTCGAGACCAAACGAGGAAGTCAACCGAGGAACTCACACAGTTGGCAGTTTTATTTATTCCGTTATCGTTGCAGCAATAACTAGTCAGATATAGATAGTTATCCTGATATAATAAGCAGTGGGCACTTTTAGTTAACCATTCCGTTGTAGTTGCGACACTTACTAGTCAGATACAATAAGCATGAGATATCCCAAACCCAGCAGTTGTTGGTACTTTTATTTAGCCATTCCGTTGTGGGGAAGCTGATTACTAGTCATATCAGATACCAGTCAAATTATAGCAGTAAACTTTAGTTATAGTTGTCTATGATCAAGCACTGTGCTCCAAGTCGTCCATAACCGCGGATACGGCTTCTCGAAAAGATTTAACCCTGCAGGGGTGCACCAAAGTATCCACACGTACTTCGACCCTTTTTGCCAGATCAGTTAACATACACCCATCGGTATGTCGGCGGGGCCTAAGTCATGACGTTTCCCAGACCCAAAGCAAGCACGGGGGGCCACCCCACTAAGTCTACCCGCAACAAAGTCGGCCGGTCTCCGAGACGGACTCAGGGTTTGCGCCAGTGGCTGTAAACGACTGGGAACCCAAAACTGGGATTGTCGATACCGCGAAAACACTCCGCTTTCCTAAACAGTACAGTGTGCTCCTCGCACAATCGTAAATAAAGCAGTAAGCATGGCATAAGTACAGAATAGTAATAAAGCCCCAAACTAGTTTGTGGCCCCCAGTACAGTACTTTGAAATCAGGTACTAAATCGATGGGGTGCCCATACATCCCACATGTGGTTAGCGCGCTCGATCTCGGAACAGGTGTCAAGAACTCGGGGTCCTATGGGACACAAGTGGACGGTTAACAACCAAATAACATCTATTGCCCACCTGTGCCTCTGCTTACTTACTTCAATTTTTGTTTTAAATAGTAATTAAAGTGAACGATAATTAAAGCCATGATCATCTCCAACACTAAACATGCGGCAATACTCCAACAACTGTGGTACTTGACGACACGCAACAACACTTGAGCAAGCGACTACGACGCGCAAGTCCAACTATCTACCAATCAACAGGTAATAGGATGTGTCCAAGGCAATATAAGGCTGCAAGGGATATCACGGGTACGAAAACTAGAGCATCGCAACACAGATAGCAATAGATCAACAGGAGGGAATAAATACTATAAAGTAAGATAGGTAGAAAGGGGGAGATGCTCGCCTGAAAAACATTGCTGAAGGTTCATCCGAAGATCGGGTCGACACTCGCATCAACTCAACGACCTTATCCGCGAAGAAGCAAAACACTAGAATAAACACCGGATGCACTATTTAATACAACGGTAGAAGATCGGCATGATGCATATATGATGTATGACATGGCAGAGGTGCGATGCAACTAGGCAATATTAAGCGGAAACCGGGGTCCCGCCAATATTTAGATGGTTCAAGTTATTTAGGTACCCCTCAATTTAAATGTTGTAATAACAGGGCAAGATAAGTTACCGGTTCGCTACACAGATTTAAAAGAGGCCAATATAAGACTAGATTTGCCCGCATATGGGCCCCATATTTAATTTAGGTGAATTGGCGTAATGCCCCCAAACCAAACAAATATGCATGCATGAACATTTATTATGCAACAGGTTTTATGTATAGCTTTTATAAAATAGGGGCTCGGGAAAAAGGGTTCACACATTAGGGTTCGGCGAGCTTGGGGTTCGATGGATCGGTCTCGGATAACGGAAGTAGATCTTGTCGCATCCGAGAAGAAGGATTTGGTTCGGCGTCGGGGCGCTTCGGATCCGCCCTGGTCGGTGCCGATCTTGTCGTCGATGGCGAACTTGAGTGGATCGGGTACCGGGGTCTTCGGATCCGTGAAGTAGATCTTGTCGCACGCTGTCCGGGTAGACGAACTTGGCGTATTCGCATCGGCGATCTTGGCGTCCGGTTCACGGCGTCTTCGGGTCCGTGTAGACGGTCATGGCATACTATGGTTCGGGTTCGGTCTTAGGGGTTTCGGCCATCAGATCCATGACAGAGCACTTGGTGGTCTCCGGGTCCGTGAAGGAGAGCTTGGCTTCCGAGGGGAAGTTCATGTCGATAGTAGATCTTGGCATTGCGTAAACGGCATCGGTCGACGAGAATATTCTTAATACATGCATCGCCACGGTCTCACTTCGTATCTTCTTGGTCACATGTACAGGAACCAACCAGCACATCACAGACTACACCAAAAAGATCATAGGACACGAACTTAACCATAGAGACATCCACCCAAGGAGCAGATGGCCCTCCGTCGTGCGCACACACGGGCCCACGAGCGGCCACGGCGAGGTCGAGACTTCGACGGGGAGCAGGCGAGGGCGCCAGGAAGGAGAGGTGCGGTCGCGGGGTGCCAGGGCTCGGGGACGGGCGAGCGGCGAGCAGCAGGGCCGACCAGGGCTCGCAGGATCGACGGCTCGGCGGGGACGACCGCTGCAGAGGAGGCTCCGGCGAGGAGAGGAGGCGGGGTGATGACCAGAGCCGCACTTGGGGGAGGCCTGGGACGCTGAGGGCGAACGGGGTCATGGCGGCCGGGAAGAGGACGAGGGAGGCGCGATGGGCGACGGTGGGTTGAGGCCGGGGCCGGCGGAGGGAGACGGAGGTGCTGAGGTGGCTCGGGCCGGCGAGGAGGCCGACGGGGAGGAAGGAGGGCGGACGCGGGCGAAGGGAGGCGCCGGCGGCGAGCGGCGCACGGGGAGCCGGCCACGAGCTGGAGGCGGTGGCGGCCTCGACGGCGGGGAAGGTCTGAGGGGGGTCCGACGAGCGGGGACGGCGAGGGGGCCGACCGGGGCAGAACGGCGCCGGAGAGGCGGGGCGAGGTGGCGGGGAGCGGCCGGAGGCGGGGGCTTCTGGGCGGCGGGGCTGAGGACGACCGGCGAGGGGCGCTAGGGAGGAAGGCGGCGCCACGGTTGCTAGGGTGTGGGGGTCCAGAGGCGGCGCTGCGGCTCAGGCCTGCAGAGGCGCGGGCGGTGGAGGAGGTGCGGGCCGGCGGTGAGGAAGAAGGGGTGGGGCGCGTCGGTGGTGAAGGAGGGAGAGGACGGGGGTCGCGGGCGAGCGACCGAGCGGGTCGGGGTGGGGATCGGAGCAGGGAGCGGGGGTCCGCGTTGGGACGCGCGCCCAGGTGGGTGGGGACTGGCTGTGTGGTGTGCGTGTGTGTGGACTGGGTGGGTCGGGTGTGTGAGTCCAGGGTGGAGGGAGTTGGGCAGGTGGCAGCGGGAGAGTGGGTGGGGCTTGAGCCAGGGTGATGTGGCGAGCGGCTATAGGGCGGAGTGAGGTGGCTGGAGGGGTGGGTAGATTAGGTTGGGTAGTCTTAGGATTTTGGTGGACCGTTTTGATCTGGGGGTGGCCAACTGGGTCGGATCGGCCCGGTTTGGCTGCCCCCCCTAAAAATAATATAAACCATTTATTTATTTAAAACAGGCTTTTGCAAACCGCTGGCCGACAAAACAAAATAATCCGGAGACCCGAGTTTTGTGTTTGAACAAAGTCGGGGCGTTTAGAAAACAAAGATAGGTTTTTCCGCAAATAGTCTTATGCAAGCAAATGCAAGATGATGACGATGCTCAAATGCAATGTGGCATGATGACATGAGCATGCGGTCATGATGATGCAATGCACAAAAACAACGCGATTTTCTAGTAGTGGTTTTGCGGGATGCCACAATTCGACACCACTAACAATGGATCTCGCCCTCGAGATCCGCCTCATGGTACCGGAAGGAAGGTCGGCGATCTGCGTCTTCTCGCTTCGTATAGATCCTCACGACACCACTAACAAGAGGTTGTTGTCCGTGATCGTCGAGAGAACACTCCGGGAACAAAAGGTCGAAGGTAGAGGTATCAACAAATAAAGCCACCTCTAGCTTCGATAGAAAGAGGGAACCGATGCATTCCCATCTACTTTAATGTACAAAAGCGAATAGAAGGGGTAGTCGGCATGGGGGCCAATCCATCACGCACCCAAACTATTACTCTGCACAATCAGTAGAAAAGAGTGCAACCATTCTCGGAATCAGACTGAAGATCTTGACAAACGAGGTTCAGAAACAAAGGAGTGATGCAGACTCTGCATCGGATCTAGCGTAGATGATGTCATCGCGTCAGAAAACACCAGAAGGCACGAGAAGGAACAAAGAGAAGTCCACCAGACGAAGGATTCCTCAGATAGCATGAAGACCAGATGTAGCAACACCGTTACCAAAGGAGGAAGCGAAACCCTGAAGGTACGATGGAACCCAACCACGAGAAATCCTGGACTCGAAGAGAGAGAAGAGAGCGGATTCAAAACACGCAGAGGTGAGAGGAGAGCAGCAGAGGGGTAAGGAGTAAAATCAGACCTAATCAGAACTATCCAACCGATTTTGCAAAAATAGTTTTGACACTCTACTTCGGCCGTTAGCTAGGTTATCCTACAGGCTGGACTTGTGGGGTATCGCAACTGCTGAGCTCTGATACCACTCTGTAACACCCTCAGAATCGGCCCTATGCAAGTTTCAGCGCTTCCCGCCAAACCCGCATAGAAACGATTCAAAGGTGCCCACCAGGCACTTGCGTGCGGGTGGAAAACGAAGTAATAACATTACACAACAGTCCTCGATGGGACCCACAGAACAGATATATATACAACAGCGACTCAATGAGTCAAGAATACAGATATAATATACAAAGATCCAAATCACCTTGAAAATGATAGAGCGTCCGACTACGGACAAGATGCAAATGGGGCTAAGAGCCCTGAAGAATAACCAATGGCGTCCATAACCCTGCCCAGGCCAAGCTGGAAGGGTAACCCTGCTAACGACGTCGATCTCAAAACCTGCTTAAACAAAAGGGGTGCCGACAAAGGGCAAAGGAAAAAGAGGAGCGTCAGTACTGAGGCCAGTACACGGCGAGGCTAGAATTCGGCGGTCCTCGCCTACATAGGTATGGTGGACTGAGCGGCAGCACAGCATGCACTAAACAACCTATAGAGACTCGATATAACTGTCGACTATCAGAGAGGGATAAGAAAGACCTATCCGAAACCAACCTGATACTACCACCAAACATACCCATCCTGGTATTTCCCCCTCGAGACCAAACGAGGAAGTCAACCGAGGAACTCACACAGTTGGCAGTTTTATTTATTCCGTTATCGTTGCAGCAATAACTAGTCAGATATAGATAGTTATCCTGATATAATAAGCAGTGGGCACTTTTAGTTAACCATTCCGTTGTAGTTGCGACACTTACTAGTCAGATACAATAAGCATGAGATATCCCAAACCCAGCAGTTGTTGGTACTTTTATTTAGCCATTCCGTTGTGGGGAAGCTGATTACTAGTCATATCAGATACCAGTCAAATTATAGCAGTAAACTTTAGTTATAGTTGTCTATGATCAAGCACTGTGCTCCAAGTCGTCCATAACCGCGGATACGGCTTCTCGAAAAGATTTAACCCTGCAGGGGTGCACCAAAGTATCCACACGTACTTCGACCCTTTTTGCCAGATCAGTTAACATACACCCATCGGTATGTCGGCGGGGCCTAAGTCATGACGTTTCCCAGACCCAAAGCAAGCACGGGGGGCCACCCCACTAAGTCTACCCGCAACAAAGTCGGCCGGTCTCCGAGACGGACTCAGGGTTTGCGCCAGTGGCTGTAAACGACTGGGAACCCAAAACTGGGATTGTCGATACCGCGAAAACACTCCGCTTTCCTAAACAGTACAGTGTGCTCCTCGCACAATCGTAAATAAAGCAGTAAGCATGGCATAAGTACAGAATAGTAATAAAGCCCCAAACTAGTTTGTGGCCCCCAGTACAGTACTTTGAAATCAGGTACTAAATCGATGGGGTGCCCATACATCCCACATGTGGTTAGCGCGCTCGATCTCGGAACAGGTGTCAAGAACTCGGGGTCCTATGGGACACAAGTGGACGGTTAACAACCAAATAACATCTATTGCCCACCTGTGCCTCTGCTTACTTACTTCAATTTTTGTTTTAAATAGTAATTAAAGTGAACGATAATTAAAGCCATGATCATCTCCAACACTAAACATGCGGCAATACTCCAACAACTGTGGTACTTGACGACACGCAACAACACTTGAGCAAGCGACTACGACGCGCAAGTCCAACTATCTACCAATCAACAGGTAATAGGATGTGTCCAAGGCAATATAAGGCTGCAAGGGATATCACGGGTACGAAAACTAGAGCATCGCAACACAGATAGCAATAGATCAACAGGAGGGAATAAATACTATAAAGTAAGATAGGTAGAAAGGGGGAGATGCTCGCCTGAAAAACATTGCTGAAGGTTCATCCGAAGATCGGGTCGACACTCGCATCAACTCAACGACCTTATCCGCGAAGAAGCAAAACACTAGAATAAACACCGGATGCACTATTTAATACAACGGCAGAAGATCGGCATGATGCATATATGATGTATGACATGGCAGAGGTGCGATGCAACTAGGCAATATTAAGCGGAAACCGGGGTCCCGCCAATATTTAGATGGTTCAAGTTATTTAGGTACCCCTCAATTTAAATGTTGTAATAACAGGGCAAGATAAGTTACCGGTTCGCTACACAGATTTAAATGAGGCCAATATAAGACTAGATTTGCCCACATATGAGCCCCATATTTAATTTAGGTGAATTGGCGTAATGCCTCCAAACCAAACAAATATGCATGCATGAACATTTATTATGCAACAGGTTTTATGTATAGCTTTTATAAAATAGGGGCTCGGGAAAAAGGGTTCACACATTAGGGTTCGGCGAGCTTGGGGTTCGATGGATCGGTCTCGGATAACGGAAGTAGATCTTGTCGCATCCGAGAAGAAGGATTGGTTCGGCGTCGGGGCGCTTCGGATCCGCCCTGGTCGGTGCCGATCTTGTCGTCGATGGCGAACTTGAGTGGATCGGGTACCGGGGTCTTCGGATCCGTGAAGTAGATCTTGTCGCACGGTGTCCGGGTAGACGAACTTGGCGTATTCGCATCAGCGATCTTGGCGTCCGGTTCACGGCGTCTTCGGGTCCGTGTAGACGGTCATGGCGTACTATGGTTCGGGTTCGGTCTTAGGGGTCTCGGCCATCAGATCCATGACGGAGCACTTGGTGGTCTCCGGGTCCGTGAAGGAGAGCTTGGCGTACGAGGGGAAGTTCATGTCGATAGTAGATCTTGGCATTGCGTAAACGGCATCGGTCGACGAGAATATCGTAATACATGTATCGCCACGGTCTCACTTCATATCTTCTTGGTCACATGTACAGGAACCAACCAGCACATCATAGACTACACCAAAAAGATCATAGGACACGAACTTAACCACAGAGACATCCACCCAAGGAGCAGATGGCCCTCCGTCGTGCACACACACGGGCCCACGAGCGGCCACGACGAGGTCGAGACTTCGACGGGGAGCAGGCGAGGGCGCCAAGAAGGAGAGGTGCGGTCGCGGGGTGCCAGGGCTCGGGGACGGACGAGCGGCGAGCAGCAGGGCCGGCCAGGGCTCGCAGGGTCGACGGCTCGGCGGGGACGACCGCTGCAGAGGAGGCTCCGGCGAGGAGAGGAGGCGGGGTGACGACCAGAGCCGCACTTGGGGGAGGCCTGGGACGCTGAGGGCGAACGGGGTCATGGCGGCCGGGAAGAGGACGAGGGAGGCGCGATGGGTGATGGCGGGTTGAGGCCGGGGCCGGCGGAGGGAGACGGAGGTGCTGAGGTGGCTCGGGCCGGCGAGGAGGCCGACGGGGAGGAAGGAGGGCGGACGCGGGCGAAGGGAGGCGTCGGCGGCGAGCGGCGCACGGGGAGCCGGCCACGAGCTGGAGGCGGTGGCGGCCTCGACGGCGGGGAAGGTCTGAGGGGGGTCCGACGAGCGGGGACGGCGAGGGGGCCGACCGGGGCGGAACGGCGCCGGAGAGGCGGGGCGAGGTGGCGGGGAGCGGCCGAAGGCGGGGGCTCCTGGGCGGCGGGGCTGAGGACGACCGGCGAGGGGCGCTAGGGAGGAAGGCGGCGCCGCGGTTGCTGGGGTGTGGGGGTCCAGAGGCGGCGCTACGGCTCAGGCCTGCAGAGGCGCGGGCGGTGGAGGAGGTGCGGGCTGGCGGTGAGGAAGAAGGGGTGGGGCGCGTCGGTGGTGAAGGAGGGAGAGGACGGGGGTCGCGGGCGAGCGACCGAGCGGGTCGGGGTGGGGATCGGAGCAGGGAGCGGGGGTCCGTGTTGGGACGCGCGCCCAGGTGGGTGGGGACTGGCTGTGTGGTGTGCGTGTGTGTGGACTGGGTGGGTCGGGTGTGTGAGTCCAGGGTGGAGGGAGTTGGGCAGGTGGCAGGTGGCAGCGGGAGAGTGGGTGGGGCTTGAGCCAGGGTGATGTGGCGAGCGGCTATAGGGCGGGGTGAGGTGGCTGGAGGGGTGGGTAGATTAGGTTGGGTAGTCTTAGGATTTTGGTGGACCGTTTTGATTTGGGGGTGGCCAACTGGGTCGGATCGGCCCGGTTTGGCTGCCCCCCTAAAAATAATATAAACCATTTATTTATTTAAAACAGGCTTTCGCAAACCGCTGGCCGACAAAACAAAATAATCCGGAGACCCGGGTTTTGTGTTTGAACAAAGTCGGGGCGTTTAGAAAACAAAGATAGGTTTTTCCGCAAATAGTCTTATGCAAGCAAATGCAAGATGATGACGATGCTCAAATGCAATGTGGCATGATGACATGAGCATGCGGTCATGATGATGCAATGCACAAAAACAACGCGATTTTCTAGTAGTGGTTTTGCGGGATGCCACATAAATATATTTTTATAATTTCAGATTTACTTAATGCAGACAATTTAAAAGTCAATAAAAGTGTGTAAAAGGTATTTTTTTATAATAAAAAATGTACCAGGGTTCATGGGTTCACTTGTCTACTCTCGTAAGTTGCAATGAACATAAAAACTTCTTATGTATGATATAATATTACTTGGAACTTTCATTATGTGTTTGATTGGCATTCATATGAGCATCATATCCTAATATAAACATGATGCAACACATCTCACTTATACTCCTTTAGAAATGGAAAAATCCATTCAATCTAGAATTAAGAATAAACAGAGTATAGCCTTAGATAGTTTGACATGATGTTTGAATAACAAATGTCCTACCCTGATCAAACAAGAACATCTTTGTTATCACAAGACGAACTTAACACATGCATTCACTTTATCCCTAGTGAGATAACAAAAAAAAGGTAAACCACCATGGATCTCGACTGTCACTACCCAATCTCCACTACCATGTTACTCCATATAATACACAAGTTCCCACACACATGCTCTTGCATATAAGTATGATCAAAACAAGTACTTAAGAATGGGGTACATAATATGCATCTACCAATACGTCTTATAGATGTAAAATTCCAATCTCAAATATCATCTCATAAACAACGACCCATCACACAGAAATTACGTAAATGACCATAATCATGTTGGCCAGCTCATATGGTACTAAAACAATGACAACATGAGAGTGGTGTAGATCAAGCTACTGCCAGAAATCCATAGTTTAGAGGTGGACTACTCCCTCTTCATCATGGATACGCTGTTGATGATGTTGGAGAGGATGGAGATCTAACCGGTGGCGGCTCGGACGGTGTTTCTCCACATCTTCATAGGATCTGACTTTGTTTTGGTGTTTCTATGTTTACACTCCGTCCACTCTGAGATTGTCCTAGGGGACCTTTTCATTGGCATTTTTAGGTCAAAACTTCGAGTTATGGCTGAAGATGGATGTATGTCGAAGCTCTAGGTAGGAAAGAGCATAGGTGGCACGGCCAGCATGGTGGGCCTCACCACCTGGTCTCTTTGAGCTCCGCTCGTGAGGTCCAAGTGCTAAAATTCATTTTCTTCGCCAAAAATAATCCTCAAAAAAAAAATCCCAGGCCAATTTGACTTTGTTTAAGTCCATAAAACTTAAAAATACGAATACATGGTTTTCCTGTTCTGCAGAGGTATAACCAAAAAAAAGAAAATCATTGATAAATCAATGTAAAATATGGATATAATATTCTAAATGATACAAATATGTAGGAATATATGATAATAAACTACAAAGTTCATGTATGCATTTTACATGCATCACTCTTTCTAGATCATCAGCAAAAAATACCGTTTGAAAGATTCTGTGGAAATTAAACATTTCGAGCAAGATCAAATTTTTTTTTTGCTTGGAGAACTCTGCACGGAATTATGCCACTTCAATCAATTCTGGGAAATCATCATGTTGGGACAGGCGGCGAGTGTCATGTTTGTCAGTTAGATGCGGTGGATGTATTGCACCTGTGTTTTAAATGCCTGACAATTCAATCTTTTTGGGAGAAGCATCGACGGTTGATTGCTTGGGATCACCAATACTTGAATTTCACAAAAGGAAAGCACCATGCCGGAGGGTCAGTCTAAAAGAAGTCTTGGTCGTTGGTATCTATGGTGGATTCGTCGACGAAGTAAACATGATGAACTTGTTCAGCCGATTTACCAATGCAACATTTCAGTACTTTCAGTTGTTACCAGTGCAGCTAATCTGATGAAGAAAACAACAACCTCGCACCCAGTGCAACTAATGTGACGAAGAAACAACAACCTCGCACCCTGGATGGAGTAAGCCGACCGCGAGACAAACCAAGGTAAATGTGGATGACTCGTTTCATATTACGACACTAATTCAGGTTATATCAGAGCAGTCTTATGTGACCATAATGGACGGTTTCTTGTGGCAAAAACATTGTATCTTCCATATGCATCATCACCCGCTGGAGTTGAAGCCCTTGCTCTGTGTGAAGGACTTCTCTTATTAATTCTATGGAGTTGCAATAATGTTATAGCAGAGTCTAATTTGCCGAAGAGTGTTGAAACTTGTATGGGAGAGGATGCTTGGTAGGGTGAAACGTCTGCAATATTTTCTGATGGCATGGATGAGGCTTGATGATTGCTTCCGTTTATTTTCAGTATTGTCTGAAGGAAGCAAATTGAGTCGCTCATGAGTTGTCTAGGAGTAGTTTTTCTAATCTAAAACCTCTTTTAATTGGGTCGTTGAACCCCTAACTTTATTTGTGAGAACCTTGTAAACGATGTAACTCTTGTTGGTAATCAGTAAAGCATCGAAGTAGGACAGAGTTCGTCTATTTCCCCAAAAAAGCCAATTCCGATAATGTTTATGTAGCAAAGGAAGAGCGAGGAGAGGAGAAAGTCACTGGTCTCGCTCACGCCTTTGCCCTTGAAGGAACGATAACAATGTAAAATTATTATGAATTTATGTGAATTGTTACAAACTAAATGTATGATGACTTGTGTATATAAAAATAAATAAATTCAGTTTAGGAACGCCGTTTGGGGCACGCGACCGGGAACAGGTCGTGCGCCAAACGCGGCACGGCTCGGCGTCGTGCTCCAAAAGACCGATCCGACACTTTCGCCGAATGTCGTCTTGGGGATGCGACTGGAAATGCTCTTATGTTTGATACATAAAAAGATGATACATATATAGATGAGAAGTTTCTTTCTAGTATTCTTTGTTGAGCTGGTGAACTTTATTTCTGGTGCTTCCTTACCCGCTCTGGAGTAACTACTACGCAGGGAAGAGATTCTAGGTGAGCAATGTACATTGTTGAAAACAAAATGGTTATGAATAATAACAGTATACGGAGTCCATGCAAAGAAGTAATGACTTTTGCTTCCATTTTTTTTAACGAAATATCACGCTAGGCATATGTTTATCCAAGTAAGTAAAAGGATGAACAAGTCACTGATCTCAGCCAACTCCTTTGCCCTCGAAGGAACCGTAACGATGTGCGGCGGCAGCAGCTAGCAAGGACATTCATTTCTTGATCGGTGTACTGTGGTGGGGTGGGGGTCTTTCTACATTCACATGTACTCCTACTAGTCTATCGTCCTCCCGTGTAGGTGCCCACTGTTATTGTTTTCTCCTTTGGCGAATGAAGGTGTGCCCAGCCAGCATTTTCGATACTGAATCACGAGCCGAGACTAGCAGATCCCTCGGGACGTCGTAGCTTCGGCTTCCGCACACGTCGTCGTATACACTGCCAGTATACAGTGTGCCCACTGGTCCACTGCATGCCTAGTGGGACCGGTTCAGAATTTCCGTCTTGCCACGTGTGGCGGGAGCACTGAAAAGTTGTTTTGTTTCGCCTCCACGTGAACCCCTCGACTCCGTAGACGCCGGTTCACATGCGGCGGCGGCGACGACGACACGACGGACGACACGACACAACACGGGCTCACAGGCGTCCTCCGGCGAGAGCGAGCGAGCGCAGGCACACATGTTAGTAATTCGATCCTGCTCCGACTTCACGTCGCGCCGATCTCTTCGTGAATCGCCCGATCAGTTCATCAATACTAGCAGTCGGCTGACACAGAGTAGTACAAGTACCCGTGCAGACTTGGCTCTCCGTTCGTGAGCACGTACCGGCTAGGCTGAAATTAGTAAGATACTGCTACGTGGAAAAGGGCCAAGTGTCTTGCGCGGGCGGGCGACGGATCGCGTCGCCGGCCGGGCCAGGAGGAGGCCACATCGAGCACGCTTGGTTGGCAAGCCTTCCTCTCCTCTCCTCCTCCCGTGCGGCGTAGGTGAGCGCGGGCAGCAAGCAAAGCGGGCGCCGCCTGGATATCATATCATAATCTTTTCTCTTTCGCCCCCGAACGTCGCCGTCGCGGGGGGGTGTTCCGCTGCCCGGCCTATAAATCCGCCGGGGGGCTGGGCAGGGCCACGCAAAGACCGTGGCGTTGCATGCTGCGGATGTTCAGCTCAGCTCCCGGCGGCGGCATAACAGAGCAGAACAGAAGAGAGCGACGCAGCGCCAGTGTGGTGAGCGTGGACTGGGCCATCTTCGTCTTCTGCCTGCCGAGCAAGTGTCTTGGTCTCCGCAAGGTGGGTAATCTTAATCTATAAACCGCGGCTGCTCGAGCTCTCTGTTCCTCTGCACATTGCCATTGCCCCGAGCGAGGCCTCTCTGTTTCCTCCTCTGCTCTGTTTCTTGATCGCCATTGCCTTGGCTGGTGCTTGCTGCAGATCAGCTGGAATGATGGAGAGACTGCTCTTCTTGCTCGTATGGGCTGCTGCTGCTCTGATGGAAGGTACGCACTGCGCATTCCCTTTTTTTTCTTCTTGAAACATGGCAAAAAGGCTTTGCCTTTTTCATCATCGTTATTTAAGGGGAAAGAGAGTTTACATGCCCGAGGCCGACACCATTATCCAGAAACACGGAACACGCGTGTTAAAGGAAGAACAATGTGCATGCTTAATTTAATCCTCGCCGAAATTACTTTGCTAGATAGTCAGACAGTACATCGTCATTCCATGAGCAAACATTACAGCTTTTAGCATTGCTGCCTAACCGTCTGTTCTGGTGCAGGTTCCCTGGCCAAGCCTCTTCCCTACGATTATTCGGCAAGCGTCGAGGCAAGCCCATCCGTTCTCACACATTACGCTCTTGCTCAGCTCTCACGTTTGCTCATGGAATAGCCCGTGCACAAGGGCACACAATTTTTTATCGCACCATTATGTTTGTAGTACTAGAGATTACCAATGGGACGGGTTTAGCAGATCGTTTATTCCTCACGCAATATGGGTTAATTTCCCGCGCAAGTTAGAATGGAATGGGTGTTTTCCCGCGCAAGTTAAAATGGAATTTCCTGCTTGACTTTCTCTTAGTACGTACTTTATGTGCTTTTCAGCACCATGCACGAAAGCGGCCGGCGTAGTCTGTGCAGTGTTCAGACGTCTTACATAGAAGCTAGGTAGTAGCTCAAAACAAACACTCGTGCCTCACATATTTGTAATTTGGATTTATCTGCACTAGTAGTAGTCTAGTAGTGTGCAACTTTTCCTTGCTCATGTCTTATTATGCTGTTCCAGCCGTAGTGATTACAATACTACTATATATAGTCCCTGCTAGCGTTTGATTATCGGCTGATGATCCATCTCATTAGGCAAAGCAAAGCATCCGTATATTTGCCAAGATGAAAGCAACATATATATATATATATATATATATATATATATATATATATATATATATATATATATATATATATATATCCAAGGATGATGCCCAATAGATGAAACTTGTGTGCGGTGGTCATGTTGTAACTTCGGAATAACCACCTACTACTCAGTTCTTAGCTTGAACTATCTACCTTTTATTTACATATTTTATCATTATTAGTGTGATTCCCTTGTTATTTAATACTTGCATCATCATCTGACTTGTGTGAGGTGGATGCAGTGCTTGGCTGAGCCGCTGGAGCCTCACTACGGCGGCGGCCTCATCATCAACCCGGACTTCAACGCCGGCCTCCAGGGCTGGTCGGCCTTCGGGTACGGCAGGGTCGCCGAGGGCGCGTCCGTGGCGACGGGGAACCGGTACGCCGTGGCGGTGAACCGGACGCGGCCGTACCATAGCGTCAGCCAGAAGGTGTACCTGCAGAACGACACCCACTACACGCTGTCAGGTTCGGCATGTCACGTCTCAGTCAGTTGCAGCTTGGTTCCTTTGCAATTTCAATTTAGAGACTAAACGCTAGCTCCGGCGATCGCGTGCGTGCGTGCGTGCAGCTTGGTTTCAGGTGAGCCATGGCGTCGCCGCCGCCGTGCGTGCGGTCGTGAAGACGTGCGATGACTTCGTTCACGTCGGCGGGGTCGTGGCCAAGCCTGGGTGCTGGTCCATGCTCAAGGGCGGGCTCACCGCCGCCAATGCCGGACGCGCCGAGCTCTACTTCGAGGTCCGACTGAATTCGCTCCATGATTAGTTTGTGAAGACGAAGAGATCAACGAGTTACTTAACATGTATCTTGGTGCGCGCGGTGCAGAGCAACGCGACGGTGGACATACTGGTGGACAGCGTGTCGCTGAAGCCGTTCACCAAGGAGGAGTGGGCGGCGCACCGGAGCGAGTCGACCCGCGCCACTCGCAGGAAGACGGTGAGGCTCCAGGCTTCGGACTCCGCGGGCAACCCGCTGCAGGGGGCGGAGGTGTCCGTGGAGAACGTGCGCACCAGCTTCCCGCTGGGCGCCGCCATGAGCGGCGAGATCCTGCACAACGCGGCGTACCAGCAGTGGTTCACGTCCCGGTTCACGGTGACCACCTTCGAGAACGAGATGAAGTGGTACAGCACGGAGCCGGCGCCGGGGCGGGAGGACTACACGGTGGCCGACGCGATGCTGGCGCTGGCGAAGCAGCACGGCATCGGCGTGCGCGGGCACAACGTGTTCTGGGACGACCCGAAGCAGCAGCCGCGGTGGGTGCAGTCGCTGCCGTACCAGGACCTGCTGGCCGCGGCGTCGCGCCGGATCCGGTCCTTCGTGTCGCGGTACGCCGGGCAGCTGATCGCGTGGGACGTGGTCAACGAGAACCTGCACTTCTCCTTCTTCGAGCGGCAGTTCGGGTGGGACGCGTCCACGGCCTTCTACGCGGCGGCGCGCCTGCTGGACGCCGGCTCCTCGCTCATGTTCATGAACGACTTCAACACGCTGGAGCAGCCCGGGGACATGGCGGCGGTGCCGGGGAGGTACGTGGACCGGCTGAAGCAGATCATCGCGTCGTACCCGGAGAACGGCGCCGGCATGGCCATCGGGCTGGAGGGGCACTTCACCACGCCCAACATCCCCTACATGCGCGCCGCGCTCGACTCCATGTCGCAGGTGGGGGTCCCCGTGTGGCTGACGGAGGTGGACGTCGCCGGCGGGCCGATGCAGGCGCAGCACCTGGAGGAGGTGCTGCGGGAGGCGTACGCGCACCCGGCGGTGCAGGGGGTGATCCTGTGGTCGGCGTGGCACGCCCAGGGATGCTACGTCATGTGCCTCACCGACAACAACTTCAAGAACCTGCCGCAGGGGGACGTCGTGGACCGGCTGCTCGGCGAGTGGAGGACGCCGGCGCAGACCGGCACCACGGACGCGCAGGGGTACTTCCAGGCCGAGGTCGCGCACGGCGAGTACAAGGTCACCGTCAGCCACCCGTCGCTCAACACCTCGGTGTCGCAGAGCGTCACGGTCGAGCTGGGTTCCGGGAATCACTTCTTCATTCAGGCCTAGAGAATCAGAATGCTTTGCTAGGTGCAATGTACTTAGAAAGGAGATCTCAGTGCATCATACTATTCAGAATGGAAATATGTAGACCACCACACTAGCTTAGCCATTCACGCGAGTACCAATGTTACATTGTACTAAAAGAAAAGGAAAATGGCAAAAGATGTTCTACTCCCGAATTAACGGCCGCGACTCTACAAAAAAAACCTCTAAGTCAAATCCTTTTAATAATCCTTTCAATCAATTCTAAAAAAAACTCTCGAATTCAAATCCTTTTAATAATCCGTCCGCAGCTCCTCCGCGAGAGGGACTCTGCCGCCGCTCCGCTCGCACTTGGAGGGCACCAATGCTTCCACAAGACAGGCACTGCTCTTGGCTGGCTGGCCTTTCAAGCTGCCTAGAGATGCGATTTGGAGGGGTCATCTTGAGGCTGGAGGGCTGGGGTCAACGGCATTCCAACTAGCGCTGAGAGGGCAGGGGGCACTGACGTCCCAACAAGCACCGCGGTGTCACCAGGAGAACGCCGATCATGCTGGATGGCTGGGGGCAGTCGCTTCCCAGGCGTCGGTAATAAGATGATTTTAGCATCGAGCTGAACTTCCAGCAATGGTACCTGTGGCATTGGTGGGGTGAAGGGCGGGTGCACCTGCTGCAATAGCTGTGACAGGAAGGGGCTGCCACCAAATGGGATGGAAAACCACAGCTGACCATGAGCGTCAGCGTTTAGTACTGGGCACATTGACTGGGCATTCATCAGATTAGCATGACCTGCAGCGAATGCAATGTTAGAAAATCTGAATATAAAATACAGTTAACTGGTGCTCCATAGTGCTCAGGCTCCATGGTTACAAATGAACAAACGAACTGAAAGTAAAATGGTGTATTTTTCAGCTACAGTTTCGGGCATATAACTATTCAAATGAACTGAAAGTAAATGGTGCATTTTTCAGCTTCAGTTTCAGGCATATAACTATTCAAATGAAGTGCACATACTGAAGCACAAATACATACTCTGCAAATTAAGACTAATCTATAGAGTAACACAGGCCCCTCGTTTTAAGATGCTGGTAGTAGCACATGGTAACATGCAGTTGTCTTATTGTAATACTACCTCCATTCCAAAAAAGAATTCGGATAAATTTTTACTGAAGTCAAACGGCGTAAAGTTTGACCAGATTTATAGAATAAACTACTGACATTTGTAAGACCAAATGGACATAATATGAAAGTATATTGCACGATCTATCTAATGATATTTATTTCGTACTATAGATGATGATAGTTTTTTCAACAAATTTGGTCAAAGTTTGTGTTGTTCGACTTTTAGAAGAAGAAAAAATGCCTTGTTTTTTCGAATGGAGGTAGTACATTATAGGTCGGTACTGCAGTTTTCGTCATTTTACATACTCTAAGAACAATTTAATTAATGCATGCCGCTGCTGTGAAGAGAAGTAATGTTCTGAAATTTCAGAATTCCAAATAATCAGCTGGTGATGTATGTTAAGTCCTAATTGTCGCTTTTTAACAAGAGCTTGATTCGGTTTAAATACAGTGACTTCACTTGCAATTATCAACGGTACCTGAAGATGGCAATTGAACCCATGGGTTTGAATCAGGGCCGGCCCTGAGGGGGGACCGGAGGGGCAGCCGCCCCGGGCCCAAAATTTTGAGGGGCCTCCGCAGATATGTGATGGATATATGGGCTATAATAGATATTAAAAAAATAGAAAATAGTAAGTTTCGAGCTTTCTATTGGGCTAGGTTGGTACTTCTATTTTGCTAGACACACACATACGTTTTAGACTTGAAGTCCATCACAACAGCATGTACATACCTTATGATCACATCAGCTATCGATCTCTTTGATCGTATCGTACGAAGCCAGGCCGCACGCCAGTTCCTGCCTCGACCTTGACTCGACGTTGCGCTCTCGATCCTAAGAAGGCCCGCATCGCCTCGCACCATTGCCCTCTGCCTCCTGCCTGCCTCTCGTCTCGCCTTGGCCGTTAAGCGTCTGTAGGTCTGAATTCTGAATTTCTGATCTCAGTCTTCTGCAGTCTAACGTTGCCCCTAATTTTATTCTAATTAGTAATTCTTCTTTATATTTTTAGTGTGGTTAATTGGTTAAGGCACCTAATTCTGATGCTAAGAAAAGGAAAAAGAGGAAGGAAGAACAAAAGTTTTTTTTAACTCACAGAGAGGATCCCTTCATAAATTTTTAAAGAGTAACACGAGCACTTTGAGGAATCCAGTTAAGTTAGCACTAGTTCTTGTTGGGGAACAAAGAAATATTGATCTAGAGGATGATATCCGTACGGAGAGAACGATGAAATAAATACGGGTAATAATAATGTAAGTGATCATGATATCACATTTGATTCGTCTCCTACAAAATATGCTAGTGTTGATTTGAAACCAATTAGTATGGATATTTATGATCCGGCATCAAGAAAAAAAATTTGGACGAGATTGATATTGATTTCATTGTCACTGACTTCACTTCTAGGAATACACATAGAAACTTTGAAGGTAATATGTACACATTGTCATTTCTATATGAATATTGCAAATAAGTATACTTGAATTATTTATTCTTTGTCATTTCATACATGTATATAAAAAAATAGCAAGGGGTCCTAAATTTTAGTTTCGCCCCGGGTCCCTAAAATATCAGGACCGGCCCTGGTTTGAATACTCATTGGTACATATAAACCGCACGGGTAGGGTATGTGATGATTCTTTGTAAATTGGTGTCTTATTGTAAGGAGACAATAGTGGTCATGGTGGCTAAGCCTTTGTAAGCAAAGGATACCACATTGCGCACAAACTTCTCCAACAAGGTGGTAGGGGCGCACTAAGGAATCAAAGAAAGTAGAATGGAAGGAAGGCAAAATCTTGACAGTGATGAGCCACGCGGAAATGACTAAGATAAAGAGGCATGTCCTGGCCACCCAATATAATTAATCAAGGGAAAGGTTCTAGCATTTACCAGAAGTCTAAAGTTGTACATACAACATGTTCTCAAAATAAAAAGACATGGTGATGCATATATATTTTTCACAATGGCGTCACATATTTTATTGCCTCAATGACTTCAAAAATATATGTTCACAAATGCAAGAGCAAACACATAGAACTTATAAAAAATATAAAGTCAACATGGTATCACAAGCGTCATACCTGACACCAACGGGGTCAAGTTGGGATGGAATGGTTGTGGTAAATTGGGGTAGGGACCGTGTGATGAGATATGACCAGGTGTAAATAAATTCTGCATTGAGCTAGGGGATTCCTCACCACACGACCTTGAACATATAAAAAAAAACATATCAGATGCCATCGTGTGAAATAACAAATAATTAATAGAGAACTTAGGATATACAATTAATTTATAGTTTACAAAACTACTATATATTTGTATAAAAATATTGATCTAATAAGTTATGCAATTAAAGTAAGAAATTAGCATACCTTTGAGTTGTATTTAGATATTGGGAAAATGAACATGTGAGGAAGTCGGGTTTGAAATAACTAGCTCTTTTCAGCAAAATATGGTTCAACTATTTTCACTGCATTCTTACGAAGGTCAAGACCAACTATCCAGGCATTCTTATCACGATGAGTTGATAGCATAAAACTACCACTTTGTATGTCAAATTTCCCATTTCATACCACTCGTTCTCGAAATCGCAAAATAGTACCACATTTGACTCTGATTGTAGCAATGTGCGTCGATCTGTCGTTGATAGCGAATCAACCCCGCTTAACACCCACGGGCCCACCTGTCAGGGCCACGTGGCCCGCGATAAACGCCGCCCCGACACGCCCGTCTAACGGCCGTTAACCGGCGCCGCTTTAGTGGGTCCCACCTCGGGGTGGACCTCAGTCTCCGTCCTCCACTCCCCATTGTCTTCTTCCCCGAGCTCGGTGCTGCGCCGTTGCCGCCGCTGTCTAAAGGTTCTAGCATTTACCAGAAGGCTAGAGTTGTACATACCACATGTTCTCAAAATAAAACGACACAGTGATGCATATATATTTTTCACCTCCTGTAGGAACGCATGAGTAACCTACTAATTTGCATAACATGAAAGTTTAACCGACTTTGTTTCATATGACTAACATTTGCACCTAGAAATTATACTCCCTCCGTCTTAAAATAGATGTCTTAGGTTTTTAAAAATTTAGATGAATCTATATACTAAATATTGTTTAAATTCATCCAAATTTTGACAAATTAAAGACATCTATTTTAAGACGGAGGGAGTAAACTATATCAAGCACAACAACACAATCTTTTTGACAATGGCGTCATATATTTTATTGCCTCAATGACTTCAAAAACATATGTTCACAAATGCAAGAGCAAACACAAAGAACTTATAAAAAATATAAAGTCAACATGGTATCACAAGCGTCATACCTGACACCAACGGGTCAAGTTGGGATGGAATGGTTGTGGTAAATTGGGGTAGGGACCGTGTGATGAGATATGACCAGGTGTAAATAAATTCTGCATCGAGCTAGGGGATTCCTCACCACACGACCTTGAACATACAAAAAAAACATATCAGATGCCATCGTGTGAAATAACAAATAATTAATAGAGAACTTAGGATATACAATTAATTTATAGTTTACAAAACTACTATATATTTGTATAAAAATATTGATCTAATAAGTTATGCAATTAAAGTAAGAAATTAGCATACCTTTGAGTTGTATTTAGATATTGGGAAAATGAACATGTGAGGAAGTCGGGTTTGAAATAACTAGCTCTTTTCAGCAAAATATGGTTCAACTATTTTCACTGCATTCTTACGAAGGTCAAGACCAACTATCCAGGCATTCTTATCACGATGAGTTGATAGCATAAAACTACCACTTTGTATGTCAAATTTTCCATTTCATACCACTCGTTCTCGAAATCGAGTACCATATTTGACTCTGATTGTAGCAATGTGCGTCGATCTGTCGTTGATAGCGAATCAACCCCGCTTAACACCCGTGGGCCCACCTGTCAGGGCCACGTGGCCCGCGATAGACGCCGCCCCGACACGCCCGTCTAACGGCCGTTAACCGGCGCCGCTTTAGTGGATCCCACCTCGGGGTGGACCTCAGTCTCCGTCCTCCACTCCCCACTGTCTTCTTCCCCGAGCTCGGTGTTGCGCCGTTGCCGCCGCTGTCTAAAGGTTCTAGCATTTACCAGAAGGCTAGAGTTGTACATACCACATGTTCTCAAAATAAAACGACATAGTGATGCATATATATTTTTCACATCCTGTAGGAACGCACGAGTAACCTACTAATTTGCATAACATGAAATTTTAACCGACTTTGTTTCATATGACTAACATTTGCACCTAGAAATTATACTCCCTCCGTCTTAAAATAGATGTCTTAGGTTTTTCAAAATTTAGATGAATCTATATACTAAATATTGTTTAAATTTATCCAAATTTTGACAAATTTAAGACATCTATTTTAAGACGGAGGGAGTAAACTATATCAAGCACAACAACACAATCTTTTTGACAATGGCGTCATATATTTTATTGCCTCAATGACTTCAAAAACATATGTTCACAAATGCAAGAGCAAACACAAAGAACTTATGAAAAATAGGTTGGAGATATGCCCAAGAGGCAATAATAAAGTGGTTATTATCATATCTTCATACTTATGATAAATGTTTACATACCATGCTATAATTGTATTAATAGGAAACATTAATACTTGTGTGATTTGTAAACATAAAAGAGTCCCTAGTAAAGCCTCTTGTTAAACTAGCTTGTTGGTTAATATATGATCATGGTTTCCTGATCATGAACATAGAGATGTTATTAACAACAGGGTCATATCATTAGGAGAATGATGTGATGGACATACTCCTATAGATAAGCGTAGCATAAAGATCAAGTCATTTTAATAGTTCAATTGCTATATGCTTTCTGATACATAGTAACCTAATTCCTTCGACCATGAGATCATGCATATCACCTTCACCGGAAGGATGCTTTGATGACATCAAACACCACACCGTAACTGGGTGGCTATAAAGGTGGCATTGAGTGTTCGGAAAGTGTCGGTTGAGACACATGGATCAAGAGTGGGATTTGTCCATCCATATGACGGATAGATATACTCAGGGCCCTCTCGGTGGAATGTCATCCAATTAGCTTGCAAGCATGTGACTGGCTCACAAGGGATCACATATCACGGGAACGAGAAAAGAGTACTTATCGGTAACGAGGTTGAACTAGGTATGCAGAGATACCGACGATCAAAACCTCGGATAAGTAAACTATCGTGAGACAAAGGGAAATTGGTATCGTATGTAAGTGGTTCATTTGATCGCAAAGTAATCGTAGAAATATGTGGGAGCCATATGAATTTCCAGATTCCTCTATTGGTTATTGATCGGAGAAGTGTCTCGATCATGTCCGCATAATTCACGAACCGTAGGGAGACACACTTAAGGATTCAATGTTGTTGAGTAGTTATGGAATGATGAGTAAGAGACCGAATGTTGTTCGGAGTCTCGGATAGGATCCGGGATATCACGAGGAGATCCGGAATGGTCCGGAGAATAAGATTCATATAAGGAAAGTCCCGTTTCGGAGTTGGGAAATGTTTCCGGTGTTTTCATCGAGAATGTTCTAGAATGTTCCGGAATGTCCGGCACTCCGGAGGGTAAGGGTACATGGATGTGTTGTATCAAGTTGGTATGATTGCATCATGTACTTCGCTGTTCCAAATAAAGGATTAATTCAAATCCTAGTTTGAAAAGTCAAATAGCTAAATTGAAAAGTCAAACGGCTAAATTTGGAAAGAGGAAAAGAGGAGGAAGGGGAAACCGAGTTGGGGAGGGAGTCCCTCCTCCCCAAGCCGGCGCACCACCCAAGCCGAGTTGGGGAGGGACTCCACTCCCTCCCCTTGGCCGGCCGGCCCCTCCACCTATATAAGGAGGCGTAGGGCTCCCTCCTAGGACACACAAGTACCTCTCCTTCAAACCCTAGCTTGGCACCACCACCTCCTGCAGTTGTCTCCGCCTCCTAGGGTTGCCCTAGCCGCCGACTTGGGGTGCCCCAAACCCTAGCCGCTGTCTCTAGCACCTCCTCCTTGGTGTGTCTAAAACCTAGATCGCCGAGGAGCTCTCTCATACTCCACCATACTCGCTCCGGCTTAAGGCGAAGCCCTGCGAGATCTCCCCTCTACTTCCGGTACCACGCCGTCGTGCTGCCGGAATCGCGAGGAGAGTGCTACAACCTCCGCTGTCTGCTGGAACAAGGGAGAGGAAGGTCTTCATCGAGTACCGAACGTGTGACCGACTGCGGAAGCGCTGCCGGAACGCAGCGCCGGAAGGATCGTCTACGCGATCTTGAGATCGGGAGTGTACGACTACATCATCCACGAGAATCTGCTCTCGTTAACCGCTTTGGATCTTCGAGGGTTAGTACTCTATTGACTCGTTGCTACAATCTAGTAGATAGATCTTGGCTTGATCATAGATTAGATCTTGATTGTGTGTTCATGCGGTAAATTTTTTTTTGTTTTCCATGCTACGAACCCCTACAGTGGTATCAGAGCCGTGTCTATATGTAGATCTGTTGCACGAGTAGAACACAATAGTCATTGTGGGCGTTGATGCTTTTATTGTCGATTTCTTCTTGTGTACTTTGCATCTTGCGGTATGTTGGGATGAAGCGGCCCGGGCTAACCTTACATGACATCGTTCATGAGACTTGCTCCACGCTTGACATGCAACTTGTATTGCATAAGTGGCTTTGCGGGTGCCTGTTTCTCCTAGCATAGTTAAGATCCAATTTACAATGGGTGATCAACAATACTAGTATCAATATTGTGGTTCTTGTTCGTAAGTTAGAACGACACTTATTGAAAGCCCCAAACCACGTAAAATATGCAAAGAAAGTAGAGGCGTCTAACTTTGTTTTGCAGGGGTGTGCTGTGATGTGATATGGCCATGATTGTGATTATATATGATGTATGCAATGTTCCTTATTGTAAGTTGGCAACCGGCAGGAGCCATATGGTTGTCTTTAAATTCTATTAAGACCCGCTTGTCTGTTCAAAGTAGTTGTAGTTGGAGATATGCCCTAGAGGCAATAATAAATGTGGTTATTATTATATCTTTGTGTTTATGATAAATGTTTACATTCATGCTATAATAGTATTAACAAGGAAACATTAATACTTGTGTGATTTGTAAACTTAATTTGAAGTCCCTGGTAAAGCCTCTATATAATACCAGCTTGTTGGTTAATAGATAATTGTGGTTTCCCTATCATGAACATTGAGATGTTATTAACAACAAGATCATATAATTAGGAGAATGATATGATGGACATACTCCTATAGATAAGCGTAGCATAAAGATCAAGTCATTTTAATAGTTCAAGTGCTATATGCTTTCTGATACATAGTAATCTAATTCCTTTGACCATGAGATGATGCATATCACCTTTACCGGATGGATGCTTTGATGACATCAAACACCACACCGTAACTGGGTGGCTATAAAGGTGGCATTGAGTGTTTAGAAAGTGTTGGTTGAAACACATGGATCAAGAGTGGGATTTGTCCATCCGTATGACGGATAGATATACTCTGGGCCCTCTCGGTGAAATGTCATCCAATTAGCTTGCAAGCATGTGACTGGCTCACAAGGGATCACATATCACGGGAACGAGAAAAGAGTACTTATCGGTAACGAGGTTGAACTAGGTATGCAGAGATACCGACGATCATAACCTCGGATAAGTAACATATCGTGAGACAAAGGGAAATTGATATCGTATGTAAGTGGTTCATTCGATCGCAAAGTAATCGTAGAAATATGTGGGAGCCATATGAATTTCCAGATTCCTCTATTGGTTATTGTTCGGAGAAGTGTCTCGATCATGTCCGCATAATTCACGAACCGTAGGGAGACACACTTAAGGATTCGACGTTGTTTGAGTAGTTATGGAATGATGAGAAAGAGACCGAATGTTGTTCGGAGTCTCGGATGGGATCCGGGATATCACGAGGAGATCCGGAATGGTCCGGAGAATAAGATTCATATAAGGAAAGTCCCGTTTCGGAGTTGGGGAATGTTTCCGGTGTTTTCATCGGGAATGTTCTAGAATGTTCCGGAATGTCCGGCACTCCGGAGGGGAAGGGTACATGGATGTGTTGTATCAAGTTGGTATGATTGCATCATGTACTAAGTGTCATCGTTGTTCCAAATAAAGGATTAATTCAAATCCTAGTTTGAAAAGTCAAATAGCTAAATTGAAAAGTCAAACGGCTAAATTTGGAAAGAGGAAAAGAGGAGGAAGGGGAAACCGAGTTGGGGAGGGAGTCCCTCCTCCCCAAGCCGGCGCACCACCCAAGCCAAGTTGGGGAGGGACTCCACTCCCTCCCCTTGGCCGACCGGCCCCTCCACCTATATAAGGAGGGGCAGGGCTCCCTCCTAGGACACACAAGTACCTCTCCTCCAAACCCTAGCTTGGCGCCACCACCTCCTGTAGCTGCCGCCGCCTCCTAGGGTTGCCCTAGCCGCCGACTTGGGGTGCCCCAAACCCTAGCCGCCGGCTCTAGCACCTCCTCCTTGGTGTGTCTAAAACCTAGATCGCCGAGGAGCTCTCTCATACTCCACCATACTCGCTCCGGCTTAAGGTGAAGCCCTGCGAGATCTCCCCTCTACTTCCGGTACCACGCCGTTGTGCTGCCGGAATCGCGAGGAGAGTGCTACAACCTCTGCTGCCTGCTGGAACAAGGGAGAGGAAGGTCTTCGTCGAGTACCGAACGTGTGACCGACTGCGGGAGCGCTGCCGGAACGCAGCGCCGGAAGGATCGTCTACGCGATCTTGAGATCGGAAAGAGTACGACTACATCACCCACGAGAATCCGCTCTCGTTAAACACTTTGGAATCTTCGAGGGTGAGTTATTCTATCGACTCGTTGCTACAATCTAGTCGATAGATCTTGGATTGTTTGTTTGTATGCGGTAGAAATTTTTTGTTTTCCATGCTACGAAACCCTACAGTGGTATCAGAGCCGTGTCTATATGTAGATCTGTTGCACGAGTAGAACACAATGGTCATTGTGGGCGTTGATGCTTTTATTGTCGATTGCTTCTCGTGTACTTTGCATCTTGCGGTATGTTGGGATGAAGCGGCCTGGGCTAACCTTACATGACATCGTTCATGAGACTTGCTACACGCTTGACATGCAACTTGTATTGCATAAGTGGCTTTGCGGGTGCCTGTTTCTCCTAGCATAGTTAAGATCCAATTTACAACGGGTGATTAACAATACTAGTATCAATGTTGTGGTTCATGTTCGTAAGTTAGAACGACACTTATTGAAAGCCCCAAACCACGTAAAACATGCAAAGAAAGTAGAGGCGTCTAACTTTGTTTTGCAGGGGTGTGCAGTGATGTGATATGGCCATGATTGTGATTATATTTGATGTATGCAATGTTCCTTATTGTAAGTTGGCAACCGGCAGGAGCCATATGGTTGTCTTTATTTTATGTTAAGACCCGCGTGTCTATTCAAAGTAGTTGTAATAGTTGAAGCCGGTGGACGACAACCATGGAGAGGCGTCATTGACCTTGATGCAATGCCGGTGATGATGGAGATCATGTTCGTGCTAGAAGATGGAGATCGGAAGCACAAAGAAGAAAGGCCATATCATATCACATATTATGAATTGCATGTGATGTTAATCCTTTATGCATCTTGTATTGCTTAATAGACGACGATAGTATTATAAGATGATCCCTCATGCACATGAATTTCAAGTCATAAAGTGTTCACCCTTAGTTAGCACTGTTGCTAAAGCTTGTTGTTTCGAAGCACCACGTGATGATCGGGTGTGTTAGATTCCACAAGTGTATACAACGTGAGCAAGCCAGATTTGCTCATGCGGAAACTAAGGTTTGATCTTGACGAGCCTAGAATGTACAAACATGGTCTCGGAACACGGATCACCGAAAGGTAAAGCATGAATCATATAGTAGATATGATGAACATGTCGATTGTTCGCCATTGAAACTATGTCAACTCTCGTGATGATCGGTGTTGATGTGGTGGATTTGGTTCGTGTGATCACTAAAACAATGTGAGGGATGTTGTTTTGAGTGGGAGTTCACCTAGATTAATTTCATCATTAATTTGAACTCAATTTGTCATAAACTTAGTCTAAACTATTGCAAATATGTTGTAGATCAATGGCAGCCCCTACCATCAATTTTAATGCGTTCCTAGAGAAAGAAAAGTTGAAAAACAATGGAAGCAACTTCGCGGATTGGTTCCGCAATTTGAGGATTGTCCTCACAGCTGGTAATTTGACCTATGTGCTGGATGCACCGCTGGGTGACCCACCTGCAGCTGATGCTTCCGATGAAGTAAAGAATGTTTACCTCACTCGGAAGACTCAGTACTCCACGGTTCAGTGTGCTATCTTGTATGGTTTAGAATCGGAGCTTCAGAAAAGGTTTGAGAATTCAGACCCATATGATATTGTCGAGGATCTCAAATTGATCTTTGAGACTCATGCGGCAATTGAAAGCTATGAGGCTTCTAAAAAGTTCTTTAACTGCAAGATGGAAGAGAGCAGCTCCGTCAGTGAGCATGTGCTTAAGATGTCTGGGCACGCAAACAAACTTCAAAGCTTGGGTATAGTTATTCCTAATGCTTTGGGGATTTACCGTGTCCTCCAATCACTACCACCAAGTTACAAGAACTTTGTGATGAACTACAACATGCAAAACATGAACAAGACGTTGCCAGAACTCTTTGCCATGTTGAAGTCTGCAGAAGTGGAGATCAAGAAAGAGCACCAAGTGTTGTTGGTCAATAAGACCACCAAATTCAAGAAAGGCAAGTCTAAGCAGAAGGGACACTTCAAGAAGGGTGGTAAGAAAGTTACCACGCCGACGAAGAAGACCAAGGCTGTACCTAAGCCTGATACTGAGTGCTTTTACTGTAAGGGAGAAGGTCACTGGAAGCGGAATTGCCCAAAGTACTTGGCGGATTTGAAGAACGGCAACATCAAGAAGAAATGTATATCTGATATACATGTTATTGATGTGTATCTCACTAGTACTCGTAGTAGTGCCTGGGTATTTGATACTGGTTCGGTTGCTCATATTTGTAACTCGAAACAGGTGCTGCAGAATAAACGGAAGCTAGCGAAGAACGAGGTGACGATGCGCGTGGGAAACGGATCAAAGGTTGATGTGATCGCGGTCGGCATGCTACCCCTTCATCTACCATCGGGATTAGTTTTATACTTAAATAATTGTTATTTGGTGCCTGCGTTGAGCATGAACATTATATTGGGATCTTGTTTATTGCGAGACGGTTACTTGTTTAAATCCGAGAATAATGGTTGTTCGATTTATATGAGTAATATGTTTTATGCACATGCACCTTTGATAGATGGTCTATTCTTATTAAATCTCGATAGTGGAAATACACATATTAATAACATTGAGGCTAAACGTTTGAAATCGAGCGATAACTCGATCTATATGTGGCACTGTCGTCTTGGTCACATTGGAGTGAAGCGTATGAAGAAACTCCATTCCGATGGACTTCTTGAATCACTTGATTTCGAATCACTTGATAGATGCGAAGCATGTCTGATGGGTAAAATGACTAAGACTCCATTTTCTGGTATGATGGAGCGAGCTACGGACTTATTGGAAATTATACATATCGATGTGTGTGGTCCAATGAGTGTAGCATCGCGCGGTGGTTATCGTTATGTTCTTACCTTCACGGATGACTTGAGTAGATATGGGTATATCTATTTCATGAAACATAAGTCCGAAACTTTCGAGAAGTTTAAGGAATTTCAAAGTGAGGTAGAGAATCAACGTAACAAGAAGATTAAATTTCTACGTTATGATCGTGGAGGTGAATATCTAAGTTACGAGTTTGGCGAGCATTTGAAGAAATGCGGAATACTTTCGCAGTTGACACCGCCGGGAACACCACAGCGTAATGGTGTGTCCGAACATCGTAATCGAACTCTCTTAGATATGGTTCGTTCTATGATGTCACTTACAGATTTACCGCTATCATTTTGGGGTTATGCATTAGAAACATCCGCATTCACTTTAAATAGGGCACCGTCTAAATCCGTTGAAACGACACCGTATGAATTATGGTTTGGGAAGAAACCTAAATTGTCGTTCCTTAAAGTTTGGGGTTGCGAAGCCTATGTAAAGAAGTTACAGCCGGACAAGCTTGAACCCAAAGCGAAAAAATGCGTCTTCATAGGATACCCGAAGGAAACTATTGGGTATACCTTCTATCACAGATCCGAAGGCAAAATCTTCGTTGCTAAGAATGGATCCTTTCTAGAGAAGGAATTTCACTCGAAAGAAGTGACTGGAAGGAAAGTAGAACTCGACGAGGTTGTCGAACCTTCTCTCGAAATTGCGAGTAGCGCAGCACCGGAAGAAGTTCATGTGGTGCCTGCACCAATAAGAGAGGAAGCTAATGATGATGATCATGAAACTTTGGTTGAAGTTGCTACAGAGCCTCGCAGGTCAACGAGAACTCGTACCACTCCAGATTGGTATGATCCCGTTATGAGTGTCATGTTGGTGGACAACACCGATGACCCTGAGACATATGAGGAAGCGATGATGAGCCCAGATTCCAATAAATGGCAAGAAGCCATGAAATCCGAGATTGGATCCATGTACGAAAACCAAGTATGGACTTTGGTGGACTTACCGGATGGCCGGAAGGCTGTCGAGAACAAATGGATCTTCAAGAAGAAAACAGATGCTGATGGTAATGTTACTGTCTATAAAGCTCGACTTGTCGCAAAAGGGTTTCGACAAATTCAAGGAGTTGACTACGATGAGACTTTCTCACCGGTAGCGAAGCTAAAGTCTGTGAGGATTATGTTAGCAATCGCTGCATATTACGATTATGAGATATGGCAGATGGATGTCAAAACAGCATTCCTCAATGGAGACATTGATGAAGAGTTGTATATGATGCAACCCAAAGGTTTTGTCGATCCTAAAGATGCTAACAAGGTATGCAAACTTCAACGGTCCATCTATGGATTGAAGCAAGCATCCCGAAGTTGGAATCAACGTTTTGATAAGGTGATCAAAAGTTTTGGTTTTATACAAACTTATGGAGAAGCTTGTATTTACAAGAAAGTGAGTGGGAGCTCTGTAGCATTCTTAATACTATATGTGGATGACATATTGTTTGATTGGGAATAATGTAGACCTTCTTAATAGTGTCAAGGAATATTTGAATAATAGTTTTTCAATGAAGGATCTTGGCGAAGCAGCTTACATATTAGGCATAAAGATTTATAGAGATAGATCGAAACGCCAAATATCATTGTGACAGAGTACATATTTGGACAAAGTTCTAAAGAGGTTTGGAATGGAAGATAGCAAGAAAGGGTTCTTGCCCATGTTGCCCAATACGACCTTGAGTAAAACTCAAAGTCCGACATCGGCAGAAGATAGAGAAAGGATGAGTAAGACTCCCTATGCCTCAGCCATAGGATCTCTAATGTATGCCATGCTATGTACTAGACCCGACATTGCATATGCTGTTAGTTTAACTAGCAGATATCAAAGTGATCCAGGAGTGGATCATTGGACAGCGGTCAAAAACATCCTTAAGTACTTGAGAAGAACTAAGGATATGGTTCTTTCTTATGGAGGTGATGAACAGCTCGCTGTTAATGGTTACACCGATGCTAGTTGGAACACCGATCCGGATGATTCTAAATCACAATCTGGATACATATTTATTTTGAATGGTGCAGCAGTTAGCTGGAGGACTGCAAAGCAAAGCGTTGTGGCGAGATCTTCAACTGAATCGGAATACATGGCTGCTTCGGAGGCTTCACAAGAAGCGATATGGATGAAAGAGTTCATTACAGAGCTGGGTGTGGTTCCTAGTGCGCTGGACCCAATGTCTATCTACTGTGATAACATGGGCGCCATAGCCAATGCGCAAGAACCAAGGTCACACAAGAAGCTGAAGCATATCAAGCTACATTTTCACGCTATTCGAGAACATATCCAGGATGGGGATATAAATATTTGCAAAGTACACACAGATCTGAATGTGGTGGATCCTTTGACTAAACCTCTCCCAAGGGCAAAACATGACCAGCACCAAACTGCCATGGGTGTTCGGTATATTACCATGTAATCTAGATTAGATGACTCTAGTGCAAGTGGGAGACTGTTGGAGATATGCCCAAGAGGCAATAATAAATGTGGTTATTATTATATCTTTGTGTTTATGATAAATGTTTACATTCATGCTATAATAGTATTAACAAGGAAACATTAATACTTGTGTGATTTGTAAACTTAATTTGAAGTCCCTGGTAAAGCCTCTATATGATACCAGCTTGTTGGTTAATAGATAATTGTGGTTTCCCTATCATGAACATTGAGATGTTATTAACAACAAGATCATATCGTTAGGAGAATGATATGATGGACATACTCCTATAGATAAGCGTAGCATAAAGATCAAGTCATTTTAATAGTTCAAGTGCTATATGCTTTCTGATACATAGTAATCTAATTCCTTTGACCATGAGATCATGCATATCACCTTTACCGGATGGATGCTTTGATGACATCAAACACCACACCGTAACTGGGTGGCTATAAAGGTGGCATTGAGTGTTCAGAAAGTGTTGGTTGAAACACATGGATCAAGAGTGGGATTTGTCCATCCATATGACGAATAGATATACTCTGGGCCCTCTCGGTGAAATGTCATCCAATTAGCTTGCAAGCATGTGACTGGCTCACAAGGGATCACATATCACGGGAACGAGAAAAGAGTACTTATCGGTAACGAGGTTGAACTAGGTATGCAGAGATACCGACGATCATAACCTCGGATAAGTAACATATCGTGAGACAAAGGGAAATTGATATCGTATGTAAGTGGTTCATTCGATCGCAAAGTAATCGTAGAAATATGTGGGATCCATATGAATTTCCAGATTCCTCTATTGGTTATTGTTCGGAGAAGTGTCTCGATCATGTCCGCATAATTCACGAACCGTAGGGAGACACACTTAAGGATTCGACGTTGTTTGAGTAGTTATGGAATGATGAGAAAGAGACCGAATGTTGTTCGGAGTCTCGGATGGGATCCGGGATATCACGAGGAGATCCGGAATGGTCCGGAGAATAAGATTCGTATAAGGAAAGTCCCGTTTCGGAGTTGGGGAATGTTTCCGGTGTTTTCATCGGGAATGTTCTAGAATGTTCCGGAATGTCCGGCACTCCGGAGGGGAAGGGTACATGGATGTGTTGTATCAAGTTGGTATGATTGCATCATGTACTAAGTGTCATCGCTGTTCCAAATAAAGGATTAATTCAAATCCTAGTTTGAAAAGTCAAATAGCTAAATTGAAAAGTCAAACGGCTAAATTTGGAAAGAGGAAAAGAGGAGGAAGGGGAAACCGAGTTGGGGAGGGAGTCCCTCCTCCCCAAGCCGGCGCACCACCCAAGCCGAGTTGGGGAGGGACTCCACTCCCTCCCCTTGGCTGGCCGGCCCCTCCACCTATATAAGGAGGGGCAGGGCTCCCTCCTAGGACACACAAGTACCTCTCCTCCAAACCCTAGCTTGGCGCCACCACCTCCTGTAGCTGCCGCCGCCTCCTAGGGTTGCCCTAGCCGCCGACTTGGGGTGCCCCAAACCCTAGCCGCCGGCTCTAGCACCTCCTCCTTGGTGTGTTTAAAACCTAGATCGCCGAGGAGCTCTCTCATACTCCACCATACTCGCTCTGGCTTAAGGCGAAGCCCTGCGAGATCTCCCCTCTACTTCCGGTACCACGCCGTTGTGCTGTCGGAATCGCGAGGAGAGTGCTACAACCTCCGCTGCCTGCTGGAACAAGGGAGAGGAAGGTCTTCGTCGAGTACCGAACGTGTGACCGACTGCGGGAGCGCTGCCGGAACGCAGCGCCGGAAGGATCGTCTACGCGATCTTGAGATCGGAAAGAGTACGACTACATCACCCACGAGAATCCGCTCTCGTTAAACACTTTGGAATCTTCGAGGGTGAGTTATTCTATCGACTCGTTGCTACAATCTAGTAGATAGATCTTGGCTTGTTTGTTTGTATGCGGTAGAGAAATTTTGTTTTCAGAACTATAGAATTCTGATTAGTTACTTTACGAACTGGTATCGTATTGTTTTGAAGTGTTAATCTAAAGTTTAAAAGTCCTATTGCAAACTTTCAGTAAGTTCCGGTTACTCCATGAAGTTTAATAATTGGTATTATAACAAGAGTGACAATTCCAAGAGTTAGTGTATGAGTATCATGTTTGTTTCCATGATTCTTGATATTCAAAGGATTGTCTTAATATCAAGGTTATCTAGGATCTGAAAGAGTTGTTTCAGAAACCATGATGTGTGGAAGATATTGTGATATCTGAAACAAAGTTTTGGTTGCAACATGATAGAGTATAATATGGCAAAAGTCATGTTCTCATACTTGATGAGAATTTGCAAAAGGTTGGAGACACTGGTTGTCCTAATCCTCCAAAAGGTTTTGGAGAGCAACATTATACTCGCGATTCACCGTTACAAGCTAAAAGTAGCTTGATCATGGATAAATCCATGATGAGGGTGAATATTTGATGTAGGTAAAATGTTTACTACACCAAGAGATTACTAAAGAAAGGAATTTGACAGAACACCAAACATTTGATAATGGTGATCTACTTCAAAGTGCAAATCCAAAGACATTGGTATTTAACTATACACGCTTTGGACTATGTGTCATATGTATGACTCCACTATTGATGTTGATAGATTCTTTCAAACAGAAAAGGAAATACTGAAAGAGAATCTCATAAATATATGGCAGAAAAGAAAAGACTAGAATTGTTCAGTTTAAGTATATAGATGATATACATGTTATGGCTATATTCTTTGCTTATTAAACAATGTGGTTCTTAAGTATTTGATACTGAATTTGTTGGTGTGAATCATCATACGAAACAACACAATTCATGAACTACAATGGCCTAAGTAACTAGCAAAAGAATATGTGATGATGTTCATCGAGAACAAATAAAGGGTTATTGTGTTAAACATCAAAGCTTGCCTTCAAGATTTGTTTTATCAGGTATTATGAGAACAAAAGGGTTGTTCAAATAATTGCCGTAATCCATAAAAGATGGATGATTTACAAATCTCGTTGGATAAATCACATCCATAAAACTAGTGCTAAAAATGTCAAAAGACAAATTGATTTAAAGATAACTTAGGAAGTGACATCGCCGTTTAAATTATATTGGAAAGAAAACATGAAGAAACTCCATATGGATGGAATTTTGGAGTCTATTTGATTTTGATCAAATGACGCTTGTGAAACTTTCCTAGAGATAATTAAAACTTCGTTCATAGGCCAAAAGGGAACGAATGACTAGATTATTGGAAATTGTACATATTGTTGTACAAAGCCATCATGTGTAGTCAAGAGCGATGGATTTCAACTTCATATGCTTTCTCCGAGAATTTGAGTGAATATATGAATATTTACTTAATAAGGATGAAGTATGAAACATTTGAAAAGTTCAAAGACTTTCAAGATGAAGTGCAAAATCATTGTAACAAGAATATAAATAGTTTATGATAGGATCATAAAGGAAGATATTTGAGTTACAAGTTTAGCATAATACCTAAGATTCAAGGAATCGTTCCGTGGATTTACATATCCCGAAATAACATAAGAGTATGGAGCGTTCGAGATATGTAATTAAACCTTGTTTGACATGGTAAGATCGAAGGTGTAATTCATAAAACTGCCATTATATTTTAAAGATTAAAAGCTTTAGTGACTACCGCTTTTTCCACTGAAAAGAGCTCCATCATAATCCGTTGAAATGACACCATATGTTATGGTTTGGATAAAACCCAAGTTGTCCTTTCTTAAAACATTGGTATGCTTTGCATAAGAAAGATGTTTGCAACCAAAGTCGGATGAACCTGTCTTTGTATGTTATTTCGAATAACTGTTAAGTATTCCTCCATAACACCAGAGACAAAAGTGTTTGTCGCTTAGAACGTCAAGTTTCTTTGGGAAGGAATTTTTCGTGAAAAGTTAAGTGGGAGGACAATAGAACTTTGATAAGGTTAAAAGAACCTTAGCTATATGTGCAGAGTTGCGCAGCGCCGAAAAGTGTTCCGGAGGCAGCAACAATGCTCATGGCTCACGTGCCTCAAAGGTTGTGGACACAAAGGTCTAAGTTTCTATTGAACCAAGTAGGTCGAGTAAACAATCAAATACCAAGATTTGAGTGTTAAATCATTATTTGAGAATAATGAACGTACTACATGCAAAGAAGCGATGATGGGCCCTGACTCCGTAAAATGGCTTGAAGCCATAAAATCCGTGATAGTTCCATATACGAGAGATCGAGCTTTGAACTTGAAAGACCCTCTGGAAAGGTGCAAGACCTTACAGTCGTATTTGGATCTATAAAGAAATAAACATGGATGTTTCACATCTATTAAATAGTCGACATGTTGGGAACGAGTTCACAACAATGTTCAAAGGTTGACTATGACAAGATCTGATCTTTCATAGGGATATTTAGTCTAGACGAATTAATATAGCAACCACTACATATAATTTTGTTATGTGGTAGTTGAATAAACAAAACAAGTTCTTCTAATAGAATTGTTACCTAGGACATGTGCTTCACACGGTCCATAGGGTTTTGTTAATTCAAAAGGATGCTAAAAGCATATGCAAACGTCAATGGTTGAAGTAAGCATAGCGGAGTTGGAATCTTCACTATGATGAAACTGTTAAAAGAGTTTAATTTCATCAGAAACAATGAAGATGCTTGCATTTGCAAGAAATTAAGTGGGAGCGCTAAGACATATTTCTAATACATTATGTGGAAGACATATTGTTGATTGGAAATGATGTATCTTTTATTAACACATATTAAGAATTTCATCTTGATGAAAGACTTAGGCAAAACCCAAATATTTGGCATCAATAGACGCTAATATGGTTGTGCCAAAAGTACATAGATGATATATTGAATGAGTTCAATATAGAAACTACAAGAAAGGTTCTTGTTGCACAGAAAGGATTGAATGAGTTCAATATTGATGATATATTCAAGTGTATTGACACTTGGTAAGTGAAACAAAGATTCAAGTATAGATTGATACTTGATGTATGAGATCACAAAGAGTATTTATATCAATCATACTGTGATATGTACAAATCCAGATATGTCCGATGCTCTAAATGTTATGAGCATATACCAGAATGATTCATAAGATGATCATTGGACAATAGTAAGGATATTCTTATGATCTTTTGGAAGAACTAAGAGTATATTATTTGTAGAAGTGACAAATAGATGGTTAGTTCATTGTAAAAGTACTACATTGATACTAGTTTTGTCACAAAGTACAAAATAAGTTTATCTCAATCTAAACTAAGGGTGGCACAATGTGATGGAAAGTAAGTTCCATAATGGATTTGGATGAGTTCCAAAGTTAAGACATTGTGACAGATACTACAACAAAAGGCTAAGTTGTAGGGTTTCATAGCATGGAAAACAAAAAATTTCTATCGCATACAAACAAACAAGCCAAGATATATCTACTAGATTGTAGCAACGAGTCGATGGAATAACTTACCCTCGAAGATTCCAAAGCGTTTAACGAGAGCGGATTCTCGTGGGTGATATAGTCGTACTCTTCCCGATCTTAAGATCGAGTAGACGATCCTTCCGGCGCTGCGTTCCGGCAGCGCTCCCGCAGTTGGTCACACGTTCGGTACTCGACGAAGACCTTCCTCTCCCTTGTTCCAGCAGGCAGCGGAGGTTGTAGCACTCTCCTCGCGATTCCGGCAGCACAACGGCGTGGTACCGGAAGTAGAGGGGAGATCCCGCAGGGCTTCGCCTTAAGCCGGAGCGAGTATGGTGGAGTATGAGAGAGAACTATTAGTGGTCTAGGGTTTAGACACACCAATTAGAAGGCTCTAAACCGAAGGCTAGGGCAATTAGAAGCTCTAAACCAAAACGGCTCTAAACCGGAGATTAGAGGATAGGAACTTGTGTGTCTAGAGGAGGAGGCCCTGCCCCTCCTCTTATAGGTGGGAGGGCGGCTAAGGGGAGGGAGTCCCTCCCCAAGTCGGCCTTGGGTGGCGCGCCGGCTTGGAGAGGAGACTCCTCCCCCAAGTCGGTTTCAACCACTTGTTGCTTGTTTCCCACAGTTTCCTGTTTTAGCCGTTTGACTTTTAAACTGGCCATTTGACTTTTCTGTTTTAGGATTCAATTTAATCCTTTATTTGGAACAGCAAGAACACTTAGTACATGATGCAATCATTCCAATATGTAATGACACATTCATGTACCCCTCCCCCTTCTCGGAGTGCCGGACATTCCGGAACCTTCTAGAACATTCCCGATGAAAACACCGGAATCATTTCCGAACTCCGAAACGGGACTTTCCTTATATGAATCTTTTTCTCCAGACCATTCCGGATCACCTCGTGATATCCCGGATCCCATCCGAGACTCCGAACAACATTCGGTCTCTTTCTCATAATACCATAACTACTCAAAACAATGTCGAATCCTTAAGTGTGTCTCCCTACGGTTCGTGAATTATGCAGACATGATCGAGACACTTCTCCGAACAATAACCAATAGAGGAATCTGGAAATTCATATGGCTCCCACATATTTCTATGATTACTTTGCGATCGAATGAACCACTTACATACGATACCAATTTCCCTTTGTCTCACGATAGTTTACTTATCCGAGGTTATGATCGTCGGTATCTCTGCATACCTAGTTCAACCTCGTTACTGATAAGTACTCTTTTCTCGTTCCCGTGATATGTGATCCCTTGTGAGCCAGTCACATGCTTGCAAGCTAATTGGATGACATTTCACCGAGAGGGCCCAGAGAATATCTATCCGTCATATGGATGGACAAATCCCACTCTTGATCCATGTGTCTCAACCAATACTTTCTGAATACTCAATGCCACCTTTATAGCCACCCAGTTACGGTGTGGTGTTTGATGTCATCAAAGCATCCATCCGGTAATGGTGATAGGCATGATCTCATGGTCGAAGGAATTAGGTTACTATGTATCAGAAAGCATATAGCAATTGAACTATTGAAATGACTTGATCTTTATGCTATGCTTATCTATAGGAGTATGTCCACCATATCATTCTCCTAACGATATGATCTTGTTGTTGATAACATCTCAATGTTCATGATTGGGAAACCACAATCATTAATCAACCAACAAGCTAGTGAAGTATAGAGGCTATACTAGGGACTTCAAATTAAGTTTACAAATCACACAAGTATCAATGTTTCCTTGTTAATACTATTATAGCATGAATGTAAACATTTATCATAAACACAAAGATATAATAATAACTACATTTATTATTGCCTCTAGGGCATATCTCCAACATAAGTATATGACTGCTATTATAGCAGCAAAAGAGGGAATTTGTGTCAAGTAGTTTGTTATCAAACTAGGTGTAGTTCACAGTGGGATAGTACTATGAAGATATATTGTACGACAATATTATCAACATGTTTTAACCCCAAAGAACTAAAGGCACACCAAAGGACCAAATTTGTACGAAGCCATCTCATTAGAGAATGAGTGATGCGTAGAGACGCAAAGACATGCAATTACACACGGACCTGGAAGTGTCAGATCCGGAGATCAGTTAATCACTAGCAATCGTGTACATACGACACCAGAAAGCCATAGGTGTTGAATACACAAAGGTTTGAAACTAGATTACTGACTCTAGTGCAAGTGGGAGACTGTTGGAGATATGCCCAAGAGGCAATAATAAAGTGGTTATTATCATATCTTCATACTTATGATAAATGTTTACATACCATGCTATAATTGTATTAACAGGAAACATTAATACTTGTGTGATTTGTAAACATAAAAGAGTCCCTAGTAAAGCCTCTTGTTAAACTAGCTTGTTGGTTAATATATGATCATGGTTTCCTGATCATGAACATAGAGATGTTATTAACAACAGGGTCATATCATTAGGAGAATGATGTGATGGACATACTCCTATAGATAAGCGTAGCATAAAGATCAAGTCATTTTAATAGTTCAATTGCTATATGCTTTCTGATACATAGTAACCTAATTCCTTCGACCATGAGATCATGCATATCACCTTCACCGGAAGGATGCTTTGATGACATCAAACACCACACCGTAACTGGGTGGCTATAAAGGTGGCATTGAGTGTTCGGAAAGTGTCGGTTGAGACACATGGATCAAGAGTGGGATTTGTCCATCCATATGACGGATAGATATACTCAGGGCCCTCTCGGTGGAATGTCATCCAATTAGCTTGCAAGCATGTGACTGGCTCACAAGGGATCACATATCACAGGAACGAGAAAAGAGTACTTATCGGTAACGAGGTTGAACTAGGTATGCAGAGATACCGACGATCAAAACCTCGGATAAGTAAACTATCGTGAGATAAAGGGAAATTGGTATCGTATGTAAGTGGTTCATTCGATCGCAAAGTAATCGTAGAAATATGTGGGAGCCATATGAATTTCTAGATTCCTCTATTGGTTATTGATCGGAGAAGTGTCTCGATCATGTCCGCATAATTCACGAACCGTAGGGAGACACACTTAAGGATTCGATGTTGTTGAGTAGTTATGGAATGATGAGTAAGAGACCGAATGTTGTTCGGAGTCTCGGATAGGATCCGGGATATAACGAGGAGATCCGGAATGGTCCGGAGAATAAGATTCATATAAGGAAAGTCCCGTTTCGGAGTTGGGAAATGTTTCCGGTGTTTTCATCGGGAATGTTCTAGAATGTTCCGGAATGTCCGGCACTCCGGAGGGGAAGGGTACATGGATGTGTTGTATCAAGTTGGTATGATTGCATCATGTACTTCGCTGTTCCAAATAAAGGATTAATTCAAATCCTAGTTTGAAAAGTCAAATAGCTAAATTGAAAAGTCAAACGGCTTTGGAAAGAGGAAAAGAGGAGGAAGGGGAAACCGAGTTGGGGAGGGAGTCCCTCCTCCCCAAGCCGGCGCACCACCCAAGCCGAGTTGGGGAGGGACTCCACTCCCTCCCCTTGGCCGGCCGGCCCCTCCACCTATATAAGGAGGCGCAGGGCTCCCTCCTAGGACACACAAGTACCTCTCCTTCAAACCCTAGCTTGGCACCACCACCTCCTGCAGCTACCGCCGCCTCCTAGGGTTGCCCTAGCCGCCGACTTGGGGTGCCCCAAACCCTAGCCGCCGGCTCTAGCACCTCCTCCTTGGTGTTTCTAAAACCTAGATCGCCGAGGAGCTCTCTCATACTCCACCATACTCGCTCCGGCTTAAGGCGAAGCCCTACGAGATCTCCCCTCTACTTCCGGTACCACGCCGTCGTGCTGCCGGAATCGCGAGGAGCGTGCTACAACCTCCGCTGCCTGCTGGAACAAGGGAGAGGAAGGTCTTCATCGAGTACCGAACGTGTGACCGACTGCGGAAGCGCTGCCGGAACGCAGCGCCGGAAGGATCGTCTGCGCGATCTTGAGATCGGGAGTGTACGACTATATCATCCACGAGAATCTGCTCTTGTTAGCCGCTTTGGATCTTCGAGGGTTAGTACTCTATTGACTCGTTGCTACAATCTAGTAGATAGATCTTGGCTTGATCATAGATTAGATCTTGATTGTGTGTTCATGCGGTATTTTTTTTTTGTTTTCCATGCTACGAACCCCTACAAAATATAAAGTCAACATGGTATCACAAACGTCGTACCTAGCACCAACAGGGTCAAGTTGGGGTGGAATGGTTGTGATAAACTGGGGTTGGGACCGTCTGATGAGATATGACCAGGTGTAAATAAATTCTGCATCGAGCTAGGGGATTCCTCACCACACGACCTTGAACATACAAAAAAAACATATCAGATGCCATCGTGTGAAATAACAAATAATTAATAGAGAACTTAGGATATACAATTAATTTATAGTTTACAAAACTACTATATATTTGTATAAAAATATTGATCTAATAAGTTATGCAATTAAAGTAAGAAATTAGCATACCTTTGAGTTGTATTTAGATATTGGGAAAATGAACATGTGAGGAAGTCGGGTTTGAAATAACTAGCTCTTTTCAGCAAAATATGGTTCAGCTATTTTCACTGCATTCTTACGAAGGTCAAGACCAACTATCCAGGCATTCTTATCACGATGAGTTGATAGCATAAAACTACCACTTTGTATGTCAAATTTCCCATTTCATACCACTCGTTCTCGAAATCGCAAAATAGTACCACATTTGACTCTGATTGTAGCAATGTGCGCCGATCTGTCGTTGATAGCGAATCAACCCCGCTTAACACCCGCGGGCCCACCTGTCAGGGCCACGTGGCCCACGATAGACGCCGCCCCGACACGCCTGTCTAACGGCCGTTAACCGGCGCCGCTTTAGTGGGTCCCACCTCGGGGTGGACCTCAGTCTCCGTCCTCCACTCCCTACTGTCTTCTTCCCCGAGCTCGGTGTTGCGCCGTTGCCGCCGCTGTCTAAAGGTTCTAGCATTTACCAGAAGGCTAGAGTTGTACATACCACATGTTCTCAAAATAAAACGACATAGTGATGCATATATATTTTTCACCTCCTGTAGGAACGCACGAGTAACCTACTAATTTGCATAACATGAAAGTTTAACTGACTTTGTTTCATATGACTAACATTTGCACCTAGAAATTATACTCCCTCCGTCTTAAAATAGATGTCTTAGGTTTTTCAAAATTTAGATGAATCTATATACTAAATATTGTTTAAATTCATCCAAATTTTGACAAATTTAAGACATCTATTTTAAGACGGAGGGAGTAAACTATATCAAGCACAACAACACAATCTTTTTGACAATGGCGTCATATATTTTATTGTCTCAATGACTTCAAAAACATATGTTCACAAATGCAAGAGCAAACACAAAGAACTTATGAAAAATATAAAGTCAACATGGTATCACAAGCGTCGTACCTAGCACCAACGGGGTCAAGTTGGGGTGGAATGGTTGTGATAAACTGGGGTTGGGACCGTCTGATGAGATATGACCAGGTGTAAATAAATTCTGCATTGAGCTAGGGGATTCCTCACCACACGACCTTGAACATACAAAAAAAAACATATCAGATGCCATCGTGTGAAATAACAAATAATTAATAGAGAACTTAGGATATACAATCAATTTAGTTTACAAAAGTATATCTTTGATCTAATAAGTTATGCAATAAAAGTAAGAAATTAGCATACCTTTGAGTTGTATTTATATATTCGGAAAATGAACATGTGAGGAAGTCGGGTTTGAAATAACTAGCTCTTTCAGCAAAATATGGTTCAACTATTTTCACTGCATTCTTATGTAGGTCAAGACCAACTATCTAGGCATTCTTATCATGACAGCCCACCTTAGACATCAAATAGACAACATCTTCACCGCTAACGCTAAGGGTCGGGTAAGCTGTTGTCAAGTTCCTTAATGTTGATTTTGCAACACTACCATCCAGCAACTCAGGTAACAACATAGAATATGTTGGGTTGTTGCCCAAGAAGTTATCAACATGAATACAATATCCCTTGTGCCAATTGTCCGAAGAAGTATGCCTATAACATGTCCGGATCTTCCAACCATTCGGGACACTAATGATTTCCTCTCTTGACTCTCTTAGAAAGTTCTCATGTCGCTGTAGAAGAAGATCTTTATCATAGATCATATCAGAACTATCAAGATCTTTCATCGTCTTAAGCCTCTTATTACTATTATAATTGTGGTTATTAAAAGTAACTACCTCCCGCCTAAAATAATGATCAATCTCAACCAACTTGATAATTCCATTATAGCAGGCAACATCTCGGACGGGCTTTGGGTTACTGATGTGGCGCAAGTTGAATTCAGGCTTGGGTAGTGGAATGAAATAGATACAGGGGTCCTTGTGGAGAAAGTTGCAACCGATAATACCACGCCAGAGGTCGACCCATCCCGCCAGGCCTCTTCCAAGAGAGATCACCTTGTGAGGTACAATGAACAGGTCGACTGCACTGATCTCAAAAGATGAGTGCAGCTTTAATCTCCTGGTGGTCCACGTGCCAGTCTTGGACGAAAAGAAGGTGTGGTCGTAGTGTCCAAGGGTAGCTGTGGAAACGAGATCAGCGAGGATAAATTCCTCCTTGTCACAGGGCACGATGCTGACACACAGTGTATTCGTGGTACCTGGAGGAGTAGCCGGGATTGGCGTGAGGGATGGCTTGCCACGGCCAGCCTTGTAGATGAAGCACTCGCCGTGATGAAAATCTGGCCCGGTGCTTCGGGGGCCGCCAGTGAAGACGAAGCTTAGGAGGACGAGGTCTTGCTCCGAGGATACAATGCGAGGCTCATCAAGGAAGTGCTCGGGGTTGAATTCAGGGCCATGAACACAAAAGTGGGAGGATGGCAGGCAGATCCGCGAGGTAGAAGGTAACCTTGACGGTGTGGGGGCTTATAGCCCCCATGCGACGTCTTTACTCGGAATTGGAAGGAACACGACATCGTTGCAAAGAATAGCTCGGATGCAACGCTTGTGAGGCAGCTAATAGCCCAGGGCCACACGAGCCATAAAACGGTCGTTAAGGACACATTTAACTTTGTTACAAGATTAGGGTTAAGCCAAACCAGTCGGTTGGGACAGCCAGTCAAGCCAGTCAAACCAATCGCTTCCGATCGAGAGAGAGCGTCACACTGACTGTAGCTTCCCCGACGGCGGCGGCAGACCTCACCAATCATTCTCGGTGCTGGCGGCGGCGGCAGGGCAATGTTTTTAGGCGGTAGCGCTTTCTGTTCGACGGCGAAGGTGGTGAGTGCCATTTGAAAGCTAATTTCTCTCCCATTCTTCTCAATTCGAGATCTGTGCGTGCTCATTGATGCTAGATTGTGGATGTCGGGGTGTGCTAAACGGGGCGAGGGGGAACGAGATGGAGCATGGAGAGGAGACTTCTAATCGGTATATCCCGCATCTCTGCACTTAATTTCTCTAAGGTTGAGCTCTTTGTTCGCTTCCGCTAGCTCACAGTGCCCGCCAAAAACAGGGGAGACGATGTTGCGCGCCAAACCTTCGAATTTCGCATCAATTTCTTTCCCTCTAGGGCTGTTTTAGTTGATGGCAGCATGCAGATCATTGAGAGAGACACAATTGTTAAATGTGAGGTGGAATTAGAACATGTTGATCCCCAAGAGCTAATAAACATGGGAGAGGAGGCGGTAAGGAAAATGGTGGAAAAATAGGGATAGTGTGGTTTGGGGGCCAGAGCAAGAAGTTTCTTTGTTACGATTTGATGATTGCAAATGTGACTATGTTAGGTTTGAGACAGGGGAACATATAGTTGATGAAATCGATGAGCGAAACAGTTGGACAAGCAAAACTGTTCTATTTTTAGCAGAGCTCATTGATCTGAAACCTGATTCGAGGGTTGGATATGTGGCCTCGAAGCTGGCTGCTCAGATGGTCGAGGATGATTGAGCTGCACAAAGGCAAGTAATGCCTATACTTACTGAGTTGGAAGTGTTAACAGTGGAGGATGATGCTAATGCACAAGGGGAGGCTGCAGATGCTAATGCACAAAGGATTGTAACTGTTGGTTGGAATTCAGTTGAGATACATGACCAGACTTATTTGGTCATTGCACCAATAGATGACATTGAAATGGCAAAGCTTTTTGGCATTCCTATAGATGACAGAGACAAGGAGAAGAAGAGGGATGAAGCTGCAAATGATGGTGACAACCATTTAAGAGATGAAGAGGCAGATATAGATCTAGAGTTGTTGGAAAATGCTGCAGTTCATGTAGATGATGCACATGATGATAAGCTAGTAACAATTTATGATAAAGAGGACCCATTTATTGAAGTTGGGAGATTGTTTCCAAGCATGGATGAATTCAGGATGTGTTTCAGGACATATGCAGTCAAACGTGAGTTTGCTACCAAGACTATGTGGACTGATAAAAAGAAGTTCTATGCAAAATGCATAGGTTATGATGGTGGTGCCAAGCCTTGCAAGTGGTATATATCTGCTAGACGCCAATCTGATGGAAGGACAATAAGAGTGAATCAAATTCCAAAACCTCATACTTGCATTACAAGTTCACAAACAGTTACAAAGATGACATCACAATTATGGGTTGCAGAAAAGATCAAGCCCATTTTAGCCACAACACCAAACAACACTACAAAGAGACTGAAAATAGACTTGGAAAAGCAGTACCCCATTAAGCTGAATTATACTACAGTGTGGAAGGCAAAGCAAAGGGCAATGAAAGAGCTATATGGTGATTGGGCAAATACCTTTCGAATGCTTTATAACTTCAAATCAGAAGTAGATAAGAGACCACCTGGCAGTGTTGTGGAGATAGATACTGAGGTAACAACTGATGGGAAAGTCTTCTTCTCTAAATTCTTCATGGCTTTAAAGCCTTGCATCGATGGCTTCAAAGCAGGGTGTCGTCCATATTTGAGTATAGACTCGTCTTTCTTGACTGGAAAGTGGAATGGTCAACTAGCAGCATGCAATGCTTTAGATGGACACAATTGGATGTTCCCTGTAGCTATTGGCATGTTTCAGTCTAAGACAGAGGCATCATGGACATGGTTCATGATGCAGTTGAAAAGATGCATAGGGCCAGTCTCTCCATTGGCAGTGCACACAGATGCATGTAAAGGTTTAGAAAATGCATAAGATTGTTTTCCCTCATGTTGAGCAGAGGGAGTGCTTCGGCCATATGTGGATGAATTTGATCAAAAAAATTCATAGGAGATGATTTTGGACGCATGTGGCCATCAGCAAGATCTTACACCAGACAGACACATTCATATCTCCTTGAGAAGATTAAGGCGGCATGCTCTGAGGAGGATAGGGTCAAGTTTTGTACATGGTTGGAAACCTACCATTCTCTTTTATGGTACAGGTCAGGTTTTAACACTGCCATCAAATGTGATCATATCAACAATAATTTGGCAGAAAGTTTCAACAACAAAGTGAAGGAGTTAAAAGACTTGCCTGTCCATGACATGGTTGACCAGATCAGGATCATGATCATGAGGTTGTGGAAATTGAGAACAAGGCTTGGTGATGTTCTTCAAGGAGATAAGATTCCTGATATTGTGCAGCAGGTGGTCAACAGGAGCAGAAATCTTGCACATTTGTGTGTTGAGAAATCCTCATTGTGGGGTGCTGAAGTCAGAGATACAAAGACTGGCAGGAGGCATGTTGTTGACACTCAATTGCATGAATGCACATGCCTTGAAGGCAACACACTGGGAAGCCTTGTGAGCATGCCATACTTTTCTTGGCCTCCAAACACAAGCTAAATATGCACCCATATTTGCATGAGTATTATTCTGTAGCAAAATTCAAGGCTGCATATGGAACACCAATTCCATCACTTACAGATCAGTCTCAGTGGCCTGAAGTGGACATTCAGTTCTCCTTGTGTCCTCCTTTGATGAAAAGAAAGGCTGGCAGGCCCAAGCAGAATAGATTCAAGGCTTGGTTTGAGAAAGGTGGGAGCAGCAAGAAGGGAAAGAAAGATGAAAAGAAAGATGCCAAGCCAAAAAGGGCCCAAAAAGGTAACAAGAATATATGCAAACTCTATGAAGAACTTGGACACCGAGCTGACTCTACCAAGTGCAGATACACTGCTGAAAAGCCAAAGTATGTTCATCCAAAATCTATCCCATTTCTTGTTGATGATTTTCTCCCCCAGCTAACTTGCTTGTTTTCAGGAGGAAGCGTGGAGAAAAAGTCCCACCTATTGTTGTTCACGAATGCTAGCCAGTGAAAAGGGCAAGAATCAATGGCCAAAGAAAGAAGAGAACTAACCAGATCATGTTTGGTGCTGCTGAGGTGCAATCTGAACTTGTTTTGGAGGATGATGTGCAAACTGTTGAGGCTTTAGGGCACACCGTTTCTGATTTGGAAGATCTGGTGCAAAATGAGGGGAAAAATGAGCATGTTGTTGAGGCTCTAGTGCAAAACGATCATGTTGTTGAGGCTCTGGTGCAAACTGACCATGTTGATGAGGCTCTGGTGCAAACTGACCATGTTGATGAGGCTCTGGTGCCAGATTGTGTTGTTGAGGAGGTGCAGGAGGTGAAGGAGACTCTTGGACGTGCTGTGGGGAGGCCAGATGGTAATGGTAAGAAAAAGAAGAGCATAAACCTGTTGTGTGGTGTGAAACTTGTGAAGGAGAAGAAAACGAGGGGTAAGAAGAGCCAACAGAAATAGACTTTGAATTTGGCACTTGTTGTTGTTGTAAACATTTGTTATTGTAATAATTTGGCACTTGTTGTTGTTGTAAACATTTGTTATTATAATAATTTGGCACTTGTTGTTGATAATTTGGCCAAAATTCAAATATGATGGTAAATTTGAATTTTAACAAATGTAGCTATGTGTACTTTTCTATGTTGGTATGAGCTTCCAACATTTTTCTCATATGTAGAGTACAACTCATCCTCACCTTGGTCCCTTTTGTGAAGTACAACTCACCCTCACCCGAAATGTGGTAGAAATGGGCTCCAAAGCTAGGGTAAACCACCCCATTTCTAAGCAAGTTTTTTTTCGACCATTTCTAAAACCAAGTTTGATATTTTTCCTCACAACTATGTCGCATAACATGACACCATGCGAAGGTTTTGTATTTTTTTGATTTTTTTTGAATTAGTTATGCACATTTGAATGTCTGGTCAAACTTTTTGAAGGGTTTTCATAAATATTCTTAGCTAGGGGCTGAGTCTCACAAAACTAGCATTGGATCTCTGATGAAATAGCATGTTGTGAACCTAAAAATGATTTTTACAAAAAATCATCAGCATGAAATCATGTACCTGTAGTTCATATCTTACCCACTTCCAACCGATTCGACATGATTTGTCTTTTTCACCAGGGATGGAATAAAAGGTTTGAGATACTCAAGTTGGGAAATTGTACATGCTAGATGGTCTAGTATTTTTGAAAAATAGGATGTAACCATTTTGAAACTTCAATTTGGTGGTTGCTTCACAAATCCCCCCTCTTTCGGCACTCAGAAAATAGAAAATAGATTTTATGTGCGTCGAAAAGGAAAACTTTGTACTACAACATTGTTAGTCATCCCATTATACACATGCATGCCCAATATGGGCACATTATCACAAACTATTCCTTGATTCTAGCCATATCATTGGTCATTTGACCCGAAAGCCAGAAAACCTCGGAGGAGATAAGTCATTTTGTGAAGGTGTTTTTGAAATATGATCAATAGACCAAGTTTTATATTTTTCCTCACAAACATGTCACATAACATGAAACCATGCGGAGGTTTTGTATTTTTTTATTTTTTTTGAATTAGTTATGCACATTTGAATATCTGGTAAAACTTTTTGAAGGGTTTTCATAAATATTCTTAGCTAGGGGCTGAGGCTCACAAAACTAGCATTGGATATCTGATGAAATAGCATGTTGTGAACCTAAAAATGATTTTTACAAAAAATTATCAGCATGAAATCATGTACCTGTAGTTCATATCTTACCCACTTCCAGCCGATTCGGCAGGATTTGTCTTTTTCACCAGGGATGGAATAAAAGGTTTGAGATACTCAAGTTGGGAAATTGTACATACTAGGTGGTCTAGTATTTTTTAAAATAGGATGTTACCATTTTGAAACTGCTTCACAAATCCCCCCTCTTTCGGCACTCAGAAAATAGAAAATAAATTTTCTGTGCATCGAAAAGGAAAAATTTGTACTACAACATTGTTAGTCATCCCATTATACACATGCATGCCCAATATGGGCACATTATCACTTGATTATAGCCATATCATTGGTCATTTGACCCGAAAGCCAGAAAACCTCGGAGTAGATAGGTTATTTTGTGAAGTGTTTTTTGAAATATGATCAATAGACCAAGTTTTATATTTTTTCTCATAACTATGTCACATAACATGACACCATGGGAAGGTTTTGTATTTTTTTTTGATTTTTTTAAATTAGTTATGCACATTTGAATGTCTGGTCAAACTTGTGAAAACCCCGTTGACTGCATCCTAAACCCAGCTAACCCTAAGGTCGAATGAGGAACGTAGATCTAACCCTAGCGCGACACTGTGGCCGTCCGATCACGTCTTTTATAAGGATTTCGCGGGTGGCTCTGGGCGATCCGTGGAAGGGCTTGTTCTGCAACCTGATTGGTTGGCGTCTCTTAGAAGGATTTCGCGGCTAGCTCTTGGCGATCCGTGGGATGGATGATTCTGAAATCTGATAGCCTCGCATAGTTTTTCCATGAACAGATAAGGTACATCGTGGCACACTCCATTGACCGTTGGACCGAGCATGGCATGCGAGAGCGCTGGACGGGGTGGGCTGCACCATGCATGCAGATGCCTCCCGCGTCGCAGTCTAGCTATTTTACGTGCAGCCAACCGACGCAACAGCACTGCAGCGTATTTACTCCCTCCGTCGCATTAAATAAGTGTATGTCTAACAACTTTTTTCAGTCAAACTTACTCCCCTCCTGTTCATGCGCCATAAAAAAAGTAAATATTTATAAACTTTGACTACGTATATAAAAAAAAATATCAAAATCTAAAATATGTAATAAATATAAGATACAACGTGGCACACTCCATTGACCGTTGGACCGAGCGTGACATGCGAGGGCGCTGGGCGGGGCGGGCTGCACCATGCATGCAGCTGCCTCTCGCGTCGCAGTCTAGCTATTTTGCGTGCAACCAACCGACGCAGCAGCGCTGCAGCATATTTACTCTCTCCGTCGCATTAAATAAGTGTACATCTAACAACTTTCTTCAGTCAAACTTACTCCCCTCCGGTTCATGCGCCATAGAAAAAGTCAATATTTATAAACTTTGACTACATATATAAGAAAAAATATCAAAATCTATAATATGTAATAAATATAATTAGATTCACCATAACACATACTTTTATATTATATAAAATTGATATTATAAATTGATATTATAAACTTAGTTTCATACTCCCTCTATTCGTTCCAATTGACATCCCTCTGATTACTCCCACCGATTTTTCTTCTCACCCGTTGAGTTTCCATGTGTGAGTTTGTTGCATGCGGTGTGTAAAAACAAATATCGTGTGACAACTACCGTGGTCCTAGATTCCTGCATTTATTACCGAGTAAATTAAGGCCAAATTCTATTTTCTCTTTTATTTTTCACTACCAATGAACAACCACCTTGGACGTTTTTTCTCTCTTTCCCATTAATGCATGCATGCATGCAGGGGCGGGGGCGACGGTGCAGGGGTCACGTCGCATCCTAGCAATTTTTTTGCACTGACCGCATTGATCACGCACACGACTACGCCCGCTGCCTACACGCAATGCAGCGCACGCGGCAGCGCCAACGCAGGATTCCCATGCCGCCCTTCACGCTGAGCCCTCAATAAATAGGCAAAACGCCTTTGCCTTCTCATCTCATCTTTCCCCTGATCTTCAACCTCGAGCCCGTCCCTTTGCCTCCTCCCATCCCCAAAAAACACTCCAGCGACCATGGTGACCCCCCCGCTTCCCTTCGGAATCCGAGGTTAGCGACGAGGACAACCACCCGGACCACAGGCAGGTCTGGGAGCAGGAGGCGCCCACGCTCCCGAGGCGTGGCAAGAAGGGGGCGATGTAAAGCCCCCCCCCTGGGCCGAAGGCCACTTTGTCCACAACCCCCTCCCTAGTGTCGGCGGCAACCTCCTCGACAACGGCCCCTCCGACGAGTATTGGAAGGCGGCGGAGAAGCGGGATGCGAAGGAGCTGGTTGCTTACGCCAAGTGGGAGGAGAAGAAGGCCACACACGCCTTGAAGAAAAGGTGGAAACGGGAGGAGGAGGACCGACGGGAGGCCAATCGCTGGGCCTTCCAGGAGGAGCAGCGGCGGCGGGAGCAATGGGAGAGGGCGGCGGCTTGGAATGCGGCGGCGGCGGCTTGGAGGGCGGCGGCGGTACCGCCCCCACCGCCGATGGAGTAGGACAGCCTCCCGGCGGCGAGGTTGACCGGCAGCCAGGCTAAACCCACGTAGTAGCTAGGGTTAGGGTTTAACCCAGGGTTTAGGCGCCGGGCCCGTAGGATTAGTTTCCCTTAGGGTCTATATTGTACCCCTTGTCTTTTATTGTAATGTTATCTAATATATGTAATGTTATCTAATATATTATCTATCCCGTGTTTTACTCGTGCAATATTTATAATCTGTTATCACTCGACTTGTGTTTTATTGTATTGTCATTTGTCAAAACACCCAAAACAACAAGTGCATAAAACAAAAGACACAAAAAAAGTTCTCATACAATACTCGTGCAATATTTATAAAATGAGTGAAATTAGAAAAGCTCAAAAGGAAGAATAAGTTAACGTTATGATGGTTGGTTATTTTCAAACAACACATGCAACACATGGTTCATTTTCAAACAACACATTTACATATTTACATAAGTTAAAGGGGCGCCCAAGTTAAAGTGCTCGGCTTGTTAGTTAAATGGATGCCATTGGCCTTCATTTATATATTTACTTTTGCAAAAAATAAAAGATTGCGACCTGAGCACGAGTATCTGCAGATCCACACGTCCCTAGTTAGATTGTAACGTGAGTACTATTTTTTTGGCCCAATCTACAAGTAGTTACTATTGGGCCTGGATACGACCATTTTGGCCTGGTTAAGTTCTATTTGGGCCTGATCTTTTTCAGTCACTCCTCGTCAATTGTTTTTTTTAACTTTTCAACTCCTCCACCTCCCCTGCACACTGATGAAACTGAAGGAACACTGACGAAACTGAAGGAACACTGATTTCGAAAATAGAGCAGCTCAAAATTTGCCCGAATTTGTGTTGCATTTTATTCAAGCCAAAGACATAGACCATTACATCCATCTCCACAGGTTCTACGATAACAAAGCATCACTCGAACCCTAATTGTGCCGTCTAATGACTAATGATTAGGAGATAAACTAATCCGAGAGAAATTACACAAAAATAAAAAAAACCAGCCATCGGATTGTCCTGCTTCTTCAATTCGATGATTTGCCTTAGCTGCTTGTTCATCTTCTTCAGCTCGGCCTTCACTTCCGCATCCACCATAGTACCAGCAGAAATGGGGTTGTCAGATCCCAATTGCTCCACCACGGACGAGTTTTCGAGCTCCTGGGATGCTACCTCCACCCCATTTCGCTCGATGTACTCATCAAGCCACTCAAAATTCCCACATTTTGGCAGTTCATGAAATCGCAGAGATGAACCCTAAATCTCAAATTCGATGAAATGCATGATTTGAAAGAAAAACGAGAAATTGGCTCTCGGGACCCTCAGATCTCACCTTTACCGGCTCGGGCTTGCTCTCACACTTCACAAATTGCCGGCCAATGTTGCCGTTCTTATCGGTGGATGTGACAAGCCGCTTCAGGGGCGCCGCACCATACCGAGGCCATGCGCGGAGGGAGGCTGAAGCAGAGCTCGACATCCCTCGCCGGCGTTGCCGCACTTGCTCGCCGGAGAAGAAAATGGAAGGGGATGAGATGCTGGAACGGTGGCGGGAGTGCTCGGGTGCGGGGACAGATCGGGCCAATGGCTCTCTTCAACGGGTCCCACGATATGAGGTGGACATCAGGTGAGTTCCGCCGTGACGTGGAGAGGCTGTGGGTCCTACTCTGCTCAGCTGATTCGAAGTCGTTGACGGTCTCGTGAGGTTAAGTGGAAGTATCACACGGGAGCTATTTGCCACTTCAGAAGTGTCGCATGCGAGCTATTCTTTGCAACGATGTCGTGTTCCTTTTAATTCCACGTAAAGACATCGCATGAGAGCTATAAGCCCGACGGTGTGGCCGGTTCATGATGTGGCTGTGGCTGTGGTAGCGTTCTCGCGGTCGACGAAGTAGGACTTTCGGTCGAGAAGAATCCAGGTGGGATATCGAGGGGGTCTGCTGGCGGCGGCGGCCGCCGCATCAACATCTGGGGGGAGAAAGGAGGAAGCAAGGATCGGTTCCTCCATGGTAGTCCGCTTAGATCGGATTTTTCATGTGATCAGGAGATAATTGGGCCGTTTTTTATGTTGTCGAGGTTGGACGGGCCGAGCACGTGTCGGAGTATGAATCGGATTGCCTTCGTCTGGTTGGTGGGCCATCAACAACCTGTCGCTCAGCACTTCAGTCTCGTAGAGCGTCACAGTCAAGCTGGGTAGGTTTCGGGAATCACTTCTTCATTCAGGCCTAGAGAATCAGAATGCTTTGCTAGGTGTAGCGTACGTTTGGTTGCCGGTCATAATTTGCCAAGTCAAAGTTTGGCAAAACTTGGCAAATATTTCATCCTATGACGAATGGGCTCTATAAACAATAAAATGTGGGAAGCAAAAATGTGACAAAAAACAAACGGATACCAAATTGTCAAACTTTCGCTTGGCAAATTGTAGCCATGAACCAATCAGGCCCGTAATGTAGAAAGACCGCAGGGCATCATACTATTCAGAAAATGTAGACCACCACACTAGCTTAGCCATTCGCGTACCAATATTATTACCCCTCGGAGGTAGTACAGTAGTGTAAAAGAAAAGGAAAATGGCAATATATGCTCTACTTTAGAAGATGAGTTCCCAGGTGAAATGTTGCATGTCTCAGTTTTCCAGCTAGCTTTGGCTTCAGGTCAGGATTAGCTGCGGCGGCGGCTGCCACTTTGGTAATCCTACCTTTTTAAAATAGATGTCGAAGGTTTATCGAAATTTTAATAAATCTATATATTAAATATACAAAATTTAGATGCATCTATATATTAAATATAAAATTTAGATGAATCTATATATATTAAATAGTGTCTAGATTTATTTAAAATTTAACAATCTGCAACATCTATTTTGAGACAAGGGAGTACTACTTATTCTCTTCTTCTAACACAAAGTTTCTTTCCGGAAAATTCTTTTCCCATTCCTTGGCATGGCATTTTCTCATGATCAGGGCTTACATTATCTTACTAGTAAATAACTCGGGAGTTTATGCCAGCCGGATAAAACAAAATGTTCACGAGCGAGATAGACAAAAACCACAAAACAAGGAACCCTTTCTGACGTGCGTAGAAGACCACATTCAAAGTTACAGACTATAAACCGCATCGATTTCACATTCCACACACCTTCTTTAACACCGCCTCTGTGCTCTGTTTTTCAACTGCAGACATCGCATCAGCACAATATGTCCTGAACTAAATTTAAATGTCTATATACACAGCCCCATATCAATCGAGACTTAAACAGCTTGCATATGCATGGAATCGTAATATGCTATGTACCAAATGAAGGTTACATTACACTGTGAGTCAGTAGCGGCACTCACGTGGATCTTAATTGGTACAACAAAACTGATGCTTCAACTAAAAAGCCGTAAGAGGGAAGAGAGTAAATCACAAAGGACATCCTAAATATACCCTACCACAACCTAATTAAGCCATAAAATGAGATGATTAACAAGGGAACTCCTTTGATCCCACCAAAAGTGTGATGGCAAGGCACCGAGCTGTTACGAAGCTTCAACAAAGCCAAACTTGCTGAGCACAGCCACTGTTTCCTCCCTTGAGCTGCAAAATTGTATTCGGTGTCAAAGATTGAAGTCTATTTGAACATTTTGTTAAAAACAGTTTTATCACTCAATGTTACCCGAGAAATTTTGCTCTGAATAATTGAGTACTATGCCATGCTTACCTTCCATCTCTCAGTATCCTGTAGACTCCAGGTGTTATTAGGTCAACAATGGTTGAACCAGCACGCCCAGAAGGAAGTACCCCACCATCAAACACGTATGAACAATGTGGCCATAGATCTCCAAAATCATTGACGCTGACGCTGCTAGGCCAACCACTTAAGTTGGCGCTTGTAAGTGCAAGTGCACTTCCAGCACCACGAGCAATGGATCGTATGAAGTCCAGATTTGGCACACGTACTCCAATGCTGTCCAGACCAGGATTAAGTGATCTCTCTAATATACTGTTTTCACCTATATATATGTAACGAATAAAGAGTATATTCAACACCTAGTGCAGCTTAAGAAAGAAGCTCGATAAAACTGTAAAAGATAGCATGGTATCCTCACCTCGTTTTAAAACAACAGTGACAGGCCCAGGAAGAAGACTATGAAGCAACCCATGGGGCAAGTGGTCCACTACGGCAAACCGTGATATGTCTGGGACATCAGCAACACAGATTGCTAGAGGGCGTGTATGGATGCGTCCTTTGATCTCATATATCCGGTTTACTGCTTCTGCAGAACTGTCACGAAGAGCCTTTTTAGAATGAATCATGGATGAACCCAACCAACTGAAAATTAGTGAGAGAATCTCTAAAATAGAAGTTCTTAGTTCAGATTGATGCAATGGCACTTCTAACTCGGATGAGAGCATGGTTTCTGAAATTTATTCTGGATGTTTACATCACATGCCTAATTTAGATACTGGTACGGGACTACAGATTTAGCATAACTTGACTGCAGTGACTCGTGAAAGAAATTTCGGATTCTCTGTACTTCACAATCACATTGCATCACTGCAGTAAGTGCTAGTAATTTGGAATCAAACATGAAAACAATATTTTTAAAAAGGTAAGAAACAAATTAAAACTCCTAGCACCATAAGAGTAATTAAGAACACTAACCATGCATCACAGGCAAACCCATATATTGTATCTGTGGGCACCGCGATCACTTGCCCCCCATTGACTGCGTCGATTGCTTTCACCACATGATCTTTCGATGCTGGAAAAACGTGTTCTGTGCTGACTTGTATTCGGTGTGAAATGTTTTCTGACACCTTCAATGAACAGGCCACGGTACACTTTGTTTGATGTTGAGAAGATAATTTGCCAACCTTCAGAAATCTGAAATAACAAGTGTGTTAGTAGTAATCTGAATGAGGTTTTCACAACACCTCAACAAAACACATAGCTGCTCCAAAAAAGGGATTTAACTGATCAACAGCCAATTTATCTCACAAGTGCACTAAAAAAATTGCTTTCACAAAGAATTTTTATACAGCAAGTCCCCGGCAATCATGTTAATTGAAAGCAAAAAGTACATGACTAATTACTGCAGAGATACAATTACAGTAGCAATACTAATTCAGTACCATAAGAATAATTTTTAGTAGTGGCTTATAAGAAAGCTCTCAAGCTCAATTAGTATAGGATTTTATTGGTACATTGGTACCATCCATACTGATAATCTGAACGAAGGGTATGCACAAAATATTTGTTTCATCGATGAAGAGTAGGGAAATATAGCTATCGCACGCACAATTCAGAATCGATTTTTTCTGGTGTATATATGTATTACAATGAATAAAAGAGTATTAATGACCAAGCCGGCCATGGAAGGAAGTCAAGATAGCGCATTGTTTGCCAAATCTTCCCAAATCTCGTAACTTCAACCAAATCTGACCCCTCCCCGAAACTAATTCGGAATCTGACCCCTCTGGTCGGCGCCATTTAAAATGGCGCCGAAGTTGTGCATGTCGGCGCCAAGTTGTAGCAGCTGGGAGGAAGGCCAGAGAGGTCGGCGCCATTTGATACGGCGCCGAGTTAGATTCCGAATTAGTTTCGAGGAGGGGTCAGACGTGGAATTAGTTTTGCCAAAAGGTCAGATTTGGCAAAAAATACCAAGATAGCAGCGTCGTGACAATCAGCTCATGGACAGAAGAACAAAAACTGAAATTACTACGGCATACCGCATGTCAAACATCAAACTAACGATTTATGCTACATGCTGACAGACTGCCAGTCACAGGAGTACTTGGCAAATGAGGGCAATCGATTAGGGGAGCAAACCAAACAGGAAACACAGAAACGAAGAGAGAGATACCTCTGAGCCAGCGGTTGCCTGTTGGGGGCACGAATCAGAGGGAGCCTCTCCCCCGCTGCCCTAGCGCACGCCTTCATCTTCCCCACCGTCCTCTTCTTCCGCCACCGCGCCGGAAACCAACAACGGAATAGGAGAAGCTGAGCTGAACAGGACAGAGGAGTCATGCATAAGGTGGCGGAGCCAGGAATGAAGCAAGCCCCGGGCCAAAATCTAAGTGCAAAAAACTACTCTCTCCGTCCTAAAATAGATGTCTTAGATTTTTTAAAATTTGGATGAATCTATATACTAAATAGTGTCTAGATTCATTCAAATTTTGACAAATCTGAGACATCTATTTTGGGACGGAGGGAGTACTAAAAAACTCTTGTAATAGCGTAATTCTTTTTTGGTACGATAGCAAACATGGACATATATTTTCAAATCCATCATGAACGATCCAAGAACTAAAAAACTAGAAATAGTAGTACGGATGCAAAAGATACTACCAAATCATAGGTTTGGTTCATCTTCTCTATCTGAAACATGCAATCAATTTCGAACAATTGTTAAGCCATAGTTATTCATCCTCTATCTCAGTCTATTCTATTCCATTCACACACACCCTGTCTATTTCTAAGCAAATTAACTAAGTTCAAGTAATCAGATTGGCTAGCAATCAGCAGCAGTCAGCAGGAATTACCAAGGAATATAAGCTGAGGCCCGAGGAGGGAGCAGTGATTGCGTCGCCGTCGCCGGACAGAGGCAGGGGACAGAGGCGGCCGGGCGGCCTGGGCCAGGCGAAAGGAGGCGGCCTGGGACAGGCAGAGGCAAGGAAGGGGCAGGGGCGCTGGGCGGCCGGGGCGTGTTTGGTGCTCCGGACTCCGGTGGCGGCAGTCCCTGGCGGCTGGCGACGTGTAGGCGTGAGCGTTCGAGGGGAACGAGGTCACGACGGGAACCGCTGGTCGCGGACTCGCGGTCGAGGCGTCGAGCTGGGCTGGGCTGGCCTGGGGCCTGGGCTGATTATGTGCCCCACTTCAAACTTTGAGGGGTTCTCTGTCCGAAAACTTCTTTCCTTCGTCTTTGCCCTGTTCGCTCCCGCAAGTCGCTCGGGACCTCGGTGGCGGCGGCCGGCGCCGGTACGTTCCTCCCTCCATCGTCTTCCTTCCGGCCCTCCTCCTTCTCCATCCCCGTCCTGTCCCCTTCCCGGAACTCCTCCTTCCCCATCCCCTCCCTATCCTTTCCTCTCTGCTCTCGCTAACCCTAGTCCGACCGGTCATGGAGGGGTGACGGTGTCGACAGGGGAAACGGCGGCGGGAGGGGATAGGGCCTCTCCCCGTCCTCCCCCTTCCTATTCCCTTCCTCTCACATTCCTATTCCCTGTTATCGTTCTCTGTTTGCTCATGTTTTGTCTCTTTGAACTGCAGTACGTTCTCGGTTGATTATGAACGGTACATTTGTGCTAAGTGTGTGCTATGTATAAGAGACATAAATTACCTACTTGCTAACTATTTTATGTTACATATATGCTTCTTGTGATATTATTCGGAATATTTTAATGATAGTATCTGTTGAAAACAATATATATACGTTCTAATATATAGACATGTAACTGTTCATACATTTACACAAGTATAAATATTAGCCAAAAGCAAAAATATCCAATTTCATGGTTTGTACATCCAAACAGGAATTTGAATTGAGTAGCACCATCTGATTCCAACAGCAAATTCCAAGGCACCCAAACAATAGAATTTGAATTGACAACCATTTCCTTTCCAAGCAGGATTTGGAATTCCCACCTGATTCATTTCCTGAATTCAACTCTGTGCATCCAAACAGAGCTGGTTTTGAGTTCGGAGGCGCCACCGGCGAGCTGAGATGGCTGATGTGGTCGTGAGGTGCCTTCGGGACGGCCGCCTCGACGGAGAGCACGCGCCCGCGCTGGCCATGCAGGGTTCCCTCCAGTGCTGCCCACTCGCCGCACGCGCCATGCTCCACCTCGCCGCCGCCGCCGCCTCCAACGCGGCTACCGGGAAGGCACAGGCCAGGTATTGTTGATATCCTCGGTGGTATGCTGCTTTATCTGGGCCTCGTCTGGCTGATGACGCGAGTTGCTTGCTTGGCTGGCAAATTGTGGTGGTGCAGGGGACTTGTGGTTGTGGTGTTTGATCGAAACCCGGAAGTTTATCTGGATTTCATGCGGCGGAGCGGACTTGATTCAAATGCTTTGGGTCGATGGTAAGATCTGGCAGAGCAATTTTCTTCTAGGAAAAGGAATGAGAGATTTAGCATAGCCGGCAATTCAGTAGAATTGAAATGTGAAAATTTGAGTTGGGCTGTGAAATCAGAGATTTTTTTGTGTTAAATGTTCTACTGTGAACTGTACATAGTATGTCCTTAATGCAGTCCATAGTTTAAATGTTCGTGATGGTAGAATTTACATGAATGTCTAATACTACTCCCTCCGTTTCAAAATATAAGATGTTTTAGGTTTGTGAAGAAAATGAATCTAGACTTCTTTTAGTGTGTAGATCCATCCAAAAGTTGAGTGTACCTACATACTAAAACAAGTCTAGATTCATTTTCTTTACAAACCTAAAACATCTTATATTTCGAAACGGAGGGAGTATGTCTTATAATATTTGTATTGTTCCAACAGTGTTCGGATATTGGATTGCTATTCAGACCCACTTGGGTGGAAACGGAATATTGAAAGCCTGTCGCACCAAGAGGACAGTGGAACACCTTGCTCAACAAACAAAGACAACACCACAATTTTCAGAAGTGTGAAGGATGTTGATAAGTTGTTGTGCTCCATAATTGATCTTGGAAGAGGCAAGTCCACCATATCACCTTTTAAACTTGTTAATTTACCTTATTTATGATAATGACGCTAATGCTGCACTAAATGCTATGGATATCAGGGTTTGAAGGAGAGAGCAAGACTTATTTTTCGGTTGCTGTCGATTCAGTATGTACCTTGATGGAAACTTTTGCATTCTGTGGAAACCATAAAGCTTACTTGGGGCAGATTTAATACAATGAAACTGGGTCTATATTGTGTTAACTGCATCTAGGGCGTACATTGCATCACATATTACTATATGCATTCTTCTGTTATAATTTATTATTGTTGACGTTTATGGAACTGCCTGCACTAAATTGGGAATTCCAGATATTCGTGCCAAAATTGAACAGTACAAACTTATAGCCTTGTAGTTAGCAGTTTGTGTATTGAAGTTAAGTAGGTTTGGGTACCGTTTGGAAACACTTTACTTCCAAACTGAATAACAACAACCTGTCACTCACAGGTATTCTACACTCTGTATTTTACGCTTATAAGTTACTATTTATGTATTGTTTAAAGTAAAGAAATCTTTGCATTCTTTGTAATCAATAGTTCATTACGTTTTCACAATATTACTTATTTTCTTTCAATGCTTAACAGCAAATCCTTAATGATATTTCAGATTAGCACTATGTTAAGACATGCTACAGTGCAATCAATTTCAGGCCTTTTTAGTAATCTTCGAAGCCATGGTATTATTTCTTATATTTTCCGTTTGTGTTACAGAGTTGTGCATTCATGGTACACTGGACACAATAAAAATTTCCAGCATTAACATTGGATATACATCATATATTGTATAAAATGCATGTTGTATATATCTTATAATGTTAAGGGATACATGTTATCACCTGAAAGACCACCCTTGAACATACAGTTAGCAGCATGCCAACATATGTCTAAATGCATTGTAATATCAGTAGGATGTATTCTTGTGGTCCAAAAGGTTGATATACCTTTCTTCATGTGATGCTTACAGTAGTAATGTGGGTTATCCTTGTGTTGCAGATCAGATATCATCAATCCTCTGGCTGATGCATTCAGACCTCCATGAACCCAAGTTTTCCCGAGCTTTTGAATGTCTTTCTACTATGGTTGCTTGTGTAGAGCCAGAAGTTGCAGATTCAGGATATGGAGAAGAACGTAGAGGAAACATATCTTTCCTTGAGCATAACTATTCTAAAGCAAAGTTCCATGTGCGCCTGAAACGAAGGAATGGACGGGTAAAACATCTGGTAAGGTTCTTTGTTATTTGGTGCTCAAAACTTCAGCTTATTCTAAATACCACACGTTGAAGAATCTTGATTGCAACTATACCTGCCTATGCAGCATGAGGAGTTACATGTCGAGGGATATGATGTAAAATTTGTTTCTGCTTCTTCTTTAAGTATGGAAGTGAACCAAAATCTAGTGCCTAAGGTTAGTTGATACATCTCACCACCCATAGCCCACACTTATCCTATTAATTTTTTGGTTTCTGAAACAAACATTGGTTATGAATTGTGATATGTTGGCTCAACAGGTTCAGTTCAATCTTGAGCTGTCAGAAAAAGAACGAAGTGACAGGGCAAATGTTGTTCTTCCTTTTGAACATCAAGGTTCTCTCATAAACTAAAGTTATTTAGTACCAAATTTAAGTATCAGTTAGAAGTTTTATCTGACACATTTTGACTTCCTGAGATGCATTGATATGAAGCAGTAATTGATTGTCCCTTGTTCTTACCTTAAATCTCAGGAAAAGGTGAGCCAATCCGTATATATGACGGCCGGCGATCTCTCCTGGAGGCTCAGCAAGATACAAATTTAACTACAACAACTCTCCTGGACGAAACAAAAGTTCCTAAATCTGCAACTGCGAAGGGTGAAATTCATTACATTCGTGATTCTGATGATGAGCGACCTGACTCGGATGAAGACCCAGACGATGATTTGGATATTTAGCCACAATATGAGCCCAGTTTAGCTTATTGGTCTATCAAATCCAAGGTAATCCTTAGCCCCAATGAGAAGAACCGCAATACTTTGTCGGTAGTCATTTCCACTCCAATATTATTTATGCCGATCACAGACCAGTAGGGTTCACGGGGCTAGAGTGAGGGAATGGTGTTGTTAACAATTAACGAAGAATCCATTATATTTAATACTCGCTACTCTGGAACTTCAGAACAACAGCACCCACTCCCACTTCTGAATTGTGAGTAAAATACTAAAACATATGCATCTAGTTCCCTCAAAGAGTAAAACGCCGAAATGTTGTTCAACCAATACAAGTTGACATCTGACCATGGTTTTTAAGGCGTTAAGGCGATGCAGGGGCGCTCTGACGCCTAGGCGACGCCTAGGCAGGCGCTTTGGACGCCTAGGCGCCTAAGGCGGCCATTTTTTCAAGGCGGAGGGGGAGTGCCTGGACGCCTAAGCGTCGCCTAGGCGACGCCTTTAAAACCATGCATCTGACTACTGACATGTTCAAATAACATAGTAAAATTAGTTTAGATGCACATTGACTTGATTATATTCCACGGACCGTCTTGCGCACACCAATCTCATTACAACTCTATTGATTCTACATAGAGCACTTTTGCTGGTGCCGTATCAATGGACCAATAATCACGTATGCCTGCAAAAAAAATGTTTACCTGCCCACAAGCAACATGAGGAATACCAAGGCCCAACACTAAAACATCTTACTGGACATGGCCGTCTTATTGCAAAAATGGTACATATAGCTAGGCCAGTCAGTAAGTTACTCCTTAGCCTTGATGGTGGCCTCCGACTTCGAATGGAGATCCACCGTGTGCACGAGGGGGTCCTTGAGTGACTTGTGCTTCACGGTAACACTGTATTCACCTTGGAAGACCTCAGCCTCGAATATGCCCTTGTCATCGGTCTTGGCGTCCTTGGGCACGGCCTTCCACTCGGCGATGAGCTTGTCAATGACGTCTCCAACTGGAAGGTTCTTGAAGTTTTTGTCAGTGAGGCACATGACATAACACTGCTTGGCATGCCAAGCGCCCCACAACACTATGCCCTTCACCCCTGGGTGCGCAAACCCCTCCCTCATCACCTCCTCCAGGTACTCCACTTGCTTCGGCCCCTTTTTGACATCGATCTCGGTGAGCCAGATGGGAACCTTGGCCTGCGCGAGAGTGTCAAGGGAGCCCCTCACATAGGGAATGTTGGGGGTGTCGAAGTGGCTCTCCAAGCCGATGCCGTACTTGAGCTTGTTGTTGCCGGGGTATGATTGGATTTGCTTGAGCTTGGCAAGGTACTTTGTGGGCAGCGGTGCTGCATCATTGGGTTCCTCGATGGTGTTGTACTCGTTCATGAAGAGGATGGGCTTGTCGTCGAGCTTGGCCACTTCCTTGAAGATCTCGCCAGAGGCATCCTTGCCGAGCTTGTCCTCGAAGAAGCTGTAGTGGAGGTTCTCGTTGAGCACATCCCAGTGGCTGAGCTTTCCAGCATAGCGAGACACTACATTCTTCATCCGTTTCTCCATGTCCTTCTTGAGCTGTGGCACGCTCAACCTGCTCACCCAATCCATCTGTTTGCTTTGGTCGTCCCAGAACACATTGTGCCCACGCACTGAGATGTTGTACTTCTCCGCCAGAGCCAGCATCTTATCTGGGATCTCGTACAACTCTTGGTTTTGGTCGTACTCCGTGCTATACCACTTCATCTCATTTTCCATCGTCGCCACCGTGAACCGTGACGTGAACCACTTCTCGTACTCTGGGATGTCCAAGATCTCCTTTGTCATTGCGTTGCCCAGGGGGAAGCCCTTGGCCACCTTCTCCAGGGACAGCTCTGCATCCGGCAGCACCTTGCCGCCTGAGCCGTGGACGGTGATCTTTACTTTCTTCTTGCGCTCCTGCATTCATTTTAGTTTCAGTTGCGGAGCCATGGAGTATTTATGTTTCTTTTGCATTAATTATTTTAGCTAGTGTCAGCATTATGTAAATCAAATGGGGATTAACACCTTGGCAATAGACTCATCGCGATGAGACTTCCATTCTTCGAAGCTGAAGGGCTGCAGCGCCATGCTATCCACCATCAACTCCGCGGTTACATTGGTCTGCAGTTTTGCATGTTAATTACTCAGTACAGTGCTGCACATCCACATGGTGTGATGCCATCTCATTGTTGTATCATGCGTGGTTATCTAACTAGCTACGTTACACACCTCAAAGAAGAGCTCACCCTTGCCTGCAGCCAAGGAGGTGGCGCCACCCTTGAGCATGGTCCAACAGCCGGACTGTACCACTATCATGCCTGCGGTGTTGAAGTTGCCATCGGGGGTCACCAAGACGGCCCTCACAACACCGGTGCTCTTGGAAAGCTGCAGCCAAGCTGAGGTCAAGCACAAACGTTTGGTTAGAAAGCAGCAACACCTAGTTTGTTGTCCTCGATCAGTTGATCGACTTGATTCCTGCTGCGTGACCAATCATGATGGAGGAATCAATTACCAGAGAGGGGGTAGTGAGTATCCTTTTCCAGCTCGACCTTGAGGGTGGAGCCCTTCGCTGGGGCACTCTTGCTCTTTGCCATTAGGAGCTTCTTGCCACCAGCTGACACAGTGGCTGGTGCCTCAGCATTGGCCAGGATGCCGCCACCATACAAAGGTTTTGGCGGCTCCTTCTCACACTGCATGCGCCGCGCCAGCCTGAACCTGTTACTCCTTGCTCTCAAGGAAAACGTATTCTGTATATATGCGTATGCAACAAGAATACATGCATCTACAGATGATGCATAATGCACGGAATGTTTGAACCTAAAACTGTGCAATTTTGCACGGACTTGAGAGATCGACTTTCCATTATATGATGCTAACATAAGTGGTATCACAACCAAATGACTAAACGCTGTTGTTTGATTTTCTATCTCAAATTGAATAGAAGAGTGTCTGCGTTTTCCTAAAAAAAAGCATAAGTGATATGTATGTATGGTTGGTGCATGCAGACACAAAAGGACATGATGCTTGCCTCAATGTTTGCTGAATAGTCATATGCAACGGATTTAGCTGATTTATCCGAGTTCTCTGATTTTTCTGACTTGTCTGATTTATAAGATTTAGCCAAGCATCCTGCGTTGAGAGGAGAGAAAGTTATGTATTAGCACCCTGATTGGTATGTTCACAAACACCCGAAAATTATAGTACAAGACAACTGAATATTTATTTTTCTCAAATCTAACACCTAGAAAATTCCATCTGTTCTTAAGTTTCTTAGTCTAAATTGAACTTCAGCACAGAAACTGAAATTTCATAGCTACCAGCCATGGATATTTGGCATACGTAAATTAGCGTATCTTAGTTCACATATTGTGATTTTAAAGTATACACCTTGTCACCTTGTTTACTACAAAATTCAGACAACATTTATCAATATATTTTGTCTCATGGATAAATAAACAATAATTTACATATTCAGATATCGAAATTAGAACTAACCGGGAACAACTAACCTTCAAAGAGGAGGACAACCAAAAAGATCAGGACCAACTTCCCTGTGAAAACCTTCATATTTCCTATGCCACTGGCTACAATTGATTTGGGTGTTAGAACTTGAGACTTTGAATATAATATATTAATATGGGAGGAGAGAACATCCGAGAGCAATAAGGTAGTACTATGTTCAGTTTCGCCAACAAGAAAGAGCTGTCATAAAAGGAGATAAAAATAGTAGGAAGTCAGTTTCACATATGTGGAGGTAATTAACACATAGCATTTAGTCACTCACGACCTCATTAGATGCATGACCGGCAGTTCTCATTTGTTCGTTGTTGTGTCAACGTTGCCTCCAGTTCATTTTTTCATACTGTATTTTGTTTCTATTCTATTAGCATGTACTCGCACAACACATTTGCTTAGATGGGTGTTGTTTATGTGAAAGTAATCACTTCTTTGCCTCGTCAGGTACATTAGGCGCTTGCGAAAAAGACTAGGAGGTGATTCCCTTTGCTTGGGTGCCGAGTGCAAACTTGATGATTGAATTATTTAAGCATCTGTGTAGCTTTGTCAGCACTGGAGTAGATTTGTTATCAGTATTCTGTTGAGTAAAAACTATCGCCCAGATTTTGTAGTGTTTGGTGACTTGAATGCACGATGGCTAGTGTGGCGCAACAGCTGAAATGGGTTGAAAACAAGAGGACCTGAGAGTTATAAGAGTACACAATCATGTGTAATTGTGGTATATGTTGGCTCGATGCTCCGTCTGTCGATTAATAAACACAGGAAAAAATTGTTCCATAAGTTTGATAGCTGGGAGCTGATTTATCATGCCTTGGACAAATCCTTACTGTACCAATGTTAACCACATGCATTGTATGTTTTCTGTGCGATCGATACTGACTGAAACGAAAAGCAAATTTAATTCGCAAAAAAAAAAAAAACGAAAAGCAAATTTGTGTAATACGTATATAAAGAAGCTCAAATCGAACTTCTCCTTTGTTTAATATATCTTGTAGTATAATGAACATATGATCCATCGCCTCTCCAGGAATGAGAATTCATCAATCTCATGGGCGGGAACAAACAATGCTCTAAATCAACAATCAATGCTATGGCACACGTATCGAACCATCACACAAGCTACTAGGCTAGACACGCCACTAGACGTGGATGGTGTACTCGTTGTCGGACTCCTTGTCGACGCTGAGGCTCTGCACGACGGTGGCGTTCGCCGCCGCCTCCGGGTGGGCGACGGTGACCTTGTAGTCCCCGTGGAACAGCTCAGCCTCGTAGTACCCGTCGGCATCGGCCACGCCGACGTGCGAGTTCGTCCTCCACTCTCCGATGAGCTTGTCCACCATGTCCCCAACGGGGAGGTTGTTGAAGTTGTTGTCCGTGAGGCACATGACGTAGCACCCGTTGGCGTGCCACGCCGTCCAGAGGATGATGCCGTGCACGGCGGGGTGCGCGTACACCTCCCTCATCACCTCTTCCAGGTGGTGCGCGTGGTCGGGCCCGGGCTGCACGTCGATCTCCGTGAGCCAGATGGGCACGCCGGCCTGCGACATGGCGTCCAGCGACGCCCGGACGTAGGGGATGTTGGGCTTGGCGCTGAAGTGGCCCTCGAGGCCGACGGCCATCTTGGCGCCGTTGCCGTTGCCGGGGAAGGCGCCCTTGATCTGCCACAGCTTGCGGAGGTACTTGCTGGGCAGGCCGTTGGGGTCCCCGGGCTGCTCCAGCGTGTTGAAGTCGTTCATGGACATGAGCGCGCCGCCGTCCAGGCCGTGCGCCTTCCGGTAGAAGGCCGCGGACGCGCCGGACCCGAACTTGTCCTCGAAGAAGTCGTAGTGCAGGTTCTCGTTCACCACGTCCCACGCGATCACCTTGCCGGCGTACCGCGACATGACGGACTTGATCCTCCTCGCCGTGGCGCGCCGGAGCTGGTCGGGGCTGAGCGCCTTCACCCACCCCATCTGCGTGCTCGGGTCGTCCCAGAAGATGTTGTGCCCGCGCACGGCGATGCCGTGGCTCTGCGCGAACCGGAGCATGGCGTCGGGGACGGCGTAATTCTCGCGCCCCGGCACCGCCTCCGTGCTGTACCACTTCATCTCGTTCTCGAAGGTGGTCACCGTGAACCGCTGGGTGAACCACTGCTGGTACTTCTTGTTGTACAGGATCTCCTGGCTCATCGCCGACCCCAGAGGGAAGCCGCTCCGGACGTGCTCCACGCTTATCCGCGCGCCCGGCACCGGGTTGCCGGCGGTATCACTGGCGCGGAGCCGCACCGTCTTCTTCCGGGCCTTCTTGACGGCGGCGCCGCGGTGGGACTCCCACTCCTCCCTGGAGAAGGGCTGCAGCGACACGTTGTCCACCCATACGTCCACCGTCGAGTTGCTCTGTAACCACCACCAAAAAAGCAGAGCACGTAAACGGACCGTTCTATCTTTTTCATCCACCGATCATGCATCAGGTCATTGCAGGCGAAGAACGTCGTGTTTACCTCGAAGTAGAGTTCGGCGGGGCCGGAGGCGGCGGCGGTGAGGCCGCCTTTGAGAACGGACCAGCAGCCGGACCTCGCGTCGACGCCGCCGGCGTGGGTGAAGCCGTCGGCCGTCTTCACGACGGCTATGACGTCGGCGCTCCCGTCGCTAACCTGCAACCAAGCTGCACGATACAAAACCACGGAAGCCGCCATCAGCTACCGTCCCCCACAAAATTCAGAAGCTACAGGGATCGAGGTGTTCATCGGATCAGGTTCAGACCGGAGAGGGTGTAGTGCGTGTCGTTCTGCAGGTACACCTTCTGGCTGACGCTCTGGTACGGCCGCGTCCGGTTCGTCGCCACGGCGTACCGGTTCCCCGTCGCCGCCGACGTGGCCTCGGCGACGCTGCCGTACCCGAAGACCGACCATCCCTTGAGGCCGGCGTCGAAGTCCGGGTTGACGATGACGCCGCCGCCGTAGTGAGGCTCCAGCGGCTCCGCCAAGCACTGCATGCGCCGTTCGCACATCGGTCAGCTCAACAGAACTTACATACAGTAACAAATCAAGATTAAACTAATGGAACTTTGGCATTCTTCTGACATGTCTCAAAGCAGTAGGAGTAACTAACAAAACTACCAACCAGCCGACGCCGTCAACGTCTGGGTAAAAGTCAGTAAAAAGGTCGTGATAGTAACTGTCACCAAACTTAGTAGTACACAAGAGATTCAGAGTGTTCAGACAAGCATATGCGCGTGTCAGATCGATTATAGTATTTAAGAAAAACACTGCTCGATGCCAGATTTTTGTTCGGTAAAGCATCACTCGAGACTCGCTGCCAAAGCCAACTAGCACCGAGATTTCGTCTTTCCATGCGACTATTTGACCACAGGCTACAGAGGCAGTAGCACTAGAGGAATATATTGTTTGACTTGCCTGCAGAGGAAGTCCAGGCGATTGCATATCTAATGGCGCCTAACATGAGACTAACAAAAAGAAGGTAGTACAGTACAACATGTGACGCAGTTTCCCCAGGTAAACAAAGATTAAAACCACGCATGCATGCAGTTGCTGCTTTGGCTGGGGCCATGTTGACTCTGAACTCCTGGCGTGGAACATTTCACACACACACACACACTAATCACCAATATCTTCACCAACCAACTGAAGGAAAAGCTGATTATGTGCACCCAGGTAGGGTGAGCGCATGATTAGTACGCATTTGGGTGCATGACAAGTGAGTGGAAGGAGGGCATGCATTGTAGTACTAGTTGCAGTGTGTGGCGGACACTGGGGTACACACGCCCTCGCCTGCTTGGCCTTGCCCCCCCAAAAGCACCGCCATTACTCTGAATCACAAAGTTGCGCTCACAGTTCAGTCACACCGCATGTATGGTACTGCGTGTGATCTGTGCGAGCTTTTAGATGTGGGGTGCATCCGCATTGGGGTTTACTAGCCAGGTGTTTAGGTAGAGAGGCTTTCTGATGGTGTTCGTACTGCTGGTCGAAACGGGAGGTGATTTTTACAGGTCGAATATGTTAGGCTGGAAACGGACCGGCAGCCTGGAATAACGCCGGCCGGAAGGGTCCCGTCAAACGGAACGGAACGGAACGACCCGGCGTGTGGTGGGGTTTGGGTTGGGTAAGAATCGGGCGTTTTTGTCCGTGGCGCGTGACTGGTGCCCGGTAAATCAGGCATGACTCCGTAGAGGCTTTCAGTGTTTGTTCTTGGCGTCACGTCATCGTCATGTTTCGTTCTTCCACACGGCCGGCTTTAGCACAAGAATTAATTCTTCCTATTTGTTTGGCTCGCTTCCACCATGCCACACCGGTGGTGTGCTGGATGAAGATTACTAAATGGAAGAAAGGGAGAAAAAAGAGGGGCAGTGGCGATCGATGGAGCAGAGAGTCATTTGTAAGCACGCATTACCGATGGCTAGCTAGCTAGGTAGTAGTACCAACGCATGTACGCAATATGTACATGTCTCGATCGGCCGTCACCGTACCGGCCGTGAGTGGACTGAGGCCGGCCGGCAGGCGAGAAGATCACACGATGGAGGCAAGAAAAAAGTTAGTGCAGTGCAGCACCACCCACGCACGGCCGCCGGCCCTACGTGTAACTGGCTAGCTTGTCAGTAACGGCATCGATCATCGTCTCGGTCGCCAGCAGAAGAAACATGGCAACAGAAGAAGTTAGCTGCAAAAGGCGCCAAGCTCACGGGCGCGGCCAACAGAAAAACGGCCACAACTATACTGTATAGTATGTGTTCCGTGCTGCATGCATGTTATCCGCTTGTACCTGCACATGCGCATACGTATACACATATATCGTATACGTACCTCGGAGCTTGTCGAGTAGTCGTAAGGAAGCGATCGCGCCACGAGAGCAGCTGCAGTAACAAAGAGAAAGATGAAGAACTGATCGAAGCAGATTAAACTTAATAAACCTCCATCGATTCGTAAGCAAACGACGACTGTGAGGCGAGCTAGCAGGGCTAGACTGGTTACCATTCAGGAGAGCGGCAGCCCACACCAAGAAGAAGAAGACGGCTGACCTCCCCATCGATGCTCTCGATCAACAACAGATCGGGGGGCGATGGCTCGACGAAGAAGGAGGGTTTGTGAGAAGGAGAGAGAGAGATATAGCGTGGAGAGGTCGTCGATGGCTAGGCTAATTGCAGTTGCACCGTTGCATGCACGCCGTCATGCCGTGGCCTCGGTGTGTGGGCACCGATGGCTACTTATATAGGCGCGCGATCGCCCGGCTCGAGGGAGCTTACTGTTAGAGCGCACACACATGTTCCCGCGTCGTTGCTTGCCGTACTCACGTTCAAACGGCGGAAAGGGACGGGACCAGACCATGGCTTACTTCGCCGTGCATGGGCCGGCCGGCCGGTCCGGTCCGTGCTGTCTGTCGAGATAAACTAATTCGCCACGGCTACCATATGCATTAACTGTGTGGCGCGCGCGCCCTACGCACTAATCCTAACTCGTTCCGGTTTGGCCCCGGCCACTTTTTTGACTTGGTTCCTTCGTTCGTGTATGTGGCGTCTCCACTCACCAGTCAGTCGTCGTCTATGAGACGGAGTATGCATGGTTGTTAAGTCGTCAACAACGTTTGGTTTTCGCTCGAGAGCATGCATACGCCTTTGCTTAAGTTTATTTAGATATCTTAACTAAGAGTTGGTAGGGCAGAATTAGTGGTCACATGTTAGTATTCAGTAAGTTTCCGTTTTGTGATCTTGAGCTTGATTGGCTGCGTTTCACTGTATGCCTTCCTATGTTTTAATTTACTCTACACTAGTTTTAGTAAAAAAAAAAGTTAAACTTTATAAAGTTAGACCAAGTTTATATATGTAGAAAAAATTACTAACATCTAAAATATCAAGTTTCTTATATATGATTGGTCAGACTTGCAATATAGTAGTACTATGTGGGGTAATTCGGAATGGAGGGAGTAGTTCCTACTTACTGAGCAATAATTTGGTGCGGCCGATGTATAAATGTGAGAATACACTATGAATGATTAAAAAAAAATCATGGAAGAGTGGTTTTGTTTGCCATTAGAACAAAATATAAAAGGAAAAAAATATAAAAAATTATATTACGTGGTATTTTCTTAAACATCTATCACGCTTACTAATTATCTACGAATACAGAAAGATGATTTTTGAGTCTCCGGCTCCATGGAGATCCCTAATAAAATCTTGAGAAATTGTATTTATAAGTTAAATTACAAAGCAATCATCACGTATATATACTGGATTGCATTATAAACCTGAAAGATTTTTTGAAAAGATATTTCCAAACATGGCCTGCTTAGAAAATACAACTATGGAGATGTAAAAAATACTAGCAAAACTCAAAAAGAAAAAACTAGGCGACACTCATCACATTTAGGGATAACAACAATATTTTGTTCAACTGGCAAATGAATTCCATCAAATTTGATCAACCATAGGGTATTCTCACATCTACACATCATGAGATTTTATCTTTTGAAAGTCATAAGGTGTAGCTTTACTTTATATTTTTCAGAATAAATGGTATCTCGTCTGAGCTCGGAAACAAAAAATCATTTACTAGATAAACTAGCAGCCCATAATATTGTTGGGACTCTATAAAAAAAGTCGTTTTTGAAAACCGTTACATAGTGCAGTAGTAGAATGATGAATAGCCCATGCAGCTGGGATGGCAAGAAAATTTGGCTGGTCCCCTTTTTCAGATGTTAGGCGCGGAAACTTTCGTCCTGGGTTTATTTTGGTTAATAACGAACGAGCCCACTCTGCGGCCGTGCGTGCACACGGGACGGGGCTAGCTGCAAGTTGTATGCGCGCGACGGTTGCTGACGGGATCCACGAGCACGAGCTATAACGTGCACGGTACAGCACCAGGTACGCGCGCACGCCCGCCCGCCCGCCGCCGCACCACGGTGGGCGCATGTGACGCCCAAGTGGATGCATATGGGCGCGGCTCTCCACCGCAGGCGCTCGTGTGAGGCGTGCCAGCCAGCGGCATGCTGCAGCGGTCGAGCGAGCTCGACGGACGGAGGCAGACGTACACTCTTCCCTCCTGCGCTCCCGATCCCGATCAATCAAAGTCCCAGTTCAGCCGCACGTATGGTGCAGCTGCAATCAAGCAATAATGTCTGGGACGCGCGAGTGCTGATGCATGCAGATGTCTCGGTTAAGCGACCGGCCGGCCGGCCGGTGAGGTTCCGGCGGCGGCGTTCTGATCCCGACGTTACCTTGCCTTCCAATTAACCGTGGGTCGGAATATCGTGACATGCGTTCCGTAAACCAGCGGCAAGCTGGAAAACCCTACGGTTATTCTCGACACGCAGGAACCATGCGTGCGCACGTTTAAGGATTATCAGAGGGGAGTAGGAGTAGCAGGAGTATACGTATAGTGTTGGGCGGAATTAATGTGATCCATTGACCTTGAGACGAGCGTGCGCCGTGCGGCGGCGGCGGTGAGGTGAGGGGAATGGGAGGACATCTAGGGCCGGGAGACCCGCCGGCCGCCGGCCGGCCGCCGAAACCACCCGTACGTCCTGCCCTGGGGACCGTGCCACGAGCCCATGCATGACGACGGCGGGCGTGGGGCACCTGAATGCATGTGCGTGATGCAACCGTCCTTCGGTTGGGCACGCCGCGCATCGGCATCGACGTCAGATCCTCCGTTTGTTTTTCTGAACCGGCGACCCCTCTGTTTCGTTCGCGCGCGCAACCGTTCTGCCAAACGACCCAATGCGAGTCCCGGAGGGCCAGGAGAAAGCTGCAATTTTTTGCTTCTGCAATCTTATCCTCTGACGATTTTCCTTTATTTGGGAAGCCTCCTCATCATTACTGCGCAACGAACTTTGCAGTTGCAGAGCAGGAGCTGGGAAGTGTCGGGGCGCGCGCTACCTCTCCTCTCCTATGGAAGAAACTGGCTAGTGAGACAAAGTTCGGCTTAGCCTACCTGGTTTCCAGCTCCCCCACCTTCTGTCTTAAGGCCTCTCTGACTTTTATTCTAAGATTATACAAAAACAAGTACTACTATAGTAATGCATTTTATATGTTAAAGTGGTTAAATTAGTATTTTTAGTTATAAAATGCTATCATTTAGTATTGGGCCAGGACAGGCTGATCTAAGAGATACCAAGGGCCGAGTTTTCTTTTCTTTTTAGAGACACCGAGTACAATATATAGTAGTTTTTGTAAAACAAATACGAACATACCACTGCATGCATACACACTCACACAACTTCTACCCAAGATTGGGATCATAGATCATGGAGATTAATGAATCACTACTGAAAGGATAATTTGCTTGTTGCGATAAAAAAAAATGACTTCAAACCTAGCATTAGTTTGTCCTTGAGAAAAAAAAACTGAGAATTTGATGTAATAACGAACCACCTCCGTTGACAAACCTGAGCTATGTTTGGTTCATCTTCTTCAAGGGGCATTCTTGCTTTATCCATGTTTCACACAAAGCGATTTACCAAATTATTTTTGCAGCACCCGCGTCTCGAAACATTTTTTTACGAAAATTGTACAGATATATGGTAACTTTAGGGGTTTTCTAAGATTTAGAAATAATGCCTTCTAAGATAAAGATCTTAGAAGGGAGCCAAAAATCATCTTGAGGAATTAGTTGAAGCTTATGCATATACTCTCCCCATATCACAAATAGATGAGGTTTTGGACAATGGCTCTAGTCAAACTTTAGAACTTGGCCACGGGCATAATTTTAGTTATTCGGATTGGAAACTTAAATCTAATTGTGATATGGTGGGAAATGAAACAAGAAAACACATACCTATGATGCACGTGGCTCACATGTACACTATAAGAAACAACAGCAAAATGATGCGCACGTGCCAAAACAAGTTTGATTAGAACACACATAAATCATGTCGTGTACACTTGTTCCACGTTGTCCGATCGATTTGCCTCTTCCATGGCCTATCCACGCGGGGGGCGATCGAGGAGTTCTTCTGATCAGGCCAGCCAAATGCGTATTACATTTGCCTCTTTCCACTCCCCGCCGCGGATTAGTTTGGCGAACTCATCACAAATGGAAAGTGGTAGTTTAGAAACTCCCATCACGTAAGCCGGAATTGATTGAGAAATGGCTTGACATGCTTGCTTTATCCACCTTTTCCACACACAAAGGAAGAATTTACCAAAATATTTTTGCAGCGTCCACACATGGAAACATTTTTTTACGAAATCCGTAGAGACGGCTGTATTACTTTAGGGGTTTTCTGAGATCTAAAAACAATTTCAAGAGTTTGTTGGAAACCAAAAATCATCTCGAGTAATTAGCTGAAGCTTATATGCATATATATATATATTCTCTCCATATTACAAATAGATGAGATATTGGATAATGCCTCCGGTCAAACTTTAGAACTTTGCCAGGAATATAATTTTCGTTTTTCAGAATTGAAAATTAAAAACCACATGCATAGATTTAGTTCAAATAGTATTTGTAGAGTTTTACAATTATCTTGCTTCTTATATATACATTTATTACTATAGATGTTAGTTGTCAAACTCACATCGAAAAGACTGTATCCATATCCAGAACGTCGTCTAATTGTGATATGGAGGGGAGTATAAGAAACAACAGCAAAATGACGTGCGCGCGCCGAAACAAGATTTTGATTAGAACGAGCTAGCACACATGATCTTGTCGTGTACACTTTTCCATTCCGTCCGATCGATCTGCCACTTCCGTGGCGTATCCACGCGGGCGATCTAGGAGTTCTTTTGAATCGGGCCAGCCGCCAGCCTACATCATTTACGTACCCTCCCGTGCCGGCCGTTGTCAAATCTTTGGACGACGACATGCTTCGATCGATCAATTACAAAATGTATGTACGACGGGCACGTAACGGCGTGCAGGCACAGTAGTAGTCTGTCCTGCTTTTCCAGCCGCCGCGCTGGCTGCTTGGATCCATATCCATTTCGTACAGGGAAGACCGTTATGTTCGGTACATGTGCGTCGGATGAAAGCAGCGCGCGCAAGAAAAGCTTGAAGGCGGGCGTCCAAGCAGACTTTCCAGCCCAATCGGGGCGCCGGATGTGGAAACGCATGCATGCCGTGTGGTAGCTGTCACTGGCACGCATCACCAACATATGTACCGCACGTCGTCGTCTCTCCTGTCAAGCGAAACGTGTAAAAGCTATAGAAGGGAGAAGATGAAGATGTGTAGCTAGCCTTCTATCCACTGTGTTCATATTAATAACAATTGGACTTGACATGATATTCTCTACTTAGTTACCTGCAAATGACTTCTTCTTGCGAAACCTCAAGTCAAAAATCTGCATCATTGACTTTCTGTTACTTCATATTCATGGGAATGTTGCATTAGTTGTTAACTACTAACATTCTTGCATCGACCTCACGAGATCCAATTCATTCAACATTTCATCGACACGCCATGTTTATTGTCCATTACTCCCTCCGTTTAGAAATATAAGATGTTTTAGGTTTGTGAAGATAAATATATCTAGACATCTTTTAGTATCTAGATTCATTTAAACCTACACGCTAAAAGGTGTCTAGAGACATTAGCTTCACTAACCTAAAACATCTTATATTTCTAAACGGAGCGAGTAGGTGTGTTTGTGTTTTATAATCTCTAGCTAAAGCACACGATGTGTGGATGTGTTTTAAGGAAGATTTTATTGTTCTACTTGTGTCTGCACCAAATTGTCTTTGTTTATATCTATTTAATTTTGATAACTTCTTCTCTAATACTTTTTGCAAAGTTAAAAAGTGTGAGACGTGCCCATCTTTGTGGTAAATATAGTTCCCCATAGCTTTCGCAAAGCCTACTTCAATTTTATAGCAGACATCTCCCTCAACTAATTAATTAAGTAGGACAAATAACCTTACCCTCAATTTTTCACATGAAAGAGCCCAATCTCCCTCTCTTCCGCTCTTAGTTTGTCTTCCATCTCATTTAAGTTGTGTTTTTACTTGTAGTCGTGTTAGTTGCCGACTACTTCCTACAGACATATGGTTTCCTAGCGTAGTGGGAGCCATCCTTGATAGGCTTGCTTCACCCTCACAACTTCCAATTTGACTTTGTCCTCGACATCACACTTTGATAAATATTTTGGCATGTTTAACAATGGAGTGTTTGTGATAATCTCTAGATAAAACTCTTTTTTCAAATATTTTGTTGTGTTTTACAAATGGATTTTCTCTCTCACCTCCTCTGCACCAAATTGCATGTGGTTATCTACTTAAGCTTGAAAGCTCTTATCCATCTCTGTCTTAAATGTTGTGTTTATAATCAGTACTCCCTCCGTGCCAAAATATAAGGCACCTAAGGACTAGTAAAAAGTCAAAAAAATAAAGTTTGACCAAGTTTATACATAAAAATATAAACATTTACAATAACGAGTCAATATAAACAGATTCAACATAAAGTATATTCTATTAATGTGTCCATTTAATATTTTAGATGTTTTTATTTTTTTCAAATATTTGGTCAAAGTTAGTAAGGTTTGAGTTTTGACTAATCCTTAGGCGCCTTATATTCTGAAACAGAGGGAGTACTTTGGAAGCTATTACAATTTGTAGGAGTAGAGGAAATTCTATAATTTTTACTATTAGTAGAAGAAGTGGAAGTGAGGAAACCTCTTTTAATTTTAATCACGTGGTATAGAGCAATAAGGGTCTAGGGGACCATGATAAAAAAACTTTATCATTGAAGGTTTTGAAGATTATAATTTATGCTTTGTTGAATTCATAAACCAGAGAAATCTATTTGCAATGATAACTATATAAATAATATATCTCGCCCACGGTGTCTTTGAAAGATAGAGATATGGCAACTAGATGAAGGTGAATAGGAGTTCACAAAAGTTACTTTAAATTAAAACAAGTTATGTCATTACGTGAAAGAAACAAATAACTTATATAAATAAGAAGATAAAGCACTCAGTAGACAATGTCCAAGATGAAGCATACGGATAGTGATGGGTATAAATAGAGCAGGCGGGTGTTTCAACCAACAAACTGCATAGAACAACACTAGGAAGTGCCTGGGATCACTCCTTGATGCAAGGAAGTACTTGTGTCCTTGTCTTCAACCTGTTTTTGCCACAATACATACTTCTCAAGGGCGTTTATGAAGGAGATATGCTTTAAAGGCAAATAATAAAGGGTATAGGCGGAGCTCTCAGTATGGCGAGGTGAGGAGCCCTCCCTACCTTGGCTTGCGACAACAAAGGTATATGATCTTTTGGGTTATGATCATATCATGATCGTCGGGTGTTGGCAGTTGGGCAATGGGCCGTCCGGCCGTATTGAAACGCTAGGTTGGGCCTACTGCGCGTCATCTATCAAGACTGGTTTCTCTCCACCTGCATGTCGTCAGTCCCCTGTAGTCGTCTTCGCTTATTCTGATCGAAGAGAAACCGATATAGCCATCAAATGAACGGCCGCAACTTGGAGGAGAGAACATGGCAAAAAAAACTTGGAGGAGCGAGAAGGGAAACAGATCGACAGAACAGTCTGGGAACTGCGCCTGGCGGCGGCCATGGCGACGCGGCGTGATATTCAGGTCGAAGGGAGCTGAGGTATAGTCGGGCAGGAACGTCGGTGGTACTCGAGTCGATCGAACAACTCACCAGCCACGGCTTAGCCTAGGAAACACCGTGACGACGCGGCCGGGCAGCGGAAGAATTGTAGATTGAACATGGACAAGAAGGGGAAAATGGCAGCAAGGGGAGAAGGTATACTTTTTTCCGGAATTTCGCATACCGCTACAACACTTGTGTCTTATTTAATGAATTTTTAAACTGTGAATTGCATACATACCAGGTATTTTGCGCCACTTGCTAGCGCAAGTAATGTTAGATATGATGTTATATTTGCTTATCTAGAGAAGTGTCGAACTCAACCAACTCGTCATAATTTCTCCCAAAATAAAGATGCTATTTTTTGGCTGCATTGGTATAAGGAGTTTAATTGGTTAGAATATAGTGTGTACAAGGATGAGGATTTTAAATTTTTTATATGTTCCATATTTTTATATTTAAATTTCGCCCGACCTCAATTTTTTTCGTCATCTGCCACTTATAATGGGGTTTATTATTATTATATCTCACTAGTTCATAATAGTTTTATATCATTCTATAACTGTATCATGTGTGGTATATAAACAAATCAGGAGTCCCTAGTAGCCTCTATTCAACAAGTTCATTAGGCAGCTGATGACCAAGGTTTCCTGATCATGGCGCATTTATACAAACTGACAATAAAGTCATATCATCTAAATATGGTGTGATGGAAAATACCCACCTATGATTGTTGCAATGTGATCATGTCATATAGTTCATAGTTACAATTGTCTAAAACGGAGTGTCTTAGTCCTCAGACCGTGAGATCATATTAAACAATGTCACCCGAGGCTACTTTAACTGCATCAACCGTCATGTCCATAATTGGGTGACCATAAAGGTGTACGTTAGGTATTCTAGAGGGGTATGTTGAGGCCTATGTATCAAGATCGGGATTTATTCGCCTGCGTGATGGGAAGATACACTCCACTCGATAAATTACATCCATAAGCTGCAGCGTATGACTAGGGCATGGTGATGGAATATCACGTGAACGAGTAAAACAGTACTTGTTGGAAACAAGATTGAACAAGGTATCATGATACTAGATCTGTGACAAGTGAGTATCGAAGTAACAAGGGAATTGGATACAAAGTTTATGGTTTGACACGGCGCAGTCTCGTGGAATGCATGAGGGTCATTATGGGAATCCCAATCCTGCTATTGATCAGTGATTGAGATCGTCTCAATCATGATTGTGCCATTCCCGAACCATAGGGATAACACACTTAAGGGCATTACGACGTCTAGAGATCTTCATGTAAGATGGAATCATAAATGAGAGAACCGGAATTGCTCCAGAGAGATAGAAAAATATCCGAAGTTGTTTGGAGGAAGAAAAAGGAAAAAAAGGAAAGGTGTTTCGGATAAATGGAAATTTATAATATACATTTATTAATATATATTAAATATGAAAATTATGAATTAATATATATTAAATAGATATTTAAATTAATATTTATAAGACAACTTCCTCAACAGGGCCAAAACCCCGAAGGGAATCGACCTAGAAGCTAGCTGCCCTCCTCCTCTATTTTCCTTTGACTGGTTTATTCCAACATGGGACACCCTTTGAGGAGGATACACCTCCCTCTATCTATATAAATTGGTGCCCATGGGTGAAAATAAACACACCAACACAAGATATTATCTAAGGCATTTTTCTTAGAGAAGAAACGTCTCTCTCTCTCGTTAGCTTCTTGCGGTGGCACGGTCCCAGGAAAGGACTGTACACGCAAGAGACAACAACTCTACGACACGTTGTTGTGCTGCAGTGATTCCTGCCACGAGATCTACTTCTGCAACCTCGGTAGGGATCAAGGACCGGAAGTCATCATCTTGCACCATACGTGTGCGAAATCTCAGGGGTGGTACCATTATTGGCACCGGGGTGTTGCACGAGGACCTGGACAAAGGGTGACTTGCGAGGAGCTTCGAGACCTTGAGGTCGGACGGGTATGACTACACCATCCACGTTATTGCATGAGCGTTATACGCTTACGCTCTATAAGGGTGTGTTACCTATGTCTTCCTCCATTACTGTATTACTTCTTAGATAGATTTTGGGCTTACATGACGTTTCTGTATAGTATTTTTTTTCTTTTCAGCCACTGAACCCCTTCAGTGGCATCAGATCTTGATCTATGCGTAGTATGCTAGTATGGTTAGACACATGCTGAATGCGGGCACTGATCCTCTAGTTGTTAGCGTTCCACGTGTATTTGTTTATATCACGACACTAGTTCTACTCTAGATGAAGCGTCTCAGACCAAACTTACGCGTAATCTTACGCGAGACTAGTTACATACTCGACATACGGATTATACCATATAGGTGTCTAGCGGGCGTCTGTATCTCTCACAGTGGTTGATATAGCATCTACAACGTAAGGCCCCGAAAGGGGTGTGGTATAAACAAATATTGGATCCATGTTGTGGTTGGAAGTTTATAGGTAGAAACGTTCTATTGCGAAAGCCTAATATCCATATAAAATTTGCAATAGATAAAGTAGAGGCGTCTAACTTTATGTTGTAGGGAAGGCTTGTGATGTGATATGGTTACAGTCATGCATAAGGTAAGGTAGTTTACTTTCCTATTACTAAGATGTATAGTAGTAGTCATCGCGACGATGAACGACAAGACCGACGGCGTCGTGGACTTGGAATCAAACTGGTGGACCGATGGAGATCATGCTGGAGCACCTGATGAAGATCAAGGAGAGTGAATGCAACCATGTCATATCGCATATAGATTACATGTGATGTTTAATCTTGGTGTGCATGTTGTTTGTTTGCTAGTATTGGATACACATTTTTTGATAGCATTTAAATAAGATGATACCTAATATATACCAACGCGTAGTCTTCTCCCATTAGTATGCGCCACCAAGAAAGTTTGCAGTTATAAAGCATGTCGTGATGATCGGGTGCTAGACATCTATGTGTTCGCATACGACGGGTGCAAGTCATGTATGCACTATGAATACTCTAAGGTTGGGTTGGCGAGTCTAGCATGTACAGACATGGCCTTAGAACACAGTAGATCAAAAAGATCAAGCACGAGTCACATGGATGATGTGATCGATGAATATAGTCCACACAGGCAGCCGCATCAAAGGTCGTGATGATCGGGGATGATGTGATGTAAAGGGATCGTGTAATCACTAAACTTTCTTTAGGGATAATAGTTTAAGTCGGAGCTCATTTGTTAATATGATTACAAATCTGAACTTCTATTATGAACTTAGTCTAAGTCCTTTTGAAAATGTCCGGTAGATTATGGCCATTCCCATAGTTCAGGACACCTTTGGTCCATTTATGAACAGGGAGAAACTTAAGCTAGATGGGTCGAATTTCATCGACTGGTACCAATGCCTCAGGGAGATACTCATAGAAAACCATCTTATCTATGTCCTACATGAACCCCTAGAAGATTTCCCTGATGACTCTGACGAAAATGAAGATGCGACTCTTCGTAACCACTGTGACACATTTTTGGTCATCAAGTACACCATTCTCCATGCCATGGATTCTAGCTTGAGAGTTCCCTTTCATAAAATCGACACATAGGATATGCTCGTTGGATTGAAGTGCATGTTTCCAGCTAAGATTAAATGCATGAAATATGAGTACATGAAGAAGTTTGTTTCTATCAATATGAGAGAAAACTCCTGCTTGGAAAGCCACCTGGACACCATGGAAAAGCTCCATGAACGTCTTAAGGATGCCATGGGTAACTGACTGACTGATGACTTTGCGATAGATAGGATGTTGCGTTCGCTTCGTCCCAACTACAAAGACATCGCCATCGACTATGTCGTGAGGGATATCGTATACATTTTGCGAGTTCATAGCCAAGTTGAGGACGACCAAGATCGAACCCAAAGCTGGGATCATCGTCAACGGAGAAGGACCCTCTGTGTAAGAGTTATTGAATGGAACAAGGCGATGATGGCGTCATGATGTCAAGCAATCTGGTTGATGCCAACAACACTCCTTCCCTCGAAATTTATCATTAGATTAGAAGATTTGAAAAAAAGATTTTGTAATTAAGTTTGTGAACCGTATCAGCGTGTCTTACTTATTGTGAGACGGTTATTCATATAAATAAGATACAATCGGTTGTTCTTTTTCTATGAAAAAATTCTTGTATGATTCACATTGTGATTATGAATAAGTTATTCTAGTCTTGGTCTGTTTGATAATAACACATTTATGAAACATGAAAATTTATAGAATATCTAAACCTTCAGAGTAAAGGAGATTGAAATTAATAAGAATATCAAAGTCTCCGTGATTTGATCCATATGACTAAGAATTCGAGTTAATGATAAATTGACATAAGGACTTGTGAAAAATGTTTCACAAATTATGGTGATGATTGGAAAAATCAATCGTATTGATATATTTAAAACATCATGGTCATAGTGTATGAGACACATATGGTCTTAAATGAATTTCCATTGGGATTAAAGTTAGATATTAGAGTTATAGATGGAAATAGTAAACACTCAATTTAAAGTATAAGGAACATCCAAAGATTCATGGAAACAACAACATATGAGATATGATAAGTTTGAGTTTCTAGAGATTTCGATAATTTGAGATCTTTACGAATAATTAAAATTTTGTAGGGTATTCTCAGAAACCTTTGAACACAATTTCACAGGAGATAAAGTTCGTCTCGGTCTGGTATTTTCTCAAAAGAAAGTTCTCTTGAGAAAACATAAGTGGAAGAAAGTTTAAGCTCAAAACAAAGGTTATTGACCTTAGCTTAGATTGTCAAGAAGCACAACGGAATATGTTTCAAAAACGAAGCTCTACAAAAAAGGAGAAACTAGAGATATATGATCATAATGTTTCAGAAGAGTACTTTTACTAAAGAAAGTAAGATTCAAGAATTTGTTATGCCATTTGGAGAATTATATTCTTGGTTCACTCGTATTTTTATTTGAACAATACATATCTACGAACTACAAAGAAAAATTGATTGACCTATGTACAAGAAATGACTATGAGTCATGGAATCCCAAATTGAATTACATTTGAGATTGCAAAGTAAAATGTTACTTGGTCTCATTAAGTAATAATATTTACTTAATCCTTCCCAGTAAAATGCAAAGTCGAAAGGAAATAAATGAGACTTAATAGGAATATATAAAATATTGATTTTTCATAAAGGATGTTTTTGATAAGTGCTTAAATGTCTATTCGATTTGAGTCAACAATTAAGTCCAGTTAGATCAAAACTAGAAAGTCTTCAAATTTTTGAAGAAAATATTGTAACTAGTACAACATGGAGGTTTTGGCCAATTGTGAGATTGCTGGTGTCTTGTAGAAGAAAATTCTCGATTTGATGAAAGATCAATTTTTTTTGGATATACCAAGAGTATGGAGAGGGTCTGTAATTACAATAAATCGAGTGGCAGCTAAGCAGTTTTCCAAGTCGAATATGTATTACATATTTGAGTGGGAGTTGAGTGATATCCTGGTTTGTCAAATATTTTGATATATTTGAGTGTGAGCGGTACATCGTTCTTACATATGTGATTCACATACTAAGAATAATGTGTTTGGTATTAGAAATTATTAGATCATTAGAAGGATGAAATTAGACATACATTAAAGAGTAAATTCCAGTTTTTACTCCCTAGTTTTAAAATTTTGACACTAATTATCCTATTTAGCAAATATTCATCCTAATTACCCCATTTAGCAAAAGTTGTTCCAATTTTTACCCATGTAAATTTTTGTGAGTGTTTTAGCACGGGTTAAACCACATTATTTTTCAAAGTTGAACCATATTGTTTTTCGGATGCGTGGTCTTGTATGTTCGTCAAACCGTGTCTTCCCTCAACAAAAAATGTGTCCTTTTTAAGCGAAAAAAATCCTAATGCTACGTCAGCCAAACTGAGGGTTGATGAGCAAGAACATGTTACTCTCAAACGTTACAAAGCCCTTATAATTCTTATTTACACCGCAGCTAGCAACACTAGCATTGCAGTAGGCCCACCTCAGCTAGTTTTTCATGTAGCGTAGATTGAAGAAACACACATCGAGATGTGAGATTTAAAAGAAAAAAACTGCCAAGAAGAAACAACCATAACAAAACTAGACTATATGGCACGCCACCTGTATTTACAACATGAACCCATGTGTCAAAACAGTCACAAAAATTTAAAAGGGGGGTAAAAATTGGCACAACTTTTACTAAATAGGATAATTAGAATGAATATTTTCTAAATGGGGTAATTAGTGTCAAAGTTTTGAAACTAGGGGTAAAAATTGGAATTTACTCTATATTGAACATAGAGGATCTATGTAGATCAAAATGTTTGATAAACATTAAAATGTCGAAGTGCTTCAAGGCATTTTGAAAGAAGTTCAAAAGGTCATAGTTGAGATTTTAAAAACAATTCAAAATAGGGTCGAACAAAGAATTGTTTCTTACTTGAAACTAGGAGAAGCACTGGGTAAAGACTCAGTATTCGGGACAATGGTTAAAACTGAGGAAAGAGAGATGCATTGCATCACCTGTGCCTTGGTCATAGGTTTTCCACGTAAACCATGTTACATGTACATGACATGATGTGACCCATGTTCCTAGATGTAAATAATATATTCCAAAGTGATTTTTGGATTAATCACTGATGGCTCAGATATGTAGAGCTCATTGGGAAACCCAAGAGAAAGGTATGATGAGCACATCAGCAAGTTTCCCTCAGTTATGAAATCAAGGTTATCGAACCAGTAGGATTAAGGAAACAACTCCAAGGTGTTGCTAGCAACTTGGAACCTACACAACACAACCACAATACTTTGCCCCAACTTACAGTGAGGTTGTCAATCTCACTGATTTGCTGAAAACAAAGGATTAAACGTATAGTGTGCAAGATAGTAATTGCTTGTAGTATTTATAAATAGTAAATGATAAACAGTAGATGGTATATTAATGATAAGGAATGGATCGGGGTCCACAGTTCACTAGAGGTGTTCTCCATAAGATAAATAGCATGCTGGGTGAACAAATTACAGCGGGGCAATTGACATATTGAGAATGCATAACAATGCATATACTAGACATTTTGATCTCTACGAGATTTGTTTGGGCATTACAACATGATACATAGACCGTAATCTAACTGCATTTATGACTAATAATCCACCTTCAGGTTATCATCCGAACCCCTTCCAGTATTAAGTTGCAAGCAACAGATAATTGCATTAAACAAAGTGCGTAAAGTAAATAATACAATTGCCCTTGGACAAAGTATTGTTTGTTCTCCCTAGTAGCAACAACACATCTACAACCTTAGAAGTTTCTGTCACTCACCCATATTACTAGAGGCATGAACCTACTACCAAGCATAAATACTCCCTCTTGGAGTTACAAGCATCTAATTGGCCAAAGTATCTACTAGCAACGGAGAGCATGCAAGATCACAAATAACATAGACATGATAAAATCAATAATCACTCTGACATAGTATCTCAATATCCATCGAATCCCTGCAAACACATCATGTAGGATTACAAATAGATAATCTTGATCATGAAAGGAGCTCACAAGATCTAAACATGATAGCACAGAGGAGGAGAAACAACAATCTAGCTACTGTATGGACCCATAGTCCAAGGGTGAACTACTCACGCATCACTCCGGAGGCTGACATGGTGATGAAGAAGGCCTCCGGGATGATCTCTCCCCTCTGGCAGGGTGCCAGGAAGAGCTTCAAATCCCTCTCGATCTAGGGACGATGGTGGCAGCGGCTACAGACTCTTTCGTGGATTTATGATCGGGTACTTAGGGTTTCTGCCTCGGAGTGTTTATATAGGCGAAGGGGCAAGGTCAGTTGAGGGCCAGGGGGCCACACCATTTCCTGGTGCGGTCTAGGGTGGGCCCACGCCAGGGGGTGGTGCGGCCTCCCTGTGGCGCCTCTTCGTCTCCCCTTCGATCTTCGTGACATGTCTGGTAAAATATTGACTTTGGCTTTTGTTCCGTCCAATTCCGAGAATATTTATTTACTAGATTTTCTGAAACAAAAACAACATAAAATAGGCAACTGGCACTACGGCATCTTGTCAATAGGTTAGTTCCAGAAAATATATAAAAATGCCTCAAAGTGTAGACAAAACATAAGAAAGTTGATACAGAACAAGCATGGAGCATCAAAATTATAGATACGTTTACGACGTATCAATCACTAAATTAGAGTTAAGTTTAAAATGCAGTGTAAGTGTGGCTAGACATCACAACTACAAGCATTGCACTTTGATTAAATATACATAGATATAGAAGTATCTGGATACTTTAGTATTAGCAAGTATGATTTTGGTTTAAAGAAAGTTTGACTTTCTACTGAGTGTGTTTATAGTTATACATGACAGCATTGAAAGTACAATTAACTGATAGACTGCCATTGTATACTAGAAAACAAAGTCTCACTTTGTCACCAGCATTGAAAGTACAATTAACTGATAGACTGTCATTGTATACTAGAAAACAAAGTCTCACTTTGTCACCAAAATGCTACAACACATTATATGATAACGGTGTAAATGTCAAAATATGTGACATTAATGATTTGCAAATAGAACCTTATGAATCTAGTAAAATAGATTTAGGACCGAAAGTCCTCCATGACAAGCATGATCGATAAACAGATATTTGATATGGTTTATGATTAGTAGCAATACAACTTGATTATTTGTACTCTAGTGCAAGTGGGAGACTGAAAGACATATGCCCCAGAGACAAAAAATAAAGGGGTTCATTATCATGTCTCGTTAGTTCATAATAGTTTTATATCATGATATAACTGTATAAGGAGTAAACACCGATACAATTGTGGTATATAAACAAACCAGGAGTCCCTAGTAGACTCTATTCAACTAGTTCATTGGGCAGCTGATGATCAAGGGTTCGTTATCATGGTGCATTTATGCCAACAAACAATAAAGTCATATCATCTAAAGATGGTGTGATGGACATTACCCATCGATGATTGTTGCAATGTGATCATGGAATATAGTTCATAGTTGCAATTGTCTAAAACAGAGTGTCTTAGTCCTTAGACCATGAGATCATATTAATTACTATCACCCGAGGCTGCTTTAACTGCATCAACCGTCATGTCCCTAACTATGTGATCATAAAGGTGTACTTTAGGTATTCTAGAGGGGCATGTTGAGGCCTATGTATCAAGATCTGGATCTGTTCGTCTGTGTGATGGGAAGATACACTGGCCCACTTGGTAAATTACATCCATAAGATGTGCAGCGTATGACTAGGTCATGGGGATGTTATATCACGTGAATGATTAAAACAATACTTGTTGGAAACGAGATTGAACAAGGTATCATGATACCATTGATCAGATATCGTACAAGTGAGTATCGAAGTAACAAGGTAATTTGATACAAAGTTTATGGTTCTACATGACGTAGTCTTGTGGCATGCATGGAGTCATTATGGGCATCCCGGTCCCGCTATTGGTCATTGATTGAGATCACCTCAATCATGATTGTGTCATTTTCGAACCATAGGGGTAACACACTTAAGAGCATTATGGTGCCTAGAGATCTTCTTGTAAGACCGAATCACAAATGAGAAAACCGGAATCGTTCCGGAGAGAGAAGAAAAATATCCGAAGTTGTTCGGAGGAAGAAAAAGGAAAAAGACCGAAAGGTGTCTCGGATAAATGAAAATTCATAATATGCATTTATTATATGTTAATTATGAATTAATATATAATAAATTAATATTTATAGCGCAACTTCCTCAACAGGGACAAAACCCTGAAGGGAATCGGCCTAGGAGAAAGCCACCCGAAAAAAGGACATCAGCTACCACACAACAAGTGGGTCAGACAGCCCACGAAGCCAGGCAAACGGGCGCTATGTGACATGCGGGCCATAGCCACCCAGCCCACTTGGGCGCGAGGGGGCGGAGGGGGCCTGCAGTGTGCCGTGTGAAGGCCCATCCAGTTGTTGCTCTCCACTGCCTCGATCACCGCTGCTGCTAGGCCACGCACAGAGGCCGACTCACCCGGGCAGCGTAGGTTGTTGGTGCTGCCGCAGCCACTGCTGGGCCGGCACAGGCGGGTGGCCCACCCGGATACCGCACTGGGCCCAGCTGGTTGGCTGCCCTCCTCCTGTATTTTTCTTTGACTAGTTCACCTCCCTCGATCTGTATAAAGGGATGCCCATGGGTGGGAATAAACACACCAACACAAAATATTCTCTAAGGCATTTTCCTTAGAGAATAAATCTCTCTCTCTCTCTCATTGCCTTCTTGCGGTGGCACGGTCCCAAGAAAGGAATGTACATTGCAAGAGACAACAACTCTGTGGCACACCGTTGTGCTACAGTGATTCCGGCCAGGAGATCTACTTCCGAAGCTCGGCAGAGATGAAAGACCGAGAGTCGTCGTCTTGCACCGTATGTGTGTGAAACCTTGGGGGTGCTGCCATTAGTGGCACTGGAGCATCGTACGAGGACCTGGCCAAGGGGTGACTTGGGAAGTAGCTTCGTGACCTTAAGGTCGGACGGGTACGACTACATCATCCACGTTCCTACCTGAGCATTATATGCTTATGGTCTACAAGGGTATGTTACCGATGTCTCCCTTCATTACTGTATTACTTCTTAGATAGATCTTGGGCTTATGGGGCGTCCTTGCGTAGTATTTTTTTTGTTTTCTACCACGAAACCCTTTCAGTTCAGTATGCCTTGAGTCCTTCATTGAGTATTGTCTTTGTCTTTTCGTTGTTGCAACAAATAGACCTCAATACGCATGTTGGATAACTTTTATCAAGCATAAACTTGCGCCTTGGGTCCTTCTTTGAGTGATGTATTCTATGTTGCTCCTCTGTAGTTTTCAAGTGTGGATGATGTGTTCTTGGTTGGCACATGTCTTTTGAACCCTATCTAAAGAAGTGTCTTCGTGGTATGAGACCAACTGTTGGGACTTTGTACCTATGTATGTACACTTGATAGAATTGTTAGTTTCTTAACTATGTTGTCATGAATCATCCAAAACCAACTAGAGGGCACTACATGCACTTTCAATCTCCCCCTTTTGGGGCAATCAATGACAACACAACCAAATCTTCAAGAGATATGAAAGTTGATGAAGATATAGGTTTTTGATTCCCTTGATATAGTGGCGCTCACCATAAATACGTGCATTGTTTGAGTTTTATTTGAATGCAAGTGCACATGGATTGAAGTTGTGAAGCCCCCCTATATATATTGGAATCCGTGGGGTGCATTGTGTATGAGATATGCATGAAGGAAACATCAAAGGAACAAAAATAGCAAAACACATGATGCATAAAAGAAGATATGCATTACAGAACATAAGTTAGCATACCACATGAACAGAGTGCATTACAACCATAAATACTTATAAGTTATTACAAGCCATTTCATAAGGGAAATTTTTTAAACCCGAGTCTTGCAAACTTTCTAAAAACTATTTAAATTTATTTTGCTTCACCCTTGAAGCTTGATTACTTCTCCTACTTGACATTGATGCACCTCAAAAAGGATGGGGTGAAGCTTTTTAGACTACTAGTTGCCTAGAACATATGGTGATGATGTTGGCACATCAATCAGGGCAGCGGGAACATGTGGAGAGAGAAACTACTTGATCTGCGACAAGTCATCATGAATCTTGTCTACTGAGTGATTCACGATTGTTAGTCTATTAGAAAGAAGTTAGTTCCCTCTCAATTTTCCTATGATATGTCAACAAAACTGAGGTGACCCAGCATACCACTGCATGATGTAGTATACTATAGTCATGGACATAACACCAATGAAACACCGTTCACTAGTATTACATCCCTCAGAATGGCACAACAGAAACACAGCTGGTCCAATACATGGCTAAAGGTTACAACTCACTCTTTACACAAGATCCAGAGAACACTCTAGGTTAAAGAGAGAGAAAGAACTTCTTACGGAGAAGAATCAAAGATGAAAAACGAAGAACTAGTATACTATTAAGACTAGTATTTTAACTAAAGGGTTGGCATTGCTGCTATTGCAATACTCTACAGAATTAGGTTCTTGACTAGAGATTATATTTCTATCTATTCAGTAATTCCGTCTTCACTTAAGTTGATGTATATGTTGACTTCCTTGACTTCATTGAAGAGCTTTCGCTTTGGATGACGAGTCCTGGAGCATAACTTGATGTGGATGTTGTCTATTCCGGCTTCAGAATCTAGCAAGGGTTAAGAAGATACTTTGAGTACGAGCGTACTTAGCAAATTCACTAGAAAAGGAGTGTTTGATGCATTATAACTACAGCCACAGACCATAGTTCGTAGGCAATGCAAGTTTTCATAAATATTTCTTCAAAGGTTGCTTTTATTCTTAAAAGCTATGTCCGTCAGCCTTCACGGGTTTACCAGAACTTTCATGGAGTTCCTTTCCCGCCGCGTTTGCAGCTCCTTCCCGGAACAGGGAGTAACAAGTTACAGTTCTTACACTCTACAGAGGTGCGTCACTTTATCCATGAGAGATCAACTCTTTGTTGCACAACCGAGAAGCTTATTCTCATCCACAATTCCATGATGTGGGGCCTAGAAGATGATCCAAGCCAATCACTGCCCCCTTTGCGACCTCGCATGCCTCCTTGGTGTACACCATGCCCACATAGTGGATTACGGCAATGGTTTGTACAAACCGTTAGATGCCAGAACTATCGTGGGATGTTGAGGGTTCCCACCCATATGCTGCATATCCTCTACGAATTACCAATTAATATGCACGCTTCGAGGATAACAGCCACGACTTGCACATCCGGCTTCATGCGAGAGGAAGAAGATATAGTTGACTTCTCCGTTCCATTCCAAATCTCATGGTCAACGCGTAATATACGGCGCAAGAATCACTGACGACATTGGTTGTTAAGTCCTAGGTGATATAGTTCTGAACAGTGGTATTCCAACTATCAGATTTAATAGATTAGATGATCACCCTGGATCAGTAACCAATAGCTCACATTATTATCGAAAATAGTGTTTTCTGATCTTTTTCAAATGCAGGTGGTGACAACACTAGATTTGTAAAATACTTTACATAAAATAAACAAAGTACATGAGCAAGTGTGAACTTGCCTTTTGTGATTGCAAGATTATGCACTCACGGTCTTCGAGTTAGTATAAGATCTAAAATCTGAAATCAGCATCATTGGTCCGATAAGGACTAATGTTTAAAGAGGCAGTATGCTTTATGCATAAGTAATGAGATGTACTTTTATAAACGCGAATCTTGGGAATAACGTTGTTCTAGGGTTTGGATTCCGGAAATGGTTACTTTAGAATGTGTTGTTCTTTTAGATAAGTTTCACACGTGTGCTTCTTATTAGGGCTTGTGAGTGTGTGTGAACATCACATATTTATGTAGCAATAAAATATATATCTATGAAATGCTATTCAAAATTGTTTACACTTTAATAGTTTATCTCCAAACTTTACTTTATAAGTGGAGTCGCTTATAAATAGCTTAAGTGTTATCGCTCCTAGGTATACAAGTGAAGTATGAAGTAATGTGATCTTGATTATTTGTCATATATTGTCTGAAGTGGCAAAACGAATAACTTTTGAAGAAAAAATTCCTTTTCTAAGGTTTAAACAATCTTTGTGGTTAGTTAGTGGTGATCGATGTTATTTGTGTTTGCTTGAATAGTTTTGGCTTGAGATGCTTTATAACTTAACTAGTTCAGACCAAAGTTAACTATAAAACATATTATAATGCTTATAGTGTTATATTTAGATTCTTGTAGACTAAAGTTAACTTTAAACAAGGATAGTTTGAAAGTATAATGCTTATGATATTTGTATCTTGTGTACCTGGTAATGTTTCCTTAGGGTTACTTAAGAATGGTTATTCTTTTACTTGGTGTAGTGGTTTCTTGATTTTATAATGGACTAGTATCATTTACCTTTTATAGATGAGTGGTTATAGTTTATAAACCAAGATATAATATTACTTAATTACTTATGAACTTACTATAGTGTTGTGGTAGTTTTTGTAATCTGGTGGTTAAAGTAGATAGAAAGGATCTGACTTATTCACAAGTTGTTCTTTAAGGTTTTTATTATGAATAGGAATCCTTTTAGAATGTAATGTTCACTTAAGGTTGAAGATAATTTAATAAAAAGGTATTTATAATGTTTTAAACCATTATGGCTTCATATTATTAATATTTAAGACTAATACTATTTACTAGACTTAATTGACTCATTTTAGAAATATTAACAATTTTTTGTCTATCCTTATATGAATTATTAATTAAGTAAATAAGTTTAAATTTGAGTTATTAAAATATTTGAATTTTTAATTAACTCAAAAGTGGAATATTATATTTTTCACATGTAGATATTATTTTTTTGTGATCATTTTGGTATTGTATATTTATTTTTATGATTTATAAATATTAAGATATGACTTTTATAAGATTTAACACTTTAAAAATACTTAATAAATAATAAATATTTAATTAATTGAAATAATAATGCATGATTATAGTTTTAAATTATAGTCTTTATTTTTCTAAGTTTTTTGGTATTTTATTCATATTTTTAATATTTGCCATTATTGGAATATGAATTATCAAAGTTTATTACTTTTAAACCTTTATTAAATAATATTTATTTAAATAATCATCATAATAATATTGGATAATAAGTTTAAGTTGTAGATTTTATTTTTCTACAAATTTTCATATATTATACACATTTTTCTGAATTATAAATCAAAAGTTATTGATTAAACAAGATTTAATCATTTATTTCATTTTTGGAATGTTAATAACTGAGTTTATAACATTTTATTTATTTCTTAAACAGGGATTAACTTTTTACACCGCACCCTCATCTAGCCTGATTCACTGACCAATGGGCCAGTGGCCACCTCGGCGCACAGGTTAAAGAAAATGCATTTGTTACCGACTGGTTGGCCACCCCCAGTCAATGACATATGGGCCCTAGGCCATGTCACATGCCACGTGAGACAAAGACCAGGTCAAACAGGGAACTGGGTCCAGGGTGGCATCGGTGTGATGTAGCTATGGCGTCAACACCACCACCACCGTCAGTGGTTGGTCGCCGGCGACGATCCACGACGCCCTAACAAGCGAAACTAACCTAATTCGAATCAGCGCAATGCGCTGAACCTTAAAGTGGCGGCGCCGCTCGGAAATAGTCATCGGAGCCTCAACTCCGACGAGCTCCGACGGTGGCCGACAGTGACAGAAGGCGCGGCGGAATTTAACAACGAGATATGGTGATTTAGGTATACTGGAGTGTTCAGGAACTCACCCTGATGACGATAGAGAGGTTGGCGAGGACAGGCGTGGTCGGAGGAGAGCTCTCCGACGACGATTCCGACGAATTGCCGCAAAGAAGAACGGCAAAATTCGCCCTCTCCGGTACTCCCCTTGATGCAAGATTCTACTCAGAGGATCTACGGAGGACGGGGCTTCTCCATGGCTGCTTGGAAGAGTGCGGGGAGATGTGGTTCAACGGCGAGATGTGGCTCCGGTGAGCTAGGGTTTCGGCCCCATTTGAATCGGAGAGGATAAGGAGGGATTGTGGATAGGGATTGAGGCAGGGCGTCGCGGTGGCCTTCTTATCCCCCTCTGGAACGACGGCGAGCATCTTGACGCACGGCTGGCGACGATGACGGCATCGGGCGGCGGCGAGCTCCTCCAGCGAGCTGCCTGTGTGCGTGAGGATGACGATGATGTCGCTTTTGTGGAAAACCCCCTAGCGTATATTTTGTTTGAGATATGCCCTAGAGGCAATAATAAATATAGTTATTATTATATCTTTGTGTTTATGATAAATGTTTACATTCATGCTATAATAGTATTAACAAGGAAACATTAATACTTGTGTGATTTGTAAACTTAATTTGAAGTCCCTAGTATAGCCTCTATACTTCACTAGCTTGTTGATTGATAAATGATTGTGGTTTCCCTATCATGAACATTGAGATGTTATCAACAACAAGATCATATCGTTAGGAGAATGATATGGTGGACATACTCCTATAGATAAGCGTAGCATAAAGATCAAGTCATTTCAATAGTTCAATTGCTATATGCTTTCTGATACATAGTAACCTAATTCCTTCGACCATGAGATCATGCATATCACCTTTACCGGATGGATGCTTTGATGACATCAAACACCACACCGTAACTGGGTGGCTATAAAGGTGACATTGAGTGTTCGGAAAGTATTGGTTGAGACACATGGATCAAGAGTGGGATTTGTCCATCCATATGACGGATAGATATACTCTGGGCCCTCTCGGTGAAATGTCATCCAATTAGCTTGCAAGCATGTGACTGGCTCACAAGGGATCACATATCACGGGAACGAGAAAAGAGTACTTATCAGTAACGAGGTTGAACTAGGTATGCAGAGATACCGACGATCATAACCTCGGATAAGTAACATATCGTGAGACAAAGGGAAATTGGTATCGTATGTAAGTGGTTCATTCGATCGCAAAGTAATCGTAGAAATATGTGGGAGCCATATGAATTTCCAGATTCCTCTATTGGTTATTGTTCGGAGAAGTGTCTCGATCATGTCCGCATAATTCACGAACCGTAGGGAGACACACTTAAGGATTCGACGTTGTTTGAGTAGTTATGGTATTATGAGAAAGAGACCGAATGTTGTTCGGAGTCTCGGATGGGATCCGGGATATCACGAGGTGATCCGGAATGGTCCGGAGAATAAGATTCATATAAGGAAAGTCCCGTTTCGGAGTTCGGAAATGATTCCGGTGAATGTTCTAGAAGGTTCCGGAATGTCCGGCACTCCGGGAGGGGGGAGGGGTACATGAATGTGTCATTGCATATTGGAATGATTGCATCATGTACTAAGTGTTCTTGTTGTTCCAAATAAAGGATTAAATTGAATCCTAAAACAGAAAAGTCCAATGTCCAGTTTGAAAGTCAAACGGCTAAAACAAGAAACTGTGGGAAACAAGCAAGAGGAGTTGGGAACCGACTTGGGGGAGGAGTCTCCTCCCCAAGCCGGCGCGCCAACCAAGGCCGACTTGGGGAGGGACTCCCCTCCCCTTGGCCGCGCCTCCCACCCATAAAAGGAGGGGCAGGGCCTCCTCCTCTAGACACACAAGTTCCTATCCTCTAATCTCCGGTTTAGAGCTTCTAATTGCCCTAGCCTTCGGTTTAGAGCCTTCTAATCGGTGTGTCTAATCACTAGACCACTAATAGCCCTCTCTCATACTCCACCATACTCGCTCCGGCTTAAGGCGAAGCCCTGCGGGATCTCCCCTCTACTTCCGGTACCACGCCGTTGTGCTGCCGGAATCACGAGGAGAGTGCTATAACCTCCGCTGCCTGCTGGAACAAGGGAGAGGAAGGTCTTCGTCGAGTACCGAACGTGTGACCGACTGCGGGAGCGCTGCCGGAACACAGCGCCGGAAGGATCGTCTACACGATCTTGAGATCGGGAAGAGTACGACTACATCACCCACGAGAATCTGCTCTCGTTAAACACTTTGGAATCTTCGAGGGTAAGTTATTCCATCGACTCGTTGCTACAATCTAGTAGATAGATCTTGGCTTGTTTGTTTGTATGCGATAGAAATTTTTTGTTTTCCATGCTACGAACCCCTACATATTTCTTCTCAACCCGCGATCCTTCCCTGGCCCACTCGTCAGTCACAGGAGAGAATGAGTTGGGCTGGTTACTGGGCCTTTGTGGGCTGCACCTGGGCGACAGGTAAGCAGGTAGGAGTTGGGCCACGGCCAGGTCTTGTTTTTTATTTGTTTTCTATTTTTCTATTGTCTGTTTTCTTTTCAGATTTGTATATAATATTTAATTTGAACTTTTCTTTGTAGAATTTATTTGCTGGATAATTGTAGTAATACTAAAATATATTTAGTATCATTTGTAAACTTTTATTATATAATATTTTTATATTTCTTTTATTTTCTCTATATGAACCCCTTTTAATATTTTTTAGAAGCTTTTCTTATTATTTTTCTTTCCACTTTTAACCATGGATTTATTAAATGATACATTCTTATTTGTTTATAAAACTTAACTCTAGTTGGCTCATAGTTTGAATAATTTTTTTTTATATGTATAATGATCCTATATCATTATTTGATGCATGAAATACAAAATAAATTAGTATGGTTATTACTACTTCCATTGGCTTGGAAAATGGCAATGTATATATATTCTATTATGATAAACAAAGAAGTTTAGGGTTTTGAATTATGAATATTTACCCTAGGGTTTAGGGTTTTTAATATAGTTAGATTCCTTTATGGATGTGAGTAAAGATTTAATAACTAAGCATATTGTTTTCTGTTTGTGATATTTGATGACATCACCTTTTATAATAGAAAGTTATATCTAGAATGTTTTATAGGAAGGAATTGATAAAGATACTCTTAAGCACACATAATTATGATATTTGGAATAAACAGAGATGTGCTTATGTGATTTGTTATAGGAAAATATTCCTATAAAGTGATATTAACATAAGATGATGAATCAATTCCCTGAATGGACATTATACTTGGTTTAAGATTTAGAGTTGGTTGTTTAACAAGGATGTCTATTTTTCCATTCTTCACCATCCTTGACCTTTAATTAAAGAATTCCTTTTCTAGATATAATACTTCTTCCTATCCATCATCATAGTTATTATGATGAGCTTTACTTCACAAGAATGTTCTTATTCACCTTTTATTCTTCTAAACTCATGGATGAATCCAATGAGTTTGATACTAAAGTGTTTCATAGTTTTCTCATATCTTTGCTTGGTTATACCCACTACTCTACTGTTGATAATCATCAATCCAACAAGTAGTTATTTCAAACTCCACTCATAATCTTCCTTAATCATCCATCACTAATATTTCTTCATCAGATATATGTATGTATCCAACTACCTTTCTCTAAGGCTTACTATCCTTTAAGATGAATAACACTTCTTCCATAACCCTATGCTAAACTAGCTTTAATTGAATAATATCATCCTATATTTACTTTACTCTAATAACTCACACTCCACCCTTACATTATATTAATGTGGCTTGTAATGACTACTCTAGGATAACTTATCTCTACTAGGGTTTCAATCATTTTCTACCCATCAATATCTTTTATACTAGATATAGGTAGACCATCCTGGTGAGTAAGGCATGATCAATATAATCCTTTAATCATTTATAGCTTAAGTTCTTAGTTGGCTAAGCAAGGCTTTATCAATACTACTTTTCAATTGTATTGAAATTATCTTCTTAGTATCTCATATTGGATTAAGGTTATTCATGGACTATGCCCTCTTTAAAAGATTTAAGTAGATGTTATGATAAGATCAAGAAATAGTATATCAAGGATTGATAGTTAAAGAATTTTGTGAATCAATGGTGGATTACTCAACATTGATGAACAACAGATATTAAGATAAGTTCCATAAAAATTTATATGGAAAGAGAGATATATAGTGGATGATCTTGACTTAGTCTCTTTCCAACTCAAACTCATTAAAGAGTTAAAGTTAAGTATTACTATGATACTCATAGTAAGAATAGATAAGAATAAGATAGGTCAGGATTAGTCATTACATTTATATTACTTTAGTATTTAATCTTAACTTGGCACTTATGAATTGTTGTGTTGAATATGATGATAGAATCCCTTAAGGATCAGATATTAATTATTTAAGCAATGTATTATGAGTAGCATTTATTGTATCTGATCTACCCTTAGATCAAATCATGTTTACCCAAATAAGGTTTTAGCAAAGGTCATATTGAAACTTATCGCAGTCAACTTGATGATCTACTTCAATTCTATCAAGTTAAGAGAAGCTTCAATCACTTTGACAAGTTTTGTTCAAAAGCGCGAAAATTATTCAGATTTTCTATACATGAATGCAATGCACACATCTGGGTTCATCTTATTTCTGAGCTCTAATACTGGGATGTTACAAAAACTTTGAAAGAAGTTCTTCCTCTTTATACTAAGTTGATATTGCCTCAAGTCCTTGAGGAACTTCTTTCTCCTCTTCATCTTGATAGTTGGTGGTTTCTTCTATCATTAATTCTCTCTCGAAACTACCCTAAGGTTTTTAAGATGTGGAAGTATCAATCATTTCCTCGGGAGCCCATTATCTCTTCCTTTTGTTGGATGTGGACGAGGACACTGGAACTTCACAATAGTCATTTGAGTCCTTAGAGTCTGTTTAGGATCCAAGTCAGGCATTTCATCATATCGAGTCATCGAAAACTGATAGGAGTGATGAGCATAAGTTAGATCTTTGTGTTGATGTGCTACTTCATTAGAGAGCTATTGTATGCCGAGATTTTTTCATCTGATTATGTGCCTTCTATATACAAGCATACATATTCTGAAACAACTTATGTAGAGCCTTAACAACTTCTTTAGTCGCGCTTTTCCTTTGACGTGGAGTTTCAAATAGCAGAGATCCCAAGCTAGCAGAGTTTGACATGTTTATCTCAAGATCGGGATAAACATGACAATATCACAGGTTCAGAATAGGATTTTAGCATAACATTTTTTATAGAAACGCTCATATATTTCATCATTTGATTGCAAAATCGTTCTTCAACTCAGTACCGGGCCAGTTCCTTGATGAGTCAAGACACAAAACTAGGAATCGGCTAATATAGGTTAAGGGGGGATCTAGGATCACTTGGTTAGGGAAATGAAATGGATGTATAACCCAACCACCTAGGTTCAAGTCCTCAAGGACACATGTTCGGGTTCTTATTAATTCAAAGCCCCATTGTACGGGCTTCCTCTACAACATTTCTTTCAAAAAAAGTTGAAAATACATAAAGTAGAGTTAGCACTTAGGATTAGGATTTAAATACGTGCTAACTAATCTATGATAAACTTCTCAAAGGAGATGAGTAGTTTTTGAGCAAGTTCATCTAGAAGAACGGACACAGTCTACGTGAAATATGCAGGAGAGTTAGCATTACTCACTAGCGAACCTTAACTTGGTCACGACAACGAGGCTATGGTGGCGTCAAAAGAGTTGTATGTCAACAGGGTGGAATCCGTCAAGGAAGAGGGAGGCAATCAAGCTCAATTGTTCTCCTTTGTCAAGGAGCAATGACGACGCGAGATTGGAAATGTGGGGGATTTTGTAGAGAGATGAAGAGTGGTAGTTTTTTAAGAGGGGTGCATTTTATAGAGTTATGATCCTTACTAGGAAACCCTTACAAACATTTGTAAATATTTTTATTGACCGACATTGATACACATGTAGAGAACTGTTCGGAATTCTAAGTAGAGATGCATGTGAAATGCATATATGGTCTTTGTACTTTATTGTGTTATATTTCTTCATTATTGAACCACAATAGATATTATAACCATATTTTGTAGTGATTTGGGGGATTTTCCTAAATATCCCTTTCATATGTATTACAACTCTATAGATAGGAAAACCCTATTTTGTGTTTTTTGACTTTCAGGGACCTTCACGAACTCAAAAGGACCTGGGATTTTTTATACTAAGGTTTTTCATCAGAAAGAAGTCCTGGAGGACATGGACCTCACCTAGATCTAGAGGAGGTCCATAGGAGGACCCACGACTTGGACAGATACCCTTGTCGTGCCATGGGTGACCATTTCCTCCTCGTTGCTTTGATGTTGTCGATTCTTTCACCTATGCCAGCATATTGACATAAAAACAATCTATAAAAGGGGCCTTGATCACTATCACGAAGAACGGTACACCATGGAGTATAAACACAAAACATAGGAGATCCTGTGAAGATTGGAGGGGGAAACACTATCAGAACACCGGTGGCTCGCATATCCAACCTCTCCAAAAACATATACGCTGACACTATGATGAATAGGGAGTAGTCCACCCCCATACTAAGTATTTGTGGTAGTATATTTTGATGGGTTCGTTGCATAGAAAACAAAAAATCCTACGATTGCAACTGCCAAGAGCAAATCTAGGTGATACGTGTAACGGTTTCAGAAGGACTCACCATCAAAGACCAAAAGAGGGATAATGTTCCCGCAAACAAACATGGTTGATATAAAATGTACATGTTCCTCTCCTTGATGATCGAGAAGACAATCAACACCAAAAACAGGCAGCACTTCCGTAATCGGTTACACCTCTAGCATGACGACGACCTCCATCCCTTGCTCCAGTTGGGCAGCAGAAGTAGTGGATCCACGGGAACTCCAGCAGCACTACGACATGGTGGTGGTGTTGGAGAAAGGCGTGAGCAGGGCTTCGCCTAAGAATCATACTCGTGAATAGTGGAACAACTAGCAAGGGGGAGAAGATGCCATCCAAAGGGCATATGAGAGGGAATGAAATGAGTGAGAGAGAGGGGTCACCACTACCTCCTTTTATAGGGGGAGGGGAAGCCCCTTACCATGGCCTACGGCCAAGAGGGTGCCCCACCTCTTCCCTCATTGATGTGGGTGGACACTCCACTCGAAAATATTTATCTCCACGTTCTCCCATTAAAATTCCACCCAAGAAACCAAAGGTCTTTCCATTAAAACACTTTATTTCACTTGGTTTAATGCCACTCAATTTAATGAACACTTCATTTAATGAACACATTAACATTTTATCCCCTTGCAATATTCTGATACACCAAAGATATCCGTGCAGTTTTATCAGAACAATTTTTGTGATGTCTGGTATTTTCTCCTTCCTTCTGTATCCACTCAAATGAGTCGACGAGCCTCAAGCTTGTCACCCTATAGGCTACAGTTCGTGAACTAAGTGGACATGATTGAGACTCTCTCCGATTAATAATCATCAGCAGGATCTGGAGATCCATAACGACTCCCACTTACTCAACGATGAACTAGTGATCATGTGAACCTTTTTCTGAGTAACCAAATCCTTTTACTTGTCTGAGATCCGTTCATTTGGTATCATCCATACCTAGTTCAATATCATTACCGACAAGCACTCTTTTACTCAATCCGTGATATAACATTCCTTGTGATCAAATCACTTGCTTGCAAGCTATTAACAATGTGATATCACCGAGAGGGCCTAGAATATCTCTCTCTATCATCGACATGGACAAATCCCACTCTTGATCCACGAGCCTCAACTAACACTTTCTAAGTACCCAACAACATCTTTATAATCACCCTGTTACGGTGTGACGTTTGATGGAATCAAAGTACTTGTCCGGTGATAGTGATTAATCGTGATATCATGGTCTATGGATTAGTGTTTCTTTGAGTGAGATAGGAATATAAACTTTTGAAGACATGATCGTATTTCTAAACCTATTATGGGTGAATGTTCATCACATCATTCTCCAATTACATGACCTTGTTATTAACAATATCCAATGTTCATGATTAGGAAACCTTGATCATCTGTTAATCAACAAGATAGTGTAATGAGAGGCATTACTAGGAACCATTTTGTTTGTTTATTAAACACACATGCATTAACCTTTATGGTTAACACAATTATAGCATGAGAAATAAACATCTATTATAAACTTGGAATAAAATAAACGACTTATTATTGCCTCTCGGGCATATTGCTCCCATCTTGTTCTCTCTCATGCTATCAATGTTATTGTGATATATGAGCTGCCCAACATGATTATGGCCATCTATATGTAATCCCTTGTGGTGGATCTTTGGTTTTTATGATTTAAGTATTTGAGATTGCAATTTTCAGATTGCGTTTGATGTATAAGTAGATGTATATTATGTACCCCATTCTTGATTACTTGATTCTGACCAAACTTTTATGGTTGCACATGAGAAGGGGAACATGTGCATTAGATGGAGTAACATGATAGTATGGAACTAAAAAGTGATATAAAGGTTGGGTCCTACTAAGGGTTTTACCTTTCCGTTATTGCCTCACTAGGGATAAATGAATACTAGTACTACTATTGCCTAGTGACAATCTTAGGTGAGCTCATATCTTTTGAGGTAATATTATGTATCCTCGATCATGTCATAAGAGCAAAGGCAATACTCTGTTTATTCTTAATATTAGTTTTATGAGTTTTCTACTACTAATGGAGTATTAGTGAGATGTATTGCATCATCTCAGATATAGGACGTGATGCCCATATAAATATCTATCAAACACATTATGAAAATACATTGATATTATGCTTATGAGAAGTTGTTTTTTATTCTACCATGTTTATGGGAAAGTAGACAAGTTAAACTATGAACCCAGTCCATTTTTAATCATAAGAAACAACTTTTACTTTCATTTACAAGTCCTTTTATTTTCAACACTCATTTAGTTCAAGAATAAATAAAAAATTATCATACTTGCATTTAGTTCTTTCATATAGTTTGCATTACTACTAACACTATTATAACGCACTTTTTCACAACATATAGTTTACTTTCTGTATTGCATTTAGTTTACTTTACTTGCTACATATTTACTTTAGTTCTTTTATTTCATCATTTGTTTCCAATTCTAATATGAAACCTTGTTATTTACAACCACTTGGTGGAGTTGGGTACACAAGGAAATCAACTTTGTTTTTCAGATTGCTAGAATAGGAAGGAAAAGTGAGAACTATTGTTTACTTGGGAGTTCAATATAAACCCTCGAGTCACCCTTGTGGAGAATACCCCCTTGCTACATCACTCTACACTTGGAGCCCCAACAAGTTGTCATCCACATAGTTTGGTGTCATAAAGAGTATTTGCTGGCATCATTGTCGGGAAAATAGTAGTTGTAAATATTAGAGTTGTATCATCATTAAGCTTGAAGCATAGTTGATCTCCCATGGCAACTGCCAGAGTATATTCTATTGTCATTGTTAGGGATACAATAATAACATATCACAAAGGCGCACAAGTTTGGACCGTGGATCATCTCCACTGTAGGGTTTGGCCCAAATTGCGGCATTTGGCAAATTTGCAAAAGGGACTCAAAAATAGTTTCTCATTTCATCTTTAGTTGTCTTTACTCCATTCGCATTTGATGCATGACACTTTGGTGGCTTGGCCTCTCATACTGGTACTTTGACCTTTGGAGCTCTCTCATCAAAGTTAAGGATTGGTGGTGTGTCTCCACAAACCGTTAGGGTGCCCTTTGGAGATTCGTTGCGTTATTTATTAACCATGCTTGTATGTTGGTAGCAATGGAATGATAGGAACACAACCTCCATCATGCCAGCGGGCAATGACAATATTCGCCAATATTAAAAGGGGATCACCATCGCTACTAGGCCACACCCAGCAGATCCCCTCCCTCCCGTTCACCCCTCCTAGCGCCCGCCACCCCTCTCGCCGCTGCCAACACCATCGTTGGGCAAATTCCCCACGGCACCCGGTGGCGGGATCTTGTCCTCACGCCTCCTTAGATGGTGGTGTCAGCTAGTGTGTTCGGGCGGCGGCCTGCTGTAACACCCTGGCCTCTCCGAACCAGCGGTTGTTACTCCTGGCAGCTCAATAGGATCTCTAGACTAGCCCCACAGACCAACACTAGTCATTTCTGTGCAATTTGTCCTCACTTGTGCGCACCCGGTACCCACTTCCCGGTCGGTCACCCATCCTCAAATTGCTCTAGGCTAAGCATGCTTAACCTCAGAGTTCTTTTCAGATGATCTTCTAGAAAAGAAGTTGCAACTTGTTGGTATGGGTATACTATCAATCCTATTAAGCCATGCGCCAGGGTCTCACACCTGCCTACTGACCTACGATGGTGATGGCATTGTGGAGGCGGCCGAGGATCACCAGCGGTGGAGCGGTTAGAGACGATGTGGTCAATCTAGAGTTTCAAGGATTGGTGGCCCTACAATTCTTCCCTCCTCGTCATCGGTCGGGATGTCGCGTGGAGGTCCTTCAGGTTCTACTTTGCATCATGAGGATGCTCAGGGCAAAGGCGCTGGGTTTGGTGGCAGTGGGCATCTTCTCCGTCGAAGGTGGTTGGCCTGAGGCTGGTTTGGTAGATATTGGGATCCATCATCTAGTTTGGAAGAGAGGCACGAATACCTAGGTGCCGGTGAAAACCGAGTATTTGGCAGGCGATGGCGGCGTTACCACGTCATTACCTTTATGAAGACATCGTCGTGCACCTAGTGTTGACCTCAATCATGCTGCTCTAGGGGAAACCCTAAGATATTTGGGTCGGGTGATGGCGGTGTTGTGGTGTCGCATTCTCTCTTGGGAGCATTTCTTGTGGAGCATCGCTGGATGGAAGAGGCGGGAGAGGTGGAGCGACTTTGTATTGCACGGAGCTTCAGAGGCGATGTCAAGTCATGCTTGACCGACAGGTGCTACACTGAGTCATACCTGTTTGGCAGGTGGTACGCACGACAAATTTTAAGATGTGTTTGCTAGTTGTACTTGGCAGCATGGTGCTGCAGGTACCGGTGGAAACCACGGCATGCCTTGGAGATAGTGCGCGGGGAGGTGGTACTACTTGGCATCATTGTAGTGTCAATGGCTCGTGTGGAGAGAGTATGCACATCGATATCCATGCTGATGATGGTTTGGCAGAAGATAGTGGAGCCAGCGAGATCCAGAGCGTATGCGTTGGTCTCCGTTTCATGGATAGGCTGGACGGATTGGGCTCCTGGAGTGCATGAGGCAGCTAGGTGTTTCCTAGATCTCATCGAGAAGCTAGCGATATGGTTATTTTTTTACTCAATGTTTTAATTTGGCGGCTTCGGTTTGTATGATTTTTTTGCGGGTCCAGTTTGTATGATCTTTGTAATGTCTTTTGTAGCACTTTGTTGCTCTAATAATAAATAAAGGTAGTGTGCATCGCTTGATGCAAAGTTTGGGATTCGCTCCCCATTTTGAAAAAAATATTAAATGGGGAGCAATTCTAGAGTATCATAGTGACGAAGCACCTGGGGAACATTATGCCACGAGAGTGAGTAGTTGCTTGGTTTCTATTTTCGGGCCTCTTTGACCTTTTGGGCGTGTTTGACAGGCCGCGCGACCGTTTCACGCACCTGGCCGACATAAATAAGCCCATTTGGAGAAACGCATGGTGGGCCAAACTCGCACCGCACGGGTTTTAAAGCACCCGGAAACGTGGCCCGCTAGGAATGATAAAATCAGGTGTTTTTGTGGGGACAGACCCTGGGGAACCAAGAGGCGACACGCGGGGAGAATAAGGAGACGCGTGGCACATAGAGAACGTGCGCCATAAATCCCCTCACCGCTCGCTCACCACTCTCACTCTCCCCATTAGCAAACGAACCTTCTTCTCTCCCCTCTCACCATCGGTGGTTCCTCTATCACCGGCAGATCCAATACCACTGCAAGGGCAGCAGACAGCGATGGATCAAGGGCGAGAATTGCAGTCGTATTGCCAGCAGCAGAGAAACAGCTGTGGCAGCTTCTTCATCGGCAGATCCGGTGCTCCTGACCTGCAACAATGGTGGTCGGGCCTCAAACCACCCTATCTTTGCTTTTACACCGCAGATATAAATGTTAGCTTGTAGCTCTGAGAGTATAATTGACATGCATGATAGATTTGTGCCAATTTTTCGCTCTTTCGGCTGATTTGATAGGGTTTTTTCTTAGATGACCTTGTACTACAAGTGGTGCCTTCTTGAGCACTAGATCTACTAATAAAGGTGTTCCATCTATGCTTGTAACTAGCTAGATTTAGGCAGATGTTCTGATTAGGGTTCCACCGATAGAAAAAAAATTGGGGATTTTACACTATTCATGTTTTTTTCTAGGTCGATGATTACACCGCATTCTATGCCCAAGATACCAATGGGTTGCATGTAAGCATGCCTGTTATGATTGATCTTGGACACACGATGCCTACTATGAGGCACTAATATTTGTTATACAACTATGCTAGTACCGATGATTAAATATGCAGCACAATGGAATGGAAGGGATGACCCTTTCTAACCTTGTTCTTCCATCTATTCTCGATCATGGAACTTGTTTCGGCAGGATCACCGATTTCTATTGTATGTGCTCTAAAATATGAGGCAGGATTTTGTGTTTGCTGTTTAGATTTGGCTGATGATTAAAATTGTCATCGAATGTGACCAGGGGGTGAATCTATAGTACCTCTAATTGCTCATAACAAACAATGTTGTCCATTGTCCATGGTAGCATAGATTCATCAATTCAGTGTTTGTGTGCACATCATATATGAGGCTCATATATGTGTTGGAGATATGCCCAAGAGGCAATAATAAAGTGGTTATTATCATATCTTCACACTTATGATAAATGTTTACATTCATGCTATAATAGTATTAACAAGGAAACCATTAATACTTGTGTGATTTGTAAACTTAATTTAAAGTCCCTAGTATAGCCTCTATACTTCACTAGCTTGTTGGTTGATTAATGATTGTGGTTTCCATATCATGAACATTGAGATGTTATCAACAACAAGATCATATCATTAGGAGAATGATATGGTGGACATACTCCTATAGATAAGCGTAGCATAAAGATCAAGTCATTTCAATAGTTCAATTGCTATATGCTTTCTGATACATAGTAACCTAATTCCTTCGACCATGAGATCATGCATATCACCTTTACTGGATGGATGCTTTGATGTCATCAAACACCACACCGTAACAGGGTGGCTATAAAAGTGGCATTGAGTGTTCGGAAAGTATTGGTTGAAACACATGGATCAAGAGTGGGATTTGTCCATCCACATGACGGATAGATATACTCTGGGCCCTCTCGGTGAAATGTCATCCAATTAGCTTGCAAGCATGTGACTTGGTCACAAGGGATCACATATCACGGGAACGAGAAAAGAGTACTTATCAGTAACGAGGTTGAACTAGGTATGCAGAGATACCGACGATCATAACCTCGGATAAGTAACATATCGTGAGACAAAGGGAAATTGGTATCGTATGTAAGTGGTTCATTCGATCGCAAAGTAATCGTAGAAATATGTGGGAGCCATATGAATTTCCAGATTCCTCTATTGGTTATTGTTCGGAGAAGTGTCTCGATCATGTCCGCATAATTCACGAACCGTAGGGAGACACACTTAAGGATTCGACGTTGTTTGAGTAGTTATGGTATTATGAGAAAGAGACCGAATGTTGTTCGGAGTCTCGGATGGGATCCGGGATATCACGAGGTGATCCGGAATGGTCCGGAGAATAAGATTCATATAAGGAAAGTCCCGTTTCGGAGTTCGGGAATGATTCCGGTGTTTCCATCGGGAACATTCTAGAAGGTCCCGGATTGTCCGGCACTCCGGGGGGGAAGGGGTACATGAATGTGTCATTACATGTTGGAATGATTGCATCATGTACTAAGTGTTCTTGCTGTCCCAAATAAAGGATTAAATTGAATCCTAAATTGAAAAAGTCAAACGGCTAGTTTGAAAGTCAAACGGCAGTTTTTGGGAAGTGGGAGGAGAGGAGGAAACCGACTTGAGGGAGGAGTCCTCCTCCCCAAGCCGGCGCCCCACCTAGGCCGAGTTGGGGAGGGACTCCACTCCCTCCCCTTGGCCGGCCAGCCCCTCCCACCTATATAAGGAGGGGCAGGGCTCCCTCCCAACACACACAAGTTTCCTATCCTCTAAACTAAACCCTAGATCTAGACCCCGGTTTAGAGCTATTCGGTTTAGAGCCTTCTAATTGGTTTAGAGCCCTCTAATTGGTGTGTCTAATTACTAGACCACTAATAGCCTCTCTCATAAGCTCCACCATACTCGCACCGGCTTAAGGCGAAGCCCTGCGGGATCTCCCCTCTACTTCCGGTACCATGCCGTTGTGCTGCCGGAATCGCGAGGAGAGTGCTACAACCTCCGCTGCCTGCTGGAACAAGGGAGAGGAAGGTCTTCGTCGAGTACCGAACGTGTGACCGACTGCGGGAGCGCTGCGGGAACGCGGCGCCGGAAGGATCGTCTACGCGATCTTGAGATCGGAAAGAGTACGACTACATCACCCACGAGAATCTGCTCTCGTTAAACACTTTGGAATCTTCGAGGGTGAGTTATTCCATCGACTCGTTGCTACAATCTAGTAGATAGATCTTGGCTTGTTTGTTTGTATGCGATAGAAAATTTTTGTTTTCCTTGCTACGAACCCCATCAGTGGTATCAGAGCCGTGTCTATATGTAGATCTGTTGCACGAGTAGAACACAATGGTCATTGTGGGCGTTGATGCTTTTATTGTAGATTGCTTTGAGTGTACTTTGCATCTTGCGGTATGTTGGGATGAAGCGGCCCGGGCTAACCTTACATGACATCGTTCATGAGACTTGCTCCACGCTTAACATGCAACTTGTATTGCATAAGTGGCTTTGCGGGTGCCAGTTTCTCCTAGCATAGTAAAGATCCAATTTACAACGGGTAATCAACAATGCTAGTATCAATGTTGTGGTTCTTGTTCGTAGGTTAGAACGACACTTATGGAAAGCCCCAAACCACGTAAAATATGCAAAGAAAGTAGAAGCGTCTAACTTTGTTTTGCAGGGGTGTGCAGTGATGTGATATGGCCATGATTGTGATTATATTTGATGTATGCAATGTTCCTTATTGTAAGTTGGCAACCGGCAGGAGCCATATGGTTGTCTTTAATTTCTGTTAAGACCTGCGTGTCTATTCAAAATAGTTGTAATAGTTGAAGCTGGTGGACGACAACCATGAAGAAGCGTCATTGACCTTGATGCTACGCCGGTGATGATGGAGATCATGTTCGTGCTTGAAGATGGAGATCGGAAGCACAAAGAAGAAAGGCCATATCATATCACATATTATGAATTGCATGTGATGTTAATCCTTTATGCATCTTGTATTGCTTAGTAGACGACGGTAGCATTATAAGATGATCCCTCATGCACATAAATTTCAAGTTCTAAAGTGTTCGCCCTTAGTTAGCACCGTTGCTAAAACTTGTTGCTTCGAAGCACCACGTGATGATCGGGTGTCTTTGATTCCACGGGTAAATACAACGTAAGCAAGCCAGATTTGCTTATGCGGTAGCTAAGGTTTGATCTTGACGAGCCTAGCATGTACAGACATGGCCTCAGGAACACGGATTACCGAAAGGTAGAGCATGAGTCATATAGTAGATATGATGAACATGTTGATTGTTCGCCATTGAAGCTATATCAACTCTCGTGATGATCGGTTTTGATGTGGTGGATTTGGTTCGTGTGATCACTAAAACAATGTGAGGGATATTGTTTTGAGTGGGAGTTCACTTAGATTAATTTAATTATTAATTAGAACTCAATTTATCATAAACTAAATCAAAGTGAATTTGCATAGTTGTTGTAGTCATTGGCATCCGTTTACCACCTTGCGCTTAGTTATAATTGAGATGATAGAACTATAGAATTCTGGTTAGATACTTTACGAACTGGTATCGTATTGTTTTAAGTGTTAATCTAAAGTTTAAAAGTCCTATTGCAAACTTTCAGTAAGTTCCGGTTACTCCATGAAGTTTAATAATTAGTATTAAATCAAGAGTAACAATTCCAAGTGTTAGTATATAAGTATCATGTTTGTATCCATGATTCTTGATATTCAAAGGATTCCCTTAATATCAAGGTTATCTAGGATCTGAAAGAGTTGTTTCAGAAACCATGATGTGTGGAAGATATTGTGATATCTGAAACGAAGTTTTGGTTACAACATGATAGAGTATAATATGGCAAAGTTCATGTTCTCATATTTTGATGAGAATTTGCAAAAAGGTTGGAGACACTTGTTGTCCTAATCCTCCAAAAGGTTTTGGATAGCAACATTATACTCATAATTCATCGTTATAAGCTAAAAGTAGCTTGATCATGGACGATACCATGATAAGGGTGAATATTTGATGTAGGTAAAATGTTTACTACACCAAGAGATTACTAAAGTAAGGAATTTGAAAGAACACCAAATATTTAATGATGGTGATCTACTTCAAAGTGCAAGTCCAAAGACATTGGTATTTAATTATACACGCTTTGGACTATATGTCATATGTATGACTCCACTATTGATATTGATAGATTCTTTCAAATAGAAAAGGAAATATTGAAAGAGAATCTCATAAATATATGGCAGAAAAGAAAAGACTAGAATTGTTCAGTTTAAGTATATAGATGATATACATGTTATGGCTATATTCTTTGCTTATTAAACAATGTGGTTCTCAAGTATTTGATACTGAATTTGTTGGTGTGAATCGTCATACGAAACAACACAATTCATGAACTACAATGGCCTAAGTAACAAGCAAAAGAATATGTGATGATGTTCATCGAGAACAAATAAAGGGTTATTGCGTTGCTTGTTAAACATCAAAGCTTGCCTTCAAAGATTTGTTTTATCAGGTATTATGAGAACAAAAGGGTTGTTCAAATAATTGCCGTAATCCATAAAAGATGGATGATTCACAAATCTCGTTGGAGAAATCACATCCATAAAACTAGTGCTAAAATGTCGAAAGACAAATTGATTGAAAGATCACTTAGGAAGTGACATCGCCGTTTAAATTATATTGGAAAGAAAACATGAAGAAAATCCATATGGATGGAATTTTGGAGTCTATTTGATTTTGATCAAATAACGCTTGTGAAACTTTCCTAGAGATAATTAAAACTTCGTTCATAGGCCAAAAAGGGAACGAATGACTAGCTAATTGGAACTTGTACATATTGTTGTACGAAGTCCATTATGTGTAGTCAAGAGCGATGGATTTCAACTTCATATGCTTTCTCCGAAAATTTGAGTGAATATATGAATATTTACTTAATAAGGATGAAGTATGAAATATTTGAAAAGTTCAAAAGACTTTCAAGATGAAGTGCAAAATCATTGTAACAAGAATATGAATAGTTTATGATAAAGATCATAAAGGAAGATATTTGAATTACAAGTTTAGCATAATACCTAAGATTTAAGGAATCGTTCCGTGGATTTGCATTTTCCCGAAACACCATAAGTGTATGGAGCGTTCGAGATATGTAATTAAACCTTGTTTGACATGGTAAGATCAAAGGTATAATTTATAAAACTGCCATTATATTTTAAAGATTAAAAGCTTTAGAGATTACCGTTTTTCCACTGAAAAGAGCTCCATCATAATCCGTTGAAATGACACCATATAAGGTTATGGTTTGGGATAAAACCCAAGTTGTCCTTTCTTAAACATTGGTATGCTATGCATAAGAAAGATGTTTGCAACCAAAGTCGGATGAACCTGTCTTTGTATGACTATTAAGTATTTCTCCATAAACACCGGAGACAAAAGTGTTTGTTGCTTAGAACGTCAAGTTTCTTTTGGAAGGAATTTTTCGTGAAAAGTTAAGTGGGAGGACAATAGAACTTTGATAAGGTTAAAAGAACCTTAGCTGTATGTGCAAAGTTGCGCAGCGCCGAAAAGTGTTCCGGAGGCGGCAACAATGCTCATGGCTCACGTGCCTCAAAGGTTGTGGTCACGGAGATCTAAGTTCCTATTGAAACAAGTAGATCGGGTAAACAATCAAATACCAAGATTTGAGGGTTGAATCATTATTTGAGAATAATGAACCGACTACATGCAAAGAAGCGATGATGGGCCCTGACTCCGTCAAATGGCTTGAAGCCATAAAATCCGTGATAGTTCCATACACGAGAAATCAAGTTTTGAACTTGAAGGACCCTCGAGAAAGGTGTAAGACCTTACAGTTGTGTCTGGATCTATAAAGAAATAGACATGGATGTTTTACATCTATGAAATAGTCGACATGTTGGGAAAGAGTTCACAACAATGTTCAAAGGTTGACTATGACAAGATTTGATCTATCATAGTGATATTTAGTCTAGACGGATTAATGAAAGCAACCACTACATATAATTTGTTATATGGTAGTTGAATAAACAAAACAAGTTCTTCTAATAGAATCGTTACCTAGGACATGTGCATAAACACGGTCCATAGGGTTTTGTCAATTCAAAGGATGCTAAAAGCATATGCAAACTTCAATGGTTAGAGTGAGCATAGCGGAGTTGGAATCTTCACTATGATGAAACTGTTAAAAGGGTTTAATTTCATCAGAGACAATGAAGATGCTTGCATTTGCAAGAAATTAAGTGGGAGCGCTAAGACATGTTTCTAATACATTATGTGGAAGACATATTGTTGATTGGAAATAATGTATCTTTTATTAAACACATATTAAGAATTTCATCCCGATGAAAGAATTAGGCAAAACCCAAGTATTTGGCATCAATAGACGCTAATATGGTTGTGCCAGAAGTACATAGACGAGATATTGAATGAATTCAATATAGAAACTACAAGAAAGGTTCTTGTTGCACAGAAAGGATTGAATGAGTTCAATGTTGATGATATATTCAAATGTATTGACATTTGGTAAAGTGAAACAAATAATCAAGTATAGATTGATACTTGATGTATGAAATCACAAAGAGTATTTATATCAATCATACTGTGATATGTACAAATCCAGATATGTCCTATGCTCTAAATGTTGTGAGCATATACCAGAATGATTCGTAAGATGATCATTGGACAATAGTAAGGATATTCTTATGATCTTTTGGAAGAACTAAGAGTATATTATTTGTAGAAGTGACAAATAGATGGTTAGTTCATTGTAAAAGTACTACATTGATACTAGCTTTGTCACAAAGTACAGATTAAGTTTATCTCAATCTAAACTAAGGGTGGCACAATATAATGGAAAGTGAGTTCCATAATGGATTTGGATGATTTCCAAAGTTAAGACATTGTGACAGATACTACAACAAAAGGCTAAGTATATGACTGCTATTATAGCAGCAAAAGAGGGCATTTGTGTCAAGTAGTTTGTTATCAAACTAGGTGTAGTTCACAGCGGGATAATACTATGAAGATATATTGTACGACAATATTGTCAACATGTTTTAACCCTAAAGAACTAAAGGTCACACCGAAAGACCAAATTTATACAAAGCCATCTCATTAGAGAATGAGTGATGCGTAGAGACGCAAAGACATGCAATTACACACGAACCTGGAAGTGTCAGATCCGGAGATCAGTTGACCACTAGCAATCATGTACATACAACACCGGAAAGCCATAGGTGTTGAATACACAAAGGTTCGAAACTAGATTATTGACTCTAGTGCAAGTGGGAGACTGTTGGAGATATGCCCAAGAGGCAATAATAAAGTGGTTATTATCATATCTTCACACTTATGATAAATGTTTACATTCATGCTATAATAGTATTAACAAGGAAACCATTAATACTTGTGTGATTTGTAAACTTAATTTAAAGTCCCTAGTATAGCCTCTATACTTCACTAGCTTGTTGGTTGATTAATGATTGTGGTTTCCATATCATGAACATTGAGATGTTATCAACAACAAGATCATATCATTAGGAGAATGATATGGTGGACATACTCCTATAGATAAGCGTAGCATAAAGATCAAGTCATTTCAATAGTTCAATTGCTATATGCTTTCTGATACATAGTAACCTAATTCCTTCGACCATGAGATCATGCATATCACCTTTACTGGATGGATGCTTTGATGTCATCAAACACCACACCGTAACAGGGTGGCTATAAAAGTGGCATTGAGTGTTCGGAAAGTATTGGTTGAAACACATGGATCAAGAGTGGGATTTGTCCATCCACATGACGGATAGATATACTCTGGGCCCTCTCGGTGAAATGTCATCCAATTAGCTTGCAAGCATGTGACTTGGTCACAAGGGATCACATATCACGGGAACGAGAAAAGAGTACTTATCAGTAACGAGGTTGAACTAGGTATGCAGAGATACCGACGATCATAACCTCGGATAAGTAACATATCGTGAGACAAAGGGAAATTGGTATCGTATGTAAGTGGTTCATTCGATCGCAAAGTAATCGTAGAAATATGTGGGAGCCATATGAATTTCCAGATTCCTCTATTGGTTATTGTTCGGAGAAGTGTCTCGATCATGTCCGCATAATTCACGAACCGTAGGGAGACACACTTAAGGATTCGACGTTGTTTGAGTAGTTATGGTATTATGAGAAAGAGACCGAATGTTGTTCGGAGTCTCGGATGGGATCCGGGATATCACGAGGTGATCCGGAATGGTCCGGAGAATAAGATTCATATAAGGAAAGTCCCGTTTCGGAGTTCGGGAATGATTCCGGTGTTTCCATCGGGAACATTCTAGAAGGTCCCGGATTGTCCGGCACTCCGGGGGGGAAGGGGTACATGAATGTGTCATTACATGTTGGAATGATTGCATCATGTACTAAGTGTTCTTGCTGTCCCAAATAAAGGATTAAATTGAATCCTAAATTGAAAAAGTCAAACGGCTAGTTTGAAAGTCAAACGGCAGTTTTTGGGAAGTGGGAGGAGAGGAGGAAACCGACTTGAGGGAGGAGTCCTCCTCCCCAAGCCGGCGCCCCACCTAGGCCGAGTTGGGGAGGGACTCCACTCCCTCCCCTTGGCCGGCCAGCCCCTCCCACCTATATAAGGAGGGGCAGGGCTCCCTCCCAACACACACAAGTTTCCTATCCTCTAAACTAAACCCTAGATCTAGACCCCGGTTTAGAGCTATTCGGTTTAGAGCCTTCTAATTGGTTTAGAGCCCTCTAATTGGTGTGTCTAATTACTAGACCACTAATAGCCTCTCTCATAAGCTCCACCATACTCGCACCGGCTTAAGGCGAAGCCCTGCGGGATCTCCCCTCTACTTCCGGTACCATGCCGTTGTGCTGCCGGAATCGCGAGGAGAGTGCTACAACCTCCGCTGCCTGCTGGAACAAGGGAGAGGAAGGTCTTCGTCGAGTACCGAACGTGTGACCGACTGCGGGAGCGCTGCGGGAACGCGGCGCCGGAAGGATCGTCTACGCGATCTTGAGATCGGAAAGAGTACGACTACATCACCCACGAGAATCTGCTCTCGTTAAACACTTTGGAATCTTCGAGGGTGAGTTATTCCATCGACTCGTTGCTACAATCTAGTAGATAGATCTTGGCTTGTTTGTTTGTATGCGATAGAAAATTTTTGTTTTCCTTGCTACGAACCCCATCAATATGTCACCCATCTTATGATGAATCTCAGGCACACTATGATCCTAGAGATGGTGGTATTGGGACCCGAGGGCATGTACAAAATTGGTTGTGCATCTCCTTCGGGTTCCCGTTGCACCAGCTCTACATTTGTGTGCTAGTTATTCTGAAGCTCAGGATTAGTTTTGCTTGCTTGCTTTGGCCGATGATTACAATGTTGTGCAATGAAAGACCAAACTGCTTGTGCGTCTGTGTTGGTCCTATGGAGAATCCCTTTGCATTTGTGCCCTTACATTTGAGGCTAGATTGATTGTTCATTTGTGCTAACCACATTGCTCGTTCATATGTGATCACCTCAATATATGTGCTTAGATCATTGTGTTTCGTTTGCTTGCTTTGGCCAATGATCATTCTGTTTTTCTTGCTTGCTTTTTTGAGTGCTCCAATATGCTGATGGGAGGTGCTCTCCCGCCCAAGGGAGGAGGATGCTCGAGGTATGATGGTGGTGAGGGTAGTGCCTCCAAGAGGGTGGTCGATGGTGGTAAGGGAAGTGGCTCCAAGAGGCCGAGGGGAAGGCCAGTGAAGTTGGGAAATTTTCATGATCAAGTAGATCCAATCCATTTCGATAAGGTCATCTTGGCACCTAGGTTGGACTTGCTCCCAATTCCAGATGGATTCGGGCCATTCCTTGGCACTATCCCAAGGACGGTCATGCTAAAGAGGGACATTGGATGAAGCTAGATGGTGAAGCTCAGAGATGTTAGCGGTAGGGTTTACCTTGACCATGGGTGGACTGGCTTCGCCATTCCCACCATATCAACATCGGGTACTTCATGATTTCAAGCTGATGAAGGGTGACCTTTTCAAGTCACCATCTTTTACTACACCATGACTGAAGTGATGAAGAAGTGCCCGGAGCATGATCCAACACTTGCCATGATCGACGAGTAGAAGCTTAATTAGTTTGTATCCGTTTGCTATGAACTTTATATTTACGCCATGTGGTTGCCTTGCTATAATGTTTATGTCCTTATGCTATATATTGCAGCGTCGTTAAATATGTTGTGCTGATATATATTTTGCTTATTCTATGCATATTGGCGTGTGCTTGTTGTGGTTTAGCCTAACTTGTGATGTTTGGTAAGCTCACCATTTGGAGAAGAGGTTATCAGACTGCACGAGTATGCTGAAACCAAACTGGCGCTATCCTTTCTCCTAGGCCTAATACAACCCACCAAACGACAAGGCTTCATTTCTTCCCAAGTCCCGAATAGTGTCAATGCGGGCTACTGTGACACCCCCGGGATTATGGTTAGACAAATCCTAGACCTTAGTCTAACATAAGCCTAACCTAGAGCTCGCGTATATACAGTGAAGAATCGCTAATACAACAGGGACCTTACGACACAAAAATTATTACAGCAAGCTCATAACTAAGCAGATAACAAAAATATTACAGGCAGAGTTCACGGAAGGAAAATTATGCTATTAAGTATAGAAAACTTAACAAGTGGCCTAAGAGGCATGAAGCATAACGATGATGTCCCATCTCATAGATTTCAGGCTGCCGACCGAGAACCCCAAGCTACTCGTCGGTGTCGAAGTCGTAAGAACTCATCTTCAGGGGAACACTTACTCTTCTACAAAAGTATTAATGAAACAAAGGTGAGTACATGGTATACTCTGCAAGACTATGTCTAGTGGAGCTATTTTGCATAAAACTATCTTTGTTTGTAAAACAGGAGGGATAAGAAGCTCGTCTAATCAGTACATTTTAAAAGGGCATAAGAGAGCAACATCTCCAACTAAAATCATCATATTTTGATATCCACCAAATCATCATCAGAACCTCTCAACTAGGATCACCCCCTCGTACCCTGAGAAAGCATCCTGAAGCACACATTGATTTGCTAGGTTTTATGATTAGGTTAAGGTTCTCTATGATCTTATAATTCGGTCACCAAGTGTTCATAACCATGAACACAACTTTTCGAAAAGATTTAACCCTACAGAGGTGTTTAACTTTACCCACACGTACCAACTGACTCTTAATGCCACTAGATTAGCCCTCTTCCTTGGAAGGCTGCCAGAGGGTGGTTGACCATGACCTTTACCTTGATATTTCCGAGACCATGAGTCATGCCCTAAGTAAGGTTCTGCCGTAACGGGTCAAATCCCGAAGCCGATCCCTAGATATGTGAATCCAGGTTGGTTTACCAGGGGCTCTATCCACCCCAAGCAACCCTGACCACGCTTACCTACCTATTATGATGTACCTCCTTCACCGCTTCGAGAACAACCAAAATGCATATGTCGACTGGAATGCCCAAACTATATAACTAATGAATCTACTAGGCAAGTTAGCTACTCGTGGGGTTTTCCAGGCCCCGTGTGGTTGTATGCTCGTGTCGGTTCCAAAGTTAAGAAATCGGGTCCTACTGGTGGCGAGCATGAGACTGTAAAAACCACATCCCACTGTGGCCTCCCATACAAGCCTTAGCATGTTTAACCTCATAGGATGAACCAACACCAACATCTAAGCACAGCTAAGCAGGACATAGATACAAGCTCTAGCAGTACACACAAGCCAAACCTAGTTATACTAGGAGTATTGGATCAGGTAATATAAGCTCAGAGGGAGTAATGCAATAGATGGTATACTCTATCTATCAATAGAAGACCATAGTAGAATCGTATGCATCATAGCAAGAATTGAAATGCTTGAAAACATAGGATTTTATAATGGTGGGGCTATGCTTGCCTTTTCTCCTTGATAATCAATAAGCAAATATTCGGACACCTTGTACTTGACTTGATTACAGTTGGTCAAGTATTGATATTTGATGGTATTGATCTCTGACTTTGATCTTGGACTTGATCTTGTATTCTACCAAGAATAAGCAAAATATCAGAAAGAGAGGGAAATAATCAACACATGGCATCGCTGCAAAGCTCAAGCAAGGATAATGATATGACAAGTTAAATAGTACTAAAATGTAACCCTAATACATGTTTGTTCATTTTAAATAGGGTCCGAGGGGTCCAAACCCTAATTCAGAGAAACCCCGGATGCATATGAGAGAGATCATTTTGTTCTTCTAATTAAACTTGCCATGGAAGTTGATTAACCATGCATGATGTTGACGTTAAAAGATAGATCTCAATTTTCTAAACATTTGATATATTATTTGCATTTTTCTGAATTATAGATAATTAGATATGAATTTTATAGTATCTAATCATTTATGCAATTTACGAAAATATTAAAAAGGATTTACTGCGTTAGGATGACATCAGCATGACGCCAACGCAACCTTTTAACCTTTTTATATCGAGGCAGGATCTACCCGCGGTCACTGACCGGTGGGACCGGTGGTACACTACGTCACCTTGTCGGTGCCACGTAGGCGACACACGGGCGACATGCAAGCACCAGGTCGGACCATGTCATATGCCATGTTGGCTCATGGGCGAGCACGTCGGACGACGGTGGGGGACGGCGCTAGGGAGCGAACTGGGAAGCGGGGTTGCGTACTTCCAAACGAGGAGAGCGAGGCGAGCACGAAACTAGCGGCACCGCTCGGTTTGGGTCACCAGAGTGACAGCGGCGAGCTTGTGTGGCGGCGGAGCATGGCAGCGCACGGCGGGAGGTCGGTACAGGAAGAAAGGAGGGCGGGGAAGAGGTCTACGAGTATCGGAAGCTCACAGGAGGCTGTTGGAGGGGTCGGTGAGGCCGGAGGAGGTCTAGAACAGCAGGGACTGGCAGCAAATGGAGTTGGGGAAGAGGGGTCCGCGACATAGATTTGGGGCGGTAGGCGTTGATTCAGTTGGTGTAGGAGCTCCAAGAGGCGAGGCGGTGATTAATACGTGCTCATCTGGGAGAGGGGAGGCCTCTACCGGCGGCACACCGGGGTTCGGCTCGGAGGGGAGCGGGAGAGAGAGAGAGAGAGAGAGAGAGAGAGAGAGAGAGAGAGAGAGAGAGAGAGAGAGAGAAATCATAGGAGGAAGGGAGAGGCACAGGGGAAGAGGGGCACGTCTCAGCGGGTCTTATCTCCACCCGAAAGGCTGCGCGACGGCGTCAATCGCGGCTCGGAGGATCGCCTGCAGAGCGGCGACATAGAGTTGCTTCCTCTCCGCGAGGAAGACGACGGAGGGCGAGGCGAAGCGGTACGGGCTGGTGCTCGGCCAAGTTTCGGCCTGGGTGGGCTGCTACTAGCACGCGTGGGCGACAGAGAAAGCTGGGTTGCGACCCGGTTAGAGCTAGGATCAATTTTATTTCTGAAAAACAATTTTCTATTTTCTATTTTTGTTTTCTTTCTCTTTTTCGTATTTTCGAATTTCTTTTCTGTTTGAACATTCTAAAAATGCCAGAGGGTGTACAATTATTTTTGGAACACTTTGGGGTCCTTATAATCCATTTGGGCTCTATTAGTTTTGGATTTCTAAATTCAAAACCATTTTGGATTCATTTGCAAGAGAGAGGGAAATTAGGGTTTTGTTTTTGTTTCTTTCTTGCATTGCATTGCATTTTAAAAGATGATGCTCATGAGATGCACACTCAAAGCCTAAATTTGAATTAACTAAAACTAGGCTGTTACAGCTACCAAATAAACCAGGAGGTTTTGGCCCAGAGACTAATCTGCGCGTGCAGTGCCCACGCGTGCAAGTTGCATCCGTAGAGAAAAACTTGCACGGGAACTAAACACGCCATTTGTCTTGCTTCTCGCCTAACCAATAAAATTGGGCAAACCTTGTTCCCCATGTTTCCAAAAAAAATCATTTTACCAAGAAGTCTAACCGGTTTACCTATTTTCTTTGTGATGACAGAAGTCAAACCCGTCCAACTTTGCGTGACAGAACTCGAACACTACACTGTGCGTTACGTTCGCCTGGGTCGCCCGATCTATCAGGCCGGGTGCCACTACGCCCAACTCTCGCCAAATCCTGGACCGAATTGACCTTGGAGCACCACGAACGTTAACAAATCAAAACTGCCTCGTCTAGCGCGTTGAATCTCGTCCTGCACAGGCACTGCAGCGGCACAGGGAGGAACGTACGTACCCCTCCCAAAAAAAGTCCACCTAATTAACATCGTCGCCAATCCGGCGATCGAAAGTCACCGGCCGTTAGCTAGTGCGGATCGAGCGACAAAAAACTCAAGGTCAATCCAGTCGGTTTTCCGCATTCTTCCTCGTTCGTTCGTTCGTTCGTTCGTTCATCGTTCGGATTTGAAAGGACTTTGACCGGAGTAGTAGCTAGCCACACACACAACAAAACTAAACGTGAGGCAGCCGTGCGGCGATCGACGGCGTACGACGAGCTCCTCGGTTGACCTGGATGGCTTGATGGATGGACACCAGTTCTCTCGGCTGTCTACGGCCGCTGGACTCTACGTGTGCAGAGGATTACACCGTCGTCTACGCTGTATACCGACCTGAAACGCCGTGGAACGTTGGTTCTTTCGACTTCTTCCTTTTTGAACTCCTACTGTTCTGTTCCTCCTTTCTGAAACTGGCTTGTTTCTTCCTGCTAGTTAGGCAGTTTGGGCTGGAGGAGACTTGGCGCAATGCCGCAATGTGACGTGATCCGTGCTCCAAACAAACCTCACCAAATCACCACTCACCCGTAGACAGACCCTAGTCCAATTTTTTTCCAGGTACTCTAGGAAGAAAAGAAAAAAGTGGTCAGAGCTGAGGAAGATACTCATACTTGAGAGCACATGCCTGTGATCTGAACGAAGCTTCGGATGATGATCGGGCGTCGTCGCCGGCAGCGCGCGGCGGCCCGAATGGGGAGCCCACTAATCACTGGGGGCGAGCAACTTTGCAAGTGATCATGTCACGCTGCCCGATGAATAATAATGGTCGGGGACGAGGGTCAAAGCAGGATCAGGTGGTGGTCGGCTCAACTGGCATCAGATGTGTGTGCGGCGTCATTTTCATCTGCGCTTCCCTTTGCGGCTCAGCTGTCTCGGTGCTCCCACTGCTTTCGTGCTCATGATTGTAGAGCACAGGAGTGTGGTTGAGGATGACAGAAGATCGAATCATCGACTCCACTTGAAATGACAGCATGATCACTGAAGATATCGGTGCTTCAACATGTGATGTGAATGTATAGCAGTCGCCCAGCGAGGACCGTCATTTTTTGTCTGTAACGAAAGACTCTGATTTAGCTTGCTTCCAAACCAAATGGGATAAATCGACAGCAAAACATGTCTGGATGAAGGTGAAACAGAAGTAACACATTGCTGCCAGTGCTGCATTTTCCTCCCAGAATTTTCACTCCTTCCTAAGAAAAATGTACAATACAATTTATTCGCACTCACTTCAGAGACCCAGAACCAAATAATACACCGCCATTTCACCAAGAATCAGCACACGGCCCGTACACCCTCCTAACCGAAATGAGCAAGCGTTTGAAAGAGCTATAATAGCACAAATACACAAGAAACGAGTTGGGCATATAGGTCGATAAAATTAACAGATGGATGTCCGTCCCTCTGTCCATGAAAAGGCAGCTTGCTGCGCGTCAATGGCAACGCTTCTTATTCTGGACCAAGCGGATCGTACCTGTGTCCATGAGTTATGGACACAGAAGAATAAGATCAATCTTCTCGGGTATACAGCTAGGCCTGCAGATACCCGTTCTGTTCGAGGTAGAGCAGAACCTGCATGGCCATTGCTTTGGGTGAAGGGCATTCCCCGTCTTCCATCTTTATTACTATCTGTAACAGATCATACAAAGGATTGTTTCAGCTTTTTAAGGAAACAAGTTACGTGGTGGAAGCAGCAGCAAGGGTGAAGGCCCTTAGTCTGTTGCTGAATGATGAATGATGAGCTATCTAAGTTTGTAGCATGTTGGAATTGTTCAAGTAAATGCTGTTCAGCTATAACCTATATGAGCTACCAACATGTATCTCAGGTTCCAAATATAAGTAGGACTTTCCGTTCAAAATAAATAAATAAGTAGGGGCCAATGGTTCTATTTCTCCAGTTTAAATCAAACAAGCAGGAGTTGGCACATCACAAGTCTGGGTCAGGATGGCATTCCATGTGCATTACTGCATAGCAAATACCAATGGTTTGCTTATATTATCTACTAACTAATCAATATTGGACATATTGACATACCAAAACACTACTGGACTCACTAACTATTCTTCAGTTTTGAACTTCTACGTTTCGCCATTTATTCACAAAGGATCATTGTGACCAAGGTCACACTGGTCTCAAGCGTCCCACAAAAACCTATCACCCAACACTGAAGAATTCTACCAAAAGATGATTCACCCCGAACAGAATCTTGTCCAACGAGTAACACATCCAGTAATTCCGGGCAGTATCCACTCCTTTACGAACACTAATTTGAAAAGCCTGGTGACCCAAGTGCAAATTTTTCGCCTGGCTAGCTGTGCAAAATAAGGCTAGCATGGCCATTAAATTGTTTACAAGGGAACGTCCCGAGCAATTACTACTGTGCATTAGATCCCTGGAATCAAATGGTCATCTATTCCCCACTCACTGATGTTCTTATATGCTGGGTCAAGGCAAATGCTAAACACCATCGGGCACTAATGCCTGTTCAAAGTAGTTGGAGTTTCTTTTTTCCTTTTACCTACTCCCTCCGACCCATATTAATTGACTTGGATTTGTCAAAATTTGAATGAACCTATATACTAAATAGTGTCTAGATTCATTCAAATCTAGCCAAATGTGAGTCAATTAATATGGGCCGGAGGGAGTATGAATTTTCTTCCTGGTTAATGAAATAGCGAAAGACGAGGTATGATGAAAAGCTCACCTCACTATTCACTGGTGATTCATATGGATCATCAACTCCAGTGAATCCTGTTTGTCAAAGGCAATGTTTAAAATAAAATAAATAATCTTGTACTTTCAGCATGGAAGTTATTTTAGTTGTCCCTGAATATAACAAGGAACTTAAATGTTAAATCCTATCCATACCTTTAATCTTTCCTGTACGTGCAAGCTTGTATAGACCTTTAGGATCACGAGCTTCACATATTTCTAGTGGTAAATCCATAAACACCTATATGGAGATAAGCATACTTAGATGGTTAACATTAACAAGGCCTCAAGGGATCATAAGCTAAGCATACCTCAATAAATCTAGAATCCGGAACCAGAGCTCGGCATGCATCCCGGTCTCTCCTGTATGGAGATATCAAACTAGCAATGCATATAGTACCAGCATCAGCAAAAAGCTTTGCAACTTCTCCTGCACCAGAAAATAGGACTGTAACAGAAGTACAAAACCGTTTCTAATGAATGAGTATTCTTTGCCAGAACTTACCAACTCTGCGTATATTTTCTGTACGGTCTTCTGCCTTGAAGCTTAGATCTCGATTCAGGCCATGTCTGAGGTTGTCGCCATCAAGGACATACGTGTGGTGGCCTCTGCAGTGTAACTCCCGGCTCAATGCACAGGCCACGGTGCTTTTCCCTGACATATGAAAACATGGTAGGTCCTTGTGATGGCTTCCTTATGTGTCAGAAACTTTTGAAGCTACAAGAGAACCAAGATATTCCTAGCGGTGGTTCATGATACACCTACTCGGCTAAAATATGATCATGTTTCACTTTTAGATAGTAGAGCAGCTCAGGATCTAATTCAGAACGACAGGCTAAGCAAACAAACTATTACAGCATAGGCTAAAATCATACTCACAGGATATATGGTGCTAATCATTACCCAAATTATCTACCAAAGGAAAAATGTTATAGGACAATGAAAATGGACTTCAACATGAACGACTAGCAAAGTGAGAGTGAAGATCATATACTGATGCCATTACAGTGAAAACCATGTGCTGATGCCAGTATAGAAAAATCGACAGTTATGAGAAGGTGGTACCTATTACATAAGCAGTGTACCAATCTGCAAATGCCCTTGTGTCAACATATCAACACTACATTCTACATAATCATGATCATCAACGAGCCAGCTGCCTATAGAGCACACACCGAACTAATATGAGCATAAGCACTGACAGTATTAGCCTATGGAAGAAGTATCTAGATTGTGTGAATGCTCAATTCTGAAGCTTGATTTGGTTAGACATGTCAATTGGAAATATCTTGTCAGATTAATATGGAAATCCTATAAACAAACATCAATTTATTGGTAGCGATTGAGTGCTAAAGTTAAACTACCAATTCTTCCGTGGTAACCCAAAACCAACAAATTAATAAGAAGAGTCTACATCATCATAAGAGGAAGAAACCATTTTGATAAAAGTGACAACTGTGCCATAGACACCTCACCAAGAATGCAAAAAGGCAACTGAAAATATACCTGAACCACTGAGTCCTGTGATCCATATGACACATCCTTTTTGCCCCAGCAATTTCTGTCTCTCAGGTTGTCCAATAGGGCAATCATGCCATAGAATATTAGTCGATTTCCCAATGTTTGACATGACAGGCTTCTCTTGCACTGTTAATGGGCACCAATAAATGGTTAGGGAGACTATTCCTGTTGTTGACCAAACCCATTTGCAGAAAAGTACAAGAGAACATAGCATGGGACAAACTACATCGAAATAACCAAGCTGTGTACTTTTGTACTACAACATATTTTCTTCACATTATTGCCTATCAACTCAAAGTGTCTGCAGAATATACTTCTTCATTGCTCCAAACATAACACTAAAAGGGAAGGACTTCTATATTTTCCTATACTTAGCATTCCCCTTTTAGCTTCCAACCTTGCCCATCAACCAGACAAGTTTTCAGTTTTCTTCACGTTCTTTTTAAGCTAAATTCCACAGATGGCACGCAATACGTGAACTCGATACATTATTTGAGGTCATAATAACTACTCTGTGAGTAAATTAACTTCAAAAACACAGTCAAATTGTATTGCTACTAGTAAAGCTATAGTAGTACACCAAGTACCTGCTTCTGATCCATCAGATCCATACAATGCATCACGAGCAATTGTCCACGGCACATTCAGAGCTATCCTATCCGAAGTTAGATCATTATCACGTCCTAATCAGTAGTAGTTCAGTAGTACTACACCTGTACACAATCCAACGTTGTATCGCCATCACCTCCTGATAAAGCAGCGTGTGGACAGGACACGATCACCACCTAGAGCCACCAGATTCCGGTCTCACTATCCTATAGTAGTACAATCCCTTTTGGAGATTCCAAATTCTAGCCCCACTAAGGGACAGTGACACCGCAGCCGATCCCCCGATGGGAGGGGAAGAGAGGAGAGGGAGATACCCGTACCTGGGCTGCTGGAAGCTTTCCCCTGGCGGAGCTGCTCCATCCCGCTCCCCGCGCACCCTCCGTCGCCGGCCAGCGCCGCCGCCGCCACCGAAGCGCGCGCCGCGCGCTTCCGCCAGTTCACAGATAACGGCGCCGAGGTCGACGCCCGGAGGAGGAGGAGCGGAGGCGGGATCGAGGGCGAGGACATGGTCAGGAGCGGGGCATTGCGCGGGCTGGGCAGGGAGCGCGCGAGCGCGCGCAGGCCTTGGGATCTAGAGGGCAGGGGAGGGGAGTGGTCAGTGGCGGGTGTGCTCGCGTCGGCGGCGGAGTGGGCAGCGCGGGGAGCTGGCGGAGTGGCGAGGGCGGAGGGGGGGCAAGATGGAGAAGGATCAGCAGCACGCACAGCCTGGCCGCGTGCGGCGCGTGTGATGGGTGACGGGGACTAATTTACTTCGTACGGAACGGAACAAGTAGTATGGTGCCACTGCCACACAGTGACGGGCGGTCGAGCATATAATCAAGCACGTGGCGCGATCGGAATTAACGGAGAACCATAATGATTCCGTAAATCTGACCTAGTACTAATCTCTGAACAGACACGGTGAAGCGGTTGAGCACATAATCAAGCACGTCGCGTCGTCGGTCACGGCTTGAGATCAACGGGGATCCCATAATGATTTCGTCAATCTGACCTAATTTCTGAAAAAAAACAGGTGGTGCGTAATCACATAATGAAGTTTAACGGAGTCTTAATCGAGGTTTATGATAAACATACGCTTGTGCATACTATAGATGTTTTTCAACATTGTTAGCGCGCGTGCGTGCTGCGTCGAGATCATTACGTGGTTCTCACCTGATCTTTGTAGTATCTAGTATAAGTATTTTAATTGATACTCCCTTCATTCTGAAATATAAGATATTTTATCTTTATAAATCGAATGTATCTGGTTGTCGTTTAGTGTATAGGTTCGTACAAGTTTGGATGAACCTATACACTAAAAGGCATCTAAATATATTTATTTCATAAAGCTAAAATATCTTGTATTTATAAATATAGAGAAATAGTTTGTGGACCAAACGAATAATGATGTCAGGCCCGTATTTTCGCAGACCAAAGAATCATTATGTCTTGCATATTATATTCATGAGATCTTCATCTTAACTGGCAGTGTAGATGTGAGATGTCAATCTTGGATTTCTATTATTTCGGAACCAGTCACTTGATAAAAAATCCAAACCAACTTGCATGATTACTTCAAATATTCTACTCCCTCTGCTCTAAAAAGGATGTCTTAAGTTTATTTAAATTTGTATGTATCTATATACTCCCTCCGACCCATATTAGTTGACTTGGATTTATCAAAATTTGAATGAACCTATATACTCCCTCCGTCCTAAAAAGGATGTCTTAAATTTGTCTAAACTTGATGTATCTAGACACTATTTTTATATAGATATATCCAAATTCAAACAAACTTGAGACATCTTTTTTAGGGCAGAGGGAGTACTAAATAGTGTCTAGATTCATCTAAATCTAGATAGATGTGAGTCAATTAATATGGATCGGAGGGAGTACTAAATAGTGTCTAAATACATTCAAGTTTAGATAAACTTAAGACATCCTTTTTAAGGATGGAGTGAGTACCATGCTTCATGATGTTTCTATGCTTTAGCTCATTCGAACTATTTATCTGACATGATTTGCTTGATTGCACCAAGCAAATATCATTTTTACAGAGTTATACTCCGTCCTAAAATAGATGTCTCAAATTTATCAAAATTTGAATGAATCTAGACACGGGATTTATCCAAAATTTGAAAAATCTAAGACATCTATTCATGAACGGAGGGAGTAGTATAGTTGTATGGACGGAGGGAGTAGTATAGTTGTAACGAAGTTGACGTGCTTCATGGTAATTATAATTCACAGTACAGAAATCCTCGAAGACCTCGACAAGCAATGCAGATTTTAAAGCTTTATAAATAATGCTATTCAGACGCGCATTTTATCAACAAAGGGAAAATGACGTCTAGAAAGAGCGAATTCCAAACAAACATTAAATCTCAACAAGCTGTAAAATCAATTAATGCCGTATGAAAAAAAATCACATGTAGCTTCGTCATGAAACAGACTACTGTGAAAGCTACTCTGGACTCACCGCAGAAAGAAACAAAGCTGCATACATCTACAAATGATACGTATGTATTTCATCAAAAAATAAAAAACGCATGGATAAAATCCAGGTAAAGGTCCATTGGATCCTGCCCACATAGAACCAAAACTTTGACAGATTTAACAGCTGGTCTGCGGAACAAATTATTGGCCATATCTTCCCAAAAGCAATCAAATAATCTGAAACTCAACCGCCGTCAATCACTAATGATCTGATCATGGCTTGAGGGCGAGTGCCAGGCCAAACTTGGGGGGTCTGTCCAAGGCCTTGGTGTCGAATTCACCAGAGATTGTCAAGATCGACTTTGGTTTAAGCTCGTGCTGCAGAAGAGCAGCAAGTGTACCAGTGTTGTTGAGCCTTGCCTTGACGGTCGTCTGAGGGTCAACTGTGTACAGGCCACCAACAGTGAGTGCGTTCTCGTTTGTTGAGAGCTTCCGGGTAAATTCAGCCACAGCTGAAGCCTTCTGCTTCTCATCAAGGTGATACACACCTGACACTTTAATGGTATCACCTTTGTCGGCCCTGTACATGTTTGTGCAATGTATCAAATGCTAGTTCCAGTCTCAATTCATGACAAATCACAGCAAAGCATGAACTTACAGGATAAATGAAGCATGAAATTCTGGCTTGGTTACACCTATCCCAGCAGTGTACTTGGTGAACTTTCCTGAAGAAGTGTCAAACCCAGCTTCTCCGCCGATGGCAAGTCCTTGAGGGCCTACTGCTCCAGAAAATTCAACAACAGGAGATGGCTTCATGCCAACAGCAGTGGAAAAAGTTGCATGCTCGTGGAAGTATTGCAGCTCCACCTGTTAAGAAAGAATTCAGCTCATGGGTTATTTTCAGTTCATCGACAAGAGACTGACAGTTTAAAAGACGAAAGGAAATTACCTTTCCAGAATTGTAGTCAGGCAGCTTGACAGATGTCACAAGCTTTGTGGATGGCAGGACATCCAAGACAGTCAAGGTAGTAGAGATCTGGAAAATTAATATAAAATGTGTTACAGCTAGTCAAAGGCTATAAAGAGGAGAAACATAAATCTGGGTATTCAACATCACTAACATTTGATTGTGTATCCACTTTAACATCCACAAGCGTACTCTTATACTTGTAAACTCCGGCGACATCAAATGAATAAAGCCCTCCTTTCTTCACACCAGTGGAAGTAACGGCCTGGAAAATTTAAAACAAGATGCATGACATAGCAGTTCACCCAGACCAAACAAACTGAGTTAAAAGATACAGTACACCAAGCATTGTTATTGCAAATCAAGCAAACTGAAGAGCATCTCTAATAAATCGGTCAAATATATGATGGATGATTTTCATATCAATGGTACATGTGTAAAAAGGAAAATACCTAATATAAGAGCGTAATCAACACATTCAAAATGCAAGTGAGCTAAATACAATACTTCCTGTAGTTCCAACAAGTGAGCTAGATAAAAGTGTCTAGGTTATATTCCAGAACTGAAGATGGAACTAATTTGTTAGCAATCTCCGTTCCCACCAACTGCTTCTCCACTCCGCAACTGGCATGGCTGCTCCTCCTCGAAAGGAGAGGCAAGAAATTTTAATCTGGGGAGGGGATTTTGGATAGGGAGCAGAGCCGCATCAGGGTTTCACATTAAGGACTGAGGATTTTGAGCGAAGATAATCGGGGAGGATTGGGGATCTTTTATCAGGTGTCAGTTTTAATAGTTGGTGATGAGAAGGGGCAAAGATTTAGAACCGGCTGGAACCTACCTTACCTAGCCTAAAGTGAACTAGAGAATTTCAGTTCCTCAAAACTATCATGCGTTTGAGAAGGACATGATAGTGAATTCATGTAATCAACGCCATAGCACAGATGAACACAAGTTGCGCTGTTACAACAGTTATTTTTATGATTGTGCATACAACCAAAACATCTAATGATTGTAGTTTTATCCTAGAAGAAACCTTTGACTGCAGCTAACATGATTCAAAATAGCAATTGAAGAAACCAAGTTCTGAATAAACAGATAATGCAAAGGGAGAGAAACCCTACAAGTACTTTGCTAGGCTACCAAAGTGTCATGATCGAAATTTGGATATCTTAAATGCAAAAGTGTCAACTCACTTAACAATTTCAGAACAGAACCAAGTTTGTGTTGGTCAGACACTTCGACCAATAAGACTTTTGCAAGTGAAATAACACAGATAGACTGAAGGGCGAGGGTGGACTACAGAAGCTGCATGACCCAACACACAATACAAACGAAGTAATGATAAGTTCTTTGTATCGCACATACAATATCTTAGAAGGATCAATGATGTAATAATAACAATGATGGAGGCACCTAACCATGAAATGGAGAAATAATTTCTCGAATCTCAACTTCCCTTGTGACTAATACTTTGTAGGCCTTATTAATTATAATTCCATGAAACTGTAAGGTGTTTTGTAGTAAGTGGTAGTTTTGGAGTTTGGCTGCTCTCTTGGAGGGAGCCCTGGAACAAATATAGTTGAGTGAGGTGGGGGTCTTGTAATAACTGAATGCTATGATTTCATTTTCAATGAAATTGGGAGTGAAGGCTCTTTAAGTAAAAAAAAAAGGGCCTCATTTGCATAGCCTTCATATAATAGGATAACTAATTATCATGGCCACAAAGGAGCCAACGACAAAGCATGCAAACAACTCCGACAGGCCAGAGGCCCTCCATAGGAGCAAGTTGAGTTTGATGGTCTTGTTTCCCTAAGCAACTCTGCCCACCAAGGCACCAAGTAACTACATTGCTCTACAAGAATACAACGGAATTCTGATCTCCCGTCAGGCTACCGCGCAGCAGACATGGCGTCAGTCCGTATCCAACATGCTAACATGGGGATGCAACAACCCCAGACCAGAACCTAATCAGCGATGGAAGCACTGGAATACCCGGAATCCAGCCAGTGAGGCAGCGACAACTTGTACAGGCCACATCTAGCATGCATCTCACCCCGCGAGTCCAAAAGCACAAGGCAGGGCCCTAACCAGATCGTAGGCCGCCCACCGAGCGGGAAGAGGCGAACACTAACGGAAACGCAGTCGAATCGGTCGATCGCGCGAGCACGATGGGATCGGAGGAATCCTTACCAATCCGGAGGAGCTGACGGAGGATACGGTGAGCTTCTGGTCGTAGGTGTAGTCCCTCGTGAGCAGATCTGCAGATCACGGAACGCGGAAGATCAGCCAGATTAGAGCGACGAGAAGAAGAGTAGGAGGAGGAGGAAGAGGAGCCGGATGAGGGGACGGAGAGAACGAGACGTACCCTTGGCAGACTTGCCGATGTTGGCGAAGAGGCCGGGTCCTTTCGCGGACATGGCGGCGGCGGCGGCGGCGGCGGCTTGGACGAGGAGGGGGGAGGCGGCCGCCGAAGAGGAGGAGCAGGAGAAAAGGAGAGGGTCAGAGATGCCAGCGAGTCCCGTTCCGCCACTAGTAATCCTGTGTGCCGTGCGTGCGGGGGGCGACGGAACAGAGGAGAGGGGCTATCCGGAGTCTCCAGGCCGCACGATCGCAAGATCCCAAGATCTTACGCTCCAGAATGCTCTTTCGTGACGAAAGCACCGAAACTTCCTTTCGTTTTCCTTTTTCGCCAATGCTAACTTTTGTCTTAAAATCTTCTGTCAGTATAAGCTGTATTTTAGAGATAGAATTCATATTCTACATCGGATTTGTTCCCGTAATTACAGTCCTTTTTACTCTTCTATACGCCAGTTAAACGAATAAATGCATTTCCCTAAATAGTCAAAACAGCTACTCCAAAGTGCTGCGCCTACGCCATGCAAAAAGAAAAAAATTATGAATCATTCCCAGCTCATGTGCTGCGCCTGAGCCTTCGCTAAAAGAAAAAAAATACGCATGATTCCAACAATTGCCAGCTCCAGACAGCACACATGCTGGAGATCTCCACTTGCCTCACCTTAAAATGTCTCCGATGCCAAACAACACACGCCGAGTCGCCGACACAGGCAAACAATGAGCAGTGCCCAAACAAATAGCAAAGAAAATCTCAAATCCAGAGATTCACCACGAGGAGCAACAGACTCATCAAATCACATCATCAAAATAACAGTAAGGAGATCCAGACGAACACTACAGACATTCATCTAACTTAGACAGGAGATAAACCCAGCGATGCGGTGCCACTACATGTCCATTGCAAGGTTTAGATTACCAAGTTTACCACCACCCCAGTTGCTATCCACAAAACCCAGGTCTGTCTTTGGCATTGTGTTAGCAGCAGCAAAATTGTGTTCCCCTGAGTTGGAAGGGAGACACCACAATGGCCAAAGTCAGGACTATAATTTAAAGCATTGGCTGAGAGTCTGATGAGACTATATAGTGCTAGTTACAATATTAAGCGGCGAGGCTGATTGGTACGAGTTTGACTTCTCGATGATATATATCAGATAAATAACAGGCGGGACAAGAGATCAGAGCCTGAGGTCTTCGATGTCTGATAGAAGGGTGGCACCACCCGCCGATCTTTCATCAGGTAGGCTAACCACCAATTGGCCACAGGCACCAGCTATGTCTTGACCCATCTCCTGGCGAACAGTGGTTCTGATGCCGTAGATGCCTCTCAGGACCTTCTGGAACTTCTTCACGTTCTGCTCACTGCTTGTCTTGAAATTGCTCGACGAGCCAATTGGATTGAATGGTATCAGGTTCACAACCTGTCAGTGATTAGGAGAACAGAGTGACGATTGGTTTCAATTAGTGGTCATCAAGATGAACATGCAATGACGTATAAGCAAAATAACAAATTCCTCAAAATTTCGTTGTGCTAAACTGGTCATGGGCTCATGGCATTATGTTCTTGCTGTATAAAACAAAAACTGAAATGAAGCACACATTCACATCACACAGTTCAGATAGTTGCCATCAATTTTAGAAAAAAAATTACCAGCAGGAGATGACAATCTCAGAGACCAACTAAAGATGTTGCATGAACTCAAGGTACATCAATGAGAATAGGAGAACTGAACTAAGTACACTAAAAGGTCAACTGAAAACAAATATGCAATGACTAAAAAATGAGATCATCCCTATGCAATTCGAAAATGCACAATTATAAACATCCAGGGTAAGCGTAGTGTATTACTAGATGATTTGATATGTTAACTGCAGAAATAGGACACAACATAGCTTACCACTTTAAATGTTTCAAGTAGTTTGCAAAGCTGGTGGGCATGCTCCTCCTGATCGTTGACTCCATCAAGCATAATGTACTCGATAAAAATCGTCTGCTTGCTGTGATGGAACAAGGAAGTGGTGGTAATGCTTAAAGCTACCCATTCTAACATTTGGCACTGACGAGTCATGACATTTGTGGAATCTTACCTCACACTTTGATAGGATTGTAATGCATTCATTAGCTTTGCTAAAGGAAAGGCCCGTGCAGCAGGCATTATATGACAACGTATGTCTTGGTCAGGAGCATGCAGTGACACAGCTAAGTTTATATTTGGAAGATCATTGTTGAACTTGTTGATCGAATGGATAATCCCAACCTGCAGCACGTCATATAATACTACAATATAAAAAAATAGCTCAAAAAAATTACAATATAAACTAAGATTTACAATAGTTGCTCCAAGTTCAATCCTAAATGATGATCAATATTTCAGCTACAGTAATCCTAAATAAAACTCAATAGTTCAACTAAATATTAACAGGACATGATTTAACCATGGTAAACCATATAGACACACACAAGCCATGATAGCAAAGATAGTGCAAGTCAAAGAGTATGGATAACACATGAGTATAAGTTAATATCAAGTTATAAGCACAGAGACATCTTCACCAAACAAAAGGATAGGCCCAATGCTGTACTGCAATACAAGTCTATGGAGTAAGGGCTAGAAGCAGCTTCAATAATAGGTGGGGTCAAAGGAAATTCCTATGATCTTTTGGTAACCAACAACGCCATCGCCCGGGACAGCAAAAGAATTTTACAATACTGAAATAGGAGATGACTACATAACAGTCATGTACATCCTTACAATATCCAACGCCCAGTGCACTATTTGCTGGGTGATCTTTGCACAATTATCAACTATATCTTCGGCGTAATTTTCCAGTGTGTGCTTTATCACAATATATGGGTGGTAATAGCTCATTAAGAAAGTCATTTGAAGTGTTCAATAAGGTTAGCTACTATCATAAGGTTTTCATCCAAAATTCATCTCAAGAATGATGCCAAGATACAAACAAGCAATATATGCAGGTATGCTTACAGTAGATACAGTAACTCTCTTGGGTGAAATCTGAAAGGGAGATGCTGTCAAGACTTGGATTGCTTCCACCAAAGCAGTATAGTTGTTTAATGGCTCCCCCATTCCCTGCATATACAGCAGAGCAAGTTCATAAATAAAACAATATGGAGAATACTGTTTACCAGACATCAAATCCAATAACATAATCTGCCAATTTTCTCACTAATATATACTCCCTCCGGTCCATATTAATGTTCTCAATTTTGACCGGAGGGAGTACAGATAATTGGAATGTTTGGTTGGAGCCCAAATGTACCCTACCAAATTTGGCAGCTGATGATCTTTTAGCCCTCACTTGGTTGGTACCCAAAATTTTGGTTGCCTAGGAAATCTACCTACCTCACATTCCCATCACAAATCTTTCCATTTTTTTGGCCAACAAGAGGCCAAGGTATCTCTAGCCAGTATTTTGGCTAGACAATGGTTGGCCAAAATTGGTGGGGAATTAGATGGCATGAACCAAACATACTCAACATCTTAATTATGGGTGCAGATCACAATACAAGTTGTATGAGTAAGATAGTGGAAGCACTCACCCATAAAAGTATAAATTGTTTTCCAGATAATAATTTGAACTTGCATGAATGTTTGTCAACGCATGCATATAATCTGAAGAACAATGGCTCTGTAGTTTCCTTGTGAGAGGATGACATCTAATCCTGCCTAGGCTCGTACAAGAACAAACTCATACAGCAGATCGACATTTTGCCAATAAAGATCATAAAATTGACAAACATCAGTAAGAAAACAACAATAAAAAAATGCAGGGGCAACACTTGAAAGATGCATCATGGCTTTGGGTTGCTGACTGTATGTAAATTCTAACTATGCTAACTAGTAACTACACATGAAAAAATAAAATAAAAATACCAAGCAACACAAACAAATCAGGTTAGGATGATTGAAACATAAGACCAGGGAATCTGAAGCTGCATTATTTTGCACACTTCAGCAGGCATGGTTTTCTTTGGAAACCAAATATCAGGAAACTCCCAACAAGTTAAGAATTTGAATTACCATGAAAACAATATTTCGAATTTGAGAATATCGGGATGCATGGACCAACTGCTCCACAATTTCTCCAGAAGTAAGATTGCTTTTGAATCCCATTGTTCCAGTAGCACAGAATCTACAACCCATCTTGCACCCTACCTGCGTTATTGTAGAGGCAAAGTGAACACGGTAATCAGAAAGTCGCAAGATTATCAAGGATCATAGTATGCTGTCGCACAAAGTTATTAACAGATCCACAGAAGAAATACTAGCTAAACAATTTAAGCGATTAACAAAATTATGATCTTACTAAAACACTGGTCGTTCAATATGAAGGCAAATATATCTACCTGCGATGATACACAAAGGGTTGAACGCACCCCTCCAGGGCGTGTCTTCCCATCATACTTCCCCAGTCTTGAATCGTATCGCATGATCACTGCTTCTACAGATTCTCCATTCTAGAGCCATGAATATTAAGGGTTATAAGTCAATGTCCTTTGATATTAGAAGTTGGAACAAGCTAAAAGCAAAATAATCTGTGGCATCAAATAGAAACAAGCAAAAGAATCCGAGAACACCAATAATAAAAGGAAAGTGCATGGAAGCAAACAAATCTAGTCAAATTGGCAGTGGTGATGAAATGGTACAGAACAGCGTTACATAGTTCAACTTATCGTTCTGTTAAAATTCAGATAATTAGAAAACAACAAAAGTAATACATGTTGTCACAAGTCACAACACACACACACACACACACACACACATTGAGGCTCTGTTCGGAACAGAGAGAACGTGTAGGAATTTTGCAGGTTTTGTTTCCTATGGAAAATTTCCCTTTGGCAGCGTTTGGAACAAAGGAACGGCAGTCCCGATTCCTTAGGAAAGGAAACCTTTGCTTCGCTTTTCACAGGAAACAAATCGTGTAAGCCCGAGGCAACTATAAACTGTGTTGGAGCGCTGGACTGGATAACCTCTGCTAAACACAATAGTCTAAAGTTACGTATGTCTAGGCGAAACAAGGGAAAACATGTGACGGGAGAACAGAGGTGGTGCATACGGTCTAGTTTCATCCATAAAGTTCGTCAACGAAGTAGCATGCACGCCTGACTGCTCTCAGTATTTTAATCAATCTAGTCATGTTATTGGTATCTACTCCCTTTCTGTGCTCAAACACTAGCCAGTGCATTTTCCAATCCCAAGTTTTACACATACGTAACTTTCCTATTCCTCTGTTTTGCACTACTCCTATTGTTTTCCCGATGCTCCGAACAGGGCCTGAAGCATTCAGGCTTTGGATCAGGATTGTCATGTGAATGGGTCACCCACACGCTATATCCAGCTGATCCTGGCTGGCTCCAATTAAGGAGTATAGTGTATACTTACTGTTATATTCAAGTTAGTAATATTCATTTAGAGGAGTAATCAATTAGAAATAAGATAGCACTAAGCTCAAGCCTTGAGCCAATTAGAAATAAGATACACCTTAGTCTGGGTCTTCAATTAGAGATGAGATAATTCCTTCTATAAGAGATTTGTTTAGATTTGAATGTTAGGATCGGCTCAATATAAAGAGCCTTGGCAGGCCCATTTTTATCGAGTAAGAAGATTACAATTCCTATGTTCTTTCAATACCTAATCTAGCCCCTCTCCCCAATTAGTTCTCCTGTCGGTATATATCCTCATGAATGAAATCCCAGTTCATGACAATTATCATGAATTCATGATAACCTAAGCAGGTGGAATATCTACAGGGCGAAACACATGATAACATATTGTCACTGAAGGTACTGATAACAATTTGTCCATAAGTTTCCTCAAAAACATTTATAAGAGTGGCTGATGTTTGCTTCAACAGTGCACTTGAATAAAACAGTGCAGTTCTTATCGGCATTGGAATGAAGTTATGCATTTTGATTTAATACAAGGATTTTTTTTAATCTTAGTATCATAACTCATAAACACGTCGCCACACATGTAATAAGCCTGAGATAATTTAGATATTTTTTGTTGTAGGTCACATTAGACGACAAAGGTCTTCAATAGGCCCTACACACTATATGGGGCTAATTTATGCAGTGAAAAAACACCAAAGCTGTAAACCAGAAAGGCATGGACAACATTGGGAAGACTCGGTGAATTGTCATAGACAAGGTCCAAACCAGGGTAGTGCAGATAAGGCAAGCAGCATTATCTCAACTTCGCATCTAGGGACTAGGAAAAGGATGGCAAGGGAGCTGTAACATTACCAATCTACAAAAGTTGGTTCAATAACCAATGGTGACCATGTACTTCAACTATTTATCATCAAAAGCGCTACACCTCCAAAACTGTGAGAAAGAAAAATAACACAGCTACAACTTGACCTGTACATACAGGTGCTGTCTTAAACCTCAATCTTTTCAGTCAAATAGGAAAGTAGATAGAAGAGGGGAATTTTTTGGAAAGGCTACTGCATAACTACTCGAGCCAACTAAGCACAGAAGCATTGCTAACGGTTACAAAACAAACCAAAGCATCATTTCGTGTTAATTAATAGATATACTTGCCATCTACAAATATTTGTAAGTAAATCCCTGTCTGTTTCTCTAATAAATGATTAACGATTAGGTATGCCAGTGCTACCTCATCAACACTGGTTTACTATTTTGTGTTAGCAATCATCAAACCGGCCCTATATACGCACCCTGTTATGCCAATACATACGTGAGCTCTATGATTTAAATATGGTTACTGGTGTTATAAAAAAGGGAAAGAGAAATTCACATGACAGGAAAACTGTGAGCAATCATTAGCTTCCAAGAAATAAGTAAACTAGGCAAAAACCCCGATAAACAAGCTAACAAAATCAAATTTTTTAGTGTCTAATGCATAGTTCACCGGAGAAGATCATAGTGAGGCTTGATTCTTACAACATTTCTCAGACAACAAATCAGTTACGGTCCCATTCAAGTATGCGTGTATAATCCAAATCTACATACATCCAAACCCTAGCAGTAAAGTGCCGGCTTTTTGCCAAAAATAAAACCACTGAGAGTATGATACCCGTGTACTCAAAACCACAATGGTGCAATGTCAAGCAAATATGCAGGAAACAGTGGAGGAACTAATAATAATAATCAGGAAAGGTCCCAACATAATCATTAGGTCATACAGGCTTAACAGGCCAAATTGTCGCTCCCTACATCCACAACCTAAATTTGGTCTACCGCAAGTAGATAAACAGTCACCTGGAGGCGGATGAGCAGCTTAGTTGTGGTCCGGTCCTTGGATTCCGCGGCGGCGGTGAGCGTCGAGGTGGTCGGCCTGAACTTGTTCCGCAGGAGCGCGTACGCGGCCGCCGGGAGCGACGGGACGCCATCGAGGTCGGCGCACCTAGGATTCTGCAGCACGTACCTGAACACGCACGCGCACAGAGAGGACACCACCAGTCAGAACAGAACACGGAGGGAGGGAGGGAGGGTGAGGAGTGCGCATAGGGTTCTAGGGCATTAGAAACGTACTTCCAGATGAGAGGGATGAAGTGGGGGGAGACGCCGGCGGCTTCAAACTCCGCGCGGATGTAGGCGGCGTCGAACACGGAGCGGTGCGACGGCCGCGAAGACGACGACGCCATGGACGGGAGGGGGAAGCGGCGGAGGGGAGGGGGAAGGGGAAGTGAAGGGGAGAAGTCGAGGTGTATTGCTGAAGCAATGTGTTTGAGTTTGGGGGTTTTGAGGCTCCAAAATGAAATGGAGCCCGGTAATAAATTGATTTGGACACCAGAAATTATGGATGATATTTATGTGCAGTGTTTAGCATCAAATTGGTGAGAAAATTTAGGGGTAGCTTTTTTTTTACGGAGTAGCTAAATTTAGCTTATTTTTTATCTAGCGTCAGATTTACACTACCGGAATGAGAATGTTTAGCTTATCTCTGGTCTAGCGTCACATGTTATGACGAGAAAATTAAGCTTACTAAGCTTTGAAATGCCTAGCCTGGGCAGATCTAGCATCAAACCAAAAAGGCAATTTTTGCATCTGAAAGGCACATGCTAAGATGAATATTGGGGTGACAATCCACTACAAGGGAATGTGGGGGGCAAATAGAACAGCACTTCAGGATATTTGAAGAGATACAGGTTCAATGGGAATATAACATTTTGACTAACATACTTGTTCCTGGGAATATAACATTTTAACTAACATACTTGTTCCATGGATCCAACATGAAGTGGTGCCGTTTGTTGCAGACAATTCATTCCAAAGAGAAGAAGAGGCCAATTTTAGTCCAAATGCAGAGTTCCATGGATCCCAGATGAAGTGAACTGATAATATTAGTGAAAAGATGGAAGAAGAAAACATCGTCTAAATGAAAAGGCTGAGATAAGACAGACAAATTCCAGCAGTGTGCCACATAGTCAACATTCAATACCAACGAAACCAAGTTACATGGCAATCAACCATCCCAAACAACTCTAGAGTCCAGAGAAAAATGCAAAAGATAACTATCATCGGCCCATCGCAAATAGCTCCAGGCAACAACAAAACGGACAGCTACAGCGCCAACAGTGCTTCAACTTTCGCAATCTGCTCTTCTTCGGTCATTGGAGCTGGGGTATTGTCTGTCTGATCATAAAGGTCATGCTTCCATTTTTCTGTTTGATCCCCTGCAGCCTCATGCATGTCATTTCTTCCACCATATTGGTACTCGAACCTGTCTCTGCCCATTCCCCCTCTACCAGCAAAACGACCCCTTGAATCATAGCCATTTCTCTGACCAGCACCCCTGAAATCAGAAAACCCCCTCCTGGTACCTCTATCATCGGACCTCATGAATTCCCGTGAGTGGTAATTCCTCCTTTCTTCTCCCATTCCAGAGGTTATACCAGGTTGATCAGGTTTACGGAATCTTGCATCTGGTTCTATAACAGCTGATTCTTGTTCCTTAAGTGGCATTCCCATCTCCTTGAATCCTGGCCTCCTTTTGGCAACAGGAGCTTCTTCTTCCAACTTGAAAAACCCATCGTGCTTCCATGTAGAGTCAACATCATTCTGTGGTTGAGCTTGAGCAACCTTTTCCTGCAAACCATGTCCCTCAGGCTTGTGTTTATCTCTATCATCAAGATGTTCATTTTGACCCCTGTGTCTTCCATAGTCTATGAAAAAAAAAAGTAATCTAAGCAAAGGGATGGAAAGATAAATTAGTGAAGAAAGTAAGAACTGATTAGGCAGCTCAGCACTACCTTGGCGACCATAGCGTCGACCACCATGCCCAGCACTGTCACGTTCATCATGCTGTACATACAAGTATAAGTAGCCTAATGTTGTTAATATGGTGGACATTCGAAGGAATGTGTCATAAGAACTACCAATAAATCACCAGAAACATAGTACTTATGCATGATGACCTGACAACAAACAGATACATTTTAGCAACAACCCAACATTCTCACCACAAATACCTAGTTCCGCAATAGTACGAGCAAACAACATGAAACATGAATACCAATGTAAAGGAGAACATGTATTTATTGCTCATGAGTTATAGAAGAAGATCATCAGAAGATATGTGTGTTCTAATAAAACTGGAGCAGTCATATTCCAAATGCAAAAATGAAGTATTTAGATCGAAAATCCTTAGGGGAGAAAAGCTAAACTCTGGAACGTATGTGTTAATTCCAATGTAAGTTCAACTAAATTTCAACCAGAAAGCCACAATTAAACTATACTCCTTTCCATCTCCAAATATATAGGTTGCCATGAGATCCATGATCAATCTTCAAAAATCTGACCATTAGTACAAGTGAAAACATATGGAGTACTAATGGCTAAATGGAAATTTTGGTACTGGATTTGTCTTGCCAAATACTTCCGTAATATATTTTCCTCCATTCTAGTATAAAAATTATAGCCTAAATCTTGCACTGTGAACTAGGAGAAACAAAAGGAAAAGACTTATATCTGCAGATGGAGGAACTACATCATAAGGAGGAACAGCTGGTAGTCCATGGCTCTAGTCTAACTAACCTATAGTTCTAAACAACTGACTCCAACAGAATAAAAGATACCATTGGCAGAGGACAAAAATACAGTACTACATACTGAATAACACAAGACGGTAATGCACGTGTGAACAAAATTTAGAACAAAATGAACTCATGAGATGTAATTGAAGCCAAGTGGCCCTATTGTTAGTAAGCAATATTCCTAGATAGGATAGCAGATAAAGCTTTCATAACAAGAACCAGCACAAGAATTGGCAGTTACTACTGCTCCAGCACATGTAAGCATTCAGAAGTTAAGTGCATAGCAATCAAGCCACTGAAAGCAAAGAACATAAACCACTGGTGGTGGTGGTAGTCCCTTTCTGTACATAAAGTAGAAGACAAGAACCTGAAAGAAAGAAGATCGAGGCTGCCAGGCCTCTCTCGTCTCGGAAAACCGCTTAGTTCCCCTGGGAGATCTCTCGTGCCTCGCAGGAGGGTCATCTTTCACATCGCTCAGCAGCTTCCCCTCCCTGCGCAGAGGATCGGGATCATCGAGCCGCTTCCCCTCCCTGCGCACAGGACCAGAATCACCATGCCGCTTCCCCTCCCAGCGCACAGGATCAGTGTCATCGGGCCGCTTCCCCTCCCAGCGCACAGGATCAGGGTCATCGGGCCGCTTCCCCTCCCAGCGCACCGGATCAGGACCATCGTGGCGCTTCCCCTCCCTGCGCACAGGATCAGGATCGTCGCGCCGGGCTTGGGCATCTTGCAAGGGCCTGCTCCTCCTCTCATCGCGGTCGCCTGCATTGGCACTCTCCTCAGCTCGACGCCTGTAGTGACTCCTATCGGATTCATGCCTCCTGTCATCTCTCCACCTCCTCGGGCTACCAAAAGATGAATTCCGGAATGGGGTTAGAACGGCCTCGAACCGCATTGGCGCACGAGCCAATCGAATATTGCGAGTCCAAGGAAATCCACGAGTCCACCGTGCCCCGTTCTACCGCTAATCCAAATCCAGCGATACGGATCGAGGGAAACGATGGGATTGCAGTCGATTGGTTTGGTACCTGGGGGGATCGTCCCGCCGCGACCTGGATGAGGAGTGGGGGCGCCTCCCGTGCGAGTCGCGGCCCTCCCGCCGAGACGGCTCGCGCGTCTCCTTCGCCGTCGTCGCCATCTTCTTATCGGTTCTTCTTCCCCCTTCGCTTCCCCGGGGCGCGAGCTAGGGTTTTTTACCCGGAACCAGACAGAAGCTGCGGTGCGGACTCGACCAGAGCTCGACTAGGTCACGTGACGAGACCATTCGGCGCGGCGCGAACCGGTCCGGGTTTAGGTCCACTTTAAGATTCGTGCTGGGCTGCTCGTAGTATTTACAGTACAGCGAGAGCGAGTGTCTTCACGAAACATCCGTCAGAGCCAGCCAGATTTACGAGCTCATATATCCTTTCTCTCTGTCTCCCAGTCTTTTTATACACAAAAAAGGATTGCTAAAAGGACGAGCTTGTTCATGCATACATGGATACACCCTCGTAAGGAAAGAAACTAATCATCACCCTCTTCTCAGACAATGAAGAGGACAATGTGGAACACCATTTTTTTTTGCGGGTAACGGGGAACACCATTACCATATGTCTTAGCATGCTATTCGATATGACCTGTATATGTTAGTATCACTATCTAATCTAACGCTTATGAAATGCAATACTATGAAGTATACGATCAAGTATGAACATATACCAGTACTAACCGGTGGCGGACCTTGAAGAAAATCTTAGGGGGGGGGGGGGGGGGCAAATTAGCAGACAAGATGCAAAATATTGGAGTCACTAATCGTACAGCTAAAACAAATTAGAATTTGTAGCACTTAGATAAGCTTTGATTGAACTTGTCCAAATTCACTTACAAAATACATGTTTTCCTTGAATAAATATGTAAAATTTACTCTAAAATAGAAAAGAATTGTATCAAAATATAACATAGCCGTGGAGTTAGTCATGGCGGAGCACTAGATTAATCACTAACTTGTCTGAAAAAGGTATCCAATAATTTGTTAATTAGCTTCACATTCACCTCTTCTTTAAAACAAGACTATGGTTTTCCCTTAACAATTGACACTAACCCACATAACAACATAGAAATTTGTATGCAAAAACTATTCGTGCAAAACTTTCTTACTCCCTCAGACCCATATTAGTTGAGTCAACTTTATTTATATAATAATGAATCTAGACTAGATATTTAACTATATATATATATGAATCTAAATAAAATTAAGTCAACTAATATGGGTGAGGAAGTAGTTAAGATGCAAGTAAATGGTTGAGGTGGATTGAGGAGCTGAGAAAATAGGAATGAATGAGCGCTGCAGGAAAACGCTGACCGAAATTGCATTTTGCCTGCTGCTGCACCGCCGGCGTGCAACGTGGTAGTCAGTTTGAGACTAAACTACGCAACATGCCAACCATGGCAGACGTGAGGCCCTGACAAGAAGCCACTAGCCGGCTATCAACAAGCACGCTGTAGACTGTAGTGGTATACTGTTTCACGTCACATGCTACTCAGGCAAGTGAATGACCAATGTGCGGTGCTATCATACCAATGTAGAAAGGATTTTTTGACTAAAAACACATGTGGGTAATAGGAAGTTTCTCATTTTGCTGGGGGGCGATAGCCTAGGTTGGCCCTCGAGAAGTTCCGCCAGTGGTACTAACCTCTGTCCCATGAGTGGAATCTCCCTTCAGACACCATCACTTTTCAGCAATGCCACTCACAAACATCAATATTATCTCACGAGTGCAGCGTGTAGGCCCGCCACATTTCCTAGTAGATGATATATTTCTGCTAAAAAGCTGAATAGTGCATATGACGACACGTAACCTAATCCTACCACGTGACAAATATCACAAAATATTTCAAAGTATCTCTAAGGATGAAATATAAATATCTGGTTTTAAACTTGCCAATTTGCTACTTGAGACAAGTTCACATCTCACGAATGAATGATGAAATAACTAGTCCCTAAAACATCACAAGCTTGATAGCAAACGAACTCCAAATAACGAATCCCCAAATGACAACAACACAAAATCTCTCTCTCTCCCTCTCTCTCGCTTAAAATAAGGATCGCATATTGAGGTTTCTCCTTTTTGGAGTCAACCTTTTGGGAGGTTTTTGCATTGACTTCGCAGGAGACTTCACTGGAGTTTTAGTACATAGTTGTCTGACTCCTTGTAACTGTAGGGTTTCGTAGCATGGAAAAAAAAAATTCTACTGCATGCATACAAACAAGCCAAAATCTATCTACTAGATTGTAGCAACGATTCGATTAGAGTACTCACCCTCGAAGATTACAAAACGGTTAACGATAGCAGATTCTCGTGGATGATGTAGTCGTACACTTGCCGATCTCAAGATCGCGTATACGATCCTTCCAGCGCTGCGTTTCGGCAGCGCTTCCGCAGTCGATCACACGTTCGGTACTCAATGAAGACCTTCATCTCCCTTGTTCCAGTAGGAAGCGGAGGTTGTAGTTCTCCCCTCGTGATTCCGGCAGCACGACGGCATGGTGTTGGAAGTAGAGGGAAGATCTCGCAGGGCTTCGCCTAAGCCGGTGCGGGTTATGATGGATCTAGGGTTTCCGGCGATCTAGGTTTAGAGGGCCGGATAGGAGGAGGAGGTGTTGGCGGCGGCTAGGGCGACGGCGATGGGCCAGCGGCGGCGGCGTGCGGCGGCGGCTTGGGCGGCGGCGCAAGGTGGGGAGGGCTAGTTGTGGTTCTTTGGGGCAGCCCCTCCCCTCTATTCATGAGATGGAGGGAAGTTTGGGAGAGGGGAGTTTGAATTCTTCCCCAAACTCAAGTTGGAGAGAAGGAATGACTCTTTCCTTCTTCCACTAGGAAACTACTGTTCGAGTTTGACTTTTCAAACCTCCCTTTTGACTTTCAATTTAGAGCTTTATTTCTCTCTGCAAATGCCCAACCAAGTGACCTAGGACATGACCTAATCATTCCACTTAACCATGACACATTCATGAACCATTCCCCTTCCGGACTGGTGAACCTTCTAGACCCTTCTAGAACCTCTCCGATGAAAACATCGAAATCATTCCCGAACTCCGAAATTGGACTTTCCTTATATGAATCTTATTCTCTGGACCATTCCGGATCTCCTCGTGATATCCCGGATCCCATCCGAGACTCCGAACAACATTCGGTCTCCCTACTTACATTCTATATCTACTAAACAACATCGAATCCTTAAGTGTGTCTCCCTACGGTTCGTGAATTATGCGGACATGACCGAGACACTTCTCCGATCAATAACCAATAGAAGAATCTAGAAATTCATATGGCTCCCACATATTTCTACGATTACTTTGCGATCGAATGAACCACTTGCATACGATACCAATTTCCCTTTGTCTCGCGATAGTTTACTTATCCAGGGTTTGATCATCGGTATCTCTGCATACCTAGTTCAACCTCGTTACCGATAAGTACTCTTTTCTCATTCCCGTGATCTGTGATCCCTTGTGAGCCAGTCACATGCTTGCAAGCTAATTGGATGAAATTCCACCGAGAGGGCCTAGAGAATATCTATCCGTCATATGGATGGACAAATCCCACTCTTGATCCATGTGCCTCAACACATACTTTCCGAACACTCAATGCCACCTTTATAGCCACCCAGTTACGGTGTGGTGTTTGATGTCATCAAAGTATCCTTCCGGTGATGGTGATTAGCATGATCTCATGGTCGAAGGAATTAGGTTAGTATGTATCAGAAAGCTTATAGCAAACGAACTATTGAAACGACTTGATCTTTATGCTACGCTTATCTATAGGAGTATGTCCATCATACCATTCTCCTAATGATATGATCTTGTTGTTAATAACATCTCAATGTTCATGATCGGGAAACCACGATCATCTTATTAACCAACAAGCTAGTATTATAAAGAGGCTTTACCAGGGACTCTAATTTAGTTTACAAATCACACAAGTATTAATGTTTCCGGTTAATACTATTATAGCATGAATGTAAACATTTATCATAAACACAAAGATATAATAATAACCACTTTTATTATTGCCTCTAGGGCATATCTCCAACAGTCTCCCACTTGCACTAGAGACAACTAATCTAGATTACATGGTAATATACCGAACACCCATGGCGGTTTGGTGTTATTCATGTTTTGCCCTCGGGAGAGGTTTAGTCAATGGATCTGCCAGATTCAGATCTGTGTGTACTTTGCAAATCTTTATCGCATTGGCTATGGTGCCCATGTTATCACAGTAGATAGACATTGGGTCCAGCGCACTTGGAACCACACCGAGCTCTGTAATGAACTCCTTCATCCATATCGCCTCTTATGAAGCCTCCGAAGCAGCTATGTATTCCGATTCAGTTGAATATCTCGCCACAACGCTTTGCTTTGCACTCCTCCAGCTAACTGTTGCACCATTCAAAGTAAATACTATCCAGATTGAGATTTAGAATCATCTGGATCGGTGTTCCAACTAGCATCGGTGTAACCATTAACAACGATTTGTTCATCACCTCCATAAGAAAGAACCATATCCTTAGTCCTTATCAAGTACTTAAGGATGTTTTTGACCGCTGTCCAATGATCCACTCCTGGATCACTTTGATATCTGCTAGTCAAACTAACAGCATATGCAATGTTGGGTCTAGTATATAGCATGGCATACATGAGAGATCCTATGGTTGAGGCATAGGGAGTCTTACTCATCCTTTCTCTATCTTCTGCCATTGCAGGACTTTGAGTTTTACTCAAGGTCATATTGGGCAACATGGACAAGAACCCTTTCTTATTATCTTCCACTCCAAACCTTTTTAGAACTTTGTCCAAATATGTACTCTGTGACAATGATATTAGGCGTCTTGATCTATCTCTATAAATCTTTATGCCTAATATGTAAGCTGCTTCGCCAAGATCTTTCATTGAAAAACTATTATTCAAATAATCCTTGACACTATTAAGAAGGTCTACATCATTCCCAATCAACAATATGTCATCTACATATAGTATTAGGAATGCTACAGAGCTCCCACTCACTTTCTTGTAAATACAAGCTTCTCCATAAGTTTGTATAAAACCAAAGCTTTTGATTACCTGATCAAAACATTGATTCCAACTTCGGGATGCTTGCTTCAATCCATAAATGGATTGTTGAAGTTTGCATACCTTGTTAGCATTGACGAGGTTTAATCTCGTCAATGCCCATTGTTATGGACTTGGGTTTTGGAGAAGATGGGGATGCTGGAGATCGCGGAACGGTTAGCAAACAAGCAACACAGGGACACGAGGTTTACCCAGGTTCAGGCCCCCGGAGGGAAAACCCTACTCCTTCTTGTCTGCTCTTGATTACGGCGGAACCGAAAAGTACAGGGGTGCGCAGATGCAATCTGGCGTGGAGGTGTGTATGGTATGCGAGAGATTGTAAGAGAGCCTCCTTGCCGTGCCCTCCTGGCCTTTATATAGAGATAGGCAGGTCCCAGGCACAGATCGAGTCGGCTACAGGTCTTAGGGTTTACCCCTTTGAATTTTCTATCTACTCTAATCTTGTTCTCCAAGGATCCGAAGGCGTCATCGGCCCTGGCCACCCGAAAGTCTTCACGGGCTCGCGCATATTCTCGTGGGCCTTCCTTGGGCTGGACCAGGTATGCTAAGGTAATGTACCCGTAGGGTATAACCATGTCAGTAGCCCCCGAGTGTTCAGTCGAATCGTAGATTCGACTGAGGACTCTTCAATCCTTCGGGTGCAGCTAATTCGAGTGTGTAGGGATTGTAGATACGTGTGTCTGACTCTCCCGACGGATCAGGGTCAGTTAACTGTCTTAGGACAAAACAACACGATCTTCTTCAGATTTGAGTCCCTCGACTCAAACCCGGAACATATGCTGGCATAATTCGACTCAGACCGCGGAGGATTTACTGTAGTGGAATTCCAGTGAATTTTAAATGATGTACCCAACGCGTCTGTCGGGATTTTTCATCGCGCCTGCTGGCACAGATTCTTACTAGCAGAGCGCAGTCGTGTGCGTTACCATGCCATCAGATGGTATCTGTAGGTCTTATCTTTGCGTCGCAGACGCATCATCCGAATTTTTATCACCGCAGAGGTGTTTCGGGTGGCTAAGGAGAACGTTTCTCATTTAGCGTTAATTGGGACAGAGTTGTCGAAAAAGTTTTTGCATACTGATCCGCAGGATCGCAGTCGAAGATTCATAGGGTGCGCGACCAGTGCTCCCTATGGGAGTAGCCCCCGAGTGTCTGTTCGAGTCGCAGACTCGAGCAGAGACTTTAATTCAGCCGTTGTTTGGCTTTAGGTCCGTAGGACACAAATTTTTCGGATGCTTGAATACATCCTCCCTATGGGAGTAGCCCCCTAGTCCGTAGTGGAGTCGCAGACTCGACGTAGGACTCAAAGAATAATTGCATTGTATAGTATTTTGATTACTTTTTGGGTGCGCGGCCAGCGCTCCTGATAGGAGTAGCCCCCGAGTAGTTAGTCGAATCGTAGATTCGAGTGAGTACTCTTAACTGTGCAGCCGAAGAATTGTAACTATTGCTAGTATAGCTTTTGATGACGTCGGTGCTGACGATCGGTGACCTCAAGCGTCTGCGACGCTAGAGATGACTTGACTATACGAACATGGGTCCCACCTTCTGACTTTGAGTTGACTGGTCACGCGCGGCGTGGAGATAATTACGGCGTCGCCTCGATTTCCGTGCGTAGTGGACGGCGTGTGAGCGACGGCTCGCTGTTGTGCTGACACATGGACAGCTAGATCTTGATGTTGGCTCTAGGTCTTCCCGATGGACGGTCATCGTGCATCGTCCTCGTCCTTATAATCATTGGGGAAAGGTGAATTTGGTTTCACCGCAGCCATTCCTGTTTCACTGCTCCCATCTTCTTTGATGTTTTCTCACTGCATGCTGGAATTTCCCCGAGCCTTTCCTTCTTTTTTCTGCGTGCTCGTCGCTGTCGCCGCCACACTGCAATGGGGAAGCCCAAGAAGTCCTCCACTGCAATTGGCACCAGTGCGGCCGCCGGCGGCAAAAAGGGTTCCGCCGCCACTCGCGTCACCGATGGTGGCTGGCGGCGATCGGAGACGCGCGAGGGTGACCTCCGCAAGCTCCGTAAGCGGGGTATTATCCCGCAGGATAGGGAGGCCGTCAGAGTCCCCGGCGACGAGGTAATTCCTCGTCCTCCTGCTGGGTTTTGGGTCATGTTCATCACGTTTATCATTCGAGGCCTTTCTTTCCCAATCCACGATTTTCTCCGTGGATTGTTTTTTCTTTATGGCATCCAGCTTCATCATATTTCCCCAAACTCTCTTCTTCATGTCGCCTGCTTCATCACATTTTGCGAGTGATGGCTCGGTATCGAGCCACACTTTGGCCTCTTCCACAAGCTCTATTCCGTGAAGAGGCAATCTGGCTCTGATGGTGTTTATCCCATTGGGGGTTGCATCATTTCCCTTAAATCCAACTTGCTTTTCTTCTCTTTTTCTATGTCCGAGTCTGTCTAGTACTGGTGGAGGCGGTGGTTTTACATCCGTGACTCCATAGTGGCCGGACAGAATTTTGGTCTTGCTCCTTCCGACCCCTCCCAGAAAATCGAGCCGAAGAGGTCCTAGAAGAACCAGATCTTGGATGGCGAGGTGGCGGAGATATAGGGGCTCTATCGTCGAGTGGAGGATCTTCAGCTGATTCCGGATAAGGAGGTGAACGGTGTGGATATCATCTGTACCTTTCTCAAACGTCGGGTGCAACCGCTCCAGGCTAGGGTGCACCCGATGTTCCTTTATTTTGGTTGCCACGATCCGACTAGGGTTTCGGCTAAGGAGTTTTTCAAGGGGGATCTCGACGGGATTCTTCGTCCGCTGCTGAAGTACAAGACTGGAGAGGATATTCCGGGGAAGTCGCTGACTCCTCCATTCGCTGCTTCTCGTCCGGTTCCGCAGGTGTAGATCTTGGACGTGCGTGTAGCGCTTTTTTCGAATGCGTTTTCCTTGTATTTGCTTGTGTGCTTACAAATTTGTTTTTTCCTTTTGCGCAGGAGTTCAAAGTGTCGGGCATGTCGCCGCCACTACCCGAACTGTTTCCGGATGCACCGGACAATGAGGCAGTGGACTCCATGTCTAAGCTTCCTTCGGCGCGGTCGCCGGCTGAGGAGGCTTTTGAATCTAGCGAGGATCAGACTCGGAAGCGGACACAGAGCTCAAGTGAAACGTCGGATGCTTCGACCCTGCTGACGCCTAGGGACCCGCTGTGCCTTGAGCGTCACAGTGGAGAACATGGGAGCTCTTCCTCTCCTATTCCTGTTGTTCCCGTGCGGGATGTAGCGTCGCACCCGCCGGCGGAGCGGAAGAAGGAAGAGAAAAAGGAAGAGAAGAAGGAAGAGAAGAAGGGCAGGAGGACCCCGCCTGTCTTCGACTTGAGCGATTTCGACTCGTAAGTTTTTCCAGTTGCCTTTTGCTTTCTTTTTATTTTGTTTGATTGCTCTTGTCTGATGTTTTATTTTGCAGCCACTCTTCCGACGGCTCCTTCAGCGATGGTGCTCTCGAGATGGTGGCGGAGTAGAAGGTTGTTCCTCCTCCTCCTTAGACGGTGGCCACCTCTGAGGGCGCTGCTCTGAACCCTTCTCCGCAGGAGGCTCGGGTGGTTGTCCCCCAGAACACTTCGGCTGGACCTTCGAAGTCACCGTCTGATCACGTAAGTTCCTTTGCTCTTGCCGCGGGGGGATCCCCTGGGCGTTTTCGGGTGATCTGCTGATCACTTTTATTTTTGCTTCTTGTCTCGGGGGAGCCCCCAAGCATCTGTAGGATGATCTGCTGATCGTTTTTCTTTGAGTCTCGGGGGGAGCCCCCCGAGTGTTTTTTTTTGTATGTGTATCTTGTTTTGCTCGTTCTTTGGGCGTAGCCCCCGAGCCTTTCTGTTGACGATTAGTGCCTTTTGCAGCCTTTTGTGCGTGGCGCCAACCAGCTGGTGCGGCAGCACCTGGCGTTGGAGGCCAGCTTCAAACAGCTTCAAGGTACGTTTATGAGTTGATCTTTTCCTTCCTCTTATATTTCTTTTTCTGCGGTCTGATAAGTGGTCTGCTGATTGCAGAGCGTGAGCTTGATGCTCTTAAAAAGAGCCTTAGGCGAGCGGAGAAGCAAGCCGAGGACGCCGTTGGTGTGAAGGAGCGCCTCGAGTAGGAGCTAGCCAACGCAGCTGCGGCCAAGGATCGCCTTCAGCAGGAGGCGACGAACCGCGAGGAGAAACTCGCCACCGCTACGGCCTTGCGCGAGAAGGAGGTAGCCTACAAGCTGATGGCGGCTGCCAAGTCTATTTCGGGTGAGTGGTTTTGTCCTTACCTTTTATGGCTTCCTTGTCTTTTCTTGTTGTGCTTTGTATTCATGTTGCCCCTTTTGTTTCTTTAGATGTCGCGGGCATCGAGTTTGACCACGATGCTCTGGAGCACGGAAGTGCTCTGGATGATGCCACTGCGGCGGTCGAAGACCGCTGCAGTATCGTGGTCGGCTCGCTTGCCAAGGCCAAGGAGGTTCTTGGGCGCTTCTATAAGGAGCTCATCCCCAGGGGCGTCGCCCTTGAGGATGTTGATGCCTTGGCGGATGCGCTGTCAGCCGAAGCACCTACGGCGTACAAGCGCAAGCATAAAGGCATTGGTGCGTGATGGGGATATGCCTACAAGGGTATACCCAGCAGGACGTTTCCTACTAGCCCAAGCCGTCAGCGAGTGGGCCTGCAGGACGGCGACTGAATCAAGACTTGGCGTGGAGTCAGGCGACTGGAAGCTGAAGGCCCAGAAGCGTAGCTAGGCCCAGTCGGACTAGGTCATAGAACCTCCGAATCCTTAACTAATTCGGTTGTGATATGTAAACCCTAGCGAGGTGAGCCTATATAAACCTCCCTAGGGGACGCATAGGAGATACGTTCCATCATACACCCAAGCGACTCGCCGCCTAGTCGTCGAGCTCGCCCCATTGTACTCTCACCATAATACAATCTAGCAGGAGTAGGTCTTTACCCTCCGGGGGGCGAACCTGGGTAAACTCTTGTGTCTCCGCCCTCATCTCGCACCGCAGATGGTTGGCCGCCCTTGCCCCATGTTCTACTACTCGCTGCCGATTGCAGCATCTGCCGTGGTCATTCCCACGACAGTGGCGCCCATCGTGGGGCCTGGCCGGTCAAGCCGGTGTTCTACGGCGAGATCCAATCTGCCCATAACGAGTCGATCGCAACCGACCGCATGATCGCGATCGGCGAGATGCTCCAGATCTTGCCGAGAAGCTACGTCCCCGCGGCGCGACCCGTCACGCACAGCGTGATCCTGCTGGTCGGCACGATCAGCCTCTTCGTCGGCCTCACCGATGTCATCCCCTCGGAGGACTCGGCTCGCATCCGCGAGTCACCGCTACGCAACCGGCTCTCTGAGAGCTAGGTCCGCACGATTCACCGCCTCGCCTCCGAGTATGACTCGGCCCACAGCAACGTGGCCGAAACCACCGCGGGCGTGGACGACGCGGCCCTCAACGACGACGTCGATTCGGCGACCTTGGCGTCACTCGCCGGATCCATCGTCGCCGCATCGCCCACGGGCTCCATCACCCAGGTCTCCAACGTCGGAGACTTCGAGGATCCCTTCATCCTTGGGATCTTTGACTTCGACTCTGGGTCGGAGAACTCCGCAGACCTCCACGACGGAACTGGTCGCCACGCCGCGACCTACATGGCGACCGGCGCCGACCCGCCGGAAGACCCCTTCTCCACGCTGATCCCACCAAACGCGATGGCAACGGAGGTCGAGGAACTCGGCCTGAAGCTGGCGGAGGTAGTCCGCAAGGAGCAAGCCGAGCGCGAAAAATTTCGCCTCGAGCAGGTGACAGCGCAGGAGCTGTCACGATATCACCAACTTCGAATCAGGTCGCGCCTGAAACACGCCATCTAGGGGCGTGCCCTGAATTTCGATGACGAGAACGACCCGGCCCGCATGGCCGAGCGCGCGATCTGCGAGAACGCGCCGCCAGGAGGAAGCGCTCGACCCCCACCAGGGGCGACGACCAATGGCGCACCACCACCACCCAACCGTGCTCCCCCAAGAGACCAACCAAGGATCGTGGTCTCCTCGCGAGAGCGAGACGCAAACGGCCTCCCGTTGTTTTCCACCCCAATGGACAACGTCGTCGCAAGCCGAGCTGCGGTCGACAACATCCAAGTCACCGGTGAAGGCGCCCTGTAGATCCAGTACGCCAAGGCTCTACTCGCCAAAGCAGTTGAGCAACAAAACGCGGGCGCCGACTCACAGGGTCGGATGTACTCGCGCTCATCAGGCAGCAGGGCAGCCTCGAGCGGCCGCCCCATGGTGGCAAATACCCTCAACTACCCACCACCTGAGCCCCTGCAGCTCCAACACCGACACGCGAACGCGACACTCTCCACCAACGACCCACGGCCGACGAACAACTTCGTCGCCGCCAACGGGCAGCCCGTCGACGCCCGCACCCACATCATCAACAACCAGAGATGGCGCGCGCGCCAGCCCGAAGACCTGCGACACACCCTCACCAATCGCCGCGACGATGAACCAAGGGGATCGCTGAGCCGAGTGGGGCCCCCGTGCTTCGGATCGATGATCCGAGGCGAGAGATACCCGACGAACTTCAAAGCGCCGAAGGAAATAGAGAAGTACGATCCCTCATACGATCCGTCCGTGTGGCTGGACACCTACCTCATGGCGATGGGGATCGCCGACCACACCGATCTACTCGCCGCCCGCTACCTCCCCCTGATGATGGAGGGAGCATGCAGGCAGTGGATTAACACCCTCCCCGCGGATAGCATCGATTCCTCGGAGGAAATGTGCGACGCCTTCGTCAGGCACTTTGAGGGCTCATACACCCGCGCCACCACCATCGAGGACCTGGAGCGATGCGTCCAGGGACCCCGCGAGTCGACCCACAGTTGGGTCCAATGGTGGCAAGATCTGTGGTATAACTCGGCTGGAATCCACCCGGACACCGCGATCCACTGCTTCAAGACCTCGTGCCGCTTCGAGCCCCTGGTCGCCAAGCTCAAGCGAGTGTACAGAACACTCGACAACATACCGAACCTCCTAGAGATCGCAAAGAAGTACACGGAGGAGGACCCAAACCAAGAAACCGACGACGATTCGGGAGGACATCGCCGCATGAGCGGCCACAACAACGGGAGGCGACCCGAGTTACGCTACAGCAACACTCGCCTCACCGGCAAGCGCCACGGTGACAGGCGAGTCGACTTCGTTGCCAACACCGGATACGCGCAGCGCGAGCCCAAGAGCTTCCGCCGCGACGGAGGACAGCGCCGCGATGGTGGCAACTACAAGGCAAATGTCATGGTGGTGGCACGGCAGATGCCATGGGTATGCTTAAGTTGGGGGCCGAATGGGTGCTTGTTGTCCCGGGGAGGGAGTGCACGGTCGAGCCATGCACGAAGAACAAGAAGAACTCTCCACACTTGACAATTTGATTGATACCCCAAAGATTACAAGTGCTCCTTGAGCTGTATTGGCTTGAGTACGCAACACCTGTTCTCTACTTGGTCCAACCTCCCTCTACTACTGCTATGCCCTCCCTTATATAGGCAGTGCTAGCTAGCTAATAACCCTTTGGGTTCTAGGGTTTACTGTTTGGATCTTGGTCCCTACAATATGGGCCGGGTTATGGGCTCACCTTAAGCCCATAGGACCGGTCCATAAAGCTTGACAGCTAACGGTCTTCCGGTACACTGCTTCTTGCTCTTTTTGGCGTCACGCGGTTACTTTGTATGTCAGTGCTCGCTTTGGGCGTCACCCGGCTCCTTTTGTGTCATCCCAGCGTCGCCCTTCTCTTTTGACCATGATTTACCATGGTCCTTCCCGAACCTTACTCGGAAAGGTGCCACGCGTCCTTCTTCACTCGGCTCGCTGGTACCTGCGAGGGTTACAACTTTGTCCTATACGGGTCGGGATAGTTTGTATCTCGGCTTTCATGCTTATCTTACCCGGCCGTACTTACCCGGCCTGGTTCATTTTTACTCAGAGCCAACCCAGCTGCGTTATGTTTCCCCTCTCGTGATACTACCGGGGGTTATCCCCCGACATTAGTCCCCGAAGGTGGTGAGGTCTAGCAGTTCAAGATGTTAGGCGTCTCCAGGTTACTTTTGTGTGAATGGAACTTAGTTTTTGTCTTTTATCTACCTCGGTTTTGCATCTTGCCGGGTTAGTCTGACAATTTTGGGTCAATTCTTTGACTTCTTGGCTCATCCTTGCCTAGAGCCGAGTTATTTTGGCCAATTCCGGGTAATTTTCGGCGCACTTCAGTCACTGACAGCTAGTAATCATGATTACTTGCCTCAATTTTTGTTCCAAGTTCTGACGGCACAGTGACGGCTGCGTAGTTATTCCCCGTCATTATGGCAGTCCCATCGGCCTGCGCCTCTTGTCCTTCCAGCCGTGACGTGTCACCGGATTTTTCGTGTATCTTTGGCTACGTGGCGCTCGCTGACTGGCTCTCCCGGCCTGGTACACGGCCACACGCTGGCCGCACGACACAGTTAGATCCCACGACAGTTTTTTTACTGCCCTTAAGTAGGGGTTGGGGGTTTCCACTTCCCCCATTCCCTTTCAGTTTTCTTAGCCTTTCTTCTTCCTCGTGCCTGCAAGATTGAATTGCCTCCTTTGCGGTTCCTTCTCCCTCTTGCTTTAGTGCTAAGATTGCCCCTGCCCTCTTTCGATTTTAGCACGGGTCCTCGTTGTTCCAAGCCTCTCCTTTCCGTGGAGGATACAGACTCCGACGATCCCATGGACGCTCGTGACGGCGCTGAGGAACAGGAGGTTCCCTCCGGTGAGCGCGGTGGTTGGGAAGGCTCTGAGGTCTCCATAGAAGAGGTGGAGTGGCTTCGCTCCACCAGACGCATTCCACTGCAAGTGGATTGCCGTCTCCCCACCGGTGAGATTTCTCCCACACCTCAAGCTGGCGAGCGGGTGGTTTTTATTTCCCACTTTGAACGCGGTTTTGCTCTTCCTGTGAGCACCTTATTTTCCTCGTTTCTTTCTACCTTCCATCTGCAGACCCACCATCTTCCTGCCAATGCAATTGGCTCTCTTTCTTGTTTCATATCTGCTTGCGAGGCCTATCTTGGAATTTGGCCCATAGTTCCTTTGTGGGCCAAGTATTTTGGCTTTAAAGTTTAGGTCGTTCCCCAGCCTGGTGCTCCTCGATCCGAGAAGAGGCCGACCCGGTGTGGTGCTGCTAGCATCACCCCCAGGAGAGATTCTATCTTTCCTTGGGTTACCGGCATTGACTTCTGCAAGAAGTGGCATAGAACCTTTTTCTATGTCAAAAACAGTGAGTCCACTGACAACATCCGGCTTCCCCTTTCTCGGACGAGGTCCCCAACAAGAAGTTCTGGCAACTTGACCTGCATGACCAAGACATTGCAGTTAACGAGGCAAACGCTATCCTGGAAAGGTTGCTGTCGCCGGATGAGAACTTTCATCTCGCCGACTTTGACCTCATGTGCACCTTCATCTCACGCCGGGTAAGCCCCATCCAAGCCAGGAGCCACAAGATGTGCTTCATGAGCGGGTCCCATGATCCCACTTGACATTCCACCAAGGAACTCACCCATGACTCCATTGCCCGCCGAGTAAGCTCAATCTTCAAATTGAACTTGGCGGATGATTGGGCTTGGAGTTGCCCACCGTTTAGCCGGGTCAGGCCTGTCCCCTGGGTAAGTTTTCCGAATTACCTTCTCGCCGAGTAGGCTTTAGCTCTTTTGCGACTCTTTAGCTTAGTTTTTAGTCTCTCATTCTGTTTGTCTTTCGCGGAATCTCCTTCACCAGGTTGATGACAGTACTGTCCCTCCGACTGGCTATAATGGAGATCGCTCTGACTCGGATGAGTTCGAGTATGACTGGAGTGCTTCATGCCCATCCCGCACACTACGTCTGCTTCAGCTTCGGGTAAGAGTCAATCTCGCAATCCCTTACAAGATTGTTCTGACGATGATGAGGATGATGATTGTACGCTTTTGGAGGTACATGCCTTGTGAGCTTAATCTCCTTGCTTATCCGAGTAAGCCCGTTATTTACTTATGCAGCTGGCCAGGTACATGACGTTCCTCCTCTCGCCATGGGCGGGGTCAGCAAGATTCTCGTTGCTAAGCCTAAGCGACGCGGGACCTCCTCCAGCACTCAGCCGGCCAAGAAGAACAAGCCCACTCCGGCTGCTCCTGCTGCCTCTGCTGCTTCAGCTTGAGTGAGACTCGCCAAGCTGCTGGGCGCCGAGTCACGCACCGAGTCATCCGCGACCCTGTTGTCACCGGGTAAGTTTTTGCACCTTGCTTTCTTTGCTCTTTTCTTTCTCATTACTGTTGTTCTCTCATATATATCTTGTTGTTTTCAGTGTTGCACCTTTGACGGCGAATCAGGCTGCTTCTAGCATTGCCTCGCCGCTTAGGCCTGCACCTCCTCCAGCTGACTCGGCGACGTCGAGTCCTATCCGGTTGAGGCTCGCACTATTGAGGCTCACGCTTCTCAGTGTCAGTCTGACCCGGTGGATATCGGCTAGCGCCCCTGTCGCTGGTCAGGAGAAACTTCCTGATCTTGGTGCTCACAAGTCTGGCACCGAGAAACCCTCTGCCCCAGTTCCTCTGGCATCAGCCCTCAAGCTGATGTGAATGAACAACTTCCTGATCTTGGAGCCAGCAAAACTACTGAGCCTAGTCAGGGGGCTCCACGTCCTTCTTCAAATCCTTCTGCTCGCTCTCCAGTTCTGTCAAAAGGACAGACCCAGTCCAAGGCTTCTGGTTCTACTCGCCCCTCTTCTGGCAAATCCACCTCTTCCAAGCAAGCAACTCTAGTTTGTGCTCCGGGTTCTGCTCCTCAGATTCGGCCTCCTACGTCGGCGACCGTGTTCGCTTCAACAGGTAAGGGGGACGAATCCGCGGCTGCCGGGTCAGGTGATGGCTCCAAGGCTGTTACCGCCCATACTTCTGCTGCTGCAACCCGTGCCACTGTGGGAACCGCCCTGAAAACGGGTTGAGTTCTCACTCGGACGCTCAGTGGGCAGAGCCTTGGTTTGGCTGAGCCTTACGCCGTGGCGTGGAATGCAACGGGCGAGCAAGAGGTTAGCACTCGTGCCGGGAAGAAGCTGAAGCTGGGCCCCAAGGTCGTCTCCGACGTAACCCAGCAGGCCATTACTCTGATGGCCCGCGCCGACGAAATAAACGAGGTGACATAACTTACTCTTTTGTACTGTTGAGTATTTCCTTTATACATATCACCTAGTCCCCGAGGTTACAGTTGAGTAAGAGGCTTACTCGGCTCTAAGCTCTTCAACTATTTGATTTCTTTATGACAAACTCACGTTAGAGCTTCAATCCCTAGCCCCCGAGGTTACTGCGAGTAAGGAACTTACTCGGCTGTAAGCTCTTAAGCTCTTTTGATTTCTTTATGACGAACTCATGTTAGAGCTTCAATCCCTAGCCCTTGAGGTTACTGCCGAGTAAGGAACTTACTCGGCTATAAGCTCTTAAGCTCTTCTTTATTCGGACGGTCGCCTGTCTTGACTCTTCCTTATTGTCTAACTTCTTTGATTAGCTTACGCACAACAATCGCACCAAAGTGCACCAAGCTCTCGTCTTGGCGCATCGCAAGCTCGAACTTGTGTATGAGAAGCTGCAGAGTGACACCTACGGCCAAGGTAATATCTTTGATCTTCCTTTTTTCTGTTTGGTGTAATTTTCCTTGGTTCATCTTCTCATTTTTCCTCTCGCTCGTGTTCCACAGCCACCGCTCAGGATACCATCAACGATCTTCACTCGCAAATCAGCGAGGCCGAGAGTAAATTTCTTGCCTTCCTAAGCCAATAGTTGAATTTTTTCTATTGGTACTGACAAACTTTTGTTCTCAATAAGCAGAGAAGCACCAAGCCGAACTCCAGAAGGAGCGCGATGAGGTGACTCGGCTGAAGAAACTGATGGCCGAGACGGAGGAAAAGCACTTGGCTGAGGTGAAAGGGCTAAAGGAGGAGCTTGCCGAGAAGAACGAGCAGCAGGCTGCCAGTGCCGAGACGACTAAGAGGCTGCTCAATGAGGCCGAGTCATTGGTCGAGTCGACAAATATGAACCTCAACGCCCTTCAAGCCAAGACCAAGACTTGTCATAGCAAGCTCGCTGCCATCAACTTCTTTCTCGGTAGTGAGTTCTTACTCTTTAAACATTGTCCAAGTCCTGCTAGATCTCTTCCATCTGCCCTTGTCATTTGCTAACTTCTCTCTTTTTGCTTGCAGAGAATTTTCCTGAGGCCAACATGTTTGCCATCCGAGCCATGAAGAAGGTGAGGGCCAAAGCTGGTGCTGCTGCTGACGGCGATGTGTCCATGGAGGAACTCCTTGCAGCGGTGTCTGAACGGGTCAAGACCCTCAGATCTTGCGGTGTGGATTTTCTCAAGCCAGCCATCCATGTGTTTCGCATGCTCTGGCCGGATGAAGACCCACCTGAACTCATCGATCCACTCGCTGACAGACTGCTCCTTACTGAAGACCGGCTAGATCAATGGCGCGAGTCGGCCGGCCGAGCTGCAGCGGACAAGGCTCTCTCCTTCGTGCTTTCATGGTACGAGGACATCAACCTTGACGTTCTTGCTCGTATAAGGGGAGATGGAAAATGGCTGAATGACCCGGAGCTGATCAAAAACCGCCAGGAGCGAGCTTATGCCATGATCGAGTACACCATGGTGCACGCTTGGTGTGAAGGGCCTAGCTTTCTCGACCTTGGCGACCCGCTCGTCGAAGTTGCTGATGAAGAGGGTGGCGACAGCGAGGCAACCGAGTCAGATGATCCAGATGACCCTCACCCGGCCGATGCCCCAAGCACTCCTGGCTCCGAGAACGCTCCTCCGAGTTCTTCTGCTCCTTAGGCCAACAAATACTTGAACTTTTATTAGATCCCCGGTATGCCGGGTACATATGTAACATACGTTGCACTCGAAGTTTGATTATGTGCCTTTTGATAGGCTTTATATGTTTGCATTATGCTCTTAGTGCGAATCATTCAAGGGCAAGTCCCGGAGTTTCATTTTGCCGTGTCACCTTTCCTTGCCTCTGGACCTTGTCTACCTTTTTCGGTGTTCGATATTAGGATCTCAAAGTACAAAGGATATAGTTAGAGGGTATGAAACTTGGATAGCTTGGCTGAGACTACTCGACACGTAGTATAACTATACCTGCAGAGAGTTAGGCAAAAATTAAAGCCGACTCATGTTTCTCCCTTGTATTTATCCGGCGTTCGTGTTTACTCGTTTTAGATCCTTTTCTCTTGCTTGCCATGAAGCCGTGTTTTCAGACAACAGCATAGTCGAAGAGTTGATTTTTTCCGAGTAAACACTACTTGTTCCGAGATAAATTTTGGGTATTGCGCCAGCCGACGTAAAATAATTGAAATGGAAAGCCTAATGGGTAGTCCCCGAGTCAGTCTTTCGAATCATACCATTTTATTATTGGAACATAGCCGGCAAACACGTCCGACATATGAGAGTTCGAGTGATACATGCACTGCTTCTCTTAAGTATAGAAGGGACGAAGCAATGCCACATTCCATGGCCTTTTGGTTTCATCTCCTGACATGTCCGCCTTGTTCTTTTGCGCTTCATGAGCGTCTATGAGATAGTAGGAATCATTGTGCAATGCTTTGCTTACAATGAATGGACCTTCCCATGGAGGTGATAATTTATGCATCCCAGCTGTGCGCTGCACCAGCCGTAGCACCATATCTCCTTCTCAAAAAACACGAGGTTGCACTTTTCGGCTATGGTAGCATCGGAGATTTTGTTGATATATAGCAGATCTAGAGAATGCCAGTTCCCTTGCTTCTTCGAGTAAATCTACTCCATCTTCTCGGGCCTCTTTTACCTCGGCTTCCGAGTATTGCCTTATCCTTGGCGAGTCATATTCTATGTCGGCAGGCAAAACTGTTTCAGCCCCATATACAAGGAAAAATGGCGTTAACCAGTTGATCGATTCAGAGTCGTTCTTAAGCTCCACAGTATCGAGGGTAGTTCCTCTAGCCAATAACCAGGTGATCTCTGGAGTGGTTCCATTAAGCGGGGTTTTATCCCGGACAGAACTAAGCCATTAGCCCGTTCAACTTGTCCATTTGATTCTGGGTGGGCGACTGACGCTATGTCGAGTCTTATTCGGTGTTTCCCACAGAAGCGAGCAAAAGCTCCTTCGGCAAAGTTTGTGCCATTGTCTATGATCACACTGTGCGGGTAACCGTATCTGAGGATTATATCCCTTAGGAATGTAACAGCTGTTTTGCCGTCCAGTTTTTTGATTGGTTTCACTTCTATCCACTTAGTGAACTTATCAATCATGACCAAGATATGAGTCATGCCTTCCCTTGCTGGTTTGAATGGTCCTACCATATCTAGGCACCATACTGCAAACGGCCAAGTGATTGGTATAGTCTTCAATTCAGACGCTGGTAAATGTGACTTGGACGCATAGTGTTGACAACCACTGCATTTCCCGACTAACTCTTGCGCTTGTGCCAATGTTCTTGGCCAGTAGAATCCATGTCGGAATGACTTGGCTACCAACGCTCTTGATGACGCATGGTGCCCGCACTCTCCCTGATGGATATCCAACAAGATCTCCTGGCCTTGCTCTGAGCTGATGCAACGCTGCAGTACACTTGTCACACTTCGCTTGTAGAGTTCCTTGTTGATTATGGTGTATGCTTTTGCTCTTTGTGTCATTTGCCTTGCCAGTGTTTCATCACTCGACAAGGTTCCATCTTTCAAATAACTGAATATTGGTTGTGCCCACGTTGGTATTAGTGGTTCCGGGTCTGCTTCAACATCAATGTCCATTGGTTCCGCCGACATATGCTCTGCCGACATAACCCGAGGAGTCCCCGAGTGTGATTCGGCTACCCCTGAGGTGAACGGATCAGTCTCCGAGTGACTCGAACCTACCCCTAAGTCGATATCCATTGGCACTGCCTCTGATTCCTGACTCGCCGGGATGACCCTGATTGATTCAGACTCTAGTGACGGCTTGATCGATGGCTTCCTGAGATGATCCAGTGCTACCCCTGGTGGTATTGCTTGTCTAGATGGTCCTAGCTTGGATAACACGTCTGCTGCCTCATTTTCTGCTCTAGGAATGTGATGAAATTCACAACCGTCAAAATATCCCGAAATTTGCTGCACGTGAAAGTGATATAATGCCATGTTTGCGTCCAGTGCGTCCCAATGTCCAGACACTTGCTGAATCACCAAATCCGAATCGCCAAAACACATGATCCTTTTGATACCAATTTCCTTGGCTACTTTAATGCCATGGACGAGTGCTTCATACTCGGCAATGTTGTTAGAAGCAGCAAAATGAATCTGCAAGACATACCTCAGTTGATCCCTCTTTGGAGATGTGAGCACTATCCCGGCGCCCAGACCCATTCTCGTCTTGGACCCGTCAAAATGCATTTTCCAGTAATTTGGATCTGGCAGTGGTGGCTCGTACTGCATCTCCATCCATTCTACAAAGAAATCTGCAACGGCTTGAGATTTTATTGAATCCCGCCTATCATATTGTAGAGTGTATGGTGCCAGTTCAATGGCCCATTTGGCTACTCGTCCACTGACATCTTTGCTGCCCAATATATCTGAGATAGGTGCCTTGCATGTTACCCGGATTGGGTGTTCTTGAAAATAATGTTTCAGCTTCTTTGCTGCCATATATACCCCATATGTCATCTTCTGATAATGCGGGTAATTCTGTTTCGAGACAGAGAGCACTTCGCTCAAGTAATATACTGGTCTTTGGACTAATTTGCCCCCTTCTTCACGTTCAACCACTATTACTGCACTTACAACTCTGTTGGTTGCGGCGACATAGAGCAGCATTGGCTCCTTGGATAGTGGTGACGCTAATATTGGTGTTGTTGCCAACATTTTCTTTAATTCATGAAAAGCGCTATCAGCTTGCTGTGTCCATGTGAATTTTGTATGATTTCTTCATCGGCTGATATAGTGGTAGGGCTTTTTCGCCTAGCCGACTAACAAACCTGCTCAATGAAGCCAGGCATCCAGTAATCTTCTGGACATTGTTGATTGTTTTTGGCAATTCCATTCTTTCGATGGCCCTGATCTTTGTCGGGTTAGCTTCAATTCCTCGGTTGGATACAAGGAATCTGAGTAATTTTCCAGCCGGGACACCAAATATACATTTTTCCGGGTTAAGTTTCATACGGAATCTTCTCAAGTTTGCGAATGTTTGACGCAAGTCCTCAATTAGAGTATGACTTTGTTTGATTTTTATTACCACGTCATCGACGTATACTTGAACATTTTTGTCCAATTGATCTTGCAAACATTTTTGCATGCATCTTTGATATGTTGCACCTACATTTCTCAATCCGAATGGCATGGTGCGATAGCAATAAGCCCCGTACGGGGTGATAAAATCTGTCTTTATTTGATCATTTGGATTCAGTGGAATCTGATGGAATCCTGAATATGCATCCACAAATGACAACAACTCACACCCAACAGTAGAATCTATGACTTGATCGATCCGAGGCAGAGGAAATGGATCTTTCAGACACACCTTATTGAGGTTCATGTAATCAATACACATGCGCCGTACCACTTCCATGTTCGGGTCATCTTTCTTCTTCTTGACCAGGACTGGATTGGATAACCAGTCCGAGTGCAGCACTTCCATGATGAATCCAACAGCTAAAAGTCTTGCAATCTCGGCCGCTATTACTTTCCTCCTATCTTCGGCGAAGCGGCGGAGGGGTTGCTTCACCGGCCTTGCATCTGGTCTTACATGAAGAGAGTGCTCAGACAGCTCCCTCGGAACTCCTTGCAGATCTTGAGTGGACCATGCAAAGATGTCCCGATTCTCATGGAGGAAGTTGGTGAGCTCGCTTTCCTATTTATCTGTAAGGCCAACCCCAATGGTTAATGTGTGCTCTGGGAAAGTTCCATCCACCTGCACCTTCTTGGTTTCCTTGGTAGCTTGAAATGACACATTGCCATGCGGGTTGGTGAGTGCCAGCATGGACATTTGTGCTGCTTTGGCCAATGCTACCACCTCCAACATCTGACTTTTCTCTTGTGCTATGACGAGTGACTCGGCCAGTGAAGATCCGGCTAAGGCACAAGCAATAGATCTTTTGTAATCTCCTTCAACTGTGATCACCCCACATGGGCCTGGCAGCTTCATCTTCAAGTAAGCGATCTGAGGAGTAGCCATGAACTTTGCCATAGCCGGCCTGCCGAGTAAGGCATGATATGAGCTAACCAAATCTACTACCTCGAACTCTATAGCTTCAGTGCGACAATTTTCTCTGTTGCCGAATAAGACGTCGACCCAGATTTGCCAATTGGCTCATAGGACAATCCCGGCACAATCCCGTGGAAAGTGGTCTTAGTCGGCTCCAACATGTTCATGGTAATGCCTAACTTGAGCATAGTATCCTTGTACATGATGTTGATGCTACTGCCATCATCGATTAACACCTTTGAAAATTTCACGTTGATATCTGGGCCCATGAACGTTGGATCCAGAACCAGAGCGTATCCTCCTGGGGTTGGCATGATTTTAGGGTGATCCTTTATACTCCAAGTTATCTCTTGCTCAGACCAATACATGTACTTGGGAATTGCCGGCATCGTGGCATTCACTTCCATCATTCGTCGCTGCTGGCTCTTCTTGTCATTTGGCTCTATGACAAAGACACAATAGCTCTGGTTGTTCTCTGTACTCAGTTCTGGTTCCGTGGCCGACATGGGAATCGTCACCTCTTGGATTGTGCACTTGGTGCACAGCTTCTCTTCTTTCTTGATTCTGATACCTCGGCTGCCTGTTTTCATATCTGTTATCTGCTCCTACTGCTTGAGCATTTCCTCCTGTAAGTGGAGGAGGTGGAGGTGGTGGAAGCTGCTTATTCGGCGAGTCCACTCTGTCTCCTTTCTGAAACCAAGTGCATTGCCTTGTTGAGTGATTTGCCGGCTTACTCGGACTCGGCGTGTGAAACATACACGGCTGATCCAGCATCATCTCATAGGTGTATTTTTGTTGGTCTTGATATTGTTTCCTCTGATCGTATGGCCTTTTGCCGTCATTCTTTGGCACCCATTATTGTTGACCATTTGTCCTTTGATGCTGACTGCTTCCAGGATCTGGATGATCCCGACTCACTGCTGCAAACTGAGATGAACCATACCTGCAATCCGGCCTCTCGTCTCTTCTCTTGCTTCTGTATTCGGATCTCTCCTGGCGCCTTTGCGACCCGGCAGCGTCATAGATCTGAGTCTCAGTCATCCCGTCTGCCGACATGAGCAGCGACTGAGTCGGATCTCCTAACGTGTACGAGTCGGTGATTCTTATCGTCTCTGCTAGGCTTGCCGGCATATCTCTTTGTAACCTTTGCCACAGCACACTCCCATGTCTACATCCTTGTGCAAACCATGCGATTGCTTGTGACTCGATTACCCCTTCACAAGAGTTACGCATCGTACACCACCTTGTGAGGAACTCCCTGTCTGTCTCATTCGGTCTTTGCTTGCACATTGCTAGTTGTTGTGGGCGATTCGGCCTCTTGTAAGTGCTCGTGAAATTGCTCACGAAGGCGTTGTGAAAATCAATCCAACTGTTGATGCTTCCGGGTGGCAAATTGTTCAACCATACCCGAGCTGGTCCTTCCAGTATCTATGGTACGTAACGTGCTGCCCATCTCAAGTTTCCCTGCATGATCTTCACAGCGGTTCCATAGTCTATGATCCAATCCTCTGGCTTTGTGCTTCCATCATATGTTTTGTCCCTCTGGCTAGCTGGAAATTTGGCACCGGTGGCTCCTTCATGATCCTTGGGCCAAAACATGGTGGACCCTGCGGACCTTGTGACTCAATTATCTCTGCCATTTTTATGCGGTCAAGCTTCAGCCTGGCATCATCTGGCTGAAGGTTCCTACCTCCGTATCTCGCTCCCATTGCTTGATATGCATGATCCGACAGCTCATACCCGTCATTTACCATAGCCAAGTAACCATCATTATACTTATTCGCGTTCGGGTCAGCTGGCTGTTGACCTGCTTTTCCCGCGCTCTGCTGTCTTCTTTCCGGCTGAGCTGGTGCGTTATTCGGAGCTGGATTTCCTCCTCCTGCCGAGTGAGTTGCGCGCCGAGTATGAGGCGCAAAATTTTGCCCTCCGTTGTCATTTCTCTGTCCAATTTTTTCCTGGTTTTCATTTTCTCGGGGATTATTTCTTTTTGCCCCTTGCGCATGCGCAGGGTTTCCTTGAACTACTGCCGGATCATAGGCAACCATCTGCTTGTTTCTTCCAGAATCCACACTTTTTCTTTTCTCGGCCTGGGTGCCGCTCCGGGTGAGGATGCCGTGTGCCCAGCCGATCTTGCCAGAACAGGAGTTGCCGAGTGAACCAGCTGTGATCTCCCTGCTATACCCAGATTTGCTCTGTAATATGCCTCATTCAGCATGCTGGATGCTTTTACTAACTCATTGACTCGTTCTTGCTGCCTTTCTTTGCTTCCCCCTCCAAGTGGGGTAATTCTGCCATTGTTGCTTCTGCTGCTCGCAGATTAGCTGTTGCTGTGTTGTACGTTGGACGCATGGCCGTCTCATTGTTATTCTCTGGTGTTATCTTTGATGTCGCATCTGCCAGTTCTTCATTGAGGTTCCTTCCTATCAATCTTGTTGCATCAAGCCGGGTCTTTGCGCCCTTGACTCGATTTTCCGAGTTAAGCTCTCAGATAGTGATATCCACATCCTGTTGTAATTGTGCTAGCTCCTTTGCTTTCTCCAGGACTTTTATCCTGGCTTCTTCCAACTCGGCTTGCACACGCGAAGGGTCAGTTGCTTGTGCCACTGGCTCTGCCAACTTGTCTATCGCTTCCTATAGCTCCTTAGATCTTTTGCTCCTAGCTATGTTCTCTGGTTTCTCCAGCGGCGCCTTTGCTGTTCTTGCAGCCCTTGGCGTTTCCTCATGATTTCCTCCTTCTGTGTTTTCATTTACCGCTGGAACTACTGTCGGAGCTACGGGGTTTGGGGTAGTCATCATTACCGCCATGGAGACGAGTTGGAGAGGTTTCCCAGAGACTGGTGCCGTTGGGGGATCCGGCGCCAGGATGACGTGCTTAGGATATGCGCGATCCACGCGCACCACGACGTAGACCTGGTGCTCGCCGAATTTGATGAAGCGACCGCCCCTAGGGAACGGTTGGTCCCGAAGCAGCCCGCGTTGTCGCTTACAAAGTTGAGCGCTCCAAACCTCTGGATGAGGCCGGAGTAGACGCGCTCGCCGGTCTTGGCGATGATGTTGCCCGTCCGGATGAAGACTCCATCAAGCACCTGCTTCTGCCCCACGGTGGGCGCCAACTTTCATGGTGGTGGCACGGCAGATGTGAGGGTGGGCTTAAGTTGGGGGCCGAATGGGTGCTTGTGGTCACCGGGGAGGGAGTGCACGGTCGAGCCATGCACGAAGAACAAGAAGAACTCTCCACACTTGACAATTTGATTGATACCCCAAAGATTACAAGTGCTCCTTGAGCTGTATTGGCTTGAGTACGCATCACCTGTTCTCTACTTGGTCCAACCTCCCTCAACTACTGCTATGCCCTCCCTTATATAGGCAGTGCTAGCTAGCTAATAACCCTTTGGGTTCTAGGGTTTACTGTTTGGATCTTGGTCCCTACAATATGGGCCGAGTTATGGGCTTGCCTTAAGCCCATAGGCCCGGTCCATAAAGCTTGACAGCTAACGATCTTCCGGTACACTGCTTCTTGCTCTTTTTGGCATCACGCAGTTACTTTGTACGTCAGCGCTCGCTTTGGGCGTCACCCGGGTCCTTTTGTGTCATCTCGGCGTCGCCCTTCTCTTTTGACCATGCTTTACCATGGTCCTTCCCGAACCTTACTCGGAAAGGTGTCACGCGTCCTTCTTCACTCGGCTCGTTGGTACCTGCGAGGGTTACAACTTTGTCCTATACGGGCCGAGATAGTTTGTATCTCGGCTTTCATGCTTATCTTACCCGGCCGTACTTACCTGGACTGGTTCATTTTTACTCGGAGCCAACCCAGCTGCGCTATGTTTCCCCTCTCGTGACACTACCGGGGGTTATCCCCCTGACAGCATAGCCGAGATTCGATCCCACGGCCCTTCTCAATGAACCATGTGTGTTTCATAGCGGGGAAGGAAAGCCCGCCATGCACATGACCGCCGACTGCCACTCTCTCAAGGAGATCGAGAAGGCACGGCGTGCGCGGGAAGACCCCGACAACAACCCGCCAAACGGCAGAAAGTTCGGCAGCGTTGTCGGCTCGCTCCACACCTTCACAGGCTTCAACACGAAGCGCGAGAAGAAGGTCATCGCCCACGTCGTCACCGTAAATGCGGTGTCCCAGATAGACATCCCCCAGTTCCTCAACTGGTCTGAGCAACCAATCACCTGGAGCCGCGAGGACCACTCGCCACGGATCGAGTATCTGGGCCGAGTCTCCCTAGTGGTCAAGCCCAAAATGGGAGACTACTGGCTACCCAAAACGCTGATGGACGGCGGCAACTCCATCAACATCCTATACCTGGACACCTTCAGGCGACTGCGGCTCCCGCAGTCGATGATCAAGACGACCTACACCGCCTTCCACGGCATCGTCCCCGGTCGGAAGGCGTACCCGATCGGCAAGGTGACGCTGCCAGTCACCTTCGGTACACCAGCAAACTTCCGCACCGAGCGGATCGTCTTCAAGCTGGTGCCCTTCGACAGCCCCTACCACTGTGTCCTGGGGCGCCAGGCGTTTGCCAAATTCATGGCAGCACCCCACTACGCGTACAACGTGATGAAGATACCTGGGCCGTGCAACATCATCACTATCCATGGCGACCCCGACATGGCCGCAGAATTGGAGGCCAAAGGGGCCGAACTCGCTGACACCGTCATCGTGGCGGAGGCCAACCACGCCGAGGAGCTCGCCAAGTACGCGAGCGGGGTTAACAGCGACGACCCCACCATACTCAAGAAGCCCAATTCGGAGGGTGGCAACTCCACCGCCTTTGAGGCAACGACGCACACCCGCACCGTCAAGCTGGTCCCAGGCGACTCCAGCCAGACGGTGACGATCGGGACGGGTATGAGACCAGCATAGGAAGGCGCGCTCATCGAGTTCCTCCGTGAGAACAGGGACATCTTCACATGGAAGCCATACGACATGCCTGGTGTCCCGAGGGAACTCGCTGAGCACAAACTCAACGCCGACCCCAAAGTGCGACCCGTCAAGCAGTCGCTGCGGACCTTCAATGAAGAGCGCCGCCGAGCCATCGCCGAGGAGGTGCAGCATCTACTCGCTACAGGCTTCATCCGGCCAATCAAATACTCCAAGTGGCTGGCAAACCCGGTCCTGGTCGAGAAGAAAAACGGGACCTAGAGAATGTGTATCGATTACACAAACTTAAACAGCGCCTGCCCAAAGGAGCAATTCATCCTCGCGCGGATCGACCAAATCATCGATTCTACCGCGGGCTCGGAGGAGCTATGCTTCCTCGACGCCTACTCTGGGTACAACCAGATCAAAATGGCCGTCGAGGACGAAGAGAAGACGGCGTTCATCACGCCGTTCGGAGCCTTCTGCTACACTGCCATGACCTTCGGCCTCAAAAACGCCGGAGCGACCTACCAGCGGTGCATGCAGGAGTGCCTTGCGAGCCAGATTGGCCGCAATATCCACGTATACATCGACGACGTGGTGGTAAAATCCACTCGCCAGGGCGATCTACTCGCCGACCTGGCGGAAACATTCGCCAACCTGCAAAAGTACAAGATAAAGCTAAACCCAGGAAAGTGCACCTTTGGTGTGCCAACCGGACAGCTACTGGGATACGTTGTCTCCAAGCGTGGAATCGAGGCGAACCCCGCCAAGATCAACAGGATCGCTCGACTCGGTAGACCCGAGTGCCTGCGCGACGTATAGAAGCTGGTCGGGCGAGTCGCGGCTCTTAGTCGCTTCATCCCCTGGTTAGGCGAAAAGGCGATGCCCCTCTACCGCCTAATGCCTGAGAACCCCACCTTCCAGTGGGACAAGGAGGCAGACGACGCGCTCCACGCCCTCAAGGAGGTGCTACTCGCAGCACCGCTACTCGCCGCCCCCGTCGACAAGGAACCCATGCTGGTCTATGTCACCGCTTCCGAACGCGTCGTCAGCGCTGTCATGGTCGTCGAACGGACAGAGGAAGGAAAGGAGCGCCCGGTGCAGCGACCCGTGTAATACATCAGCGAAGTCCTCACCGAGTCGCGACAGCGCTACCTGCAATACCAGAAACTGGTATACGCGGTCTTCAGAGCACAACGGCGACTGCCGCATCGCCGCACTACTTCCAGGAGCACCCAATAACGATCGTCTCCTCAGCATCGTTGCAGGACATCATCCGCAACCGCGAGGCGATCGGGCGAGTCGCCAAGTGGGCCGTCGAGATCGGCGTCCACAACATCAAGTACGAGCCGCACAAGGCGATCAAATCACAGGCTCTCGCAGACTTCCTCGCTGATTGGGAGGAGGCCCAGCAGCCAGAGAAGCTGCCATACCTCCATTACTGGAGCCTACACTTTGACGGCTCCAAGAACGCGGACGGCGCAGGGGCGGGGATCGTGCTAACATCGCCGAAGGGCGACAAGCTCCGCTACGTCATCTACCTCGACTTCACCCCCTGCACCAACAACATGGCCGAGTACGAGGCGCTACTCCACGGCATGCGAGCAGCCAAGGATATGAATGTCAATCACCTGCGCTGCTACGGAGACTCCGACCTTGTCGCCGGGCAAGTCGCCGGCACCTGCGACGCCGCCTCCCCCACCATGGCGGCATACCGCCAAGCAGTGGACCAGCTGGGTGGACACTTCGCAGGCTACTCCGTCGAGTGGATCGACAGGCAGAAAAACGAGGAGGCCGACGCACTCTCTCGCATTGTAACATCCCTAAAATTATGTTTCAAAACTCATGCATATCATCCATGCATCCATTATCATTTAGGGTTCCATTTCAAAACCATTTCAAAAACAGGAGCATCTAATGCTCATTATTTTATGTGAGCAACTATTAAACCAATGCCACTCTCAATTGAAGAGTTTATTTGTTTTAAATCAAGCCTTGCTTCCTCTCTTGTTACTTTGTTTGATTGTTGGAGTTTGGTGAAAATTTACAAAACAAATATGATTTAAAAACCATTTCCAAAACTTATTCAAATCAAGTGCTATAGCACTGTTTATTTTGTTCAATCAAAGGGACCAAGCTAGTACAAAGAGACCACATGGTTTTATGCCCAAAAATATGAAGGTTACACTCTACAAAAATCCAGAAAAGTTTTGAATTCGAATTGTTTTGAATTAGATTTCTGGAAAATCAATCAGTAAAAGAAAAAGATAAGAGAAATAGAAAAAGGCCGGCGCTAGTGTTTGAGCCCAATAGCAGAAGCAGCCCACTAGCCAGCCCACCCGGGATTTCCCTCTCTTCCTGTTTTTCTCACTGCACCCGCACTACCTAAACAGTCACTGACGGGTGGACCCTCTCCACGTCGACTCCTTCTTCCCCAAATCCCGCACACAGACGTCGTCGCCGCCCGTTTCTTCCCCGCCTCTGCCACGATTTTAATCCACTTAATTGGCGATGAATGCGTGTGTGATCTCCGCCCCTGCTCCGGCTATAAGATCCCCTCCTCTCTCCGCTCCATTCCCCTCACTCACCAACCACAGAGCGCCGCTAGGCTGTCCACAATCGAGCTCGCGCCGCCGCTGTCCCGAACCACTCCGGCGAGCCATCACGATGAGCTCCGACCGCCCCCTGTCTCTGGTTCAAACGAACGTGACCAGCATGTCCTTGCGCGTTCCCTAATGCCTTTTGTTTGCTTTCTCGTGGCCCAGGTTGCCGTCACCGTTCGTGCCCGCAAACATCAGAACCGTCGCTCGACTCCGACGAGCGATTGAGGTAAAACCCGGCCGCCCCTCGACTTCTCCTTGATCTAGTAGTGTTCGCCGTAGCCTTGCGCACCTCCTGATACAACTGGTTTATGCTAGGGTGATCCAGAGCGTCGCCAACGTCTTCGTCACCGAGCACCCGACGCTGCGCTCAACTCCGACAAGCTCCCACGGCCACTTCAGCTCGCCCCTGTCCACGCCAACAACCTCTAGAGCTTCCTCGCAACCTTGCGACGCCGGTAAGCATCATCACTGTCCCTAGCCCTCGCTAGATTCACTGATCCATCGCCGGCAGAGGTGTCGCCGCCGTTTGGGCCATTTGCACCGCCGAGTTGTGGTCAGAGTGATTTGATCCACTGGATCTAGATCCAGTGGTTGAGATTAGAAGCTAGGCGAAGAGGTACGGGCAGATATGAGCCGCGCGTTTTAGTTAGATCTAACGGTTCGGAAGCGTGATCCTGAGCGAAGCGGTACCATCCAATCAGGAAGCGCCGCGTGGCATGAGTTTCGTTTTAAATTTCTGAATTAGATCTATTAGATGTTTAAACTTGTTTAATTCATAACTTTTGAATCCCACATCCAAATTTGACAAATTTTATATCAATGGAATCAGGAGAGAAAATACTTTCTATTTATGCAATGTGTTTAAATTTTTGCCTCTGTTAAAATGGTTGTTTTTACAGAAACATGTGTAGGCCTATTTTGTGTTTAATAATTATTTGGAAAATGTTTGGCTATGCAAATAAAGTTTATTTGGCAAGTTTTGGTCTTGTTTATGTTCCAGTACTGTGCACTTGTCTTGTTTGGTGTAGAAAATCATCACATAGCATATTGCATACATTCATATATTTTTGCTTGTATAAATTGTATATGTGATTTTGTGCCAATATTTTATGTGTAGATTTTGGTGCAAATAGTGATTGTGATTGTGAGGATTGTAGCTACTCTACAAATTACCAAGGCAAGTGGTGCTTCATGATTTTATTCCTAAGTTTTTCAACTATGCACTAGAAATATTTTGCTAGACTTGCATGAATATTTTGGTCTATATGCTATGCTTGGGAAATCCTAGTAGTTGTAGAATTGCTAGAAATTTCTAAGTTAAGATGCTTATCTATGCCATGCTTAGCCTAGCTAGTAGCTAACAAGGGTGGTTATATATTCATGCTATGATAAAATATTTCTAAGTCTTTGGACTTGTGTTTTGCTTAATAAAACAACTAAGTGAATGAAACACCTGGGTGGAATGGATGGAATGGTTTATGTTGAGTGGTTACACAAGGCCCATTTCTATGGTTTACCTTGTGTATCTCACTTGTGGAAAGCCACCCAGGAACAAAGGGATTTGAGATGCCATATGTTAAGAAGCTTCTAGTGCAGCCACTTGGCAATATGGGCTCTACCTGGATCATATAGGTTGCAATAATTTAGCCATTTGGACAGTTGGTGGTAGTGGGATGATAGGTTGGAGCACGTCCATTTGGGCTAAGGGAAGGCTTCTGAAAGGTCCTGTCTTGGTGAAAATAAAGTCTTGTGGGGAAAGTGCACAACCTTTGTAGATGGGAAAATCTAAGTACTTAGCCATGTCCCTGGTATTGGACAACTTGAGCATCAAGACATGGAAGCTATCAAGAATCTCCTCATCCCAATTTCTAAGTAAAAACTTGTGGTTGAACAAGGGTGAAGGTCCCCAATGTCTATTGGTGGTTCCTTGGGAAAGATTTTGACAAAGAAAAACTTAGTGTTTTCAACTAATAGGTAAACCTATTTTGAGCAAAGCAAGCCTAAGCTACACTTAGCCGAAATGCATATAGTATTTAGTCTACCAAAATTCTACTAAGGTATCACTTGCCAATACTATTCCAATGTATTGACCCACTGTGGTTGTAACTTGTGATGTTGCAGGTTATTCTGATGATGATTAGGAGTCATGAGTCTACACTCAACATGCTTGCCTATGGCACATGAAGATGAAGACTTATTTATCTTATTACATATTTAAACTCTTGTACTAGGCCTGTGGCCATGGAGTTGTAAAAGACTATGTTTGTCTCTGGAATGACTTGTAATAATGACCTTTGTTTCTGTGTAGTTCATCTTAAACTGTGGATGCTAGCATTGATCCAGGGACTAGCATTGCAATCACAGGGATCCTTACCTTTATAAAGTGAGGGATCTTACAGATGGTATCAGAGCACTGTGTTGCCTGTAGGATTATGACCCTAGGATTGGAAACCACTAAGGAAAAAAAATTACACAACTTCCACACTTGTCTTTTCTTCTCGTAAACTTTTCTAATCTTCTTCCTCATCTCTATTTGTAGATGAACTCCATCAACGAAGCCGTGAAGAAGGGACCACTCATGACTATGACTTTGGAATGTGAGACAGAATTCCCCAAGGCTCTCAAGGACCTCATGGTTGCCATGGGGATACATGGTGCAGCTGTGTACAAAGGTTTTCCTATGATGGATGAAGGAGTTGAGTACTGGTGGGTGCAACTTCACTTGTATAAAAACAAGGAAGACAACCACAAAGACTCAGGATTCTGCATGGTCACCAACTCAGTGATGCACAACACATTCTTTGATTCAGCAAGGGATGCAGCTTTCAAGGCCATCAAAGAACTTGGTGATAGAATCAAGTGCAGAATGCTTAACACCCAGAATGACCTTAGGGAAGAAAAGAAGCATACCCAAGAGTTAGAGGCTACCAACCAAAGTTTAAGGAAGGACATCATAGACTTAGCAATGGAGTCATGTGATCTAGACAAACAGATTGCCTCTAGGGATGCCCTGTTAGCCAACTTGGCAAGTGAGATGGGATTGTAAACGTACTCCATTAGTTGGACCACCACACTTATCATTTTATTTCCCAAATGTTGTTTAAAATAAGTTGAACCTTGGTTGTTTGTAATGAATCCATGTATGCCATGACTTGTGTGTTTGGATTTCCAAAGTTATGCATGTGATGCCATGTCTTGTGATTTGTCTTAAATTGTGTTGATTCTAACTTTTTCTATCTTATTAAATAGATGCCTAATGTTACTATCAGCACGGCTGAAGAGTTCAAGGGAACTTGTTTTGGCACTCGTATTATTGAGCTCACTAGTCTGCTCAATCTCCCTCTTCCTACCATCATGATGCTTCTCCTCACCAAGTTTGAGAGGAAAGACCTTTGGGGCTTCAAGGTTAATCAGCCAGGACGCCAGACTGAACCAGCCACAGAGGCCATCATCTTCAAGCTCATGCATGATGACAAGGAGAGAGGCCTAGAGGTAGTCATGCAGGATTTGCTTGGACGTTTACTAGGGAGACACTCTCGAGAGGTTAGAGGTAATCACTTCCACACTTTTGGTAGACGTGATGAGGATGGTGAGGCCATTAACTTTGAGGATACTTCGAGAGAGACGGTAGAGCCGATTCGTCTATACCTCCAGGACTTAGAGGTTCTTCTTAGGCACCTAGACACTGATAGGACCAACGTCATGCTTAGCAATGACGAACTCCAGGTGCAGCTTCGTGAGAAGGACAAGCTCTTCGCGGAGCAAGATGAGATAGTCAAAGAGATGGAGGCCAAGTTTGAGAGTCAGGATAGAAAGTTCAAGAGTCAAGAGAAGCGAGTCCAAGATAGGAACAAGAGGATTCGAGACATGACGGCAGAACTAGAGGCCAAGGACTTCGAGCTCGAGCATCAGCAGACTGTGATTGAGAGGCTTCGTTCACAGAAGAGGGCTCTCAAAGCCAAAGTAGAGACCTTGACCACCAATGTCGAGGAATGCAAGACCGCAATGGAGAATGCAGGTCTTACATTTGTTGACAAGGAGGTTGATGCAGAGGAGTAGTGATGACTACTCATTTACCTTTATTTATCATGTCTTTGATTATTGAGTCGCAATGACCATCCAACATGTGGATGGCTTGCTATTGGTGTGTTTACTTTTCCAAAAACTTATTGTCTGTGTTGTTGAACCTTTACTACTATGATGCATGATTGAGATTTGTTATGTGATGTATTGTGCATGTTAGCATCTATGGGTATCTCATTCTTATCCTTATTGAAAACCACAGATGCCTCCCCGACGTGCCAATCCCAACCCCAACAACAACATCACCCCTAAGATGCAGCAGATGATGACAACTCAGACTCAGTTGATGCAAATCATGACCACGTTCATCCAGAATCAGAACAACAACAACAACAACAATAACAACAACAACAACAATCAGAATAACCCACCGGGTTTTGACATGCTTACCAGGTTCTTAAGACTGAGGCCAGCAAAGTTTTCAGGAACTACTGATCCTATGGTGGCCAATGATTGGCTACGCTCTGTGAATAAGGACTTGGTAACCGTGGGCTGTACTGATGAAGAGAAGGTCAGATTTGCAGCACACTTGTTGGAAGGACTAGCAACCACTTGGTGGGATAACTTCCAGATCACCACTCCCATTGAGGATGTGACATGGGCTATCTTTGAAGATGGTTTCCGTACTGCTCACATCTCATCCGGAGTGATGAGTTTGAAGAAGAAAGAGTTCCATAACTTGAAGCAGCGCCACCGCAGCGTGGCTGAATATATTGAGGAGTTCAACAATCTGGCGCGATATGCACCGGATGAAGTTGACACTGATGCTAAGAGGAAGGAAAAGTTCCTTGAAGGGTTGAATGATGAATTGAACCTGCAGTTAGCAGTGGCCTATGTTCCCACATACCAGTCTCTTTGTGACAAGGCTGCTATTTTGGAGAGCAAGATGAAACAAGTGGAAAGCAGGAAGAGAAAGCACTCTAACAAGCACAGCTCGGGATCGTCTCACAACCGTTCCCATTATGATGACAGTGGGAGTTCTGGATCCCACAAGCATGGGAAGTTCAATAAGCACCACAACCACAACCGTTATCATGACAACAACCACCACCGTAGTCATGACAACGATAAGTACAAGAATAACAAGGGTGGATATCAGAGCCACCACAATGGAAGTGGAAGTGGCAGTGGAAGCCAGCCTGTCAAGAAGGATCTTAGTCAGGTTGAATGTTTCAAGTGCAAGAAGATGGGGCATTATGCAAATGAATGCCCAGAAAATAAAGTTGAAGGACCCAATAAGCCCAACCCTTTTCAAAAGGGACAAGTGAACCACATTAATGTGGAGGATATCTATGAGGAATCTGATGCTGTTGCTAGTAAGTTCAAACTCAATTCTATTCCAGCACTTGTTCTTTTTGATACTGGTGCATCACATTCATTCATATCAAAAGCATTTGTTGATAGAAATGGGTTTCCAACTGAAAACATTGGGTGTCCAATAAAAGTAAGTTCTCCAGGTGGAGATATGATAGTAAGTCTTGGATGCCGGGATCTAGTGATAGAGTTTGGAAAACATAAGTTTCCAGTGAGTCTGATAATCCTAGATTCCCAAGGACTGGATGTAATTTTGGGAATGGATTGGGACCAAGTATGAAGGAGTACTAGATTGTGCCAATCGTACTGTTGCACTCACAACCCCGGAAAAGAAACGGATTAGATTCAAGTCTAACTTTGAATCAAAAGGGAGTAAGCTAAATTCTGTTAAGGGGGTTAGCATGGATAGTGTGCCAATTGTGAGTGAATATCCGGATGTGTTTCTGGAAGAATTGCCAGGAATGCCACCAGATAGAGATGTGGAATTTCTTATTAATTTGCTACCAGGATCTGGACCAATAGCAAAGAGACCGTACAAGATGTTAGTGGATGAGTTGAAAGAACTCAAGAAGCAGCTTGGAGAACAGTTGCATAAAGGATTTATCCAACCAAGTTCTTCATCTTGGGGAGCACCAATTTTGTTTGTGGAAAAGAAAGATAGAAGTCAAAGGTTATGCATAGATTACCGTTCACTCAATGAGGTGACCATCAAGAATAAATACCCTTTGCCTAGAATCAATGACTTGTTTGATCAGTTAGAAGGAGCTTGTGTGTTCTCAAAGATTGATCTCCGATCAGGTTATTTCCAGCTCAAGATAAGGGAACAAGACATACCTAAGACAGCTTTCACCACAAGGTATGGATTGTATGAGTATACCGTGATGCCATTTGGTTTGACCAATGCACCAACATACTTCATGAATATGATGAACAAGGTGTTAATGGAGTTCCTTGATAAGTTTGTTGTCGTTTTCATCGATGACATTTTGATCTACTCCAAGAGCAAAGAAGAGCATGAAGGACATTTATGTTTGATACTTGAGAAGCTTATAGAGCATAAGCTGTATGCCAAATTTAGCAAGTGTGAATTTTGGTTAAATGAGGTTGGTTTTCTGGGACACGTTGTGTCAGGGGATGGTGTAGCAGTTGATCCTGCTAAAGTTTCAGCTGTAACTGAATGGGAATCTCCTAAGTCAGTGAAAGAGGTTCGTAGTTTCCTTGGCTTGGCAGGATACTACAGAAGATTTATTGAGAATTTCTCCAAGGTAGCTAAGCCAATGACAGAACTGCTTAATAAAGACAAGAAATTTGCTTGGTCTGAAGGATGTGAACTCAGCTTTCAAGAATTGAAGAAGAGACTAGTGATAGCACCAGTCTTGTGTTTGCCAGATTTGGAGAAATATTTCCAAGTGTATTGTGATGCATCTCATCATGGATTAGGTGCAGTACTTATGCAAGAAGGGAAAGTTGTGGCTTATGCCTCGAGACAACTCAAAACTCATGAGGTAAACTACCCTACTCATGATTTAGAGTTAGCCTCTGTTGTCCATGCACTCAAAACATGGAGACATTATCTTTTGGGAAAGCGATGTGAAGTGTTCACATATCACAAGAGTTTGAAGTATATCTTCACCCAGAAAGAAATTAACATGAGACAAAGAAGATGGCTATAACTCATCAAGGACTATGACTTGAGTTTGCAATACCACCCCGGTAAAGCAAATGTTGTAGGGGATGCTCTAAGCCGTAAGGTTTTTGTGAATGGGCTTATTAAAGGAGAATTTCCAGATGATCTGTGTGCCCAATTTAGAGATCTCAGATTGGAGATTGTGCCTGAGGGACATCTCATGTCTTTGGTTGTTCAACCCACTTTGTTGCACAAGATCAAAGAAGCCCAAAAGACAGATATGGAAATTGAAGAGATTAAGGAAAAGATTGGCAAGTGAAAAACCAAAGGATTCCATGAAGATGAACAGGGTACTTTATGGTATGGCAAACGTATCTGTGTTCCACAAGATCCGGAGCTTCGGAAACTGATATTACAAGAAGCACATAACTCACCATATTCCATTCATCCGGGTAACACCAAAATGTACATGGATATGAAGGAAATATTTTGGTGGAATAATCTCAAGAAGGACATCGCCGAACATATTGCTTTGTGTGATGTATGTAGTAGAGTGAAAGCGGAACATCAGAAACCGGCAGGATTGTTACAACCACTACCTATTCCTGATTGGAAGTGGGACAAGATTGGTATGGATTTCATCACCGGATTGCCAAGGACCCGGCCAGGATATGATTCTATTTGGGTAGTAGTGGATCGCTTGACTAAAGTGGCTCATTTTATACCCGTGAAGACAACTTATACAAGTGCTAAGTTAGCCAAGATCTATATGAGTAGAATTGTATGTATACATGGAGTACCCAAGAGTATTGTGTCTGATAGGGGAACCCAATTCACTTCTCATTTTTTGGAGGCAGCTACATGAGTCATTGGGAACGAGGTTGGAATTCAGCACTGCATTTCATCCTCAGACTGATGGACAGACAGAAAGGACCAATCAGATTCTTGAAGATATGTTGAGAGCATGTGCTCTAGACTATGGAGCCAGTTGGGATGAAAGTCTACCTTACGCAGAATTCTCTTACAATAACAGCTATCAAGCCAGTATTGAGATGGCACCATTTGAGTTTCTCTATGGGAGAAAGTGTACCACCCCATTGCTATGGAATGGTGTGGGAGAAAGAAGTTTGTTCGGACCAGAACTAATCAAAGAGGCTGAAGAGAAAGTCAAGCTAGTTAAGGACAGACTAAATATAGCACAATCCCGACAAAAGAGCTACGCAGATCCCAAGCGTAGAGAAGTCACCTATGAAGTAGGTGATAGAGCTTATCTTAGAGTGTCACCACTTCGTGGAGTGAAGAGGTTTGGTGTCAAAGGTAAATTGGCCCCAAGATATGTTGTACCATTCAAGATTCTGAGTCATAAAGGAGAAGTAGCTTATGAGATCGAATTGCCAGAGTCTTTGTCTGATGTTCACAATGTGTTTCATGTGAGTCAACTTAAGAAATGTCATCCAGAAATGGAAGATACTTCTTTGAAGGATACTATACCTTTGGAAGAGGTCCAATTGGAAAGTGATCTCACTTATGAGGAGAAGCCTATCAAGATTCTTGAGACTGCAGAAAGAGTTACTCGGACTAAGACTATCAAATTCTGCAAAGTTCAATGGAACCATCACTCCGAAGAAGAAGCAACATGGGAAAGAGAAGATGATCTTCAGAAAGACCACCCTCACCTATTTGCTAGCCAATCCGAATCTCGAGGGCGAGATTCACCTTAAGGGGGTTAGATTTGTAACATCCCTATAATCATGTTTCAAAACTCATGCATATCATCCATGCATCCATGATCATTTAGGGTTCCATTTCAAAACCATTTCAAAAACAGGAGCATCTAATGCTCATCATTTTATGTGGGCAACTATTAAACCAATGGCACTCTCAATTGAAGAGTTTATTTGTTTTAAATCAAGCCTTGCTTGCTCTCTTGTTACTTTGTTTGATTGTTGGAGTTTGGTGAAAATTTACAAAACAAATATGATTTAAAAACCATTTCCAAAACTTATTCAAATAGAGTGCTATAGCACTGTTTATTTTGTTCAATCAAAGGGACCAAGCTAGTACAAAGAGACCACATGGTTTTATGCCCAAAAATATGAAGGTTACACTCTACAAAAATCCAGAAAAGTTTTGAATTCGAATTGTTTTGAATTTGTTTGAATTAGATTTCTGGAAAATCAATCAGTAAAAGAAAAAGATAAGAGAAATAGAAAAAGGCCGGCGCTAGTGTTTGAGCCCAATAGCAGAAGCAGCCCACTAGCCAGCCCACCCGGGATTTCCCTCTCTCCCTGTTTTTCTCACCGCACCCGCACTACCTAAACAGTCGCTGACGGGTGGACCCTCTCCACGTCGACTCCTTCTTCCCCAAATCCCGCACACAGACGCCGTCGCTGCTCGTTTCTTCCCCGCCTATGCCTTGATTTTAATCCTCTTAATTGGCGATGAATGCGTGCGTGATCTCCGCCCCTGATCCGGCTATAAGATCCCCTCCTCTCTCTGCTCCATTCCCCTCACTCACCAACCACAGAGCGCCGCTAGGCTGTCCATAATCGAGCTCGCGCCGCCACTGTCCCGAACCACTCCGGCGAGCCATCACGGTGAGCTCCGACCGCCCCTGTCTCTGGTTCAAACGAACGTGACCAGCATGTCCTTGCACGTTCCCCGATGCCTTTTGTTTGCTTTCTCGTGGCCCAGGTTGCCGTCACCGTTCGTGCCCGCAAACATCAGAACCGTCACTCGACTCCCACGAGCGATTGAGGTAAAACCCAACCTCCCCTCGACTTCTCCTTGATCCAGTAGTGTTCGCCGTAGCCTTGCGCACCTACTGATACAACTGGTTCATGCTAGGGTGATCCAGAGCGTCGCCAACGTCTTCGTCACCGAGCACCCGACGCTGCGCGCAACTCCGACGAGCTCCCACGGCCACTGCAGCTCGCCCCTGTCCACGCCAACAACCTCTAGAGCTTCCTCGCAACCTTGCAACGCCGGTAAGCATCATCATTGTCCCCAGCCCTCGCTAGATTCGCCGATCCATCGCCGGCAAAGCCGTCGCCGCCGTTTGGGCCATTTGCGCCGCCGAGTTGTGGTCAGAGTGATTTGATCCACTGGATCTAGATCCAGTGGTTGAGATTAGAAGCTAGGCGAAGAGGTACGGGCAGATCTGAGCTGCACGTTTTAGTTAGATCTAATGGTTCGGAAGCGTGATCCTGAGCGAAGCGGTACCATCCAATCAGGAAGCGCCGCGTGGCATGAGTTTCGTTTTAAATTTCTGAATTAGATCTATTAGATGTTTAAACTTGTTTAATTCATAACTTTTGAATTCCACGTCCAAATTTGACAAATTTTATATCAATGGAATCAGGGGAGAAAATCCTTTCCATTTATGCAATGTGTTTAAAGTTTTGCCTCTATTAAAATGGTTGTTTTTACAGAAACATGTGTAGGCCTATTTTGTGTTTAATAATTATTTGGAAAATGTTTGGCTATGCAAATAAAGTTTATTTGGCAAGTTTTGGTCTTGTTTATGTTTCCGTACTGTGCACTTGTCTTGTTTGGTGTAGAAAATCATCACATAGGATATTGCATACATTCATATTTTTTTGCTTGTATAAATTGTATATGTGATTTTGTGCCAATATTTTATGTGTAGATTTTGGTGCAAATAGTGATTGTGATTGTGAGGATTGTAGCTACTCTCCAAACTACCAAGGCAAGTGGTGCTTCATGATTTTATTCCTAAGTTTTTCAACTATGCACTAGAAATATTTTGCTAGACTTGCATGAATATTTTGGTCTATATGCTATGATTGGGAAATCCTAGTAGTTGTAGAATTGCTAGAAATTTCTAAGTTAAGATGCTTATCTATGCCATGCTTAGCCTAGCTAGTAGCTAACAAGGGTGGTTATATATTCATGCTAAGATAAAATATTTCTAAGTTCTTTGGACTTGTGTTTTGCTTAATAAAACAACTAAGTGAATGAAACACCTGGGTGGAATGGATGGAATGGTTTATGTTGAGTGGTTACACAAGGCCCATTTCTAGGTTTACCTTGTGTATCTCACTTGTGGAAAGCCACCCAGGAACAAAGGGATTTGAGATGCCATATGTTAAGAAGCTTCTAGTGCAGCCACTTGGCAATATTGGCTCTGCCTGGATCATATATGTTGCAATAACTTAGCCATTTGGACAGTTGGTGGTAGTGGGATGATAGGTTGGAGCGCGTCCATTTGGGCTAAGGGAAGGCTTGTGAAAGGTCCTATCTTGGTGAAAATCAAGTCTTGTGGGGAAAGTGCACAACCTCTGCAGATGGGAAAATCTAAGTACTTAGCCATGTCCCTGGTATTGGACAACTTGAGCATCAAGACATGGAAGCTATCAAGAATCTCCTCATCCCAATTTCTAAGTAAAAACTTGTGGTTGAACAAGGGTGAAGGTCCCCAATGTCTATTGGTGGTTCCTTGGGAAAGATTTTGACAAAGAAAAACTTAGTGTTTTCAACTAATAGGTAAACCTATTTTGAGAAAAGCAAGCCTAAGCTACACTTAGCCAAAATGCATATAGTATTTAGTCTACCAAAATTCTACTAAGGTGTCACTTGCCAATACTATTCCAATGTATTGACCCACTGTGGCTGTAACTTGTGATGTTGCAGGTTATTCGGATGATGATTAGGAGTCATGAGTCTACACTCAACATGCTTGCCTGTGGCACATGAAGATGAAGACTTATTTATCTTATTACATATTTAAACTCTTGTACTAGGCCTGTGGCCATGGAGTTGTAAAAGACTATGTTTGTCTCTGGAATGACTTGTAATAATGACCTTTGTTTCTGTGTACTTCATCTTAAACTGTGGATGCTAGCATTGATCCAGGGACTAGCATTGCAATCACAGGGATCCTTACCTTTATAAAGGGAGGGATCTTACACGCATCGGCTCGGCTCGACTCGCACCACCCGTGGTGTCTTCCTCGACACCATCACCAAACCTTTCGTCTCTCCCCCAAGGGAGATCGACATCGGAATCCCGTTGCAACCAGAAGCAGCCCTGGTCGCACTAATCGCCGAGCCAAGCGACTGGACCGTGCCATACGTCGCCTACCTGGAGGGAGGCACCCTACCCGCGGATGAAACGGAGGCCCGGATGATAGCACGTCGCTGCAAATCCTTCGTCATCATCAACGGCGAGCTCCACAAGCGCAGCGTGACCGGCGTGTTCCAACGATGCGTTCAACCCGCTAAAGGACGCAAAATCCTCCAAGACATCCATTCCGGCGACTGCGGCCATCACGCCGGTGCCCGCTCTCTGGTTGCAAAGGCTATGTGGCACGACTTCTACTGTCTCACCGCACACGTAGACGCTGCCGACATTGTCCAGCGGTGCGTCGGATGCCAGAAATACGCCAACCAGACTCACGTGCCGAGCTCGGCGCTCAAGACAATCCCCATCACCTGACTGTTCGCCGTATGGGGCATGGACATGGTAGGCCCCTTCAAGAAGGCCCCCTCCGGCTTCACCCACCTCCTAGTCGTAGTTGACAAATTCACAAAATGGGTGGAGGCCAAGCCAGCCCACAAATGCGATGGGAAGACCGCCACCAAGTTCCTACGCGAGCTCATCTATCGCTACAGGTTCCCAAACAGCATCATCACGGACAATGGCACCAATTTCGCCAAAGGAGCAATGGCCGAGTTCTGCGAGGAACACCACATCCGGCTCGACCTCGCCTCAGTCGCTCACCCAGAGTCCAATGGCCAGGCGGAACGCGCCAATCAGAGCATCCTCCATGGCCTGAAGCCACGTCTACAAGTCCCACTCGAGCGCACCGTCGGGTGCTGGGTCGAGGAGCTACTCTCCATCATCTAGGGCATCCGCACCTCCGTCAACAGGTCGACAGGATTCACCCCCTTCTTCATGGTTTACGGTGCCGAGGCAGTCATGCCAACCGGCCTCGAGCACGACTCACCAAGGGTGGCAACTACATGGAGGCTGCAAACGAGCTCGCACGCCAAGACGGAGTCGACCAGCTCGACGAAGCACGCGACCTGGCTCGCTCCCGCATCGCCATCTACCATCAAGGGCTCCGCCGCTACCATAGCCGGCGAGTGAGGACGCGCACTTTCCAGGAAGGCGACCTGGTGCTGCGCCTAGTCCAGGACAAGAAAGGCATGCACAAGCTCTCACCCCCTTGGGAGGGACCATTCGCCATCAGGCGAGTCCTGGGCAACGACGCCTACTACCTCATCGACGTCCGAGGAGACGGAAAACTCGACGTCAAGCGACCATGGAATGTAAACCTCTTATGGAAGTTCTACTCTTAGAACTCTAGACATGTACCCCCACCCGCTATGAAATAAAACAGATCGGTTACCGCAAAATTGTGTCTACTCTCCGTGTCTTGTGCCACTCGCACTCGTAATGGCAGCGTTACGCTATTCGCAGAAGTCAACCTTTGGCAAAGCGACCGGCACGGCCAAGTAGTGCGGTACGAGGGCACTGGGAAACCTCAGGCCTCGTAACGTCCACGAAAAATGCTAACCCGGAGCCCCATTGGAGTCGCCTAGCTCGACTGGCTCCCCGAGCCAAGACAACTGCACTCACTCCCCACAGCGACCAAGTCCTCTGCATCCTTGGCACAGCGACTCGAACGGCCAAGGACCACGCTCGGGGACTAACAACCGGCCCAATATGAGCGACTAGGGAAAAATGCCAAGTAGGAGAGCGTGCCCAGGACTCGCCATGCTACTGATCCTCCGGATCAGGCAGGAGTGACGTGCTTAGTCCTCACCTACCCTGGGCCTGCGACTAGAAAGGCCAAGTACCACGCTCGGGGACTCGGCAACCCGACCTCGTTCGCGCCCGGGAAAACGGTCAAGTAAATAGCACCCCTGGGAGTCGCCATGCGACTGGCTCCCCGAGCCATGGCGAGTCGACCTTGACTCACTAAAAGTTCACAAAACATATAACAACGAGGTAAACCCCATAAAAAGGGCGGACGCGCTCAGGGACTCGCACAATCAACATACAAAATCGCAAAACGAATGATAAAATAACACGAGCTTCCTTTATAGCAGCACAATTTGTTCCACATACAAGGAAAGTTACATAGTTATTCCGCACTAATTCCCAATGGAAAAATACTTCTACTCCGTGGGTTTTGATGAAGACGCGCCACCGTCCCTGCGACTGCGGATGAAGGGCACATACGGGTTCGACGGGTACGTCGTCAGCTCGCCCGCCATCGCCGCACGGCGGCTGCTCGACCTTGAAGTCCCGATGCTTCGGTGCAGGATCATTGGGAGGGACAATCGTCTCCTGATAGGGGATGAGGTCGCCCATCGCCGAAACGCGATCGGAGTATACCGCGGCCCGGTCCGTTAGTTTCAGCACCTCGGCAATCTCCACCGAGCCCGTCGACGAAGAGTAACCACTCGTGACATCGTCGAGGTCGAAGTCCTCTAGAAAGTGGGCGAGCCCAAGGCTGAGCGCCGTCGCTGCCCCACGACGGAAGGCCGACCGCGTCATGAACTCGACGACCGACGGAGCCTTCTCCAGGTAGCGCCATACCTTGACAAGCTCGCTGGGGATCACCTCCGTGGGCGATATCTCCTGAAGATAGGCACGAAGGCAAGTCGCTGACAACACGGCTGAGTCGACCAGGGTGGTCACACATTCCCACGCGTCATACGACTGCGCCTCTTCCGCGTTATCAATGATCAGGCCTGCAGCACAAAGGCAAGCAGTAAGCAAAACATCGACATCACAATACAGTTATTGCAGTCAGAAGTTGGTTGAAGGAGGGTTTACCAATTAACGGCCGGCAAAGGTCCGTGATGAAGCTTTGAAGAGAAGAAAAGTCATTCTGCAACCCAGCAATGAGCGCATCAGATACTTTCCGCTCTTCAACGGCAAAAGTAACGATAGCTTTGGCTCGTCCCTCCGCTGAGCTCGCTTCCACCTTCGCCTCCTTGAGTTCACGCTCCAGGTCGGCGACTCGTTGTTCGGCCGCGCTCAACGCGGATTGAGCCGCCGTCAAGTCACCCACCGGGACAAGGCCTTGGCGGGCCTCCTTCACCTCGGCTGCAGCTGCTTGAAGCTCCTTGTTCGTCTCCTAGACGGTAACGAGCTCCTTCTCCAAGCGATACTTCGTAGCAAGCCGCTCGGCTGACTTGCGCTGCAGGCCCTGCGCACAAACTACAGTATCAACAACAATGAAATTCCTCAGTGCCCACCCGCTGAAACTCAGCGACTAGGCACTCGGGGACTGGACAATGAAATTCCTCAGTGCCCACCCGCTGAAATTCAGCGACTAGGCACTCGGGGATTGGACAATGAAATTCCTCAGTGCCCACCCGCTGAAATTCAACGACTAGGCACTGGGGGACTGGATAACATAAAAACATTTAGAATCCAACCACTGAAATTCAGTGGCCAGATCCTCGGGGACTGGACATACCTGGATATCAGCGCCTAGCATGCCATGAAGCTCCAGCGCATCTACCGACACGAGCACAACCGGAGTGTGGCTGCGATGCTGTTCAACTTCCGCCTCGGCGGTCCCAAGAAACTGGCTTGCCGGCACCAAGGCACTCACTGTGGCCGCCTTCGCCATGAAGCGGGGGAAGGTCGCTGCAGCGACCGCTGCGCCACTTGGGGTTGGCTCGGCCACACCGGGTGAGCCCACAAGCACCACATGCTGCGACTCAACACCCTCCTTGGTTCTCAAAGCCACTTCCGCCGCGGTTGGAGGTTCGCTCGGAGCAACCACCGAATTGTCAGAGACGGTGACGACATCATCGCCTTTCGTCCTTTTGACGCCTTCGGTGGGAGCAACGACCTCGTCGCCTTTCCTATTCCACGAAGAATCTGCTGGCACCTCGATGGCAACTGGCGGAACCTTAGCCACAGAAGGATGGCCGATCGTTTTAACACCAATCCTGTGAAAATAGTTCTATCAATAAAACTGTCCGATTGAAATGCAAAGCAAGCAGACGAGTAAAGGACAGAGGAGCACTCACTTGGCGACTGGAAGGAACCGTAGACCAGTGCGGATGCTGGCCGGCTTCTCCAGTTCGGGCCCCAACTTCCGAGTGAGGCCCGTCTCGAACACATCGTGTGCCCAACACACTGACGGCTTCTTCGAAGATGAAGCCGCGGCGGGAGCCTCCATGGCAATTACTGTGGGAACCCCCCTTGGCGGCGAGGTCCCTGCGGCTGGTGCGGCCCCCCAAGCTAGCGACTGGGGCGAATGGAGGTGGCAACGATGCCAGCGGCGCCTCGTACCTGGTGGCGGCAGCGCCAGCTGCCGCGGCCGCGTGCGCCGTTGCGCCCTCAGCCGAGCTGGTGGCGTCGGAGATGTTCGCAGATCAAGGCGGAGATGTCGGCTTCGCCGGCCTCGTCTTATTCTTCGGCGGGGATTTCTTCTTCTTCTTCGACGGTGTAGCCTCGCGATGTGAGGTGTGCTCAGGGAGCTCGTCGTCGTCATCATCGTGAGGCTCGAGGCTCTTGCTGGCCTCGAGTTCACGCTAGTGCTGCCCGCAAGTTTTGCGAGCCGTGGGCACATCAACTTCCATGGGTTCGTCATCGTCATCGTTGTCGCCTCCGCCGCTCTCGGTGTTGCCCTTGGTGGGCGATGATTCGCTCCCGTCCTAGGCGGACGAGCTCGAGTTCTCGTCGTCTGCGGGTGGAAGCCACCCTTCCACCACTTGAAACAACTGCAATAAGAACAAATGATGTTAGCACGACCACGAATGCATAAGCTGCGACTGCGAGTGCAAACGGAATAACGGCTTACCGTTGGAGCTGGACGCCTCGCGGTATAAGGGGCGACCCCGGCTTTCGAGTGGAGATATACCGCCTGGGTAATCTTCTTCAGGGCCTGCGTATAATTGTTGAGTCTCCACTCAACGAGGCAGGACTTCGTCGGGTCGTCTTTACCCGTATACTCGTACATGTAGTGGTCACGGCTGGCCAGGGGCACGAGCCGCCGCCCGAGCCAGCAGTTTTAGAGGTTGATGGTCTAGAGGCCTTTCTTCTTCAGGCTGCGGATGGTTTGTAACATTTCGTCAACAACCATCCGCTGATCCAGCGGGAGTTTGATGACCTGGAGCCGACGCGGCTCGGGCCGGTCGGCGGAGTACCTTGGAAGCGCCACTTCTTCACCTGGAGTCGACTCGGTGACGTAGAACCAGTACTTTTTCCACTCGTTCGCTGCTTTGGCAGGCAGCATCAAGTCAAAGAACGATGCCTTCGACTTCAGCTGGAACGTCAGGCCGCCCGCGGATAGCATCGGGCCGCCTGTCTCTTCGCGGTTGATTCTCCCGTGGAATAGGTCTTGCCACAGGGGAAGTAGGGCCTGCAGCCTAGATAGCACTCGCAGAACGCCACGAAAATGGCGAGCTACTCGATGCTATGCGGACCCAGATCCGATGGTTGGATTCCGTATTAGGCGCAAAAATGCCGGAAGAAGAGGGAAGTTGGGAAGCCAAGTCCCCGCTCCAGGTGGCAGGTGAAGCAGATGAACTACCCCTCACGCGGATCCGGAACTACTTCTCCAGCCACGGGGATGCGCCATCTACCGGCGCGGAGAATCCTCGCATCCTCGAAAGATGCTAGCAGTGCTTTCGTGCACTTGGATCTACCCCATGGCTCGGTGGAGGGGGCCATCGGCTGAGGATCGTGGGGGTCGGAACTTTCTGGATCTCGCTCTGGTCGCTGTGCGGAATGGGGAAACAGGGAGGCGCGAGATCAGAGGGAGCGAAAGAAGTGTTTTCCCTGTTCGCCCTTCACTCTCCTTATATAGCGGGTGTTACCCTCCATTTTCGGGAGCCGTTACTACGCGGTAATTATGCCAATATTACCGTTGGGATTAACCAATGGCTAGTTTGACCACGATTGACGGTCCAACTTCATCTACTCGACTCGTTGCTCCCAGCGACTCGACGATTCGCCGACCCGATCACAGTAACAGTGACAAATTATTCGCCGACCCGATCACTATAACAGTGACAAATTATTTGCCGACCCGATCAGTGTAACAGTGACTAAGTACTCGTCGACCCATTCGTCGAGCTACGATGCGATTGGTCGCCGTTATTGCGACTAAAATGACTAGTTCTTTCCTTTGCTCAGGAGTCCGCCGCCGATTCGACTAGGCGTCCGCATTGGACCCGCATACTCCGACTGCCAGCAAACACCTGCGACAAATCAATGACGGCCTCGGGGACTACTGATGGGGATATGCCTACTGGGGTATACCCAGCAGGACGTTTCCTACTGGCCCAAGCCGTCAGCGAGTGGGCCTGCAGGACGGCGACTGAATCAAGACTTTGCGTGGACTCAGGCGACTAGAAGCTGAAGGCCCAGAAGCGTAGCTAGGCCCAGTCAGACTAGGTCATAGAACCTCTGAATCCTTAACTAATTCGGTTGTGATCTGTCAACCCTAGCGAGGTGAGCCTATATAAACCTCCCTAGGGGACGCATAGGAGATACGTTCCATCATACACCCAAGCGACTCGCCGCCTAGTCGTCGAGCTCGCCCCATTGTACTCTCACCATAATACAATCTAGCAGGAGTAGGTCTTTACCCTCCTGGGGGCCGAACCTGGGTAAACCCTTGTTTTTCCGCCCTCATCTCACACCGCAGATGGCTGGCCGCCCTTGCCCCATGTTCTACTACTCGCTGCCGATTGCAGCATCTGCCATGGTCATTCCCACGACAGTGCGTCCGTCGGGCTGGCGATGGCCCTGGCCTCTGGAGCGGAGCTGGATCTTCATCAAGTCACCTCCCGGATGCCAACGACTGCTGACGGATCCGAGGTAGCCTTCGCCCTCTACGCTGCCCGCTGTAAACGTTATGGGCCGAAGTTGATTGAATTGCTGGCTGAGTACGCGTTGAGGCAGCAGGGAGAGGCCAAGAGCAGGCAATCCGGCTCCGAGGCTACTCAGGATGCAACTTCTTAGGCCTTGTAGTTGTAGGATAGCTTTTGTTTCCAGCTTTTGTAATTATATCTATGAATAGTCCATGCGCCACGTAGTGGCTTTTTGCTGTACATAATGAATTTCCGAGCTCTGTGTTCATTCGTCTGCTTGTTCATATCCTTGTCTTCTTTTACTCTAGGGGCCTTCGGGTGATGATCCCGTTGACACTTCGTCTGCACCACAGCTGTGGCCATCCCTGGATGGTGCATCGCAGCTTGTGTTTCTTCGAGACTGCATCCGTAGTCTTGAGAAAGAATTGCTTGGAGTGCGTGGCCACGCCGATGTTTGGAAATCGAAGGCAGAGCGAGGCGCTGCCAGAGAGGAGTATTTGATGGGGGAGTTGCATCGTTTGTCCGAACAGCTTCAATGTGAGCTTCTCGAGCAGCTGCTCATTGTTTCGGATGCGCCTATTGGCCTTTCATCTTACTTTTTGCAAGTATTGCAGGTGCTAACCTTGCTCCGAAGGAGGAAAAGGAGCGTGTTGTTGTTCGGATCAACTGCCTGGCCCAACAAGACATGGAGGCCGGCGGGTTCTTCTGGATGGACCGTGATCGTGCCATGGTCCTTGCGACTATGCATGATCGTGTTCACCAGGTGTCGCAGGTGCTACGTCAGGCAAAGGCTTCGTTGGCGTCGGTCCTGCGCGTGATGTTCCTGCTGGATGAGGCGCCGTCGACCCTCTGGGGTCTGCTGGCGAAGTTTCGAAATGTGCATCATGTCAGGGAACTAGTGCGGCATCAGCTTGTCGTGGGGGTGAAGGCCGCGCTTTCCCTTGTGCGGTTACATTGTCCCGGCGTAGATCTGTCTACTATAGCGGATGGGCCGGCTCTTCGGCCGGATGGTGGCGAGTGGGATATGCGTCCACATTATGCGGCTGTAAGGAAGCATGCCGAACAAATTGTAGATCTGTTTGAGCAGCGTGCGCAGGTTATTCTTCAGAATAGGTAGGACCTGTAAAAAAGATAGATGTAAAATTTGTATATATTCGACTAGGCGTGTTGTGCCCTTTATTGTAAAGGTTTATTGTTGTTTAGCACGTAGTTCTTTGTTTGTATACATGTCCTTTTCGTCAGCCTGACGTGGTCAGCTACTCAGGTGTACACGCGTTATCCTCAGTCGATGAAGTCGTGAGGTGGGGGGAGCCCCCGAGTGTGTTGTAACAGGGAGTAAAATGTAGACAATAGGTGAAAATTTTGGGGCGAGACACTTAGCTTTATTCATATCGTAAGAAGGAGGTACATTGTTCGGCTGAGTAGCCTTGGCTGAATAGCCTTATTGAAAGTAAAAGAGGAAGGTAGCTAGGGGTAGAAGCATCGCAGTTGTGCGACGTTCCATGGGTTGGAGTATGCGACTCCAGACTCCACGTGCTTGAGGCGATAGGCGCCACCTGGGATGACTTTAGTGACGATGTAGGGTCCTTCCCATGGTGACTCGAATTTCTTCGGTCGCTCTTGCTTGAGTCGCAAGACTAGGTCTCCTTCGACGAAGGACCTTGGGCGCAGCCGTCGGCTGTGGTAGTTGCGGAGGCTCTGTTGGTACACCGCCGATCGAGCTGCTGCTGTATCACCCGCCTCATCGAGTGTGTCGACGGCGTCTTCGAGTGCGGCCGTCGATTCAGCTTCGCTGTAAGCGACGACCCGTGGGGCCTTGTGGCGTACCTCTGCTGCTAGCATGGCTTCGGCTCCGTGCACCATGAAGAAAGGCGTGTAGCCAGTTAAGATGTTTAGCGTTGTGCGTAGGATCCATAGAACCGAGGGTACCTCTTGTGTCCAGGCTCCCGCGAGTCGCTCGAGTGGGCTTGTTAGGCGCTTCTTGATTCTAGCGCCGACGAGGCCTTTGGCCTTTTCGACTTGCCCGTTCGTTTGCGGGTGCGCCACAGAGGCGTATGTGATGTTGATTCCGAGGTCTTCGCAGAAGTCCTGGAATTCTTTGGAGATGAAGTTCGACCCATTGTCGGTGATGATACTGTGCGGCACGCCAAACCTGTAGACAATGGATTCGAAGAACTTGATGGCCGTTTTGCCTTTTTGGTTAGTGACGGGCATGGCCTCAATCCACTTGGTGAATTTGTCAACTGCGGCCAGGAGGTAGACGTGACCTCCTTTCGAGGACCTTGGCAGTTTGCCGATCATGTCGAGGCCCCACTGGGCGAAGGGCTAGGCCAAAGGTATGGGCATGAGCTCTGATCCGGGTGCATGAGGTTTATCTGCGAACCTTTGGCACCCGTTGCATCTTCGGACGATGTCCTTGGCGTCGTTCATGGCCGTTGGCCAGTAGAATCCAGCTTGTAGAGCTTTGGCGACGAGGGAGCGGCTGCTCGCATGATGGCCGCAGATGCCCTCGTGGATGTCTTGGAGGATGGTTTTGCCGTCACCGATGGTGACGCACCTTTGGAGTACACCCGAAATGCTGCGTTTGTACAGCTCGCCATTGATGATGGTGAAGGTCTTGGATCGGCGAGATATGCGCCGGGCATCTGTCGGGCTATCAGGCAGTTCTCCGTCTATCAGGTACCTTAGGTATGGCCGTGTCCAGGTTTCCTCGACTGCCATGACCTGCATTTGGTTGACCACTTCAACCTCTGTGTTGAGTTTTTCGGGTCCTTCCTGACCGTCGGGTAGCGCAGCCCCCGAGTGCTCTGCTTCTTTGGGTGATCCCTTTGGGAATTTCCGTTTGATGGATGGCACGCAGATCTATTCGAGGAACACACCTAGTGGCACCCGTGCGCAGGTAGAGTCGATGTTGGGGAGTCTGTCGGCCTCTTCGTTGCTTTCCCTTCCAACGTGTCAAAGCTCGCAGCTGTCGAAGTCTCCTTCGAGTGCGTTGTAGAGTGCGCGGTACGCAATCATGTTGGCGGCGTGTGCATCGCACTCGTTCATCGTCTGTTGAACGACGAGGCTGGAGTCACCATAGATGACCAGGCGCGTCGCGCCGCAGATCATGGCCATCCTCATGCCGTGGATGAGGGCCTCGTATTCGGCTTCGTTGTTGGAAGCTCGGAATTTCATCCAGAGGACGTACTTCATCTTGTCGCCCTGCGGGGAGGTCAGTATGACCCCGGCTCCTGCTCCGGCTTTGCGCTTGGAGCCGTCGAAGTGCATCGTCCATGACTATGTCATGTTCGGTGTGTCTGGCAGCTGTAGTTCCATCCAGTGGACGAGGAAGTCTGGAAGGACCTGAGACTTGATCGCGTGGCGCTTCTCGTAGACGATGTCTAGAGGTGATAGCTCGATGCCCCATAGGGCCACACGTCCTGTGGCCTCCGGGTTGTTCAGGATGCTGTTCAGGGGTGCCTCGTTGACGACCATCACCTGATGTTCCTGGAAGTAGTGGCTCAGCCGACGAGCCATCATGAACACACCGTAGGCGAGTTTCTTGTAGTGAGGGTACCTTTGCTTTGTCGGCGTCAATACCTCGCCTTCTTTGGGTCGCTCGACCACCAGTACGGTGCTTACCACCTGGTGTGTGGCTGCTATGTATAGCAGTAAAGGCTCGCGCTCCTTTGGCGTGACCAAAACGGGCGATGTAGAGAGTGGCCGCTTTAGATCTTCGAATGCGTCGTCCGCCTCGGGCCTCCACTCAAATTTGCCTGCCTTGCGTAGCAGCTGGTAGAACGGCAGAGCTTTTTCGCCCATGCGGCTGATGAACCTGCTCAATGCCGCGATTCGCCCGCAAGCTGCTGGACGCCCTTGAGGTTCTTCGGCTTCTCCATGGCCATTATGGCCTGGATTTTCTTCGGGTTTGCCTCGATCCCTCGCTGGGAGATGAAGTTGCCTAGCAGTTGACCAGATGGGACGCCGAAGGTGCATTTTTCTGGGTTTAACTTGATCTTGTATCGATCTAGGTTATCGAACATCTCGCGGAGATCGTCGATGAGCATCTTAGCCTCCCTTGTTTTGATGACTATGTTGTCGACATAGACTTGGATGTTGCGGCCGATCTGGTCCTTCAGGCATGCCTGCATGCACCGTTGGTACGTGGCGCCTGCGTTCTTCAGCCCGAAGGGCATTTTGTTGTAGCAAAACACTCCGAACAACGTGATGAACGTCGTTTTCTCCTGATCTTCGACCTTCAGTCGAATCTGGTTGTAGCCTGAGTAGGCGTCGAGGAAGGAGAGTTTTTCGCATCCTGCAGTCGAATCGATGATCTGATCGATCCGAGGGAGAGGGAAGTGATCCTTAGGGCAGTGCTTGTTCAGCGATGTGAAGTCCACACACATCCGCAGGATGTCCGTGTCCTTTTTGGGGACCATCACGGTGTTGGCGAGCCACTCGCTCTCCTTGATCTCCCTGATGAAGTTTGCGTCGAGTAGTCCGTTGACTTCGACTCCGATTGCTTTGTCCCGTGGTTTGGACAGTCGCCGGATGGACTGTTTAACGGGCTTGGCGTCTGGAAAGACATTGAGTGCGTGCTCGGCGAATTCCCTGGGAACTCCTGGCATGTCCATAGGACACTAGGCAAAGATTTCCCAGCGCTCACAGAGGAATTCGAAGAGCGTGCTTTCCTATGCGGAACTGAGGTCATTGGCGATCAGCGCCGTCTTGGAGGCATCCGTCGGATGGACCTGCACCTTTTTTGTGTTGATGGTGGAGTCGAAGGACATCTCTGGTGCATTCTGTCTTGCGACTGGGGGTGCCCCATTATCCGTCACCTCGCGTAGCCTTACGAGCTGCTCCTGCATGCCGAATGACTGGGAGATTCTGTTGAAGTCCCTGTTGCAGTGGTCCGATCGGGTGAAGCTCCCGCGGAACGTGATGACGCCCCTGGGTCCTGGCATCTTGAGTAGCAGGTACGCATAGTGCGGTACCGCCAGGAATCATGCGAATGCCACGCGCCCGAGGATGGCATGGTATTGTGATGACCAGTCCACCACTTCGAACTCGAGTCGCCCGCATCGGAAGTTATCCGGTTTGCCGAAGATGACATCGAGCCATATCTTTCCCAGGGGGAATACACCCTTCCCTGGGACAATGCCGTGGAACGTTGTATCAGATTGTTCCAGGCTGCACAGCAGGATCCACATTGCTGCCAAGGTACTGGCGAAGATCAGATTGATGTCGCTGCCACCGTCCATGAAGACGCGGCTCATGTCGAACCCTCTGATCTGCACCTCGAGCACCAGGGCAGCATGACCTGGGCGAGGGACCTGTCAAGGGTGATTCGAACGGCTGAACGTGATGCAGGACTCCGATCCGCTGAGGTACTCAGGGATGGCGGGCAGAGCGGTCATGGCCAGGTTAATTTGGCGGGTGATTTTCTTCTGCATCCTGTTTGTTGGGTGCCCTTTTTGGATCATCAGCGATCGTTTCGGCGCGGGGTACCCATGCCCACCGTTATTCTGCGCGGGTGCGATTGGATGGTTCGAAGGTCCCGCATGTGGTGGTGGAGGAGCTCCATGTGCAATCTCACCTGGTGCGGGTGCATTCCAGTATCCAGGGTTCGGGGCTTGCTGCCTCATCTGGGCCATGCTCTCGCTGAGTTTCTCGAACTCGTGGCAGTCCTTGAGCATGTGGCTTCCCTTCTTCTTACCATCCTGCTTGTCGATGTAGAATTGGATGGTGCATGGACCTGACAGTTTGTCGTATGCTGAGGGTCCGTCGTCACGGCCACGGCGTTGCCATGACTGTGTTGCGCGTCCTCCATCGCAGAAGTTGCTTCCACGGTATCCGTCGTTGTTGCGGTTGCCATCACTGTGCGGTCGGCGTAGCCAGCCGTGACCATGTCGGGTCCATCGCGATCGTCGTAGACGCGCGATCTTCTCTTGCTACGGCGCTCACGTCGCCGGCCGTAGTCGTCTTCCTCCTCTGAGTGCGCTCGGTGGACGAGTCCTCACCGTCGGCCCACCTGTTGGCGATGTCCATGAGGTGGTCGAGTGTCTTGGGCTTGACGCGCCCAAGTTCTTCTTTGAAGTCCTGGCGTTTGATGCCGTCCTTGAAGTCGTCGATAGCTCTCTCCTCAGAGATGTGCGCCGCGGAGTTATTGGTGTTGGACCAGCATAGTATGTACGAGCGAATGGATTCGCCCGTTCGTTTGGTGCAGGCCCGCGGCTCCTCGATCGAGGCAGGCCTCTTGCTGGTGCCCTTGAAGTTTCGGACAAAACTGTACGCCAGCTCCTCCTAGCTTTGGATGGATCCCGAGGATAGGCTGCTGATCCAGATCCGAGTTGCGCCTGTCAGCTGCAGCTGAAGGCATTGCATGGCGGTTTCCTTGTTTCCGCCGTGTAGCTTGACGGACGACAAGTGGCCGCTGAGCCACGCCTTGGGGTCATGTGTGCCGTCGAACTTTGGAGTGTCCAAAGGAAGCTTGAAGTTCCATGGCATCCGTGTCCGCCGAATGGATCTGCTGAAGCATCGGGCTCCGTAGAGTTCTCCTTCGTCATCATCCTCCTCGGATTCAGACGAGCATACGCGCTTGGCGCGTGCCTTGTCGATCTTGCGTTGGGTTAGCTCGCTTCAAGCATCGTAATCGCGGCTGCGACGGTGCGAGCTATTGTGCCTTCGAGGAAGGTCGTGCTCTTCATCTTCGGATGAGGGCGTAGGGCTGCGGTTGAACCTGACCACAGACTTCTTCTTTGGCTTCGCAAGAGCTTCTCCGTGGAGCATAGCTCCAACGAGTCCGAGTCCGGTAAGCGCGGACTTATGCATGGCCCTTTTCGGATCCCCCTCCGGAGGTGGATGGGATGCGAGGTACGCGGTGGCCGCCATGATTGCAGCTTGCGGTGTCTTCGGGATGACGTTGCCATGGGCGTCCATCTCCATGAAGGACGCGTTGAGGGCCCGAGTCAGCTCGCGACGTGCCTTGGGATCCATGTTCTCTGTGCGAGAACGGTGCTTGTTGCCATTGTTGCCGTGCGAGCTGGAGCCGATGTCCATGGCGGAGAGCGCAGCTCTCCGCGCACTGGACTCCGAGGCTGCTTGCTTGCATTTGTCAAGCACCTCTTGCATCTTCACTTGCTTCTTGTGCTCCTCGATTAGGAGCATGTGGTATGCCATCAGCAGGTCTCGTGAGGCATCTGCGGGCAGGATCTTGTTGCCTGCTACGGCTTCGCGTGCTTGAGCCCATCCCTCCTCGCTGAGGTGGATCACCCGATCAATGTCGTTCCCGTTGGGTGGGGGGACTGGCTTCTTCTGTTCCCGCCGTTTCTACCCTACGGTTTGGGTGGCGGGTTGTGCTCCTGATCCACGTCACTCTGGATGACTGCAGCGCACTGGTAGCGCTTGTAGATCGGATTGCTGCTACCGCAGCTTTCGGATCCGGAACCGTAGGTCCCTTCATCCGATGGTGGATCGCACAGATCTAAGTTGCAGCTGCTGCTGTCATAGAACTCATATGTCGATGGTGATGTGCGTAGCACGGGGTGTGGAGCCCATGAAGCAGGCCTAATTGACGGCAGGGGCACCCGTTCTGGTAGGTGGAGAGTGCCGGTATGCCCCACCTGGAAGTAGAAGCTCCCGAACAGGATCTCGAGTCCGTCGCCAGCGGGCTCGAAGTCCTTCAGGGTGGCTGGCGAGTGGGCGATGAAGTCGAAGGCACCAAAGAGGAGGTGATTCTCCGTCGACGCGGAGTTGTAGATCGCTTTGGTTGGGACCGTCACGATCGCACAATCAGCGCCCCCAGTTCCCACAAACGGCGCCAACTGACGAGGTTTAATCTCGTCAATGCCCGTTGTTATGGACTTGGGTTTTGGAGAAGATGGGGATACTGGAGATCGCGGAACGGTTAGCAAAGAAGCAACACGGGGACACGAGGTTTACCCAGGTTCAGGCCCCCGGTGGGAAAACCCTACTCCTGCTTGTCTGCTCTTGATTACGGCGGAACCGAAAAGTATAGGGGTGCGCAGATGCAATCTGGCGTGGAGGTGTGTATGCGGTGGTATGCGAGAGATTGTAAGAGAGCCTCCTCATCATGCCCTCCTGGCCTTTATATAGATATAGGCAGGTCCTAGGCACAGATCGAGTCGGTTACAGGTCTTAGGGTTTACCCCTTTGAATTTTCTATCTACTCTAGTCTTGTTCTCCAAGGATCCGAAGGCGTCATGGGCCTTGTCCACCCGAAAGTCTTCATCGACTGGCGCATATTCTCATGGGCCTTCCTTGGGCTGGACCAGGTATGCTAAGGTAATGTACCCGTAGGGTATAACCATGTCAAGCATCTTTCAGATCGACAAAACCTTTGGGTTGTACCATATACAACTCTTCATCAATGTCTCCACTGAGGAACGTCGTTTTGACATCCATCTACCATATCTCATAATCATAATATGCAACGATTGCTAACAAAATCCTCACAGACTTTAGCTTCGCTACTGGTGAGAAAGTCTCATCGTAGTCAACTCCTTGAATTTGTCGAAACCCTTTTGCGACAAGTCGAGCTTTATAGACAGTAACATTACCACCAGCATCTGTTTTCTTCTTGAAAATCCATTTGTTCTCGACAGCCTTCCGGCCATCCGGTAAGTCCACCAAAGTCCATACTTGGTTTTCGTACATGGATCCAATCTCGGATTTCATGGCTTCTTGCCATTTATTGGAATCTGGGCTCATCATTGCTTCCTCATATGTCGCAGGGTCGTCGGTGTTGTTCACCAACATGACACTCATAACGGGGTCATACCAATCAGGAGTGGTACGAGTTCTCGTTGACCTGCGAGGTTCCGTAGTAACTTCAACCGAAGTTTCATGATCAACATCATTAGCTTCCTCTCTTATTAGTGTAGGCGCCATAGGAACCACTTCCGGTGTTGCACTACTCTCAATTCCGAGAGAAGGTTCGACAACCTCGTCGAGTTCTACTTTTCTTCTAGTCACTTCTTTCGAGAGAAAATCCTTCTCTAGAAAGGATCCATTCTTGGCAACGAAGATTTTTCCCTCGGATCTATGATAGAAGGTATACCCAATAGTTTCCTTCGGGTATCCTATGAAGACGCATTTTTATACTTTGGGTTCAAGCTTATCGGCCTGTAACTTCTTTACATAAGCTTCACAACCCCAAACTTTAAGGAACGACAATTTAGGTTTCTTCCCAAACCATAATTCATACGGTGTCGTTTCAACGGATTTAGATGGTTCCCTATTTAAAGTGAATGCGGTTGTTTCTAATGCATAACCCCAAAACGATAGCGGTAAATCTATAAGTGACATCATAGAATGAACCATATCTAAGAGAGTTCGATTACGACGTTCGAACACACCATTATGTTGTGGTGTTCCTGGCGGTGTCAATTGTGAAATTATTCCATATTTCTTCAAATGCTCGCCAAACTCGTAACTTAGATATTCACCTCCACGATCAGATCGTAGAAACTTAATCTTCTTGTTACGTTGATTCTCTACTTCACTTTGAAATTCCTTAAACTTCTCGAAAGTTTCGGACTTATGTTTCATGAAATAAATATACCCATATCTACTCAAGTCATCCGTGAAGGTAAGAACATAACGATAACCACCGCGCGATGCTACACTCATTGGACCACAAACATCGGTATGTATGATTTCCAATAAGTCCGTAGCTCGCTCCATCATACTAGAAAATGGAATCTTAGTCATTTTACCCATCAGATGCTTCGCATCTTTCAAGTGATTCAAGAAGTCCATCGGAATGGAGTTTCTTCATACGATTCACTCCAATGTGACCAAGACGACAGTGCCACATATAGGTCGAGTTATCGCTCAATTTCAAACGTTTAGCTTCAATGTTATTAATATGTGTATTACTACAATCGAGATTTAACAAGAATAGACCATCTATCAAAGGTGTATGTGCATAAAACATATTACTCATATAAATCGAATAACCATTATTCTCGGACTTAAACAAGTAGCCGTCTCGCAATAAACATGATCCAGATATAATGTTCATGCTCAACGCATGCACCAAATAATAATTATTTAAGTATAAAACTAATCCCGATGGTAGATGAAGAGGTAGCGTGCCGAGCAAGATCACATCAACCTTTGATCCATTTCCAATGTGCATCGTCACCTCGTTATTCGCTAGTTTCCGTCTATTCTACAGTACCTGTTTCGATTTACAAATATGAGCAACCGAACCAGTACCAAATACCCAACCACTACTATGACTACTAGTGAGATACACATCAATAACATGTACATCGGATATACCTTTCTTCTTGATGTTGCCGTTCTTAAAATCCGCTAACTACTTAGGGCAATTCCGCTTTCAGTGACCTTCTCCCTTGCAGTAAAAGCACTCAATATCAGGCTTAGGCCCAGCCTTGGTCTTCTTCGCCGGTGCGGTAACTTTCTTACCCCCCTTCTTGAAGTTTCCCTTTTTCCTAGACTTGCCTTGCTTCTTGAATTTGGTGGTCTTATTGACCATCAACACTTGGTGCTCTTTCTTGATCTCCACTTCCGCAGACTTTAACATGGAGAAGAGTTCGGGCAACGACTTGTCCATGTTTTGCATATTGTAGTTCATCACAAAGTTCTTGTAACTTGGTGGTAGTGATTGGAGGACACGGTGAATCTCCAAAGCGTTAGGAATCACTATACCTAAGCTTTGAAGCTTGCTTGCGTACCCGGACATCTTAAGCACGTGCTCACTTATGGAGCTGCCCTCTTCCATCTTGTAGTTAAAAAACTTTTCAGAAGCCTCATAACTCTCAACTGCCGCATGAGCCTCAAATATCATTTTGAGTTCACGGACAATATCATGTGGGTCATGGTTCTCAAACCTTTTCTGAAGCCCTGATTCCAAACCGTACAAGATAGCACACTGAACTATGGAGTACTGATTCTTCCGAGTGAGGAAAACATTCTTCACCTTATCGGTAGCATCATCTGCAGGTGGGTCACCTAGCGGTGCATCCAGCACATAGGTCAAATTACTAGAATTGAGGACAATCCTCAAGTTGTGGAGCCAATCCGCGAAGTTGCTTCCATTGTTTTTCAACTTTTCTTTCTCTAGGAACACATTAAAATTGATGGTAGGGCCTCCATAGATCTAAAACATATTTTCAATAGTTTAGACTAAGTTTATGACAAATTGAGTTCTAATTAATAGTTAAATTAATCTAGGTGAACTCCCACTCAAAACAATATCCCTCACATTGTTTTAGTGATCACACGAACCAAATCCACCACATCAAAACCGATCATCACGAGAGATGATGTGCTTCAATGGCGAACAATCAACATGTTCATCATATCTACTATATGACTCATGCTTTACCTTTCGGTGATCCATGTTCCGAGACCATGTCTGTACATGCTAGGCTCGTCAAGATCAAACCTTAGCTTCCGCATGAGTAAATCTGGCTTGCTCCCGTTGTATACACTCGCAGCATCTAACACACCTGATCATCACGTGGTGCTTCAAAATAACGAGCTTTAGCAACGTTGCTTACTAAGGATTAACACTTTATAACTTGAAATTTTGTGAGAGGGATCATCTTATAATGCTACCATCACGAACTAAGCAATACAAGATGCATAAAAGGATTAACATCACATGTAATTCATAATATGTGATATGATATGGCATTTCTTCTTGTGCTTCTGATCTCCATCTTCAAGCACGAACATGATCTCCATCATCACCGGCATTGCGTCAAGGTCAAGGCGCCACTCCATGGTCGTCATCCACCAGCATCAACTATTACAACTACTTTGAATAATAGACACACAGGTCTTAACGGAATTAAAAGACAACCATATGGCTCCTGCCGGTTGCCGACTTACAATAAGGAACATTTCATACATCACATATAATCACAATCATGGCCATATCACATCACAGCACACCCCTGCAAAACAAAGTTAGACGCCTCTAATTTTCTTTGCATATTTTACGTGGTTTGGGGCTTTCAATAAGTGTCGTTCTAACTTACGAACAAGAACCACAACGTTGATGCTTGAACTATCAAGTGCCCGTTGTAAATTGAATTTAGACTATGATGGGAGAGACAGACACCCACAAAGCCACTTATGCAATACAAGTTGCATGTTAAGCGTGGAGCAAGTCTCATAAACGATGTCATGTAAGGTTAGCCCGGGCTGCTTCATCCCATCATACCGCAAGATGCAAAGTACACAAAAATCAATTGATAATAAAAGCACCACCGCCCATAATGACCATTGTGTTCTACTCGTGCAACAGATCTACATATAGACACGGCTCTGATACCACTGTAGGGGTTCGTAGCATGGAAAACAAAAAAATTCTACCGCATGCATACAAACAAGCCAAGATCTATCTACTAGATTGTAGCAACGAGTCGATTAGAGTACTCACCCTCGAAGATTCCAAAGCGGTTAACGAGAGCAGATTCTCGTGGATGATGTAGTCGTACACTTGCCGATCTCAAGATCGCGTAGATGATCCTTCCGGCGTTGCGTTCCGGCAGCACTTCTGCAGTCGGTCACACGTTCGGTACTCGATGAAGACCTTCCTCTCCCTTGTTCCAGTAGGAAGCAGAGGTTGTAGTTCTCCCCTCGCGATTTCAGCAGCACGACGGTGTGGTGTTGGAAGTAGAGGGAAGATCCCGCAGGGCTTCGCCTAAGCCGGTGTAGGTTATGGTGGATCTAGGATTTCCGGCGAGCTAGGTTTAGAGGGCCGGAGAGGAGGAGGAGGTGTTGGCGGCGGCTAGGGCGATGGTGACGGGCCGGCGGTGGCGGCGCAGAGGCGCTGGGCGGCGCAAGGTGGGGAGAGCTGGTTGTGGTTCTTTGGGGCAGCCCCTCCCCTCTATTTATGAGAGGGAGGGCAGCTTGGGAGAGGGGAGTTTGAATCCTTACCCAAACCCAAGTTGGAGATAAGGAAGGACTCTTTCCTTCTTCCACTAGGAAACTATTGTTCCAGTTTAACTTTTCAAACCTCCCTTTTGACTTTCAATTTAGAGCTTTATTTCTCTCTCACAAATTCCCAACCAAGTGACCTAGGACATGAACTAATCATTCCACTTAACCATGAAACATTCATGAACCAATCCCCTTCCGGACCGGTGAACCTTCTAGACCCTTCTAGAACCTCTCCGATGAAAACATCGAAATCATTCCCGAACTCCGGAATTGGACTTTCCTTATATGAATCTTATTCGCCGGACCACTCCGGATCTCCTCGTGATATCCTGGATGACATCCAAGACTCCGAACAACATTCGGTCTCCCTACTTACATTCTATATCTACTAAACAATATTGAATCCTTAAGTTTGTCTCCCTAAGGTTCGTGAATTATGCGGACATGACCGAGACAATTCTCCGATCAATAACCAATAGAGGAATCTGGAAATTCATATGGCTCCCACATATTTCTATGATTACTTTGTGATCGAATGAACCACTTACATATGATACCAATTTCCATTTGTCTCGCGATAGTTTACTTATTCGGGGTTTGATCGTCGGTATCTCTGCATACCTAGTTCAACCTCGTTACCGATAAGTACTATTTTCTCGTTCCCGTGATATGTGATCCCTTGTGAGCAAGTCACATGCTTGCAAGCTAATTGGATGACATTCCACCGAGAGGGATCAAAGAATATCTATCCATCATATAGATGGACAAATCCCACTCTTGATCCATGTGCCTCAACAAATACTCTCCGAACACTCAATGCAACCTTTATAGCCACCCAGTTACGGTGTGGTGTTTGATGTCATCAAAGTATCCTTCCGGTGATGGTGATTAGCATGATCTCATGGTCGAAGGAATTAGGTTACTATGTATCAGAAAGCTTATAGCAAACGAACTATTGAAATGACTTGATCTTTATGCTACGCTTATCTATAGGAGTATGTCCATCATACCATTCTCCTAATGATATGATCTTGTTGTTAATAACATCTCAATGTTCATGATCGGGAAACCACGATCATCTTATTAACCAACAAGCTAGTATTATAAAGAGGCTTTACCAGGGACTCTAATTTAGTTTACAAATCACACAAGTATTAATGTTTCCGGTTAATACTATTATAGCATGAATGTAAACATTTATCATAAACACAAAGATATAATAATAACCACTTTTATTATTGCCTCTAGGGCATATCTCCAACAGTAATTGGCCCAGGGACAATGCAGTTTGACTTCTTGTAACTGACTCAGGGGACGTTGTTGTATACCTCCAAATATAATTTCTATTAGAAACTTGCATAAAACTGTGTAATAAGGTAGCAAGAAAATATTTATCTCCTTTTGACGGGTCTAGCACTACATGGAGTTACATTCTTTGGAGTCTTTGCAGGGGATTGGAAGACATGGTGGCTGGACTAGAAAAAATATATAGTATCACAAAGCTTCATATGGACAAAAATACAACAAAAGTAGCAAGCTAAAATGTTAACATCTCCATCACAACTCTTGTAGAGGTGCTTACATCTTCCCATGGAGTCTCATTTCTCACATTATTCCTATCGAAGTAAGCAAATAGGCAACACACATTTGCATAAGATCTAAGTGAGAACATACATATTTGGCATAAGAAAAATACAAAATGACATCGATCTTGTACCTTTTCTTTGCCCCATTGTAAGGACATCCAACTTCCCTATGCCCAAGCTCATGGCATTTTTGTATTTGTTTTGGACACCTACCTTAGGTTTATTTCCTAAACCCTCTCTAGAGCACCTTTAATCCTTAGTTTCCTATGTCTCTATGCACCTCTTTTTGGTAGTGGTGCATGCAAAACAAAAGCTAGATCCACTATAGGCCATTGAGTCTTATCTGTGAGTGGTTCTCTCATTTAGCCATAAACTTTTTTGGCTAAGACATATTAATTTTTATGCCAGACTCGTTTTTAAAACACGGTGTTTTAATGCCACTCTAACTCTATCCATTGAAGGAAAAGTGTCGCTACAGACATCCCTGGATAATATCTATCAAAGAAAGTGAATTACTCACAGGTGCAAATAATCAATAGGTAAGTTAGCATCATTGGTATGAATAACCGAGATATTAGCATCAACAAGGACAACATTAGCATCATTAGCAGCCTGGCACAATACTATCTCAACCACCTCCTTCAGACCAAGCAAATTACACATTGTATCCTCCTGGATGTGTGAACAGAGTAATCATCTATCTGTTCGTGTTTAGTCAAGAGAGTTGACCAGTCCACCCCACCAAAGGTTAACAACATCAGAAGAACTACCAATTCCCGCAACATTGTTATCCTACATGACAAGGAATAGGTGAGACCACCCTTTCTTTGGTGTGACAACCTTGGTACAACTTATCTAATAGCAAAACCAGTTTTCCACTCTCTCACGTAACACATTAAAATTGATTTTCATTTTGTGTGTGAGCATGTGTCCTCAGGAGCTCTCGATGTCAAATTCATCTCCTATGGAGATCAGCTTGCCGATGTGTTCACTAAGCCAACAATACTTCTGATGCTTGACAGATTCCTACACAATTTGAATCCTGTTCATATTGGTTCAGACTGAGGGGGCATGTTAAAATAGAATAGAATCGGTATTTGTGATATGATTAGGTTTAGGTTCGTTACTGACGAGGTTCGATCTCGTCAATGCCCATTGTTATGGACTTGGGTTTTGGAGAAGATGGGGATGCTGGAGATCATGGAACGGTTAAGAGACAAGCAATGCGGGACACGAGATTTACCCAGGTTCAGGCCCCCGGAGGAAAAACCCTACTCATGCTTGTCTGCTCTTGATTACAGCGGAACCAAAGGTTACATGGGTGCGTAGATGCAATCTGGCGTGAAGGTGTGTATGCGAGGCTGGAAGAGAGATCCTTCTCGTCGTTCCCTCTCGGCCTTTATATAGATATGCAGGTCTCAGGCTTAGGTCGAGTCAGTTACAGATTAGGGTTTGTACCCTTTGAAATTCTATCTACTCTAGACTTGTTCTCCAAGGATCCGAAGACATCCTGGGCTTGGGCCACCCGAAATCTCCATGGGTCGCGTGTCTTGACGTGGGCCTTCCTTGGGCTGGACCAGGTATACTAATGTCGTGTACCCGTGGGGTATAACCATGTCAGTAGCCCCGGAGTGTTCAGTTGAATCGTAGATTCGACTGAGGACTCTTCAATCTTCCGGGTGCAGTTCAGCCTGTTACTTTAAAGATGAAATGTTTTAATTCATAGGGATTGTTGATGCGTGATCCTGACTCTCCCGACAGACCAGGGCCAGTTAGTTGTCATAGGACAAAACAACACGATCTTCATCAAACTCGAGTCCCCGGACTCGAAATCGGAATGATTGCTGGTGTGATTCGACTCAGGCCATTGCGGACTTATAGGAGACGAATCCCAGTATTTTTCAGGTGATGTACCCAACGCGTCCGTCAGGATTTTCATCGTGCCTGTTGACACGGAAGCTTACTGGCAGAGCACAGTCAGGTGCGTTACCAGGCCATCAGATGATATCTATAGGACTTATCTTTGTGTCGCAGACATAGCATCTGAAATTTTATCACCGCGGAGGTGCTTCGGGTAGCCAAGGAGATTGCTTCTCACTTAGCGTTGGGTTGGGCAAAGTTGCCAAAAAGATTTTGTCGTATTTGATCCGAAGGATAGCAGTCGAAGAGTTCATAGGGTGTGTGGCCAGCCCTCCCTATGGGAGTAGCCCCCAAGTGTCTGTTCGAGTCGTAGACTCGAGCAGAGACTTTAGTTCAGTTGTTTTCAGCTTAGGTCCGAAGGACACAATTTTTTAGGATGCTCAACCAATCCTCCCGATGGGAGTAGCCCCCGAGTCCGTAGTGGAGTCGCAGACTCGACGTAGGACTCGAAGATAGTTGCAAGGTGTAGTACCTTAGTCATTTCTCAGGTGCGCGGCCAGCGCTCTTGATAGGAGTAGTTGCTCAAATCATAGATTTGAGTAAGTACTTGATTGATCAGCCGAAAACTTTCAGCCATTGCTGGCTTGGCCTTGATGATGTCAGTGCTGATGATTGGTGATCTCAACCGTCTGCGGCGGCAGCGATGATGCGACGAGACGACCGTGGGCCCCACTGCCTGACTTGAAGTTGACTAGTCATGGGCATACATGGCAAAAATTACGGCGTCTCCTCGGTTTCCATGCGTAGTGGACGGCGTGCTGGCGACGGTTCGTTGCTATGCTGACACGTGTAGGGTTAGATCTAGGGTGTGCCCTAGGGCTTCTGGATCAACGGCTCATGTGCGTCGTCTTCCTCTTTTAATACCGTGGGTAAACAGTGATTTTCTTTTACCCTTTGCCATTTGCTCATTGCCATTGCCTCCATATTCACGAGCACTGCTTCTCTCCACCGTGCACTGGAAGTTCTTCGTTCTTTTCCCTCTTCTTTTCTCCGTGCACACCGCTGCACTCGACGCCGTGCGATGTCCATGCCAAAGAAGACCACCACCGGAGCTGGCTCGAGCGCCGCCGCCGGCGGCAAGAAGGCCGCCACGACCACCCGCATCACAGACGGAGGATGGAGGGGCACAGAGATGCACGATGGGGATCTACGCAAGCTGCATGATTCTGGGTTGACCCCCCAGAACAAAGAGGACACCATCATCCCCGGCGATGAGGTAATCCCCACCCACTCGAAGGGTTTCGGGTGATGTTTTTTGCGTTTGTCATCCATGGTATCTCTCTCCCCATTCACGATTTCCTTTGTGGACTCCTCTTCTTCTATGGGATTCAGTTGCATCACCTGTCTCCCAATTCTCTTCTCCATATTGCTTGTTTTATCACTCTTTGCGAGTGTTGTCTCAGTATCGAGCCGCACTTTGGCCTCTTCCGGAAGCTCTATTCCGTGAAGTGGTAGTCTGGCACCGGCAGAGTCTATCCGCTCAACGTCTGCATCATTTCCATCCGCTCTTCCATCCATTTTTTCTCCATTTCTATCTGCAAGTCCGTCTAGCAATGGCGCCGGAAGTGGTTCTACATCCATGATGCTAAGCTGGATGGTTAACAATATGGGCTTGCTCCCTTCTATTCCTCCTAGCAGATCACCCGAAAGAGATCATGGAAGAACCACATCCTAGAGGGTGAATCCGAAGAGGTGGAGAGGATCTACTAGTGGGTGGAGGATCTTCAGCTGGTGCCAGGCAAGGAGGTCAATGGTGTCAACATCATCCGTACCTTCCTCAAGCACCAGGTGCAGCTACTCCAAGCGAGGGTGCATCCAATGTTCCTCTACACCGGATCCAGTGATCCAACGAGGGTTTCATCCGAAGAGTTGTCATCGGGTGACCTGGATATGGCCCTTCATCCCCTGCTGAAGGCCTAGGTCGATGAGGACCTCCAGGAGAAATCTTTGACTCCTCCTCTTAGTGCCAATAAAGGGGTTTCCCAGGTGACACTTGTTCGTGCACGTAGCGCTTTTTCCAAGTGTTCGCTGTTTGCTATTGTTATTTATCTTGTGTCCCTTTTCTTTTTGCTTGTAGCGCCTCAAGGTAACGGGGTATATGCCTCCTTTGCCTGAAAAGTATTCGGAGGTGCCGGACAACAAGGAGGTGGAATCTGAGTCCGAGCTTCCTTCGGCACTGTCTCCGACCTTGGAAGCACCCGAGCCAAGCGAAGGGCGGACCCGAAAGCGCTCCTGGAGCGAGTCTTCGGATGCGTCTACCCCGCCAACTCCAAGGGGTTCATCCTTCCTCGAGCAACATGGTGAGGATGATGGTGCGTCTTCTGCGCCTATTCCTGCCATGCCCCTTCGGGCAATGGCTCCGCAGCCGTCGGCTAAGAAGAAGAAGAAAGAGAAGGCGGCTCCCGTCTTCAACTTATCGGACATCGAGTCATAAGTGTCTTCACCTGAGTATTTTTCCTGTCGTCTGTCTGAGTAGTGTGTTGTTGTTGATCATCTCTTTTCTTGCAGCCACTCTTCGGGGGAGTACCTTAACGGGAACACCTAGGAGCTTATAGGGGAGTCGAAGCCGACGGCTTCTGTCCCCCAGGTGGTGGCCGACTCTGAGGACTACGATCCAAATTCCTCCAGGCAAGAAGCTCGGACAGTCGTAGCTCAGAAGACAACACGTAGAACTTCGGGGTCCGTGCCTGAACACGTAAGTGCTTTCTGTTTTACTCCTTGGGGGATCCCCCCGAGCCTTTTGGGTGACATGTTGGTCATTTTGCTTTTGTGGGGCGGAGCCCCCGAGCCTTTCTGATGATTTCTTGATCTCTTGTTTTTGTTTCTTCTGCAGCCTTTTGTGCATGGTGCCAACCTCCTTATCCAGTAGCACTTGGCGCTGGAGGCTAACCTGCAGTAACTTCAAGGTACATGACTTTTTTCACCCTGTTTTATTTTTTCTGTACCAAGGATTTGCTTGTACTGATCAGGTGGTTCTTTATGTTGCAGATGAAAACAATGCGGCTCTCCGAAGACTATATGCTCTCGAGAAGAGCCTTGGTCGAGCGGAGAAGAAGGCCGCGGATGTTGCGGAGGCCAAGGAGCGCTTGCAGAAGGAGGCTGCCGATCGCGAGGAGCAGCTCACGGCTGTAGTAGCTGCCCGCGAGAAGGAGATGGCAGATAAGCTTATGGATACAGCCAAAGCTTTTTCCGGTGAGTTCCCCTTGACTTGTTTGGGTCTTGTGTTTTTTCAATTGCGTCTCATCTTTTCTTATTCAAGTGCTTTTCTTCTGTGTTTCAGATGCTCCAGGCATCACGTTTGATCATGGTGCGCTAGAGCATGGAGATGCGTTGGCTGATGCTACCACGACGGTCGAAGACCGCTGCACTGCTGCCGCTGGCTCCTTGGCGAAGGCCAAAGAAGTGCTCACGCGCTTCTACAAGGAGGTCATCCCCAAGGGCGTTTCCCTTGAGGATGTTGACGCCCTTGCGGATGCATTGTCGGAGGAAGCTTCGGTGGCGTATAAGCACAAGAAGAAGGGCATTGGCGCCTCCATGGGGCTGGCGATGGCTATGGCGTCCGGAGCTGAGCTGGACTTGCCGCATATCACGTCCTAGATGTCGATGGCTGCAGATGGCTTGGAGGTAGCGTTCGCCCTCTTTGCCTCTCGCTGTAAGCGCTATGGGGCTAAGCTTATCGATCTCATGGCTAAGTATGCGGCGAAGCAGCAGCAGGAGGCCAAGAGCAGACAGTCTGGCTCCAAGGCCACCCGGATGCGGGAGCGTAGGCCTTTGTAATATAGATTATGTAGTTGTTTCTTTTGCTTTCTTGCTGATGAACAAGCCCGACTATGCCACGAGGTGGCTTTAATGTATGATGTTATATTTCGAGCTGCTGCCAGAAATGCTTTGTAATCTTCATGCTTGATTTATTTGCCTTTAGGGTCCTTCGGGTGATGTTCCTGCTGTTACTCCGATTGCTCCCGAGCCGCGACCATCCTTGGATGATGTGTCGTAGTTGGTTTTTCTACGTGATCATGTTCGTAGCTTGGAAAAGGACATCCTTGGCATTTGAGGCCACGCAGATGTGTGGAAGTCAAAGGCTGAGCAAGCCACTGCCAGGGAGGAGTTCTTGATGGGGGAGTTGCGGCAGATGGAGCACAACTGCAATGTGAGTCTTCGCGAAGTGCTGTTCTTTTAGTTCTATGTGTTTGCTCATTGCCCGCGTTCTGCGGGTGTGAATATCATTCCGAAGGAAGAGAAAGAGTGCATCGCGATTCGGATGAATTGCCTAACGCAACAGGAACTGGAGACTGGTGGCTCCTTCTGGATGGAACACGATCGGGCCATCGTCCTTGCGACGGTGCAAGATCGTGTGAACCAGGTTTTTCGGGTGCTGAAGCAGGCGAGGACTTCTTTGGCGACCATTTGGTCTGTCATGTTCCCCTTGGATGAGGCACCTTCCACCCTTTGGGGCCTTCTTGTGAAATTTCGGAATGTGGGCCATGTCAAAGAGTTGGTGCGGAGTCAGCTGATTGCTGGGGTGAAGGCTGCTTTGTCTCTCGTTCGGCTGCATCGTCGTGATGTCAATCTCGCGGAGGTGGTGAATGGGCCACCCCGTCGACCTGATGGCACCCTATGGGACATGCGCCCGCATTATGCGGCTATGGCGCAACATGCTGAGGAGATCGTAGATCTGTTCGAGCAGCGGGCGAATGTGATGCTCCAGAATAGCTAGATCCTGTAAATAAAACTTAATGTAAAATTTGTATTTATTCGAGTGGGCTCGTAGTGCCCTTTGTAAAGTTTATATATATTAGCACGTGGTGCTTCCTTATGTGCATGTCCTTTTTGTTAGCCTGATGTGGTTAGCTACTCAGGTTGTATGCATTGTTCTCAGTCGACGAGGTTGCGAGGTGAGGCGTAGCCCCCGAGCGTGTTTTAGCGATAAGTAATGCAAAGAAAAAGAAATTTCGGCCAAGGGACTTAGCTTTTATTCATAGCATAACGAGGAGGTACATTGTTCGGCTAAGTAGCCTTGGCCGAGTAGCCTTATTGAAAGTAAAGAGGTAGCTAGGGGTAGAAGCATTGCAGACGTGCAATATTCCAGGGGTTGGAGTATTTGACTCCTGATGCGATGTCCATGAGGCGGTAGGCGCCACCTGGGATGACTTCTGTGACGATGTAGGGTCCTTCCCAGGGTGACTCGAGCTTCTTCGGTCGCTCTTGCTTGAGTTGTAGGATGAGGTCTCCTTCGACGAAGGACCTTGGGCGCAGCCGACGGCTATGATAATCTCGGAGGCTCTGCTGGTAGACCGCTAAACGAGCCGTAGCAATGTCGCGTGCCTCGTTGAGTGTGTCGGCGGCGTCTTCGAGTGCAGACATTGATTCGGCTTCATTGTAGGCGACGACCCGTGGGGCCTTGTGGCGTACCTCGGCAGGTAGCACGACTTCGGCTTCGTGCACCATGAAGAAGGGCATGAAGCCGGTTGAGATGTTCGGCGTTGTACGCAAGCTCCAGAGGACGGAGGGTAGCTCCTCTGCCCAGGCTCCCGCAAGCCTTTCAAGTGGGCATAGCAGGCGTTTCTTGATGCCGTTTCCTATGAGGCCATTGGCCTTTTCGACCTATCCGTTGGTCTGCGGATGCGCCACGGAGGCGTATGATATGCTGATGCCAAGGCCCTCGCAGATGTCTTGGAATTCCTTCAATATGAAGTTCGAGCCGTTGTCCGTGATGATGTTGTTGGCACGCCAAACCTGTAGACAATAGACTCGAAGAACTTGACGGCAGTTTTGACGCTTTGGTTGGTGACGGGCATGGCCTGGATCCACTTGGTGAACTTGTCGACTGCGACCAGGAGGAAAATGTGGCCTCCTTTCGAGGATTTGGGCAGTTTTCCGATCATGTTGAGGCCCCATTAAACGAAGGGCTAGGCCAACAGTATGGGCCTTAGCTCGTATCCTGGTGCGTGTGGCTAGTCCGCGTACCTCTGACAGGCGTTGCACCTTTGGACGATGTCCTTGGCTTCGTTTATGGCTGTTGGCCAGTAGAATCCATCTCGTAGAGCTTTGGCGACTAGGGCGCGGCTGCCTGCATGATGGCCACAGATGCCCTCGTGGATGTCTTGGAGGATGGTTTTGCCGTCGCCGATGGTGACGCACCTTTGAAGTACACCCGAAATGCTGCGCTTGTACAACTCGCCATTGTGGATGGTGAAGGCCTTAGACCGACTAGGTATGCGCTAGGCATCTGTCGGGTCAACGGGCAACTCATTGTTTATTAGGTACCGAAGGTACGACTGTGTCCATGTCTCGTAAATCCCCATGACCTGCATCAGGCTAACCAACTCAGCCTCATTGTCGAGCTTTTCGGGTCCTTCCTGTCCTTCGGGTGGCACAACCCTCGAGTGCTCTGCATCTTCGGTTGCTCCTTTTGGGGAATTTTATCTTGATAGAGGGTACGCAGATTTGTTCGAGGAACACACCTGGTGGCACCCGTGCGTAGGTGGAGCCGATGTTGGCGAGTTTATCAGCTTCTTCATTGCTTTCCCTTCCGACGTGTCGAAGCTCGTAGCCGTCGAAGTCCCCTTCGAGTGAGTTGTAGAGCGCGCAGTACGCAATCATGTTGGCGCTGCGAGCGTCGCACTCGTTCATCGTCTACTAGACGACAAGGTTCGAGTCACCATAGATGACGACGTGTGTTGCGCTGCGGATCTTGGCCATCTTCATGCCATGGATGAGGTACTTGTATTCGGCCTCGTTGTTGGAGGCGCAAAATTTCATCCGAAGGACTTATTTCATCTTGTATCCCTAAGGGGACGTCAGTATGACGCCGGCCCCTGCTCCAGCCTCGCGCTTGGAGCCGTCGAAGTGCATCGTCCATGACTGCGACATGTCCGGAGTGTCCGGCAGCTGGAGTTTGATCCAGTGGACAAGAAAGTCAGGGAGGACCTGAGATTTGATGGCCTTGCATTGCTCGTAGACTATGTCTAGAAGAGACAGCTCGATGCCCCATAGGGCTACGCGTCCTATCGCTCTGGGGTTGTTCAGGATGTTTGATAGTGGGGCATCGTTGACAACCATGATCTGATGCTCCTGGAAGTAGTGGCTCATCCGACGAGCCGTCATGAATACACCGTAGGCAAGCTTTTGGTAGTGAGGATACCTCTGCTTTGTCAGAGTCAGTACCTTGCTGAGGTAGTAGATTGGGCGTTGGACCCCGTGGGTCTTGCCATCTTTGGGTCGTTCGACCACGAGCACAGTGCTTACCACCTGATGCGTAGCGGCGATTTATAGAAGTAAAGGTTCTCGTTCCTTTGGCGTGACCAGGACGAGTGAGGTGGAGAGCATCTGTTTGAGGTCCTCGAATGCGTCGTCTGCTTCGGGTGTCCACTCGAAATTGTCCGCCTTGCGCAGCAGCTGGTAAAAAGGTAGGACCTTCTAGCCCATGCGGCTGATAAATCTGCTCAGTGTTGCGATCCGACCAGCTAGCTGCTGGACACCTTTGAGGTTCTTTGTCTTCTCAACCCTGATTTTCTTCGGATTCGCCTCAATCTCCTGTTGGGAGATGAAGTAGCCGAGTAGTTGGCCGGATGGGACGCTGAAGGCGCACTTTTCTGGGTTCAGCTTGATCTTGTAGTGATCAAGGTTATCAAACGTCTCATGGAGATCGTCGATCAGCGTCTTGGCCTCCCTGGGCTTGATTACTATGTCGTCGACATAGACTTGAATGTTGCGACCGATCTGGTTTTTCAGGCACGCATGCATGCACCTCTGGTACGTGGCACATGCGTTCTTCAGCACGAAGGGCATGGTGTTGTAGCAGAACACTCCGAACGGCGTGATGAACGCCGTTTTCCCCTGGTCTTCGACCTTCAGACAAATCTGGTTGTAGCTTGAATAGGCGTTGAGGAAGGAGAGTTTCTCGCATCCTGCAGTCGAATCGATGATCTGATCGATTCACGGTAGAGGGAAGTGGTCCTTTGGATAGTACTTGTTGAGCGATGTGAAGTTCACGCACATCCGCAGGATGTCTGTGTCCTTTTTGGGGACCAACACGGTGTTGGCCAGCCACTCGCTCTCCTTGATTTCCCGAATGAAGTTGGCATCGAGCAGTCTGTTGACTTTGATTCCAATGGCTTCAGCTCTTGGTTCGGACAGGCGTCAGATCGTCTGCTTGACCGGCTTCGCGTCAGGGAACACATTGAGTGCGTGCTCGGCGAATTCCCTGGGAACTCCTGGCATGTCCGCAGGACACCAGGCGGAGATTTCCCAGCGCTCACGGAGGAATTCAACGAGCGCGCTTTCCTATGAAGGACTGAGGTTGCTGGCAATCAACACCGTCTTGGAGGCGTCCGTCGGGGTGGACCTACACCTTCTTCGTGTTGACAGTGGAGTCGAACGACATGTCAGGTGTGTTTTGTCTGGCGACTGGGGGTGCCCAATTGTCTGTCACCTCTCTGAGCCTCGTGAGCTCCGCCTGCATGCCGAACGACTGGGAGATTCTGTTGAAGTCTCTATCACAGTGGTCGGATCGGGTGAAGCTTCCCTGGACGGTGATGACGCCCCTGGGTCCTGGCATCTTCAGTAGCAGGTACGCGTAGTGCGGTACTGCCAGGAATCGTGCGAATGCCGCGCACCCGAGGATGGTGTGGTACTGTGATGGCCAGTCCACCACTTCGAACTCCAGTCGCTCGCGCCTGAAGTTTTCGGGCTGGCCGAAGATGACGTTGAGCCATATCTTCCCCAGTGGATATATGCCCTTCCCTAGGACTCTGCCGTGGAACGTCGTGTATGATTGCTCCAGGATGCATAGCGGGATCCGCATTGCTGCGAGTGTGCTGGCGAACATCAGATTGATGCCGATGTTGTCGTCCATGAAGATGCGGCTCATCTTGAATCCCCCGATCTGCGCCTCGAGCACCAGGGTAGCATGACCTGGGCGAGGGATTTGGCGTGGGTGATCCAAACGGTCGAACGTGATGCAGGACTCCGAGCCACTGAGGTACTCAGGCATGGCTGGTGGGGAAGCTACCGCCAGGCTGACTTGGCGGGTGATCTTGTTTTGCACCCTGTTGGTTGGGCGCCCCTTCTGGATCATTAGGGCCCCCTTAGGCGGCGAGTACCCTCCTGTGCCGTTATTTGGCGCTAGTGCGATCGCTGGATTCGACGGTCCAGCAGGCGGTGGTGGAGGAGCTCCGTGGGCGATGTCACCTGGCAGAGGTGCGGGCCCAAATCTAGGGTTCACGATCTGACGCCGTATTTGGGTGAGACCCTCACTAAGCTTCTAGAATTCGCGGCAGTCCTTGAGCATATGGCTGGCCTTCTTCTTGCCATCATGCTTGTCGATGTAGAAGTGGATGGTGCAAGGGCCAGACAATTTGTCGTATGCCGAAGGCTCGTAATCGCGGTTGTGACATCGCCACGTCTGCGTGGGTCGCTCTCTATCGCGGAAGTTGCCTTCGCGGTATTGTAGCATCCCATTTGTCTAACAACTGTAATGCTACTTGGTTTAGTAATAAAATGGCTACCTCCTACATATAATTGTTGCATCATCATGTTATCATGCTCATGTCATCATGCCACCTTGCATTTGAGCATCATACAAAAACCCTTGAGTTTTGGTTCTTATCTCATATGCATTATTATTTATATTTGCCTCTTGATATTGTATTTGGTTCTTGATATATTGTTAAATGCCCAAGTTGAGTTGGGGGCATATCTTTTATTCCACTTCACCACCCTTTCTTTCACCACATTATAATTCCACCATTCCATTATCCATGAGCTTGTATTCTATTTTCTTTTGAAGTTTATCTAGCTCATGGGAGATAGGATGGATCTAATTCAAATTCTTTTGCTTGGCCTTTACTCCACATTTGGGGATGCATAGGAATTATGCCATGCCCATTATTTTGTTTTCACAAGATTAAGACATGGCATTTAGTACCCTTGCATGGGCCATGCAACCATAACCATCCTTTGTCCTCTTTGAGTTTTATTTGAATTCTTGAGTGGATCATCCTCCATCTCATCTCTCTCCCTCTGTTTTGTTTTCTACAAGCTTTGGATCCATGTGAAGGTTCACTAATTCTACAAATGATTTTATCCAAATTGCAAAACCTCAAATCTTCATGTTCTTGTAAAATGCCCCAATTGACACATACACATTATGTATGTGGGCATCCTCTCTTCCAAATATGCTATTTTTCCTCTAGTCTATTTTGTTACCTAGACACCGTTGTTCAAAATCCCTGCAAAGATTCAAATAGTTTGAATAAGTTGCTTCCTAAAATTGGCTAAATATAAACATAAAACAAAACATTTGAGCTAAATAAAACAAAATAGGAAATAAATAAAGGGAGAGAACCATACCTGGGCCTTACCAGCCGCAGCAGGCCAAGTAAAAGCAGCAGCTTACCAGGGCAAATTCCTCCTCCGGCCCAACTCACCACCCCCGGCCCGGTACCCCTTCGCTCCCAGACGCCGTCCCTGTTCTTCTTCCGTCTCGCTTCTCTCGCTCTCTCTGTACAGGTGACGGAACGCGGCAGGTAGGCGTCGCCTGCCGTGATCCTCGTCAGCCCCCACGCCGCGCTCGTGACCCCCCTCCCTTATCAACCCTGGTTCCCATAGAACCCTAGCTTTCTTCCTCCCTCGCGCCGCAGCGTTTCCCTTTTCCCCACCTCTCTGTTTTGCTGCCATGGCCGCCGCCTTGCGCCTGCCCGCTATCGCGTAGGTCGTCGCTGAGCACCGTGGAGTAGCGGAGGAGTACCGCCACTTCCGCCGCTTCGGAATCGCAGCAGCGCCGGCGTCTGCCTCCTCGCCTCCGTTCGTACGTGACCAAGCAGGCCGCCCCGTCGCCACCGCCCTGTCCATCTTCCTCTTTCCCCAACCCCAATTCCGGCGGGAATTGGTCGAGGTGAGTGCCACCTTCCTTTCCCCTTCTTTTCCTCCTCCTTCCCGCGTCTTGCCGCCTGGTATCGCCGTCGCCGTCGTCGGGAGCCACTGCCGCGTGCGCAGCACCCGTAGTTAGCAACAGCATCAGCTCCTGGCAGCCGGTTATCTCCCTCTGTTCCTAGTGTGCTCGCGACCCCTATAGGTCGACTCCGGCGCCGAATCTCTTACTCACGCATAGAGGGAACTCCCAGCTTTCTGTAGGATCAAACGACACTTGAAACGGGGCAGTAGATCTCTCGGAATCATCCTCCGAAATCGATGCAATCTCGTAGGACATCCGTCAGAAAATCCAGTGAACTGTGCCTGCAGTTCTTCCCCTATGTTCAGCTCCTTGCCCCATCTGCTGTAGTTCTCCGATGGCAAAGCTCCAAACACGAAACTTGTAGCCTGTATATCCCTCTTCATTTTTGGTTTTTACGGTTTTGCGAAATTCGCATCCTTTTGCTCGCCATATTCGTTTGAAAACTCGGGTCAGCTAGCAGTTTTTTTTTCAAAATCGTCTTCAGTTTCGTCAGTCTAAACCAACCCTCCTAGACGCTTTTCTAATTAGGCCCCTAGGTTTCCTTGTCCTCAACCCGCAGACCCACCGGACCCCACCCGACAGCCTCTCTGTTGTTTTACACAAAGCCCCCCAGCTAACCATCCCCCTCAACCCGCGGTCCCGATGATGCCCACGTGGCACGCCCCCGTGGCGTCCACTCGCGCAGTGGGCCGCGCCGCCTGTGACCCCACTGGTCAGTGACTTTGGGTAACTCTAGCCCGAGTAAGAAAAGTCCTCAGCTAATTCTTAAAACAATTAAAATTTCAGTAAATGATTAATATCAAATAAATTCATAACTATTTAAATATTTCGAATTTGAATTCAAACCTTATATGAAAAATGTTTTGTTTTTGAATGTTAATTCAAATCTTTAATCAAATAATTTCAGAATTAATTTAATTAGTCAACCTTTGACTTTGACCCTATTTAATAATTTTGACTATAAAATAAATTTAAATTCATAATTCCAAATAATACAAATAATATATGTTTTCAAATCAGAAAAATGTGAGGATTTCAAATATGCCATTAAAAATATTATTTGGACACTTTAAATTTCAAGATTGAATTAAATTACAATAAAATGCCCTTTTCCTTATTTATTTAATAACTTTTGTTTTATAACTCCGAATTTAACAAACGATATGTCTAAAATGATCAGCTCGACGAGACCTTTCTGTTTATGCTATCCATGACTTAAATTGCAGCATGCATCATGTAAATATATAGTATACAGCAACTAATATGACAATAAAATGTGACCAAAACTCAATAAAATGCTTCTTTCCTGTATTCCACACCTCACCCATGCCATGCTACCTTAATGCCATGCAAATTGTGCATCATTCATCATGACAGGATTGTTTGCTTGTCGCATTTTATTCATATGCTTGTGCACTTTATTTATGTTGGCCCTTGTTTGTTTGGTTCTTCTTCGAATAGACGCTGAGCAGGGAATATATCAAGAGCACTACCCAGATCCATCCCTTGCTTCAACTGAGCTGCCAGGCAAGCACTACCACATGCTTGCATACATACAGTACCTACTGCCTCTATCTTATTCTTGCATCATTGAGTCGCGATTGCATTAAACTGAATCCCAAGTATTGCATAGCCTTTACTTTTAAACCCCACCAAGCTTGTTCCTCCATCCCATGAGCCATTACTACAGGAGTTGCTTGAGCCATGCGAGTCGTAGAACAGCATGTGTAGGGTATGTGAGTGTCTGTTGGATAACGAGATACCTAAACAACTTAACCTGAGTAGTAATGGGATAACTAATGAAAGTGGCACCGGTGAGCAATATCTGCTATTTGGTTTTTCCTGCTCACTTGTGTCCCGTAGGACCCCGAGTACTTGAAACCTGTTCCTTGAATATTCGCGCTATCCACATCCGGGAGGCTTATGGGACCCCCCTGAGCCAGAGCTTGATTCATTCTTATTTCTTGGGGCCATAAACTAGTTTGAGGTTTTATTTACTATCCTGTACTTATGCCATGTCTTACTGCTTTATTATGATTGTGCGAGGAGCACCTGTACTGTTTAGGATCGGGACACGTTTTCGCGGTGTCGACAAGCCCAGTTTTGGGTTCCCAGTCGTTCACAGCCGTCCACCCAAACCTCGGGTCCGTCTCGGAGTCAGCTAACTTCGTTGCGGGTGTACTCCAAGGGGTGGCCCCCTGAAATATTTCTGAATCCTGTGATTGCTTTGTCGTGAAGGCCTCGTTGGGTTTTGATTTGGTTTTTCCGAGGTTGATCGAGTGTGTGTTGCTATTTGTGCACCCCTGCAGGGTAAAACTTTCTGAAAGCCGTGTCCGCGGTTATGGACGACTTGGAGCACAGTTTCTCGATCATAGACAAGCATGACTAAAGTACCGCTTTTAACTTGACTAAGTAACTGACTAGTAAATAGTGCAACACTCATGGAATGGTTAATAAAATTGCCAACGGATGGGGGTTGTTCGTCCGCTTCCTCGTTGGTAAGCGAGGAGGAGGATGGATCTGTGGATATTACTGTTATAACTGTTGTCATTAATTCACGGACATACGTCTATCTTTGGTTAGGCGGATGGTTAACGAGTATCTATAGAACTGTTAGGGTTTATCTTTTGCTGCAATTGCGTCACCCCAGGTTGTGTCCCCTTTAGAGGCATAAAGACTTGCTGAGTACCCCTAGGGTCTCACACGATAAATTATTTGGTTCAGCTGAACAGGTACACTCGCAAGATGGATACTGGGTGGAGGAGGCTGATGATGTGGGCAACGATCGTTCGGTGTAGAGATTCCGGGAACGGGGATCCGTGAGATCTGTGGGCGGGATGTGCTTATTTATGGGGCATCTTATGCCGATTTGCTTCTTATCCGTACTCGGATCTTGTTTGCCGCTTCCGCCTGATACTCTGATGTGTGATGTATGAGGAGATATCCTAAACTATTATATCTATCTAGGTCATTTGGATCTTGCCGTATGGCGTTGCTATATTTCCTTTCTTTTTAGATGGAATGGCTCTGATGTACTATTGTATGGTGGCTTGCATACATACTCATTTGTGTATGTAGTTGATCCCTTCGCCTGCCGATTACGCCGCCCGTTCTTGTCCCGATGAATTGGAAATGGTTGGGACGGCCGAAAGGTCTACCTGTGAGTGCCATTTGGGCCCCACCGTACTATTTCAACCATTTCCGTTCATCCAGGCTTGAATCTAGGAGCGTAATTCACCGAGGTAGTTACAATTGGTATCAGAGCCATCCCGCCCTTCAGGGTCTCAGCCAAATGGTCGTTGTCAGTCTAGCAAATATTTTTGGTAGCTATGTATACTAGGGAAAAACAAAACGTGAGAGTAGGACTGCTTCCACTTTTCTTCTTACCCACCCACCCACCCTTTTCTGGTAAGGAAGTGTAACGTTTTCAATCCTCTCCTTAAAGTTCAAACTAGGATTCACGTGTTCTGGGTTTTCGTAGTACCATAGGTTGTGTGTTTGTGTGTGTGTGTAATCCCTTGTCTATCTGTTGCCTCCAAGTTGTTATCTAATCAGTCTTTTGGTTATCAACTGTTGGTACATTCCATACCGACAGGCTTTTGCAAACCGACGCGATCCGTCTTACTCTTTGTTATCCGACGTTATCTTGTTTGGGGTGTTCGTTTCCGTAGTTACTAATCTTTAGGTTCATCGTGAGAAGAAGGGGTTAGGATATGTGTTCCACTTATTCATGTGCGGAGTAATGATTCGAGTGCGGGATGGAGTCGCGACCATACCACTACTCTTATCATTCGCTTTTGTACATTGAATTGGTGGAGTCACTAATCTTGATTCGTTAAGTGATTTTGCGCATCTATTGGTATTTTAATGCCGAAATTTGTGGAAAAATTTTCTTTGATATATTTGTGTACCACACTCCTTTTCAGTCGTGTGCGATATGCTTAATATCTTCTAGGTGCTTTTGAACTTTGTTGATATTTTAATATCATCTTAGTAAATTGTATCCTTTAATCTTGGTTAATTCCATCTTGGTACTATTTTGGATTATTATTATTCTCCATTATAGTACTGACTTGTGTTTTATATCAATCACAGGATGGCTCCACCACGCCGTTCTGATGAGGACATACCACCAGAACTGGGATCCGCGTTGTCAAACATCGCCAATGCCTTGGCAGCAATGCAGCAGAACCAGCAGCGTTTTGAGGAAAGTGTTCGGAGGAATGAGTTTGCTCCGCTACCTCCACCTCCCAAGCGAGGAGACATCAAAAGCTTCCTGAAGTTCAACCCTCGCCAATTTGATGTTTCTGATCGACCACTTGATGCTGATGATTGGTTGCGTGAGATGTCAAGGCTACTGGAGACTGCTGATGTTCCTGAGCAAGAATGGGTAAAATGTGCTACTCACCTTCTGAAGGGAGATGCAGCTCTATGGTGGGAGAATTACCTGAAGGCAAACTGCACTGGTTTTCAGCCTACTTGGGAACGGTTCACTGGGGCATTCAAAGAGCAGTATCTGTCAGAAATTGTCATGGAAAGGATGAAGGAAGCGTTTCTCAACCTTAAGCAGGGAAATGATAATGTCAACACCTATATCAGGAACTTCATGAACCTTTCTCGTTATGGTGGCGATGAGATCTCCGATGACAAGAAGAAGCAAAAGAGGTTCAGGCAAGGGCTCAATGCATCGATTAAATATGCAATCACACATGCAAGGCCGGCGTCTTTTCTGGAACTTCAGCATACAGCTCCGCAGGAGGAAGCAAGTAGGCAAGTGTTTGAGGAGTCCAAGAAACACAACCGTGATGCACCAAGCTCTTCAGCTATGTCATCTCCTTCTAAGCGGCGTGTCTGGGTTCCTAACACCCCACCGTCGCTCCCGGCTTCACCAAGACCTTCAAGCTTCGCGGCAAGGCCACCAAACTTCATCACTGCTGCTCCCAGGGGCTACAACCACCACTACCTTGGAGCGCCTGGCGGAGTCCCTGGCTACGTTGCTCCACGTCCACCTGGTGCTTGTTTCACGTGTGGAGACCCTGGGCATCTGAACTGGAACTGTCCGTTGAAAAACAAAGCTCTTCCTCCACCCCCGCCAAGATCTGCGGCAAGCTCTCCTTTGGTTCGTGCACCACCACCTCGGGCTCTCAACATCAACACCAAGCCCGGGTCTACTGTTGCTCGTGCCAACTGTGTCAACGCCGCTCAAGCTGAGCATGCACCTGGAGTTGTGATGGGTATGCTTCCCGTTAACTCAGTCCCTGCACGAGTTTTGTTTGATTCTGGTGCATCGCATTATTTTGTTTCTCACAAGTTTGCAAATGAGAATGAGTTAGTCTTGGTTCCTCTCCTTAAGCGGTTGGTGGTACAATCTCCTGGTTCAAACATGAGGGCTGTTCATATCAGCCATGGCAATCAAATTGAGATTGGTGGCTCTTCATTCTCGGCGTCCTTAATTGTTCTGGGCAATTCTGACATTGATGTCATCTTGGGCATGGATTGGTTGACAGCAAATGCAGCTGTGATTGATTGTGCTGAACGCTCGGTTTCTCTGAAGATTCCTGAAGGCCATATAGTCTTTTCTCCAAGTCTGACTCCTGCTATCCAGCTTTTCTCTTTGGCGGCTCTGAATAATGATGCTATGGAAGCTATTCAGAGTGTTCCGGTGGTCTGTGAGTTCCCAGATGTCTTTCCTGAAGAGTTTCCGGGTATGCCTCCGGATCGTGAGGTTGAGTTTGTAATTGAGCTTGAACCTGGAACGGCTCCTATCTCCAAGCGGCCTTATAAAATGGGTCCTGCTGAGTTAGCTGAACTCAAACGTCAGCTTGATGAACAAGAGAAGTTGGGTTTCATTCAACACAGTACTTCTTCTTGGGGTAGCCCAACAATCTTTGTGAAGAAGCGAGACAAGACTGATAGACTTTGTGTTGACTATCGGGCTCTCAATGCTAAAACCATCAAGAACAAATATCCCCTTCCGCGGATTAATGATCTCTTCGATCAGCTAGCTGGAGCAGTGGTGTTCTCTAAGCTGGACTTGAGAAGTGGTTATCACCAAATCAAGATTCGCAAAGAAGATGTTCCTAAAACAGCTTTCACCACCCGCTATGGCCTGTATGAGTACACGGTCATGTCCTTCGGTCTCACCAACGCTCCTGCTACCTTCTCGAGGCTTATGAACTCGGTTTTCATGGAGTACCTTGATAAGTTCGTTGTGGTCTATCTGGATGACATCCTAGTCTATTCAAAGTCAAAGGAAGAGCATGAAGAACACCTTCGGTGTGTCCTAAACAAGCTTCGTGAGAACCGCTTGTATGCAAAGTTCTCAAAGTGTGAGTTTTGGCTGCCTCAAGTAACCTATCTTGGTCACGTTATCTCTGCCAAGGGCATTGCAGTCAACCCGGAAACTGTAAAGACAATTGTTGAATGGCTTCCTCCTGTAAATGTCAAAGAAGTGCGGAGCTTCCTTGGTTTGGCTAGTTATTGCCGTCGCTTCGTTCAGAACTTTTTGAAGATAGCGAAGCCTCTTACCGATCTCCTCAAGAAAGGCAAGAAATACCTTTGGACTCCTGCATGTCAAACAAGCTTTGAGACACTCAAAGAGAAGCTCACTTCCACACCAGTCTTGGTTCCTCCGGACACCTCCAAGCCTTTCCAGATATTCTGTGACGCCTCTTTTCAAGGATTGGGTGCGGTCCTTATGCAAGAAAAACAAGTTGTTGCTTATGCCTCTCGACAGTTGAAGACGCATGAGATCAACTATCCCACACATGACCTCGAGCTCGCAGCAGTTGTATTCGCTTTGAAGCTATGGAGGCACTACTTGCTTGGCAACCGTTGTGAGATCTTTTCTGACCACAAGAGTTTGAAGTATATCTTCACTCAGCCTGATCTCAACCTTCGGCAGAGGAGATGGATTGAAGCAATCAATGATTTTGATTTGACCATCAACTACACTCCGGGCAAAGCTAATGTCATGGCCGATGCTCTCAGCCGCAAAGCTTATGTCAACAACCTCATGATGGAAGAACAGCAGCCTCTCTTGTGCGAGGAATTCCGTCAGCTCAACCTGGAAATTGTGGAACAAGGGCACATCCTGAACCTTCTGGCTACTCCTCTCTTGGAAGAAAAGATTCGCTCTCGTCAGCTTGGTGATCCGCACACCAGAAAGATCATCTCCAAACTTCAGCTTCCGAAGTATGAGTCCTTCCACGTCGATGATCAAGGCACGCTTTTATTTGAACACCGGATGTTTGTTCCGACCTACCCGGGTTTGAGAGAGCAAGTTCTCAAGGAGGCGCATGATTCTGTCCTGTCTATCCACCCTGGCAGCACAAAGATGTACATGGACTTGAAAACACAATATTGGTGGCCAGGTTTGAAACGATATTGCGCCAAGTATGTCTCGGAGTGTGATGTCTGCCGCAGAGTGAAAGCTGTCCATCAGAAACCTTTTGGTCTTCTACAGCCATTGAAACCCCCGGAATGGAAATGGGAGAAAGTAGAGATGGACTTCATCACTGGTTTTCCAAGGTCGCAGAAGGGCAACAATGCAATCTTTGTTGTCATCGACAGGCTTTCTAAAGTGGCTCACTTCTTCCCCGTCAAGGAAACAATTTCTGGAATTCAGTTGGCTGAGCTCTATATCAACAGAATTGTCTCTCTGTATGGGGTTCCGCTTGAGATCAGTTCAGACCGTGGAAGCATCTTCACTTCCAAGTTCTGGGAGAGTTTCCAAAATGCTTTGGGAACAAAATTGAATTTCAGCACAGCTTACCACCCTCAGTCGCAAGGACAAGTTGAAAGGATCAATCAGATTCTGGAGGATATGCTTCGTGCTTGCGTCATCTCTTTTGGCATGAAGTGGGAGGAATGTCTTCCTTATGCTGAATTCTCTTACAACAACAGCTTCCAGAAGAGTCTGAAGATGGCACCATTTGAGGCTCTCTATGGTCGCAAGTGCAGAACTCCGATTGGTTGGTCGGGTGCAGGAGAAAGAATATGGTTTGGCCCTGACATTGTAACTCAAGCGGAGGAGAAGGTGCATATCATCCTTGAAAATCTGAAGATTGCTCAAACTCGCCAGAAGAGCAATTATGACAGGAAGCACACGAACATGGTGTATGCACCTGGTGATCTCGTTTACCTTCGTGTCACTCCCATGAAAGGCACGCACCGTTTTGGTATCAAATGAAAGCTGGCTCCTAGATACATCGGTCCGTTCAAAATCCGTGGTAGAAGAGGAGAAGTTTCTTATGCCCTGGAGCTCCCGGAAAAACTCAAGGTTCATGATGTTTTCCACATCTCTCAACTCAAGAAGTGCTTCAAAGATCCCGGCAGGACCGTGGATCATGAACTAATCGATCTCCAAGAAGACCTGTCTTATCAAGAACACCCCACAAAAATCCTCGAAGTCGCAGAAAGAAGGACTCGCAACAAGTCCATCAAGTTCTGCAAGGTGCAGTGGTCGCACCATTCCGTTGATGAATCCACTTGGGAGCGTGAAGATGAACTCCGTGCCAACTATCCTACCCTTTTTGAGTCTTCTTCTTCTTCCTAAAATCTCGGGGCGAGATTCCTGTTTAGTGGGGGAGAGTTGTAGCATCCCATTTGTCTAACAACTGTAATGCTACTTGGTTTAGTAATAAAATGGCTACCTCCTACATATAATTGTTGCATCATCATGTTATCATGCTCATGTCATCATGCCACCTTGCATTTGAGCATCATACAAAAACCCTTGAGTTTTGGTTCTTATCTCATATGCATTATTATTTATATTTGCCTCTTGATATTGTATTTGGTTCTTGATATATTGTTAAATGCCCAAGTTGAGTTGGGGGCATATCTTTTATTCCACTTCACCACCCTTTCTTTCACCACATTATAATTCCACCATTCCATTATCCATGAGCTTGTATTCTATTTTCTTTTGAAGTTTATCTAGCTCATGGGAGATAGGATGGATCTAATTCAAATTCTTTTGCTTGGCCTTTACTCCACATTTGGGGATGCATAGGAATTATTCCATGCCCATTATTTTGTTTTCACAAGATTAAGACATGGCATTTAGTACCCTTGCATGGGCCATGCAACCATAACCATCCTTTGTCCTCTTTGAGTTTTATTTGAATTCTTGAGTGGATCATCCTCCATCTCATCTCTCTCCCTCTGTTTTGTTTTCTACAAGCTTTGGATCCATGTGAAGGTTCACTAATTCTACAAATGATTTTATCCAAATTGCAAAACCTCAAATCTTCATGTTCTTGTAAAATGCCCCAATTGACACATACACATTATGTATGTGGGCATCCTCTCTTCCAAATATGCTATTTTTCCTCTAGTCTATTTTGTTACCTAGACACCGTTGTTCAAAATCCCTGCAAAGATTCAAATAGTTTGAATAAGTTGCTTCCTAAAATTGGCTAAATATAAACATAAAACAAAACATTTGAGCTAAATAAAACAAAATAGGAAATAAATAAAGGGAGAGAACCATACCTGGGCTTTACCAGCCGCAGCAGGCCAAGTAAAAGCAGCAGCTTACCAGGGCAAATTCCTCCTCCGGCCCAACTCACCACCCCCGGCCCGGTACCCCTTCGCTCCCAGACGCCGTCCCTGTTCTTCTTCCGTCTCGCTTCTCTCGCTCTCTCTGTACAGGTGACGGAACGCGGCAGGTAGGCGTCGCCTGCCGTGATCCTCGTCAACCCCCACGCCGCGCTCGTGACCCCCCTCCCTTATCAACCCTGGTTCCCCCTAGAACCGTAGCTTTCTTCCTCCCTCGCGCCGCAGCGTTTCCCTTTTCCCCACCTCTCTGTTTTGCTGCCATGGCCGCCGCCTTGCGCCTGCCCGCTGTCGCGTAGGTCGTCGCTGAGCACCGTGGAGTAGCGGAGGAGTACCGCCACTTCCGCCGCTTCGGAATCGCAGCAGGAGGAGGAGCCGGAGCTGCCGGCGTCTGCCTCCTCGCCTCCGTTCGTACGTGACCAAGCAGGCCGCCCCGTCGCCACCGCCCTGTCCATCTTCCTCTTTCCCCAACCCCAATTCCGGCGGGAATTGGTCGAGGTGAGTGCCACCTTCCTTTCCCCCTTCTTTTCCTCCTCCTTCCCGCGTCTTGCCGCCAGGTATCGCCGTCGCCGTCGTTGGGAGCCACTGCCGCGTGCGCAGCACCCGCAGTTAGCAACAGCATCAGCTCCTGGCAGCCGGTTATCTCCCTCTGTTCCTAGTGTGCTCGCGACCCCTATAGGTCGACTCCGGCGCCGAATCTCTTACTCACGCGTAGAGGGAACTCCCAGCTTTCTGTAGGATCAAACGACGCTTGAAACGGAGCAGTAGATCTCTCGGAATCATCCTCCGAAATCGATGCAATCTCGTAGGACATCCGTCAGAAAATCCAGTGAACTGTGCCTGCAGTTCTTCCCCTATGTTCAGCTCCTTGCCCCGTCCGCTGTAGTTCTCCGATGGCAAAGCTCCAAACACGAAACTTGTAGCCTGTATATCCCTCTTCATTTTTGGTTTTTACGGTTTTGCGAAATTCGCATCCTTTTGCTCGCCATATTCGTTTGAAAACTCGGGTCAGCTAGCATTTTTTTTTTCAAAATCGTCTTCAGTTTCGTCAGTCTAAACCAACCCTCCTAGACGCTTTTCTAATTAGGCCCCTAGGTTTCCTTGTCCTCAACCCGCAGACCCACCGGACCCCACCCGACAGCCTCTCTGTTGTTTTACACAAAGCCCCCCAGCTAACCATCCCCCTCAACCCGCGGTCCCGATGATGCCCACGTGGCACGCCCCCGTGGCGTCCACTCGCGCAGTGGGCCGCGCCGCCTGTGACCCCACTGGTCAGTGACTTTGGGTAACTCTAGCCCGAGTAAGAAAAGTCCTCAGCTAATTCTTAAAACAATTAAAATTTCAGTAAATGATTAATATCAAATAAATTCATAACTATTTAAATATTTCGAATTTGAATTCAAACCTTATATGAAAAATGTTTTGTTTTTGAATGTTAATTCAAATCTTTAATCAAATAATTTCAGAATTAATTTAATTAGTCAACCTTTGACTTTGACCCTATTTAATAATTTTGACTATAAAATAAATTTAAATTCATAATTCCAAATAATACAAATAATATATGTTTTCAAATCAGAAAAATGTGAGGATTTCAAATATGCCATTAAAAATATTATTTGGACACTTTAAATTTCAAGATTGAATTAAATTACAATAAAATGCCCTTTTCCTTATTTATTTAATAACTTTTGTTTTATAACTCCGAATTTAACAAACGATATGTCTAAAATGATCAGCTCGACGAGACCTTTCTGTTTATGCTATCCATGACTTAAATTGCAGCATGCATCATGTAAATATATAGTATACAGCAACTAATATGACAATAAAATGTGACCAAAACTCAATAAAATGCTTCTTTCCTGTATTCCACACCTCACCCATGCCATGCTACCTTAATGCCATGCAAATTGTGCATCATTCATCATGACAGGATTGTTTGCTTGTCGCATTTTATTCATATGCTTGTGCACTTTATTTATGTTGGCCCTTGTTTGTTTGGTTCTTCTTCGAATAGACGCTGAGCAGGGAATATATCAAGAGCACTACCCAGATCCATCCCTTGCTTCAACTGAGCTGCCAGGCAAGCACTACCACATGCTTGCATACATACAGTACCTACTGCCTCTATCTTATTCTTGCATCATTGAGTCGCGATTGCATTAAACTGAATCCCAAGTATTGCATAGCCTTTACTTTTAAACCCCACCAAGCTTGTTCCTCCATCCCATGAGCCATTACTACAGGAGTTGCTTGAGCCATGCGAGTCGTAGAACAGCATGTGTAGGGTATGTGAGTGTCTGTTGGATAACGAGATACCTAAACAACTTAACCTGAGTAGTAATGGGATAACTAATGAAAGTGGCACCGGTGAGCAATATCTGCTATTTGGTTTTTCCTGCTCACTTGTGTCCCGTAGGACCCCGAGTACTTGAAACCTGTTCCTTGAATATTCGCGCTATCCACATCCGGGAGGCTTATGGGACCCCCCTGAGCCAGAGCTTGATTCATTCTTATTTCTTGGGGCCATAAACTAGTTTGAGGTTTTATTTACTATCCTGTACTTATGCCATGTCTTACTGCTTTATTATGATTGTGCGAGGAGCACCTGTACTGTTTAGGATCGGGACACGTTTTCGCGGTGTCGACAAGCCCAGTTTTGGGTTCCCAGTCGTTCACAGCCGTCCACCCAAACCTCGGGTCCGTCTCGGAGTCAGCTAACTTCGTTGCGGGTGTACTCCAAGGGGTGGCCCCCTGAAATATTTCTGAATCCTGTGATTGCTTTGTCGTGAAGGCCTCGTTGGGTTTTGATTTGGTTTTTCCGAGGTTGATCGAGTGTGTGTTGCTATTTGTGCACCCCTGCAGGGTAAAACTTTCTGAAAGCCGTGTCCGCGGTTATGGACGACTTGGAGCACAGTTTCTCGATCATAGACAAGCATGACTAAAGTACCGCTTTTAACTTGACTAAGTAACTGACTAGTAAATAGTGCAACACTCATGGAATGGTTAATAAAATTGCCAACGGATGGGGGTTGTTCGTCCGCTTCCTCGTTGGTAAGCGAGGAGGAGGATAGATCAGTGGATATTACTGTTATAACTGTTGTCATTAATTCACGGACATCCGTCTATCTTTGGTTAGGCGGATGGTTAGCGAGTATCTATAGAACTGTTAGGGTTTATCTTTTGCTGCAATTGCGTCACCCCAGGTTGTGTCCCCTTTAGAGGCATAAAGACTTGCTGAGTACCCCTAGGGTCTCACACGATAAATTATTTGGTTCAGCTGAACAGGTACACTCGCAAGATGGATACTGGGTGGAGGAGGCTGATGATGTGGGCAACGATCGTTCGGTGTAGAGATTCCGGGAACGGGGATCCGTGAGATCTGTGGGCGGGATGTGCTTATTTATGGGGCATCTTATGCCGATTTGCTTCTTATCCGTACTCGGATCTTGTTTGCCGCTTCCGTCTGATACTCTGATGTGTGATGTATGAGGAGATATCCTAAACTATTATATCTATCTAGGTCATTTGGATCTTGCCGTATGGCGTTGCTATATTTCCTTTCTTTTTAGATGGAATGGTTCTGATGTACTATTGTATGGTGGCTTGCATACATACTCATTTGTGTATGTAGTTGATCCCTTCGCCTGCCGATTACGCCGCCCGTTCTTGTCCCGATGAATTGGAAATGGTTGGGACGGCCGAAAGGTCTACCTGTGAGTGCCATTTGGGCCCCACCGTACTATTTCAACCATTTCCGTTCATCCAGGCTTGAATCTAGGAGCGTAATTCACCGAGGTAGTTACAGGTATCCACTATTGTGGTCGTCGTCACTGCGTCGGTTGGCGTATCCAGCCACGACCATGTCGACTCCGTCGCGGTCGTCATAGACGCGCGATCTTCATTTGCTATGGCGTTCTCGCCTGCGGCCATAGTCGCCCTCGTCATCCAAATGCGTTCGATGGACGGAATCCTCGACGTCCTCCCATCGGTTGGCAATGTCCATGAGGTGGTCGAGCGTCTTGGGCTTGACGCGCCCCGGTTCTTCCTTGAAGTCCGGGCGCTTGACGCCATCCTTGAAGGCGTCAATTGCCCTCTCTACGGAGATATGTGCGGCGGAGTGCTTGATATGGGACCAGCGTAATATGTACGACTTAATGGACTCGCCGGTACGTTGGGTGCAGGCTCGCGGTTCCTCAATCGAGGTTGGCCTTTTGCTGGTACCCTTGAAGTTGTGGATGAAGCTGTATGCTAGATCCTCCCAGCTTCGGATGGAGACGGAGGACAGGCTGCTGAGCCAGATCCTAGCTGCGTCTGTCAGCTGTAGCTGAAGGCATTGTATGGCGTTGTTCCTGTTGCCACCGTGTAGCTTGACGTATGGGAGGAGGTTGATGAGCCAGGCCTTCGGGTCCTATGTGTCGTCGAACATCGGAGTATCCGAAGGGAGCTTGAATTTTTTTGGCATCCGTGTTCGCCGAACAGGTATGCTGAAGCATCTGGCTCCGCATAGCTCTTCGTCGTCGTCCTCGTCGGATTTAGTTAAACATGCGCGTTTAGCGCATGCCTTGTCGATCTTGCATTGGGTGAGATCATTTCGAGCATCGTAGTAGATGTTGCGGTGCCGTGGGCTCTTACGACGTCGAGGCAGATCGTGCTCGTCCTCGTCGGATGAGGGCGTAGGGCTGCAGGTGAACTTGACCGCAACTTTTTTCTTCGGCTCCACAGGAGCCTCGTCGTGGACCGCAGATCCGAGGATTCTGAGTCGGCAAGCGCGGATTTGTGCATGGCGCTCTTCGGGTCACCCACCGGAGGTGGATGGGATGCGTGATATGTAGTGGCCGCCATGATCATAGCCTGCAGTGTCTTCGGCATGATGTTGTCGTTTACGTCCATCGTCATGAAGGACATGTTGAGGGCCCTGGTGACTTCGCGACGCGCGGCTGGGTCCATGTGCTCCGTTCGGAAGCGGTGCTTGTTGTCATTGTTGTCGTGCGAACTGGAGCCGCCGGCGGCAGAGAGCACAGCTCGCCGCGCGCTAGACTCCGAAGCCGCCTGCTTACGCTTGTCAAGTTCCTCCATCAGCTGCACCTGTCAGTTATGCTCGTTGATGAGGTGGAGGTGATATGCCATCAGCAGATCCCGTGAAGCATTCACATGTAGGATGATGTTGCCCGCCACGGCTTCACGCGATTGGCGCCAGTCATCCTCATTGAGGTTGATCTTCTGGTAGGCATTAGCGTCACCTTCGTTGGGCCTAAGCGGCAGATCTCCCCCGTTTCCCCCGTTCTCACCTTGCGGGTTGAGAGGCGGGTTGGGTGCACTTGAACCTATCGGCAGTTCTGCTTCGCTCTAGATGACCATGGCGCATAGGTAACATCCACGGATTGGGTCGCTGCTACCGCAACTTTCGGATCCGGAACCGTAGGTTCCTTCATTTGAGGGAGGGCCGCGCAGATCTGAGTTGCAGCTGCTGTTGTCATCTGACTCGTCTGTCAGCGTCGACGCGCGTAGCACGCCGATGGGTGGGACCCACAAAGAGGGCCTGATGGATGGTGGTGGCACCCGCTCTGCGAGGCGTAGGGTGCCGGTCTGCCCCACCTAGAAGCAGAAGCTCCCGAACAACATCTCGAGCCCGTCGCCGACGGACTCGAAATCCCTCAGGGTGGCCGGCGAGTGGGCGGTGAAGTCGAAGGTGCCGAAGAGGAGGTGACTCTCTGTTGCCGATGAGTTGTAGATCGCTCCGGATGGGACCGTCACGATCACACAGTCAGCGCCCCCCAATTCCCACAGACAGCGCCAATTGACGAGGTTCGATCTCGTCAATGCCCATTGTTATGGACTTGGGTTTTGGAGAAGATGGGGATGCTGGAGGTCGCAGAACGGTTAACAAACAAGCAATGCGTGACATGAGATTTACCCAGGTTCAGGCCCCCAGAGGAAAAACCCTACTCCTGCTTGTCTGCTCTTGATTACGGCGGAACCGAAGGTTACAGGGGTGCGCAAATGCAATCTGGCGTGAAGGTGTGTATGCGAGGGTGGAAGAGAGATCCTTCTCGCCGTGCCCTCCTGGCCTTTATATAGATAGGCAGGTCTCGGGCTTAGGTCGAGTCGGTTACAGATTAGGGTTTGTACCCTTTAAAATTTTATCTACTCTAGATTTGTTCTCCAAGGATCCGAAGACATCCTTGACTTGGGCCACCCGAAATCTCCACGGGCCGCGTGTCTTGACATGGGCCTTCCTTGGGCTGGACCATGTATACTAATGTTGTGTACCCGTGGGGTATAACCATGTCAGTTACGTTTATGAGTGTAACGCATTTCACCTAACCTATGTAAGCCTACCCCATGTAAACATGTACAAGTCGATTAGTATTGTTGTTCTGGTGAAAAACAACATAGAGTGAAGATGCTTCGATGCTTGGAAAGCAAAGGTCGTGCCCGACATGGGGTAGGATTCCTTCCTACCCTTGCCGCCGGCCACAGGGAGGAGTTGGGGGAGGACTCCCCTCCCCAAAACCTCCTCTCCCTCTCATAAATAGAGGGGAGGGGGCGCCCCTTGCTCTCCCACAAGAAACCCTAGATTGGCCGCAGCCCTCTCAAATTGCCGTCGATTTAGAGCCCTCTAAAGTAGCTGCCGCCTAGCCCTCTACTAGCCGCCGACCACTACCTCTAAACCTCGTCCCTCTAAACCCTAGATCACCGAGGCCCTCTTCTACTCCACCATACCCGCTCTGGCTTAGGCGAAACCCTGCGGGATTTCCCCTCTACTTCCACCACCACGTCGTCGTGCTGCTGGAATCGCAAGAAGAGACCTACAACCTCCGCTGCTTGCTGGAACAAGGGAGAGGAAGGTCTTCATCGAGTACCACGTGTGACCGACTGCGGAAGCGCTGCCGGAACGTGGCGCCGAAAGGATCGTCTACACGATCTTGAGATCGACAAGTGAACGACTACATCACCCACGAGAATCTGATCTCGTTAACCGCTTAGGATCTTTGAGTGTTAGTACTCTATCAACTCGTTGCATCGATCTAGTAGATTAGATCTTGGCTTGTGTGTGTTCATGCAATAGAAATTTTTTGTTTTCCATGCTATGAATCCCTACATGAGTTTGAGAAGTTTGCATCAGGCACCGATGTGAGTATGTAAGCTCACATATGATACATCGGAACCTTATTTTAAGGATCTTTGAGATAGGCTTTTCACCAATTTATTATAGGCTAGTCGTGGATAATGATGGACTTCCTCTTTGAGTGAGGTGATTCACTATCTAGCCTTTGCACCACCCATTTTTTATCTCAAGATAGTAATGCACTTTTTTTAAGATCAGGCTCGATATTCTTGATGTTGTCATTATCAATTGTCTTAAATCTTAAGGACGAGAAGGTAATGGAAAATTTCAGAGAAAGAATGTTTGGAAACGGAAGAATTGAAAAGGATAATACGCTGAGTGGTTTTCACACCTCCATGACATAGATTTTCTCTCTCCCGTTGTAACGCACGGTAATGTTTCCTAGTCCTTATATAAATCTCATTTAAAATATAGATGTCACAGAATATACAATATACGCGCGTGGTAAACTATGTGAAAAAATGAGTTTTGACCCGAAGCTAGAAAACAATCAATATAACAAATGCAACTACAAAATCAAAAATAAAAACGAAAATTATCAGAGCAAGGATCCTAGTACCTTTGGGTTGTGGGCCCACCATGCTTGGCTGCGCCACTCTTATGGTTAAAGTTCTTGTGAAAACAATTTTATTATAGACAACGTTACCAAAACGCATGCCATTGCCTTCTTTTCTCCCGAGATGGTAGTGTTGTGAGACAGATGAGGATCCCAAAAGGCTTAACATCGACAGACCGTAGCGGCGTACAACCTTGGCATGCTTGGAGCTGTAGGCTGTAGCGCATTAGCAGAAGGAACATATCGTCGGTCTCTGTTGCTACAATTCAAACTGCCACGCTGTATATTCTGTTTTCCAACTTCTCTTTTAGTGCTGTCTTCCAAAATTTGTCCCGACGAAGGCTCTCGTCCCCTCTCTCTTCTCTGGTTCTTCTTCCTCCGGGCCGATAGGCCCCTCCCCCCCTCCTCTCCGGCTGTGGCCGGCGTTGAGTTTGGGTGAGGGACCCTCCCCCCTGTACAGCAGTAGTTAGGGTTGCTTGTTTGGTGTGTGCCCCCGTGGCGTCTGGCGTCATGCCGTTAGGGATCTTGTCGTTGGGGTTCGGGAGTGGCCTCCGGCGGCGGGTGGTGGTAATCTGCTTGCTCGTGGTGCTCCATCGGTGGGAGCCGGAGACGAGTTGTGGTATGGCGACCACGATCCCCTCAATAAAGCTCCTTTTGCTCTCCCCAGATCGAGGCGGAGCGGTTGGAGTTCTTCCCCCAAGCCATCGAGGTGGTGGTGTTAAGGGAAAGCTTCGATTCGCTGCGACCCTTTGCCGATCTGAGGAGCGGGAAGATGGGAAGACTGCGGCGGTCTTCTGGAGCGGATCCTCGGTGGCCCTTCGCCGGCATCGTGTCGGCCCGCCACCGACTCTTCTGGCCGAATGGCGGCTGCTCCGAGCTCTGGTACCGGCCACTGCCCGGTGCCATCTCACCTTCAACCTCCAGGCCGATGTGCCATGTCGGAGGCCCTTCATCTGCTTCGTCGCCGGGTGCCCCGGCTGCATCACACCAAGTGGTTCTGTCCCCGGTCGTGGTGTTGACGCCGGCGATCTGAAGCTCGAGCTCGTTTCTGGTGGAGAGGGACCCGATTGCTTTTCCTGTTTTAGTTTTGAGGTCCTGTATGCAATGTGGGAGGACTATTTTGTAATTTTTACTTTCTTTGAGATCCTCCATGTATTTTGTAAGCCCACCGTTGATGATTAATGCAGTGTTTCCGGGTCCTTCGGGGCCCTTCCCGTTCAAAAAAAAAAAAACGAAGAACATCAACATGGCGCCCTGTTGACAGTGACCACAATGCCTGGGCATGAATTTTCTTTTTAATTGCCTTGGCATGATGGAGCTGCAGGCCAAAATCGACGTTCGATCTATACTGCAAGTAGTGTGCAAATCGGGACGACCTACGAATCACACCATGGGAACCTGGGATCTTTACAAGCCTTGCTGCTCTGACAGCTTCTCTTCAGAAAACAAACTTTTTTTCGTAAAAGTTAAGTGAGAGAATAATAAAATTTTGATAAGTTTGATGAACGTGTGTGTATGATACAATCCAAAGGTTTTTGTTAATTCAAAGGATGCTAAAAAGGGATATAAATTTCAATGGTTGAAGTAAGCATCACGGAGTTGAAATCTTCACCGTGATAAAACTGTTAAAGAAGTTTAATTTTATCAGGAGATGATGAAGATGCTTGTATTTGCAAGAAATTAAGTGGGGGTGCTGAGACACATTTCTAATACATTATGTGAAGGACATATTGTTGATTGGAAATGATGTATATCTTATTGACAAAGGTTAAGATTTTCATTTCAATGAAAGATTTAGACAAAACCTGAATATTAGGCAAGAATGTCTATATGGATAGACTCTGACGCTAATATGGTTGTGTCAAACGTACATATATGAGATATTAAAAAAGTTTAATATGAAAACGACGAGAAAAGGTTCTTATCGCATGAAAAAAAATTGAATCAAGATTCAAATATATTGACACTTGATAAGTGAAACAAGATTCAAGTGCTTTGACACTTGATGAGTAAAATTACAAGAATATTTTAATCAATCATACCGTGATATATACATATCCAGATATATCATATGCTCTAAGTGTTAAGTAGGATCCCAAAAGGCTTAACATCGACAGACGGTAGCGGCGTACAACCTTGGCATGATGGAGCTGTAGGCTGTAGCGCATTAGGCACATATCGTCGGTCTCTGTTGCTACAACTCAAACTGCCACACTGTATATTCTTTTTTCCAACTTCTCTTTTCAGTGCTGTCTTCCAAAGTTTGCGCAGGCGAAGAACATCAACATGGCGCCCTGTCGACAGTGACCACAATTCCTGGGCATGATTTCTTTTTAATTGCCTTGGAATGATGGAGCTGCAGGCCAAAATCGACGTTCGATCTATACTGTAATAAGTGTGCAAATCGGGACGACCTACGAATCACACCACGGGAACCTGGGATCTTTACAAGCCTTGCTGCTCTGACAGCTTCTCTTCAGAAAACAAAACCCGCAGCCTGTCGTGCTTGTGCCCGGGCGTTAGCAGTTGCAGCACCCTGGAGGTGAGCGGCAGAGATGTAAACCCCGGCCACGTCCTCTCGTCAGGCATCCCGAGTACTGGAAGATACTCCAGAGATGTAACGAATGCCATTTTAAAACTCTGTAAATCCTCTAGTTCTTCCAACTTCTTATCTCGTGCACCTTTCGAAAATACCATCACAGACATAACAGTACTTTGTCCCTGATTGTTCGCCATGTTAAACGACCAGCCAAATACATCCTTGAGTTGGTATTCGATAGGAGACATGTACAGGAATCTGAAGGCAAGAGCAGATTTATTTCTCTAGATTAAACAGTATTATAGCATTTCACACATTTTTGAAAGAACAACAGACATTCAGACAAATGTGCTCTGGAATTGGCTTTCTGAATCTGCATGCACTAGTTACATCATTTCCTTTGCCTGCTCCAGGGGTTGGTCCACCCTAGCTTCTGAATAATGTGCCTGCGCTTCCATATCTTTACCTGTGGACTATGGATACATGTATCTGGGCTACCTTTATATATCGAAAATGACTGTAACTCGTGCTCATTCACCTATGTATCGGGCAACATGCAGCAGAACGCAAGATGCAGAATGCCGTTCTGAACTTCATACACTTGGAATAGGGAATATGCACAAGAATGGATCTATTAATTCTCCGAATTAAACACAACAATCACATAATCTGAAAAGAAGACAGTTGCTCTGCAATTCAATTTTGCATAAAACAGCTAGTGCATCCTTTCTCTTTACATTTCGATCGAGGATTTACATGGATTGATCATCCAATTCTGCATGAAACAGACAAACAGTTACATTACATCGTTTCGAAGGCAGGACTCAGGAGTAACATTTACATGGACGGATCATCCAAAGCAGAACAGTTCTACACTCGTTGTGCGTTCCAGATCGCCACTGGAATCTTGAAAGTGATCTTCTCTTGTACGGCCCGTGAGATGAACTTGATGCGCGGCGCCTTCTTACTTGGCAACGCGGCGGAAGCGTCGACCTTTGCAGCGTCGGCGGAGGGACAAGGCCTAGGAGAAGCGGCGAACCATGGGTGTTTGAGCGCCTTGGCCGCCGTGAGTCGCTTGTTGGGATTGCACGTGAGAAGCCCCTGCAGCACCTCGAATCCTTGCTCCGACAGCTTCTCTTCGGGGAAGATATCCCGCAGCATGCTGTGCTTGTGCCCCGCCGGTAGCACTTGCAGCGCCTTGGCGGTGAGCGGCAGAGATTTGAACGCCGGCCACGTCCTCCCGTCCGGCATCCCGAGCAATCGGAAGATTCTCCAGAGCTGAAGTATCTCGTCGGCGTCTTCCTTATCATCCTCGCCACGGAACAGGGGCTTGCCGGTCAGCATCTCGGCCATGACGCACCCGAGCGACCATGTGTCCACCCGCGCGTCGTAGTCGGGCTTCTCCAGGAGCATCTCGGGGGCCATGTAGGAGGCGGTGCCGGCCTGGGTGTAGGGCGGAAGGTCGGACGTGGAGATCGCCAGCCCGAGGTCGCAGATCTTGATGAGCTCCCCGCCTTGGCCGACGAGGATGTTGGCCGGCTTGATGTCGCGGTGGACGACGCGGCGGTCGTGCATCATCTTGGCTCCGGACAGTAGCTTCCACATGAAGGAGCGCACCGCGGTCTCCGACAGCGGCGGGCCGTGGCGCCTGCCCCACAAGAAGGTCTGGAGGGTCGGCGCGGCGACGTACTCCATGGCGAAGGAGAGTTCGCCGCTGTTCGGGTCGCGCACCAGGCCCTCGTAGCCGACCACGTAAGGGTTCCCGCTGCAGGCCTCCAGGAACCGGGTTTCGCGCAGGAGCTCGTCGTTGACGTCGGGGGCCTCCAGCTCCTCCTCGGTGAGGACCTGCGGGGAGAGGTGCTTGATGGCGACTATCTTGCCGGTGACGCGGTGGCGCGCCTTGAGGACGAAGCCGAAGCCGCCCTCGCCGAGGCATGAGAGCTCCTCGTACTCCTCCGTGCTGCCGATGCTGTTGCCGCGACTCCTCTTGCTGCAGGTCGGCGATCCTTCGGTGGTCGTCGCGTGGGCAGCGGCCGCAGGTCGCTTGCGGGCGGCCATGGCACTCGACCGACGGCTTGGTTCCCGGGAGAGCGCGGCGGAGCGGAGGAGATGGCCGTGGAAAGCAGGCGATCTTTGGAAGAGCGGTAGGCATTTGGGCGTGGATCGGCGGCAAATATACGCAGGAGGATCGAGCGCGCAATGGCGATCGACACAGCAGCACACAAGCCCCGACCTCGACTCGGATTCAAGTTGGAAGGAAGGCCGGATTGGCGGTTGCTGTTTGGACGGGTTGCGTCGCCGTCGGTATCTGATTCAGTAGAGCTGAGCACGCGGCGGTTTGTTTCCGTGCTGCCTGCGTTTCCGTTTGCACGGCACGGACGGCCAGCTCCCGGCGCCGCTTGCTACGTGTATGCCGCCAAGGAGTGCGTCCTTCAGCTTGCTGCTCTAGTGTCGTTCTTAACCATGATGATTGTAAACTGAAACCATGGTTTCATTTTCCACGGAAATAAATGCGGCGGTTTGTTTTCTTGCAGTTGCATATCATGTCTGACGAACGGCATGTTTTACTTTCTGCTAGATCATATTTTTTTCGAAATGGAGGTGAAACATATGTGCTACCTCCTAGATGAACAGTGCTGAATTGTTCAAGATTTCAGTGTACAAGGTTGCTGTTTTTGTTTTGACGCATCGTTTTCAAAAGAAAACAAAATTTGTACTCCAAGATAAACATATTTTCAATAGAAAAAACAGGAAATAACATCACAGCCAAGAAAGGAACACGGGCAGGATTTTCGCAGACAGCAGAAAAACATACGATGTCACATCAAATAGAAATCATCATACACTGAAACCATGACAAAGACAACATTTCAGGGTGAACACAGATATGCCTCCCGGCAAGGAATTTTTGGTTTCCTCTTTTTGTCAATTCTCTTTCTAATAGTGATCAGTCACAAACCTTAAAATCTACTAGCTGAGTTTGTGTCTTGAAACTGGTTGAAGGGGACCAGTAAATGATGGTAAGGGGATAAGTTTTTTGGTGGTATGCAAATACAGTCTCGTGGATAATTTACCTTGTTCCGAAGCCGGGAGAACTAGAAACATTCTCCTGAGATCTTTGCCTCACTCCAATTTCTCCAATTCCTTGTATTTGCAAGAAATTAAGTAGAAACGCTGAGATATATTTTTAATATATTATATAAAAGACATGTTGTTGATTGGAAATGATGTATCTTTTACTGACATAGATTAAGAATTTTATTAAAATTTGATTTCAATGAAAGACTTGGGCAAAACCAGAATATTAGGCATCAATGTCTATATGGATAGTTTGAGACGCTAATATGGTTGTGCCAGACGTACATATATGAGATACTCATTGAGTTTAATATGAAAATGACAAGAAAATTCCTTATCGTTGAATCAAGATTCAAGTGTATCGACACTTGATAAGTGAAACGAGATTCAAGTGTTTTTGACACTTGATGAGTAAAATCACATGAATATTTTGATCAATCATATATACCATGATATATACACATCTAGATATGTACTATGTTCTAAATGTTATAAACATATACCAGGATGACGCATAAGATGATCATTGGACGATAGTAAGAATATTCTTATGATCTTTGGAAGAACTAAGAATATATTTATGTAAAGGTGAAAAATAGTTACAAATAGTTCATTACAAAGTGTTACATTGATATTAATTTTGTCACAAAATACAAGTTAAATTTATCTCAATTTAAACTATGGGTGACACAATGTAATGGAAAGGAGATTCCATGATGGATTTGGATGAGTTCCAAAGTTAAGACATTGTGACGGATAATATAACAAAGGCTAATCATATGACTGCTATTGTAGCACCGAAGGAGGGCATTTGTGTTAAGTAGTTTGTTATCAAAATATGTGTGGTTCATAGTGGGCTAGTAATATGAAGATATATTGTACGACAATAATATCAACATGTTTTAACCCAAAGGAACTAAAGGTCTCACCAAAAGACTAAATTTATATAATGCCATCTCATTTGAAAATGAGTGATGCTTAGAGACGCAAAGACATGTAAATACACATGGACCTAAAAGTGTCAGATCTGAAGATTATGTTTACCACCAGTAAACACGTATATACAACACCAGAAAGCCATAGATGTTGAATGCACAAGTTTTTCAAACTAGAATATTGACTTTAGTGCAAGTGGGAGACTAAAAGGAATATGCCCGAGAGGCAATAATAAAGTGGTTATTATCTTATTTCTTGTTTATGATAAATGTTTATTTCTCATGCTATAATTGTGTTAATTGGAAACATTAATACATGTGTGGTTAATAAAAAAAATAAGAGTTTCTAGTTATGCCTCTCATATAAACTAGCTCGTTGATTAACAAGATGATCAAAGTTTTTCTAATCATAGACATTGGATGTTGTTAATAACGGGGTCATAACATTGGTGGAATGATGTGATGAACACTCACACGAAGTATAATAATACGATCATAGGTTTACATTGCTATAATAAGTCATACGAAGTAACCCTAATCCTTGGACCATGAGATCATGTCAATCACTAACACCAGAAGAGTACTTTGATAACATCAAATGTCACACCGTAATAGGGTGACTATAAAGGTGGGTTCAAGTACTCCGAAGTGTTATGTAGAGACTCATGGATCAAGAGTGGGATTTGTCCATCCCAATGATAGAGTGATATACTCTGGGCCCTCTCGGTGATATCACATTGACATATCTTGCAAGCAAGTGATAAGATCACTAGAATGTTATATTGCGGGAATGAGAAAAGAGTACTTGTTGGTAACGAAATTAAACTAGGTATGGGGATACCAATGATCGAATATCGGACATGTAATATATCGCGAGACAAAGGGATTTAATTACAATGTCAAAGGTTCTCACGGTCACTAAGTCATCGTTGAATGTGTGTGAGTCGGTATGGATCTCCAGGTCCCGCTACTGATTATTGATCGGAGAGGGGTCTCGATCATGTATGCATTATTCGCGAACCGTGGGGTGACACGCTTAAGGTATACCGACACCAATTGGGGCAAATATAATACCAAAGAAAGGTTTTGAAAGCGCTCGCATTATTTCGACGGACACCGGAATTATTTCGGGTGAAATTGCTGAAATTGGTTCGGCATGTGATATCGAAATGTTGCAAGGGGTTTTATGTGAATGTTTGTTAATTAAATTAATAAACAAAATTTAAAATAAAAGAAAAAATAGTTTTTATTTAATGAGAGGTGGCATTAATTTTTATGGAAAATTAATGCATACAAGTGGAGGGATGAGAGGAGATGAATGCATGTGAGTGGTGTCCACCCATATTAATGGGGAAGATGTGGGGGCACCACCATGGCCACCACTCCATGGCCCTTGGGGATTCCCCCTCACCTATAAAAGGCCTTCTCCTCCTCTCACAACACACCTCCTAGTGAAGGATCTCTCTTTCCCTCTAGTAAATTCCACATGGCTTTGCATCAGAGAAGTACATGTTCTCGGTGGTTTCTATGGAAGAATCTGTTGCTTCTGTTGATTTGCTGGAGAGAAGGACAGAGGTTGTCAGGGTACTAGACGTGTGTGCGATCACGGATGCGCTGATGGTTTGCGGTGCTAGACTTGTTGGACTTGCTGGACTTCATCACAATCTTGAGATCGACAAGTGAATGACTATATCATCCACGACAACCAATCTCGTAACGCTTTGTCGGTCATCAAGGGTAAGTTATCTATGGATGTATATCCACCAGTTGCTTGTATCTAGATAGATAGATATTAGTGTTTAGTTTTTCATATCGTTGGAAAATATTTGTTTTCTATGCTACGAACCCAACATACTCATAGTTGTCTACAAACATTCTACAAAGATTTATTCGTGACGACTTTACCAATGTCTCTAGAAAACTCGAATGTCCCATAAATATTATGATGTTGTTTCCATGAATCTGGATGATTTCCTATTTCATAAGTGTTTTAGTAACTTTATGACTTCTAGTTCTAACTTTCTACAATAACCCATTTAGATATTTTCTTTTAGACCATATGTATTTAATAAAATATGATTATAATGCTTAGACCATATCAATACATTTTTATATAGCTCAATCATCACAATTTGTGAAATAGCTTCCACAAGTCCTTAATGTGCTAAAATCATAACTAAAATATTGGTCTTTCTGATCGAATCATATATACTTGTATTCTTTTGTTAATCTCATATCCTTTCCTTATTCTGAAACCATTTGAACATTTCCAATGCTTCTGAAATCATGCTTTATTAAGTAATTCACTTAATTCTGCAATCATTTTTCTAGAATAATGATTTCCACTATATTGGTGAATAATACATCATTATGTACAATATTCAACAATTTCAATACACATCCTGATTTACCAGAATGTATTTGTTTTAGTCATCTTTGCCCAAAGAGGCATGTTTTGCATGTGTCAAAGAGATCAAGTATCCAAATGACTTCATGTTTTACTTGAACATGAATTTGTACAATACAATCATGACTTAAACTATAGTGTCATTCATTATCATGTTTGGATATATTTTCAACTTCAATGTTTATAAATGCATGAACTATTATCATAAGGATCATAGTGAGAACAACATACTCATAATCGAAAATGTGACCATAGTAGAAATCATTCATAATAATCGAACAACTGATTTGTCACTAACTCATTATGAATAACTGTCTCGCGAGATGCAAGACACACTAGTAAGTTCACACACTAAACGATTACAATAATGCTCAAATTCTAACAAGTCCAAATGGTAGAAGGATAAGTGTCATCGGTCATCAACATATTGTATGCCATCAACACTCCAGGTCTCCTCGTCTCCTCCATGCAATGCTTAAGCAGAAGGCCCTGTTTTCGTAAAACAAGAACAAGTATCAGTATACTTGATGAAACTTCAATAAGTGTGAGAAACACATTTATAAATTGTATGTCATATATACCTTCTCCGTCAATGATCTCCCTAGCCATGGGATCTACCTCCACAATTTTCAACTGCATAAGGAACTCATGAAAGGTGAATGATTCATCTCTCATGATGTAGCCTTTTCCAATCTCTTTGTAGCTCAGAGGAAGCAAACACAAAATACCTTCTCTTGCAAAGTGATCATCCATCCAGTAGTCCATATCATACATGAGGCAAGCATGCAATTCATGCATGATCTCTAAGTGAGTATCCAAGCATGTGTTTTCTTACATCTTTTGTGAAAGAAACTTGTCAAGCTGCTCAAACTTCAAAATCATGACTTGTTCCACGAACATGACTCTGAGATCAACGATTATCTCATACAATTGGGTGTGCATAAATGACATACGCAATTCAGACGCCAGGCTAAACCGAATAGCGCTATTGGCACATATGTATATGCCACAACGATCGCGAAACTCGTCATAATCCTACTGCCTTGCACCAACATAGAGAGAATCTCCAAGTGTTTTTTGTACAGTGTAGAGTGCGTTTGAACCATCTAATTTAAGCAACTCATCACGAAAAAGGGACCCAGGGTTAAATGGAAGAATTTTATTTGCCATGATCTCCAAGGACATTTGAAAAGACATAAGACTAAGTTCATAATATGAGTTCAAGTTTTATAATAAAATTACTACATAAGCTCCCACTAAAACTAAAATCCCTAAGTTGTGTTAGTGCTTACTCAATCCATATTCACTATATCATCCCCGATCATCACGACCTTGATATAGTTGCAACGATGGACAACGCTATGTCGATCACATCATTCATGTGACTCCTGCTCGATATTTTGATCTTCTCGTGTTCTGAGGCCATGTTTGTACATGCTAGGATCGCTAATTCAACCTCAGTGTATTCATAGTGCATACATGGCTTGCACCCACCATATGCAGATGTCGATATCTCTAGCACCCGATCGTTACAGACTGCTTCATAATGATGGAATTTCTTGGTGGCGCACACTATAGGGGGAACACTAAAGTTGGCACTAATTAGGGATCATATTAACATTGCTACCATTGAGTATCTAATACAACTAAGCAACATAAGATGCATAAAGGATTAACATCACATGCAAATCATAATGTATGATATGATATGGTCCTTCATGTTCTGCGCCTTGATCACCATCATGCGCCCACCAGCATGACACCAAGTCCACGACGTCACCAGTTGGTCGTCTATCATGATCCACCACTACTATATTCTAGTAACTGATACGTCCAAAACGTACCTACTTTCCCGAACACTTTTGCTATTTTTCCTCCTCTAAAGTTGTGTGATTTGGATACAACTAACATGGACTGACGCTGTTTTCAGCAGAATTACCTTGGTGTCTAGTTTTTGTGCAGAAAATCAACTATCAGAAAAAATCCCGGAAAATATGCCAAAAATTATATTTCACCAGAAGACCCACGAAGCCAGAAGACGAAACGGAGTGGATGCCTGGGGGCCCACACCCCTGCCAGGCGCGGGTGGGCCCTGCCCCGCGCCTAGGGGGGTGCGGCCACCCCAGGCACCCCTTCGTGCTCCCTCTGCGCCTATAAGTTACCCCTTGACCTAAAAACCGAGGGGGGTCGTCGTTTTTCCAGAAAGAGTTCCGCTCCGCCGCCACCATCAAAAACCAAGATTCGGATCCAGAAACTTCGTTCTGGCACCCTGCCGGGACGGGGAATTTGGAGAGGATCATTGCCATCATCATCACCAACGACTCTCCATCAACCATCGATGTTTCCCTCATCCATGAGTGAGTAATCCCCCGCTCTAGGCTTGGGGATGGTAGGGATGGATGAGTTCTATCATGTAATCGAATAAGATTGTTAGGGCATAGTGCCTAGTATCTCTGATAGTGCTATTTGACTCTGTTGCAACTTTTTGTGCTTAATGCTTGTCACTAGGGCCTTAGTGCCATGATCTCAGATCTGAACTTATTATTGAATCATTATGATAGTATTGTTTGTGATCTTATCTGCAAGTTGTGTACACGTATCATTATCCGGATCCAAAGGCTCCGAAGTGACAGAAATTGGGACAACCGGAAGGGATGGCTGTGGTGTGAGGATCATATGTGTTCACGGAGTGTTAATGCTTTGCTCCGGTGCTCTATTAAAAGGAGCACCTTGATTGCCAGTAGTTCCCTAGAACGAACAACCTTGAGTCTCTCGTCAGTTGCTTTACATGACAATGCATTTCATATGACAATATAAAATTGACCATATTGAAGGGGTTCGTAGAAGAAAACAAAAAAATCTATGATAAGAACACCAATTGTGCCAAGATCTAATCTAGTAGATGCTAGTAACGAGTAAGGGGTGATCCAGAAAAACTCACCCTCAAAGACCGAAAGCTTTTTACGAAATCTGATTTTGTTGTTGATGTAGTCGATCTCAAGATCGAGTTGTAGAGCGCTGCAAACTAGCGGCGCATCTGTACTTGGTAACACATACGGCTCCCAACAACCTTCCCACCTCTACTCCAGTTGATGTAGGGTTTCGTAGCATGGAAAAAAAAATTTCTACCGCATACAAACAAACAAGACAAGATCTATCTACTAGATTGTAGCAACAAGTCGATGGAATAACTCACCCTCGAAGATTCCAAAGTGTTTAACGAGAGCGAATTCTCGTGGGTGATGTAGTCGTACTCTTGCCGATCTCAAGATCGCGTAGACGATCCTTCCGGCGCTGCGTTCCGGCAGCGCTTCCGCAGTCGGTCACACGTTCGGTACTCGACGAAGACCTTCCTCTCCCTTGTTCCAGCAGGTAGCGGAGGTTGTAGCACTCTCCTCGCGATTTCGGCAGCACAACGGCGTGGTTCCGGAAGTAGAGGGGAGATCTCGCAGGGCTTCGCCTTAAGCCGGAGCGAGTATGGTGGACTATGAGAGAGAGCCTCGGTGATCTAGGGTTTAGACGCACCAAGGAGGAGCAAGGGCCGGCGGCTAGGGTTTAGCTAGGCGGCGGCGGCAGCAGGAGGTGGCGGCGCCGGGCTAGGGTTTGCGGGTGGAGGTGTTGTGTGCTAGGAGGGGCAGCCCTGCCCCTCCTTATATAGGTGGAGGGGGCGCGCCAGGGGAGGGGAGTCCCTCCCCAACTCGGTCTCCAAGTGGGCCGGCGGTGGAGGGAGAGAACTCCTCCCCAAGTAGGTTTCCTACTCTCCCTCCACCTCCCAAAATAGCCGTTTGACTTTTCAAATTGGCGTTTGACTTTTCAAACTAGGATTTGATTAAACCCTTTATTTTGTTCAGCGATGACACCTAGTACATGATGCAATCATTCCAACTTGTTATGACACATTCATGTACCCTTCCCCTCCGGAGTGCCGGACATTTCGGAACCTTCTAGAACATTCCTGATGAAAACACCGGAACCATTCTCCAACCCCGAAACAGGACTTTCCTTATATGAATCTTATTCTCCGGACCATTCCGGATCTCCTCGTGATATCCCGGATCCCATCCGAGACTCCGAACAACATTCGGTCTCTTACTCATCATTCCATAACTACTCAAACAACGTCGAATCCTTAAGTGTGTCTCCCTACGGTTCGTGAATTATGCGGACATGATCGAGACACTTCTCCGAACAATAACCAATAGAGGAATCTAGAAATTCATATGGCTCCCACATATTTCTACGATTACTTTGCGATCGAATGAACCACTTACATACGATACCAATTTCCCTTTGTCTCACGATAGTTTACTTATCCGAGGTTATGATCGTCGGTATCTCTGCATACCTAGTTCAACCTCGTTACTGATAAGTACTCTTTTCTCGTTCCCGTGATATGTGATCCCTTGTGAGCCAGTCACATGCTTGCAAGCTATTTGGATGACATTTCACCGAGAGGGCCCAGAGTATATCTATCCGTCATATGGATGGACAAATCCCACTCTTGATCCATGTGTCTCAACCAATACTTTCCGAACACTCAATGCCACCTTTATAGCCACCCAGTTACGGTGTGGTGTTTGATGTCATCAAAGCATCCTTCCGGTGAAGGTGATATGCATGATCTCATGGTCGAAGAAATTAGGTTACTATGTATCAGAAAGCATATAGAAATTGAACTATTAAAATGACTTGATATTTATGCTACGCTTATCTATAGGAGTATGTCCATCATATCATTCTCCTAATGATATGATCTTGTTGTTAATAACATCTCAATGTTCATGATAGGGAAACCAGAGTCATTTATTAACCAACAAGCTAGTATTATATAGAGGCTTTACTAGGGACTTCAATTTAAGTTTACAAATCACACAAGTATTAATGTTTGCTTGTTAATACTATTATAGCATGAATGTAAACATTTATCATAAACACAAAGATATAATAATAACTACATTTATTATTGCCTCTAAGGCATATCTCCAACAGTCTCCCACTTGCACTAGAGTCATCTAATCTAGATTACATGGTAATATACCGAACACCCATGGCAGTTTGGTGTTGGTCATGTTTTGCCCTCGGGAGAGGTTTAGTCAACAGATCCGCCACATTCAGATTTGTGTGTACTTTGCAAATCTTTATGTCCCCATCTTGGACATGTTCTCGAATAGCGTGAAAACGTAGCTTGATATGCTTCAGCTTCTTGTGTGACCTTGGTTCTTGCGCATTGGCTATAGCGCCCATGTTATCACAGTAGATTGACATTGGGTCCAGCGCACTAGGAACCACACCGAGCTCTGTAATGAACTCTTTCATCCATATCGCTTCTTGTGAAGCCTCCGAAGCAGCCATGTATTCCGATTCAGTTGAAGATCTCGCCACAACGCTTTGCTTTGTACTCCTCCAGCTAACTGCTGCACCATTCAAAGTAAATACGTATCCAGATTGTTAGAATCATCCGGATCGGTGTTCCAACTAGCATCAGTGTAACCATTAACAACGAGTTGTTCATCACCTCCATAAGAAAGAACCATATCCTTAGTTCTTCTCAAGTACTTAAGGATGTTTTTGACCGCTGTCCAATGATCCACTCCTGGATCACTTTGATATCTGCTAGTTAAACTAACAGCATATGCAATGTCGGGTCTAGTACATAGCATGACATACATCAGAGATCCTATGGCTGAGGCATAGGGAGTCTTACTCGTCCTTTCTCTATCTTCTGTCGTTGTCGGACTTTGAGTTTTACTCAAGGTCGTATTGGGCAACATGGGCAAGAACCCTTTCTTTCTATCTTGCATTCCAAACCTCTTTAGGACTTTGTCCAAATATGTACTTTGTGACAATGATATTAGGCGTCTCGATCTATCCCTATAAATCTTTATGCCTAATATGTAAGCTGCTTCGCCAAGATCCTTCATTGAAAAACTATTATTCAAATATTCCTTGACACTATTAAGAAGGTCCACATCATTCCCAATCAACAATATGTCATCTACATATAGTATTAAGAATGCTACAGAGCTCCCACTCACTTTCTTGTAAATACAAGCTTATCCATAAGTTTGTATAAAAACAAAACTTTTGATTACTTTATCAAAACGTTCATTCCAACTTCGGGATGCTTGCTTCAATCCATAGATGGACCGTTGAAGTTTGCATACCTTGTTAGCATCTTTAGGATCGACAAAACCTTTGGGTTGCATCATATACAACTCTTCATCAATGTCTCCATTGAGGAATGCTGTTTTGACATCCATCTACCATATCTCATAATCATAATATGCAGCGATTGCTAACATAATCCTCATAGACTTTAGCTTCGCTACAGGTGAGAAAGTCTCATCGTAGTCAACTCCTTGAATTTGTCGAAACCCTTTTGCGACAAGTCGAGCTTTATAGACAGTAACATTACCATCAGCATATGTTTTCTTCTTGAAAATCCATTTGTTCTCGACAGCCTTCCGGCCATCCGGTAAGTCCACCAAAGTTCATACTTGGTTTTCGTACATGGATCCAATCTCGGATTTCATGGCTTCTTGCCATTTATTGGAATCTGGGCTCATCATCGCTTCCTCATATGTCGCAGGGTCATCGGTGTTGTCCACCAACATGACATTCATAACGGGATCATACCAATCAGGAATGGTACGAGTTCTCGTTGACCTGCGAGGTTCTGTAGCAACTACAACCAAAGTTTCATGATCATCATCATTAGCTTCCTCTCTTATTGGTGCAGGCACCACAGGAACTTCTTCCGGTGCTGCGCTACTCGCAAGTTCGAGAGAAGGTTCGACAACCTCGTTGAGTTCTACTTTCCTTCTTTCGAGAGAAATTCCTTCTCTAGAAAGGATCCATTCTTGGCAACGAAGATTTTGCCTTTGGATCTATGATAGAAGGTATACCCAATAGTTTCCTTTGGGTATCCTATGAAGACGCATTTTTCCACTTTGGGTTCAAGCTTGTTCGGCTGTAACTTCTTTACATAGGCTTCGCAACCCCAAACTTTAAGGAACGACAATTTAGGTTTCTTCCCAAACCACAATTCATACGGTGTCATTTCAACGGATTTAAATGGTGCCCTATTTAAAGTGAATGCGGCTGTTTCTAATGCATAACCCCAAAATGATAGCGGTAAATCTGTAAGTGACATCATAGAACGAACCATATCTAAGAGAGTTCGATTACGACGTTCGGACACACCATTACGCTGTGGTGTTCCCGGCGGTGTCAATTGTGAAAGTATTTCGCATTTCTTCAAATGCTCGCCAAACTCGTAACTTAGATATTCACCTCCACGATCAGAACGTAGAAATTTAATCTTCTTGTTACGTTGATTCTCAACCTCACTTTGAAATTCCTTAAACTTCTCGAAAGTTTCGGACTTATGTTTCATGAAATAGATATACCCATACTTGGTTTTCGTACATGGATCCAATCTCGGATTTCATGGCTTCTTGCCATTTTTTGGAATCTGGGCTCATCATCGCTTCCTCATATGTCACAGGGTCATCGGTGTTGTCCACCAACATGACACTCATAACGGGATCATACCAATCAGGAGTGGTACGAGTTCTCGTTGACCTGCGAGGCTCTCTAGCAACTACAACCGAAGTTTCATGATCATCATCATTAGCTTCCTCTCTTATTGGTGCAGGCACCACAGGAACTTCTTCCGGTGCTGCGCTACTCGCAAGTTCGAGAGAAGGTTCGACAACCTCGTCGAGTTCTACTTTCCTTCCAGTCACTTCTTTCGAGAGAAATTCCTTCTCTAGAAAGGATCCATTCTTGGCAACGAAGATTTTGCCTTCAGATCTATGATAGAAGGTATACCCAATAGTTTCCTTCGGGTATCCTATGAAGACGCATTTTTCTGCTTTGGGTTCAAGCTTGTTCGGCTGTAACTTCTTTACATAGGCTTCGCAACCCTAAACTTTAAGGAACGACAATTTAGGTTTCTTCCCAAACCATAATTCATACGGTGTCGTTTCAACGGATTTAGATGGTGCCCTATTTAAAGTGAATGCGGTTGTTTCTAATGCATAACCCCAAAATGATAGCGGTAAATCTGTAAGTGACATCATAGAACGAACCATATCTAAGAGAGTTCGATTACGATGTTCGGACACACCATTACGCTGTGGTGTTCCCGGCGGTGTCAATTGTGAAAGTATTCCGCATTTCTTCAAATTCTCGCCAAACTCGTAACTTAGATATTCACCTCCACGATCAGAACGTAGAAATTTAATCTTCTTGTTACATTGATTCTCCACCTCACTTTGAAATTCCTTAAACTTCTCGAAAGTTTCGGACTTGTGTTTCATGAAATAGATATACCCATATCTACTCAAGTCATCCGTGAAGGTAAGAACATAACGATAACCACCGCGCGATGCTACACTCATTGGACCACACACATCGGTATGTATGATTTCCAATAAGTCCGTAGCTCGCTCCATCATACCAGAAAATGGAGTTTTAGTCATTTTACCCATCAGACATGCTTCGCATCTTTCAAGTGATTCAAAATCAAGTGATTCAAGAAGTCCATCGAAATGGAGTTTCTTCATACGCTTCACTCCAATGTGACCAAGATGACAGTGCCACATATAGGTCGAGTTATCGCTCGATTTCAAACGTTTAGCCTCAATGTTATTAATATGTGTATTTCCACTATCGAGATTCAATAAGAATAGACCATCTATCAAAGGTGCATGTGCATAAAACATATTACTCATATAAATCGAACAACCATTATTCTCGGACTTAAACAAGTAACCGTCTCGCAATAAACAAGATCCCGATATAATGGTCATGCTTAACGCAGGCACCAAATAACAATTATTTAAGTATAAAACTAATCCCGATGGTAGATGAAGAGGTAGCGTGCCGACCGCAATCACATCAACCTTTGATCCGTTTCCTACACGCATCGTCACCTTGTTCTTTGCTAGCTTCCGTTTATTCTGCAGCACCTGTTTCGAGTTACAAATATGAGCAACCGAACCAGTATCAAATACCCAGGCACTACTACGAGTACTAGTGAGATACACATCAATAACATGTATATCGGATATACCTTTCTTATTGATGTTGTCGTTCTTCAAATCCGCCAAGTACTTTGGGCAATTCCGCTTCTAGTGACCTTCTCCCTTGCAGTAAAAGCACTCAGTATCAGGCTTAGGTCCAGCCTTAGTCTTCTTCGTCGGCGCGGTAACTTTCTTACCACCCTTCTTGAAGTGTCCCTTTTGCTTAGACTTTCCTTTCTTGAATTTTGTGGTCTTATTGACCATCAACACTTGGTGCTCTTTCTTGATCTCCACTTCTACAGATTTCAACATGGCAAAGAGTTCTGGCAACTGCTTGTTCATGTTTTGCATATTGTAGTTCATCACAAAGTTCTTGTAACTTGGTGGTAGTGATTGGAGGACACGATAAATCCCCAAAGCATTAGGAATCACTATCCCAAGCTTTGAAGTTTGTTTGCGTGCCCAGACATCTTAAGCACATGCTCACTGACGGAGCTGCCCTCTTCCATCTTGCAGTTAAAGAACTTTTCAGAAGCCTCATAGTTCTCAATTGCCGCATGAGTCTCAAAGATCAATTTGAGATCACAGACAATATCATGTGGGTCTGAATTCTCAAACCTTTTCTGAAGCTCCGATTCTAAACCATACAAGATAGCACACTGAACTGTGGAGTACTGAGTCTTCCGAGCGATGTAAACATTATTTACTTCATCTGTAGCAGTAGCTGCAGGTGGGTCACCCAGCGGTGCATCCAGCACATAGGTCAAATTACCAGCTATGAGGACAATCCTCAAATTGCGGAACCAATCCGCGAAGTTGCTTCCATTGTTTTTCAACTTTTCTTTCTCTAGGAACGCATTAAAATTGATGGTAGGGGCCGCCATTGATCTACAACATATTTGCAATAGTTTAGACTAAGTTTATGACAAATTGAGTTCTAATTAATAGTTAAATTAATCTAGGTGAACTCCCACTCAAAACAATATCCCTCACATTGTTTTAGTGATCACACGAACCAAATCCACCACATCAACACCGATCATCACGAGAGTTGATGTAGCTTCAATGGCGAACAATCGACATGTTCATCATATCTACTATATGATTCATGCTTTACCTTTCGGTGATCCGTGTTCCGAGACCATGTCTGTACATACTAGGCTCGTCAAGATCAAACCTTAGCTTCCGCATGAGCAAATCTGGCTTGCTCACGTTGTATACACTTGCGGAATCTAACACACCCGATCATCACGTGGTGCTTACTAAGGGTGAACACTTTAGGACTTGAAATTCATGTGCATGAGGGATCATCTTATAATGCTACCGTCGTTAACTAAGCAATACAAGATGCATAAAGGATTAACATCACATGCAATTCATAATATGTGATATGATATGGCCTTTCTTCTTTCTGCTTCCGATCTCCATCTTCAAGCACGAACATGATCTCCATCATCACCGGCATTGCATCAAGGTCAATGACGCTGCTCCATGGTTGTCGTCCACCGGCTTCAACTATTACAACTACTTTGAATAGACACGCGGGTCTTAACAAAATTAAAGACAACCATATGGCTCCTGCCGGTTGCCAACTTACAATAAGGAACATTGCATACATCAAATATAATCACAATCATGGCCATATCACATCACAGCACACCCCTGCAAAACAAAGTTAGACGCCTCTACTTTCTTTGCATGTTTTACGTGGTTTGGGGCTTTCAATAAGTGTCGTTCTAACTTACGAACAAGAACCACAACATTGATACTAGTATTGTCAATCACCCGTTGTAAATTGGATCTTAACTATGTTGGGAGAAACAGGCACCCGCAAAGCCACTTATGCAATACAAGTTGCATGTCAAGCGTGGAGCAAGTCTCATGAACGATGTCATGTAAGGTTAGCCCGGGCCGCTTCATCCCACCATCCCGCAAGATGCAAAGTACACAAGAAGCAATCGACAACAAAAGCATCAACGCCCATAATGACCATTGTGTTCTACTCGTGCAACAGATCTACATATAGACACGGCTCTGATACCACTGTAGGGTTTCGTAGCATGGAAAACAAAAAACTTCTACCGCATACAAACAAACAAGCCAAGATCTATCTACTAGATTGTAGCAACGAGTCAATGGAATAACTCACCCTCGAAGATTCCAAAGTGTTTAACGAGAGCGGATTCTCGTGGGTGATGTAGTCGTACTCTTGCCGATCTCAAGATCGTGTAGACGATCCTTCCGGCGCTGCATTCCGGCAGCACTTCCGCAGTCGGTCACATGTTCGGTACTCGACGAAGACCTTCCTCTCCCTTGTTCCAGCAGGCAGCGGAGGTTGTAGCACTCTCCTCGCGATTCCGGCAGCACAACGACGTGGTACCGGAAGTAGAGGGGAGATCTTGCAGGGCTTCGCCTTAAGCCGGAGCGAGTATGGTGGACTATGAGAGAGAGCCTCGGCGATCTAGGGTTTAGACGCACCAAGGAGGAGAAAGGGCCGGCGGCTAGGGTTTAGCTAGGCGGCGGCAGCAGCAGGAGGTGGCGGCGCCGGGCTAGGGTTTGCGGGTGGAGGTGTTGTGTGCTAGGAGGGGCAGCCCTGCCCCTCCTTATATAGGTGGAGGGGGCGCGCCAGGGGAGGGGAGTCCCTCCCCAACTCGGTCTCCAAGTGGGCCGGCGGTGGAGGGAGGGAACTCCTCCCCAAGTAGGTTTCCTACTCTCCCTCCACCTTCCAAAATAGCCGTTTGACTTTTCAAATTGGCGTTTGACTTTTCAACCTAGGATTTGATTAAACCCTTTATTTTGTTCAGCGATGACACCTAGTACATGATGCAATCATTCCAACTTGTTATGACACATTCATGTACCCTTCCCCTCCAGAGTGCCGGACAATGAAAACACCGGAACCATTCTCCAACCCCGAAACAGGACTTTCCTTATATGAATCTTACTCTCCGGACCATTCCGGATCTCCTCGTGATATCCCGGATCCCATCCGAGACTCCGAACAACATTCGGTATCTTACTCATCATTCCATAACTACTCAAACAACGTCGAATCCTTAAGTGTGTCTCCCTACGGTTCGTGAATTATGCAGACATGATCGAGACACTTCTCCGAACAATAACCAATAGAGGAATCTGGAAATTCATATGGCTCCCACATATTTCTATGATTACTTTGCGATCGAATGCCACTTACATACGATACCAATTTCCCTTTGTCTCACGATAGTTTACTTATCCGAGGTTATGATCATCGGTATCTCTGCATACCTAGTTCAACCTCGTTACTGATAAGTACTCTTTTCTCGTTCCCTTGATATGTGATCCCTTGTGAGCCAGTCACATGCTTGCAAGCTATTTGGATGACATTTCACCGAGAGGGCCCAGAGTATATCTATCTGTCATATGGATGGACAAATCCCACTCTTGATCCATGTGTCTCAACCAATACTTTCCGAACACTCAATGCCACCTTTATAGCCACCCAGTTATGGTGTGGTGTTTGATGTCATCAAACCATCCTTCCGGTGAAGGTGATATGCATGATCTCATGGTCGAAGGAATTAGGTTACTATGTATCAGAAAGCATATAGCAATTGAACTATTAAAATGACTTGATCTTTATGCTATGCTTATCTATAGGAGTATGTCCATCATATCATTCTCCTAACGATATGATCTTGTTGTTAATAACATCTCAATGTTCATGATAGGGAAACCACAATCATTTATTAACCAACAAGCTAGTATTATATAGAGGCTTTACTAGGGACTTCAATTTAAGTTTACAAATCACACAAGTATTAATGTTTCCTTGTTAATACTATTATAGCATGAATGTAAACATTTATCATAAACACAAAGATATAATAATAACTACATTTATTATTGCCTCTAGAGCATATCTCCAACAGTTGAGCAGCGGAAGAAGTAGATAAATCTTACTCCGAAAAACCATAGAACATGTACTTCGCTAATTCGAAGCCATGGGGAATTGCTAGAGTGGAAAGAGAGCCTTCACAAGAAGGTGGTGCAAATGGAGAGGAGGAAAGGAGCGCCTTTTATTAGGGAGGGGCTGCCCCTCTTACCTCATTTATTCCCTCATTCACGTGAGTGAAACCCCCAGTTCAATTGCATTAAATGCCCATATCGTAAATGCATTTCTCTCTTCAAATAAAACTATTTTATTTATTTTATTCAGAATTTTGTTAATTACTTGAATTAACAAACATTGACATAAAACCCCTTGTATTGTTTCGATATTACACCTGAAACCATTTTTAGCGATTTGACCCGAAACAATTCTGGTGATCATCGAAACAATTTTAGCTCTATAAATATTATTCCGAGATATGTTTTATCTACCACTTAGTGTCAGAGAACCTTAAGTGTGTCACCCTATGGTTCATGAATGATGCAGACATGATAGATATACCTCTCTTATCAATAATCAGAAGCGGGACCTAGAGATCCATACTGACTCCCACATATTCAACGATGACTCTAGTGATTGTGTGAACCATTAACGTCGTAACAAAATCCCTTTGTCTCGCGATATATTACATGTTCGAGATTCGATCATTGGTATCCCCATACCTTGTTTAATCTGGCTACTGAGAAGTACTCTTTTCTTGTTCCCATGATATAACATTCTTTGTGATCAAATCACCTGCTTGCAAGCTTTTGTCAATGTGATATCACCGAGAGTGACCAGTGTATATCTTTCCGTCATCGGGATGGAAATATCCCACTATTGATCCATGAGCCTCTACATAGCACTTTCGGAGTACCTGAACCCACCTTTATAGTCACCCCATTACGGTGTGATGTTTGATGTTATCAAAGTACTCTTCTAGTGTTAGTGATTGACATGATCTCGTGGTCTTAGGATTAGGGGTTACTTCGTATGACATATTATAGCAATCTACACATAATGACTTTGATCGTATTACTATATTTCGGGTGAGTATTTATCACATCATTCCACCAATGTTGTGACTCTGTAATTAACAACATCCAATGTATATGATCAGGAAACCTTTGATCATCTTGTTAATCAACGAGCTAGTTTATATTAGAGGCATAACTAAGAACTTTGGTTTTTTATTAAACACACATATATTAACATTTCCAATTAACACAGTTATAGCATGAGAAGTAAACATTTATCATAAACAAGGAATAAGATAATAACCACTTTGTTATTGCGACTCTCAGGCATATTCCCTTCACATATCGCATCACTTGCCCCTAGAAAATAAAGTTAGACGCCTCTACCTTTATCTTTTGCATGTTTTACATGGTTGCTAGGGATTTCAAGATAGAACCATTTCATACCTACGAACTTCAACCACAACATTGATCAAATGGTTGTCTCCACTACCCCCTTTTCATGGCCCTCCTTTGCAAATGACATATCAACTATAGTGAGAGAGACAAATACCCGCTGGACACTTATACCAGTCTCGCGTAAGCTTATGCGTAAGGTCGGTCTGGGCCGCTTCATCTCAAAGTGTCACAATATGAACAAGTACATGTGGGAGGTTAACAACTTAGATGATCAATACCCATATTCAAAATGTGTTCTACCCGTACTAGCATAAACTATGCATATGTCAGCTCTGATACCACTAGATGGGTTCATAGAAGAAAACAAAATTTTCCTAGCTATCACAACAAATTCCAAGATCTATGATGACTACAAGTGCACAAATCGTTTATAGCTAGTTTCGAAATAAAGATATCGATCCCATAGGGAGTGGGAGTTATAAAGTCTAATAACTCTTGAATTAAATACTGAAATAATAATGCTAAATAACGTTCTAAGTAACAAGATAAAATGTGAGTTTTATGTAAAAAAGGTATTTTGGGTTTTTGTATAAGAGAACAATAAGTAAAGTAAACAAACTAAATGCAGAAAGTAAGTATCGCATGTGTAAAAGAGATATGAGACTGCAATGGGGAAAAGTGTTCTCATGGAGTAGAGGATTCACCACTAGCATTATAAACGGTTTAAGGTAAAGATTATTATCATGAGGATTCTCAACTATGTATATATGGGAGGAACTCCGTAATTGGACGATAGGTAGCAACCACTACACACATCATCCTCATAACCACAACATACAAGTAATCGATATCAATCGAATTACTGCGCTATTAAGGGATTTTATCCCATAGGATGTATCCCGTGGCATGGACAATGTTCCGTGAGTTTCCTCGGTTCCCAAGTTGACACGTAAGGGGTGCTAATAGCTTTATAGTCACAGTAAGTGCTAGCACACCTCCGTCTACCAACAAGTAGTTCCCTTCATCAAGTCCCCACAAGAGGCAAATATTGAGAGGTCGACATCTCTCAACATCAAGATGAAGAAAATCTAACACATGGTCACATTAATGAATATGATAATAAACTTTATCTTATTTCAGTCTCATGCTAGGGTTTCTCCATCTCCCCAAGAACTAATGATCTACTCAGACATGGAGGCAATTGATGAGTGCATATTTGCATCATGTTTTATATTATTATTTTGCATTGTGGTTGTATTATCTTGGTATTTTACGGTGTTCGCGCGCATCTTTTATGTCTATTTTCACCATAACAAGAAAGAAGTATGAAATATTTGAAAATGTTCAAAGACTTTCAAGATGAAGTAGAAAATCATTGTAACAAGAAAATAAATAATTTATGATTTTATCACAAAGGGATTTATTTGAGTTGCAAGTTTAGCAAAACACCTAGATTTGCATCTCACGAAACACCATAGGAATATGGAGTGTTTGAGATTTGTAATGAAACCTTGTTTGACATGGTTGGATCAAAGGTGTTATTTATAAAACTGCCATTATGTTTTAAAAGATTAAAGCTTTAGAGGCTACGGCTTTTACACTGAAAAGAGCTCCATCTTGATCCGTTGAAATGACACCATGTAAGTTATGGTTTGGGGTAAAATCTAAGTTGTCCTTTCTTAAATTTTGGTATGCTAAGCATAAGTAAGATGTTTACAACCAAAGTCAAATGAGCATGTCTTTGTAGGTTATTTCGAATATGGGTATTCCTCCATAACACCGAGGACAAAAGGGTTTGTCGCTTGAAACGTGATGTTTCTTGAAAAAGGAATTTTTTGCAAAAGTTAAGTGGGATAACAATAGAACTTTGATAAGGTTAACGAACCTTAGCTATATGTGCTGAGTTGCGCAGCGCCGGAAAATGTTTCGGAGGCAGACACAATGCTCATGGCTCACGTGCCTCAAAGGTTGTGGTCACGGAGGTCTAAGTTCCTATTGAACCAAGTAGGTCGGATAAACAATCAAATGTTAATATTTGAGAGTAAATCATTATTGTTTGACAATGATGAATCGACTACATGAAAACAAGCGATGATAGGCCCTGACTCCGTCAAATGGCTTGAAGCCATAAAATCCGTGATAGTTCCATACACGAGAAATCAAGTTTTTTGAACTTGGAAGACCATCCGGAAAGGTGTAAAAACCTATCGGTCATATTTGGATCTATAAATAAACAGACATGGATATTTCACATCTATGAAATAGTCGACATGTTGTAAATTATTTTACGACAATGTTCAAGGAGTTGACTATGACAAGATTTGATCTTTCATAAGCGATATTTAGTCTGGACGGATTAAAGTAGCAATCATTGCATATAATTTGGTATATGGTAGATGAATAAACAAAATAAAGTTCTTATAATAGAATGGTTACCTAGGACGTGTGCATGACACGATCCAAAGGGTTTGTTAATTCAAAGGATGCTAAAAAAGGGCATGCAAACTTCAATTATGAAGTAAGCATCGCGGAGTTGGAATCTTCGCCATGATGAAACGGTTAAAGGATTTTTAATTAGGAGATGATGAAGATGCTTGTATTTGCAAGAAATTAAGTGGGAGCACTAATGTAGAGGTCCCAACCTTTAAGGTAGAGATCCCTGTGTTTACAATGCTAGTCCCTGGATCAATAGCTAGCATCTACAGTTTAAGATGTAATATCAAGAAACAAAGGTCATGGTACAACTTTATAACCAGAAATAAAATAATTCATTACATCTTACATAGCTCATTTGGCTATCTCATTACAATGCAGCAGAAATAACTATATAGCATGGAGTCCTTCATCTTCAAAGTGCCACAGGCAATCATGTTGGTTGTAGACTTGTAATCCTATTCAACACACTTCACTAACATCAAACAAACCTGCAACATAATAAGTTACAGACACAAGGGTCAATACATTTGAATTGAATTGGCAAGTGATACTATGGTAGAATAGTGGTATCTATTATCTATATGCATTTGGCTAAGTGGAGCTTAGGCTTGCTTTGCTCAAAATAGATTTTCCTTATCATTTGAAAACACTAAGTTTTTATTCGTCAAAATCACCCAAGGCATCTACCAATCTTTGATTGAAGATCCTTAATCCCTTGTTCAACCACAAATTTTTAACTTAGAAATTGGGATGAGGAAATCCTTGATAGCTTCCATGTCTTGATGCTCAAATTGTCCATTGCCGGGGACATGGCTAAGTACTTAGATTTTACTCTCTCGAGAGGTGATGCACTTTCCCCACAAGACTCGACATGCATCGAGACAAGATCTTTCAGAAGCCTTCCCTTAGACCAAAATGGACGTGCTCCAAACCTATCATCCCCTACCATCAACTGTCCATCTGGCTAAGTTATTGCAACCTATATGATCCAGGCAGAGCCCATAATGCCATGTGGCTGCACTTGAAGCTTCTCAACATTTGACATCTCAAATCTCTTTGTTCCTGGGTGGCTTTCCACAAGTGATATACAATAGGGTAAGCCATAAATATGGGCCCTGTGTAACCACTCAACACAAACCATTCTTTCCATTCCACCCAGGTGATTCATTCACATAGTTGTTTTATTAAACAAAACACAAGTCATCGACTTAGAAATATCTCATAACATGAATATAATCCACCCTTGTTTTCTACTAGCTAAGCTAAGCATGATAGTAGTAGGAATCTTAACTTAGGGAAAATTCTACTAAGGCATCATCTACTAGGCTTTCCCATGGCATAGCATACTTAGTAAAATTCCATGCAAGTCCTACTCAAAACATCACTAATGCATAGTGAAAATAATGGGACAAAAGTATGAAGCACCACTTGCATTTTGGTAGAGAATATAAGTTCACTCCTTGATCTTGCAATAGTCACACTCTTCAAATTTCATTACAATTCAATCAAGTCACAAATTCAATCTAGCATTCAAACAATTCAACACATAAAATAATAAAAACAAAGCAATGTATGCAAGCATGCCAAAAATTGTTTTATTTGGAAAAGTGGTTTCTAATAGGTTATAAACATTTTAACACACCTATTGGTCATTTATCAAAGTGGCAAAACCATTTGATAACAAGTTAGTGAAAATGGCCACTTTAAATCCCTTTTGTTTTGCTAGAATTGATTTTATTCAAAGAATAATTTCTAGTGTTATCCAAAATGTTTTTAAACACCAATATTAATGTTTATGGTCATAATGTTTTAAAACAATTCCATTTGAAAAGGGTTTCATCCAAAATCCATTTTTAAATCAAAGCAACATTTTATTTTGTTGGAAATGCCTTTAAATAAAGTAATAATTTTCTAGGGATCACCAAATATATTTTTAAATCCTAAAACTTGGTGTTTAGGGTCAGAGAGTTTAATTCAAACCATTTTCAAAAGGTTTTACTCAAAAATCATTTTTAAAATATATTCAACATTTTTATTTAACTAGAAATGCTTTAATTCAAGGGAATAATCCCTAAGTGTCACAAAATATATTTTTAAATCCAAAAGTTGGTTTCTATGGTCAGTAGGTTCAAAACAATCCATTTACAAAATATTTTACCCTAAAAACATTTTTATGATAAATTTTATACACAAAATATGCCTACACATGTTTTTGCAAAAACAACCAATTTTACAGAAGCAAAATACTAGACAAAGGGCATGGTTGGAAAGTATTCTTTTTGCTGATTCCAATGATATAAAGTTTGCAAAATTTGGACGTGTAGATTTAAAGTTATGAATTTTACAAATTCACACAACTAATAGAACATTTCTATTTTGAAAATCAAAGACAGGGCTACGTGTCATATTCTTATTGGACGATACCGTTTCGTCTGGATCACGCATTACAGACCGTAGGATCTAACTTAAATCGCACGATGCAGAAATGATCTTACCCATTCGATAAGTGATTCTATCCTATCACTACGATCTGGATCTGACGGCTCTCAGTGCATTGACCAGAAACTGGCGGCGCTGGCGACGGCTGCGCGGCGGCGGCGCTCGGGGTGCGACGTTGCCGGCAATACAGGAAGCGAGAGAGAGAGAGGGGAAGGGCTCACCTAGTTCGCCGAAGCTTGATGATGCTCGAGGTTGTCTTTGCTGGCGAAGGGGCGCTCGGGGATGACAGGGATTTCTCGCCGGAGTTGTCCACTGGCTCGGGCTCATCTGTTCATCGACGAAGGCGAAGACTTAGAGCGTGCTAGGACAAACCTAAGGCGTTGTTAGGTGCGTGAGATCGTGGCGAGTACGAGGGCATCAATGAGAAAAGGAGGGGCGGACGGAAACTACCTGGAGAGTTCGCCGGAGCGGATGCAGGCGACGGAGGAGCTCTGTTCGTCGAGGTTGCCGACACTAGAGGGCACGCGCGACCAAGAGGGCAGCACTGGGAGGTGCATGAGATGTTGGCGAGCAATCTTGGGTGAAGCAGGGACTGTGGGGGTGACGGTGTTGGCCGGAATCGCCACGGTTGCTCGTCGGAGACAGTGTCGGTTGCAGGAGAAATTGGACAGCCTGGTGGTTCCGGTGGGTGAGGTTTGAGGGTAAAGAGAGAGGAGACCTGGGAGATTAAGAGGGCATGGTCACGGCGAGGGATTAAACGACCAATTACGCGAATTGAAGGCACGCATTCACAGCAGAAACAACCGCGAGGTGAGGGGGCAGAACGGTCGCGGCGGGTGAGAACGATAACTGGCAGGTGGGACCTGGGTGTCAACGAAGGAGAGGGGGAAACGGTGGGGACCTTTGGTCAGTGACTGTGCGGGTGCGAACCGTTTTCTGCGGGGAGAGAAGAAATGGGCTAGTTGGGCCGGACTGGGCCAGGTTCTGGGCTAGGTTGTTTTCTCTATTTTTTTCCTTCCTGTTTCTTTTTCTTTTTCTGTTTCTTTTATTCTGTTTTGAATTTATTCAAATGTTTCAAACACATATTTTAATTCAAAACTTTTCCAAACTTTCAGTAAGTTTCTATTCTATTTAAACATGTATTTTAAAGACCATTTTAGAATAATTGTTTTATTCATTTATGGTTTATTATTTATTTAAAATAGGCACTTGCCTTTATTCAAATAAGATTTCAAATATATTTTCAAACTCTTATTTGAATCCTAATTTTTACCAAACCTTTTTCAGTATTTTTAATATGATTTATTAATCATTTAAATTGGGTATCTGTCTTTATTCAAATAAAATATGGTTTTATATCTATATAAATTTTATTCAAATGACTCTTTTATTCCATTTAAGTTAATTAATTAACTTTTATTCCACTTGGGCAAATTCCAATTATTGTTTTCTCAAGATTTAATTAATCATTTTCATTAGGGATGTGTCCCCATTTAAATAATTTGGAATATGGTTTTAGTCCCATATGTTTGTATTTGATTATTATTTATCCTTTTATTTTATTTGGATTATATTTATTTCATTTGCTTATGGATTTGGCCAAAGTTTAATTTGGCTGTTAAATATTCCTTATTTCTTTCTTTCTTTCTTTATCTTATAAAATCCATATCTTTTTATTTATAGATCCAAAACTGGTGATTCCAATTTGTATATTTTTATTTAAATTTCTTTATCCTTTTAAATCTCTTTAGGATTATTTTGCTCATAATTTGGTATGGATTTTAGATAGGAGCTTTATTAGCTTTGGAAATTATTTCCTTTTATCTTATTAAATTCATAAGTTTTTATCCATGGTTCCAAATTAAATGAAATCAATTTCCATGGTTTTATAATATTTTTATTTACATTATTGATCATTTTAAAATGTTTGTTGCTAAATTTTATATGGATCAAATCCATAGTCTTAGGGAGATTTTGAAAATGATCTTCTTCCATTAGGGTTTTAGGGTTTTGGTTTAACTTTTCCAAGTGTTTAAATTTCAAGATACATTCATTGATGAATGCATTCACTTGATTTGAAATTTGTTGGATTCCCTTTTATTCAAAGTTTGTTCAAGATGGGTTTTGATGTTTTCAATTTGAAACATAAAGTTTTCTTTTTTTACCCTAAATGTAAATAATTAATTCTTTTGTTTATTTATTTTTCACATTACAAAAATTTGGAAAATTTTGGGATGTGACAAGTGAGACATATTTCTAATACATTATGTGGAGGACATCTTGTTGATTGGAAATGATGTATGTTTTATTGACAAAGGTTAAGAATTTCATTTCGATGAAAGACTTAGGCAAAACCCAAATATTTAGCATGAATGTCTACAAGGATAGACAGTGACGCTAATATGGTCGTGCCAAACGTACATATATGAGTTATTGAAGGGGTTCAATATAGAAACGACGATAAAAGGATCTTGTCGCATGGAAAAGAATTGAATCAAGATTCAAGTGTGAAAGAACATGTGGGCCCCCATGTGTGGTTTTGGTAATTAATGACAATCTTTATGGACTAATGTGTGTATTAAGTTATACTTGTAGGAATTGTCCATTGGCATCGCTTGGAGCTTGTGTCGGCTTCAAGGTCGATGAAATGAGAAGAATATATGTTGTGCAAGCTCAAAATGCGCAATCTTTAGAAGATCTCATGTTTGATGCTTGCCATCCTTGGTGATCATGGATCGATGATGAGGAATCAAGAAAGGCGTTCCATCTTGAGACGGTAAAGATCGTCTACATCGAGCTCAATTGGAATGCTCAAGGCAAAGGTATAATCTTGATAGGTTTTCCCTTTTGCCGGTCTTATATTGTTAGTGGAAAACCGGGTTTAGGATAGATAACCGTACTATCAAGAGGGGCTCTCGAATGAGTAACTCGATCGCATCGTTCGGAGAGAGCTCAAACCTTTGCATACTTGCATAATCGTATTTGGTTGTTATTTGGTCTTATCCATGTAAGGATATAGAGCTTGTGGTAATCTCCATAACAAGCTCTTGTTCATCAAAATCGGATCCCTCTTTTATATCTTATTGCGATTTTGATCTATGCGGGTTTTCGGTTTCTCACCAAGTGAGGTATCTCACATTATTATACTTGATACATTCTCACTTGGTGATAACCAATATTTTCACCTTTTATAGGGAAGCTCATGTCGTCCTCTTTCCAACGCAATTGGAATCGGGTCGATTGGAGTTACGAATCAAAAGTTATAGCCGTTTGAATATCTGCTGGTCTCCTAGGTACCAAAATGCGGTAGTACCGCATTTTAGTACCTAGCAAGGCAGAAGGTTTTGGAAAGTTGCCAAAATCCACTGCCGGGCTAGGTACCAAAATGCGGTACTACCGCATTTTAGTACCTAGCGCGGCAGAAGGTTTTTTACTTTGTCATTTGGATCTATCCTACCTTGCTGGACTATGATGTTTCTTTGCATGATCTTGTAGAGGTTGTTGTCCTCTTCGAAACGAGCCCAAGATCATCGAAATCGGAGTCCGGATGCAAAAGTTATGGCTATTTTCGTTCTGTGATGACTGGTAGTACCGGGGTCTGGTAGTACCACATTTTGGTACCGGGGAGCGCAGAAAAAAATGTGTTTGGAGCCCCAGGAACCCCAGGAAATGTCCGGTAGTGTCAGGAAAGTCTGGTAGTACCGGGAAAAAGTCCGGTAGTACCGGGAATCGCGATTTTGGGCTGCAACGGTTGGATTTTGGAGGGACCTATATAAGGGGCCTTATTCCCCAATGGTTCCTCAACCATTCTTGCAAGTTTTCCCATCCATTGTTGACCTTCTTGAGCTTGCTTTCTCTCAATCCCTCCGATGATTCTTGCATATTCTTGAGGGATTTGAAAGAGGAGATCTAGATCTACAATCCCACCAATTAATCTCTCCTCTAAGTGATGGGAACATATTGGGATCTAGATCTTGGAGTCTTTTGTGGATTTCCTCCATTGTTCTTCCTCTCTTATTCCCCCATAAGCTTTTGTAGCTTTGGTGGAATTTGGGAGAGAAGGATTTGAACACCTTTGTGGTGTTCTTGCCATTTGCATTTGGTGCATCGGTTTGAGTTCTCCTCGGAGGATTTGGTTTGAGTTTCTCATTGGACCTTCTCCCTCTTGGGTTCTTGGAACCCTAGACGGTTTTGTGGCCTTGGTGGCATTGTGGCCTTGGTGGCATTTGTTGAGGCCTTTTGTGGCATTTGTTGGGAGCCTCCAATTAAGTTGTGGAGAAGTGCCCCAACCTTGTGAGAGGTTCCGGTTGCCACCGACAAGTGCACCGATAGTGGAAGCGTGGATCGATCCCATTGGGGTGAGATTCACCGGAGAATAAGGGAGGACTTTGGCGTTGGTGGTTTGATACCACCCCCTCTCCAAACGAGACTTACTCCATGTTGGGAGGAACTCGGTAAAATATCGTTGTCCCCGCGTGCCTCGGTTATCTCTATACCCGAGCTCTTTACTTATGCACTTTACATTGTGATAGCCTTCGTGCTTGAAGTAATATATATCTTGCTATCACTTTGGTGCTTGTATTGCTTAGCATAAGTTGTTGGTGCACATAGGTGAACCTTAGTGTTTTCTAGGTTGTGCTTAACAAAGTAAACACTAGTTTTATTCCGCCTATGTTGAGCCACTCTAGGAAAAGTTTTAATCGCCTATTCACCCCCCCTCTAGGCGACATCCGTATCCTTTCAATTGGTATCAGAGCCCGGTTTCTCATTTTAGGCTTCACCGCCTTGAGAGAAAAGATGTCGGCTAGAGGATTAGTGCACAATGACATGTTCACATTCGATGTCAAAAATTATGACATATGGAAAAATCGCATGCTCATTAATTTTCGGGACATGGACCCAAATTTGGAGCGTATTGTAGATATAGGTTTTTCTCCTCCAATGGATTTCAAAAATCTATCTAGTGAGGATGAGAAAAACTTATATCTCGATGCTCAAGCTTCTAATGTGCTTGTTAATGCTTTGAGCTATGTAGTTACATCTTCAATCATTCCTTTTTGGAGCGCTCATGAGTTATGGACAAAACTTCAAGATAAATATGTTGTGTCCAACATTATTGAGGATGATTATGTTGCTTCCACTTCCGGTCGAGATGAGTTCTCATCCTCTACCACTTCACCAACATGTGACTTTTCACAAGGTAATGATATGGTGAGTGGTGATAGAAATTGCAATTTGGATAATGTGCTTACTATTTGTAATCCTTCATCTCTATCTAGTTGCAATGATCTATCTTTGGACCCTAACACTTCTAGCACTACAAACTTCTTACATGCTTGTGTTAATAGTCCTTGCATATCATGTAGAAATGACTTGAATAAATTTCATGATGATATGCTCATGTTGTCTTGTTTCCATGATAAAAATGCTTCTATTTCCTCTAGTGCTTGTGTTGCTAACCATGTAGAGGAAAATGAAGATTCTATGGGCCAAGACAAGGTCTTGAAGAGAGCTACAAGTGCAATCTCATCATCACCTTCCTACGGTTCTCACATGTGCCTTATGGCTAAGGGAACAAAGGTAACCTCTTTGAATCCCATTGTTTCTCATGATGATGATGAGGTTGAGAATGATAATGATGATTATAGAGGTAAGTATGATATTACCTCTATTAAGAAAATGGGAGAAGTTGTCTATAGCGATCTCTTCAAAAATAAAATTGCTTCCTCCAACTTTCTTGAAATCTTGAATTGTGCCATATAAGGAAATGATCTTATTGAGGAGCAAGAAAACTTAATTGATGAAAAGTTTGCACTTGAGCATGAGTATGCTAATGAAGTTGCACAACTAAAGGACTCCCTTGAAGAAGAACAAACCACCAAAGAATCTCTTGAGGAGACTTTTACTCTAGAATTATCTAGAGTAAAGGAATACCATGATAGAGAACTTGCTATGCCTAACTCCTTCAAGATTAAAAATGATGAACTTGTAGTTGCTTATGCTAAACTTGTTGAGGATTTTAAGCACCTCGAAAATGGCTCTCGGGTCGTTAAGAGGGAGCTCATCAAACTCACCGAGTCACATGAGCAACTTAAAGCTTCATATTTAAAAGAGCTTGATAAGTTACCCTCACCTCTTGCTAATAATAATGATTCTTGTGCTACTAACTCTATTTCTTGTGAAGCATCTATTTTGAAGGAGAATGTTGAGCTAAAGGCTCAACTTGCTTTGCTAACTAGCAACTATGGGAAATTAGAAGAAAGTCATGTTAAGCTCTCGAGCTCGCATGGGGATCTTCTAGTCTCCCATGGTAGGCTAAAGTTAGCTCATGAGGCCATCGTGTCAAAGGTAACATCTAGTGGGCCTCATGTGGACATTAGCACTATATCTACTCCAAATGTTATATTGCCATGTGCTAGTCCTTGTAATTCATCCCCTCATAACCATGCTATATCTCGTGATGAATTACATTCCTTGCCTTGTTGCTCTAATAATGTAGCATCTACTTCCTCTAGTACTTTTGTTCAAACTAACCATGTAGAGGAAATCAAAGATCTCAAGGCTCAAGTCACTTCTTTGAAGAATGACTTGAAAAAGGGTCATCAAGGGAAGGTCACACTCAACAAAATCTTGAGTGTGCAAAAATCCCCCAATGACAAGAGTGGGCTTGGATTCAACTCCAATGTCAAGAACAAGTCCACTATCAAGTTGAAGCACAAGGACAACAAGAAGAATGGCCAAGATCAAGTCAAGGATCCGGCCAACATTGTTTGCTTCAAGTGAAAGGAAGAAGGGCACCATGTTAGATCTTGCCCATTGAAGAAAAATCCTCTTAGTGTGAAGCAACAAGGGAAGTGGCCTCAAGCTCCACCTCAAGTCATTAATGGGCCTCTTCCTAAGAGGACTACTCGAGCTCTTCCTCGAGTTGTGGCTTCACCTAAGAAGAAAGATGGCAAGAGTAGAACTTGCTACATATGCCGTGAAAAGGGGCACATTTCTTCCTCATGCACTATTGATATCTCCTCTTCCCATCCTATCTTGATTGATGATGCTTATTCACTTCGTAAGGATGAGGTTGGCAATGTGTTTGCCAAATTTGTTGGTGCCCAATGTGGTGTCAAGAAAAGAACCATTTGGGTTGCCAAGCCTCTTGTGACTAACTTCTTAGGACCCAACTTGGTTGGGGACCAACAAGCCAAAACTTTATCAATAGGTGTGTTTTGGAGGGCATTGGATTCTTGGCTACATTATGAAGAATTGAGGGATCTTCATCAATTATTTTTGTCAAGCCAAGCCATTTGGATTGTCATGATTATATTATATTTCCAATGTTCCTCCTTGCGGTAACATATGCTAAACTCTTTACATTGAAAGTTACTCGCCCCCTTGTGCATGTGTTGGTTTTGTATCTTCCATGTTTTTGTACATGTTGTGCTATCCACTTAATTATCTTGAGGTATCAAGCATATCTGTGTATGATTAGGTGGCACACCATGTATGTGTGTTTATTATGTTTGAGCCTTGCTTGGTTATATTTGGTATCTTATTTGGCTCTTGTGAGAAATTAATGGATTATCCCATTTTGGGGGAGTGTTATGCTTGGTCATTCCACAATCCTAAAATTGTGTGTACATGAGGAATACCACCTAGTATTTATATTGGATTATTGTCTAGTCTCTATGTGGTATAACTCTCATGAGAAATTTAAGTTTTATAATGTCCATTAATTATCTCTATTTGTATTATTTTGCCTCACGATGGTTTTATGGTAGTATCACATTATGGGGGAGTCATATGCTTAGTGCTTATTACAATCCTAGAAAATGTGAAAATTTGAGGTTGTGTCACTTAAAATTGATATTGATAATTATCTAGCTCCTAAGTGACACACGTGCTCATACAAGTTCCAATTTGATTGAATGCCCTTATTGCTCATATTTTGGATCTTGTTTGTGAGAGTGCTTATTGGTATGTGTTTCCTCATATTTAGATATATATATCCGCATGGAAACCATTTGCTTCAAGTTACTCTAATCACTAGTGATTGTGTGACAATTGGAAGCTACCAAGAATCTTGTTCGGAGCATCAAACGTAATTCTTATACTTTGTTATATGCTTCTTTGTGTGAATATGATCTTGGATATCCGAATGAACTACCTAGGGAAGATTATTCTCAATACTTCTTGTCATTGGACAATTAGTACTAAATTTATGGTAGAATTTATTGATCATATTCTCTTTGGACCTTGCTTAAATCTTGTCCTATCTTTGGCCAAGTAAATGTATTGTGTGCTCCCATGTTTTCCTTGCTACTTTTGGATCCTTTTATTTTTATTGGTATCCTTTTGTGTTTTATTTATTGTAGGTACTAGTGATGATGCCATTTGTGTGCATTTTGCATTCAAAAGGAAAATCCTATATAATGCACTATCTATGGGGGAGCTCTCCTATATTATTTAGAACACTCACATTTATGCTTCTTCGTTTGATCCATATCGGGTTTTATGTGCTTGGAACCTCAATCTTTTCGTTTTGGTATTTGTGCCATCATGAGAAGTTTGGTTTCTTGTTGGAACCTTGCTCTTTTTGGGAGTTGGTTTTGTCTCACTTGTTTCATGATTTGACCACTTTAGAATGAGATAAATCCTTGAGCATTTTTATTTCTATCTATCTTTTGCTCCTTTGGTTTTAGCCTAGTTCATTTATTGAATTTGTGATCTTTCTGTGTTGAATTGGTTCTTGGATATAATTTGGACATCGTTTGTCGAGTCACACCCTTGTGTGTGCAATCTCGATTTACTTGGTGTTTTTGTTCAAATTGTATCTTCTTTTTGGTTCTTGAAAGCTTTATGCATGCATATTTACTATATGTTTATATTATGACATGCTTGCTTTCTTTGATCCAATATATAGGGGAAACTCCACCAAATCCCATCGGCTAAGTTGTGCATGAAATTCAATTTCATATCAATATGCACATATTTATGTAGAGTCTCTCCTATGTATTGTAGTTGCACTAACTACATTGAACCCAATTAGTTTGAGGACCATTTTGTACATAAATGTGTTTTAGGTACATTGGAGATATATTGGACGCTTGTCTCTCAATTTTGAAGAAGTGATGCTTAAAAGAAAATTTGAGGCAAGCTATAGGATGATCAACGAATTCATATCATCCTACCAATTATATCTCGGTAACAAGTATCTCTTTCTCATGCTCACATATCTTGATTCCAACCGTTTGTAATTGTTGTAGTTCTAGCCATGGTTTTAAGAGGACTCACTATTGTAAATGTGTATAAGTTGAGATGAGTGCATATAATTGGGACTATACAAAATCATGCATATGAGCCATCAATCCCAAATATGTCAATCTAGCAATTTTATTGCCTATCTTTTCCTCAACTTCTCTCATGTGCAATACTGAGATTTTGCTAGTTTTAGTGATACTTGTTGCCTTTCTCCATATATTCCAACTTTCTCATTTTTCCCTTGGTGATAGTTGTAATATATGTAGTGTGTTGGTGTTTGAAGTTCATTAATGTACAATAAGATAGATTTGAGCCTTTGGCCATGCTTTGAAGCAAAAATCTTATTGGTATATATTATGACTTCATTTTTGCTTTTCATATGCCTTCTTGTATATCTTCTTTATGTGTGCATATTTCTTTGTTGGCATATGTCTCTGTGATGTTTTCCACTTATAGACATATACACATATGAGAAGATAATTTTAGTTGATTTTTAATCCTTGGAGACCACCTTTCTATTCCTTTTGATTCTTCAGTGGCTTCTAAATTTAATTTCCTATGAGTGTTAGTTCCTATTGTTTGCATATTTGGGCACTCATATTTATTCTCTCATGCCTTGCATTGTTAAATAAACTTGGATGAGTGAGGATTCCATGATTATGCACCTTGTTCCCAAATACAATTATCATAATTGGTGCATTATCTTTGGGGAGCTCATCTAATTCATTTAATAATGCTCATTTGTCTTATTTATTATTTATTGTGCCTTAAATGTTTATGGAGAAGTGAGGATTCCATATTTGTGCATTTTTGTATTGAAATACAACGATTCTAAAGTGTGCACAAATCTTGGGGGACTTCTCTATTTTATTTAAGCATTTATTTGATCTTTCATTTGATGTGTTTTAAATGTTTATGGAGTGAGGATTCCATATTTGTGCATTTTTTGTATTGAAATATACCGATTTTAAAGTATGCACAAATCTTGGGGAGCTTCTCTATTTTCTATTTCAAACACTCTTTTGCTCATATCATAACATCTTATTGTTTCCATTTGGACTCATTTGTTGTTTTCAATTGGTTGTCGGACCTTGTAATTGCTTGCATCATTTGGCTTTATTTTGGCAATCTTCGGGTCCTCGATATAGTCCTACTCCCTCCCAAGTATTCATCATTGGATATGTGCGAAGGCACACCTTTTGAGGAATTATTACTATATTTGCCTTCTAGAACTTGTCACCCATTTCGGCAATCGATGCCAATGAGGGAGAAGATTTAGAGGGTTTAAGGGAAGTTGGTTGATGCATTGAGTTTGTTCTTAAGCATTTGCCTTTCATGCTCTTGCATCTTTATTGTTGCTTAGCATGTGTTATATATAGAGGAAACTCCACCAATGATAATGATTGGCAATATATGCAATGAAATTCAAGTTCATCACACATGCATAGATTGTGGGGGAGTTTGCTCTATATATGGTGGTGGTACCAATATCACATACTTTTGTAGTATTTGATATTGGTATTACCATCTTATTCATTAAAATTCCTTATATAAACCCTCTTAAAGGGATTGTCATCAATTACATAAATGGGGGAGATTGAAAGAACATGTGGGCCCCCATGTGTGGTTTTGGTAATTAATGACAATCTTCATGGACTAATGTGTGTATTAAGTTATACTTGTAGGAATTGTCCATTGGAATCGCTTGGAGCTTGTGTCGGCTTCAAGGTCGATGAAATGAGAAGAAGATATGTTGCGCAAGCTCAAAATGCGCAATCTTTAGAAGATCTCATGTTTGATGCTTGCCATCCTTGGTGATCATGGATCAATGATGAGGAATCAAGAAAGGCGTTCCATCTTGAGAAGGTAAAGATCGTCTACATCGAGCTCAAGTGGAATGCTCAAGGCAAAGGTATAATATTGATAGGTTTTCCCTTTTGCCGGTCTTATATTGTTAGTGGAAAACCGGGTTTAGGATAGATAACCGTACTATCAAGAGGGGCTCTCGAATGAGTAACTCGATCGCATCGTTCGGAGAGAGCTCAAACCTTTGCATACTTGCATCATCGTATTTGGTTGTTATTTGGTCTTATCCATGTAAGGATATAGAGCTTGTGGTAATCTCCATAACAAGCTCTTGTTCATCAAAATCGGATCCCTCTTTTATATCTTATTGCGATTTTGATCTATGCGGGTTTTCGGTTTCTCACCAAGTGAGGTATCTCACATTATTATACTTGATACATTCTCACTTGGTGATAACCAATATTTTCACCTTTTATAGGGAAGCTCATGTCGTCCTCTTTCCAACGCAATTGGAATCGGGTCGATTGGAGTTACCAATCAAAAGTTATAGCCGTTTGAATATTTGCTGGTCTCCTAGGTACCAAAATGCGGTAGTACCGCATTTTAGTACCTAGCAAGGCAGAAGGTTTTGGAAAGTTGCCAAAATCCACTGCCGGGCTAGGTACCAAAATGCGGTACTACCGCATTTTAGTACCTAGCGCGGCAGAAGGTTTTTTACTTCGTCATTTGGATCTATCCTACCTTGCTGGACTATGATGTTTCTTTGCATGATCTTGTAGAGGTTGTTGTCCTCTTCGAAACGAGCCCAAGATCATCGAAATCGGAGTCCGGATGCAAAAGTTATGGCTATTTTCGTTCTGTGATGACCGGTAGTACCGGACCAGGATCCGGTAGTACCAGGGTCCGGTAGTACCACATTTTGGTACCGGGGAGCGCAGAGAAAAAAATGCGTTTGGAGCCCCAGGAACCCCAGGAAATGTCCGGTAGTGCCGGGAAAGTCCGGTAGTACCGGGAAAAAGTCCGGTAGTACCGGGAATCGCGTTTTTGGGCTGCAACGGTTGGATTTTGGAGGGACCTATATAAGGGGCCTTCTTCCCCAATGGTTCCTCAACCATTATTGCAAGTTTTCCCCTCCATTGTTGACCTTCTTGAGCTTGCTTTCTCTCAATCCCTCCGATGATTCTTGCATATTCTTGAGGGATTTGAAAGAGGAGATCTAGATCTACAATCCCACCAATCAATCTCTCCTCTAAGTGAGGGGAACATATTGGGATCTAGATCTTGGAGTCTTTTGTGGATTTCCTCCATTTTTCTTCCTCTCTTATTCCCCCATAAGCTTTTGTAGCTTTGGTGGAATTTGGGAGAGAAGGATTTGAACACCTTTGTGGTGTTCTTGCCATTTGCATTTGGTGCATCGATTTGAGTTCTCCTCGGAGGATTTGGTTTGAGTTGCTCATTGGAGCTTGTCCATCTTGGGTTCTTGGAACCCTAGACGGTTTTGTGGCCTTGGTGGCATTTGTTGAGGCCTTTTGTGGCATTTGTTGGGAGCCTCCAATTAAGTTGTGGAGAAGTGCCCCAACCTTGTGAGAGGTTCCGGTTGCCACCGACAAGTGCACCGATAGTGGAAGCGTGGATCGATCCTATTGGGGTGAGATTCACTGGAGAATAAGGGAGGCCTTTTGTGGCGTTGGTGGTTTGATACCACCCCCTCTCCAAACGAGACGTACTCCATGTTGGTAGGAACTCGGTAAAATATCATTGTCCCCGCGTGCCTCGGTTATCTCTATACCCGAGCTCTTTACTTATGCACTTTACATTGTGATAGCCTTTGTGCTTGAAGTAATATATATCTTGCTACCACTTTGTTGCTTGTATTGCTTAGCATAAGTTGTTGGTGCACATAGGTGAACCTTAGTTGTTTCTAGGTTGTGCTTAACAAAGTAAACTCTAGTTTTATTCCGCCTTTGTTGAGCCACTATAGGAAAAGTTTTAATCGCCTATTCACCCCCCCCCCTCTAGGCGACATCCGTATCCTTTCAAAGTGTATCGACACTTCATAAGTGAAACAAGATTCAAGTGCTTTGACACTTGATGGGTGAAATCACAAGAATGTTTTGACAATCATACCATGATATATACACATCCAGATATGTCCTATGCTCTAAGTGTTATGAGCATATACTAGAATAAATCATAAAATGATCATTGGACGATAGTAAGGATATTCTTATAATCTTTTGGAAGAATTAAGAATATATTTCATTTGTATAAGAGACAAATAGTTCACTAAAAAATGATACTAGTTTTGTCACAAGATACAAAATTAAGTTTATCTCAATTTAAACTATGGGTGGCACGATGAAATGGAAAGGAGTTTCCATGATGGATTTGGATGAATTCCAAAGTTAAGGCATTGCGACGGATACTACAACAAAAGGCTAAATATATTACTGCTATAGTAGTAGCAAAGGAGGGCATTTGTGTCAAGTAGTTTGTTATCAAACTAAGGTGTGGTTCTCAATGGGCTAACACTAAAGATATATTGTACGACAATAGCATAGACATGATTTAACCCCAAGGAACTAAAGGTCTCACTAAAAGACCAAATTTATACAATATCATATCATTGGAGAATGAGTGATGCGTGAATACGCAAAGACATGCAAATACACATAGACCTAAAAGCGTCAGATCCGTAGATAATGATAACCACTTGCAATCGCGTATATGGAACACCAGAAAGCCATAGGTGTTCAATGCGCAAAGTTTTCAAACTAGATTATTGTCTCTAGTGCAAGTGGGAGATTGAAGGGAATATGCCCGAGAGGCAATAATAAAGTGGTTATTATCATATTCCTTATTATGATAAATGTTTATTTTGCATGCTGTAATTGTATTAATACAGAAACGTTAATACATGTGTGTTTAATAAACCAAAAAGGAAGTTCCTAGTTATGCCTCTCTTATAAAATAGCTCGTTGATTAACAAGATGATCAAAGGTTTCCTGATCATGGACATTGGATGTTGTTAATAACGAGGTCACAACATTGTTGGAATGATGTGATGAACATTCATCCAAAGTATAGCATTACGATCAAGGTCATTGTGTTTATATTGCTATAACATCATACGAAGTAATATTAGTCCTTAGACCATGAGATCATGTCAACCACTAACACCGAAAGAGTATCTTGATAACATCAAACGTCACACCATAACAGGGTGACTATAGAGATGGGTTCAGCGCTACGAAGGTATTATGTTGAGGCTCATGGATCAAGAGTGGAATTTGTCCATCCCGATGACGGAGAGATATACTCTGGGCCCTCTCGGTGATATCACATTAGTTAGCTTGCAAGCAAGTGATTTGATCACTAGAATGTTATATCACGGGAACAAGAAAAGAGTGCATGTCGGTAACGAGATCAAACTAGGTATGAAGATACCGATGATCGAATCTCGGACATGTAATATATCGCGAGACAAAGGGATTGAGTCACACGGTCACAGAAGTCATCGTTGAATGTGTGGGAGTCAGTACGGATCTCCAGGTCCCACTGCTGATTATTGATCGGAGAGGGGTATCGATCATGTCTACATTATTCACGAACCGTAGGGTGACACACTTAAGGGATACCGACACCATTCGGAGCAGATATGCCAGAGAAAGAAAAAGGAAAGCGCAGGAATTTATTTCACTAGACACCGGAACTATTTCGGTTGAAATTGTTGAAACTGGTTCTGCATGTGAAATTGAAATGTTGTAAGGGGTTTTATGTAAATGTTTGTTAATTAGAGTAATTAACAAAATTCAGAATAAATAAACAAGAGAATTTTATTTAAATGAGAGCTTGCATTAAATTTGGTGGAAATTTAATGCATGTGAGTGGATTTTTGAGTGGAGGCATGTTTATGTGAGTGGAGGCTTTTCATTTTTGATTGGTAGCTCCACCCACATGAATGTGGAAGAGGTGGGGGAAACCACCATGGCTGGGCGCCATGCCCCTTGGGTGCCCCCTCTCCCTATAAAAGGCCTCCCTCTCCTCCTCTCACATCACACCTCCTCGCGAAGGATCTATCTCCCCCTTTAGAATTTCCCCATGGCCTCGGATCAACGAGATACATGTTCCCGGTGGCTTTTTCTGGAAGGATTTGCTGCTTCCACTGCTTCGCTGGAGGGAGGGCTCGGAGGTTGTCGGGGGTACCCGAATGTGTGTGCGATCACGGATGCACCACTGCTTTGCGGTGCTGGACTGGATGGTGCTGGACCTGCTGGACCGGATGGACTTCTTCTCGATATTGAGATCGGCAAGCGTTCGACTACATCATCCACGAGTACAACCTCGTTAACGCTATTCGGTCTTCGAGGGTATGTATTATATGGATGTATATCCACCCCTTGCTTGTATCTAGTAGATAGATCTTGGTACATAGTTGTTTCCATCGTAGGATTTTTTTGTTTTCTATGCTGCGAACCCTTCATTACCATACGGTTCAGGAATGTCACAAACATGATCAAGATCACTCTCAATCAATGATCAATAGCGGGATCGGGATACCCATAATGATCCCCATGCATTTCACGATGCTTTGTCATTTGAACCATAAACTCCGAGTCCAATTCCTTTTGTTTCTTTGAACATGACTTATCTGAGACTTTATCACCAATCTTATTATCGACAAGTCTACTTAACTCGTTATCGTGACACTGTATCCTTATGACCTAGTCATTTGGTTGCAACCTACTAGATACAATCTCACCGAGTGGGGCTAATGTATTATCCCATCACACGGGTGAACAAATCCTGATCTTGATGCATACGTCTCAACTTGTCCCTCTGGAATAACCAATACACACCTTTATGGTCACCCTGCTATGGTGTGACAGTCGATACAGTCAAAGCAGTCACGGGTGACAATAATTAAATATGATCTCACGGTTTAAGGAGAATGTCACTTAGTTTCTAATTATTACAAAGTTTAAACCATGTGATTTTATCACGTCGTAATACTTATGTGGATAATGTCTATCACATCATTTATAAATGATATGACTCCATTGTCAAGTGACATAAATGCTCCATGATCAGGAAACCTTTATCATCTGTTGCCTGACGGACTAGTTATATAGAGGCTACTAGGGACCGTGGTTTGTTTATATACCACACCTGTATCAATGTTTCCACTTGATACAATTATAGCACGGTACAAACCTATTATAAACTAATGAGATATGATAATAAATTAGTTTATTATTTGTCTTTAGGCATATCTCCTTAACAAAGATAAGGTGCCCTTTATGGCTTGTGGAAATCCTTTGTGGGATCTCACACCTCTCCAAACATGAAGTACCTTGTAAGAGAGCACAAGAATACATCTTCGTCTCCGCGTGCTTCAGTTTATCTCTATACCCTAGTTTAATTTTTTTATGATAGCCATCGAGTTTGAAGTATTTATATCTTTCTTATCACTTGTGTTATATATATTGTGCTATCTTGCTTAGCTTAATTTTTTGTTGGTACACTTAGTTGAGACTAGTGTATTTAAGTTTTATGCTTGTAAAATAAACGTTAGTTAATTCCACATTCTAATTTTCAAGGCTAAGATTATGAAAAGCTTAAGTAATTAGCACCACTAAGGCAATATTAGCACCAGACTTGTGTGCCTTCCAGCTCCGTCCCTGATTGGAAACAATGGACTGTGGCAGGGCTAGGAGGTTGCAATATTTTCCAGAGAATAGTTCACTGGGGGTTTAGAAACAAGGATAGGAGATGTTTTGACTCCCTTGTCATTCTGATCTGCTGGAGGTTATGGAAGCAGTGTAATGCCAAGGCTTTTCATAATAATGTCGGTCAGTTCACTTGTCACGGTTTAGCAGAATAGATCATGGAGGACTGGAAACAATGGACTATGGCCGGACTAAGAGGTTGCAACATTTTCGAGAGAGTAGTTCACTAGGAGTTTAGTAGGTGAGTGTGGAGGGTACACTAACGCGTGTTGTATGCAACTTTTGCTAATAGTTTTGTAATTTGTGAACCTTTGTCTTCTATAAAAGTAAGAGCATCTCCACTCGCCCCCCAAAGGCCCAAAACCTCTAAAATAGGGGCGAGGAGAGAGAAAATCGAGCCCAGCCCTATCCCTCAAAATAAATATTCGCCCGACGCAGACTAATTAGACATTCGGCAACCCTGTACACCCCCTAGCCAAAGGGAGGTGATGACCCACAAGTATAGGGGGTGTATTGTAGTACTTTCGATAAATAGAAGTGTCGATCCCAAATAGGAGCAGAAGGTGCTGAACAGTGGTATGGAGCAGGAAATCCCTGTGAATACTTAGCAAACAGATTTTTAGTGGTTTTCTGACAAGGCAACAAAACAAAGAGCAAGTAACAGAAGTAACGAACAAACGAAGCAAGTGGCCCAATCCTTTCTTAGCAAAGGACAAGACGGTGAAAATACTTATAAGGACCAAACGTTCTCGAGGACACATGGAAATTCTGTCAAGTGCTTTCGCTGCAAATAGCTGAGTACTCTTCTTTGGTGTTTGTAAGTGTTGTGTGGATGAACCTGTGCTAACATACTTCCCTTCCTAGGATTAATACATACTTGTGATTAAACCCCCTACAAACATCCGTAACTACAGGAAAGTAATTAAGATATAAATCTAACCATAACCTTAAACTTTGAGATCCTACGCTCCCCTGTGCAAAGGTGTCCTAACAGGGGTTCAGGTTTCTATCACTCCGGCAACCCCACAATTAGTAGCCAAATACACAATGCATCCCCCTAGGCCCATAAATAGTGAAGTGTCATGTAGTCAACGTTCACATGACACCACTAGAAGAATAGCACCACAACTTAAATACTAAACCATTGAATAATAACTCATCACAGATTCATTACTAACAACATGACTTCTCCCATGTCCTCAATAACTAAACGAACTACTCACAAGACATCATATGGATCAAGATCAAAGATGATATGATAATGGATAATAATCTGAACATAAACAATAATCCAATGGTTCCACTCACAAGCATCAACTACAATAGTAATTAACACAATTGTTACAGTAGGACGGAGTGGTGATGATGGTGCTGGTGAAGATGGTGGTGTGGATGATGATGATGATGATGATGATCCCGATGAAGCCTAGCTTGATGATGGTGTTGATGGCGACGGTCTCCCCTCTCCGGGAAGGAATTCCCCCGATAGAAATCTGTCTGCCAGAGAGATCTTTCTCTCTCAGTGTTTTCCGCCTCCCAGAGACGGCGGAAGTCTATCTGTGGTCGCTCCCCTGGTGTTAGGATTCTATAGGGAAGATATAGGCGAAGGAGCGGAGTCGGAGGCCGAGCAGGTGGGCCAAACCCACCCTAGGCGCGGGTCAGGTGGGCCCGCGCCTAGGGGGTGGGCCCCCTGAGGCCCCCCTTCGCTCCTCTTCTGGCTTCCTTCATCTTTTAGTAAAATAATATGTTTCCATATTTTTCTGATATTTTTCTGATCTTCGCGAAATTGCACCGAAACGCCGTCTTTTCCATCAGAATCCAGACTCCGGCAGTTCATCCTCCAGGAATCATCCAACATGCATAGACATATGAAAATCCATAAGTAATACCTCATAATAAAACAAATATCAATAAACAGAGGTAAATTATGATATAGAATGGTGATGCAAATTGGACGTATCAGAAGGCAAGCGGGGGCGCAGGCTAAACAGCAAAACAGGCTCAAATTGTGCCACGCGTCCCAGAACCACCTACTAACCATCCTTTCTCTCTTCCCTCCTCCCCCTACCGCCCTCCCACCTCCCGCACCACCTCCTCCCACGTGATGCCGCCACCGCTGGAGCTTCCCATGTCGCCACAGAGCTCCCACCTCCCGCCCGGGCCACGCGTGTCGCCGACGGCGGCGGCGCCAGCCCGCGCTTTGACGAGCGCCTCCCGCCTCTACGCGTGAGGGGGGAGGGGGTCTTGCTGTCCATGAACCCGTTCAACGTGCCTCTTGTAAGAAGATACGTTACCCTGATGCTCGCCATGCAACTGTCCAGGTTGTTCGTGTTGTTGAGCGCCATAGCCGTGAATGGGTTCGACGTGCTTAAGAACATTGAGGCGGCGGGCAGCCCCAACGAGGTCCGGGACAAGGTGGGGTCGCTTGGGTGCATGGAAAAACCTTAGCAGAAAGACGCCCGAGCTAGTGGGTTCCGAAGGCATCGCGGAGGCGGTTATCAGCTGACAACAAACCAAGGGCGGCGCGGGCTCGAGTGCGGCGCGGTCAGTCCAGCTCATAAGGAAGTTCGCCGCCGCCGTGTCCCAGGGACGGAGGCAGCACGTGGCCACCGACATCTGGAGAGTAGGGAGAGACCCGAGGACGTTAAAGGAGGTGCTCGCATTCTCCCTCCAGAAGGTAGATGCCATGGCAGTGGACGCGCTCATGATCCACGCCGACATGGCTGAAGAGGAGCCGTTGTTAGAGGTAGCACCAGCCGCGGGGCGATGTGGACGTGTTCGACGCGCTCATGCCGTCCGACGAGTGGTCCAAGACCCGTGGCGTCTCGGACGGCCACGTCACGCTTGTGGCTGCCATCCAGCTGTGCGACCCTTTACGGCGCTACGAGGCAGTGGGCATGCCAATGGGTGTCGTCATGTAGTCGGCGCGCGGATGATCGACACCAGCCCGCGCTTTGACAAGGGCATCATGCCTTTGCGCGCGTCCGGCCGCTGTGCGTCCTCGGGTTCACGCTCGTGCCGCTCGCCACCGTAGCGGCAGCCGACGGTGCACGACTAGAGCAACGCGACTTCTCCCTCTCGAGCCGCCACCCGTGGAGTGCTACTCGAGGGTGGAGTTCCTCGCCCTCGAGCTCACTGCCCGCGCGGCCCATGACTTCACTTCCTTGACCTGTATCGCGAGCTGCGCATCTTCCAACGGAGGGACCTCAGTATGTTCGGTGAAATGACAAAAAAGACAAATATAGTATAGAGGTGTGATTTGGTCCATTCTCTCGCCTATAATAAAATGGGGAGTGTCTGGGGCTCAGTCGACTGAGATTTATTAAATCTCAGTCAGCTGACGTGTGCAGACCTTTTTTTGACCCATGGCATAAGTGTTTAGCTCTTACTCCCAGTCACTTACTTCCGGAAGATTTTCTAAATATCTTCTCATGGGCCGCGTCTGGCCTTTGTGTGCTTCTTTGTTGTTTTGACGTTGGGCTCTCGTAATTAATTGCCTAAGGCTTCTAAACATACAACTGGCCTATGCATAAGCACTAGAAGGCCACGGCAATCACAACATAAAAAATTCTATTTTTTAAATTACATGAAGTCCATAATTTCTTGTTACCTTACATAAAGATAATAGAATAAATAAGATAAGGGGTGCCAGGATCTCAGTACGTGCTGATCCTAAACTAGTACTCCCTCCGTCCCAAAATAGATTGTCTCAGATTTGTTAAAATTTTGATGAATCTATATACTAAATAGTGTCGAGATTTATTTAAATTTTAACAAATCTGAAACATCTATTTTAGTACGGAGGGAGTACATGGATACGGTCAGTTCTTATCTTGTTGGGCCTGGTGGTCTATGTTTTTTTTGCATTATTACATTTAATGTAAGATTTGCCAGCAGCTATTTACTTATTTGACAAGATATGCTAGAAAAAAAGCTATCAGCGAGAGGTATAATGTGCTAAAAAAAACTTCAGTTACAACCTTAGTGTAACTGAAAAATCTTGTTTTGCAACTAAAAAATCCTAGTTACAACCAACTTGCAACTGAAAAAACCTAGTTGCAACAAAAAAATCCAATTGCAACCCACTTGCAACTTGAAAAATCTCGGTTGTAATCCACAACTGTAGAAAAACCTCCGGTTGTAACAGTCTTACAACTGGAAAAATAATGTTAAGTTGCAACAGGCCCCTCGGCGGGGAATCGACAGGAGATCAGTTACAATCAAGTTCCAACCGGGACTCGACGGGGGCCCAATTACAAGCAAGTTGCAAATGCCCCCTCCCGATGGGTGCTCATTTACAAGGAAGTTGAAACTGGCCCTCGGGGGCATGCCCCATGGCTGGGGCTTAATTACAAGCAAACTTGCAAATGCCTCCCTCCCGCGGGGTCCCAGTTACAAAGCAACTGAAGTTGCAATGAAGTTGTAACTGGCCCTCCCCCCGACGGGTTCTCAGTTGCAATCAAGTTGCAAATGGCCCTTGGCGGAGAACCGACGGGAGGTCAGTTACAATCAAGTTGCAACTGGGACCCGGCGGGAGCTCAGTTACAAGTAAGTTGTAACCAATGCCCCCCTCCCGGTTGCAACCAAGTTGCAACTAGAACCCGGCTAGGGCCCAATTATAAGCAAGTTGCAAAATACCCCCTCCCGATGGGTGCTCAGTTACAAGCAAGTTGCAGCTGGCCCGTGGCGGAGATCAATTACTTTCCAACCGATGGGGACACCCGGTCACAATCAAGTTGCAACTGGCCCTCGACAGGGAACCGATGGGAAGTCAGTTACAATCAAGTTGCAACTGGGACCCGGCGGGGGCCCAATTACAAGCAAGTTGCAAATGCCCCCCTCCCGACGGGTTCTCAGTTACAAGCAAGTTGAAAACTGGCACTCGGGGGCAACTGCCCCGCGGCGGGGGCTCAATTACAACCAAAGTTGCAAATGGCCCCCCTCCCGATGGCTGCTTAGTTATAAACAAGTTGCAAATGACACCCCCCCGACGGGTTCTTAGTTGCAATCAAGTTGCAATTGGCCCTCAGCGGGGAACCAACGGGAGGTCAGTTACAATCAAGTTGCAACTAGGACCCGGTGGGGGCTCAGTTACAAGTAAGTTGCAACAAATGCCCCGCCCGGTTGCAACCAAGTTGCAACTGGGATCTGGTGGCGGCCCAATTACAATCAAGTTGCAAATGCCCCCCTCCCGGCGGGTGCTCAATTACAAGCAAGTTGCAAATGGTCCTCGGCGGAGCTCAATTACAAGCAAGTTGCAAGTTGGACCCCCCCCTCAGCGGGGGCTAAATAACAAGCAAGTTGCGAATGCTCCCCTCCTGACGGGTGCTCAGTTACAAGCAAGTTGCAGCTGGCCCCTGGCGGATCTCGATTACTTTCCAACCGATAGGGAAAACCGGTCACAATCAAGTTGCAACTGACCCTCGGCGGGGGATCAAATTACAAGTAATAAGTTGTAAATGCCCCTCTCCCCTACGGGTTCTCAGTTGCAATCAAGTTGCAACTGACCCTCGGCGGGGAACCGACGGGAGATCAGTTACAATCAAGTTGCAACTGGGACCCGGCGAGGCCCAGTTACAAGCAAGTTTTAAATGCCCCCTCCCGACGTGTGCTTAGTTACAAGCAAGTTGAAACTAGCCTTCGGTGGCAACTGCCCCGCAGTGGGGGCTCAGTTACAAACCAAAATTGCAAATGACCCCCCTCTCGATAGGTGCTCAATTGCAAGGAAGTTGCAAATGCACTCCCTCGACGGGTTCTCAGTTGCAATCAAGTTGCAACTGACCCTCAGCGTGGAACCAACGGGAGGTCAGTTACAATCAAGTTGCAACTGGGACCCGGCGGGGGCTCAGTTACAAGTAAGTTGCAACCAATGCCCCGCCCGGTTGCAACCAAGTTGCAACTGGGACCTGGCGAGGGCCCAATTACAATCAAGTTGCAAATGCCCGCCTCCCGACGGGTGCTCAATTACAAGCAAGTTGCAAATGGTCCTCGGAGGAGCTCAATTACAAGCAAGTTGCAACTTGGACCCCCCCTCGACGGGGGCTAAATAACAAGAAAGTTGCGAATGCTCCCCTCCTGACGGGTGCACAGTTATAAGCAAGTTGCAGCTGACCCCTGGCGGAGCTCGATTACTTTCCAACCGATGGGGAAAACCGGTCACAATCAAGTTGCATTTGACCCTTGGCGGGGGCTCAAATTACAAGTAAGTTGCAAATGCCCCTCTCCCTTACGGGTTCTCAGTTGCAATCAAATTGCAACTGGCCCTCGACGGGGAACCGACGGGAGATCAGTTACAATCAAGTTGCAACTGGGACCGGCGAGGCCCAATTACAAGCAAGTTGCAAATGCGCTGCAAAATCCCCCCTGGAAGGTGCTCGGTTACAAGAAAATTGCAAACTGGCCCGCCGACAGGGTCCCCCGGTTGCAATCAAGTTGCAAACTCGCCCCCGACGGAGCTCAGTTATAAGCAAGTTCCAACTAGCCCCCATGAAGCTCAGTTACAACCAAGTTGTAACTGGCCTGCCGACGAGGGTCCCCGAGTTGCAATCAAGTTGCGACTGGCCCTCGGCAGGGTTCAGTTACAAGCAAGTTGCAACTGGCAAAACATTTACTAATATAAAAAGCTAAAAACATCTTATATTATAAAAGCAGAGGGAGTACATGTTACTAATATAAGTTAGATTAGTCTAGCAAAAGATTTGCAGTATATAATGTCTTCCTAGCAGTAAAATAATGATAACTATAAATTCCGGAGAGGAAAAACAATAAAAAAATGAAATACAACCAGCAAAAAAATGAAAATTAAAACTCAATTTAAACTCGACCAAACAACCAACTCAAGCACTTAAGCTAATCTTAATTTCACATGAAGAAAAAAACAAAATAACTACAGGCAAAAATGAAAGAACCACAAAAAAGAAACAAGGAAAAATATAAAAAAAATAAACTCACCGATTGGTGACAGCCCACATAAAAACAGAAACTAAACCCAAAGCGCATGTGCGGGCGACACAACCTCCAAAAAAAGTAACGCGGAACACAGACGCGAGGAGATAACGCGGAAAACAACCAGGTTTGCACTGATCGTAAAGCAAAAGATCTGACGATCTATTAGATAACTAGGACTTAACTAATTCTTAGGCACCTAAAAATTAGCAAAATCATCATATATTAACTTAATGAAACAATTTAATAAAAAGACAATATCTAAACAGAGACAAGATACTCGTACACGACAAACCAACTTGCGTACAAACAAAGCAACATACAAAAAGGGCCTTGAAAGGGCAGGAAAATAAAAAGGAAATTGACGCTTATAATGGTGTAGCCAACCACAAAAACAAAAAGAAAAGGCCCATATAAAGCCCACCCACTCCAACACGCCTGAGCTAAGGAAATTCTGCTCACATAGAAACAGAAACGAGGCAGACGCCCAGACCGCAGGAATTTAACGTAACCTACAGATCTAACGGTGGTTAACGCGACTGAGATTTAGCTAGTTCTCAGGCGCTTGAGAACTAGCAAATTCGAATAAAATGTTAACCGGCGTCTCCCATATGTAAAAAAATGCTCTGCCGGATCTCATATTAGAGACGAGTGGAGATGTAATTGCGTGCTCTCGAATTTTTTTTGACCAGAAACAAAACAGGTCTTTAGAGCATGACTAATAACACCCTTAAACCCCCGGACCCGTAGAACACGAGTACAGGTAGATCAGCGTCCTTAAAATTAAACTGTAAAAATAAAATTTAAAAATCTCTAGGAAGATCGAGCTCCCGCGCCGTTCGTTGATCATCATTCATACATACAATACATAGAAAAATTATACCTAAAAAACGAAAATAGAAGTGGAGAGCTCGCCGAAGGACACCGCCACGTCCTCAAATGGCCAAAATCCGAGCTCTTGGCGCCTTGTCGGAGCGCGTCGACGTCGACCTAGTCGTTGAGGACGACGATGTCCATCTCCGTGGCGCAGGGTCCGGCCTCTTCTCCTCCACGACGCGAATCGCCGCGATGGACTCCTCCAGCTCCTCATGCCGCTTGGCCGTCTCCACCGCGGCGACGGCGGCCGCTATCTCCTCCTTCTCGCGGCGCCTCTCCTCCTCCTGGTCGGCCGCAAAGGCGGCGAGCGCTTTGCGGAGCTCCTCCATCTCCTTGTCGTCGCCGCGGCACCGGCGCGAGGACGAGGCCGACGATTGTGCCTCGCCGATGGCAGGGGACGAGGCCGACGACGAAGCTGGCGGCGCCGGTGTAGTGCAGGCTCCATCCACATAGGGGGTGAGCGACAGTGGGGGACGGAGCCCCTAGTTGGTCCAGTGCCGGGTCGCACGCCGCTTGGCCCCGATGGACCTCACCAGCGCCTTCGCCGCCTCGTCGTCGCCGCATGGATACGGTGAGGCCCTCCCAGGCCGACGGTCACCTCTTCCCCCGCCGCTACGGCCACCCCCGAGGCCGCATCCATGGCGCAGGGATGACATCTGCTCGTCGACCGTGCCGATCTGGCGCCAGAGCCACGCAAATCGCTCGCCGGAGAAGATGGAGGTGAGCAACGACGACGCAAGGGTAGGGTTTAGACACGACAGGGACGTACTAGTAAGAGTCGGCATGAGCAACAGAACCCATGAATTTTGTTTACGGGCTGGGCCCTAGAGAGGCTTTGTTAGCTCGTCCACGCGGCTCACGGCCCGTACAGTCGCAGAAATAATACGGGTTTGCCGCCAGGTGATGTTAGTCTGCTCTTGTCCGGAACACCGAGCACTGTCCCAACAGAAATTGCCATCGGCTCGTTCGGCCTCACGCAAATCGCATCTTTCTCGCTCGCACGATGGGGAGACGTCAGCTCCGGCGGGAAGCATCGATCTCGACGACGCCCTCCTGTGCAGGTGAGCCCCCTCCCTCTCCCCTCCCCTCACCCACCCACCCAAACATCCCTACCTCGCCGCCATGTCGGAGAAATCTGGAGCCGATAAGAAAGGAAACCCTAGAGAGCCTCGCGCCGTGGTTCATGCGGCCCCATCCCGTGGCCTCTTTGGCTCCTTTCGTCGCACGGCCACTCGGGTTGGGCAAATGCGATATCCCCCTCCCCCACACAGCACCCCGGCACCCCGCAACCAACTAGAAAATGGAGAGATAGGTTCGGCCGCAAGCCATATGGATATGGGTTGACGCGTGATAGATTCATGTAATCCCATTTGTTAAATTTGCTTTGGTTTCTTGGCAGGGAACATGATTGATGAAGCATCAGCCATGCTGCTATACGAAGCACCATATGGCATCGCAATTTTCTCTTTTGACGAGGCCTACCTCAACAATTCAGTGAAGGCACTTGTTTTTTCGTTGATGCTCCCTAGCTTTGTATTTGTCATCACCAATGAATAATTAAAGATCGTCTAACAGATTTCTCTCTGATTTTTTCTACAGGACTTCTGGGCAGACATCCCACAGTTTGTTAGTAACCCTTTGACCCTGCCATATTTCATGATTTAGGCATTTACACAATAATTGACAGGATTTATTAATCGATTCTGTGTTTCTTCTCAGAGTCTGGAAGACTTCATGGATCGTGACAAGGTGTCCACCCCCTTTGACCCTGCCAACTGGGGTATTGATGACCACCTGGCCGAGGTGCTCGCCAGGCATTGTGGCTCTGAGAAGAAACTAGTTGTTAGAAGTGCTCAGCATAAAACAATAATTGAAAAGAAACTGGTTAGTATAATTTTATAAGCATTCTTGTTGCTTCAGTCCGTGTGAACAGTATTGATCACCATTTTCTTTTTCAGGGAATAACATGTCTGTGTGTTGATGTTCCCGATGAGTTGATAAAATGCAGTCCGAAGAATCCGATGCATACTTTGTTGCCTGGTGAAAATTCAGAAATGAGTACAAGTGACTATCCTTTCAAAGATTTAATAATAGCATTCTTACATCAACATGACTTTGATGTCAAGCCTGAGATGGTGAGATTACCGCTTACCTTTCATAATTTCTTACATGTGATGTTATCTTCTTTATTTCTCCATTGTCATGCAATGTTGGTCCTTTCTTTTCAGTATTTGTATGCCATAGCAAGCTTGAATAAGTCTGACTTTTGTTATACAATTTTAGTCCTTTCCAACTGATTGTCTGCTTATAATACGTTATTGCCAATGATTGAAGTTTTCGTAGACATACCATACTGTAAACTTACATCTATATCATCTCTATTCGTTTTATTCATTGATATGTACGTCTTGGAGAGCTGCGAGAGGAAATGCAATTCAAAGGCAATCCTTTGTTGTTATCTGGTCCTTGATAGCTAGAATTTTTTGCCTTCCATGTTCCTTTCAGTGATAAACCAAATGCTCCTTTTTATCCAGGTTAGCATATCTATTGTTGACTCAGCTCTTCTCCTGCTTGATGCTGAATTACGTGAGAAGGAACATTTGACGTTCTTCCGCATTCTTTTAAGGGATTTTATTGTTAAATCTGGTATTGAAACTAAGAATTGGAGGTTATTCCATTTTGCGACAGTTCTGAAGATGATCTGTTGCCCTAGGTCATCATTTCGAATCTACCCCCCTCATACGGTGAATCATCATATTGTAGATGTGTTTTGAATATGCGAATGCTGGAACATGTCATTTTGGCGATGGACTGAGTTATGTTTCTTTCAGATTTTTTCACATGATGAGGTTCGGAAGATACTGGCTAATGCATCTCAATATAAATCAAGCTTTCCTAAGATCAATGCATTGTCTTTCTATGAAGATGTTGTTTCTCTCTATTCAGAGAAGTCTTTACTAATGGACAAGTTGGATTTCTTGGTTGAGAATGCTAAAGGTGAGAATTCTGATTTTATTCCTTTTGTTTTGTGTTATTTCAGATAGTTATGAGTATTTCTGAATGTTTTGAATTAGTCACAGTTCAACAAGATCAAAATACACTCTTTAGTGAACATATTTCATAAATCAAATCATTACCTTTTTATCATTCTGTACCAATCTACTCCCTCCGTTTCAAATATAAGATGTTTTAGTTTTTGTGAAAGGAGTGTATCTAGACGCATTTTAGTGTGTAGGTTCGGAGTGAATCTACACACTAAAATGTGTCTAGATACATTCCTTTACAAAAGCTAAACATCTTATATTTTGGAACGGAGGGAGTAAGTGTTTGGTTACGAAGAACAATAGAAAAAACCTAAGTATGGGAGCAAGCCCATTTAGGTTGGTTACATCTAATTGTCCTTTGTACTTTGGGTTGACGTGAGATACATTGATGTTATCCCTTTTTTTCTAACTTGCTTTTTTTGTCGGCAGGGGACATAAAGATTGATGAAGCACCATTCATGCTGCTATGGGATGCACCCTTTGGATTCACAATTTTCTCTTTTGATGATGGGACCTACCTCAACAATTCAGTGAAGGTATTTTTTTTTTGTTGATGCGCCCAGCTTTGTCTTTAGTCATCAATGATGAATTCAAGATGGTCTAACCGATTTCTCGCTGGTTTTTTCTACAGGACTTCTGGGCAAACATCCCACAGCTTGTTAGTAACCCTGTCATTTTCTTTCCTTCGTTTTTTTTACCTATTTCCCTACTCTTGTTGTCAACTCGAAACAAGTATTGGTTTGCAAAATTGACTGCAATCATTCACCATTCCTGATTGTCAATTTTCGTTGCAACCAGATGGTTGATATGAACGCTAACTAATAACTAGGTACTACCTCCGTTACTAAATATTTAACGTTTTGGTAGGCTATTTAACGTCTTATATTGTGGAACAGAGGTAATAGTTGTTATTGAACTGATTCGAAGTGGAATCAAGCTGACCGACCATATTTTTTCTTGGTTAGACTCGTTCCTCATTACCATGTTCTGTTTTGGTGTCATGGTGCACTGTCTTCATTGGCCAGACATCTGCTCATAGATTCTTAAAAGATCAATTAACGCAGCCACGCTGGTTGAAACTTAAGTGGGTACTGCTATGCACAAATTTCTACTAAGTGGTTATATCTTCCTAGCTAGGGATGAATGAGCTCGGGCATTGTGCTCCTTCCAAGAATGACACTATGGGCTGTTTCCGAGATAATAAATCTAGCTTTACATATGAACATTTTTGGCGTACCACTGAGAGGTACAAAGAAAGACTTAAGCAACACTGTCACTGGCGGAGCTTAGCGCATGTCAGGGGGTGCCACCGCCCCCCCATGATTTGCACATGCATGAAGACTTTTTTTTAGGGAGGCCTTAAATTAGCTAATTTTGTGTGCCCCCCCCCCCTCCCCCCTCCATGAACAAATATACTTTATGATTGTTCCGCCACTGAACACTGTACTTTATGATTGATACACGAGACTGCTTAATTACCCTGCCTTCTTTATGATAGTCACTTGCACGATATTTGACAAGCTTTCTTAATCGCTTCTGTGTTTCTTCTCAGAGTCTGGAAGAACTCATAAAGCATGAGACGATGTACAACCTCGTTGGCATTTCTGAGAACACTATTGACGACCACCTGGCTGAGAGCCTCACCAGGCATTGTGGCTCTAAGAAGAAACTGGTTGTGGGAAGTGATATGCATAAAACAATAATTGAAAAGGAACTGGTTAGTATAATTTTGTAAGCTTTCTTGCTGCTCCGGTCTGTGTGAACAGTGATCACCATTTTCTTCTTCAGGGAATAACCTGTCTGTATGTTGATTTTCACCTTCCCAATTGTGAGTTGATAAAATCCAGCCTGAAGGTTCCGATGCATACTTTATTGCCTGATGAACAATTATTAATGAGTACAAGGGACTATCATTTCAAAGATTTAATAACATTCTTACGTCAACATGACTTTGATGTCGAGCCTGAGATGGTGAGATTACCGCTTATCCTTCATAATTTCATACATGTGATGTTATCTGCTTTATTTCCCCGTCATCATGCAATTTTGGTCCTTCTCTTTTCAGCATTTGTAGACCATAGCAAGCTTGAATAGGTGGGACTCTTGTTGTACAATTTTAGTCCTTTCCAACTGACTGTCTGCTTATAATACTTTATTGCCAATGATTGAAGTTTTCATAGACATGCCACACTCTAAATTGACATACTCCCTCTGTCCCAAATTAACGGACGCAGATTTGTCTAGATACGCATTCTAGACAAATCTGCATCAATTAATTTGGGATGGAGAGAGTATATAGAATCTCAGTTTATGTTATTCATCAATGTACGTCTTCTAGAATTTTTTGCCTTTCATGTTCCTTTCAGTTATAAATCAAACGCTCCTTTTTATCCAGGTTAACTATTCTATTCGTCAGTTGTCTGGTCCTTGATAGCTAGAAATTTTTGCCTTTCATGTTCCTTTCAGTGATAAACCAAATGCTCCTTTTTATCCAGGTTAATGATTCTATTGATAAGTTAACTCATCGCCTGCTTGATGTCGAATCATGTGAAATGGAGTGTTTAAAGTTCTTCCGCCTTCTTTTGGGGGATTTTATTGTTAAATCTGGTATTGACACTGAGAATTGGAAGTTGTTGCAAGTTCCGAAGTTGATGTGTTGCCCTGGATCATCATATGAAATCTACCCCCCTGTTGAGGTGAATCATAATATTTTAGATGTGTTTTGAGTATGCGAATGCTGGAACATGTCATTTTAGCAATAGACTGAGTTGTGTTTCTTTCAGATTTTTTCAAGTGACGAGTATTGGATGATAGAGGATAATGCATTTCGATATACAACAAGATTTTCTAAGATTGATCCATTGTATGTCTATGAATATGCTCTTTCTCTCTATTTGTCTAAGTGTTCACTATTACAAGATTTGGATGTCTTGGTGAAGAAGGCTAAAGGTGAGAATTCTGATTTTACCCCTTTTAGTGTGTTTTTGAAGATAGTGATGAATATTTCTGAATTAGTCACGGTTCAACAAGATCAAAACACACTCTTTAGTGAACAACAGTAAAAACTAAGCAGGGGAGCAAGTCCATCTAGGTTGAGCTACATCTAATTGTCCTTTCTAGTTTGGGTTGATTGATTTGAAGGTATGAACAGTGTCATACAAATATGATCCAAAGTGTTCTCCCTGCAAGTGGCTCCGAGGTGTTTTCCTTGCAAGATATTCTATCTTAAGAAGCCTTGAAAGCGTATAAATATCAGCAATTCTACACTTACTTTCCACACATGTATTCACAGACTTGATGCATCAATAGCCTGAGCTGCTTTTCTTGATACAAGCATACTTTAAATTCTGTTCTTTCTTAAGTAATGTTTTCGCGGGCATGATTATTTCTTCTACAAACAAATTATAAGCTACAAAAAGATTATTAGGGCATGTTTGGTTGGATGCCACAAATACATTGAACTTAGAACTGACTTTGCTAGGCTATTGTTTTGTTCATTGCCAAACTTGTGGCATGCCACACTTTGTTAGACCTATAACTGACATGTCATAGTGACTCAGTTTGTTTGTGAGGTTTTTCCGTCAATTTGTTGGCCACACTTTATATGGCTTGCCACATGTTGTCGAAAGTAAGTTTGGTAATGTGTGGTAACCAACCAAACACGCCCACCATTTTCGTCCTTCCATACTAAAGTACCCTATTCACCCCTTACTTTTATATGTTGGATTGCTATTTTCAGTACTCAATAAAATTGTCTCTGTTGGATCATACCAATTTGTATAAAATTTTCCCTGTTGGATCATGAATGCAATACTGAATGCAGATCGAGTTCAAGAGGCTGCAAACATGGACGGTGTTGAAAGACATAAGCAGGCCGTAGATAATACTGGCGTACAAAGCATGGATGGTTATGGGAGGAAGCTGACTGCAAACATGGACGGTGTTGAAAGAAATAAGAAGGCCCGAGATACTTGCGTACGAAGCATGGATGATTATGGGAAGAAGCTGACTGCAAACATGGAGGGTGTTGAAAGAAACAAGCCAGCCTATCCATCAGGTGAAATAACCAAATCTGGAATGGTGATGGACCACCTGGAGTGGGAGAGGGCAGCAAATGAAGCAAGTGCCAATGGCGCCGTGTCATCCGTGAGCAATCCTGATCTGAGTTCTGGTGGTGGCAAGACGCCTCCAGGTGGCATGTTGCCTCCCAGTGGCAAGGTTGGCAGAACATCAAAAATAATGAAACAGTTATGTATCGCGTTTATTTGCATCAATAGCCTCCTTTGCCTCACAAGCTCCAAGCTTCCCACTTAGAGCATCTCCAACAGAAGCTCCAAGCTTCCCACTTATGTGGGTAGAAAGACACTGAAGATGTTTTTGCTGTGGTGGATGTAGGGCCTATGGACAAGACTTCCGATTTTCATTTGTCTACTTAACAGTTTTAGTGATTTCTCAGAATGCATTAAGTTACACATAATTATTATGTAGTAAGCTATGAATTGATTATGCTGTTCCTCTAAGTTGTTGGAAAGTAGCCAGTATGTCAGCTTTCCTGAGCTGGGCATACTTGAGCTAGTACTATGTTTCCTGCATACTTGGAGCTACTATGTTTCCTGTGCCTTTTTTTAGGGAATGCCATGTGGCGCTTTATTGATTTGCAATAATCATTACATCATCTACTCTGTCTGTCCAGAAATAACTGACTTGGGTTTGTCTAAATTCGACGTGTCTATACACTAAGATGCGTCTAGATATATTCGAATCTAGACAAACCCAAGTCAGTTATTTCTATACGGAGGGAGTATATTACAGATGGCAAATTAAAAACAGGGGATCACCATCCCAAACTAAGTTTTGATTTGAAGAATAAACATGCTTAGCTACTTTGCCACCTTATTTGCATCCCTAAGACAGTGCTTGGAAGAGATATCTGTCATTGTACTCGTCTTTAGGAAGCACTCTGCCAAAATTGCTGCATACGGGTTCCAAATTTCAATCTCACTATTGCAAGCTTGTATCGAATCTGATTCAATGCAAACCTTTGCTGTACCAATCTGTTTCCAAGAACTCCAACCCATCACGGAGAGCAAGAGCTTCAGCGCTGTAGCTGGGCTTGGAACATTCTGAAGACAAACGTCCTGTACCCGCAATCGCTTCTCCTCTATAGTTTCTTAGAACAGCACCAGTTGCTCCTGATCCATCATTATACAGTAAGAAGCATCAATATTCAGCTTGTAAGAGTTAGGGTCTGGTTTAGCTGCTTCAAAATTTGCTGCAACTGCGTTAGTTGCAAAAACTGAGCTCTTTGGTGAAGCAACCTGGTTACCTACCTTTCACCACTTCTCTCCTCCGCCACCAAGTGTACCAGGCACCGGCAGCAATTTGTTCTTCAAGTCCCAACTGATTCAGTACAGGAGATTTTTCCTTTGGGCAATAATTAAAGAATGTTATGTATAGCTGTTTGGATGGTGCATGGCTTCAAGTCTTTTGATACTACTCCCTCCGACCCATATTAATTGACTTGGATTTGTCAAAATTTGGATGGATCTAGACTCTATTTAGTATATAGGTTCATCCAAAATTTTACAAATCCAAGTCAATTAATATGGGCCGGAGGGAGTACCTTTTTAGTAATATATACAGTATGTAATTTTCATTTTAAAAGGTTTATTACATGAGGTCTGATCGTTTTTATTCTGGGCAGGCGAATGGACTGGAGTTCTGCTGTACAAATGGGCAATTGGACTTTTTGTCAGTTCTCTTTCTAATAGTAGTGATCAGTCACAAACCTTGATCTCTTGAACAATTCAGCACTGCCAGAAACCATAACAACAACATACATTTGCCATTTTCATGGAAAATGGCACCATGGCTTCAGTTCGCAGCCATCGTAGATAAGGACGGCACTAGAGCAGCAAGCTGAAACACAAGAGCACACAAGCTCGTCTGCCGGAGGCAGGCGATCTGCAGCGTGTCTGTGTCCGAGAAGATCGAGGGCCGTCCCCGTCCGTGCCGTACGTACGTGCAAACGGAAACGCGGGCAGCACGGAAAAAAAACGCCGCGTGCTCTACTGAATCAGACACCAAGACGGCGACGCAACCAGTCCAAACAGCAACCGCCAATCCGGCCTTCCTTCCAACTTGAATCCGAGTCGAGGTCGGGGCTTCTGTGCTGTGGCGATCGCCATTACGCGCTCGCTCCTCCTGCGTATATTTGCCGTCGATCCACGCCCAAATGCCTACCGCTCTTCCAAAGATCGCCTGCTTTCCACGGCCGTCTCCCCCACTCCGCCGCGCTCTCCCGGCAACCAAGCCGTCGGTCGAGCGCCATGGCCGCCCGCAAGCGACCTTCCGCCGCCGTCGACGCGACGACCACCGAAGGATCGCCGACCTGCAGCAAGAGGAGCCGCGGCAACAGCATCGGCAGCACGGAGGAGTACGAGGAGCTTTCATGCCTCGGCGAGGGCGGCTTCGGCTTCGTCCTCAAGGCGCGCCACCGCGTCACCGGAAAGATCGTCGCCATCAAGCACCTCTCCCCGCCCCCGCCGGCCGGCACCGAGGAGGAGCTGGAGGTCCCCGACGTCGACGAGCTCCTGCGCGAAGCCCGGTTCCTGGAGGCCTGCAGCGGGAACCCTTACGTGGTCGGCTACGAGGGCCTGGTGCGCGACCCGAACAGCGGCGAGCTCTCCTTCGCCATGGAGTACGTTCCCGCGCCGACCCTCCAGACTTTCCTGTGGGGCAGGCGCCACGGCCCGCCGCTGTCAGAGACCGCGGTGCGCTCCTTCATGTGGAAGCTACTGTCGGGAGCCAAGATGATGCACGACTGCCGCGTCGTCCACCGCGACATCAAGCCGGCCAACATCCTCGTGGGCCAAGGCGGGGAACTCATCAAGATCTGCGACCTCGGGCTGGCGATCTCCACGTCCGACCTTCCGCCCTACACCCAGGCCGGCACCGCCTGCTACATGGCCCCCGAGATGCTCCTGGAGAAGCCGGACTACGACGCGCGGGTGGACACATGGTCGCTCGGCTGCGTCATGGCCGAGATGCTGACCGGCAAGCCCCTGTTCCGTGGCGAGGATGATAAGGAAGACGACGACGAGATACTTCAGCTCTGGAGAATCTTCCGGTTGCTCGGGACGCCGGACGGGAGGACGTGGCCGGCGTTCAAATCTCTACCACTCACCGCCAAGGCGCTGCAAGTGCTACCGGCGGGGCAAAAGCACAGCCGGCTGCGGGATTACTTCCCCGAAGAGAAGCTGTCAGAGCAAGGATTCGAGGTGCTGCAGGGGCTTCTCACGTGCAATCCCAACAAGCGACTCACGGCGGCCAAGGCGCTCAACCACCCATGGTTCGCCGCTGCTACTTGTCCCTCCGCCGGCGCTGCAAAGGTCGACGCTTCCGGCGCGTTGCCAAGCAAGAAGGCGCCGCGCATCAAGTTCATCTCACGGCCGGTACCAGAGAAGATTACATTCAAGATTCCAGTGACGATCTGGAACGCACAACGAGTGTAGAACTGTTCGGTTGTAATTCTGCTTTGGATGATTCATCCATGTAAATGCTACTCCTGCCTTTCGAAACGATGTAATGTAGTACAACTGTTTCATCCAGAATTGGATGATCGATCCATGTAATGGAGCTGTTTTATGCAGAATTGAATTGCAGAGCAACTGTCTTCTTTTCAGATTATGTAATTGTTTTGTTTAAAATTAATAGTAGATCCATTCTGTGCATATTCCCTATTTCAAGTGTATAAAGTTCAGAACGGCATGCTGATATCCCACATTCTGCATCTTTCATTCTCCTGCATGTCCAGGTCCAACTGGTTGCCCAGATACATAGGTGAATGAGCACGAGTTACAGTCATTTTCGATATATGTATCCATAGTCCACTGGTAAAGATACGGAAGCGCAGGCACATTATTCTGAAGCTAGGATCGATCTATCCCTGGAGCAGGCAAGGAAATGATGTAACTAGTGCATGCAGATTCAGAAAACCAATTCCAGAGCACTCTAGAAGTATCATGAACAAAATGGGGGAGTTGTCTGCATCGTGGCCGTTTTAAACAAATCATACTTTCTGCAATGGAATTTTGCAACAGAGCATCGAAAGAGACTGTACTGAACCTGCGCGTCTAATTTGACCAAATTTATGCACTGCATGTTGTCTGTAGCAAGGCTTGTGAAGATCCCGGCTTCCCATGGTGTGGTTCGTAGGTCGTCCCGATTTGGAGACTACTCCCTCTGTTTTGCAGTATATAGATCGAACGTCGATTAAACAGCTCCATCATTCCAAGGCAATTAAAAAGAAAAATCATGCCTAGGCATTGTGGTCACCGTCGACAGGGTGCCATGTTGACGTTCTTCGCCTGCGCAAACTTTGGAAGACAACACTGAAAGAGAAGTTGGAAAACAGAACATACAGTGTGGCAGTTTGAGTTGTAGCAACAGAGACCGACGACATGTTGCCTTCTGCTAATGCGATACCAAACTTGCGCATCTAACTGAACAAATTTTTGGAGTGGTAAAGATCTCAGGTTCACACGTTGATTCTATCTCGTCCTTAGGGCTATTCCAGTTTGCAGACTACTTGCAGCATCGATTGAATTGTCACAAACAAAGCATGCCAAGGTTGTATATGCCGCTACCGTCTGTTGATGTTCGTAGCCGACGCAATCGGATGGCGGTTTGCAGTCACACTTGCACTGAAACTGTGGTGCGGGTAAGCTGATCTGCTTTGTTCAAACTTCTAAACTATCATCTACAAAACCTTCTAAATATGAAGCAGGAAGCTCTCTAGACTCCATTTTACCTGTGGGTTGTTCCTGGAGAGCACGAAACAAAAAAAAAAGCAGAGTAGTTCCTCGCGAACCAGCAATTTTCCTCAATGACCACACACACTAGGCAGTACGTGAAGACCGCAGACCGGTCAGGGCACGAACGAAAATATCATCTGGGGAGGAACAACAGAATATGTTAAGCCTTTTGGGATCATCATCCGTCTCACAACACTACCATCAGGCAATGGCAATATATTCAACAAAGATCAGAGTGGCGCAGCGGAAGCGTGGTGGGCCCATAACCCACAGGTCCCAGGATCGAAACCTGGCTCTGATAACTTTTTTTCTTTTTGATTATGTGGCTGCACTTGTTATACTCGTTGTTTTCTATCTCGACTGGTCAAAACTCATTTTTTTCACATATCTTACTGTGCGTATATTCAGTGTCATCTATATTTTAAATGAGATTTATATAGGGAAAGTCAGTTAATTTTGCCCCAGATCGAGACCTTAATAAGCACATTGTTGATTTTGGCAAAGAGCACACAATTGCTCGTGTGCCAAAATGAGTTTTCACAGTCCATTTTACGATACAGTACGAAAAAGTGACCCCGTTGAAAATCTAGGCCAACAGCATCCATGCATTTTCTTCCCCAATAGTTGAACTAGTACTTGTGTGCCAAAATGACTATCGGGTGAGCTTTTCCATAGACTCGCTGTGTTAAAATTGGGAGAATCTACAGTTAGATGAGAATTACAACTTCAGTGTTTGGTTGTGCCGCTCCAAGAATTATTATTCACTTGGAATCATTATAACATGTTGTGTAGGTGCTAGCTTCAGTTTCGTCTCTTCCTTTTCCACACTTGGTAACGGTTTTTAGATAACTTACGTGTGCTCAAGAGCATGGTTGGTTGGTCAAGAGGCAATACTATGACATTCCGTGACACTGGAGGTCAGTGATATAAGGGGAGATAATCGGAATGACATATAGTGGAAGGTTCATCATGTGACGTGCTCTACCCAAGGTTGTTCCTCAGTTAACTAAACACACGAATACTAGAAAAGAAAAAAGTGAAGAACTAGAGAGGGATTTGACAAAGAGGAGTGTAATATAGATAGTGAGAAGAGTTAACCTAGGTGGGACCATGTGCCTATACTGCCATTTTTTTGTTGTAAACCTCGTTAAACGAGTTTCCTTAGTTGATTACATGTTAGGTTCCCTTGGCGTGTCAAGGAATCCAAAATATATAGTATACATAATAATGTGTAAGAACAAAACACACGCATGAACATATAGTCCCCTAGTTGAAACTGCTAGCACCATAGATGATCAAACCCTAGATAGTCGTGTCTCATGAGAGGCATAGCCATGGCAAAATGATCACAAACTATGGAGGAGGAGCGGAGCGAGGATACCTCTTTGAAGCAGCCAGGGTCACGAAGCATAGTTATTTGAAGGCCTAGGCATTTGGTTTTAACCAAAATTTCTTTTACGTTGTGTTTGGATGTCTGGAATTTGGGCTCGGAATTAGCTATTTGGAATTGTTGGGCCGCTTTCTCTAGTTTGGAGAGGTCATGGAATTAGAACCTGGAAACACCGCACGATTCCGAGCAGAATCCAGTGTGCACGCCATCCTCCAAACTTTCCGAGCTCGGATCCTCGGAAAGGCTGGGAATCGATCGATCCCCACCCCGCGCGCGTACCGCTTCGAGCGAGGCGAGGGAAACAAAGGCCGCTGCTCCCTCGGTCCCTCTCCACCCGCGCGACCTGGAGGCATTTGGTTTTAACCAAAATTTCGTTTAGTATTTGGGTTTTCCAATAATTCGGGCACTGAGAAATGACCTTCCAAATTTTATCAGGATTTTAGTTAACCAACTAGCCGTTTGGTTTAGTGCAATTTTGAACCAATATTTCGGAGGTCGGTGGTAGAGGTTGTCAACCAACAAGGACAAAAGCGTCGTAACTCTTATCCTACACATAGGTAGAGAGCAATACCCTATTGCAAGTCTAGAGTAGATTACAACATTTATGTAACCGGCTCATAGTCGTCGGCTGTCAAAGTCAAGATAAGAGGGCTAGGGTTCTCTGTGAGAGGAGAAGTTGCAGCGACAAGATGTGAATAGGGAACGTCTAGACGAGATGTGCATGGTGTGTAGGGTTCCTTTTTTGAGGGCTACAGACTTGGACTTGTACGAGATGTGCGGTTCTCGTGGATTGTGGCCTTGTGGGCTTTTGCGATGAGAAGTTAGCTAGGCACATGAGGGTTTAGTGATTTTAATCACTTATCTTGGTTCATTCATTTTTTGGTTATTTGAGGGGTAAACAAATTTAATTCAGTTTATCATACTTAGCCACTGAAACCAATCCTAGTTAATTCTCTTAAGTTTTGTTAGTTCGGTTTTGGTGTTGTTATGCACACCTCTAGGTTTCTGCGACAAGAAAGTGGCAAATTTTAGGAAGAAGATCAAGTTGAAGTTAGAGGTCAAGTTGGTTGTGATAGGGTTGGTGGTGTTCACAAAAGACTAGGTGTAAATCGATAATTTATCTAGCAAAAGCTAATGAAGATGCCAGAGCACGGGGGAGACTGACGAAGGACACATAAATTAGTTCTCAATTTTATTAACTATATCTCTTCTATTTTTAGAAGATAAAATTTTGGTGGAGTATTAAAATACTCCCTCCGTTTTAAAATGGAGGATTTTCAAAAATTGGATGAATCTATATACTTAATAGTGTCTAGATTCATCAAATTTTAATAAATTTGAGACATCTATTTTAAAACGGAGGAAATAGTATTCTATACAATTTTTTTTGCAAACTTTTTTTCTGAGTTTTTTTCTTTTTGCAAACTTACTCGTACTCCGTAGTAGTAGAACAGAATATCGTCGGAAGAGAGCTTCTCAGTTCCAAATTCGGGAGTGCCCCTGAGGCTGACTTTTCCTCTCCGGAGCCTTCCACCTCCAGGGCTCCAACACCGTTACCCAAGGCATCTCCTCCCCTCCCCCGATCCAGCCATGTCGTCCGCGCCGCCCGCCCAACAATCAAAGCCCTCCTACCACCGCCGCCATCCCAACTCCGGGCCGAGGCAGCAGCAACAGCAGCAGCAGCGCTACGTTCCCAAATCCGCCGCCCCTTCCGCTCCTAAACCCTCGCCGCCACCATCGCTCACCACCGCCCTCCGATCGTCGCCCGCCCCGTCTGCATCTGGCGCCGGAAGCAGCAGTGCCGGCGGAGCGGCGGATGGGTTCGTGGCTTACCTGCCGCACGACGAGGCGGTCGCGGCCGGGCTCGGCGGCCTCGACGCCCAGGAGTCGCAGGCCGTCGTCGACCTCCTCAACGACGCGCTCGCGTCGCTCCTTCGTGCCAAGCCTCGCGAGTTCTGGCGCCAGGGTAACCGCACAACTCCCGTGTGCATCACTTGCAAATCAGAAACCTTAGTTTTTTGGATTGGGACCCTGAGTAGGAGCTTGTGAGCTTGACCTGTTACTGTGAATTCTTATGCATAATTTTGTTGTTTGTGTAATTTGCTAAGCCATGCTCCAGCGGATATCGACTCACTCAAATGGGTTTGATTCCCTAAAAATGATTGAGTGATTGGTAGTTGGGACTGAAAGACGTTTCTTATCGCGCTAGTAGTCTAGTTTACCTTCCGAAACTATGAGTATTTTGTTGTATATAGTGGCTTAGATTGAGTATTTGTTCATGCTTGAACGCATAGCTATTTCGTATACAGGAGTGTTACTCCCTTCGCTGAGTATGGCTTGATGGCTTACATAACAATTTGGTTGCTATTTTTAAATACTGCCTTATGATATATTTGTATCTTCCTGCCTATATGTAAAAGAGCATATCAAGCTTCTTAACAAGTTGCAGTCAGTTCAGCTGACTGGTTTATGTGTTTTATGGCTTACAACACATTTTGAGTGATTAGTTATTTATTCAGTGGTACTTCCACTTATGTCTGGAATCTAGTGAATATATCTGCTAAGCTGTTGAAAGTCCTACCTTTACTGGTTGCTTGGTTAGGAGGTTTATTTGCAATCCTAATTGCGTCGGTTGTTTTATTCCACATGAATATATCAGAAAATTTCTGTTTGCTGTGCATATATAACTATTTCTGCACTGATGAGTTGTACTGGCTCAAGAAGTCAAGTTTACTAGTCAGATGCTTAAGACTTTCAGATTTTGTTTTTCACTGTCAAACACTAGTATATGCATGTAGCTCCTCGTATCTTCCCAGAATAGGTATTTAGAGTAACAAAGTAAAGCTGATGAGTACATACATGTATTGGTTACCGATACTTAACTCTACGAGTCTCTCTGTCGTGTTTTGGAATTGTTAACCAGAACTGATCTCAATAACCAATAATTTAACCATTAGATAAAGAAAAACTAGGAGATGAACTTCTTGTTTTGTGGTTTCTCCAATGTTTTACTCCTAAGGGTTAGAACTTGGGAGGAGAGCCCAGAGCTGCATGCATCAGAACTTAGTAATTGTTAACCAGAACTGATATCAGTAAACAGTAATTTAACGACTAGATAAGTAAACAAGAGAAACTGGGAGATGAAAATTTGTTCCTGTTTTGTGGTTTGTCCAATATTTTGGCTAGAGTTAGAACTTGCGAAGAGAGCGCAGAGCTGAATGCATCTGAACTTTGTTAGTGACATCTAATGCTTATAGTTGCTTTTTATCCAGTGGCACAGAATACCTCTCTGCATGCATTCCTAGATAGTTACCTACAGTTCAGACACCGGTGGTATGATTTACCACACAGGGGCCCTAAAGGAACAGTTGCTGGCGTGGCTGTTGGGGAACTTGAGCTTTGCCGACGTGTCTTTATGGTTCTCTACCGCATGTGAGATTTCTATTCCATCATTTCACAACTTTCTGTTTAATTTCTGTAAAACCATTTTCATAAGATAGTGTATGCTCTTAAGAGTTGCATATAACTGTTGTGATGTGTCTCTTGTTTGTGTATTAGATCTTCAAACAAGGACCCTGGAGCAGGTGTGGGCGAGTCACTTAGCATGAAGGAGCATACAGGTGAGATTAGGATTAGTTGTTTCTTGTTTGTTCATGTCTGCATTCACTGAATTTAGTGCAGAATGGAGTCGAATAATTTTGTTCCCCTCTAGCCCTTCTACAGGAGAAAAGATTGCTTGATCTACCAAAGTTATTGGATATATGTGCTATTTATGGGCATGACAATGGGAAGTTGACAAGTTCACTGGTTGGTTCCTGAGGCTATTTTGGTCTTGGTGCTATTATTGTTTTATTTTTTCTTATACATGGATGTAACTTAAATTCAAAATCATTTTAAATTCCTATAGTCTTGGCTATTTCTTTTCATTTTATGAACTCTGAACACTCCAGTTAATAATGATTATGTATCTCCAGGTTACAAATGCTATCAGTATGCAGCCCAATGTTCTTGATGACTTCAATATTGTACTTCCCAAGTTCCTGGACATTTTTCACACGATGCAGGAGAGGTGCATGAAGTCATTACAGGTCATTTTTTCCACGTGTTTTGTGTAACTTGTTAATGGTACATGCTATCTAAAGTCTTTTTTGTTCATTTATTTGGTAGCAACATCTAGAGAATAGTTTGATCATCTCAGTGTGGAGAAATCTTATCTGACTGCTAGAGCTACTGACTTTTCTTTAGCTAAAGCTTTCTTTTTTCATTTCAATCGAGTTTTTGGAGAAGTGCATTTGCATTGTTTGTAAAAAGATTTTACTTTGTTCATTCACCATATTAGGGAAACTAGCTCTGAATTTCTAAACAATATTTTAGCATAGTAATTCCCACTTCCCAGGTGCATGGATGCCTGGATTGGTGTTCTAGTTTTTTAAATCACGTACTGCGATACTGGATCGACTCTTTAGCTGCTAAGTTTCTACGTTTCCTGGACCTGCTCATTCTACCTTTTGGTGCAACATATCGCTATAATGGTCTTAGATCCTTTTCTAGTGCTAGTGCCATCATTTCCAGCTAAATATGGCGTATCTTATCCTCTTAGCATTCCTTGTACGTCAGTAGCTCTGTTAAAAATTATGTTGTTGACAATTTTGCATTGTCCTTTAGCTGTTGTGAACATGCATTAGGGCAAAGTAGTGGTTGATGACAATGGCATTTGATGGTACACATTTTCTCTTTAGAAAAAACTTCATGTTCAAATTAAGGATATATTTAATTTAATATATGATGAAAAATCAAAGGTATTTATAAATAAAGAATTTATCATGCATTTTTAGCAATCCGATGACAATCTATGTTAGATCATACAGAATTATGCATGGACACTAAACTGTAATTGATTGATCATAGGTCCTCTGCTCACCTGAACCGAATGACAGTGGACATACCCAGCTTCAGAAGGAGTTTTTGGAGGTAAGTTCTTATATATTCTGGATTATTTCTGATATATCAACTGTCCTTTTGCCTAAGTTTTATGCGTAATTTTAAATTTAACTCCCTTCAGGTGTTGGATTTTGTAAATGATGCTATTATCTCTCTGGATGCCTTTGCTGATGCTTATCAGCCTGCTGCATTATTATTATGTTCTTCTTTCAAAGCAGGGTAAGCTTCTACTCATTCATCCCAACGATCGGTGCATGTGTTTACTAACTAGGCATTGATGGATATATACTTCTTGATTTGCAGTGATGGAGTTGAGGAATTACTGAACACCCTTGCAAGGTTGCATGATTCGTTGTTACCATCTTTGCTTCAGGGGTTCCATGTTATGTTTAGTTCCCAAAGCAACGGAGAGACTTCATCTGAAATTACAGTTACTGACATAGTTCTTGGTATAAGAATGCTGTCAAAGAGAGCTGTCGGATTTGGTTGGAGATTATTGGAGTTTTGCTATTTAAATGATCAACTTAAGGAGCATGATATCCAAGCTTCTACAAAGTTGTTTCCAGCTAAAGTCGAAGATCCGATGATCAGGGCAGAAATCATTATTCAAAAATTCAAGGATATCAATGGAGAAGCCTCTTACTCTTCTCAAGGCAATCCTGGAAAGACATTTCTTCAAGCTCTTCAAAAGGATTTTCAGTTGATAAGCCGGATTGGCGATATTCATAATAAAGGTAAACAAAATTCTCAATGAAATGCTTACTTAGCTCCTTGTGTTTATGAAGTTTCACACAACCTGTTTATCCCCCTTTACTTGTTATGTCAATTTGTCAGTCAAAATTGTCTGACCTCATTAGTCTTCTTTTCTTTCAGAAATAGCATGAGATCTTGTAGATTTTTTTTAGAAGTAATCAAGGTTTAATTGCCTTGTATAGTGACATTTTGCATATATTAACTCAATCTGTTTATCTTAGCATACTGTTACAATAATTCCTCACAGTCCGTGTGTGATTGAACACAGTTAATAGGCTTATATGGTTCAGTTCTGTTTCAGTTTGAGGTAGTAGAATGTTCTCAATCATTGCCAACATATGCAAAACTAGAATCCAATGTTAAAAGGAATTGTTTTTTAAGCTTGTTGGAGTATCATCATCCTCATGCCTTAACCAGTTTCTGATGACCTCTACTATTTTACCACATTTAATGCACCAACTTTTCCATACTCAGCAGCAGCACCTTTTATTTGTATCCCTATTCATCTGGTACTTTTGTGTTATTGCTTCATTTTGTTTCCTATATATTCTGGCATGTCAAAAAGTTACTAAGCTGGCAGCATCGTTTGTTTATCTACATACCACATGTCTTATCATCTAAGAACTCAGTTGTATCATTTTATTGATGCATTCCATGTATCTACATACAGGATGGATATACATGGACGATGAGCAGTTCCAGTTCATATCATGTTTGTGTGAGTCCAGTGTCACTTCTCGGAACAGTGTCCCTGATTTGCCAGTATCTTTCCATGGTGGTGAACTACAACAGAAGGATGAGGAAGCGGCTGTCATTGAGTCTAAGATTAGTCAGATAAGGGACCTAATTCCTGAATATGGGAAAGGTTTCCTTGCTGTTTGCTTGGAAGCCTACAACCAGAACCCTGAGGAAGTTATCCAAAGAATATTCGAAGGAACACTTCATCCAGATCTTCTTGCTTTAGATACTTCATTACAAGAGATGCCACAACAAAAAACTGCTTCTAATGTTGGGAAAGATAAAGGAAAAGGCATACTTGTGGAATCTATGCCCACAAATATTAAAAATAAACCCCATAACCTCGAAGCCCAATCTTCTTCAGTTTCATCAGCATCCAAGGCCCCTACCTCGTCTGTAGCTTTAGTTTCATCATCATCCAAGGCTCCTACCTCTTCTGTATCATCAGTTCCTCAAGGTAGATTTACAAGAAAGAGCAATGATGATCTGCCCGACTCTGCGATCCTAGACTCGCAAAAAGCTAAAGATGCCGTTAAATCAGCGGTTCTTCAATCCCAGTATGAATATGATGATGAGTATGATGACTCATTTGATGATCTTGGCTTCAGCGTGGTAGAGTCAAGTTATGAGGAAAATGAGGGTGCCAATGATGCTGAGGGTTCCTCGAGTGGCCCGCGCTGGGCATCGCAGAAGAAGCCACAGTTTTATGTGAAGGACGGGAAGAACTACAGCTACAAGGTTACTGGTTCAGTTGCTGTATCAAATGCTCGAGAAGCGGCAGTCTTACACCAAACTCAAAAGGATACAATTCATGGTCTTGGCCGTGGTGGAAATGTACCTATTGGAGGTCCCAACAGGCAACAGCATAGAGTTATGGAGGAAGAGGAGGGTGGTCATGCAGACAGAGGAGGCTCTGCTCCCCATGGTCAGGGCAGAAGAGGTGGCTGGGATCAGAGCAACCCATCGGAGGACAACAAGAATGCTAGTGCCCCTCGAGGTGGCCGTGGAGGGAGAAGAGGGGGCAGGAACCACAGCAACCTGCCAGAGGTAAACGATGGCCAGCAAGGTTTTGGCCGTGGTGCAAGAAGGGACAACCGGCCTGAAGTGAATAACCACTCTGATGGACAGCAAGGTTTTGGTCGTGGTGCAAGAAGAGGGGCCAGGGACGAGGACAGCCGGCCAGAAGTGAACAACCACTCTGATGGCCATCAAGGTTTTGGTCGTGGTGCAAGAAGAGGGGGGAGGGACGAGGACAGCCGACCAGAAGTTAACAACCACCCTAATGGCCAGCAAGGTTTTGGTCATGGTGCAAGAAGAGGGGGGAGGGACGAGGACAACCGACCAGAAGTGAACAACCACCCTAATGGCCAGCAAGGTTTTGGTCGTGGCGCAAGAAGAGGGGACAGGAACCATGACGATCCCCTGGAGGAGAATGAAGACCGTAATCCAGCACAAGGTTTCGCTCGAGGAGGGCCAGGCCCTCGTGGAGGCGGTGGAAGGAGAGGCGGAGGCGGCCGGAATCATAACAGGAGGGATCAGGCGCTGAGGAAGCACATGCAAGGAATGACAGGGCTTTAGCTCCTGCCGCTGTAGCACCACCTCCTTTTGAAGTGCAACGGGAAATGTAAATGTGGCCAAGCTGGTGAGGGACAGACGATATTCACAGGCTAAGTTTGTGCTTGGGTTGTTCCAATTACATTCATACGACGACATTAACCAGCCCCCAATAGATTCTTATTTTGTTTTTTATAAAAGAAGACTATGGAATGAGAGATTCCGTAAAATGTGCATTACAGTGAAGCAGTGTGCTTCTTGTGCTTGGTCACACTCACACCAAGAGCATGCTGCCGTTTTTGGTACTTGGAAGGTTTTTATGTTGAAGATATGATTGAATGCAAATGTGTGTAGCCTAGTGCTGTGTTACTTTTGGAAGATGTTTTATACTCATTGGACAGTGTGTGAATGACTGAATGTGTGGCTACAATGGCATGGTAAAAGATGAGAATATCTTCTACTGCAATCTTGCTTCTCTGCTTCAGATTGGATCATAAGAACGACAATCGTTGTTGTTTGGACCCTCATCGCGCTGTCTAAAATTTGCTTGGTTGCATCTCTCCTCTCAGGGTGCTTCACAGGTTCTTCCAGAAGAGAATTGTGACGGCAAGGGCAATCATGGCGCCACTAAGGACCCATGAATCCTTCACGATGCCACCCTTTAGAACGACGTCTCTCCCTGCTTCGCTCTGCACACCTTTCTCTCACATGTAGCGGCGGCCAACTCCATCACCATCCAGCAGGAAGCAAGTAAAGCTCGTGAAGCTTGGAATCATCATTCGCCTGAGAGGGAGGGAGAAAAAGGTCAGCGACATAACTTTCGCCCTAGTTATGCCCGCCCGGTGCTTTCTTTATCTCTACGCAAAGACGGAGCGATCGATCGCCTGCACAGAGAAAAAGGCTGCTGCTTGGCATTGGCAATGGAGGAGATGATGGTGTTGGTGCTGGCATGGCATGGCATGGCATCCTTTCGCTCTCGGCTATGCTTTACAGTTGATCGTAAACATACTGATGGCTCCCCTTTTTCACCTTTCTGATGCTTGCAGGTATCTGGAAGGATGGCCTGTGCTGCCTAGTAGTACTAGTGCTCTTCTAAAGCATGTTCTTCCAATAAAGATCCAAGGTATGGTCTAAAGATGATATAGATACATTTGCTGTCTCTCCAAGCTTACAAGAGGTATTTGTCGATGGAAGAAAATTTGAAGAGGAAATTGCACTGAGTGGATGAAAACATATGTTGCTTACAGCCTTTTTTTTTATAAAGAAAGTTAATCTTGAACTGGTTCCTGATTATTTCGCCAGACAGATCGTTTAGTTACCATTAAAAATGATCTCCGGTTTTTACCACTAATCCTCAACTATATGAACATAATTATGTAAGAAAGGCATGTAACAAACTTCCGATAATCTGTATAGATTTGCTGTCTCTCCAAGCTTATAAGAGAATTTTGTTGATGAATAAATTTTGTAGAGGAAATTGCACTGAATGGATGGAACATGAGTTGCTTACAGTCTTTTTTTATATAAAAAAGTTAATATTGAACTGATTCCTGATTATTTTGCCAGACAGAAATTTAGTTACCATTCAAAGTTGGTCTCCAGTTTTTACCACTAACCCTCAACTATATGAACATAATTACATAAAAAAGACATGTAACGATCTTCCAATAAACTGCTAGACCATCCGTTCCATAAAACTTGACTAAGATCTGTTTAGATTCGTATGTATCTAGACATGTTTTAGTAGTAGATACATACGAATCTAGACAAATATGAGTTAAGTCTTATGGAACTGAGGAAGTACATACTAGTGAAGCGAGCCTATTTTCTAAGCCTTTTAGTCTGCATTGCAAATCACCCCCGAAATATGAGGAATATCTTCTATCATTATTCTGCTTTTGTACAAAAAAATCCACATAAACCAAACGTATACACCCCCATCTCTCCTAACATTGGGCATCCCAATGTTGAATATGTGCTTCCTTGTAACTATCATAGTAACATTTGCTTCAGCTGCTAAAGCTGTCAGAGTTCAGTTCGTGTGCGCTATGTGCATTCCAAAATTCAGCCTGCTCCTTGACCCCGCCTTCTCCTACGATGACATACTATCCTCGTCGTCAGACTTGTTCTCCCGCCGTTGGCCATACATACTTAGAACCGGCAATGAGGTTGTCGCTGAGATGCGGAACGACCTCGCGGACCCGACGACGGTTCTGTCCTGCTGCATCCGGCCAACCTCCCTGCAGACCTGATCCAGCGTCGACAGGAAGTCCCTCACCACCATGAAAATCCTCAGGGGGTGAGCCTCCTCCTTCGCGGCGTTGCCGTGGAAGTAATCGGTGATGTCCTTCACTCTCCCCAGAGCCCTCTTCTCCTCGCCTCTAACTCGGTCGATCTCCTTCTCGGCTTCCGTCAGAAAGCCCTGCATTGCCATGAAGAACCTCTGGCCCTGCGTGCATTGCCTCTCGAGCTGCAGCACCGACTTGATCTTCTCGACGCCTGTTTCGAGTTTATTGACGTAGCCGTGCAGAACATCGAAGTCCATGGAAGCCGCCTTCTTCACGTTTCCAAGCTCGCTGCTCAGCCCCGACACGACTTTCAGGCCTTGCTTGTGGAAGTGCTCGTTAGAGCTTGTCGTTTCCTTTTCAGATTTTGCGTCTTCTGATCGAATCATTTCCTGGACAACAAAATGCAGCAGCGTGGTTTTACCGTCAGCTCCCTTGACGTCTGCGAGCTTCAGCAGAGTGTCGAGCTTAAAGGCTTTAGCCTCGCCCCGGTTTGTGCCGACATTCATCCGGTTTCCGGTTCTCAACACTGCCTCAAGAAGTTTAAGGAACAGCCTGCTACCCCTAAGATCTTCACAAGCAGCCTGAAAACAAGTGGATAAATGTGAACTATCTACATGTGTAATACTAGGCTGATAGCTGAAAATGTAGGCAATTGACATTGATATTCAAGTCAATGACGCGCAGTCTGTAAGTACTCAGAATGGCAAGAAAGAATTTGTGCAGTATGAATTAACGTTCTCACATACCTCTAGTGTTTCAAATGATTTCCTTAGGTAATTTATCTCTGTCTCAAAATTTGCTCGGTATAGCATAGCATCAACTCTTTTGAAGGCAAAAGGTATATCCAGCACCGTCTTGAGAAAGCGTTCTGCAGTACCCAGCTTCGATAAGTCGCCACTGTAATCTCGTAATTTGACTTCCTCCTCTTTAGTTGGTGCCATCTTGACTAACGTTTCCAAAAGTTCACTGCCTAAACATTCAGCATTGCCTGTTCAAATATGGGGTACAAAGTCAGTGGACACGCCATATAGATAAAGAGCTAGCTGAGAGTTTGGTTCGGAGAAAATTAGAGTGTTGGAATTTTGATGAGTTATATGATGACATCGCCTATAGTGGTGGAAGACAAGGAAAAAAAAAACCAGTGGAACAAGTGCTTGAAGCTTGTTCCATCAGGATGTTCACAATCTTCCTACTAGAAAAGGATTGGTTTCAAGTCCTTGTATATTCTGTTGAGGTCTTGTTATCAAGAACCAGAATTCTCTGTTAGTTCTTAAGTACCTGTCACTATTTGAGCTGACAATTGCTACTAGCAGGAAAAATGAGCTGATAATTTTGTCCAAGAAAAGCAAATTTGTGGGTGACAGCAGTTGAGCAATCAGCATTGTACGGAGTACGAGCACTCACCATCCAAGAGCGCATCGGAGACCTCCTCGCGCGTGACATTCAATGCACGGAGCAGGATGGCGATGTTTTGGGCTTTCTTAGGGTCGAGCACCCTCTCCTCCTGCCGGAACGGTGGCGCGCCGGCCTTCCTTCCGGCATCCCTCGGCGGAGCGGCGGGCATCGAGTTGTTCATGAACAGCGCCTCGATCATGTCCTCGTCCAACCTGAAAGAAACGGCTGGAACATCACGCATAGTTCGGAGATGGAAAACAAATACGGATCACGCTATTTATTGTGCACCGGTTCTCAACTGGAATGAGCTTGACTTGAGCTGGTCCCAGACCATGGCGCGGTCGGAGGTCGCCCGCACCTTGTCCCAGTGCAGTGGCTTCAGCTTCGGCAGACCGCCGGCCGATTCGTCCCCTGCCGGCATCGACGTGCTCCCGTTGTTATCTGCCGTTGTTGACGCCGTGATCGGCATCGACATGGCAATGCGGGGGCCTTCCGGCGGCAGTGGCTTCAGCAGCCGGCGCCTCGATGTCGGGCCGGACGGCGGCTCTGCGGACTTTGGGGGAACGCCATTGGTTGACGCCATCGGTGGCGGTGGTGGAGGAGGTGGTTTTGGAGCTGTCTTGGCTGGCGCTGGTGGCGGCGGAGGGGGAGGTGGTGGCGGCCGTGGAGGTGGGTTGGAGGGTTGCACGGGCCGCGGGGATGCCGAGATGACCTGTTTGACGTCGGGGGTAGAGCCAGTGGAGAAGCGCGTGCGCGGTGGTGTGCGCGTGCGGCGGGATCGTGCAGGGGGCGGGGGGAGCGCGGCGATGGCGGCCACCGGGGGAAAGAAGTCGCTAGTCATGCTGGGAAGGCTGCGGCGGGACGCGGTCGTGGTGGTGGGCGGGCTGGACGCGCTCGCCTCGCTCCACGTCTCGCCGCACGCGCCCCCGCCGCAGCCGCCGCCGGAGCCAGAGCCCCCCGAGCGCTGCCTGGGAGTGTAGTACGCGGCGTCCTCGTCGGATGAGCCCATCGTGGGCGCGCGCCGCAGCGGCGGGAGCGGGCGGAGCTCCGGACTCGGGTGGTCGGTGGCCTCGTCGTGGCACACGCCGCGCCGCGCGCGCTCGTTCCGCAGCTTGCGGTAGGGGGAGCCGGCTAGATCGGCCCCGGTGGGCCCGCGGTGGTGGTGGTGCGCGGGCGTGGCGGGCTCCACGGTGCCGACGTAGAGGAAGTCGGCGGCGGAGGGGGCCGTGCGGCGGTGCGCCGGCCCTCCGTCGGGGCCGAGCAGCTTCTGCGAGTCGCATCGGCGGCGGGCGCGGCCTGTGATGAGGAACGCGCAGGCGAAGCCGAGCAGCGCGACACCCGCGGCGGCGGCTGCCCCGGCCGCCACTATGGTCGCCTTCTTGGGACCGTGGCCAGCAGCAGGGGCAGCGGGCGGGTTGGAGACGTCGGCGGCGATGGTGGTGGGTGAGTTCGTCGTCGTACCGCTACCGCTACCTCCGCCACCAGCGCCACTGGCCGCGGGCGGCGCCGGAGGGAAGAAGTCGCCGGGAGGGGCACCCGGTGCCGTCACCGCGGGAGGACTGGGGTCGGAAGTGAAGTCCGGAGCCGGCGGAGGCGGCGGGGACGGGGGCGGAGTCCACTCGATGGGGAAGAGCGGCTGGTGCAGCACCCGCCTGGCGCCGCCGGCGACATCGGCGGACAGCGCCGGCGAGACGCAGCTGCAGAGCAGCAGCAGCAGCGCGATGGCGGGAAGCATTTGGCGGGGCGAGCGGAGCAGGGCATGCGGTGCGGGAGAAGGTAGTAGAAGCCAAAACTAGAGTGCAGCTGCCCCGCGGCCGTGCTTTTTCTAGAGTGAGCCAGAGGAAGCCGCCATTTTCGGGTTCGGAGATGTACCGTGAATGGCATTGATCGGACCAGCCATATGGGACGCAGATCATCAACGGCCTGGCGCACACGTGGCGCCCCGAATCTGCTTGCTTTCCGTTCCGTCTGCTCCTTCTTTTCTCCTTGTCGCGCTTTTTTTCCTTCTTTCTTTTGCCGATCGGCTGCTCTCTGCTTTGGCATCCCACTTCCTCCGAAAACAATGCTAGATCTAGTCGGTGAATGACCTCTTTTGCTTGACAAAGTATCGTGCACAGACGATACTGTACAGTATACAGAAGAAAACTTTGATCGGAACGGAGTTTTCTAGGCGATCGGAATGGATTTAAATAGGGTTCTTGGTAGGTGCGCCGCGAAGGTAAAGGAGATATTCCAAACAAAACACATGCTCGGGTAACTCGAACACGATACTTTGCGTACCAGCCACTTCTATCGACAATGGTTATGTCCCGCATTTTCCGTTTCCGGTAGTAGTACAAACGGTAGTTTATGGACTTGTAGGATCTACTGTGAGTCTATGACCATATCCTTGTGGGCCTTGCTCATTAAGGTTGCTAACCGCAAATTTGATTGTTTGACTGACCCCGTTACACTGATTATAGAGGAGGTTCATTTGACTCCTCAAGGCAGTGCTAGTGAGTGTTCGAGTCTAGGGTGGGTTGCGTTTAGGACTAGGGCTGGACCATCGAGTAGCTCGACTCGTTAAGGCTCGGATCATTAAACTCATTAAGGATAATGAGCAAAAAGTAAAGCTCGGCTCGGTTCGTTAGATGTTAACGAACGCTCACGAGCTACTCGTTAAGAAAATACATCAGCCAGATAGATGTATACCAATAATTAAAAACGATAGTTACTACCACATAAGTACCAGTATTTAAGACACATATCAATAGTCGTGCCACACATGAGAAGATGGAGAATTGGAGATGGGAATGCGGTGGGGACTGGGGACTAGGGAGACGACGAGTCTAGGAGAAATAAGGGGTCGGTCGATGGTGAATGGTCGCTCTCGGCCTCTCGCTCCTGGTCGTTTGGTCTTCATGGGACAGCTGTTTGTCTTAAATGGGCTATCAAATTAAAGTGGGCTATACCTGGTTGTTACCGAGTTTAACGAGTAGCTCACGAACATCGTTAGCTCGATCGTTTAGCTCGTTAAGGATATCGAGCAAAAACTGTAGCTCAGCTCGAATCGTTAAGGAAACTAGTCGATTTCGAACGAGCCGAGCAAACGAGTGCTCGTTAAACTCGTCGAGTTTCGAGTTTTATGTCCAGCCCTATTTAGGACGATCACGGCTCCCATTGGGAGTACACTACTCTATCAAAAACATAGGCATAGGGCCAACCTCCTCTCTCCAACCCTCTCGTCCGCTTGAGAACCTCTCAGCGCCGCCGCTACCCGTCTCCTCTCTCCTCCTCCTTCGGCAGCGCTGCCGTCATGTGGGTTGGGGAGAGGCAGCCAGGGCCCCATTGTATAGTAGATCTAGTGGTAGAAGTAGGGATGTGTCTCCCGTTGTGGGGATTGGCTGTCATGCCGTGCAGGAGAGCGTTGTTGAGTCACTTGAGCTGTCTCTGTTGGGCGGTGGTGATGTTCCTCCTCCTCCTCAACGTGCTTCAAGGTTGAAGTCGATTGAGGGAGATGAGCTCGTTCCCCTCCTGCCTAATAAGCCTGCCTACCCCCTTTCGAAATCCCTCTGGTGCTTGGGCTGCTCACGCTTTCCCCGGCAGCTTGCAGTTCCCCCAGCATGGTGGTTGTAAAGCTTGATTTGGAGGAGAGCTGCCCTCGAAGTTGATCTTTGTGGGAGGAGGAGAAGATCTTCCCAGTCTCGCCTGGCTAGCCGTGGTGGTAGGGGGTGAGATGCGGTGCAGTGGGGAGGTGGCATGTTCTTCTTCCCACGGCCAGCCGTGGAGGAGAGGGGACGAAGGAGACGGCTGCTTTCGTTGGTTCTCCTTCCTCAAGATGGCATCGTTCCGGGGTAAAATATTACTCAGATGCTAATTTGCCTGCGCGGTCAAGGTGATGTCGAAGGTAGTGAGGCACAAATCATCAATGGCCCGTGCTGGAGATCGGAGAAAACGGTGGCTCCTTCTTTTGCTGCTCCAAAAGGTTTACAACTGCTTGTGATTCTTCCTTTTTGTAAGTAACTCTTCGGTCTAACTGCTACACAAAGGACCAATTACGAATTGTTATTAAGGCTATCTTTACTATCTTCATTTCGCTCGGGTGTATGCGTTGGAGGCAGGTGAGATCGTCTCTGATGTTGCTCCCCAGATTAGTGATGAAGACTTCTTTGAGTTGAGCTCGGGGAAGCATACTCAATATCTACAGCTCCCCAGATTAGTGATGAAGACTTCTTTGAGTTGAGCTCGGGGAAGCATACTCAATATCTATAGCTCAATCTTCAACCTCGTGTGCATGTGCCATCTCGACTGCTGGTTGAGCTGTTTTCTTTATGGTTGGCCTGGCTTTGTGAGGCCTTGGAAGAACTCATTTGCAGGTTTGGCACGTCCATGTTCTCGATGGACACCCTGATAGGCTCCAATCGTGTTCTTCTGCTTAGACAGCTTTCAGTAATACTTTTCTCTTGTGTGCATCTACACTGTAGGTTCGACTCTGGTCATCAGAGTAAAGGGTGCCTTAATATATTAGCACTTTTATTCAAAAAAAAATGAGAGTACACTGACGGTGGGGTTGATGGCCTCCTGTTCTCCATTGCGGACCACAGATTGTCGTCGCTAGACTTGACCACTTCTCGAGTTCTTCCAGCTCGGAGGCCAGGATGTCGGCCTGGAGGGCGGCGGCGTCCTCCGCTTTCTTCGCCACCACTAACGTGGTTGGTAGATAGTACGAGCCCTAGAACTCGTCATTAATGCTATAGTGAAGAAGGATTACCGCTGGTCCGCTGGAGGCCATGCTCCATCTCAAACTGTTGATCCTAGAGGTCGGAACCGATGGCATAGACGGGTCGTTGCCGATGTCCGGGGAGATATGTCTAGGGAGATATGCCCATGCCAAAAGTTGAAACGACCGACATTGGAATCATGTTGATATTCAAGTGTCGGACTGAAGGGAGGTGGACGCCATGCATTACGTGACCATCGTCGACACATTAACGTTACATTGCGACATCAGGGCATGGACTAGCCTATGAGCTAGCCTCGTGGTCATTCTTCTGTTGGAGATATGCCCTAGAGGCAATAATAAATATAGTTATTATTATATCTTTGTGTTTATGATAAATGTTTGCATTCATGCTATAATAGTATTAACAAGGAAACCATTAATACTTGTGTGAATTGTAAACTTAATTTGAAGTCCCTAGTATAGCCTCTATACTTCACTAGCTTGTTGGTTGATTGATGATGTGGTTTCTTTGTCATGAACATTGAGATGTTATCAACAACAAGATCATATCGTTAGGAGAATGATATGGTGGACATACTCCTATAGATAAGCGTAGCATAAAGATCAAGTCATTTCAATAGTTCAATTGCTATATGCTTTCTGATACATAGTAACCTAATTCCTTCGACCATGAGATCATGCATATCACCTTTACTGGATGGATGCTTTGATGTCATCAAACACCACACCGTAACAGGGTGGCTATAAAGGTGGTATTGAGTGTTCGGAAAGTATTGGTTGAAACACATGGATCAAGAGTGGGATTTGTCCATCCACATGACGGATAGATATTCTCTGGGCCCTCTCGGTGAAATGTCATCCAATTAGCTTGCAAGCATGTGACTGGGTCACAAGGGATCACATATCACGGGAACGAGAAAAGAGTACTTATCAGTAACGAGGTTGAACTAGGTATGCAGAGATACCGAAGATCATAACCTCGGATAAGTAACATATCGTGAGACAAAGGGAAATTGGTATCGTATGTAAGTGGTTCATTCGATCGCAAAGTAATCGTAGAAATATGTGGGAGCCATATGAATTTCCAGATTCCTCTATTGGTTATTGTTCGGAGAAGTGTCTCGATCATGTCTGCATAATTCACGAACCGTATGGAGACACACTTAAGGATTCGACGTTGTTTGAGTAGTTATGGTATTATGAGAAAGAGACCGAATGTTGTTCGGAGTCTCGGATGGGATCCGGGATATCACGAGGTGATCCGGAATGGTCCGGAGAATAAGATTCATATAAGGAAAGTCCCGTTTCGGAGTTCGGGAATGATTCCGGTGTTTTCATCGGGAACATTCTAGAAGGTCCCGGAATGTCCGGCACTCCGGGGGGGAAGGGGTACATGAATGTGTCATTGCATGTTGGAATGATTGCATCATGTACTAAGTGTTCTCGCTGTCCGAAATAAAGGGTTAATTCAAATCCTAATTGAAAAAGTCAAACTGCCAGTTTTCGGTCAAACTGCCAGTTTTCGGAAAGAGGAGAAAGAGGAGGAGAGGTGGAGGCCGAGTTGGAGGAGGGTTCCTCCCCTTGGCCGGCGCACCTCCCAAGGCCGAGTTGGGGAGGAACTCCTCCCCTTGGCCGCCGGCCCTCCCACCTATAAAGGGAGGGGCAGGGCTCCCCTCTCTACACACTACTAGTTCCTACCCTCTAAACTAAACCCTAGATCTAAACCCCGGTTTAGAGCTATTTTGGTTTAGAGCCTTCTAATTGGTTTAGAGCCCTCTAATTGGTGTGTCTAATTACTAGACCACTAATAGCCTCTCTCATAAGCTCCACCATACTCGCACCGGCTTAAGGCGAAGCCCTGCGGGATCTCCCCTCTACTTCCGGTACCACGCCGTTGTGCTGCCGGAATCGCGAGGAGAGTGCTACAACCTCCGCTGCCTGCTGGAACAAGGGAGAGGAAGGTCTTCGTCGAGTACCGAACGTGTGACCGACTGCGGGGGCGCTGCTGGAACGTGGCGCCGGAAGGATCGTCTACACGATCTTGAGATCGGAAAGAGTACGACTACATCACCCACGAGAATCTGCTCTCGTTAAATACTTTGGAATCTTCGAGGGTGAGTTATTCCATCGACTCGTTGCTACAATCTAGTAGATAGATCTTGGCTTGTTTGTTTGTATGCGATAGAAAATTTTTGTTTTCCATGCTACGAACCCCTACAGTGGTATCAGAGCCGTGTCTATATGTAGATCTGTTGCACGAGTAGAACACAATGGTCATTGTGGGCGTTGATGCTTTTATTGTAGATTGCTTTTTGTGTACTTTGCATCTTGCGGTATGTTGGGATGAAGCGGCCCGGGCTAACCTTACATGACATCGTTCATGAGACTTGCTCCACGCTTAACATGCAACTTGTATTGCATAAGTGGCTTTGCGGGTGCCTGTTTCTCCTAGCATAGTAAAGATCCAATTTACAACGGGTAATCAACAATGCTAGTATCAATGTTGTGGTTCTTGTTCGTAGGTTAGAACGACACTTATGGAAAGCCCCAAACCACGTAAAATATGCAAAGAAAGTAGAAGCGTCTAACTTTGTTTTGCAGGGGTGTGCAGTGATGTGATATGGCCATGATTGTGATTATATTTGATGTATGCAATGTTCCTTATTGTAAGTTGGCAACCGGCAGGAGCCATATGGTTGTCTTTAATTTCTGTTAAGACCTGCGTGTCTATTCAAAATAGTTGTAATAGTTGAAGCTGGTGGACGACAACCATGAAGAAGCGTCATTGACCTTGATGCTATGCCGGTGATGATGGAGATCATATTCGTGCTTGAAGATGGAGATCGGAAGCACAAAGAAGAAAGGCCATATCATATCACATATTATGAATTGCATGTGATGTTAATCCTTTATGCATCTTGTATTGCTTAGTAGACGACGGTAGCATTATAAGATGATCCCTCATGCACATAAATTTCAAGTTCTGAAGTGTTCACCCTTAGTATGCACCGTTGCCAAAGCTTGTTGCTTCGAAGCACCACGTGATGATCGGGTGTCTTTGATTCCGCGGGTGAATACAACGTAAGCAAGCCAGATTTGCTTATGCGGTAACTAAGGTTTGATCTTGACGAGCCTAGCATGTACAGACATGGCCTCAGGAACACGGATCGCCGAAAGGCAAAGCATGAATCATATAGTAGATATGATGAACATGATGATTGTTCGCCATTAAAACTATATCGGCTCTCGTGATGATCGGTGTTGATATAGTAGTTTTGGTTCGTGTGATCACTAAAACAATGTGAGGGATGTTGTTTTGAGTGGGAGTTCACCTAGTTTAATTTCATTAATTAATTTGAACTCAATTTGTCATAAACTTAGTCTAAACTATTGCAAATATGTTGTAGATCAATGGCAGCCCCTACCATCAATTTTAATGCGTTCCTAGAGAAAGAAAAGTTGAAAAACAATGGAAGCAACTTCGCGGATTGGTTCCGCAATTTGAGGATTGTCCTCACAGCTGGTAATTTGACCTATGTGCTGGATGCACCGCTAGGTGACCCACCTGCAGCTGATGCTACCGATGAAGTAAAGAATGTTTACCTCGCTCGGAAGAATCAGTACTCCATAGTTCAGTGTGCTATCTTGTATGGTTTAGAATCGGAGCTTCAGAAAAGGTTTGAAGAGTCAGATCCATATGATATTGTCGAGGATCTCAAATTAATTTTTGAGACTCATGCGGCAATTGAAAGTTATGAAGCTTCTGAAAAGTTCTTTAACTGCAAGATGGAAGAGGGTAGCTCCGTCAGTGAGCATGTGCTTAAGATGTCTGGGCACGCAAATAAACTTCAAAGTTTGGGTATAGTGATTCCTAATACTTTGGGAGTTTACCGCATCCTCCAATCACTACCACCAAGTTACAAGAACTTTGTGATGAACTACAACATGCAGAACATGAACAAAGAGTTGCCAGAACTATTTGCTATGTTAAAATCTGCAGAAGTGGAGATCAAGAAAGAGCACCAAGTGTTGATGGTCAATAAGACCACCAAATTCAAGAAAGGCAAGTCTAAGCAAAAGGGACACTTCAAGAAGGGTGGTAAGAAAGTTACCATGCCAACGAAGAAGACCAAGGCTGGACCTAAGCCTGAAACTGAGTGCTTTTACTGCAAGGGAGAAGGTCACTGGAAGCGGAATTGCCCAAAGTACTTGGCGGATTTGAAGAACGGCAACATCAAGAAGAAAGGTATATTTGATATACATGTTATTGATGTGTATCTCACTAGTATTCGTAGTAGTGCCTGGGTATTTGATACTGGTTCGGTTGCTCATATTTGTAACTCGAAACAGGAGCTGCAGAATAAACGGAAGCTAGCGAAGAACGAGGTGTCGATGCGTGTGGGAAACGGATCAAAGGTTGATGTGATCGCGGTCGGCACGCTACCTCTTCATCTACCATCGGGATTAGTTTTATACTTAAATAATTGTTATTTGGTGCCTGCGTTGAGCATGAACATTATATCGGGATCTTGTTTATTGCGAGACGGTTACTTGTTTAAATCAGAGAATAATGGTTGTTTGATTTATATGAGTAATATGTTTTACGCACATGCACCTTTGATAGATGGTCTATTCTTATTGAATCTCGATAGTAGAAATACACATCTTAATAACATTGAAGCTAAACGTTTGAAATCAAGCGATAATTTGACCTATATGTGGCACTGTCGTCTTGGTCACATTGGAGTGAAACGTATGAAGAAACTCCATTCCGATGGACTTCTTGAATCACTTGATTTTGAATCACTTGAAAGATGCGAAGCATGTCTGATGGGTAAAATGACTAAGACTCCATTTTCTGGTATAATGGAGCGAGCTACGGACTTATTGGAAATCATACATACCGATGTGTGTGGTCCAATGAGTGTAGCATCGCGCGGTGGTTATCGTTATGTTCTTACCTTCACGGATGATTTGAGTAGATATGGGTATATCTATTTCATGAAACATAAGTCCGAAACTTTCGAGAAGTTTAAGGAGTTTCAAAGTGAGGTAGAGAATCAACGTAACAAGAAGATTAAATTTCTACGTTCTGATCGTGGAGGTGAATATCTAAGTTACGAGTTTGGCGAGCATTTAAAGAAGTGCGGAATACTTTCACAATTGACACCGCCGGGAACACCACAGCGTAATGGTGTGTCCGAACGTCGTAATCGAACTCTCTTAGATATGGTTCGTTCTATGATGTCACTTACAGATTTACCGCTATCATTTTGGGGTTATGCATTAGAAACAGCCGCATTCACTTTAAATAGGGCACCATCTAAATCCGTTGAAACGACACCGTATGAATTATGGTTTGGGAAGAAACCTAAATTGTCGTTCCTTAAAGTTTGGGGATGCGAAGCCTATGTAAAGAAGTTACAGCCGGACAAGCTTGAACCCAAAGCGGAAAAATGCGTCTTCATAGGATACCCAAAGGAAACTATTGGGTATACCTTCTATCATAGATCCGAAGGCAAAATCTTCGTTGCCAAGAATGGATCCTTTCTAGAGAAGGAATTTCTCTCGAAAGAAGTGACTGGAAGGAAAGTAGAACTCGACGAGGTTGTCGAACCTTCTCTCGAAATTGCGAGTAGCGCAGCACCGGAAGAAGTTCCTGTGGTGCCTGCACCAATAAGAGAGGAAGCTAATGATGATGATCATGAAACTTCGGTTGAAGTTGCTACAGAGCCTCGGAGGTCAACGAGAACTCGTACCACTCCAGATTGGTATGATTCCGTTATGAATGTCATGTTGGTGGACAACACCGATGACCCCGAGACATATGAGGAAGCGATGATGAGCCCAGATTCCAATAAATGGCAAGAAGCCATGAAATCCGAGATTGGATCCATGTACGAAAACCAAGTATGGACTTTGGTGGACTTACCGGATGGCCGGAAGGCTGTCGAGAACAAATGGATTTTCAAGAAGAAAACAGATGCTGATGGTAATGTTACTGTCTATAAAGCTCGACTTGTCGCAAAAGGGTTTCGACAAATTCAAGGAGTTGACTACGATGAGACTTTCTCACCAGTAGCAAAGCTAAAGTCTGTGAGGATTATGTTAGCAATCGCTGCATATTATGATTATGAGATATGGCAGATGGATGTCAAAACAGCATTCCTCAATGGAGACATTGATGAAGAGTTGTATATGATGCAACCCAAAGGTTTTGTCGATCCTAAAGATGCTAACAAGGTATGCAAGCTTCAACGGTCCATCTATGGATTGAAGCAAGCATCCCGAAGTTGGAATCAACGTTTTGATAAGGTAATCAAAAGTTTTGGTTTTATACAAACTTATGGAGAAGCTTGTATTTACAAGAAAGTGAGTGGGAGCTCTGTAGCATTCTTAATACTGTATGTGGATGACATATTGTTGATTGGGAATGATGTAGACCTTCTTAATAGTGTCAAGGAATATTTGAATAATAGTTTTTCAATGAAGGATCTTGGCGAAGCAGCTTACATATTAGGCATAAAGATTTATAGAGATAGATCGAAACGCCAAATATCATTGTCACAAAGTACATATTTGGACAAAGTTCTAAAGAGGTTTGGAATGGAAGATAGCAAGAAAGGGTTCTTGCCCATGTTGCCCAATACGACCTTGAGTAAAACTCAAAGTCCGACATCGGCAGAAGATAGAGAGAGGATGAGTAAGACTCCCTATGCCTCAGCCATAGGATCTCTAATGTATGCCATGCTATGTACTAGACCCGACATTGCATATGCTGTTAGTTTAACTAGCAGATATCAAAGTGATCTAGGAGTGGATCATTGGACAGCGGTCAAAAAAACATCCTTAAGTACTTGAGAAGAACTAAGGATATGGTTCTTTCTTATGGAGGTGATGAACAGCTCGTTGTTAATGGTTACACCGATGCTAGTTGGAACACTGATCCGGATGATTCTAAATCACAATCTGGATACGTATTTATTTTGAATGGTGCAGCAGTTAGCTGGAGGAGTGCAAAGCAAAGCGTTGTGGCGAGATCTTCAACTGAATCGGAATACATGGCTGCTTCGGAGGCTTCACAAGAAGCGATATGGATGAAAGAGTTCATTACAGAGCTGGGTGTGGTTCCTAGTGCGCTGGACCCAATGTCTATCTACTGTGATAACATGGGCGCCATAGCCAATGCGCAAGAACCAAGGTCACACAAGAAGCTGAAGCATATCAAGCTACGTTTTCACGCTATTCGAGAACATATCCAGGATGGGGATATAAAGATTTGCAAAGTACACACAGATCTGAATGTGGCGGATCCGTTGACTAAACCTCTCCCGAGGGCAAAACATGACCAACACCAAACTGCCATGGGTGTTCGGTATATTACCATGTAATCTAGATTAGATGACTCTAGTGCAAGTGGGAGACTGTTGGAGATATGCCCTAGAGGCAATAATAAATATAGTTATTATTATATCTTTGTGTTTATGATAAATGTTTGCATTCATGCTATAATAGTATTAACAAGGAAACCATTAATACTTGTGTGAATTGTAAACTTAATTTGAAGTCCCTAGTATAGCCTCTATACTTCACTAGCTTGTTGGTTGATTGATGATGTGGTTTCTTTGTCATGAACATTGAGATGTTATCAACAACAAGATCATATCGTTAGGAGAATGATATGGTGGACATACTCCTATAGATAAGCGTAGCATAAAGATCAAGTCATTTCAATAGTTCAATTGCTATATGCTTTCTGATACATAGTAACCTAATTCCTTCGACCATGAGATCATGCATATCACCTTTACTGGATGGATGCTTTGATGTCATCAAACACCACACCGTAACAGGGTGGCTATAAAGGTGGTATTGAGTGTTCGGAAAGTATTGGTTGAAACACATGGATCAAGAGTGGGATTTGTCCATCCACATGACGGATAGATATTCTCTGGGCCCTCTCGGTGAAATGTCATCCAATTAGCTTGCAAGCATGTGACTGGGTCACAAGGGATCACATATCACGGGAACGAGAAAAGAGTACTTATCAGTAACGAGGTTGAACTAGGTATGCAGAGATACCGAAGATCATAACCTCGGATAAGTAACATATCGTGAGACAAAGGGAAATTGGTATCGTATGTAAGTGGTTCATTCGATCGCAAAGTAATCGTAGAAATATGTGGGAGCCATATGAATTTCCAGATTCCTCTATTGGTTATTGTTCGGAGAAGTGTCTCGATCATGTCTGCATAATTCACGAACCGTATGGAGACACACTTAAGGATTCGACGTTGTTTGAGTAGTTATGGTATTATGAGAAAGAGACCGAATGTTGTTCGGAGTCTCGGATGGGATCCGGGATATCACGAGGTGATCCGGAATGGTCCGGAGAATAAGATTCATATAAGGAAAGTCCCGTTTCGGAGTTCGGGAATGATTCCGGTGTTTTCATCGGGAACATTCTAGAAGGTCCCGGAATGTCCGGCACTCCGGGGGGGAAGGGGTACATGAATGTGTCATTGCATGTTGGAATGATTGCATCATGTACTAAGTGTTCTCGCTGTCCGAAATAAAGGGTTAATTCAAATCCTAATTGAAAAAGTCAAACTGCCAGTTTTCGGTCAAACTGCCAGTTTTCGGAAAGAGGAGAAAGAGGAGGAGAGGTGGAGGCCGAGTTGGAGGAGGGTTCCTCCCCTTGGCCGGCGCACCTCCCAAGGCCGAGTTGGGGAGGAACTCCTCCCCTTGGCCGCCGGCCCTCCCACCTATAAAGGGAGGGGCAGGGCTCCCCTCTCTACACACTACTAGTTCCTACCCTCTAAACTAAACCCTAGATCTAAACCCCGGTTTAGAGCTATTTTGGTTTAGAGCCTTCTAATTGGTTTAGAGCCCTCTAATTGGTGTGTCTAATTACTAGACCACTAATAGCCTCTCTCATAAGCTCCACCATACTCGCACCGGCTTAAGGCGAAGCCCTGCGGGATCTCCCCTCTACTTCCGGTACCACGCCGTTGTGCTGCCGGAATCGCGAGGAGAGTGCTACAACCTCCGCTGCCTGCTGGAACAAGGGAGAGGAAGGTCTTCGTCGAGTACCGAACGTGTGACCGACTGCGGGGGCGCTGCTGGAACGTGGCGCCGGAAGGATCGTCTACACGATCTTGAGATCGGAAAGAGTACGACTACATCACCCACGAGAATCTGCTCTCGTTAAATACTTTGGAATCTTCGAGGGTGAGTTATTCCATCGACTCGTTGCTACAATCTAGTAGATAGATCTTGGCTTGTTTGTTTGTATGCGATAGAAAATTTTTGTTTTCCATGCTACGAACCCCTACATCTTCGCCTTCAATGGACATTCCCCACCTCTTCGGCATTTCACCGAAACCTGGTGGCTAGGGTTCGTCGGACCTAGGGTCTGCGTAGGCTAGTAAGGCAGGGGGAGCATATTGATAGGGACTGGGACGCCCCCTCCCATTAAAATAAACCAGTTGGGAAGTTGGTGACTAAGAGCATCTCCATTCGCCTACCCAGGAGGCCGATCCGGACGCCGAATTTTGGTCCGGACGCCGAAAATCGGCCCAGTCGCGTACCCAAGGACTTGTTTTCGGCCTGATTTCGGCCATTTATGGTCCGGGCTACCCAGGCCGAACCCAGGTTTCCGGGTACGCCCTGGGGACGCCGGACTCAGCGATTTCGGCGAAAAAAACAAAGCAGCGTGTGGACCCGCCGAGTCAGTGACGGAAGCCGAGTCGTCGTCATCCTTGGAACCACGCGGCGACCGCCGGGCAATAACTGCCCGTCGCGTCGGCCACCGTCGCCGCCTCGGCTCCCGTGACGGACCGGCGGTCACTAAGCGCGCGCGGTATCGTCATCAACGAGCCGTCTGCGCCCACGCCGCCAAGAGGCCACCTACGCCTACGCCGCCCCAAGACAGAAGGCTCGGCGCCGGCCGAGGACGCCGTCTTGAAGATGGCGCTGGAGCAGTCGCTCCGCGAAGCGCCGCCGCTTACGCCGACCCTGCCGCTGACGCCGACGATGCCGCTGGTCGAGCCCTCCTCGCCGGACATCCTCAAATGGTCCAGGAGGGACTGGGAGCAGGCGGAACGTCAGCGTATCCTCGGCCTGCAGCAGCAGGCCGAGGTGCAGGCCGCACGGCGTCGGGCGCTCTTTGGGCGTGAGCTCGCCTACCAAGGCGCCTCGCTCTACGTCCTGGACGACGAGGACGACGAGGACGCAGGCCCGTCGTACCAGCCATGGAGGTACGGCGACCCTGGCCAGGGCAGCTCCCGCCAGAACCAGCCGCCGAGCGACGATGACAACGGCGGCGAGGATGACGGCCGAGCCGACCCCGGCTACATGTCGTTCTACGGCAACCTCGGCATGTAGGACGGCGAGGAGAAGGCACCGGCAGCGGCCTTTTTAGTTTATTTATGTACTAGTTTCGTTTAAATTTGATGTAATCCGCCTATATTCGCCCAACTTAATGAAAATCGCCTGAATTTGATGAATTTTAGCCGAACTTGGGGACTCGGCCTGGGTACGCGGGTGGGAGAATGGGTGTACTCATACCGAAAACAAGTTTAGTCTGACCAAAAAACGAACCAAATTTTGTACTGAATTCGGCCAACGAGTGAAGATGCTCTAACTACTTGGGTGGGTTAGAGAGAGAGAGGACAGTGTGTTCTCCCTGACCGATCGGGATCACTCTGTTTACATCTTCCCCACACCTTTTCCACTGTCTTGTCAAACACAAACGGCCAGGACGCGAACCGCTTGCGTCGGCCCTTTGGGGTTCTCAACTCGTACGTGCAGTTCAGCCGTGCATTGTCCAAAACCAAAATAAACCAACCAACCCGCCAGATCGAATCGCCACGGTCATTACGGACGTACGTGCATTTTTGCACTTGCTGAAGCATTACCACGGTCCACGGACCTGCCCCGTGCGCTGGCGTTGCATTGCATTGCATATATGAAGAAGAAGAAAAAGTAACGTGTCCATCGTTGAAACGCCGCCCTGCGGAAATTGCTGCTTTAATCAGTGCTGCTTCTTTTCCTCTTTACGACCAAACGTACCGTACGCTTTCGATACCTTTGCATGTAGTACATACATATATGATCGGCCGGTCGGTCGTGTACGTACCTACGCCCCATTATTCATTATTCCGTTTCCGCAGCTGGGGATCTTCGGACGATGCTTTGCTTAACTGCACTGCTTTCCTCTACTAGTACCTCAGTGCTCTGCTTGATCACGCACGTATCGTTCATTAGCTTTAGTCGAAAGCGTCTCACGGTGGGGATGAATGCCTCCTGAATACTAAAAACCTTAATCATCACACGTACTGCTCGATCCTGCATTGGGATGCTAGCGGTAGCGGGTGAGATTAAACAATGGCGATCGTGCGTGTTTCGTAGTTAGTTAGTTAATGGTGGTGGGACTGGGACCCACGTGCGTCGCTTGGGTCTGCACGTTGATTTCTATGGCTTCTCACGGCAAGCATCGTCGATCTGCTGTGGCCTATGGGTCCGGCCTGTCACGTGGAGAGCGGACCGATTCCGGAGCGCCGCGCAGCGCCGGGGTTCTCTGTGGCTTGATCTCTCCTCTTCCGGCTACACCTCCGGGACACTTTGATTTTATAGGACGCTGTTCGGTAGTCTGTATATTCTTCGGAAAGACGAGCAGAAGGTAAAATTAAACGGTTTGGTTAACTGCACGAGATGTTGGGCTACGCCAGCGTGAACCAAGCAGCTCGGGGCTAGACCTCACTGCTACGCTCGAATCGACTGTTTCAAGCGAGACACCCTTGTCGTGTGCCCGATGGAAGCAAAAGCGGCGCTCCCCTGCACGAGCTTGGCCTGGAAAAGGGGCGGGATCCTTTCCATCACCTCCCGCCGAGACACACCCTACCCGCTCACCGCTGAAACCAGATCCAGCTTTCCCTCCATCTCCTTCCCCCGGTCAAATACGACCATCGACGGCGATAGCGACGCCCCCCGGCAAGACAACACCGGCAGAGCGGCCTGGAATGACGGCGACAACACTTGCCAATCGTATCTTGGGGTAAGTTCACTTTTCCCCAATTCTTTCATAGGGTTAGGGTTCGGTAGGGAGTTAGGAATCGTCTATTCACAATCAGATGAACTCGATTTGGTGTGCTAGGACATCACGAACATGGACTATGATCCTGACTCCTCCGAAGACACCAGCTTCTGCGGCATAGCAAAAGATTGTCCCGAGATCTGCCGCGTCCACAAACTTGAGCTTGTCAGGTGTGCTGAATTTGAAGGAACCAACACAGGCCGTAGATTCTACCTCTGCCAAGTTTAGAACGTAAGTGCATGGCTCCTTGTATCGCCATTCACTTGTCTGGCAAGTAGTAGATCTGTGCCAAGAAATTTCTGACCCGCAGGAGGTCAAAAATTGTGGGTTTGTGGCTTGGGTGGACAATGGATGGCTATATGCTATAAAGAATGCACTTGCGAAGAATCGAGGAGAAGGTTGAGAATGCACTTGTATGATGATACAAAAAGTGTAAGAATAGACGAGCAGGCTGAGAATGCGAAGCTAGTAAAGCAACTATGTGATGACAAGAACAAGCTTGATAAAAAGTACTCAAGTCTGCTGGTTCATGTGAAGAAATTTATTGAAGAAACAGAGAAGAAGGCGTTGGAGGAGAACTTGTCTCGGATAAATAATGACAATGAATCGTTGAGGAATGAGGTTAAGATGTTGAAGACCGTACATGAATTCCAGGCTGATGCAATCAAAGAGAAGCAAAAGCAATGTGACGAGGACCGTGAGATATTCAAGGAGGAAAAGAAGAAACTAGAGTACGCGTTGTATGAACTATTCAAAGCCAACGACGCTAACAATTATAAGCTAAAAAAGATCAATGAAATCTGTGATGATTGACTCTTTTGTTGCACCTTGTTGCACTGCTAACGGTGAAATGGTGGTGGTGGTGGTAGGATGACACCCACTTTTGATGTGGTGGTAGGTTAACATCATGGTGCTATGTTAAACTATGATCCCCTTTTGGCAACGATCATGCTTGTTAAGACTAATTCGTAATTGTATTGTTCATAAGGGTGTCCATTTGTTCATGGTCAACTGTTATCCCCTTTTGCTTGTGTTGTTCATACTTGTGGAAATCATGGTTGTGGGGATCATGCTTTCTGCGGATCATGGTTGTGGGATCATGCTTGTGGGGATCATGCTTGTGATTCTGTTGTCCCGAATTGTGTGAGAATCATTATTTGTCTTTTTTAGCTGCTCCTTTTTTATGTGTTATTCTTATGTGTATGGTTTTCCTCTCCATGTAGTGATGTTAACCTCACCATATGAAAGTGCGAGGTAACTACAGCCAGTGTTGTGGTGAACCAAACAAGAGGAAAATGGATGACATGGGTCAAACCGCAATATACATGCAACCAAACAACATGGTTCTAGTTGCCTAACCGGTACACCAAATTTGATGCAGGCTACCAAACAACTTGCATAATGTGACTTTTGAATTGTATAAGTGTGGTACCGCTGAACATAGACATGCCCCAGTGAGCCACAAAATGGATGCAAGCTACCAAACGCGCCCATAGTCCTGCCAATGGAAATCTTATACGGTAAACGATAGCTCATGTACTCCAATTGCCATATTTTTTTTTGCAAATGACCAATTGCCATTTTTTAGAAGTTCCACTACAAATTTACATAGTGCATCGACAGATGATATATAACAGTCCTAGTGACCAATACAACTAAGATAATTTTTAAAAACACCATATTTGGGGATGGATTTTCTGAAAACCAAAATTATTCACTAGGTCTCAAAAACACCAACTCGACGCTAACACGTTAAAAAACTAATTGTGTTGGGTCTGCTATCAAAATGACTTGACAAGATGAAAACGGTGTGATAGGCTGTTCTAAATTATGGTTTTTTAATTTTTCTAGGTCCATGCGTAAACATCTCTCTTAGATCTAGGCCCACATGTCTGCCCCCCTCCGCCGTGGCCATGCAGAGACATCACTATTATTTTTTTATTAATGTTTTATTCATTCATATTCCTTTTCTTTTCTTATTTATTTTCCTTTTCCAACCAGAGCAGACACCACCATTCCTTGCTCACTAGCGCCGCTCGCCTTCCCCCACCCTTCCCACTAGCATGCTCGGCCGAAGACACCAGCCACTCGAGGGTCTCCTGGTCGAAGGCCAGTTCAGATGCTCCACCGACACAACCCCTCTCGTCCCTTGTTGCGTGCTCCAGACGCTCTATCGGCGCCATATCTCCTCTCCCCACCTCCACGGACACACCGTCACCCTAGATTCCCCCACTAAGCTTCAGCAACGAGCCCTGCCGCTGGTGCACCACATGAACCTGCTCCTAGCCTCGGCCCCTAGAACTATTGTGAAGGGGCTAGATGGTGACATGTTGGGTCACATGCACATCTAGGCCAAGAAACAAAATTTTCTTTGGCTACACTCTGGGCAAGACACCCCAAGAGCCGGCTAAGGGAGATGCCCATAGAACATTACACCTAGACACGTAGATGCGGAAGTCGAGGAAGCGATGGTGCGAAGTGACGAGAACCGGCCGAAATCGGCAATAGGGTGGCGGGAAAGTTTCACCGTGACGGTTGAGTTCACGCCATATCATTTTTGGTACATGACGCAGGATAGGGCAACCATAGCAGTGCCCCAAATGTACATCACTTGCAGCTGTTTTAGGGTATGCTCTAATTTTTTTGCATCATCCAAATAGCTATAGGGTATTTGTAGAATACTCTATTTTTTTGGCCCCATATGCCCTTAAAACAGTTTTTAAAGCACTAAGCCGATTTTGCATCTTCTGTTGGAGATGCTCTGCTGTCCTTTTTTTTTACATCACCATGTACGGTAGAGCAAATTTTAGTGCCATAAAACTCATCATATGTTAGAGATGTTCTTAGATGATCTTAGGATGGTATCACGGCTGAAAGGACTATATCTTCCCATGCTGTTTTTTGTGTTAATGATAATCTCATTTGTGTTTTAATTGTGCGCTTGAGTTTCAGGGTAAACGTTGTTGATGTCTCCTTCAAATGTGGTGGATGCTCTCTTGGGATCTCATGAAGATGGTGGCCTTTAGTTTTCTCCTAGTTTCTCTCCGGTTGTTGTTTTAGGTCACCGTACTATTAAAAGGGGGTCCATCTCGGAAGGCTGTGGAAAATCACTTGTTCTTGCACAAACTTATATGCACCGCCAGAGCCATCCTACTATTCCGTGAGAGAGTGTGTTTCTGTTCCGTTGGAGCCTTCTGTGTCTCACCGGAACTTCCGGCCTAGCGCCGGAAGTTCCGCTCAGGCCTTTTTCTGCGGGTTGATCTGAGCCTTGTTCCAATCGTAGTTCTGCCCCAAGTTCCGCTGGTGAATCAGTAACCTATTGTATGTAGTGCTCTATTTGCCAGAACTTGGGCCGGAACTTGCATCGGAACTTGCCCTGACAGAAAGTCCTGAGCGGAACTTCCGCCCAGACGCCGGAACTTCCGGCCAGATTCGGCTCGCGACCCAGAACTTCCGCCCCTAGTTCCGCTCCAAGTTACGCTGAAGGGTCAGTAACCTTCTGTTTGAAGTGTTCTATTTGCCGGAATTTGGGTCGGAACTTGCATCGGAAGTTCACCGGAACTTTCGGTCTGTTTTGACCGGAACTTCCGGTTGAGCTTTTGGAGCGGGCATCAACGGTCTGATGACCGTTGGAGCCAGGCTGGGCGGAACTTCCGGCCTCTCACCGGAACTTCCAATGAGGTCGCGGGGGCTGAAACGGTTCAGTGCGGGGGGGGGGGCTATTTAAGGCACCCCTCTTCTTCCTCCCATCCTCTCTCGAATTTCTCTCTCTCCTCCATTAATGCTTGAGCTTCACCTCACTATATCTCTCTCTCTAGCCACTCAAATGACTTGATATTTTGAGAGGTGAGAGAGGTGACCTAGATCTACACTTCCACCAAAGAAGATTTGATTTCCCCCACCCATCCTTTGTGGATCTTGTTGCTCTTGGGTTTCTTGAAACCCTAGACGGTGTAGGGCATCCTTGGAGCTAAGGCTTATGTTGTAAAGCTTCGAGGTGTCGTTGAGGGCCTCCAATTGAGTTGTGGAGCCTCCCCCTCAACCTTGGTGTAAAGGTTTCGGTTGGCGCCTTCAAGGTCACCGGTTAGTGGATTGTGAGGCCCCCTTTGTGGGGGAGCTCACCGGAGAAGAAGGTGAGGCCTTTGTGGTGCTCATGTGACCTTGTGTGGCCTCGACACCTCTCCAACGTAGACGCAGCTCCTTGGGAGTGAACTACGGGAATCATATCTCCGTGTCCCTGCTCCGGTTACTTCGTTCCCTTCCTTTACTCCTTGTTATTTACCGTTCTTGTGGTTGTTGTAAGTTATCTTGCATTTAGGTTGTTCATTTAGTTGCACATCTAGATAACTTTGCTTCTCGTTGAGCCTAAAAGTGAGAAACAAATTAAAATTGGGTAGACGCCTATTCTCCCCCCTCTAGTCGTATCAAGTCGGTACTTTCAATTGGTATCAGAGCCAAGGCTCTTATTTCGGGCTTTACCGCCTAAGAGACTATGGCCGACGAAGGGGGTAGTGAAACCGAAAAATCCAAGAACTTGGCCACTATGGATGACCTCAAGCAATTGGAGTCATCCATGATGTCCAAGTTCGAGGAAATGATGAATATATTGCAGTCTCTCAAGCCAAACCCCATGGTTGCTCTTGACACACCCCAACCCACCGAGCTTCCTCCCACCGTTACAGTGTCCGCCCCCGGGGTGACTCCCGCGGCCGCCATCACTTGCTTGGGACTTGGTTTTGTTGCTCAAACCTCTACCAAGGTTCCAAGTGAGAACACCGAGGAGCCCGAGAACCCAACTTCCAAAGAGGAAAATGGAGGAAAGGACTACTCGGCGGTACCCCCACCGCCGAAGTACGCTCCGGATCCACCCATTCCCATGCCACACATCATTCCTCAAGGAGCACCACCCATGCTAGATACTTCTAATTTCTCCAATTGGCAATATCTAATACGCTCACATATTTCCAGCTCTTCTATTGAGTTAATGAGGATTGTGGAGGATGGATTCTCTCCATATGACCCAAAGAAGTTGACATGAGGTGAAGTGGTGGACAAGGAACTCAATGCCACAACTTTGGGTATGATTCAAAAGGCTTTGACTCCAAAGGACTTTGCTCACATTCGCCAATTCGACACCGCCAAGGGAGCTTGGGATCAACTCACCGAGCTCTTTGTTGGGAATGCAAGCATCCAAAGCTCCAAGTTTGATAAAATCAACAACGAGTGCGATGGTTTCTCAATGCAAGATGATGAGACCCCCGAAGACATGTATAGGCGCCTTAAAGTCCTTTGTTCCACTATGAGGGACCTCGGGGCCCACTATGTTGATGACAAGTTTATGAAGAGGAAGTTCATCCAAGCTCTCCTTCCGTTTCAAGAACAAAAGCTCAACTCTATCAAGGGAGGAACCAACTTTCACCTAATTGTTGGAATTATGCCCTAGAGGCAATAATAAAGATGTTATTATTATAATTCTTGTTCATGATAATGTTTATATTCCATGCTAGAATTGTATTAAGCGGAAACTTTAATACTTGTGTGGTTTGTGAACAACACCGTGTCCCTAGTACGCCTCTATGGACTAGCTCATTGATCAATGATGGTTAAGGTTTCCTAACCATAAACATGAGTTGTCAATTGATAATGAGATCATATCATTGGGAGAATGATATGGTGGACAGACCCAAACTAAGCGAAGCAATTAGATCGTGTCATCGTGTTCGTCTTTGCGAAGCTTTTCTTATGTCAAATATTGTATTCCTTAGACCATGAGATAATACAACTCCCTGGTATCGGAAGAAAGCTTTGAGGTCATCAAACGTCATCCTATGAGAGGGTGATCATAAAGGTGTCTCTCAGGTGATCGGAAAGTATCTGTTGGGTTGTATGTATCGAGATGGGATTTGTCCCTCCCAAGTCGGAGAGATATACTTCGGGCCCACTCGGTAATCGATATCAACACCGCTTGCAAGCATGTGGTTAAGGAGTTAATCACAAAGTGATATCGGATTACAGAACGAGTAAAGTACTTGCTGTGAACGAGATTGAACTAGGTATGACGGTACCGACGATCAAATCTCGGGCAAGTAAAATATCACGAGACGAAGGGAATATATATGGGATTGATTGAATCCTGGCATCGTGGTTCATCCGATATGATCATCGATGAATGTGTGGGAGTCAATATGGGTGCCCAGACCCCGCTGTTGATTATTGATAGAAGATCATGTCTACATATTCTCGAACCCGCAGGGTCACACACTTAACGTGTCTCGACGCTAGGATAGATTGGATAATTGGTTTATGAGTTTTTGTTCGGAGTCTCGGATGGGATCCGAGACATCACGAGAGGTTCCGGAGTGGTCCGGAGAATAAGATTCATATAAGGCAGTGCAGTTTTTGGAGTTCGGAATTGTTCCGGGTTAATCGGTATTGTACCGGAAGCTTCTAGAACCTTCCGGAAGGGGACCAACGTGGCCCCACATTCTGGGAGGGGGCATGGGCCTATGAGGGAGTGCCCTGGCCGCATTGGGCCAGGGGCACAAGGCCCCATAGGGCCCAGCCGGCCAAGAGAGGTTTAAACTCGAGATAGACCTTCTAGAAGGGGGGGTTTCCTTGCCCCCCACTCCTTATCCTTTGGGGCCACCGGTTTGGGCTTGGGGGAGGGGCTAGGGCTGCGCCCCCCCTCTATATAAAGAGGGGTGGGGGCGCACCAACCCCCTACACCTTCCCCTCCAACCCTAGCCGCCCTGCTGCCCTCCTCTCTCCCTCCCGATTGTTTGTAGGCGAAGCCCTGCTGCAGAAATTCTCCACCATATACACCACGCCGTCGTGTTGTAGATCCAATCCATATCTCCACCATACTTGCTGGTCCGAGGAAGGAGGAGACGTCGAGGTGCTGCACGTGTGCATCTCACGGAGGCACCGCCACTTGTGGTGCTAGATCGGATCGGATCGCGAGGAGGAGAAGCGAGTACGACTACATCACCCACGTTCCGACAAACGTTCCGCTGTGCGAATCTTCAAGGGTATGAAGATCTAATCCAATCTCTCTCGTTGTTTTCATATCCTAGATTAGATCTTGGCTTTCCCTCTGTTCGCATCCGTAGAAAATTTAGATTTACTATGTTGCGAAACCCTTCAGTGGTATCATAGCTAGATCTATGCGTAGATGTGTTTCACGAGTAGAACGCAACATGGTTGTTGCGGGCGTTGATGTTTTCTGTTGCAAGCCTCTTGTTTGTGTTCTTCTTATGACGCGGGATAGTGAGATTGAAGCGGTCCAAGCCAACCTTACGCGACGTCGTTCGCGAGACCGGCTCCGCACTTGACGTGTGGCTTGTTCCACACATGCGGCTGGTGGATGCTAGTTTCTCTCACTATAGTTGTCATGGGATTAACACCGGAGTTTGGCAACCATAATTTCACCGTTGTGGCTTTCCGTAGGTAAGAATCGTTCTTAGCATCTACTCCCATAAGCCACGTAAAACATGCAACAACAAAGTAGAGGCGTCTAACTTGTTTTTGCAGGGAGTGTTTTCTGCGATATGGTATGGCCCAAGATGTGATGTGTATAATGTATGCGATGATCATGTTTTGTAATGTTTCACGACTTGCATGTCGATGAGTACACAACCGGCAGGAGCCATATGGTTGTCTTTATAATTGTGTATGACCTGTGTGTCAACTTCTTATGCGACATGTAATAGTTTCACTTTATCGCTAAGTAGTTAGCAATAGTTGTAGTTGCTATTCGTGGTGGAGGCAATCATGGTGGAGTGATGGAGATCATACCGAAACGCACAAGATGGAGACCATTGCGCGAAGATTGGCTATACCATGTCACATTAAAGTTATATGCATGTGATGTTTATCCTTTTATGTATCTTATTATGCTTAGATCGCGACGGTAGCATTATAAGATGATTCCTCACTTAAAGATCAAGATAAAAACCGTGTTCTCCCTGAGTATGCACCGTTGCGAAAGTTCGTCGTGTCCAAGCATCACGTGATGATCGGGTGCTATAGACTCTACGCTCACATACAACGGGTGCAAGCCAGTTTTGCACACGCGGAAATACTTGGGTCTAACTTGACGAGCCTAGCATGTACAGACATGGCCTCGGAACACATGAACCGAAAGGTTAAGCATGGGTCATATGAATGATATGATCGACACTTCGTTGTCCACCATTGAAACCACATCTCTTCTCGTGATGATCGGATTAGGTGTGGTGAATTTGGATCGTGTTCACTAAACAACTTGAGGGATGTTGAATTTAGTGGGAGTTCATCTAGTAATTTGATTAAAAGTTGAACTAGTTATCATGAACATAGTCTAATTTGTACTTGCAAATACTGTAGATCAAATGGCTAAGTCCAACTTCAACTTCAACGTTTTTGCTGAGAAGGAAAAGCTTAGAAACAATGGGTCTAACTTCACCAATTGGTTTCGCAATCTAAGAATCATTCTCTCTGGCGGTCAAAAGGACTATGTCCTTGGGAAAGCGTTAGGTGACCCCCCTGCTGCAACTGCGCCGGCTGATGAGAAAGTTGTCTATCAGTCGCGCAAAGATGAGTATGGTGTGATTAAGAGCACCATGTTGTTTGCTATGGAACCGGAACTTCAAAATCGTTTTGAAGACTATCCCGGGCCCTTTGAGATTCTCGAAGAGCTGAAAACCATGTTTCAGACTCAGGCCCGTTCTGAGAGATATGAGATCTCTGAGAAGTTCTTTAACTGCAAGATGGAGGAAGGGAGTTCCATTAGTGAGCACGCCATTAAGATGACGGGCTACACTCAACGCCTTGAGCAACTGGAATGCACGATTCCAGAGGAGCTCAAGATTGACAGGGTTCTGCAATCACTCACTCACAGCTACAAAAGTTTTGTAGTGACTCATAATCAGATTGGTTCCACTGATACGATCACCGAGCTCTTCGCAAAGCTGAAGGCCGCGGAAGTGGACATCAAAAAGGATAATCATGTGTTGATGGTCAACAAGCCTACCTTTAAGAAAGGTAAGGGTGCAAAGAAGCCCTTCAAGAAGGGCGGCGGCAAGCGTACTACCCCTGCTGAGAAGAAGCTCAGGTCTGGTCCTAAGCGGACACTGAGTGCTTCTATTGCAAGGACAAGGGTCACTGGAAGCGCAATTGTCCGAAGTACTTAGCGGACAAGAAGGCTGGCACGATTAAAGGTATATTTGATATACATGTTATTGATGTTTTCCTTACTAGCCCTCGTTGTAGTGCCTGGGTATTTGATACCGGTTCAGTTGCTAATATTTGTAACTCGAAACAGGAGCTACGGAATAGACGGCGGCTTGCGAGGGATGAGGTGACGATGCGCGTTGGCAACGGATCAAGAGTTGATGTGATGGCCGTCGGCACGCTCTCCTTAGTTTTACCTTCGGGATTAGTTTTAAACCTTAATAAATGTTATTATGTGTCTGCGTTGAGCATGAACATCATTTCTGGATCGTGTTTATTGCAAGACGGTTATTTATTTAAATCGGAGAATAATGGTTGTTCTATTTATATGAGTAACATCTTTTATGGTCATGCACCTCTAGTGAATGGTTTATTTCTTCTAAATCTCGAAAGGGATGAAACACACATCCATAACATTGAGGCTAAGAGATGCAAAGTAGATAGTGATAATACTACTTATTTGTGGCACTATCGTCTAGGTCATATTGGTGTAAAGCGCATGAAGAAACTCCATTCTGATGGACTTTTGGAGTCTCTTGATTTTGAATCATTTGACACATGCGAACCATGCCTCATGGGCAAGATGATCAAAACCCCGTTGTCCGGTATGATGGAGCGAGCAACGGACTTGTTGGAAATCATACATACCGATGTATGCGGACCGATGAGTGTTTCGACGCGCGGTGGATATCGCTATTTTCTCACTTTTACCGATGACTTAAGTAGATATGGGTATATCTATTTAATGAAACATAAATCTGAAACATTTGAAAAGTTCAAGGAATTTCAGAATGAAGTGGAGAACCATCGTAACAAAAAGATTAAGTTTCTACGATCCGATCGTGGGGGCGAATATTTGAGTTATGATTTTCTCACGCATCTTAAACCAAGAGGAATTGTTTCGCAACTCACGCCACCCGGAACACCACAGCGCAATGGTGTGTCTGAACGCCGGAATCGAACCCTATTAGATATGGTCCGATCAATGATGTCTCTTACTGATTTGCCGTTATCATTTTGGGGTTATGCATTAGAAACCGCTGCATTCACTTTAAATAGGGCTCCATCTAAATCCGTTGAGACGACACCGTATGAACTGTGGTTTGGTGCTAAACCTAAGTTGTCGTTTCTTAAAGTTTGGGGATGCGAAGCTTACGTCAAGAAGTTGATGCCGGACAAGCTCGAACCCAAAGCGGATAATGCGTCTTCATAGGATACCCTAAGGAAACTATTGAGTATACCTTCTATCACAGAACCGAAGGCAAAGTGTTTGTCGCAAAGAACGGTTCCTTTCTTGAGAAGGAGTTTCTCTCGAAAGAAGTGAGTGGGAGGAAAGTAGAGCTAGACGAGGTTGTTGAACCTTCTCTTGAATTGGAGAGTAGCGCAGCACCTGAAATTGTTCCAGTGCCGCCTGCACCAACAATATAGGAAGCTAATGACAAGGATCATGAAGCTTCGGACGATGCTGCTACTGAACGTCGCAGGTCGACAAGGTCGCGTGCCCCTCCTGAGTGGTACGGCAACCCTGTCTTGACTGTCTTGCTAGTAGAAGACGGTGAACCTACGAACTATGAGGAAGCGATGATGAGCCCAGACTCTGAGAAATGGCTAGAAGCCATGAAATCCGAATTGGGATCCATGAGCGAAAACCAAGTATGGACTTTGGTGGACCCTCCTAGCGACCGAAAGGCTGTTGAGTGCAAATGGATCTTCAAGAAGAAAACGGACGCGGATGGTAATGTTACCATCTATAAAGCACGGCTTGTCGCGAAAGGTTTCGACAAGTTCAAGGTGTTGACTACGATGAGACTTTCTCTCCCGTAGCGATGTTTAAGTCCATTCGGATTTTATTAGCAATTGTTGCGTTTCATGATTATGAAATATGGCAGATGGATGTCAAGACTGCTTTCCTCAATGGCAACATTGATGAAGAGTTGTATATGATGCAACCCGAAGGTTTTGTCGATCCTAAGGATGCTGATAAAGTATGCAAACTTCAGCGTTCCATTTATGGACTGAAGCAAGCATCCCGGAGTTGGAACCTTCGTTTTGATCAAGTGATCAAGAGCTTTGGATTTGTTCCAAATTGCTACGAAGCTTGCATCTACAAGAAAGTGAGTGGGAGCTCGGTGACGTTTCTGGTACTATATGTGGATGACATATTGATTATTGGAAATGACATCAACATGCTTAATGATGTGAAGAGTTATTTGAACAAGTGTTTTTCAATGAAAGACCCAGGTGAAGCTGCTTATATATTGGGCATCAAGATCTATAGAGATAGACAAAGACGCCTGATAGCTTTAAGCCAGAGTACATACCTAGACAAAGTTCTGAAAAGGTTCAGAATGGATAAGGCAAAGAAAGGTTCAGTGCCCATGTTGTCAGGTAAGATATTGAGCAAGGCTCAGTGTCCAGCTACGGTAAATGATAGGGAAGCTATGAGCAAAGTGCCTTATGCCTCGGCCATAGGTTCCATCATGTATGCCATGCTGTGTACTAGACCGGATGTGTCCAATGCTCTTAGTTTGACGAGCAGATATCAAAGTGATCCAGGAGTGGAACACTGGACAGCCGTGAAGAACATCCTAAAGTACCTAAATAGGACTAAAGAAATGTTCTTAGTCTATGGGGGTGATGAACAGCTCGTCGTAAAAGGTTACGTCGACGCTAGTTTCGACACCGACAAGGATGATTCTAAATCTCAGACAGGATACGTTTATATTTTGAATGGAGGAGCTGTGAGATGGAGAAGCTGCAAGCAAAGCATGATCGCGGGATCTACAGTAGAAGCGGAATACATGGCTGCTGCAGAAGCGTCAAGTGAAGGAGTTTGGATCAGGAACTTCATCACTGAGCTTGGCGTGGTTCCAAGTGCATTGGACCCACTGGAGATATTGTGTGACAACACTGGCGCCATAGCACTCGCTAAGGAACCAAGATATCATCCAAAGACCAAGCATATCAACCGCAAGTTTCATATAATCCGAGATTATATAGCAGATGGAGATCTGAAGATTAGCAAAGTACATACAGATCTGAATGTCGCAGATCCATTGACTAAACCTCTTCCACGTGAAAAACATGATCAGCACCTCAGTGCCATGGGTGTGAGATTGTTGCCAAATGTAAACTAGATTATTGACTCTAGTGCAAGTGGGAGACTGTTGGAATTATGCCCTAGAGGCAATAATAAAGATGTTATTATTATAATTCTTGTTCATGATAATGTTTATATTGCATGCTAGAATTGTATTAAGCGGAAACTTTAATACTTGTGTGGTTTGTGAACAACACCGTGTCCCTAGTACGCCTCTATGGACTAGCTCATTGATCAATGATGGTTAAGGTTTCCTAACCATAGACATGAGTTGTCAATTGATAATGAGATCATATCATTGGGAGAATGATATGGTGGACAGACCCAAACTAAGCGAAGCAATTAGATCGTGTCATCGTGTTCGTCTTTGCGAAGCTTTTCTTATGTCAAATATTGTATTCCTTAGACCATGAGATAATGCAACTCCCTGGTATCGGAAGAAAGCTTTGAGGTCATCAAACGTCATCCTATGAGAGGGTGATCATAAAGGTGTCTCTCAGGTGATCGGAAAGTATCTATTGGGTTGTATGTATCGAGATGGGATTTGTCCCTCCCAAGTCGGAGAGATATACTTCGGGCCCACTCGGTAATCGATATCAACACCGCTTGCAAGCATGTGGTTAAGGAGTTAATCACAAAGTGATATCGGATTACGGAACGAGTAAAGTACTTGCTGTGAACGAGATTGAACTAGGTATGATGGTACCGACGATCAAATCTCGGGCAAGTAAAATATCGCGAGACGAAGGGAATATATATGGGATTGATTGAATCCTGGCATCGTGGTTCATCCGATATGATCATCGATGAATGTGTGGGAGTCAATATGGGTGCCCAGACCCCGCTGTTGATTATTGATAGAAGATCATGTCTACATATTCTCGAACCCGCAGGGTCACACACTTAACGTGTCTCGACGCTAGGATAGATTGGATAATTTGGTTTATGAGTTTTTGTTCGGAGTCTCGGATGGGATCCGAGACATCACGAGAGGTTCCGGAGTGGTCCGGAGAATAAGATTCATATAAGGCAGTGCAGTTTTTGGAGTTCGGAATTGTTCCGGGTTAATCGGTATTGTACCGGAAGCTTCTAGAACCTTCTGGAAGGGGACCAACGTGGCCCCACCTTCCGGGAGGGGGCATGGGCCTATGAGGGAGTGCCCTGGCCGCATTGGGCCAGGGGCACAAGGCCCCATAGGGCCCAGCCGGCCAAGAGAGGTTTAAACTCGAGATAGACCTTCTAGAAGGGGGGGTTTCCTTGCCCCCCACTCCTTATCCTTTAGGGCCACCGGTTTGGGCTTGGGGGAGGGGCTAGGGCTGCGCCCCCCCCCGTCTATATAAAGAGGGGTGGGGGCGCACCAACCCCCTACACCTTCCCCTCCAACCCTAGCCGCCCTGCTGCCCTCCTCTCTCCCTCCCGACTGTTTGTAGGCGAAGCCCTGCTCCAGAAATTCTCCACCATATACACCACGCCGTCGTGTTGTAGATCCAATCCATATCTCCACCATACTTGCTGGTCCGAGGAAGTAGGAGACGTCGAGGTGCTGCACGTGTGCATCTCACGGAGGCACCGCCACTTGTGGTGCTAGATCGGATCGGATCGTGAGGAGGAGAAGCGAGTACGACTACATCACCCACGTTCCGACGAACGTTCCGCTGTGCGAATCTTCAAGGGTATGAAGATCTAATCCAATATCTCTCGTTGTTTGCATCTCCTAGATTAGATCTTGGCTTTCCCTCTATTCGCATCCGTAGAAAATTTTGATTTACTATGCTGCGAAACCCTTCACTAATGACCTCCCAAGAAGTCTTGAGTGAAGTAATTGCCATGACTATTGCCAAGAAGAATGCGGAGTCCGCTCGTGCTAGGGCCATTGGGTCAACCAAAGTGAATCTTGCTTTGAAGGCCAAGGCTATTGAAGTTGATGATGATGATACATCAAGTGAGTGGTCTCAAGAGGATCTCAAATGTGCCTTTAACGAACATGTTGCTCTCGCTTCAAGGGACTTTTGGAACAAGTCCGGATTCAAGTCAAGATCAAGGGACAACTCAAGATTCAACTCACCCAACAAGTCTCCCAAGGCAAGGTCATGCTACAATTGCAACGACAAGAGTCACTTTGTGGCCAAGTGTCCCTTTGAGAACCGTGAATACAATGGTGGTCGTCTCATTCGCAAGATCAAGTCAAGACCTCCTCATCCCTTAAACAAGAACTAGCCGGTCAAGAACGTCACCAACAAGGTACGAGCAATAGTGGTCCATGAAGAATACCTTTCGGACACGGATGAAGATGATGATGATGAAGTTCATGGTGGAGAGATTGTGGGAGTTGCTTCTATTGACACTACCTCAACTCCACGTCTATCCCTCTTCGACTCGCCAAATGAAAATGTCATCTCCTCCAACCAAAAGTGCTTCATGGCCAAGGCCACCGAGGTAACACCGAAACCCACTCCTCAACCTATCTCTAGTGAGCCTTCCTCTCTTGATCTTGTTGGTCTAGAGGTGAAGAAACAGATGATTGACATGTGTGAATTTGTTGCTACCGTGGATGAAGAAACTAAAACTTGCTTTGAGTCCTTGCTTGCACAACTTGACAATGCTAGGGATGCCTTAGATGAAAAGGAAGAACTTCTTGACTTGCTAAGTAAAAATGAAAGAGATGCCGCCGATGAAATTGCTTCTCTCACTCAAAGTTTTGAGTATGAACAAAATATGAGAATTAATCTTGAAGAAAATGTGTCTAAGCTTGTAGATTATCATAACAACACCTTGTGCTCTATAATTAAAGAATGTGATCATGCTCTTGCTTTGGTTAAGGTTCTCAAGAAAGAAAAAGTTGAGTTTGTGGGTGTTCATGATAGGACTAAAAGGATCTTGAGAAACTCAAAGAGGAACACAAAGCCTTGGAGAGTAAATTCTCAAATCTTTTTGAAGCCCATGAACAACTTCAAACTCAATTAACTTGTGATCTTGCTAAGTCTTCCGCTGTGCAAATTATAGACTTGTCTAGCACTCCTAACCCTTGTTGCAAGCATGAGCATCTCATAGAGGAAGTCAAGGTGTTGAAGGATCAACTTGACAAGACTAAGAAGAAGAAGAAGAAGAGGAAGAACAAGAAGAAGAAAAAGAACAAGGGCATGGCTCAAGGGGCTCCTAATGGCCTAACCCTCTTGCAAAGTGACAACTTTGCCGGAAAGAGCAATCCCTCTTATATTCTTTGCAAATCATATGATGGTCATGTATATGCTAGATATGTGGGAACTTCTTACACGCATGATTATCATTGGGCCATTTGGGTGCCAAAGGCTCTTGTCACTAACAAAAGGGGACCCATTGCAAAATGGGTACCTAAAACCAAAGCTTGATTTTCTTGTAGGACTATGCTTCCGGTGGATCAAAATGGGTGCTTGATAGTGGTGCCACGAGTCATATGACCGGAAGCAAGTCTATCATGACCGAGATGAGGCCCAATATTGCTAACACCATGGTCTCCTGCGGTGACAAAACAAGCTCTCAGGTTTTGGGTTTTGGCAAAGTGGTGGTAACCCCGGATGTATCCTTGGTTGACGTCATGCTTGTCAAAACTCTTGGTTACAACTTACTCTCAGTTCGTGCTCTTGCTCTTATGGGTCTTTCTTCTTTCTTTAATACCCATACCGTGGTCCTCATGTGGAGCAAGTCTCTCAAGGTGGCCTTTGTAGGATATGTAGAACATGACTTGTATGTGGTGGACTTTTCAGTGACCACTACTCCTCATGCTCTATGTCTCTATGCTAAAGCCGACAAGGGCTGGTTGTGGCATCGCCGCCTAGCCCATGTTAACATGAGAACTGTGCAAAGACTTCACTCTAAGGGCCACATCCTTGGAATTAACGATGTTTCTTTTGCCAAAGATCGTGTTTGCAGGGCTTGTATTGAAGGGAAGATGCATGAAACTCCTCACAAAGCACTCAATCAAATCACCACCGAGAGGTGTTTGGAGCTCTTGCATATGGACCTTTTTGGTCCACCCTCTCATGATAGCCTTGGAGGCAAGAAGTATTGCTTGGTTATTGTGTATGATTTTTCAAGATACACTTGGGTGTTCTTTTTCAAGTACAAGAGTGAGACTCAACAAACCGTCATCGATTTTGCTAATGAGGTTCAACGGAAGCACAATGCAACTATTCTCTCAATTCGAAGTGACAATGGCACCGAGTTCAAAAACTATACCTTGGATGAGTTTCTTAGTGATGAAGGAATCAAGCATCAATACTCCACTCCCTATACCCCTCAACAAAACTGAGTTGCCGAAAGGAAGAATTGCACTTTGATGTATGCGGCTCGATATATGCTAGCTGAGTTCAAGTCTCCATACAACTTTTGGGCCGAGGCCATCTCCACCGCTTGCCATGCAACCAACCGGCTTTATCTCCGCAAGAAAAAGAACAAGACCCCCTACGAACTCCTCACCGGGAAAAAGCCAAATGTTAGCTACTTTAGGGTGTTTGGTTGCAAGTGCTACATTCTCAAGAAAGGAGTTCGTTTGTCCAAGTTTGAATCCAAGGCTCAAGAAGGAATTTTTGTTGGTTACTCAAATCAGTCCCATGCTTATAGAGTCTACAACAAAGCCAATGGAAGAGTTGAAGAGACAAGCAATGTGAAGTTTGATGAAAATCATGAGTCTCTTGTTAGGCAATATGGTGTTTGTGATCCAAGTGATGAAATTCCTCCTAAGGCCATAAGAAGAATGGGTGTGGGTTTCCACATCCCCATTGAGGATCCCATTATGGACGAAGGAGAAGGACCAAGCTCTACTCAAGTGGAGACCTCACTTTCACAAGATCATCTTGCCCCTCAAGGACCTACATTTTTGGCACAAGCTCCCTCAAGCTCTTCCGAAGCTTCCCATGCTCATGACTCTCCAAGCTCAAAAGATCAAGATCTTCATCAACAACATCAACCTCCCCACGATGGGGCTCCTCCTCAAGGCACCTCCCACGGACAATCTCTTCATCAACCTCATCAACCTCCCCAAGATGGGGCTCCTCCTCAAGGTCACGGCTCTCCCCAAGGTCAAGCTCCTCAAGATCAAGAGCAAGTCAATGATCCTCAAGGCTCCACTCCAAATGATGACTCCCCCGAAGTGGAAATTGATGAAGACGACCCTCGTGTCCGTGCTTATAGTCAAGGCGGCGGCTCAATTGGTGGAAATGACCAAGTGGTAGCTCAAGAATCTCGTGTTGAAGCACAAGCCCGCCGTCAAGCCTATCGTCTCGCCAAGCTTGTTCGAGATGGCCATATCCTTGATAATGTCTATGGAGATTTCAATAAAGGTTCCACTACTAGGAGGCAACTAGCTTCCTTTAGCTCTCACCATGCGTTTATCTCTCTTGTGGAACCACAGAAAGTCTTTGAAGCTCTTGAAGATGATGATTGGCTCGATGCTATGAATTATGAACTTCACAACTTCAAGAGGAACAATGTTTGGACATTGGTTGTGCGGCCCAAAGATTGTCAAAACGTAATTGGAACCAAGTGGGTCTTCAAAAACAAGTGTGATGCAAATGGAATTGTCGTGCGCAACAAGGCAAGGTTAGTTGCCCAAGGATACTCACAAGTTGAAGGCATCGACTACGGTGAGACTTATACCCCCGTTGCTCGCCTTGAATCCATTCATATGCTTCTTGCTTTTGCTACCCATCATAACTTTAAGTTGCATCAAATGGATGTTAAGAGTGCTTTTCTTAATGGTCCTTTGAAAGAGTTGGTATACGTCAAGCAACCTACGGGATTTGAGGATCCACTTTTTCCGAACCATGTCTACAAGCTCAACAAGGCCCTCTATGGTCTCAACCAAGCCCCACGTGCGTGGTATGATTGCCTTAGGGAGCTCTTGTTAGACCGTGGCTTCGAAGTGGGCCTCATTGATCCCACTCTTTTTACTAAGAAAGTTGGAGGCCACTTGTTCGTATGCCAAATCTATGTTGATGACATTATCTTTGGGTCTATTAACAAAACTTTTAATGAGGATTTTTTCAAGCTCATGACCGATCGCTTCGAGATGTCCGTGATGGGGGAGTTGAACTTTTTCCTTGGGTTTGAAGTTAAGCAATTGAGGAAAGGGACTTTCATCAACCAAGCCAAGTACATCCAAGACATGCTCAAGAAGTTCAAGCTTGATCAAGTCAAAGGTGCCAAGACTCCCATGCCAACTAAGGTTAATCTTGATCTCGATCCCAAGGGTAAGGAGGTGGATCAAAAACTCTATCGTTCTATGATTGGTTCTTTGCTCTATCTTTGTGCATCCCGACCGAATATTATGTTGAGTGTGGGTATGTGTGCAAGATTTCAAGCCGCACCAAAGGAAAGTCACATGGTGGCGGTCAAGAGAATCTTTCGATATTTAGTTCATACCCCAAACTTTGGGTTGTGGTACCCCAAGGGAGCCAGCTTTGATCTTATTGGTTACACGGACTCGCACTGGGCTGGTGACAAAGTGGGAAGAAAGTCAATCTCCGAAGCTTGTCAGTTTCTCGGAAGATCTTTGGTTTGTTGGTCCTCGAAGAAGCAGAACTGTGTGTCTATGTCCATTGCCGAAGCTGAGTACATCTCTGCCGCAAGATGTTGTGCTCAATTGTTATGGATGAAGCAAACTTTGAAGGAACTTGGACTATCTTTTGACAAGGTGCCTCTTCTTTGTGACAATGAGAGTGCCATTGCTATTGCTCACAATCCCGTGCAACACAACCAGACCAAGCACATTGAGATTCGTCATCATTTCATTCAGGACCATGTTGCTAGAGGAGACATTTCTTTGGAGTATGTTCCCACCAAGGCAAATCTTGCGGATCTTTTCACGAAGCCTCTTGATGAAGCAAGGTTCCGGGAGTTAAGGCATGAGCTAAATATCATTGATTCGAGCAATGTTGCTTGAGTACCTTGCACACCTACCCGCGTCTCAATGTGTATCTTGTTTGGATGTAGGCATGGATTTAGGGGGAGTGTAGTTCGTCTTATGAACAAACGCTATCCCTATTATGCGCACATTAAAGTTTTCATACTCTATAGTCTCTAAAGGAGACCATTTGAGCTTCATGATGAGTGTTGGTAATGAACCCAAGATATATCTTCGCGGTGTCAAGCCATTTACTCTTATATAAGGTGGCCTCGGCTACCGACCCGTTTTTATTTGTGTCTTTGACCTTTTTGTGTTTTTCTTGGTTTTTGTTGGCTTTGGTTCTTCACAGTTTGAGCTCTCTATCCTAAGCCTTTCCTTTCCTCAAGCCCTCTCTATTCCCTGCACAAGTTCTTCCTTGTTATCTTCCAAACCTGAGAAGGTCTTTCTGGCGTCACCGGAACTTCCGGTGAGCTGTCGGAACTTCCGGTCAGCTGGTTGTTCGTCTGAACCACCTGCTGACCTGGAACGTGTTCAGCCTGACCCGAAACTTCTGGTCCCTGACCGGAACTTCCGGTGGTGCTCCCTGTCCTATATAAGGTGGGCCCTGGGGGAAAACAGGATCTTCTTCCTTTTCCCCCCAAGACCCATCTTCTATTTGGAGCAGCCGCCGGCCAAAACCTCTCCGCGAAGGTGCTCCGGCCCCTTCGTCTCCTGCCACTCCTCCGTAGATCTGCTCCGTGGGAACCTTCCCCACCTCGATCTCCCGCCAGGGACTCCGGTATTTGCCCTCAACTCCCTCCATTAATGGAGATCTTGCTCTCTCACCATGGCTTGAGTTAGGGCACACCATGTCTAGGCTAGTTCTTTGGCTAGAACTTGTTGAGATCTTGGTAGGCCTAGGGTATCATGCTAGAGTAGATTGGTCCAATACACTCTTGAATATCTTTGCACTTGTGGCTTTGAGATCTAGATCTAGTGAACTGCTGTTTGGAACCGTCAGTTCGTGGTCTCACCGGAACTTCCGGTGAGCCACGACCAGAACTTCCGGTGGACCATTTTCACCGGAAGTTCCGGCGATTCAGCGGTAGTTCTGGCAACGATGCAGCTTTTTCCTGATTGTATTTTTCCAATCTATTTCTTTTGTTTCCTCTTCCAAACTTGTGCACTTACCCCACCTTTCGTCCCTATTCTTGTCCTTTCTTCTCAGGGCAAGGTGGTACCCGCCAAGGCAAGCGTACCCGTCGACCATCCTCTAACATTCCTCTTGATATTGATGAAGAAGATGTTGAGGTTGTGCGTCCAACTACTCAGACTAGTCGTCAGAGGGCTGCTGCTCGCCGTGCTGCTGCTGCTGAAGGAAAGAGGCCTGCTCTTTCTCAGAAGGCCACTGCTACTGGGCCAGACATGACCAAAGCCAAAATCTCCAAATGTTCTCAGAAAGCTTACTCTGCATTCAGGCGTACGGATCCCTACCTCGTGGCTCGTGACCGTCTTTGCTTGGATCCTCACTTCCACAATTGCCGTCAGGAACAAATATTTGCTGAAATCTATGCAACGAAGAAGAAGTTCGTGGTTGCTCCTCAAAAGTACATCAATGTGACTCACATGGAACAGAAGCATGCATACTTTGGCGAGGCTCTTGATATTTGCCAAAAGTTTGGGCTGATTCCCCTCATGGAGCACCGTCAGAACTTTGATGTGAATGTTATTGCTCAGTTTTACTCAACTCTGTTTATTCACATGTAGTCCTCTACTGAAGGTGTGTTGAAGTGGATGACTAGGGGAGTGTTTCTTACCTCCACTTGGTCTGAGTTTGCTGATCTTCTTGGCTATCCCCTTCAACCTGGCAATGGGGCAAATGGTTGGCGTGTTCACGGCCCCGAAGCTGCTGATCCTGAGGTCCTGGAGCCTCTCTACATTGAAGGGTGGGGCTCTGTTGGATATGTGAATCATCTGCTGCTAGTTTATGACATCATGCGCATGGTGTACTTGAATACCATCTCTCCCAAGGCTGGCAACTTCGATAAGTTTCATGGCTATCAGGTTGACCTCATGCATCAGACTTATCTCCGCCGTGACACTGACAGGTCAATGGATGTTATGCACTTCATCTACATAGAGATGTGGCAAGCTATTATTGAAAAGCGTTCCTGCATCTATGCTCCCTTCATTCAGACTCTCATCAATCACAAGTGGCTTGAGACGACTGGCACTTGCTTTCCTGAAGACAACATCACCATTCATGAGGAGAAGAAGCTGCATGTGAGTAAGCACCAAAAGCCTCGTTCTCAAGAAGAAAAAGAAGCTGAACTCCAGAAGGCCCGAGATGAAGCTGGTGGTCCCTCCTCTGCTCCTGGAGGCTCTAGTGCTAGTGGTCCTTCCCTCCAGAGGCAACCGTCTTGGGCCAAGAAGCTGCTTGGGAAGGTGAAGAAGACTTTCTGCTTTCTCCAGGACCGCGAGTATCAGACATATGTAGATCAACGTCACAATGTTCAGCACCAGAAGGCCATCATGTCAGCTCTCAACATTCCTAGCTCACTGGTCACTAGCTCTGTCACTGTTCCCAAGGATGATTGGATTCGCGACAACTGCCGCTGGTCTGAGGATGAGTCTGAGGAGGAGGTCACTGGTCCACCGCCTGAGTGGGGTCCTTGGGTCCCTGAGTCTGCTCCACCTCCCTTTCATGGTTGGGACAATTAGATTGATCTTTTCTTCCTTTTTGGTGTCTCAATGCCAAAGGGGGAGAAAGATGTCTATTAGGTTGTCTACGGGATTTGCATGGGTTGAGTCGCGAGCCTGTTCTTGCCTTTGATCTTTTCTTGCTCGCGAACTCTCTAGTTTATTTGTGTGCTTGTGGACCTTTTATGTCTGTGAACTTATGTGTGCTTGTGGACCATGTTTTGTTTGAGACTATGTGGTATCTTTGTGGTATCTTATGCAATGTCGTGCTTATGGTATCTTGTTGTCATCTTATGGGCATATGCATATGGTGGTGGAGCCTCATAGCTCTTATTGTTATTATTACTCCTTTTGTCTCCACCACATTTGGTTGGTGTCTGGTATGATCTCTATCCTTTCTTGTACATTGCACTTGTGCTATCTTTGCAATTGGTAGAGGGAGCCTCCTTGTATGTGTGCCAGTCTTGTCCTTAGAGTTTTTCTCTACCTTGCACACATACAGGGGGAGCTTGTCCCGTCCATTGCAAAAATTGCTTCGATACTATGCAAATCTTTGGGATTGTCATCTAACACCAAAAAGGGAGAGATTGAAAGGACTATATCTTCCCATGTTGTTTTTGGTGTTAATGAAAATCCCATTTGTGTTTTAATTGTGCGCTTGAGTTTCAGGGTAAACGTTGTTGATGTCTCCTTCAAATGTGGTGGATGCTCTCTTGGGATCTCATGAAGACGGTGGCCTTTAGTTTTCTCCTAGTTTCTCTCCGGTTGTTGTTTTAGGTCACCGTACTATTAAGAGGGGGTCCATCTCGGAAGGATGTGGGAAATCACTCGTTCTTGCACAAACTTATATGCACCGCCACAGCCATCCTACTATTCCATGAGAGAGTGTGTTTCTATTCCGTTGGAGCCTTCTGTGTCTCACCGGAACTTCCGGCCTGGCGCCGGAAGTTCCGCTCAGGCCTTTTTCTGCGGGTTGATCTGAGCCTTGTTCCGATCATAGTTCCGCCCCAAGTTTCGCTGGTGAATCAGTAACCTAATGTATGTAGTGTTCTATTTGCCGGAACTTGGGCCGGAACTTGCATCGGAACTTGCCCTGACAGAAAGTCCTGAGCGGAACTTCCGCCCAGACGCCGGAACTTCGGGCCATATTCGGCTCGCGACCGAGAACTTCTGCCCTAGTTCCGCTCCAAGTTCCGCTGAAGGGTCAGTAACCTTCTGTTTGAAGTGTTCTATTTGCCGGAACTTGCATCGGAAGTTCACCGGAACTTTCGGTCTGTTTTGACCGGAACTTCCGGTTGAGCTTTTGGAGCGGGCGTCAACGGTCTGATGACCGTTGGAGCCAGGCTGGGCGGAACTTCCGGCCTCTCACCGGAACTTCCGGTGAGGTCGTGGGGGCTAAAACGGTTCAGTGCAGGGAGGGCCTATTTAAGGCACCCCTCTTCTTCCTCCCATCCTCTCTCGATTTTTTCTCTCTCCTCCATTAATGCTTGAGCTTCACCTCACTAGATCTCTCTCTCTAGCCACTCAAATGACTTGATCTTTTAAGAGGTGAGGGAGGTGACCTAGATCTACACTTCCACCAAAGAAGATTTGATTTCCCCCACTCATCCTTTGTGGATCTTGTTGCTCTTGGGTTTCTTGAAACCCTAGACGGTGTAGGGCATCCTCGGAGCTAAGGCTTGTGTTGTAAAGCTTCAAGGTGTCATTGAGGGCCTCCAATTGAGTTGTGGAGCCTCCCCCTCAACCTTGGTGTAAAGGTTTCGGTTGGCGCCTTCAAGGTCACCGGTTAGTGGATTGTGAGGCTTCCTTTGTGGGGGAGCTCACCGGAGAAGAAGGTGAGGCCTTTGTGGCACTCGGGTGACCTTGTGTGGCCCCGACACCTCTCCAACGTAGACGTAGCTCCTTGGGAGTGAACTACGGGAATCATATCTCCGTGTCCCCGCTCCGGTTACTTCGTTCCCTTCCTTTACTCCTTGCTATTTAACGTTCTTGTGGTTGTTGTAAGTTATCTTGCATTTAGGTTGTTCACTTAGTTGCACATCTAGATAACTTTCCTTCTCGTTGAGCCTAAAAGTGAGAAACAAATTAAAATTGGGTAGACGCCTATTCACCCCCCCCCCTCCCCCCCTCTAGTCGTATCAAGTCGGTACTTTCAACGGCGAGGCTAGCGAGTAGTAATTGAGATAGTTGTGGGTAGACAATGGGGACAAAAAACAAGATAAAAATGTACTCCCTCCGACCCATATTAGGTGACTTGGATTTGTCAAAATTTAGATAAACCTATATACTAAATAATGTCTAGGTTCATCCAATTTTTAACAAATCCAAGTCAATTAATATGGGTCGGAGGGAGTATTATATGTCATATTGACATATGTGGATCAATGAGAGTGTTGTCCATTTTTGGTGTGCCAAACAAGCCCAACATGAGTATCCCCACATAATTTTTTTTCCTTGGGCCTCTGCACCTGCAACAAGGCATGTTTTCCTTGTATCAGAGTCATAAAGTGTTAGGAGTTCAAAGGAAAAGAAAAGGATATATTGTTGCTTTCGTAAATACTTGCAAAGTGGTAAGGTCGTGCAGCATATTAAAAATGGTGTGAAATCGTGGTCAGGAGACGCCATTCCTCTTTTGTTTTTTGAGAATTAAGACACGCCATTGCTGAGCACGATATGTATGCTGGCAGATGAGGTTCCGTGGTCCGGATCAGAGGGTGCTATCAGTCGCGCGTGTCCCGACCTAGGATGCAATTAAGTAAGTAAGTAAATAATGTTGACTGTATAATTAGAAAACATGGAGTATTACTACATGCGGTCCACTGGTCCCTTTACACTCGGGCAGCTAGAGGTAGCAAAGCTACGGGTGATGATGCCCAAGGAGGCAAGGACGAGTAGTAGGAAGGATAATTTAAGCAGACGGTGGATCATTGCGATTTGGCATGCATGAATCGAAAGATCGACCTTGTCTGCCCCATTTGTGCATAATTATTAAGGGTCTATTTGATTCAAAAAAATTGCATAGGAAATTTGTTGAATTAAATTACACACTCCGATCCATATTAGTTGACTCAGTATATATTTTTTCTATGATCGTTGTTTGACTTATATGATTGATTATCATAGGATTTTTTACGGATTTCTTTGCACTAGATTTTATAGAAAATGAAAGTTCCACTCTTACCTCTTTTTAAGAATCCTTTATTTTTCTTGTGGTGGAGTCAAACAAACTTTTGTTTATAGAAATTTAGAACCGAAATGAATATGACATTGCTATCCTGCATTTTTCCTATACTGAAAATCAAACAGACCCTAAACATAACATGTCTAATGGGATAAAACTGATGCCCTTAATTTGATCCTGCAGGCGATATGTCCAACAATTGTCCGATACAGGAAATGTCGGTGCTCGCTCGGGTGGTCTCGCATCGATCCGTCGCCGTCGTGGAGCTTCACGCATTTCAGATCCGCGGCGGCGGATCCAAGGCAGCAGGGCAAACCGATTGTGGCGCCGTCGCGTCGCGCGTGTTCGACGTGCAGCACAAAAGCCGTCGGCGTAGGGGAACAGGAGTTCGATGCCAAGTCGCTGTCTCATCTCCTGGTCCGGGCTAACTCTTTCCGTTTTGGCTAGCGTTCTCAAGGGACCATTTTCTGGGCCTGCCTGAATGGTGCCAGGTTTATTTCTCATCGTTTTTGGCGGCTCCTTTATTTAGAGGTGGCATTGCAGCCAGCATGGACGTACAATGCGGCAAAGAAAAAGGAAAAAATGAAATTTATTCTAGCACGAAAATGTGCAACAGTTGGAGAAAACTAGAGAAAGAACAATATTCAGTTACTCACAGCTTCACCCCCACTCCCCCAGGGTCAGAGAAAGGAAAAGATTCACAAAGTTCACATGGCTGCACGTCTGTAGGGGCCACAGCATGTATTGCTCGAGTAGACGAGGCCAGCCCACCCATGGTGCGAAACCAGATAAAACTACCTGGGCTGGTGTCTGCACTCCCAAAACCACGCTGGGCCTCTTTGCTGGATTGGAAACGTATTCAGGAAAACGAAAGCCCGAGCTGACCGGCTGGAATATACAACCGACCCGTGCGGCCGGTGCACCACGCCGCGGACGCCAGGCGGGCCTCTTGGACCGGCCGGCCTGCACTGCCTTTTCTTTTTTCTCTTTTTTTTTCCCTTTTTAAATATAATTTGAACACTTTTATAAAAAAATATTTTTCCATATTTTGAGTAACTTTTTAAACCTGAACATTATAAAATTTGAACACTTTGTCATATAGTTATGCCCAACGGGCATCCGACAATATCCTACCTGGCTTGGTCCAGCGGAAGGTCCACTTGACGACCTGCCAAGGTCCATTGAGCACAAGACAGTTCAGCTGATGTGAAGCCTATAAGGATAGAGAATTCAAGTCGCAAGATAAGAAAAACTCAAGACTAGAGTTTAAATCCAACTTGTAACTGACTCGTATTGGTACAATAGATCTAGCCTCACCCATATATAAAAGCTAGAGGGTCCAACGAGAAGGCATCTCCCACAATAGACAATAGATCTAGACACCTAATCTTTCGTTGATACACCGCCAAATTCAATTTGCGCAATCTTAGCCATCTTTTATTGTAACCTTCGATTCCTCCATCGATCAAAAATAGACAAGCAAGAGTAAGATTTTACCTCTGGGGTGTCTGAATCTGGGTAAACCTCGTGTCTTGGCATACTTGTTTGTTAGGCGACAAAATCTCCAGCTTGCCGCTCTTCCTCAAAACCCAAATCCATAAACTATGGTGAAAGAACATGTGCTCCCCATGTGTGGTTTTGGTAATTAATGACAATATCTATGGACTAATGCTTGTATCAAGTTGTACTTGTAGGAATTGTCTATAGGCAATGCTTGAACCATATGTTGGCTTCAAGGTTTGGAGAAGAAGAAAGTGAAGAGGATCAAGTGGTGACCAAGGTGTTCAAAGAGTGATCCACAGATTGGTCATGTGAGAGTTAAACCTATGGCAAGTATGTCTTGAAGAATAAGATGGAGTAATATCTTTGGTGCACCTTCAAGGCATCAACATAATGAAGAAAAGAAGAAATGATGTGCAAGCTAAAGATATGCAATATCTAGAAGATCTCATGCTTTAAGCTTGCCATCCTCTGTGATCATGGATCGATGAAGACAAGGTCAAAGTAAAGGTTTCCCCATGTTGTATGGGGGAGCAACTTGCAAGTCTTCATCAAGCGAGTGAGTGCAAGAGCAATCAAGAAAGGTGTTCCATCTTGAGAAGGACAAGATCGTATACACCAAGATCAAGTGGAATATGCACAAGGAAAAGGTATGATCTTGATAGGTTTTCTCTCTTACCAGTCTCGTGGTGTTAGTTGGGGAGACCGGTTTATAGGATAGACAACCATACTATCAAGAGGGGCTCTCAAGTGAGTAACTCGATCATATCTTTTAGAGAGAGCTCAGACCTTTGCATACTTAGCATCATCCTTTCTTGGTTGTTATTTGGATATTATCCATGTGAGGTTCTAGAGTGCGTGGTAATATTCATAACAAGCTCTAGTTCATCAAAAACGGATTTCCCTTTTATATCATATTTTGTTTTTGATCTTTGAGGTTTTTCCGGTTTCTCACCAAGAGAGGTATCTCACATTATAATAGATGAAATGTTCTCTCTTGGTGGTATCCAATATTTTCACTTTTTGTTGGGTAACTCTTGTTGTCCTCTTTCCAACAAAATTGGTTTCAGGTCAATCGGAGTTTCCAAACTCTAGATATCGCCATTTGAACTTTGCCTCTTATTTGGTCCAGACCGGAGTCTCCAGTCGTGGTACGGAGGTCGGTCTGGAGTCTGCACACCTGAGTCTCCGGTCTGGCAAGTCCCCAACAGGCAGAAAACGGTCAGAAATATGTGGGCCTATAAAAAGGGGCCCTTCTTCCCCAATGCAACTGCTCGAGTTTTTACAGGCTTTCTCCTCTAATCTTGACCCTCTTGAGCTTGTTCCCCCTTCAATCCCTCCCTTGATTCTTGCATATACTTTAGGGATTTGAAAGAGGAGATCTAGATCTACAATCCCACCAATCCATCTCTCCTCTAAGTGAGGGGAACATCTTGGGATCTAGATCTTGGAGTCTTTTGTGGATTTCCTCCATTGTTCTTCCTCTCTTATTCCCCCACAAGATTTTGTAGCTTTGGTGGAATTTGGGAGAGAAGGATTTGAGCACTACTTGTGTTCTTGCCATTTGCATTTGGTGCATCGGTTTGAGTTCTCCCCGGAGGATTTGGTGAGTGAAAGTTGAGAAGCTTTTTACTCTTGGATTCTTGGAACCCTAGACGGTTTGTTGGTGTTGCAGGTTGTGTCCTTGGTGACGTTTGTTGGGAGCCTCCAATTAAGTTGTGGAGAAGTGCCCCAACCTTGTGAGAGATTCTGGTTTGCCACCGACAAGTGCACCGATAGTGGAAGCATGGATCGATCCCGTTGGGGTGAGATTCACAGGAAAATAAGGGAGGCCTTTTGTGGCGTTGGTGGTTTGATACCACCCCATCTCCAAACGAGACGTACTCCATGCTGGGAGGAACTCGGTAAAATATCATCGTCCCCGCGTGCCTCGGTTATCTCTATACCCGAGCTTTTACTTATGCACTTTACATTGTGATAGCCTTCGTGCTTGAAGTAATCTATATCTTGCTATCACTTTGTTGCTTGTATTGCTTAGCATAAGTTGTTGGTGCATATAGGTAAACCCTAGGTGTTCTAGGTTTTGTGCTCGACAAAGTAAACGCTAGTTTAATTTCGTATTTGTTGAGAAACTCTCGGAAAAGTTTTTAAACCGCCTATTCACACCCCCCTCTAGGCGACATATGTATCCTTTCATATGGGCATTGACGTGATCATCCCACGTCACTTTGTATTTTGAACATTTTTCAACTCTGAACATGATTAGGGCATCCATGTAGATCATCTATAGAGTTTTTCCCGATCTTTCATGGCAAATTAACAAAGATAACAAATCTTCCAATCACGCGATGAACGTAAGTTGGAGAAAATAAACGCATTCCAACAAGAAACTGAAGGGAATATGCCCTGAGAGGCAATAATAAAATGTTTATTATGTGTATTCCAAGTATATGATAGATGTTATTTTGCATGCTATAATTATATTAATACGGAAACGTTAATACATGTGTGTTTAATAAACAAACAGAAAGTTCCTAGTTATGCCTCTCTCATAAACTAGTTCGTTGATTAACAAGATGATCAAGGTTTCCTGATCATAGACATTGGATGTTGTTAATAACGAGATCACAACATTAGTGTAATGGTGTGATGAACATTCATCCGAAGTATAGCATTACGATCAAAGTCATTGAGTTTATATTGCTATAAACAAACTACGAAGTAGTCCTAATCCTAAGACCATGAGATCATTCCAATCACTAACACCGGAAGAGTTTCTTGTTGACATCAAACGTCACTTCGTAACTGGGTGATTATAAAGATGGCTTCAGAACTACTAAAGTGTTATGTTGAGAATCATGGATCAAGAGTGGAATTTGTTCATCCCGATGACGGATAGATATGCTCTGGGCCCTCTCGGTGATATCACATTGGTTAGCTTGCAAGCAAGTGATTTGATCACTAGAATGTTATATCACGGGAACGAGAAAAGAGTGCATGTTAGTAACGAGATCAAACTAGGTATGGAGATACCGATGATCGAATCTCGGACATGTAATATATCATGAAACAAAGGGATTAAGATACAAGCGTAAAAGGTTCCGACGGATCACAGGAAAAGTCATCGTTGAATGTGTGGGAGTCAGTATGGATCTCCAGGTCCCGCTACTGATTATTGATCGGAGAAGGGTCTCGATCATGTCCGCATTATTCGCGAACCGTAGGGTCACACACTTAAGGGACACTGGCATCCAGTTGGAGCAAATGTTTCATGCCGAAAGAATAAACAAGCGCAGGAATTTATTTCACTAGATACCGAAACAGGTTTTCGGGTGAAATTGCATAAAGTGGTTATGCATGTGAAATGGAATTCTAGCAAGGGGTTATTTATGAATGTTTGTCATTAAATTAATTGACAAAATTCTGAATAAAATAAAAGAGTTTTATTTAATGAGAGTTTGCATTAAATTTGGTGGAAATTTAATGGGAATTTGAGTGCACTTTTGAGTGGAGGGAATTTAAAGGAATTTGTGAGTGGAGTGTCCACCCACATGAATGAAGGAGGGGAGGGGGCAGCCCATGGCCGGCGGCCACCCCCTTGGGTGCCCCCCCCTCCTCCTATAAAAGGAGCCCCCCTCCTCACTTGTCTCTCACACCTCCTCGTGAAGGATCTCTCTCCCCCTCTAGAATTTATCCCCCATGGTCTCGGACTAGCGAGATACATGTTCCCGGTGGCTATTCGGCAAGAAAGGGTTGTGCTTCCGCTGCATCGCTAGAGCGAGGAGGCGGAGGTTGCCCGGTGTCTTGTACGTGTGTGCGAGCACGGATGCGCTGCTGCTTTGCGGCGCTAGGACTTCCTCTCGATCTTGAGATCGGCAAGGGATCGTCTACATCAACCACGAGTTGAACTCGTTAAGCTTTGTCGGTCTTCAAAGGTATGTTCTCTACGGATATACATCCGCCCGTTGTTTGTATCTAGTAGATAGATCTTGGTACATAGTTTCCATCATAGGAAAAAAAATTCTATGCTGCGAACCCTAAAGTGGTATCAGAGACGGATCTATGCGTAGATACTTTACACGGGTAGTACACATATGAGTATGTGGGCGATGATGATCATGTTGTTGCTCCTTTGTTGTAATTTTGGATATTGGTGGCATAGTGGGATGAAGCGGCCCGGACAAACTTTACTTGTCCTCGCACATGAGACCTGTTCCACGCTTGACATGCAACTAGTTTGCATAAGTGGCTAGCGGGTGTCTGTCTCTCCTACTATAGTCAATATCTATTTTGCAAGTGAGTTGTCAACAATTTGGTTATCCTCGTTGTGGTTCATGTTCGTAGGTAAGAACGGTTCTATCTCGAAAGCCCTAAGCCACGTAAAACTTGCAATGGATAAATTAGAGGCGTCTAGTTTAGATTGTTGCTGGGCTAGTGTTATGATGTGGTGATGTTGTAAGTAGAAGTATGACATGATACTCTTACAATATACATAACGTGTAATCTCCACAGACCTTGGACTTACACATATAGGTATGATAGTGATCATACCACGGTGCACATGATAGAGATCACATGCGGGAACCATATTATTTCACTAATAAACATATGATGTTTGATAGCATCTTATATTGCTTGTTTAGCGCTTTGTTAGCATAATAAGATGATCCCTCATTTAAATATCAAGATAAGAATGTGTTCTTCCTTTAGTATGCACCGATTATGTTTTCGTCGCTCCAAGACATCACGTGATGATCGGGTGTTCTTGGATCCACGACCATATTTTGGGTGTAAAACAGTTACACACGCGAATACTAAGGTTCTAACTTGGCGAACCTAGCATGTACAGACATGGCCTCGGAACACGGACCGAAAGGTTAAGCATGAGCCATATAGTTGATATGATGCCCATTTGATGCTCGCCTTTGAAGCTACACCGACTCACGTGATGATCGGACTTGGTGTAGTGGATTTGGTTCATGTAATCACCAAAAAGGCACGAGGGATGTCGTTTTTGAGTGGGAGTTCATTCGTATGGATTAGTTGAACTCAATCTATCATACACTTAGTCTAAACTTTACAAATTCTGTTGTAGATGGCACCACCTGCTTTTAATTTCAATGTGTTCATGGAGAAAAAGAAACTAGCAACGAACGGTAGCAACTTTACCGAATGGGCCATGAATTTGAGGATTCTCCTCTCTGCTGCACAAAAGCAATATGTGCTAGAAGCGCCGTTAGGCGCCCCACCTTTTGATGATGCCCCTGACGAGGAGAAGAATGTCTATCAGACTCGTCAGGAGGACCACAACTTAGTTCATTGCGGCATATTGTATGGGCTAGAGCCGGAACTTCGAAAGCGTTTCGAAAATGGCAATGCTTTTGATACAATGGGTGAGTTGAAAATGAGTTTCGACACACATGCTGCTGTAGAGAGCTACAACGCTTCAGAAAAGTTCTTTAGCTGCATGATGGAAGAGCACAACTCCGTTAGTGAGCATGTACTCAAGATGTCGGGTTACGCCGATAAGCTTGTGTCCTTGGGAATAACGATTCCCATTGACTTAGGCATCCATCGTGTTCTGCAGTCTCTGCCACCTAGCTATAAGAGCTTCGTGATGAACTATAATATGCAAGGCATGAAGAAGTCTCTCCCCGAGCTTCTGTCAATGCTTAAAACTGCAGAAGTGGAGATCAAAAAGGAACATCAAGTGTTGATGATCAGTAGGAACACTGGTTTCAAGAAAGACAAGAAGGAAAAACGGAAGGGAAGTAAGGGCGGCAAACCTGTTGCCGTGCCTGAAAAGAAACCCCGAGTTGGACCTAAGTCTGATACCGAGTGCAACTATTGTAAGGGGACTGGCCACTGTAAGCGCAACTGCCCCAAGTATCTGGCAGACAAGAAGGCCGGAAAGGCAAACAAAGGTATATATGATATACATGTTATTGATGTGTACTTGACTAGTGCTCGCAGTAGCACCTGGGTATTTGATACCGGTTCAGTTGCTAATATTTGTAACTCGAATCAGGGGCTGCGGAACAAGCGACCGCTAGCAAGGGGTGAGGTCAAGATGCGTGTCGGCAATGGATCAAGCGTTGATGTGATCGCCGTCGGAACGCTGCCTCTCCACTTGCCGTCGGGATTAGTTATAAACTTGAATAATTGTTATCTGGTGCCTGCACTGAGCATGAACATTGTATCTGGATCGTGTTTGATGCGAAGTGGTTATTCATTTAAATCCGAGAACAATGGTTGTTCCATTTATATGAATGAAATCTTTTATGGTCATGCACCGATGATGAATGGTTTATTTCTTTTAGATCTCGATAATAATGTTACACATATTCATAATGTTGATGCTAAAAGGATTAAACTAAATGATGATATATCCGCATATATGTGGCACTGCCGTCTAGGTCATATTGGCGTTAAACGCATGAAGAAGCTCCATTCGGATGGACTTTTGGAATCACTTGATTATGAATCATTTGATACATGTGAGTCATGTCTTATGGGCAAGATGACTAGAACGCCGTTTTCCGGTTCAATGGAACGGGCAACAGATTTATTGGAAATCATACATTCTGATGTATGTGGTCCAATGAGTGTGTCGGCGCGAGGTGGATACCGTTATTTTGTTACTTTCACGGATGATTTGAGTAGATACGGTTATATCTACTTGATGAAACACAAGTCTGAAACCTTTGAAAAGTTCAAGGGATTTCAGAATGAAGTGGAAAATCATCGTAATAGAAAGATCAAATTTCTACGGTCCGACCGTGGAGGTGAGTATCTAAGTTATGAGTTTAGCACTCACATGAAAGAGTGTGGAATTGTTTCACAACTCACACCTGCCGGAACACCACAGAGAAATGGTGTGTCGGAACGTCGTAATCATACTTTATTAGATATGGTTCGATCTATGATGTCTCTGATGGACTTGCCGTTGTAATTTTGGGGCTATGCACTAGAAACTGTTGCATTCACTTTAAATCGGGCACCATCTAAATCCGTTGAAAAGACACCGTATGAATTGTGGTTTGGAAACAAACCTAAGCTGTCATTTCTTAAAGTTTGGGGATGCGATGTTTATGTGAAGAAACTTCAACCGGATAAACTCGAACCCAAAGCGGAAAAATGCGTCTTCATAGGATACCCTAAGGAAACTATTGGGTATTCCTTCTATCACAGATCCGAGGGCAAGGTTTTGTTGCCAAGAATGGATCCTTTCTAGAGAAGGAGTTTCTCGCGAAAGGTGTGAGTAGTCGGAAGGTAGAACTCGAAGAGGTTATTGAACCTACTCTTCAAAGTATGGCGAGTAGCGCAGCGCCGGAAGTTGTTCCGGAGTTGGCTCCACCTGTTGAAGAGGGAACTAATGATAATGATCATGAAACTCCGAAAGAGAGTACTACCGAACCTCGCAGGTCAAACAGGACGCGTGCAGCTCCCGAGCTGTACGGAAATCTTGTCATGAATTTCATGGTTGATGAGAATGATGACCCTGCGACGTATGAAGAAGCGATGATGAGCCCGGATTCCAACAAATGGTTAGAAGCCATGAAATCCGAGATGGAATCCATGTATGAAAATCAAGTTTGGAACTTGGTAGACTTACCTCACGACCGAAAGGCCGTGGAGAACAAATGGATTTTCAAAAGGAAAACTGATGCTGATGGTAATGTGACCGTCTATAAAGCTCGACTTGTCGCAAAGGGGTTTCGACAAATTCAAGGAGTTGACTACGATGAGACATTCTCTCCCGTAGCGATGCTAAAGTCAGTTAGGATTATGTTAGCAATTGCTGCATATTTCGATTATGAGATATGGCAGATGGATGTAAAAACCGCATTTCTCAATGGTAATATTGAGGAAGAGTTGTATATGATACAACCAAAGGGTTTTGTCGATCCTAAGGATGCTAACAAGGTGTGCAAGCTTTAGCGATCCATCTATGGATTGAAGCAAGCATCACGAAGTTGGAATCTCCGCTTTGATGAGGTGATCAAAGAGTTTGGATTTGTCCAAACTTATGGAGAAGCTTGTATTTACAAGAAAGTGAGTGGGAGCAATGTGGCATTTCTAATATTATATGTGGATGACATATTATTGATCAGAAATGATATAGATCTTTAAAACAGTGTTAAAAGTTATCTAAACAGCAAATTTTCAATGAAGGACCTAGGTGAAGCGTCATACATATTAGGCATAAAGATCTATAGAGATATATCTAGGCGCCTAATAGGGCTATCGCAAAGTACATACCTTGATAATATTTTAAAGAAGTTTAAAATGGAGAATAGTAAGAAGGGGTTCTTACCTATGACACAAGGCACGACATTGAGTAAGACTCAAAGTCCGGCTTCGGCGGAAGAAAGAGAGATAATGGACAAGGTCCCCTATGCTTCAGCCATAGGCTCTATAATGTACGCCATGCTATGTACAAGACCGGATGTGGCACATGCTATTAGTTTGACTAGTAGGTACCAATCGGATCCAGGTTCAGAACACTGGAAAGCGGTCAAGAATATCCTTAAGTATTTGCGAAGAACTAAGGATATGTTCCTTATATACGGAGGTGAAGAAGAGCTCGTTGTAGGGGTTCGTAGCATGGAAAACAAAAATTTTCTATCGCATACAAACAAACAAGCCAAGATCTATCTACTAGATTGTAGCAACGAGTCGATGGAATAACTTACCCTCGAAGATTCCAAAGCGTTTAACGAGAGCGGATTCTCGTGGGTGATGTAGTCGTACTCTTTCCGATCTCAAGATCGTGTAGACGATCCTTCCGGCGCCACGTTCCGGCAGCGCTCCCGCAGTCGGTCACACGTTTGGTACTCGACGAAGACCTTCCTCTCCCTTGTTCCAGCAGGCAGCGGAGGTTGTAGCACTCTCCTCGTGATTCCGGCAGCACAACGGCGTGGTACCGGAAGTAGAGGGGAAATCCCGCAGGGCTTCGCCTTAAGCCGGTGCGAGTATGGTGGAGCTTACGAGAGAGGCTATTAGTGGTCTAGTAATTAGACACACCAATTAGAAGGCTCTAAACCAATTAGAAGGCTCTAAACCGCTGGCTAAAGCAATTAGAAGCTCTAAACCAAAATGGCTCTAAACCGGAGGTAGAAGATAGGAACTTGTGTGTTCTAGGAGGGAGCCCTGCCCCTCCTTTTATAGGTGGGGAGGCGCGGCCAGGGGAGGGGAGTCCCTCCCCAAGTCGGCCTTGGGCTGGGCGCCGGCTTGGAGGAGTGGGACTCCTCCTCCAAGTTGGTTCCAACTCCTCTTGCTTGTTTCCCATAGTTTCCTGTTTCCCACAGTTTCCTGTTTTAGCCGTTTGACTTTCAAACTGGCAATTTGACTTTCATGTTTTTGGAACAGCAAGAACACTTAGTACATGATGCAATCATTCAATGACACACTCATGTACCCTCCCCCCCGGAGTGCCGGACAATCCGGAACCTTCTAGAACATTCCCGATGAAAACACCGGAATCATTCCCGAACTCCGAAACGGGACTTTCCTTATATGAATCTTATTCTCCGGACCATTCCGGATCACCTCGTGATATCCCGGATCCCATCCGAGACTCCGAACAACATTCGATCTCTTTCTCATAATACCATAACTACTCAAACAACGTCGAATCCTTAAGTGTGTCTCCCTACGGTTCGTGAATTATGCGGACATGATCGAGACACTTCTCCGAACAATAACCAATAGAGGAATCTGGAAATTCATATGGCTCCCACATATTTCTACGATTACTTTGCGATCGAATGAACCACTTACATACGATACCAATTTCCCTTTGTCTCACGATATGTTACTTATCCGAGGTTATGATCGTCGGTATCTCTGCATACCTAGTTCAACCTCGTTACTGATAAGTACTCTTTTCTCGTTCCCGTGATATGTGATCCCTTGTGACCAAGTCACATGCTTGCAAGCCAATTGGATGACATTCCACCGAGAGGGCCCAGAGTATATCTATCCGTCATGTGGATGGACAAATCCCACTCTTGATCCATGTGTTTCAACCAATACTTTCCGAACACTTAATGCCACCTTTATAGCCACCCAGTTACGGTGTGGTTTTTGATGTCATCAAAGCATCCATCCGGTAAAGGTGATATGCATGATCTCATGGTCGAAGGAATTAGGTTACTATGTATCAGAAAGCATATAGCAATTTGAAATATTGAAATGACTTTGATCTTTATGCTACGCTTATCAATAGGAGTATGTCCACCATATCATTATCCTAACGATATGATCTTGTTGTTGATAACATCTCAATGTTCATGATATGGAAACCACAATCATTTAATCAACCAACAAGCTAGTGAAGTATAGAGGCTATACTAGGGACTTCAATTTAAGTTTACAATTCACACAAGTATTAATGTTTCCTTGTTAATACTATTATAGCATGAATATAAACATTTATCATAAACACAAAGATATAATAATAACTATACTTATTATTGCCTCTAGGGCATATCTCCAACAGTCTCCCACTTGCACTAGAGTCATCTAATCTAGATTACATGGTAATATACCGAACACCCATGGCAGTTTGGTGTTGGTCATGTTTTGCCCTCAGGAGAGGTTTAGTCAACGGATCCGCCACATTCAGATCTGTGTGTACTTTGCAAATCTTTATATCCCCATCCTGGATATATTCTCGAATAGCGTGAAAACGCAGCTTGATATGCTTCAGCTTCTTGTGTGACCTTGGTTCTTGCGCATTGGCTATGGCGCCCATGTTATCACAGTAGATAGACATTGGGTCCAGCGCACTTGGAACCACACCCAGCTCTGTAATGAACTCTTTCATCCATATCGCTTCTTGTGAAGCCTCCGAAGCAGCCATGTATTCTGATTCAGTTGAAGATCTCGCCACAACGCTTTGCTTTGCACTCCTCTAGCTAACTGCTGCACCATTCAAAATAAATACGTATCCGGATTGTGATTTAGAATCATCTGGATCGGTGTTCCAACTAGCATCGGTGTAACCATTAACAACGAGCTGTTCATCACCTCCATAAGAAAGAACCATATCCTTAGTTCTTCTCAAGTACTTAAGGATGTTTTTGACCGTTGTCCAATGATCCACTCCTGGATCACTTTGATATCTGCTAGTTAAACTAACAGCATATGCAATGTCGGGTCTAGTACATAGCATGGCATACATTAGAGATCCTATGGCTGAGGCATAGGGAGTCTTACTCATCCTTTCTCTATCTTCTGCCGATGTTGGACTTTGAGTTTTACTCAAGGTCGTATTGGGCAACATGGGCAAGAACCCTTTCTTGCTTTCTTCCATTCCAAACTTCTTTAGAACTTTGTCCAAATATGTACTCTGTGACAATGATATTTGGCGTTTCGATCTATCTCTATAAATCTTTATGCCTAATATGTAAGCTGCTTCGCCAAGATCCTTCATTGAAAAACTATTATTCAAATATTCCTTGACACTATTAAGAAGGTCTACATCATTCCCAATCAACAATATGTCATCCACATACAGTATTAAGAATGCTACAGAGCTCCCACTCACTTTCTTGTAAATACAAGCTTCTCAATAAGTTTGTATAAAACCAAAACTTTTGATTACCTTATCAAAACGTTGATTCCAACTTCGGGATGCTTGCTTCAATCCATAGATGGACCGTTGAAGTTTGCATACCTTGTTAGCATCTTTAGGATCGACAAAACCTTTGGGTTGCATCATATACAACTCTTCATCAATGTCTCCATTGAGGAATGCTGTTTTGACATCCATCTGCCATATCTCATAATCATAATATGCAGCGATTGCTAACATAATCCTCACAGACTTTAGCTTCGCTACCGGTGAGAAAGTCTCATCGTAGTCAACTCCTTGAATTTGTCGAAACCCTTTTGCGACAAGTCGAGCTTTATAGACAGTAACATTACCATCAGCATCTGTTTTCTTCTTGAAAATCCATTTGTTCTCGACAGCCTTCCGGCCATCCGGTAAGTCCACCAAAGTCCATACTTGGTTTTCGTACATGGATCCAATCTAGGATTTCATGGCTTCTTGCCATTTATTGGAATCTGGGCTCATCATCGCTTCCTCATATGTCTCGGGGTCATCGGTGTTGTCCACCACCATGACATTCATAACGGAATCATACCAATCTGGAGTGGTACGAGTTCTCGTTGACCTCCGAGGCTCTGTAGTAACTTCAACCGAAGTTTCATGATCACCATCATTAGCTTCCTCTCTTATTGGTGCAGGCACCACAGGAACTTCTTCCGGTGCTGCGCTACTCGCAATTTCGAGAGAAGGTTCGACAACCTCGTCGAGTTCTACTTTCCTTCCAGTCACTTCTTTCGAGAGAATTTCCTTCTCTAGAAAGGATCCATTCTTGGCAACGAAGATTTTGCCTTCGGATCTATGATAGAAGGTATACCCAATAGTTTCCTTCGGGTATCCTATGAAGACGCATTTTTCCGCTTTGGGTTCAAGCTTGTCCGGCTGTAACTTCTTTACATAGGCTTCGCATCCCCAAACTTTAAGGAACGACAATTTAGGTTTCTTCCCAAACCATAATTCATACGGTGTCGTTTCAACGGATTTAGACGGTGCCCTATTTAAAGTGAATGCGGCTGTTTCTAATGCATAACCCCAAAATGATAGCGGTAAATCTGTAAGTGACATCATAGAACGAACCATATCTAAGAGAGTTTGATTACGACGTTCGGACACACCATTACGCTGTGGTGTTCCCGGCGGTGTCAATTGTGAAAGTATTCCGCACTTCTTTAAATGCTCGCCAAACTCGTAACTTAGATATTCACCTCCACGATCAGAACGTAGAAATTTAATCTTCTTGTTACGTTGATTCTCTACCTCACTTTGAAACTCCTTAAACTTCTCGAAAGTTTCGGACTTATGTTTCATGAAATAGATATACCCATATCTACTCAAGTCATCCGTGAAGGTAAGAACATAACGATAACCACCGCGCGATGCTACACTCATTGGACCACACACATCGGTATGTATGATTTCCAATAAGTCCGTAGCTCGCTCCATCATACCAGAAAATGGAGTCTTAGTCATTTTACCCATCAGACATGCTTCGCATCTTTCAAGTGATTCAAAATCAAGTGATTCAAGAAGTCCATCGGAATGGAGTTTCTTCATACGTTTCACTCCGATGTGACCAAGACGACAGTGCCACATATAGGTCGAATTATCGCTTGATTTCAAACGTTTAGCCTCAATGTTGTTGATATGTGTATTTCCACTATCGAGATTCAATAAGAATAGACCATCTATCAAAGGTGCATGTGCATAAAACATATTACTCATATAAATAGAACAACCATTATTCTCAGATTTAAACAAGTAACCGTCTCGCAATAAACAAGATCCCGATATAATGTTCATGCTCAACGCAGGCACCAAATAACAATTATTTAAGTATAAAACTAATCCCGATGGTAGATGAAGAGGTAGCGTGCCGACCGCGATCACATCAACCTTTGATCCATTTCCCACGCGCATCGTCACCTCGTTCTTCGCTAGCTTCCGTTTATTCTGCAGCACCTGTTTCGAGTTACAAATATGAGCAACCGAACCAGTATCAAATACCCAGGCACTACTACGAATACTAGTGAGATACACATCAATAACATGTATATCAGATATACCTTTCTTCTTGATGTTGCCGTTCTTCAAATCCGCCAAGTACTTTGGGCAATTCCGCTTCCAGTGACCTACTCCCTTGCAGTAAAAGCACTCAGTTTCAGGCTTTGGTCCAGCCTTGGTTTTCTTCGTCGGCGTGGTAACTTTCTTACCACCCTTCTTGAAGTGTCCCTTTTGCTTAGACTTGCCCTTCTTGAATTTGGTGGTCTTATTGACCATCAACACTTGGTGCTCTTTCTTGATCTCCACTTCTGCAGATTTTAACATAGCAAATAGTTCTGGCAACTCTTTGTTCATGTTCTGCATGTTGTAGTTCATCACAAAGTTCCTGTAACTTGGTGGCAATGACTGGAGGACGCGGTAAACCCCCAAAGCATTAGGAATCACTATACCCAAGCTTTGAAGTTTGTTTGCGTGCCCATACATCTTAAGCACATGCTCACTGACGGAGCTGCCCTCTTCCATCTTGCAGTTAAAGAACTTTTCAGAAGCTTCATAACTTTCAATTGCCGCATGAGTCTCAAAAATTAATTTGAGATCCTCGACAATATCATATGGGTCTGACTCTTCAAACCTTTTCTGAAGCTCCGATTCTAAACCATACAAGATAGCACACTGAACTATGGAGTACTGATTCTTCCGAGCGAGGTAAACATTCTTTACTTCATCGGGAGCATCAGCTGCAGGTGGGTCACCCAGCGGTGCATCCAGCACATAGGTCAAATTACCAGCTGTGAGGACAATCCTCAAATTGCGGAACCAATCCGCGAAGTTGCTTCCATTGTTTTTTCAACTTTTCTTTCTCTAGGAACGCATTAAAATTGATGGTAGGGGCTGCCATTGATCTACAACATATTTGCAATAGTTTAGACTAAGTTTATGACAAATTGAGTTCAAATTAATTAATGAAATTAAACTAGGTGAACTCCCACTCAAAACAACATCCCTCACATTGTTTTAGTGATCACACGAACCAAATCCACTACATCAACACCGATCATCACGAGAGTTGATATAGTTTCAATGGCGAACAATCATCATGTTCATCATATCTACTATATGATTCATGCTTTACCTTTCGGTAATCCGTGTTCCTGAGACCATGTCTGTACATGCTAGGCTCGTCAAGATCAAACCTTAGCCACCGCATAAGCAAATCTGGCTTGCTTACGTTGTATACACTTGCGGAATCTAACACACCCGATCATCACGTGGTGCTTCGAAACAACAAGCTTTAGCAACGGTGCTAACTAAGGGCGAACACTTTATGATTTGAAATTCATGTGCATGAGGGATCATCTTATAATGCTACCGTCGTCTACTAAGCAATACAAGATGCATAAAGGATTAACATCACATGCAATTCATAATATGTGATATGATATGGCCTTTCTTCTTTGTGCTTCCGATCTCCATCTTCAAACACGAACATGATCTCCATCATCACCGGCATTGCATCAAGGTCAATGACGCTTCACCATGGTTGTCGTCCACCGGCTTCAACTATTACAACTACTTTGAATAGACACGCGGGTCTTAACATAAATTAAAGACAACCATATGGCTCCTGCCGGTTGCCAACTTACAATAAGGAACATTGCATACATCAAATATAATCACAATCATGGCCATATCACATCACTGCACACCCCTGCAAAACAAAGTTAGACGCTTCTACTTTCTTTGCATATTTTACGTGGTTTGGGGCTTTCAATAAGTGTTGTTCTAACTTACGAACAAGAACCACAACATTGATACTAGCATTGTTGATTACCCGTTGTAAATTGGATCTTAACTATGCTAGGAGAAACAGGCACCCGCAAAGCCACTTATGCAATACAAGTTGCATGTCAAGCGTGGAGCAAGTCTCATGAACGATGTCATGTAAGGTTAGCCCGGGCCGCTTCATCCCAACATACCGCAAGATGCAAAGTACACAAAAAGCAATCTACAATAAAAGCATCAACGCCCACAATGACCATTGTGTTCTACTCGTGCAACAGATCTACATATAGACACGGCTCTGATACCACTGTAGGGGTTCGTAGCATGGAAAACAAAAATTTTCTATCGCATACAAACAAACAAGCCAAGATCTATCTACTAGATTGTAGCAACGAGTCGATGGAATAACTTACCCTCGAAGATTCCAAAGCGTTTAACGAGAGCGGATTCTCGTGGGTGATGTAGTCGTACTCTTTCCGATCTCAAGATCGTGTAGACGATCCTTCCGGCGCCACGTTCCGGCAGCGCTCCCGCAGTCGGTCACACATTCGGTACTCGACGAAGACCTTCCTCTCCCTTGTTCCAGCAGGCAGCGGAGGTTGTAGCACTCTCCTCGTGATTCCGGCAGCACAACGGCGTGGTACCGGAAGTAGAGGGGAAATCCCGCAGGGCTTCGCCTTAAGCCGGTGCGAGTATGGTGGAGCTTACGAGAGAGGCTATTAGTGGTCTAGTAATTAGACACACCAATTAGAAGGCTCTAAACCAATTAGAAGGCTCTAAACCGCTGGCTAAAGCAATTAGAAGCTCTAAACCAAAACGGCTCTAAACCGGAGGTAGAAGATAGGAACTTGTGTGTTCTAGGAGGGAGCCCTGCCCCTCCTTTTATAGGTGGGGAGGCGCGGCCAGGGGAGGGGAGTCCCTCCCCAAGTCGGCCTTGGGCTGGGCGCCGGCTTGGAGGAGTGGGACTCCTCCTCCAAGTTGGTTCCAACTCCTCTTGCTTGTTTCCCACAGTTTCCTGTTTCCCACCGTTTCCTGTTTTAGCCGTTTGACTTTCAAACTGGCAATTTGACTTTCATGTTTTTGGAACAGCAAGAACACTTAGTACATGATGCAATCATTCAATGACACACTCATGTACCCTCCCCCCCCGGAGTGCCGGACAATCCGGAACCTTCTAGAACATTCCCGATGAAAACACCGGAATCATTCCCGAACTCCGAAACGGGACTTTCCTTATATGAATCTTATTCTCCGGACCATTCCGGATCACCTCGTGATATCCCGGATCCCATCCGAGACTCCGAACAACATTCGATCTCTTTCTCATAATACCATAACTACTCAAACAACGTCGAATCCTTAAGTGTGTCTCCCTACGGTTCGTGAATTATGCGGACATGATCGAGACACTTCTCCGAACAATAACCAATAGAGGAATCTGGAAATTCATATGGCTCCCACATATTTCTACGATTACTTTGCGATCGAATGAACCACTTACATACGATACCAATTTCCCTTTGTCTCACGATATGTTACTTATCCGAGGTTATGATCGTCGGTATCTCTGCATACATAGTTCAACCTCGTTACTGATAAGTACTCTTTTCTCGTTCCCGTGATATGTGATCCCTTGTGACCAAGTCACATGCTTGCAAGCCAATTGGATGACATTCCACCGAGAGGGCCCAGAGTATATCTATCCGTCATGTGGATGGACAAATCCCACTCTTGATCCATGTGTTTCAACCAATACTTTCCGAACACTTAATGCCACCTTTATAGCCACCCAGTTACGGTGTGGTTTTTGATGTCATCAAAGCATCCATCCGGTAAAGGTGATATGCATGATCTCATGGTCGAAGGAATTAGGTTACTATGTATCAGAAAGCATATAGCAATTTGAACTATTGAAATGACTTTGATCTTTATGCTACGCTTATCAATAGGAGTATGTCCACCATATCATTCTCCTAACGATATGATCTTGTTGTTGATAACATCTCAATGTTCATGATATGGAAACCACAATCATTTAATCAACCAACAAGCTAGTGAAGTATAGAGGCTATACTAGGGACTTCAATTTAAGTTTACAATTCACACACGTATTAATGTTTCCTTGTTAATACTATTATAGCATGAATATAAACATTTATCATAAACACAAAGATATAATAATAACTATACTTATTATTGCCTCTAGGGCATATCTCCAACACTCGTCGCTAAGTGTTATGTCGACGCTAGCTTTGACACCGATCCGGATGACTCTAAGTCTCAATCTGGATACGTATTTCTCATGAATGGCGGAGCGGTTAGTTGGAGGAGCTCCAAACAACCTGTGGTGGCGGGATCAACAACGGAGGCCGAATATGTTGCTGCTTCAGAAGCGGCTCAGGAAGCAGTTTGGATGAAGGAGTTCATATCCGAACTAGGTGTGGTTGCAAACGCGTTGGACCCAATGGTGATCTATTGTGACAACAATGGTGCCATTGCCAATGCCAAAGAGCCAAGGTCTCACAAGCATTCCAAGCATATTAAGCGCCGGTTTCACTCCATCCGCGAGCATGTCAAGGATGGAGATATAAAGATTTGTAAAGTACATACGGATCTCAATGTAGCAGATCCGTTGACTAAAACTCTCCCTAGAGCAAAACATGATCTACACCAGAACTCCATGGGTGTTAGATACATCACTATGTAACTAGATTATTGTCTCTAGTGCAAGTGGAAGACTGAAGAGAATATGCCCTGAGAGGCAATAATAAAATGTTTATTATGTGTATTCCAAGTATATGATAGATGTTTATTTTGCATGCTATAATTGTATTAATACGGAAACGTTAATACATGTGTGTTTAATAAACAAACAGAAAGTTCCTAGTTATGCCTCTCTCATAAACTAGATCGTTGATTAACAAGATGATCAAGGTTTCCTGATCATAGACACTGGATGTTGTTAATAACGAGATCACAACATTAGTGTAATGGTGTGATGAACATTCATCCGAAGTATAGCATTACGATCAAAGTCATTGAGTTTATATTGCTATAAAAAAACTACGAAGTAGTCCTAATCCTTAGACCATGAGATCATGCCAATCACTAACACCAGAAGAGTTTCTTGTTGACATAAAACGTCACTTCGTAACTGGGTGATTATAAAGATGGCTTCAGAACTACTAAAGTGTTATGTTGAGAATCATGGATCAAGAGTGGAATTTTTTCATCCCGATGACGGATAGATATGCTCTGGGCCCTCTCGGTGATATCACATTGGTTAGCTTGCAAGCAAGTGATTTGATCACTAGAATGTTATATCACGGGAACGAGAAAAGAGTGCATGTCAGTAACGAGATCAAACTAGGTATGGAGATACCGATGATCGAATCTCGGACATGTAATATATCGTGAAACAAAGGGATTAAGATACAAGCGTAAAAGGTTCCGACGATCACAGGAAAAGTCATCGTTGAATGTGTGGGAGTCAGTATGGATCTCCAGGTCCCGCTACTGATTATTGATCGGAGAAGGGTCTCGATCATGTCCGCATTATTCGCGAACCGTAGGGTGACACACTTAAGGGACACTGGCATCCAGTTGGAGCAAATGTTTCATGCCGAAAGAATAAACAAGCGCAGGAATTTATTTCACTAGATACCGAAACAGGTTTTCGGGTGAAATTGCATAAAGTGGTTATGCATGTGAAATGGAATTCTAGCAAGGGGTTATTTGTGAATGTTTGTCATTAAAGTAATTGACAAAATTCTGAATAAAATAAAAGAGTTTTATTTAATGAGAGTTTGCATTAAATTTGGTGGAAATTTAATGGGAATTTGAGTGGACTTTTGAGTGGAGGGAATTTAAAGGAATTTTGTGAGTGGAGTGTCCACCCACATGAATGAAGGAGGGGAGGGGGCAGCCTCCCCTCCTCCTCCTATAAAAGGAGCCCCCCTCCTCACTTGTTTCTCACACCTCCTCGTGAAGGATCTCTCTCCCCCTCTAGAATTTATCCCCCATGGTCTCGGACTAGCGAGATACATGTTCCCAGTGGCTATTCGGCAAGAAAGGGTTGTGCTTCCGCTGCATCGCTGGAGCGAGGAGGCGGAGGTTGCCCAGTGTTTTGTACGTGTGTGCGAGCACGGATGCGCTGCTGCTTTGCGGCGCTAGGACTTCCTCTCGATCTTGAGATCAGCAAGGGATCGTCTACATCAACCACGAGTTTAACTCGTTAAGCTTTGTCGGTCTTCAAAGGTATGTTCTCTACGGATATACATCCGTCCGTTGTTTGTATCTAGTACATAGATCTCGGTACATAGTTTCTATCGAAGGATTTTTTTTTCTATGCTGCGAACCCTACAACAACATGGTGAATGGTGATGATCAACACGCCTCAAACCTCAGCTAGATAATCCTCCATACACGCACAAGAACCTTCACACAATCTCTATTAAGTCTGGATAAACGATGGCATCATCCTCGGAGGGATGATTCACCCAGATACACAACTCAATGTCTCAGCTATCAAAATTCTAAACTCGCTAAAACCGTAGCCACCGGCTCATCTATATATGAGACAAGTAAACTATTCAATTGGACAGGCTCAAACCAAAAACACACAACTAAAAATCTTAAGTTGCTCATAAAATGACCTAAATAATAAAGATAACCAAAATCGTATCCAACCCAAGTAAATACATGGTTCGTTCACCCGCTTATTACACCTCTAACATGGCGGAGTTCTGAAGTTGGGCTTCGGCTCCTCCTTCATGGGAAAAACGGGAGATACATGGATCTCGAGCTCCTATATAACGACAGGTACATGGATATTGAGCTCCTATACTAAAGGTTGCAATCGGTAGTGACGTGAGGGTATTGTAGGGGTTCGTAGCATGGAAAACAAAAATTTTCTATCGCATACAAACAAACAAGCCAAGATCTATCTACTAGATTGTAGCAACGAGTCGATGGAATAACTCACCCTCGAAGATTCCAAAGTGTTTAACGAGAGCAGATTCTCGTGGGTGATGTAGTCGTACTCTTTCCGATCTCAAGATCGTGTAGACGATCCTTCCGGCGCCACGTTCCAGCAGCGCCCCCGCAGTCGGTCACACGTTCGGTACTCGACGAAGACCTTCCTCTCCCTTGTTCCAGCAGGCAGCGGAGGTTGTAGCACTCTCCTCGCGATTCCGGCAGCACAACGGCGTGGTACCGGAAGTAGAGGGGAGATCCCGCAGGGCTTCGCCTTAAGCCGGTGCGAGTATGGTGGAGCTTATGAGAGAGGCTATTAGTGGTCTAGTAATTAGACACACCAATTAGAGGGCTCTAAACCAATTAGAAGGCTCTAAACCAAAATAGCTCTAAACCGGGGTTTAGATCTAGGGTTTAGTTTAGAGGGTAGGAACTAGTAGTGTTGTAGAGAGGGGAGCCCTGCCCCTCCCTTTATAGGTGGGAGGGCCGGCGCCATGGGGAGGAGTTCCTCCCCAACTCGGCCTAGGGAGGTGCGCCGGCCTAGGGGAGGAACCCTCCTCCAACTCGGCCTCCACCTCTCCTCCTCTTTCTCCACTTTCCGAAACTGGCAGTTTGACCGAAAACTGGCAGTTTGACTTTTCAAATTAGGATTTGAATTAACCCTTTATTTCGGACAGCGAGAACACTTAGTACATGATGCAATCATTCCAACATGCAATGACACATTCATGTACCCCTTCCCCCCCGGAGTGCCGGACATTCCGGGACCTTCTAGAATGTTCCCGATGAAAACACCGGAATCATTCCCGAACTCCGAAACGGGACTTTCCTTATATGAATCTTATTCTCCGGACCATTCCGGATCACCTCGTGATATCCCGGATCCCATCCGAGACTCCGAACAACATTCGGTCTCTTTCTCATAATACCATAACTACTCAAACAACGTCGAATCCTTAAGTGTGTCTCCCTACGGTTCGTGAATTATGCAGACATGATCGAGACACTTCTCCGAACAATAACCAATAGAGGAATCTGGAAATTCATATGGCTCCCACATATTTCTACGATTACTTTGCGATCGAATGAACCACTTACATACGATACCAATTTCCCTTTGTCTCACGATATGTTACTTATCCGAGGTTATGATCTTCGGTATCTCTGCATACCTAGTTCAACCTCGTTACTGATAAGTACTCTTTTCTCGTTCCCGTGATATGTGATCCCTTGTGACCCAGTCACATGCTTGCAAGCTAATTGGATGACATTTCACCGAGAGGGCCCAGAGAATATCTATCCGTCATGTGGATGGACAAATCCCACTCTTGATCCATGTGTTTCAACCAATACTTTCCGAACACTCAATACCACCTTTATAGCCACCCTGTTACGGTGTGGTGTTTGATGACATCAAAGCATCCATCCAGTAAAGGTGATATGCATGATCTCATGGTCGAAGGAATTAGGTTACTATGTATCAGAAAGCATATAGCAATTGAACTATTGAAATGACTTGATCTTTATGCTACGCTTATCTATAGGAGTATGTCCACCATATCATTCTCCTAACGATATGATCTTGTTGTTGATAACATCTCAATGTTCATGACAAAGAAACCACATCATCAATCAACCAACAAGCTAGTGAAGTATAGAGGCTATACTAGGGACTTCAAATTTAAGTTTACAATTCACACAAGTATTAATGGTTTCCTTGTTAATACTATTATAGCATGAATGCAAACATTTATCATAAACACAAAGATATAATAATAACTATATTTATTATTGCCTCTAGGGCATATCTCCAACAGTCTCCCACTTGCACTAGAGTCATCTAATCTAGATTACATGGTAATATACCGAACACCCATGGCAGTTTGGTGTTGGTCATGTTTTGCCCTCGGGAGAGGTTTAGTCAACGGATCCGCCACATTCAGATCTGTGTGTACTTTGCAAATCTTTATATCCCCATCCTGGATATGTTCTCGAATAGCGTGAAAACGTAGCTTGATATGCTTCAGCTTCTTGTGTGACCTTGGTTCTTGCGCATTGGCTATGGCGCCCATGTTATCACAGTAGATAGACATTGGGTCCAGCGCACTAGGAACCACACCCAGCTCTGTAATGAACTCTTTCATCCATATCGCTTCTTGTGAAGCCTCCGAAGCAGCCATGTATTCCGATTCAGTTGAAGATCTCGCCACAACGCTTTGCTTTGCACTCCTCCAGCTAACTGCTGCACCATTCAAAATAAATACGTATCCAGATTGTGATTTAGAATCATCCGGATCAGTGTTCCAACTAGCATCGGTGTAACCATTAACAACGAGCTGTTCATCACCTCCATAAGAAAGAACCATATCCTTAGTTCTTCTCAAGTACTTAAGGATGTTTTTGACCGCTGTCCAATGATCCACTCCTGGATCACTTTGATATCTGCTAGTTAAACTAACAGCATATGCAATGTCGGGTCTAGTACATAGCATGGCATACATTAGAGATCCTATGGCTGAGGCATAGGGAGTCTTACTCATCCTTTCTCTATCTTCTGCCGATGTCGGACTTTGAGTTTTACTCAAGGTCGTATTGGGCAACATGGGCAAGAACCCTTTCTTGCTATCTTCCATTCCAAACCTCTTTAGAACTTTGTCCAAATATGTACTTTGTGACAATGATATTTGGCGTTTCGATCTATCTCTATAAATCTTTATGCCTAATATGTAAGCTGCTTCGCCAAGATCCTTCATTGAAAAACTATTATTCAAATATTCCTTGACACTATTAAGAAGGTCTACATCATTCCCAATCAACAATATGTCATCCACATACAGTATTAAGAATGCTACAGAGCTCCCACTCACTTTCTTGTAAATACAAGCTTCTCCATAAGTTTGTATAAAACCAAAACTTTTGATTACCTTATCAAAACGTTGATTCCAACTTCGGGATGCTTGCTTCAATCCATAGATGGACCGTTGAAGCTTGCATACCTTGTTAGCATCTTTAGGATCGACAAAACCTTTGGGTTGCATCATATACAACTCTTCATCAATGTCTCCATTGAGGAATGCTGTTTTGACATCCATCTGCCATATCTCATAATCATAATATGCAGTGATTGCTAACATAATCCTCACAGACTTTAGCTTCGCTACTGGTGAGAAAGTCTCATCGTAGTCAACTCCTTGAATTTGTCGAAACCCTTTTGCGACAAGTCGAGCTTTATAGACAGTAACATTACCATCAGCATCTGTTTTCTTCTTGAAAATCCATTTGTTCTCGACAGCCTTCCGGCCATCCGGTAAGTCCACCAAAGTCCATACTTGGTTTTCGTACATGGATCCAATCTCGGATTTCATGGCTTCTTGCCATTTATTGGAATCTGGGCTCATCATCGCTTCCTCATATGTCTCGGGGTCATCGGTGTTGTCCACCAACATGACATTCATAACGGAATCATACCAATCTGGAGTGGTACGAGTTCTCGTTGACCTCCGAGGCTCTGTAGCAACTTCAACCGAAGTTTCATGATCATCATCATTAGCTTCCTCTCTTATTGGTGCAGGCACCACAGGAACTTCTTCCGGTGCTGCGCTACTCGCAATTTCGAGAGAAGGTTCGACAACCTCGTCGAGTTCTACTTTCCTTCCAGTCACTTCTTTCGAGAGAAATTCCTTCTCTAGAAAGGATCCATTCTTGGCAACGAAGATTTTGCCTTCGGATCTATGATAGAAGGTATACCCAATAGTTTCCTTTGGGTATCCTATGAAGACGCATTTTTCCGTTTTGGGTTCAAGCTTGTCCGGCTGTAACTTCTTTACATAGGCTTCGCATCCCCAAACTTTAAGGAACGACAATTTAGGTTTCTTCCCAAACCATAATTCATACGGTGTCGTTTCAACGGATTTAGATGGTGCCCTATTTAAAGTGAATGCGGCTGTTTCTAATGCATAACCCCAAAATGATAGCGGTAAATCTGTAAGTGACATCATAGAACGAACCATATCTAAGAGAGTTCGATTACGACGTTCGGACACACCATTACGCTGTGGTGTTCCCGGCGGTGTCAATTGTGAAAGTATTCCGCACTTCTTTAAATGCTCGCCAAACTCGTAACTTAGATATTCACCTCCACGATCAGAACGTAGAAATTTAATCTTCTTGTTACGTTGATTCTCTACCTCACTTTGAAACTCCTTAAACTTCTCGAAAGTTTCGGACTTATGTTTCATGAAATAGATATACCCATATCTACTCAAATCATCCGTGAAGGTAAGAACATAACGATAACCACCGCGCGATGCTACACTCATTGGACCACACACATCGGTATGTATGATTTCCAATAAGTCCGTAGCTCGCTCCATTATACCAGAAAATGGAGTCTTAGTCATTTTACCCATCAGACATGCTTCGCATCTTTCAAGTGATTCAAAATCAAGTGATTCAAGAAGTCCATCGGAATGGAGTTTCTTCATACGTTTCACTCCAATGTGACCAAGACGACAGTGCCACATATAGGTCGAATTATCGCTTGATTTCAAACGTTTAGCTTCAATGTTATTAAGATGTGTATTTCTACTATCGAGATTCAATAAGAATAGACCATCTATCAAAGGTGCATGTGCGTAAAACATATTACTCATATAAATCGAACAACCATTATTCTCTGATTTAAACAAGTAACCGTCTCGCAATAAACAAGATCCCGATATAATGTTCATGCTCAACGCAGGCACCAAATAACAATTATTTAAGTATAAAACTAATCCCGATGGTAGATGAAGAGGTAGCGTGCCGACCGCGATCACATCAACCTTTGATCCGTTTCCCACACGCATCGACACCTCGTTCTTCGCTAGCTTCCGTTTATTCTGCAGCTCCTGTTTCGAGTTACAAATATGAGCAACCGAACCAGTATCAAATACCCAGGCACTACTACGAATACTAGTGAGATACACATCAATAACATGTATATCAAATATACCTTTCTTCTTGATGTTGCCGTTCTTCAAATCCGCCAAGTACTTTGGGCAATTCCGCTTCCAGTGACCTTCTCCCTTGCAGTAAAAGCACTCAGTTTCAGGCTTAGGTCCAGCCTTGGTCTTCTTCGTTGGCATGGTAACTTTCTTACCACCCTTCTTGAAGTGTCCCTTTTGCTTAGACTTGCCTTTCTTGAATTTGGTGGTCTTATTGACCATCAACACTTGGTGCTCTTTCTTGATCTCCACTTCTGCAGATTTTAACATAGCAAATAGTTCTGGCAACTCTTTGTTCATGTTCTGCATGTTGTAGTTCATCACAAAGTTCTTGTAACTTGGTGGTAGTGATTGGAGGATGCGGTAAACTCCCAAAGTATTAGGAATCACTATACCCAAACTTTGAAGTTTATTTGCGTGCCCAGACATCTTAAGCACATGCTCACTGACGGAGCTACCCTCTTCCATCTTGCAGTTAAAGAACTTTTCAGAAGCTTCATAACTTTCAATTGCCGCATGAGTCTCAAAAATTAATTTGAGATCCTCGACAATATCATATGGATCTGACTCTTCAAACCTTTTCTGAAGCTCCGATTCTAAACCATACAAGATAGCACACTGAACTATGGAGTACTGATTCTTCCGAGCGAGGTAAACATTCTTTACTTCATCGGTAGCATCAGCTGCAGGTGGGTCACCTAGCGGTGCATCCAGCACATAGGTCAAATTACCAGCTGTGAGGACAATCCTCAAATTGCGGAACCAATCCGCGAAGTTGCTTCCATTGTTTTTCAACTTTTCTTTCTCTAGGAACGCATTAAAATTGATGGTAGGGGCTGCCATTGATCTACAACATATTTGCAATAGTTTAGACTAAGTTTATGACAAATTGAGTTCAAATTAATTAATGAAATTAAACTAGGTGAACTCCCACTCAAAACAACATCCCTCACATTGTTTTAGTGATCACACGAACCAAAACTACTATATCAACACCGATCATCACGAGAGCCGATATAGTTTTAATGGCGAACAATCATCATGTTCATCATATCTACTATATGATTCATGCTTTGCCTTTCGGCGATCCGTGTTCCTGAGGCCATGTCTGTACATGCTAGGCTCGTCAAGATCAAACCTTAGTTACCGCATAAGCAAATCTGGCTTGCTTACGTTGTATTCACCCGCGGAATCAAAGACACCCGATCATCACGTGGTGCTTCGAAGCAACAAGCTTTGGCAACGGTGCATACTAAGGGTGAACACTTCAGAACTTGAAATTTATGTGCATGAGGGATCATCTTATAATGCTACCGTCGTCTACTAAGCAATACAAGATGCATAAAGGATTAACATCACATGCAATTCATAATATGTGATATGATATGGCCTTTCTTCTTTGTGCTTCCGATCTCCATCTTCAAGCACGAATATGATCTCCATCATCACCGGCATAGCATCAAGGTCAATGACGCTTCTTCATGGTTGTCGTCCACCAGCTTCAACTATTACAACTATTTTGAATAGACACGCAGGTCTTAACAGAAATTAAAGACAACCATATGGCTCCTGCCGGTTGCCAACTTACAATAAGGAACATTGCATACATCAAATATAATCACAATCATGGCCATATCACATCACTGCACACCCCTGCAAAACAAAGTTAGACGCTTCTACTTTCTTTGCATATTTTACGTGGTTTGGGGCTTTCCATAAGTGTCGTTCTAACCTACGAACAAGAACCACAACATTGATACTAGCATTGTTGATTACCCGTTGTAAATTGGATCTTTACTATGCTAGGAGAAACAGGCACCCGCAAAGCCACTTATGCAATACAAGTTGCATGTTAAGCGTGGAGCAAGTCTCATGAACGATGTCATGTAAGGTTAGCCCGGGCCGCTTCATCCCAACATACCGCAAGATGCAAAGTACACAAAAAGCAATCTACAATAAAAGCATCAACGCCCACAATGACCATTGTGTTCTACTCGTGCAACAGATCTACATATAGACACGGCTCTGATACCACTGTAGGGGTTCGTAGCATGGAAAACAAAAATTTTCTATCGCATACAAACAAACAAGCCAAGATCTATCTACTAGATTGTAGCAACGAGTCGATGGAATAACTCACCCTCGAAGATTCCAAAGTGTTTAACGAGAGCAGATTCTCGTGGGTGATGTAGTCGTACTCTTTCCGATCTCAAGATCGTGTAGACGATCCTTCCGGCGCCACGTTCCAGCAGCGCCCCCGCAGTCGGTCACACGTTCGGTACTCGACGAAGACCTTCCTCTCCCTTGTTCCAGCAGGCAGCGGAGGTTGTAGCACTCTCCTCGCGATTCCGGCAGCACAACGGCGTGGTACCGGAAGTAGAGGGGAGATCCCGCAGGGCTTCGCCTTAAGCCGGTGCGAGTATGGTGGAGCTTATGAGAGAGGCTATTAGTGGTCTAGTAATTAGACACACCAATTAGAGGGCTCTAAACCAATTAGAAGGCTCTAAACCAAAATAGCTCTAAACCGGGGTTTAGATCTAGGGTTTAGTTTAGAGGGTAGGAACTAGTAGTGTTGTAGAGAGGGGAGCCCTGCCCCTCCCTTTATAGGTGGGAGGGCCGGCGCCATGGGGAGGAGTTCCTCCCCAACTCGGCCTAGGGAGGTGCGCCGGCCTAGGGGAGGAACCCTCCTCCAACTCGGCCTCCACCTCTCCTCCTCTTTCTCCACTTTCCGAAACTGGCAGTTTGACCGAAAACTGGCAGTTTGACTTTTCAAATTAGGATTTGAATTAACCCTTTATTTCGGACAGCGAGAACACTTAGTACATGATGCAATCATTCCAACATGCAATGACACATTCATGTACCCCTTCCCCCCCGGAGTGCCGGACATTCCGGGACCTTCTAGAATGTTCCCGATGAAAACACCGGAATCATTCCCGAACTCCGAAACGGGACTTTCCTTATATGAATCTTATTCTCCGGACCATTCCGGATCACCTCGTGATATCCCGGATCCCATCCGAGACTCCGAACAACATTCGGTCTCTTTCTCATAATACCATAACTACTCAAACAACGTCGAATCCTTAAGTGTGTCTCCCTACGGTTCGTGAATTATGCAGACATGATCGAGACACTTCTCCGAACAATAACCAATAGAGGAATCTGGAAATTCATATGGCTCCCACATATTTCTACGATTACTTTGCGATCGAATGAACCACTTACATACGATACCAATTTCCCTTTGTCTCACGATATGTTACTTATCCGAGGTTATGATCTTCGGTATCTCTGCATACCTAGTTCAACCTCGTTACTGATAAGTACTCTTTTCTCGTTCCCGTGATATGTGATCCCTTGTGACCCAGTCACATGCTTGCAAGCTAATTGGATGACATTTCACCGAGAGGGCCCAGAGAATATCTATCCGTCATGTGGATGGACAAATCCCACTCTTGATCCATGTGTTTCAACCAATACTTTCCGAACACTCAATACCACCTTTATAGCCACCCTGTTACGGTGTGGTGTTTGATGACATCAAAGCATCCATCCAGTAAAGGTGATATGCATGATCTCATGGTCGAAGGAATTAGGTTACTATGTATCAGAAAGCATATAGCAATTGAACTATTGAAATGACTTGATCTTTATGCTACGCTTATCTATAGGAGTATGTCCACCATATCATTCTCCTAACGATATGATCTTGTTGTTGATAACATCTCAATGTTCATGACAAAGAAACCACATCATCAATCAACCAACAAGCTAGTGAAGTATAGAGGCTATACTAGGGACTTCAAATTTAAGTTTACAATTCACACAAGTATTAATGGTTTCCTTGTTAATACTATTATAGCATGAATGCAAACATTTATCATAAACACAAAGATATAATAATAACTATATTTATTATTGCCTCTAGGGCATATCTCCAACAGGTATACATTGCGTCCCTAACAAAGGCGTCATATAAGTTTTACCAGAACAACTGCCGGAAAAAAAAAGATAGAAGCGGTGGCCACGTTTAAACAAAAACCACCACAACATTAATAAGTGGTTGCACGCGGAGACGCTCTAAGACCTCGTTTGGATCCCATCATTTGGGGCTAAAATCAAGAAATTCATTTGTAATTTCAAGAATTAACCTGTTTGGCTGTCATGGAATTGGTTACGGAATTCATTTACAAATTTCATGATTTTTATTTTATGTCTAACCTTAATTCCTTTTGGTATCCTGCCATTTCTATCGAATTGTCAAATGAAATTATATCATTAATGTTATTTTATTTTATTTCTACCAAATAAAATAAAATGATAGGAGCCAAACCGAGCTCTGAGACTTTTCTTTGGCATCGTGTTACTGTCCACATTGTTGTGTACACCCTTGTTTCGTGCATAGACCATTGACAAGTGATTTATTACTGGTTACTCGTCAGAGCTTGCCACTTCTCTGCAACACTGAATATCACACTAACCCTTTTTAATTACCACTCCTATCTACCACCACTGACAACACGTACACTACACACGCCACAGGCTTTCCACCTATGAGATGAAAATAAGATTGCCTGACGGACGATGCATACACCAATGATCTCTCGTTTTACTGACAGAACAAGATGGTCAAGCAGATCGATCAGTACACTGGCTGCACCAGCTGCCACAGCTCTGCGACAAGCAGTACAGTTGTACTTGCGTCTTCTTTACGAGTCGTTTTAACCACGATGGTATGTCGGTTAGTAGAATACTACTACTATACCAGTACATAGCCGTATAAGTTTTACAGAAATTGTATACTACTTATACCGTATAAGTATGCTATGAAGATTGTTTCCAATTGTGTTTGATCTTCTTTCAAGTTGTGGGTTTAAATAAGGATCTTGCCCTCTTATGATGTCAATTGATGAGTTTGGAGCAGATCCTTGAGATTAAACAGCAATAAGTGTTCTAATTTAGAGCAATGGAAATAGAAAGTGGCCCTGGACGATCTCGTGGTCACCACGAGCAAATCGTGATTACCCCAAGTTCCTCCGGCAAAAACTACTAGTAGTAGGTCGCACGTGACGACAAATACAATACTGCTATTTGTTTTTCTTGTTCTCTTGGAGGGCACATATTTTGGCTGTTGTATTGTGTATTTTGGCTATTCTAGCTTATCCGAAACGTCTTACAATTTGAAACACAACATGTATTTGTCTAAATTAAAAGGGCTGATAAATAAATTTTGCAACTGAGATGTGCGACTACATTCGGTATTTTACCCATACCACTCCTTTTCTGGTCCCTTGGTCTTGGTTGGTTCCTCCACTCGGGTTGTTTGCCGGTGGTCACGAGGGTGTTGTGCAACTGCAAACTAGGTCTCCGATTTACAAGTTATGAGGCAAAGCTTCTCGGGAAGAATATGTGATCATATGGAGCTTTACGATGCAAGCTCCTTCTCGACGGTGATCGCCTAGGTGTTGTTGCAATCTTTGAACATGGAACCCATGGCGTCCTCACCGAGTGCCGACGACTTCCACATTCACGACGCCTTTTTGCGGGGTTACCGTCCTCGCTAAGCGATGGGATTTCCCTAGTGTATTTCTTCTCAGACTCATTCCTTTTTATATTGGATCATTACCCAAAGCTGGTGGTGACGACGACATATGCTCGCTTTACGACCACCTAGCTAGAATGATCGGAGATAGTAGCCGAGCTCCGTTGATTTTGTCGCCTTTTTAGTCTTGGTTAGAATCATATATATATGGTCCGAAAACCTTCCGACGAATCATGTGAGCATAAATACGCGGCGATCATTTTTTCTTCTTGCCGGTTTTTGCCCAACTACTCATCACCTCTTACGGCGAAGCTCGCGGCATGTAGGGAGGGTTGTGCCCTAGCCCTCGAATGGAGCACACTACCTTTTATTTTGGAGGTTGATAGTACGGAGGCTGTTGCTATGATCAAATCTGCAAAAGATGATAAATCGGAGGTTACGTTTTTGCTAAAGGAGATTGGCCGCTTGTTATCTGAGCATTAGGGTCTAAGGTAGAGAGTATTAGGCGTGAGCAGAGTTCTGTGAGTGATGCTCTAGCTAAGATGGGTCGATCTGATGTCAAAACTGCTGTTTGGCTTCGTTCGGCGCCACATGATATACCTAGACTCTGCATGGAGGATTGTAAGGTGGGTGATTGAGTAATATAAATCACTTTTTTTTCGCAAAAAAAATAAATACGCATTCCTCTAGTAGTAAGATAAATAGCCTGCAATATACTACCCAATAAACACATGGTACACACGATCTGATGCAGTGTAGAATGCGGAGATACCGTCTGAATAAAGTCGGTACTACCGTAAACACCATGGGTGAATCTGACATTAATATGAACCTTTTTTGTACGGCCGCTTCTTGGGAATACGGCGTACTACAGGCGGCCATGTGCAATTACGTGCAATACGAGCGTAACGGCGATCGGTATGCACGACCACCGTACAGGTACAAGCCATCGGGGCAAAGCAAAGCAGAGCCCAGAGGCCAGAGCAGAGTCCAGTCGTCGTCGTCACCTGCTAAACCCCTTCCCGTCTCCACTGGCGCGAACCCCAGCACGCACCAGGTCCAACCCCAAGTCCCCAACCCCACTCGGCCACGCCTCGACTTCTTCCCCCACCCGTCTCTCTCTCTCCAATCCATCTCCAACTGCAGATTTCTCGCTCCCCTTTCGCCGCGCGCGGGAGCGGGACATTTTCCGTTCTGTTCTGCTCCTCCAACGCATCCGCCGCACCGCGCGCCTCCTTCCCCCCGCGCCCCGCTGCTGCTCCTGCTAGATCTTCTCCGCCTTTTCTCTCCTTTTTCCCCGCGCGCATGCACCTCTGACACCGATTCCCCTCGCCAATGGGGGACGTCTCCACCTCCGCGCCCGCCACGCCCACCTCCACCCTCTTCTGCCTCGAGGACGGCAGCGACCTCTTCGACGACGACGCCAGCCCCGACGACGCCGATTTCGGCCTCGCCGCCGACGACCACCTCCTCTTCCTCGACCGGGACGACGATGAGTACGTCGCGCTCATGCTCTCCAAGGAGGAGGGCGCCGGCGCCGCCGCCGTTGGCGGGAGCGACGAGATGGACGAGTGGACCAGGGCCGCGCGCGCCGTCTGCGTAGACTGGATCGTCAAGGTGCTTCGCGCCTTCTTTCCTTTTCTTTTCTTCCCCCCCAAACAAATTCTGTTGTGAAAGCTGCGTCTTTTTCTTTTCACACGAGAATGGTTTCTCCTCTTAAATTCGCAGACGAACGGCAGGTTCCTCTTCAGCGGGAAGACGGCGTACGTCGCGGTGACGTACCTCGACCGGTTCCTGGCGCAGCGGCGAGTCGATGTAATGATAATCACACCCCATTTGCCTTCGATCTGTTCTGCTCTGCTCTGTTCCGTCGTCGATCGTTCGATGCAACGCCTCCTGACTTCCGCATTGCCGATTTTTGGGTGTCCAGAGGGGGCAGGAGTGGGCGCTGCAGCTGCTCGCCGTGGCGTGCCTGTCGCTGGCGGCCAAGGTGGAGGAGCACCGGGTGCCGCGCCTTCCGGAGTTCCGCCCGGACGGGTGCGACTTCGACAGCGCCTCCATCCTGCGCATGGAGCTCCTCGTCCTCGGCACGCTCAAGTGGCAGATGATCGCCGCCACCCCGTTCCCGTACCTCGGATGCTTCGCGGCCAGGTTCCGGCACGACGAGCGCAAGCCCATCGTCCTGCGCGCCGTCAAGTGCATCTTCGCCTCGCTCAAAGGTAGTAGTAGTCCGTAATTCCCCTGCCCCCGTTCCTTCCCATCAATCAGATCGGATTCTGTTAGTAGTCCTCATCCTCCCGATCTGCAGCGATGAGCTCGGTGGAGTACCAGCCGTCGACCATTGCTCTGGCGTCGATCCTCGTCGCGCGCGGCGGCGTCAGCACCAGCAAGGAGGAGGACGAAGGGACGCTGACATTTCCCGAACTGGCGGAGGAGCTGAAGGCGATCTTGGGCTCATCATGGCAGCAATTACACACCGTAAGCTCTCCTCTGCCGCCGCAACAGCAGTAATGATACTAGTAATCCCTTTCGGGAATCTGTTGGCGGAAAGGGGCAATGATGAGTGTAAATGCGGGGCGTTCTTTGCTGCAGGGGCATGTGTATTCCTGCTACAGCGTGATGATTCGGGAGGAGGACGGCAGCCGGTCCATGCGGCAGCAGCGGTCGAGCATGGAGCCGCCTTCCTCCGGCGTCTCCGTCGCCCACATTGGGAGCTCGGACGCCAGCGATAATAACGCCGCCGCCGCCGCCGCCACCTCGGCGGCGGCAATCACGGATGACAATAATAAGAGGAGAAGGCTGCATTCGCCGCAGCCGCAGTAGGTGGAGCTGGCTGTTGGTTTGGTTGCAGTCCAGCTCGCGCTACTCTAGCTAGCAGGCTAATTTCTTCCACCTCCCCGCCTTTTTTTTCTCTGTAGTTTCAGCAGAGGGGACGGGAGGGGTGGCTAAATAGGGGGGGCAGGATTTGATTCTTGTGATTGCGCAATTATTACAGTTGATTGGTAAGTTAGGATTGGAAAGATTTTGGTTTTCATGAGATCTTTCTTTTCCCAGTCTTAAAAAGGCAGTGTAAAGAGGGTGAGAGAGAGGGAAAGGCTAGGCAGTACTCAGTACTGCAAAGAGCTCTCCCTTGCTCAAAGTGAGAGGTGGAAAGAGAGCAAAGCCTAGGTAGTATGAGTGGGGAACCACCATTTTTCCCCCTTGTGTGTGTGTGTGTGAATACTGTGCCAGCTAGCAAGCTGGGCCAATCATCTCGTCCTCTTTTGGTTAAATCCCAGTCACTCCATCACCAGTGATGACAAAATACAATAATTGTTAACCAGATCTTCATATGATTACGACCTGTTTGTTTGCTCACTGTTGAGTCATGCCATTTTGGCTTCTCATTGCCATTGTTCATCAGATGCTGAAACAAGCTGTGCTGTCCTAGTATTCCGGTAGACAAGCGGGCACGACTGATTGATCGAATTCCTCTCCCCGCGTGCGATACTAGCTGCTGGCCTGCTAGCTGGGCAATGGGTAGTTGGGAGTTTGTTCACTGTTAGTATTTGGGAGTGAAAGAAACTGTGCTCGCCTGCTGCCATCCCTGCACTGCTATTCGCAACAATGGCTTGCTGTTCTTGGAGGTGAAGGAAGGGCACTGCATTCATTTTACCCGAGGATATCTCTAACCAATTTCCTAAAATCAGTTAGAGGAGTAAAAATAAACAGCGGCGGCACTTGACCAAACTTCTAGACGGTTGTAGGAGTAAAACTATACTCATCGGAGGAGTAAAAGTGGCGGCTGACTCCTACATTTACTCCTCCGAGGTTACTTCCGAAAAAACCTCCCGTCTCTCGACCCACCGGCGTCGCCGCCGGCGACCCCCATACCCCGCCGCCCCCACCCCGGTCCCTCCGCCGTCCTTCGGCCTACCTCTCGCTCACCGCCTCTTGCCATCGCCAGAATCAACGGGGTGAGCTCGTTTTCGACGGTCGTCGTCCCGATTTGGAGCAAATCGGGCTCAGTCGCCATCGATTCGCCGCAACTTCGAGCCGTCAGAGGCTAGGAAGGCTGCAGAAGGTAGTCACCGTCGCCCTCGACGCCTCCTCTGCCCTACCCGACGACCGCCCGGCCAACCTCGTCAACCCCTTCACCTACAATTGACGCGCAGCTCTTCGGCGCACCTTCTTCGACCATCCCCGGCGCCGTAGATGCCCCAACGCCGCCGCAATCGGAGATCTCTGCCACGACCTCGGGTGGGAAAAGATTGGGGGCCAACAACGTGGTCCGGCCGGGCTGCACGGCCGTCAAGGCCGGCGGCAAGCGCGTGGAGGCTCCCGAGGTGGCGCCGCGCCCTCCCCTTGCTCCTGTGGTCGGCCGGCGGCAGAGCAAGTCGACTCCGGCAGGGTCAAGAAGAGGAAGAAGGCCAAGGCGGCGCTGCCGAAGGCTGCAACTACCTCTTCGACGTGCAAGGCCTCGACGGCCAAAATAGGACCAAAAAAAAGTTTACTCTAAATTTAGAGAATCAGTTCGGTGCCGACCTCCTTTATAGGAGTATATTTACTCGTCTAAAGTTTACTCCTCTAACCACCGTATTCATGTATCATGCAAATGCAAAATTATCAGGCCAACTATTCCAGCTGTCTGCTGAGGTAGTAATTCTGATGTGTGGCATCATGTGAGGAGTGCATATGTCTCCGCCCTCTGTTCCTCTCGGTCTATTTTTTTCCACTGCCGTCAAGAAGGGGAACTGTGTAGTGTGCGTTCCTGCGAAAATTGTAAGTACGGGAGCCGTGTGATGTGTGTCAGGATCTTGACCAAAGAAACCACTCCCCTTGCATGAACAGATGGTTGTGACATTGCAGACTAAAATTGCGTCAGCAGTCCTAGAACTCACTGGCTCTGACATTGCAGAGTAAAATACATCAGCGATCTTAGAGTAAAATGCATCGGCAGTCCTAAAACTCACTAGAATTATTTTTTAATTTATAAGAGCATATATTAATATATGAAGATACAATCAGCCTCTGCAATAACACGCAAATACAGATGCATAGAGACAAAAAAAGAATTACAAAAAAAATGTCCCACTACAGTGATTAGATCTTTAGTAGCAGCGATACAAACACCACCAAAACTACACCAAAAGTCCAACTCCTCCAAAAGTGACACCTCCAAGAAGAAAACAATGCACAAATGTCATCATTGTTAGATTAAAGATCATAGGTTTTCACCCTAGAGAAAGTTTTCGCTCACAAAACAATGCCTCCTACAATGCCATTGCCAGGCGCAACCAATGAAGGTCACGTGAACTTCTCCTGTGTTGTCGCCCCCACTAACAGTCGTTGATGCGAGTCCCAGATGACCAAGCCAGACCCTCATCGCCCAAAGACTCAAACCAACATCGCTATGCCTCATATCTTCGCTTTCATGACATTCTCCGCATCTGACTTCACCATAGATCGTCAAAGACATGTCTCATGATGGTAAAAGACGGCAGAGCTTTGCCACGCTCCCTCTGAAACAAAACTACCAGAAAAAAACATGGAGGGTACGCCCGGCCGAATCCCATTCGATCTAGCAATCTCCAGGCATGAGGCGCCCATAGGAGTTCTACGATGGAGCCTTCCGAAACTCGACACTCCAGCCAAAACAACGAGGGCGACACTCCATTCGTCTTCCCGCGAGAGAAACCCTAGGACCGCCACCTCTATTCGAAGCCAGGCCAATTACCCCCACGCAACCGGCCTCCGCCGACCGCCCGACCCATCGGAAGAAGCCGGAAAATCGAGGCGACCCTAGCCGCCACGCCCTCATGCAACACAACGAGCAACACTGTGTGGGGGGGGGAAGAGGACGGGTCATGGAAGCCATGGACGTTGCAGCCGCCGCCTCCAGCCCTTGGGCCCAGACTGCCGCCACGCACCGTCGGACTGCACCGTCGTCCACCGCCGCTCCACATCCGTAAAACCCCGCCGCCACACCGGATGCCGTGCCAAATCCCTACGCCACCTGTCGGTTCCGCCTCTCCGCGTGAAAAGGAAGAGTGGAGGAGAGTTTCCCTTTCTTTCACCACCGATTGACAGCTAGGGCTCCACAGTCATTGTTGGCGGTGGCTAGGAGATCCCGGTGGCGGTTAGATTTTTGTGGAGGATGGGGTCGCCCGCACGAGCGACCCAGGGGCATTATTCTCTCGTCAGAACTTGTCCAGGACGTACAAATACGGTTATGGATACTTACCGTGCTGATGTGGCAAAGGTGGTGGACCTGACACGGCGCACCAGAGTGGCCCACGATGTGCGGGACGATAGTGTGAAGCGTTATCTGAGCGCAATTCCTTTTGCAAACCCTAAGTCGATCCCTCGCGTGTGGCGGAGCAACCCCAAAATCAACAGAGCTCTTCAGAATAGTTTACCTTGCTCGTCTACACCCTTGACCTCGTTAGTCTGCGCCGTTCACCCCGCTCGTAGGCAAGCTTCTTGCCCTCATCTTATTCCTCCTCCTATTTTCTTACTCATGGGTGGCGGGGTGAGAGCTTGTCGGAGGACATGCGTCCGTGCTTTTTGCTAGTCCTCTATAACAAGTGCAACTTCCACAGGGTGAAGCATTATGTCTCGAAGATAGAGGATAACTGCTCAGGCATTTCTATAAGTAACCGAATCATGCAGGTGTGCTCTGTCTTTTCAATTGTTCTGATCAATTTCGAATTTATCTTCCAATTGCTTCTTGATTTGCTTGAATCGAGCCCACAAAGATGGGTGTAGCTTTTGGAAATGGGAGGATTGTTATGAGCATCACTTGGAAAAACTAGGCCTTATTTTCAAAGATCAGACAGAGGCTAGTAGCTCATTGAAGTTGTTTTCTAGAAGAAGCAACAATGGAGTAGCAAAGAAGCATATGATGAATGGTGGAACCATTCGAATTCATATGGGACGAAGGACATTGTGGTGTTGCTCAAAGTTGTAATTTGTTTAGTGATTTTAGTGTGTTTGGTGATTATGGTTGTGTGGAATAAGTAGTGTGTAGTGAAAATGGTACTGAACTAGTATATGAATATGTTAGTGTGTGTGTTGTAAGTGCATTTGAGTTTGAAAGTTTATGAGCCGAGCATTTTAAATATGAAATATTGTGTGATGCAAGTGCTTTTGGACACTGGTACTGCGCATCATTATATTTGCAATAATGTGACACTGAATTAGACTATATAGAAAAACATTATATAGTTCATTGGGATTTCTCACCGAATTATACATTATAGCAACATTGTACTTCATAGTTTACTAACAAAAGGAAGAACAACTACCACAACCCAAGAATTTATACATTAATAGAAGTACAAATTCTAGGTTTGCGATACTTGTACATTAATAGAATTACTAGAACTAAAGACTAGGTGGTGGTGTTGGAGGCTCCCGCGTCACTGTCACAAGGACGACACGAGTGATGCTAGATACTAGCTCTCCTAAGCCCCACCCCCCTCTTCCCCTCCCCGCGTCATTGCTGGAGGACATTGCCGCCTCTGGTTGTGTAACACCCCCAGAATCGGCCCTATGTAAGTTTTAGCGAAACTCGCCAAACCCGCATAGAAACGATTCAAAGGTGCCCACCAGGCACTTTCGTGCGGGTGGAAAACGAAGTAATAACATTACACAACAGTCCTCGATGGGACCCACAGAACAGATATATATACAACACGACTCCATGAGTCAAGAATACAAATATAATATACAAAGACCCAAATCACCTTGAAAACGATAGAGCGTCCAGCTACGGACAAGATGCAAATGGGGCTAAGAGCCCTGAAGAATAACCAATGGCGTCCATAACCCTGCCCAGGCCAAGCCGGAAGGGTAACCCTGCTAGCGACGTCGATCTCAAAACCTGCTTAAACAAAAGGGGTGCCGACAAAGGGCAAAGGAAAAAGAGGAGCATCAGTACTGAGGCCAGTACACGGCGAGGCTAGAATTCGGCGGTCCTCGCCTACATAGGTATGGTGGACTGAAGCGGCAGCGGCAGCATGCACTAAACAACCTATAGAGACTCGATACAACTGGCGACTATTAGAGAGGGGTAAGAAAGACCTATTCGGAACCAACCTGATGCTACCATCAAACAAACCCATCCTGGCGTTTCCCCTTCGAGACCAAACGAGGAAGTCAACCGAGGAACTCACACAGTTGGCAATTTTACTTATTCAGTTATAGTGGCGGCAATTTACTAGTCAGGTAAAGATAGTCGTCCTGATAAAATAAGCAGTGGGCACTTTTATTAATCATTCCGTTGTAGTTGCAGCACTTACTAATCAGATACAATTAGCATGAGATAACCCCAAAACCCAGCAGTTGTTGGTACTTTCCTTTAGCCATTCCGTTATAGTGAAGCTGATTACTAGTCATATCGGATACAAGTCAATTTATAACAGTAAACTTTAGTTATAGTTGTCTATGATCAAGCACTGTGCTCCAAGTCGTCCATAATCGCGGACACGGCTTCTCGAAAAGATTTAACCCTGCAGGGGTGCACCAAAGTATCCACAAGCACTTCGACCCTTTTTGCCAGATCAGTTAACATACACCCATCGGTATGTCGGCGGGGCCTAAGTCATGACGTTTCCCAGACCCAAAGCAAGCACGGGGGGCCACCCCACTAAGTACACCCGCAACGAAGTCGGCCGGTCTCCGAGACGGACTCAGGGTTTGCGACAGTGGCTGTAAACGACAGCAAATCCCCAAACGGGGACTGTCGATACCGCGAAAACACTCCGCTTCCAAAACAGTACAGCGTGCTCCTCACACAATCGTAAATAAAGCAGTAAAGCATGGCATAAGTACAGGATAGTAATAAAGCCCCAAACTACTTGTGGCCCCCAGTACAATACTTTGAAATCAGGTACTAAATCGATGGGGGGCCCATATCTCCCCACATGTGGTTAGCGCGCTCGATCTCGGAACAGGTGTCAAGAACTCGGGGTCCTACGGGACACAAGTGGGCGGTCGGAAACCAACATTGTCTATCACCCACCGATGCCTCTGCTTACTTACTTCAATTTTAGTTGTTAAACAGTAATTAAAGTGAACGAAAAGTAAAGCCATGATCGTCTCCAACATTGAACATGCGGCACTTCTCCAACAACTGTGGTACTTGACGACACGCAACATCACTTGAGCAAGCGACTACGACGCGCAAGTCCAGCTATCTACCAAACAACAGGTAATAGGAGGTGTCCAAGGCAATATACGGCTGCAAGGGATATCTCGGGTACGGAAACTAGAGCATCGCAACACAGATAGCAATAGATCAACAGGAGGGAATAAATGCTATAAAAGTAAGATAGGTAGAAAGGGGGGAGATGCTCGCCTGAAAACATTGTCGAAGGTTCAACCGAAGATCGGGGCGAAGCTCACATCAACTCAACGGCCTTATCCGCGAAGAAGCAAAACACTAGAAGAGACACCGGATGCACTATTTAATACTACGGCAGAAGATCGGCATGATGCATGTATGATGCATGACATGGCAAGGTGCGATGCAATTAGGCAAGATTAAGCGGAAACGGGGTCCCGACAATTAGTTATATGGTTCAGGTTGTTTATCTACCCCGCAAATTAAATGTTATTTTAACATGGCAAAAGATAGCACCGGTTCACTACACCAATTTAAATGAGGCCAATATGGGACTAGATTTGCCCGCATATGGGCCCCATATTTAATTATTAGGTGAATCGGCATAAGGCCCCCAAACCACATGATAAGATGCATGCGAGTATGACAATTTAATATGCAGCAATTTGTTATTACATTTGTAAAATAGGGCTCGAGGAAAGGGGTCACACATTAGGGTTTGACGATCTTGGGTTCCGGGGTTCGGGGTCGGGTCTCGGGGTCCGGATCTGGGGTAACGGGTTCGACGAGATCGGTCTCGACGGGATCGTTCTCGAACAACGGGGCAGATCTTGTCGCATCTGGGTTCTCGGCGGACTCGGCGTCCGGAAAGGAGTACTTGGTTCGGTGTCGGGCGCATCGGATTCTTCCGGGTCGGTGTCGTTCTTATCGTCGCGAAGATCTTGTCGGGTCCGCGCTTCGGATTCCGTGAGGCGATCTTGACGCTCTGTGCCCGTGGAGTAGAACTTGTCGTCCGGCGGTAGATCTTGTCGATTCCATTCCAACGGCCTTGTTGTTCTGCGGCGAAGATCATGGGGTCTCTGGGGTCCGTGACGAAGATCATGGCATCCGTGTCGAAAGCATCGGGGTTTCCGGGTTCGGTCCCGTGATGAACTTGGTTTACGGCAATCTCTTCTATGTCGACGAACTTGGAGGTTCGGTTATCGATTGTCGGTGTCGATCTTGGCCCCGCGTTGGTGGTCTGGTGCGATTTTGGCGACCGGGGGTGCTCCAGTGTCGCGGCTCCGGTAGACGTCCTTGTCTTTCCATGTCGACGGCCTTCGGTTTTCGAGTAGGTCTTGCGCGTCCAAGCCGAAGAACACACAGAGGCGAGCGTGCGGTTGGCGGGCTTAGCGGGGCGGCGGCGACCCGAGGCTAGGCGGCGGGTCAGAGGGCGACGGTGAGCAGAGGGCGTGGCGCGTGCCTGCGGCTTGCGGGGCTCGCAGGGCTGCTGCAGAAGAGGGCCGGGCCGGGCCCCGCGGTGGTGCAGAGAGGCGCAGCGGAGACGGACGCGTGCTGCCAGGGACGGCGAGGTGGGGCCGGGGCGGAGAGGGTGGTCGCGGCCGCGGCCGAGGACGGCGGATGCGGGCGACCCAGGAGGGTGGCGGGCGACGGCGGCACGGAGGGGGTTCAAGGCCGGCGGGGTGGGTGATGGAGCGGGGCGGCGCGGGGCGAGCAGAGGGTGGCCGGAGGAGGCGGGCTCGGGCGGCGGGGACGGGCGGTTGCCGGAGAGGGAGCAGGGCGGCGGACGGGAGCGCGGGGAGAGGACGCCGGCGACGAGGGAGAGTGAGGAGGCCGGCGGCTGGTGCCGAGGCAGACGAGGGAAGCCGAGGCGGGGCGGACGCCGGAGAGGAGGCGCGGAGGACGGCGGCACGGAGGCGAGTGGCAGACCGGTGGCGCGTCTGCGGGAGAGAGAGGGAGGCGGCTGGTCGGCGGCGGGGCTGCGGCCGGTTCCAGGGCGGCCGGGCGACGCTGTGCAGGGGCGGGCCGCAAGCGGGTGGAGGGCGGCAGAGGGAGGTCGAGGCGGGCGCGCGCGTCGAGCGGCGCTCGCCGGAGCGGGGAGGGGGCCTGGCGGCGATGGGGAAGAAGGGAGAAGGAGAGCGTCGGTGGCGTGCAGAGGAAGGAGAGGGAGGAGAAAGACGGGGCCAGGGGGGCCGGCTGGGGACGCGGGGCCAGGTGGGGTCCAGGGAGGTGAGGATCGGGTGTGGTGTGCGTGTGTGCTTGTGTGTGTGTTGCCTGAGAGGAAGAGGGGGTGGGTTTGGTCTAGGTGGCAGATGGGTATTGGGTGAGGGAGAGAGTTGGGGTGAGGTGGCGAGCCGCGAGTGGCTGGGGTGAGGTGGAGGGGGTGTGGGTAGATTAGGTTGGGTAGGAATAGGATTTAGATTGAACCGTTTTCTTCTGGGGGTGGTCGTTCGGGTCAAATCGGCCCGTTCGACTGCCCCCACTAAAATAATTTAATATTTTATTTGTGTTAAACGGACCGTTTGCAAAACGTAGTTAGTCAAAACAAAATATTCCGGAGACCCGGTTTTGGTTTTTGAATAAAGATGGGGCGTTTAGAAAACACAAACAGGTTTTTCTGCAAATAGTTTTATGCAAGCAAATGCAAGATGATGACGATGCTCAAGTGCAATGTGGCATGATGACATGAGCATGCGTTCATGACGATGCAATGCACAAAAACAACGTGATTTTCTATTAGTGGTTTTGCGGGATGCCACAGGTTGTGTGGCTGATGGTGATGTGGGGGAGCCCCCTCTCGCATGAGCTGAAAGTTCTTTTCTAAATAACAACAATGTATGGATTATCATTTTCCATGATTTCAAATACACCATTCCCATATGGCTTATCTTCACTGATGTTTGACCACTCAACATGCTTTTGTAACTTCTTCCCGATTTTGGGACAAATTGTACCGGTCATTGCACTAGATTCTAGCTCCTTGTTGTAGATTATAGTTGTGATTTGACATTTGATCTTCGGAATCATAGTAAGTATAGGAACCTCTCTTACTTACAGTATATAATTATTGAAGACCTCACAATTATTGTTCAAATGCACATCACACTTACGAAACTTTGGCTGGAATGCCTTAACCCATGTGGAAGGTGCTAGCTCCTCTAGCCAATCATGGATTATCTTGCTTAAAACCAGCATGGCATCCATATTCTCCTATCACTTAGCAACAATGTTGCTTTTAGCACACTTCCACAACTGATTCTTGAGCACTTCACCTTTGAAATACTTGTTAAAATTTTGCCAAAGATGCCTGACATAGAATCTATGGCCTGAATCTGGAAACAATTCTTTGACGACCTTTATTTATCCCTACATGCCTTAAATGCAAATACTTTAAGAAAATTACATGTAAATGATCATTTTTTAAGTAAATGACATGTATCCGAGACTTGCCGACAAGTGTCGAGGATAAGTGGTCCCTAAAGTATAGGACACATGAACCACCTATCCTCGCCACTTGTCGAGAAGTATCGAGGATAGGTGCTACATGTGGAAGCATTCAAGTAGAGGACAAATACAACAATACAAGTAGTACAAGGCAAATTTAATAAACAATGATACAACGAGAAGCTTAATTTTTTGCCTGTCAGACATGATGGTCCAACGTGCTATGTTCATAATGCCAAGATCTTGTTTTAGGGCAATCAAGAACCACCTCCAGGAGCAAGTGTTTTCAACTTGCACAGTTGCAAAACTAACATGAAAGATGCAACCATTGGGATCCAACAACTTTTTTCTTCGTGTGACAAACATCTATGAAGATTATGGGCCTACACCTGCTAGGAACTCTCTCTTACTACATCAAATTAAAAATAATACCTATTGAAGTGCCCTTCATCATTCAACAACAACATAAATGTGCTCCCTAGATTGGAGCTCCTTAGCTCTTGCCCAAAATCCCAAAGTTGATTGTATTGGGCAGTCTCATCTCCATATACGGCCTCAAATGCAAATTTGATTGCTCTTCTTATCCTACCAATTTTTGGTGTCATTTCCCAATCTCCCTGCACTAGTTGTACAAGTCCCTTCGGTGTCATATTCTCATTGGATATGATCTCTTCAACATAATAGTTACCAATGCATCTAGTTGTGAATGCCCTCACTTGCCACTTGCTCTCACAAGTGTGATTACTTTCATACCTTTTCACCATAACGGCCTTAGGTCTACTGTCCTAAGAGGTATATAGTTCCCAAGGGCATCCTTTCTCACATTTTTCTAAAAGCCTTGTCTTATCATTCTTAGGAAATTTGACATATTTCCTATGCTTGCAACTGTTCCGTCAAATAGCCTTCCTCAACTCATCAATATACTTAAACAATTGACCATTCTGAAGCTTGGGATAAAGCATATCTCTCCTGGTAATTGTTTGAAATTATTGAATTTCTCTAGCTCTTCATTAGATTCTATAGGCTCAACGAAATCATCATCGGATATTTTTCCTTCTATAATAAGCTTCTTGTCCTCCTTAGTTCTTGATCTACATACTGCTGATACAAATCATCACCACCATCTTGCATGTCATTGTCACTGTCAACAATGTATAGAACATAATCTGAATCACTATCACTATCCCCATATTCTTCATTTGCAGCCTCTCTGCCTGATCTGCTCCTTGCAACACCACTTGTTGTCCCTTCCACATCATGTCACTGAACAATTGCATTGTTGACAGTCTTTCTAGGACTAATCATAGGTGGTAAATTCACTACTGGATTTGCAACCACAACATCCTAGGCATTTGCTTTCCTAGTTGGCTCATGATCAAGGTAGAGCATAAGAATCGTGTGTCGTTATTGTACCTTTGCCATCATGCTCAAACCTCCATGAATCACTTCCAAAGTAAACTGCCACTTATTAACTCCGCAAATTCAACCAAAAATGCAAAAACAATTAGACATTTCGGCCATCTAAAACTCTAGATCACGAGAGACAAATCCTAAAGTACTCAGTACCAACACCATAAACATTACCATGTACTCTAATATCACCCTAAAACCACCAATTAACTGGAGGTAAACAACAATAATGAACTCAGCATAGACGGGAACGGGGTCTCCTTGCGGCTGTCGAGCTAGCGCCATCTCCATCAAATTGGATGATCGCCTTGCCACATCGCCAGCGTAAGCTCCTTCGCCCCCATCAATCGGCTCTTTCGCTTATGTCGATCACTAGTTTTTGTCGTCGATCATGTTCTTCCGCCACCGTCGTCCTCGCCTTTCACCTCGAGAGGTATGGGAAGAACAGAGGAAAACACGGGATTTGGGGACGGATTTGAAACAGTCACGAGAGTTATAGGGGCTATTTGCAATTCTTCCATGGGATGCGAGGAGGCGCGGCGTCATCGCATGCGTCATGGGACACCCTAGTGCACCGTCATGGGTCCACCACCTCTGTGCATGATACGTGGCCAAGATATATTATATGGACGTTGAGGACAAGTTCCATGACCGTTTTGAGGCATTTTCTGTGTTGTGTGACCATTTTCAACGTAGCCAATGAGTTCTAGGACTGCTAATGCATTTTACTCTGACATTTCACTAGTGAAAGAACATTTTATAATCCCTAGTGTTTTGTGTGTTAGATAACAATATCAAGGATTATTTAATGTGTGTTGAAGTGTTGCAGCTCTCTCTAAGGAAAAGAGAAAAGTATCTGCCTTTGGGGGCGGATAATCCGCACCTCCCTCTTCCCAAATAGGCGCAAACCCCAGAAGTGGGGCGGAGTTTCGGCCGGATTATCAGGCCCCACCGGATAATCCGCCCCTCCTGCTCTTGCCCAAGGCGCAAGCCCCAGAGAGGGGGCGCAGTTTTGGCCAGACTTACCGGCGTGGCCGGATAATCCGCCCCAGGAGGGGGCCGGATTACCCCCCCCCCCCCCGCCAAGATCTTCATCAAGTGTGCAGGCGCCAGCCCCAGAGAGGGGGGGGACTTTATCCCGGAGTATCCGCCCTTGGGGCAGAGTTTTCCCAGGGGGGCAGATAATCTGCCCCAAGTGGGGGGGCGGATAATCCGCCCCCAAAGTTGCTCAACGGCCAGATCTGGGTAGGGGGTATTTAAGCCAGCCTTCCCCCTCCCGCCAGATCTCTTGGTTCATTCGAAAAAGACAAGATCTGATCCGCAACCTTCATCCAAGAGAGCTCTACCTAGATCCACCCAAAGGCCCCGTCCCTTGGGGAATCGAAGGAGGAGAAGTTGATCTTCATCATCATCAATCAAGCGCTTCATCTCCTCTCCATTCACTTGGAGAATCACCGATCTAGTATTTCTTGCAAATACCTAGATCCTTGTTTTGTTTATATTGATAAACCTTGTTCTTGTGACAGCTTGTTGTCATCTCGGGAGCCCCATATTCAGTTGTGGGTGTGTGCCCCGGTATCGTTGTAAAAGGCACCAGTTCCCGCCTCGAAGGGATCCAATAGTGGAGAAGGTGGATTAGGCCTCTCGTGGTGAGATCCATCAGAGAATAGGGTGAGGCCTATTGTGGCGTGGTGGTCTTGGAACCGCCCACCCCTCCAACGCAGATGTACTTCCCTTAACAAGGAAGGAACTGCGGTAAAACAAATCCCTGTGTCTCCGCGTGCTCCACTACGGTTCCTTCGCTCCTCTCTTTACGTGCTTAGTAGCTAGGGTTGCATATAGGGAAATTCTCGTAGTTACATATCTAGAGAATTTACTCTGTGTCAAGCCTAAAATTGAAAAGTATTAAAAATTGGTTAGCACCTATTCACCCCCCCCTCTAGGTCCCCATACGATCCATTTCAATTGGTATCAGAGCCCCGGATCTTATTTCGGGCTTAACCGCCTAAGAGAAGTATGGGTTCCAAGGTAGATGGGAGTGATGCTCCGGATGTAGTCACCATGAACGATCTCAAGACGTTGGAAACAACCTTGGTGAGTTCAATGGAGGCTAAGATGGAAGAGATGTGTCAATTGATAATGCGTCTTTCCACATCCACAACATCACCTCCATCTAACTCTGAGGCTACCACTCCGCAATCCAAGGAAACGGATAAAACCGATTTCAAAGAGAACGAAGTGGTTGGTGATGACACTAGCAAGATCTCCTCCTCGAAAAAGGATAGTGGTAAGGATGGATACAATGAGGTTTCTCATGTGTATTCTCCTGATCCACCTATCCCTCACCCACATATACATAATAGGGGTGATCCACCCAAACTTTCTGCATCTACTTTTACTCAATGGCAATTTTTGATGAAGTCTCATGTGTGCAGTTCCTCCATTGAGTTGTGGAAAATCATAGAAAATGGTCTACATGTTGGAAACCCCAATAATCTCACAAGAAGAGAAGTAGTCGATAGCCAACTCAACACTACAGCTCTACACATGATACAGCTTGGTGTGGGTGACAAAGACATGCCACACATTCAGCATCTTAGCACAGCTAAGGAATCTTGGGATGCCCTCACCGAGCTCTTCATCGGAAATGAAAGTATGAGAAGGAATAGATATGATGCTTTAAGCAACGAAGCTGAAGGATTCTATATGTTGGATGGAGAAGACCACGAGGACATGTATAGGAGGCTCAAGGCAATAGACACAACTTTCAGAAACCACGGTGTAGCTCATGTTGATGATGCATGGATCAAGCGCAAGTATGCCAGTGCTCTTATGCCATTTGAGCCCACAGATTTGAAAAGTCTCCAAGGTAGGCATAACTATCACCTCATGACATCCAATGAGGTAATGCAAGAAATGGCCGCTTTCAAAGTGGCTGCCAAGAATGCCGAAGATGCTCGTGCTCGAGCTATGGGGATCCAAAGGGGGTCAACATGGCCTTGAAGACTAGTGTGATTGATCATGATGAATATGCCATAGAAGGTATGGACTGTCCCGAGGATATAAAAAGGATCCACGGACAATACTTGGCTCTTTATGCTAGAAAATTTTGGAAAGATCCAGCCAAGGCTAAAGCTGAACTAGAACGCAAGAGTGGAGCCTATGGAAGAAAAGAAAATGGTCCCAAGCTGAGAACATGTTTCAACTGTGTTGACCGGCTGCACTTTGTAGCTGAGTGTCCATATCAAAGTAGGGAAGATAATGGAGGAAGACTTATTTTCAAAGACAATTCAAATGCTCCACACAAGAAACGGTTTGTAAAGAAGAATGCTCCCTTCAAGAAGCAACCAAAGATTGTTCTAGTGGCTCAAGAAGAATATTCTTCGGGAAGTGAAGATGAGGACGAGGACGATGGCTCTCAAGAGGTGGCTGCTATAGCCACCACATCTACATCAATATCTCTCTTCGACTCTCCGGATGAAAACATCATCAACAAGAATGCTACTTGTCTCATGGAAAGAAGCTCCGAGGTAACGACTTCTAACTCTTCTTTTCCTAAGGCTATGGTAGACATGGATGATCCTACCAGTCTTAAGGTTAAAGAAGAAATTATTGCTTTGGATTACTTCTACACTAACTTGCAAGGTGAGCACAAAATACGTTTTGAAGCTCTTAGGGATCAGCTGGCCCAAAACGAAGCTCTCCTCGAAGAAAAGGGCAGAATTGAAAGGGAGGATGCAATGGAAATTTCATCCTTAAAAAATGCTCTTGAGGAAGAAGAAGAAGAAGCTCGGGTCTCTCTTGAAGAGAGGCTTGAGTCCATTGAAGAGTCACCAAAGCAAAGAAGTTAAAGAAGGAAAAGATTGACTTTGGGGCTGCTCATGACAGACTCTCCAAGGAATTGGAGAAACTTGACAACGCTCACAAGGCGTTGAAAAATGATTTCTCCATCCTCAATGAGTCACATGATCATCTCCAAAGTCGATTGGCCAAATATGATGTTCCTAGCTCATCTAACTCAACATATAGTCACAAAAAAATGCTAGTGTGGAAAAAGAAGTGGTCAAGGACATCACTCCCAAGGATAAGGGTGTGCTTGATGAAATTCTTAGCAAGCAAAGGTCAAATAATGGTAAAGAAGGACTTGGGTATATCACCAAGTCCAAGAAAAAGAAAAACAAGAAGAACAAGACTAAGAATGTGCAATCAAAGACAAGCAGCGCTGAGAAGAATGTCACAAAAGACAAGACTAACAATATTGGTTTTGCAGGGTCTCACAATCCAAATTATGAACTCTTTTGTGATGATTATGGCGATGTTTATATTGCTTGGTCTATTTGGGTCCCAAAGACCCTTGTTACTAACATGAAAGGACCCATTGAAAAATGGGTACCTAAAACCAAAAGGTAATTCTCTTGCAGGGCTATGCTTCCGGTGGGTCGAAATGGGTGCTGGATAGTAGATGCACTAGTAATATGACCGGAAGCAAGGAGATCATCACGGAGATGCGTCCAAATTATGATAATATATTACAGTCTCCTACGGTGATAAGTCTAAATCTCAGGTATTGGGTCTTGGCAAGGTTGTGGTTGCCCATGATATCTCTCTCGTGGACGTCATGCTTGTTGAGACCCTCGGTTACAAACTTCTTTCTGTTCATACCCTTGGCATGATGGGTTTTTTTGTTTTTATCGATGATGATTTGGTGGTACTCTTGTGGAGCAAGTATCTAAAGGTCGCTTTCGTTGGGTACGTCGAAAATGACCTGTATGTGGTGGACTTTTCGCGGAAAACCACTTCGGGTCCGATGTGTCTATTCGGAAAGGCTGACGTGGGTTGGCTTTGGCATCGCCATTTAGCCCATGTCAACATGAGAACTTTGCAAAGTCTCCACAAGGGTGGCCACATCCTTGGACTAAAAGACAATGTATCCTTTGCCAAAGATCGTGTTTGCAGGGCTTGTGTTGAAGGCAAAATGCATGATTCTCCCCACAAGAGGAAGACCATTGTGTCTTCAAAGAGGATCTTGGAATTACTTCATGTGGATTTATTTGGACCTCCTTCTCATTAAAGTCTTGGTGGGAAGAAATATTGCTTGGTCATTGTCGATGATTACTCAAGACATACATGGGTCTATTTCTTCAAGCTAAAGAGTGAGACTCAACAAACAGTCATTGACTTTGCCAATGAAGTTCAACGTCAACACAATGTTCCTATCTTGGCAATAAGAAGTGACAATGGCTTCGAATTCAAGAACTACACTTTGAATGAGTTTCTAAGCAAAGAGGGGATTAGACATCAATATTCCGCTGCGTACACCCCTCAACAAAATGGTGTAGCCGAGAGGAAGAACCGGACTTTGATGGATATGGCAAGATCAATGTTGGCTGAATTCAAGTCTCCTTACAATTTTTGGGCTGAAGCCATATCCACTGCTTGTCACTCATCAAACCGGATCTACCTCCAAAAGATTTTGGACAAGACTCCATATGAAATACTTACCGGTAACAAGCCCAACATCTCATACTTCAGGGTATTCGGGTGTAAGTGTTTCTTTCTTATTAAAGGTGTCCGCTTGTCTAAATTTGAGTCCAAGGCTTTAGAGGGTATTTTTGTTGGTTACGGTGCCGAATCCCACACTTATAGAGTCTACAACAAGCTCACTAGGATTGTTGTAGAATCTTGTAGTGTGGAGTTCGATGAAAATAACGGCTCCTTTGTAGGGCAAGTTGATGTTTGTGATACAGATGTTGAAATACCCCAAGATGCCATAAGAAGAATGGGTGTGGGATTTTTCCGCCCCATTGAGAAACCCCTTGTGGCGGATCGGGAAAGACAATGCTCCACTCAAGTGGAGCCCTCATCTACACAAGATCAACAAGCTCCTACTGTTGGAGAAAACTCTGCACCGACACCACCACCTGCTGAAGATCATCAGTCTCCTGGACAAGATGGTAGTCCCAGGCCGGACTATCCGCCCCCTCCAAGGGGCGGACAATCCGCCCCTGGCACTCCAACTTGTTCCAGGGGATTCGAACTTGAAGACAACAGCCAAGAAGTTCCCAGGCCGGATTCTCCGGCCCCCGAGGGAGGATTATCCGGCTCTGGATCTCCCAGTTCAGTCAGGCATCCTCAGGAAGAAGAAAATGGTGCCTCATCTCCCAGGCCGGATAGTCCGTCCCCACCAAGGGGCGGATTATCCGGCCCTGAAGAACAAATTCTACAGCAATCTCATGTTGTTAACTCAGATCAAGATCAAGGGCAAGGCAGTGGTCAAGACAAGGATACAAATATTGAATCAACTCCTTCTAGAAACAATAAGGACATTGAGGCTCGTCGCAAGGCTCGTGCTGATCAGAACCTTGAACTAAGGGGTCACACTCTTGACAAGGTTGTTGGATCTACGAAGAAGGGTATCTACTAGAAGAGAACTTGCAAGCTTTTGTGATCATCAATCTCACATTTCCATGGTTGAACCGAAGAAGGTCTTTGATGCTCTTGAAGACCCCGATTGGGTTGTTGCAATGCATGAAGAATTAAATAACTTTGAACGCAACAAAGTTTGGAAGCTCGTAGAGAAACCCAAGGACTGTCGCAATGTTATCGGCACCAAGTGGATCTTCAAGAACAAACAAGATGAAAATGGCATTGTTGTAAGGAATAAAGCAAGACTCATGGCTCAAGGATTCTCTCAAGTGGAAGGAATTGATTTTGGCGAGACTTATGCTCATGTGGCTCGTCTTGAGTCCATCTGTATCCTTCTTGCATATGCAGCCCATCATAACTTTAAATTATAGAAAATGGATGTTAAGAGTGCGTTTCTTAATGGTACTCTACATGAGTTAGTATACGTCAAGCAGCCCTCGGGTTTTTAGGACCCCAAATTTCCGAACCATGTCTACAAACTCGATAAGGCGCTCTATGGCCTTAAACAAGCCCCACGTGCGTGGTATGAGCACCTTAAAGAGATTTTGTTAGACCGTGGATTCGAAGTTGGGCAAATCGATCCCACTCTTTTTACTAAGAAGGTTAATGGGGAGCTTTTTTTATGCCAACTTTATGTAGATGACATTATTTTTGGCTCTACTAACCAAGCTTTTAACGATGAATTTTCAAAGCTTATGACTGACAGGTTTGAGATGTCAATGATGGGTGAGTTGAGGTTCTTTCTTGGATTCAAGATCAAACAACTTCGAGAGGGAACCTTTATTAATCAAGCTAAGTACATCCAAGACATGCTGAAAAGGTTCAAGATGACGGATCTCAATGGAGTTGCTACTCCAATGCAAACAAAGTGTCATCTTGAGCTCAATCCCAAGGGTAAAGACGTGGACCAAAAGGTATACCGATCCATGATCGGCTCTCTCCTTTACCTTTGCACATCTAGGCCCGATATCGTGTTAAGTGTAGGAGTATGTGCAAGGTACCAAGCCGCTCCTAAAGAAAGCCACTTAGTGGCGGTCAAACAAATCTTCAGATATTTGGTTCATTCCCCGAATTTTGGGTTATGGTATCCCAAGGGTTCAAGTTTCTCTCTATGTGGTTACACTGATTCAGGTTGGGATGGTGACAAAGATGATAGAAAATCAACTTCTGGTGCATGTCAATTTCCAAGAGTCGATTTGACCACCGGATTCTCCGGGCTCTCCACGGATCTTCTTCACCTCGCCTCCGGGTATCTTCTCCTCCGCGATTTTCCTCCAATGAGTGAGGGTAACTCCCTCATCTCTCTCCTTTTGTATGGGATGCATTTTATTTGGTGGAAATCTCGTTGTAGAAGATCCTTGGTGTTCTTACTTACATGCTAGAATCAGTAGAATTGCAACCCTAGTGCCCGATCTGTTTTGCCATGGTAGATCTGGGCCATTCCAGAAAATTTCTGCGGGGGGGCGGATTATCCGCCCCTGCCAGGGCCGGATAATCCGGCCTAGAGATTCAACTATGGTCTGGTTTGGTCCTGACACATGCAATACACATCATTCACTCATGGATTGTTTTTCTACTCTTTCTATTGTTTCTCCTGGACTTGTGTGTGTGTGTGTGCTTATCTCCATGCTATCCCTCTCATGATTCACAGGTGGTTCCAAGCCGACCAAGACCTTCTCTCGTCGTTCCCGTGCCCGTTATCTCAAGCCCACTGCATAAGGGAAGTTCATTGACGAAACCAAGGTCAGCAGAGCAGCAAGAGAGGCTGAACGGATGGCAGAGGCAGGAAAGAAAACTAAGAGGACCGCATCTCGCAAGGGCAAAAGTCTAGGCCCAATTATAAGTCTATGGACAGTCTTCAGTATGCCTCCATTCGCCAGACTGATTACTATGATGAGGCTGACAGTGATGGTCCCCCCGAGGACTCTATGTTTTGGAATGCCCACTTTCGGGCTATTCATGATGATGTATATGCTACCCTCAAGCTTGGCCCGATGCATCCTATCAATTTGACTGATGCTCAATCCAAGGCAAGGCTTCTTGAGGCATTAGAGGTGACCAACAAGATGGGGCTTCACCACCTTATGACTATCCAATGCAACTATGATTCCTCCGTGGTGAGGCAGTTTTTCTCGACACTTGTGATTTGCGGTGATGAGCGTCGTACTATGAAGTGGATGACCGGGACAACAATGATTCAGTCGGACTTCCACATCTTTGGGCAGGTTCTTGGTTATGCATTCCATGGCCGTGACACTCCTTCTGGCCACCGTATCATTTCTCCACTGAAGCCATCCAAGGATACTGTGCTTGATCCTTGCCTCACTCCTGATGGTGTTGCTGGTACTTTTTCTGGTCTCTCTCCCTTGTTGGCATATTTAGGGATTGCATTTCTTCGAGTGGTGGCAACAATGACAAGATCCGTGGTCATCTGGTTCCTCTCCTTGCTTTTGCCAATGAGTGTGCCACCAACTCTGGTTTAGCTACATGTTACAAACTGGATGTCATGGATTACATTTAACATGAGATGACGGATGCTATGATCAACATGCTCTCTATTCCTTATGATCCTTTCATTATGATGCTCATTAAGCATATGTTGCCCCAAGAGGATTTTGGCACTGCTTTGTATGGAGTTCACAAGCCCATGAAAATCTACAACAAGACTCAGAAGACCCATCACCCTTCCACTGCCCCGGAGTCCTTTATGCGTGATGCACGGGCTAGTGGTCGTCGTTCCGCGGTGTCCCCAATGGCACGCGAGGTTAAGCAGCTCACTTGGTTCCAGCGACACATCCTTTGCATGGGAATTGACACGCACAAGGGCCAATATGAGGCGTACCGCAGGGATCATGAAAGGGATCACACTCAGCAGCTTATTCTTCACCATGTCTCAGGTGCCAGTGGCCATCCACCTCCTCCCACTGCTCCGGAACCGTATGCTCAGTGGAACACTTCAGGGATCAACTACGGCGAGCTCGAGAGTTGCCTCTTTCCTCCACCACCGAGGGAACCCACTCCTCCAGCTGATGACGATGATGATGAGTATGATAAAGAGGAAGGGGACGGGAATGACTACGACGAGGATGAGGAGGAGTGATCTTCAGGGGCGTTAGCATCGCTCTTCTTCCTTTTTGGCGTTTCGATGCCAAAGGGGGAGAAGTAGTTCTATTAGGTCTCGTGGATTTGCAAGGGTCGGGCACAAGCTCCTATCTTTCAGTCGTTTCCTTTGCTTGCTTGTGCCTTTTTAGCATGAACTTATTTGTTATTTGTGTTTGGTTATGTAAGACTATGTCGTGCCTTACTCTGCGTGCTTGGTATATTCTGGAATTCCGGAATTATATTGTGGATCTCATGGAATTCTGGATTTATCTATGGAGTATGTTTGATGACATATGGAATCATGGGATTATCTAATGTATGCATCATTATTGTTGGGTTGTGCTTGGAGGCTATCAATCTCATTATTTTTGTTGGCTATAGTCACATCCCGGTGGTATGACCTTGTTTCCCTACCCACCTTGTTTCAATTATCTTTGCTATGAAAGTTGTATTCTCTCTAGTGTGTGTATTTGTATTCAAATGCAAATTGTAAATATGCACACATCTAGGGGGAGCGTCTTTCATTTTTAAGGTGGCGTTAGCCGGTTTCATTGCAAATCCTAGTATTGTCATCTAACACCGAAAAGGGGGAGATTGAAAGAACATTTCATAATACCTAGTGTTTTGTGTGTTAGATAACAATATCAAGGATTATTTAATGTGTGTTGAAGTGTTGCAGCTCTCTCTAAGGAAAAAGGGAAAAGTATCTGCCTTTGGGGGGCGGATAATCCGCCCCTCCTTCTTCCCAAATAGGCGCAAGCCCCAGAAGGGGGGCGGAGTTTCGCCGGATTTTCCGGCCCTGCCGGATAATCCGCCCCTCCTGCTCTCGCCCAAGGCGCAAGCCCTAGAGAGGGGGCGGAGTTTTGGCCGGACTTTCCGGCGTGGCCGGATAATCCGCCCCAGGAGGGGGCCGGATTATCCTCCCCCCAAGATCTTCATCAAGTGCGCAGGCGCCAGCCCCAGAGAGGGGGCCGAATTTCTCCCGGAGTATCCGCCCTTGGGGCGGAGTTTTCCGAGAGGGGCGGATAATCCGCCCCAAGTGGGGGGAGGATAATCTGCCCCCAAAGTTGCTCAACGGCCAGATCTGGGCAGGGGTATTTAAGCCAGCCTTCCCCCTCCTGCCAGATCTCTTGGTTCATTCGAAAAAGACAAGATCTGATCTACAACCTTCATCCAAGAGAGATCTACCTAGATCCATCCAAAGGCCCCGTCCCTTGGGGAATCGAAGGAGGAGAACTTGATCTTCATCATCAGCAATCAAGCGCTTCATCTCCTCTCCATTCACTTAGAGAATCACCGATCTAGTATTTCTTGCAAATACCTAGATCCTTGTTTTGTTTATATTGATAAACCTTGTTCTTATGACAACTTGTTGTCATCTCGGGAGCCTCTAATTCAGTTGTGGGTGTGTGCCCCGGTAGCGTTGTAAAAGGCACCGGTTCCCGCCTCGAAGGGATCAAATAGTGGAGAAGGTGGATCAGGCCTCTCGTGGCGAGATCCATCGGAGAATAGGGTGAGGCCTATTGTGGCGTGGTGGTCTTAGAACCGCCCACCCCTCCAACACAGATGTACTTCCCTTAACAAGGAAGGAACTGTGGTAAAACAAATCCCTATGTCTCCGCGTGCTCCACTACGGTTCCTTCGCTCCTCTCTTTACGTGCTTAGTAGCTAGGGTTGCATATAAGGAAATTCTCGTAGTTACATATCTAGAGAATTTACTCTGTGTCAAGCCTAAAATTGAAAAAGTATTAAAAATTGGTTAGCACCTATTCACCCCCCTCTAGGTGCCCATACGATCCATTTCAACTGGGTACTACCTATCTTTCTTAAAATAAGGCATATATTTTTTCTCTCAAGTTAAGCGATGTAAAATTTGGTCAAAGTTATTGAAAACTATGATACTACATTCATTCCACAATGTAAGCTTTTTTAGCAAACTAAAACAGCTTGCTAAAAGGCTTATATTATAGAACGGGGGGAGTACTGTATAAAAACAATATGGAAATGCTGCCACAATGCATCAAAGGACATTGATGGGGATAGTGAGCTAATTTGTTTGGGCATAATAAGAAAATAAAGATGGAGCTAAAGGAGCAGTTGACCTCTATTGAAAACCTTGAAGAGGATAGTGAGCTTCCTCCTGATGTTAGTTTGAGGAAGTCAGTTATTTTGGTTGAGTTAATGAAATTGTATGCTGAGGAAGAGTCTCAATGGTACCAAAAAGCTCATGCTAAGTGGCTCCTGGAAGGTGACTCAAACACTAGTTATTTTCATAGGGTGGATAATGGGCGGAAAAGAAAGAATTCTATACTTTCCATCTCCAAGGATGATTTAAATATTGAAGGGACTGAAAACATTCTGAGTCATGCAACTGATTACTCTAAAGATCTTTTTGGTCCTGCTCCTAGAAATTTGTTTCCTATAAATTTGGATATGTGGGGGCCTCATGAGAAGCTTACTGAGGAGGATAATAATAAGCTAGGAGAACCTTTCTCTGAAGAGGAAATTAAGCATGCCTTATTCTCCATGGCTAAGAACAAAGCTCCTGGTCCTGACAATATACCTATTGATTTCTATCAACATTGCTGGGAAATTGTTAAAAATGACATTATGAGAATTTTTACTGCTTTTCATGTTGTTAATCTTGATGTTAAGAGACTGAACTATGGTACTATTACTCTGCTGCCTAAAGTTTCTGAGGCTAATAAAATCAGTCAGTATAGTCCTATTTGTCTCCTTAGATGCATTTATAAGCTTATTACAAAAACTCTGACAATTAGAGTGGAACCCCTGTTGGACAAACTGATTAGTGTTAATCAAAATGCTTTTATGAAACAAAGGAGCATTGTGGATGGGATTGTGTCTCTGCATGAAGTTATGCATCATACCCATGTCAAAAAGCATGTGGGGATCATTTTGAAACTGGACTTTGAGAAAGCTTTTGACAAATTAAACTGGGATTTTTTGGTTGGGTGTCATGAGGCTGTGGGTTTTGGCCCCTTTTGGAGAGAAATGCTAAAGAAAATCCTTTATAATGGTACAGTTTCTATAAAAATAAATAATACTAATGGTCCCTAGTTTTAGAGTGCCAAAGGGGTTAGGCAAGGAGATCCTTTGTCCCCATTCCTGTTCAATTATGTTGTTCAATGTTTAACTAAAATGGTGCTAGAGGCACATAAAAATGGGTTGTTATTGGGTCTGGCCCCTGATCTTATTAGCAATGGGGTAGCCATTATGCGGTATGCTGATGATAATGTTTTATGTTTAACCCATGACCAGGAGAAAGCTTTAAATTTGAAATTGTTGCTTTATATGTTTGAGCTCATGTCTGGGATGAAAATAAATTACCAAAAGAGTGAAGTGTTCATTATTGGAGGAGATAATGGTATTGCTGAATTTTATTCAGACATGTTTGGTTGTAAGGTGGGTGTATTGCCGATGAAATATTTGGGGGTTCCTGTCACCTTTAGAGCTCTCAAGAATTCAGATTTGGATTTTGTTGATGCTAAATTTGTTGTTAAACTTGATGCTTGGATGGGGGGTGCTGCTTCTTCTGGTGGCAGGTTGACTTTGGTGAATGCCTGTTTATCTAGTATTCCTTCTTATGTTATGAGCCTTTTTCTCTTTAATAAAACTTTCATTGCGAAGTTGGATAAACATAGACGTAGATTTTTTTGGCATAGGAAAAAAGTTAAGAAAGGCTACTATATGGTGGCTTGGAAAAGAATTTGTAGATCCAAGAAGAAGGGTGGCCTGGGGGTTAAAGATTTGAGAAGGCAGAATATTAGCCTCCTGTGTAAATGGTGGTGGAAACTTGAAAAAGGTGATGGCCTTTGGCAACAACTGGTTAGGGCTAAGTACCTTAAAAGACATAGTGTGGTCACTGTGGTGGAAAAAAGTACTGGCTCTCCTTGTTGAAAATCTCTTCTCAGAATTAGGAAGAATTATTTAGCTGGAAGAAAATTTTCATTGGGCAATGGGGATTTAACTAGGCTGTGGATTGATTCTATTGAAGGAAATTTACCCTTTGCTAAGCATTTCCCTAGCTTGTTTAATGTATGTCATGATCAAAATATCACCATCAAGAAGTGTGTTGAGATGGATTTTAGGATTCCTTTTAGGAGATCCCTTAGAGGTGATATGTTGACTCAATGGAATCATATTTGTGAGGTTGTTAGATCTTTGCATCTCTCTTTCGAAAGTGATAATGTCTATTGGTCTTTGAATGCAAATGGAAAATTCTCCACTAAGTCTATATATCTGTGGTTGGAAAGGAACCTTGCTGGTTCTAGTAATAAATGGGTTTGGAAAGCTAAATTGCCTCTTAAGATCAAGATCTTCATGTGGCAGCTGTGTAGAGATGCTCTCCTCACTAGACAGAACATGAAATTGAGGAAGTGGCCTGGATCTCCTATCTATTCCTTTTGCAACCAAGTGGAAACTAATGATCACCTGTTCTTTTCTTGTTCTGTTGCTAAGGTGGTTTGGGGGTAATGGGGATTGCCATGGGGACTGACTTGGTTCCTGATAATTTTTGGCAACCCATGACTTGGTTTCATTCTTTTCTCCCCCATCATGAAAAATTCTAAGTGGTCCTAATTGCTTCCTTGTGATGGGCTATTTGGCTCACTCGTAACAAAGTTACTTTTTAAAACCATAAACTGCATTCTCCCAGTGAAATCTCGTTTTTTGCTGGTTCTTTACTCTTATACTGGACAGGTTTACAAAAGGAGAATGACAAGGTGACTCTGGCTCAAGGTGCGTCCCAGTTGATGCAAGTGGCCGCAAGGGTGTACTCAAGATCTACTTCCAGGGCGACTCCTATCCTCATGATCACTGGTCCTTGAAGTTTCTATTGCTGATGGAGCTGCTTATCTTGTGCACTTTTGTTTCCTGGAAAAACTGTATTAAGTTTTACTCTTCCTCCTGTGTGATGGAGTATCGAACTTCTTTTGTGATGGGATTGTTGTGGTACTAGGTTTTTGCCCTACGGTGACGTCTCGACGGCGAGCGTTGACACTAGGTTTCCTGGTACTCGCTTTCATTTCCCCTACCCCTTTCTTCTTGGCTTGTAATAACATACAATGAACCTTGGTTATTTCTGTTTATATATAAATGGAAAGGGGTGAAAGCCCAGTTAGAAAAAAAATCAAAGGATATTGATTTGGCACCGTAGATGATGAGGTTTTCTTCTAAAAAAACTCGATCAAAATTTACGTCATTTGATTTTTAAATTAATTTATACGTTATTTTACCGAATGGAGGTAGTAGTATTTTTTAACCTTTGCTCCGATTCAGTCAAAAGCAGCAAAGAGACATCAGACATGACATGGTTGAATTTTTTGGTGTACTGCTGCCTTCTGTGCTGTCTTGTGCCTGGCTGGCAGCACAGGTTAAAAATAGTTCACAGGGCAGGGGTAGCTACTGTTGGAATTTTATCACAAGTGGCTGCTTCTTGCCAGCTAGGAGAAGTGGTGTCCTTCTGCAGTAGGAGCTGTTGTGGTTGGAGTAACTACGATTCTTACATTGACTGGTCAAAAAAATCTTGTACTGACACTGGGTGACAGCACTGAGGGAAGCAAGCTGCTTGTGTGTCAATCAGCTATGATGTGGAGATAAGCATGGGGCGCCAAAAGAAGCTAACTGCCAAGTCTATGTTGCAGCACACACTGTTCTGTTGGTGTATCTGCCGATGCTGGCATTTGGATCGCAACAGATCCCTGGTCAAAGTTAGAGGGGGTGGCAACTTCTGAAAAATCACACTACTTTAGTGATAGTCAGAGCCCAAACACAGTGGGTAAGAAAAAAGATTGGGATTTTACCAAATTATCATTGGCTAAATCTCCAGAATTGACCATTAAAAAACCTTACACAAGTCCATCCAAACAGATGTCTCCGGTACTTTAGGTTGTTGCAAACTTATCAAGGTGATCCATACACAATTCCAAGATCCAACATTCCAAGCAAAAAAAAAAACAGGAGGAAAAGTAACATAAGAAAGTAACTACAAGAGTCTAGGTCATCCTCTAGATCAAATGAAGAAGAAAAAGGGCATAGATCGACATAAAGAACAGTGCCCGAGCTGCATTGGCATCATCGGACTGTAGTCCTACTACCTGACTGGAATTAGTTATGGCATCCTAATTAGAACCGACCGGGAATAGCTTGACTATTGCAGCGATAGGCATGCCTATGAAGCCGATGACGATGCAGTAGAACCACTGCTTGAATGAGAGAGGCGAAGTGTTCGCGAAATCACCAAGGAACTGCACTATTATGATCTGGAATATGACTGTGCTGCCAAGCACGGCCACGAATACGTTGTTGTCTAGAATGCCTTTGAATACATTTATCCTCTCCATCTCCCTAGAGCTCACCTCGTTGAACACCTGCAAAAGAACAGAATTATTAAGTGGACTATCGCAGCAACAGATTACTTTCTCCTCTCATTCAGAAATTATTTGGTGTACGTGCATTATAGTTTTGCTCATAAAATGTTCATACGCTGCAAGATTGTACCGGTGATAGTAGTGCACTATAGTTCTGTTAGTAAGGATCCTATGGATCACTTTCCATTAATTTACCAAAATATAATCTATAGTCACATAATAACTGCTATATTCTACTAGTATGTTTGCTGAAACCAGGGTCTAGTTATAAGTAAATGGTATCAGTGGAGCAAGAAACAGAGCACACATTTGTATCCTAATAAATAAATTTGTCAGAAATAAAATGGATGCAATAGGAACTTCCAACTTACCTGGCAGAACACAAAGCAATTGAAGATGAGAGTGTTCAAGACTAGATCGGAGTTATCACCCTTGAGTCCAAACAACGTCTTTCCTTCTGTCTGCAGATACCAAATTACAATGAACTGGTAGAGTGCCTGTCCCATGATGTTCCTCCACATAATGTTGCTGATGAAGTTTCCTTTCCTTCCAACGGGAGTCCTTTTCATCAGTTCATTGTTTGGAGGTTCTGTGGCCAATGCCAATGCTCCTAGTGTGTCCATGATCATGTTGACCCAGAGCAACTGGACAGCAGTAAGGGGAGCACTCCCTGAATTGTGACAAGTAGAAGTAAATAAGCAGTGAAATACATGTCATAAATAAACCAGGAAATGAAAGATTTTCCACATTAATATTACAATTTCCAAGGGTAGCTAATCCTAAATACTGTTACAGCCCGTGAAAGGAATACTTGGATTACAAGTTAGAGTAATGAACTTGAAATACCATGCAGTAGTAGTTCTAGTTGGGAGTTGGTTTATGATAACAAATCGATCATATATGAGCATAAACGGAGAAACACATTAGAGGTAACATCCGAAATGAACTGATTTAGAGTTCAGTAGTTGAAGGTTTACTTTAACTTCAACAAAATAAGTAAAGCTGGGATAAATGTGTTCCTCTGTTAAATACCCGATTTAGAGTTCAACTGTTGAAGGTTATTTTTGTTTTCACAGAATCAGCCTATACTCTTCTTTACAGATAAAAGGCCAGCTTCAATGAGCGCATAAAAGTTTCAAGTATACCTGTCAAGCAAGCTGATGAGAAGTTCACAACGAGAGCAACCACATTGACTGTCAGCTGAAACTGCACAAACTTCTGAATATTGATGTACACTGACCGGCCCCATTTAGCAACGGTGACTATAGTGGAGAAGTTGTCGTCAAGAATAATGACATCTGCACTCTCTTTCGCAACCTGCAAACAGATGACAGAATGAGTCAAGCTGGAACTAAATACCGAATGGAACTGCTAGGACATGTAATTGACTGTGCAAATCGTGCAGTGCAAGACCGTATAGAAGCTGCGGTGACATTTCAAAACGATAGAGTGAAAAACTATGCTGCAGTGACGTTTAAGAATTGGCAGAACATGTAGTTGACTGCAAATCGTGGAGTAATTATAATGGGAGACACTTACTATGAGTTATAGCTAGTTATGTCAGAACAAAATTCTAGAATCTTAAATGCTAGATTGACATGACTATTTTCCAGTGCAAGGGAAATCTTAATAATTATTCTTGTGCTACATTACCTCAGTTCCAGCAATGCCCATCGCAAGTCCAATATCAGCCTCATGAAGTGCAGGGGCATCGTTTGTCCCATCACCCGTCACCGCAACAACTTCCTCAAATGTAGTACGGAGATTCTTCACCAAGGTGTGCTTGTCAAGTGGTGAAGATCTAGCCATTACCTGATACATGCAATCACATTACATTAACAAATGAAACCCAGAAACGATAGGCAAGTGGTGAAAGCAATAAATATACCTGTATCTTTGGTATCAATTTATGCAGTTCTTCTGCGCTCCTAGTTCTAAAATCTGGGCCTTCAATGGCAAGACCACCTTCAGTCAAAATGCCGCATTCCCGGGCAATTGCCTTTGCTGTGTTGATGTTGTCACCTGTGACCATCCTAACAGTAATACCGGCTGACCTGCAGATTGCAACAGATTCCTTCACACCCGGACGCACTGGGTCTTTAATCCCCACAATGCCAATGCAGGTGTACCCATCTTCAGGAATCTGATCATTAGCTGAGAACCCATCCCCGACTTCTATGTAGGCAAGGCACAGAGTACGAAGTGCCTCATTTGCAAAGCTATCAATCGTACCATTCAAGTGAGCAACGGTTGCAGTATCAAGGGGAACAACAAGTCCTTGATCATTCAGGTACTTGCTGCAAGATGCCAGTATGATCTCTGATGCTCCTTTGCAGTGAGCACGTAATCCACCCCCTGGCAGCTGGACGACCACTCCCATTCTCTTCTTCGCCGAGTTGAATGGCTCGACTTTGATAAGGGTGCTTGCTTTTCGTACCCCTTGGAAATCTCCACCCAGTGACAGGCCAAGCTCTAGAATTGCTGCCTCAGTTGGTGTGCCCAGTATTTCGCGTTTGCCATCCTGGTTGATGACAACATCACCACCGGTGTTGTTAAATATCGACTGCAAGAGCATTGTCATGACAGATTCTGGCAACTCAGAGAATAAGCTCTTGGTGTCTGATGAATTATCCACTTCTTTAACTTTGCCACAGATGCAGGCCTTGACAACAGTCATGTGGTTCGTCGTGAGTGTGCCAGTCTTGTCGCTGCAAATGGAGGTTGCTGATCCCATGGTCTCACAAGCTGCAAGGTGTCTGACAAGTGCCTTGTCATTCATCATCTTCTTCATGGCAAATGCAAGGCTCAAGGTCACAGCGAGCGGTAAGCCTTCAGGAACTGCTACGACGACAATAGTAACAGCAATAGCAAAGAACTCAAGGAGCTCCAGTGCATCATCACCAGACCAACTCAAGTACGAGCCATCCGTGATCTTGCGCCGGAACAGGCTTTCAGTGAGCACTGCAAATGTGACGACTGCAAAGACAAGGCCTATTTTGCCAATGATGGTGGCAACACCGTTCAGCTTGACCTGCAGTGGCGTCTCATCATCACCACCTTCAGTCAGGGTGGCCATGAGTTTACCCCATTGGGTCCTCATGCCGACTGTCGTGACAAGCATCTTGCAAGAACCATCTTGCACTTTAGTGCCTGACAGAAGGAATGGGTTCTCGGCATTGACAGCAACTGGCTCACTCTCCCCAGTCAGGCTTGATTCATTAATCAGCAACGAGAATCCAGATACAAACAAACCGTCAGCTGGTACTTGATCACCAATGGAAAGGTGCACAATGTCCCCAACGAGAAGTTCGTATATCGAGAGCTTCTGCCGGTACCCACTCCTGGTGACCTGCACCGTGATCTTCTTCTTCTCCTTATCAAGGTCCTTGAACTGCAGGGACTGCCGGTAGTCGCTTGTCGCAGTGACAAACACAACCAAAAGAATACTGGCCACAATGCCAAGGCCGTCATGTGCGCCCTTGGGCCAGCCCTCGGTGGCAATGCCAACGACGAGCGAGAAGAAGGCGCATGCAGCGAGGATCATAAGCGTCATGTCCTGGAGCGCCTCCCAGACAAAGACCCAGAAGCTGCGGGACTCCGTCTCGGCGAACTTGTTGATGCCGAAGATCTCCTGCCGAGACGCGAGTTTGCTCTGGGAGGCCGTGCTGATACCATCAGACTCTGAGGTAGACACCTTAGATAAGAGGCCCTCGGTGCCACCGTGTGCTTTCAGCTTCTTGATGTCATGGCTCTCGACAACAGCGCTCAGTTCCTCGGCACAGATGCCATAGCCTGCTGCCTTGACATCTGCAGGGACTGTGTAATCGCTCTGGGGCGTAAGACCTGCGGAATCGTGTTCATGGTAATGTTGACATCAAGAAGAAAAGAGATGTAATTGATGTTGACTAACTCTGGTGTGCCCTGGTATCTTACCGTGGATGAACTGAAGTGCAGCCTTTGAAACAAGCACAGCAACACGCAGCTTCTCCTGAAATAGTTAGTGTTCTGTGAGGTCAGTCTCAGCAATATTAACTGTTCCCACTTCCCAGATTGTTTTACAGATGAAAATTGGCCAAAGATGTAGTACGAAGCTGCGGTGAGGAATGATAGTTGAAATTGCTATCAATTGATGTTTTATAAAGTTAGATAGATTTGCCGTTTAACCGAAGGACGTCTTTGTTGGTTTGCATTATTTAAAAAAGACTATTAACTGTGGTCAGACCGCCAGAGCAGGTCAAAAAATTAAAGGGAGTGGGTTCTTTTTCAATAAAATAGTCCATAATGATAAAAAAAAACTAGTAGCACATGTTGTAGGAGCATTCACACGACATAATACTCCTTTTTTTTTACAAGTGTCAGAAATTGATGCAGACCCTGGCCTCTAGCGCGGTTTATTTGGATAAGTTAGTATACTCCAACGACTTTTGAATCACGGGTGTCCTCCCCTCCCCTAAACTTAAAAATTCAAAAATAGGGTTGGGACTGACCAATACCCTTTCGGTAAGGGCATGAAGGGGTATGGATCCTAAATACTAGTATCCTTATGTTCTCAGTTTCATAAGTATGAGAGGAGTGGAGGACACCGAAGCAAAATCATGGAACAAATAGAATAAGTCAGTTAATAATAGCCAACAGTTCCAATGACTTTTGGTGTACTATCATGAATTTACCCTGCGTGAATAACTCAACACTGCCATAATGTCACTGCAGTACTCTAAACAAACTGGTTAGAAATTATATGCAATATTAAAGACATGGAGACTGATTCACACTAGTACCTTACAGATCAGCACCTCTGTTTTGTTGTTTGTTTGCTAAAACATCTCAGAAAGTGACTTTCATAGCCCAGTACGTAGCTGCTTTTACCTAAATAAACAGATTTGACGGAAGGCCTCTCGCAACTTGATGGTCTATCGATCTACCAACTACGGCATGTGCAAGCTGAGCTTTTTATTTGTGCCAACGAAAGTGAGGGGGGAACGGCCACATTGGCAAGCACGATGGCGATACAGACATAAACAATGTTACTCGCGCAAAGGGCAAACAATTCATCGCGCCTGTGTGCGCTTAGTAGTTAATCCCCGTTCCAGTTCTGCTTTTTGAGGAAAATTAACTATTGATGATGAGGAACGCTGCAAAAGAAGAGGAAGATCGAGGCGCGTACCTGGTTTGTCCGCTTCATGGCGGCCGCCTCGGACCGCTTGTCGAGGTTGGCGGTGAAGCGGAAGCGCCGCTTGGGGTTCTTGACGACGCCGACGACCTTGCGCCATCGGCCCAGCGACTCGTCGGAGGAGTGCTTGGGCTTGACGCCCCCGAAGTTCTCGTTGAGGTAGCTCTCCATGGCGTCAATCAATCAACCAAGGACAAAGGAAAAAATAACCCTGCCCTCGCTTTCCCCCACCAGCTCTGGTCTGGTCTTTATAGCACGCGGACGCGGAGGGCTCCCTCACGCCGGCATTTTCCTGGAAGAAGCGCGTGGGGGGAGGTAAGGACCGGCGTTGACGCGTCGTGGGGTACGTACGTGGGTCCGACTCTGGCTCTACCTCGACCGGACTTTCATGGAAGGGGCAGTATTCTGGAGGGGAGGGTGAGGGTGGGTGCCTGATTTCATGGAAGGTGGCGAGTTTTTTAGGAAGGACGAGATGGATCCGAGCGGGGAGGAAGGGGAGAGGGGGGACAACGAGAGGGAAGGGAATTAAGCGGGCCTCCTCCTCCTTGCTTTGCTCTGCTCTGCGGAAACGACCACAAACTTAGGGGTCAAACTGACCGGGTCTTTTGGGGGTTAAGCCCGATGAACGCTGCATGTCTGCGTCTCACCCGGGGTTCCAAATAAGTGGATCCGTACTGACTACTGAGACATGATTGTTGCGGGGAATTTACGGTGTGCTGGGCGTGTGCCGTGTTGGGTGGGGAAGGGGAGACGGTGCTTTCCATTGAGTATGTGCTGCCACGACCCATGTTGTTAGGGTGTGTTCGGTTCGGTAACGCAGTGGAATGGATGTCATGTTTCTTTTTATAAGTCGGTTAAAAGGAAAAAACAAAATGGTTTTTTTTGTTTGGTTGGGGAAATTAGAGAGCAGAAACAAACGAGGTTAAAGTTAATCTTTTGTCTCAAACTCGTAGTAAACAGTGGCAAATGACCTTTTTAATCTTAAAATTGTAATTAACAACGGCTAATTATTTTTCAGCTGGATTGTTGGATTGCTTCGTAATTAAAAGTGGCTAATTAACAGTCGTTCCACCACATTCCACCGATTTGGTTGAAATGGGTGCATTCTGCATACTAAGAGAATATTTCCTTTCGAGGAACCACTCGGTTCCGTTCCATTTCACAAACGAACACAAGAATTGACTCTAGGTTAGGATGGTTCCGTTCCGTTCCATTTCACAAACGAACACAAGAATTAACTCTAGGTTAGGATGGTTCCGTTCCGTTCCACTTTTCCACGAATCGAACACACCCTTAAAGTTCTTGTTTCACACAAAAAGTCTGATCTAGAAAGCTTCTACTCCCGTTCAAAGGTGTTCGAAGCAGAGAGGTTGACCGGTAGACTCGAGTCTTGTTTACTCAACGATTTCATTTATTATGAGAAATAGAAGACTAAAGTCTTCAATACCTTTTCTACTTGAGTCTTTTCAATTGGAGTATATACCATGCATCTTGTTTTTTCTCCATGTAACATTTATCATATAATAAAGTGTTTCATTTTTCTTGGAACTAAATAAATATTTATACCTTACTTATAAATAATAATTACATTCTTATTTATTATTATAATTCATTTCTTTCAATTTTGTTTTATTAATTGAGACTTATAATTAGTGTATCTTTTCAGAAATAAGAGTTCATTATAATTTAATTTCCAAATATTATTCCATTTCAAATTATTTTAGAATTCAAATTTATCAATTGAATATTCAAATTTAAATTACCTTCTCCTCAAACACAAAAGTGCAGCAGAGGTCATGTCGAAGTCCATCGCACCTGCTCTGATGTTTCCATCAGAACAAGAGAGACCTCGATCTCTCTATAGCTTCTTTAGTTTTGCGTGAAAATTTCTCGGATTTTCTTATGCATGAATGCAATGCACAAACATGTGTTTTGTCTATTTTGAGGTGCTAATCCTGGGGTGTTACTGACTCTCCCTCTTAAAATAAACTTCATCCTTAAAGTTCGTACTCTCTTGCGTTTCTGAATGAGAAATTGAAGTGTATTGATTATGACATTTCTCAACTTCATGGTAACCTTAACTGGGAACAATTGTAATATCCCATACACAGATCTCTTTCTTGAATTCTCATCATACTTGGCAATCTCTAACTGGTTGTCTCCAATACCTCAAAGTTCCATTCTTTATCATCCCTCGGAATATATCCTTATTATAGAATCCTTAAATTGGAGTCTCTTCCTTAGTTGATTTCCCTGATTAAGTATTCTAATCCAACTCCTTTACTTGATCATCGAGCTTCCTTATTATATTACATAAGGTCTAGGAAGTCTCACTAAAACAGGGTTCTAAGAATTTATTTAGACAATAGTTGTGGCCAAAAGCCTAAATTTTTGGTTCGTCGTTACATGATTTATACTGCTAAACCTTCTGAAGATGGGTTTTGAATACACTTAGTCCATACCCATCAGAATTCCTTGTTCCTCTACACCTGTCCAATTGGATGTGCTTATTCCCTCTTAAGGATCACTTAAGAGTTATTTCCTCTAGAAGTAGGATTAATCTATTTTATTACCTTCAAGCTTTTAACTTATCCAGTTTTAGATAATCTGTTGTTCTTGCCTTAAATACTTCTTCAACTTCCTTTTATTGAACAACTTAAGGTTTAAGTCCTTCTATCTTGAAGTAAACTTTGATCTTTTATCCGCACATACTTTCAAAAGTACTTTTACAATAATGACTTCTTATGAAAATAAGGCTTGATATTATCATAGGTTAGTATTTCTTCTCCAACCTTTACTCAGAAAATCATATAACAATACTTCAATTTTCTGTTTACTCTCCCCCTTGGGGATTTCTAATGGTCCTTAAACTGTGTATATAGTAACCATTGGCTTTATAACTACGATGTTAGACTTTGTCTAGCTTGTACTTCACATGTTTAAGATCTCATGAAAGAACCTACGGTATACTCACATAATTGTGGATCTCCGAAGTGAATCTTCCAACATTATTTGTCTTACTTCCTGTTTGGACAATCTGTCTTTTGTAAACCTACTTTCACGAGGCGTCTCGAAAGAGGATCGCTTAAATATCATACTCATTTATGTCTTACATAACTTAGGCCAAGTTTTATGTTCTTTATGGAATACTAAGATGATATGGTTAACTAAGTTAACCAAATACCAGCTGCGGACAAGATACCAGCTGCGGCCCATCCTAGGTGTATGTATTATCCTATGGCTAAATTGTCAGAGCTGGAATACCATTTTCTATTCCAGTACTTCTTCTTTGTACTTATTCATGATACTTTCATGAATTTGGTATACTACCTTATTAACTTATTAGCAACATCACCTATTTTGAGTGAACTTAAGTTCATCACTTCTTGTTGTTCCATATATTTTCTACACTAATCTTCCTTCTTATTGCTAGCTGATAATGATTTAAACTTGAACCATCCTTCAAATTGGGTTGATACTCCTTGTATTTGGCTTCACTCTTCATGTAAGTCTTTATCTAGATCTTCGTAACTCGTCACCCCTTTTCACGAATTCCCCTTTTCTATCTAGATCTATAACATCAAGTAGTAATTGGATGTTGCAACATGCTTTTTCACACCAAATCAAACTCCATGTACAGATTCTAGTCAATCAATAAAATCCTAGAAATTCCAAAAGTCAATAACAATTGAACATATGCCATGTATTATACATATGTTTTATATAAATTACAGGATGAACTGAATGTTCCAACTGTTCGACTCTCATTTCATTACATAGCTATCTTACCAGAACCTTTTTGTTCCTGTGAGTGTATCCTCGCTTATTTAAGCAAACCACACGAAAACTACAATAGACATTACCCAATATGTACATTATTCAAGCACTCTCCTTGCTAATTTCTCTTCATTCTTACTTTTATCCTCTTTTAGTGCTTTTTGGAGTTCCGTCCATGATGACGTGAAGTCCTTTGACTGCCTTCTGGAGCATAAGAGCATCCAGGAGGTGCGTATTCTTGATTAGAAGTACCTAGATTGAGGTTAGTCATTGAAAAATGACTAGAGCGTGATTTTCTTTAGGATATTCCTATGTTTCTTTCAACGCTTCCTCAAAGTAAGATGGTTCCTTCGCCTTTTCCTTGATCCATTCATACATATTGGTATAATAACTACAAGGACATTCTTCTAAGTCAATAGGATTGGTATTACCCCATATGGTCAATAAGGCTCTCTAAGGTTATAATTGGTTTCTTCTCCGATACCTGCATCACAAGGTATAGGAGTCCATATAGTCCCATCCTTAGACTCTACTCCCCATTCATAACAGTTCTTCTCAGGATAATTTGGAATGACTCCTCCCCAAGTTTTCTGTTTTGAGGTATACTTCATCCATGGATCTTTAGGCGATTGAGGTTTATTCTGATAGTAGGCATAGGTTTCTGACTGTGGATCATCGAATTCGGTTTCTTCATACACTTTCCCTGAAAATATGGCTTTAGGATGCTAAATTTCTTTATCTAACTTCTTTCTGCGTGTCATTGCTTTGACAGGATCAGTAAAATCCTCAATGATAGTATCCAGCTCCTGAACTAATACTTGGTGAGTGTTATGGAAAGTGTTTAGTAAGGACCTATAACGATCCATATACTCTATAGCTAGAGTGGGTTTAGTTCGTACGAGAGTAGAATGATTTAACTCTTGCTCCGTACTTGAGGTTTCATGGGGTATAATAGTGTGAGTACTACCTACCAGAGCTTGGGATTTCTATTCTCGGATCATGGTTATAGCTGCCATTACTGCAATCCGATATGCCGATGCCATACACCTTGACTCTCCTGATGGCATTTCTCCATTAAGTCCTAACTTCTTGGGTAACATGATCATGACACGGTATTTGGCTAATACCTGCCCATCATAGTAACTGTAAATCTTCACCAAAAGTCTTGATTCACAATCCAAACTCCATAGAAGTTGTCGGAGAGTATTTGTCCAATCCCCTCCATAGTCATCTAGCGTCATGTTCAACACTTGAACATTCCGGGGTGGATATCGAGGTGCCATTTGATACTGTAGATAAGAAATTATCATCAGTCATATAGGTTTAAAACTTATGGCAATTATTTGAATTGGAACTTTAATAAAGAATTATCGCACTAGCAAAATGACAAGGTTATTCTCAGTTGAATATCCATCATAACTCTAGAGAACTCTTTATCATTGCGGATATCCTTCCTACAGGTTCTACCCATTTACTAGGTTTCCAACCTAAGGTCAAAGCATATGCTCTGATACCAGCTGCGGTGACCCAGCATAACACTGCATGATGTAGTACACTATAGTCGTTGACATAATACCAATGAAACACCGTTCACTAGTATTACATCCCTCAGAGTGGTACACCAGAAACACAGCAGGTCCAAGACATGACTAAAGGTTACAACTTGACTCTTTACAAAAGATCCAGAGAATACTCTAGGTCAAAGAGAGAGAAAGAAACTTCTTACAAAGAAGTATTAGAATTAATCAACTCATAAATATCATGCTAATAGGATTAGTGATACGTCCAAAACGTATCTACTTTTCCGAACACGTTTGCTATTGTTTCTCCTCTAAACTTATGTGATTTGGATACAACTAACACGGACTGATGTTATTTTCAGCATAATTACCTTGGTGTCTAGTTTTTGAGCAGAAAATAAACTATCAGGAAAAATCCCGGAAAATATGCCAAAAATCCTATTTCACCAGAAGACTCACGGAGCTAGAAGACGAGACGGAGTAGGTCTCCGAGGGGCCCACACCCCCTGGTCGTGCGGGCCAGGCCTGGCCGTGCCTGGGAGGGGTGTGGCCGTCTCGGGCACCCCCTCGGCCTCCCTCTTCGCCTATAGGTTGCCTCTTGACCTAAAAACTCAGGGATGGCGACGTTTTTCCAAAAAAAGAGTTCCGCTGCGCCGCCACCACCAGAAACCGCGATTTGGAACCAGAAACTCCGTTCTGGCACCCTGCCGGGAAGGGGAATTTGGAGAGGATCATCGCCATCATCATCAACAACGCCTCTCCATCAACCATCCATGTTTCTCCCATCCATGAGTGAGTAATCCTCCGCTGTAGGCTATGGGGATGGTAGGGATTGGATGAGTTCTATCATGTAATCGAATAAGATTGTTAGGGCATGGTGCCTAGTATCTCTATTAGTGCTTTTTGACTTTGTTGCAACTTGTTGTGCTTAATGCTTGTCACTAGGGCCCGAGTGCCATGATCTAAGATCTGAACTTATTATTGATTCATGATGATAGTATTGTTTGTGATCTTATCTGCAAGTTGTGTACACATATCATTGTCCGGATCCAAAGGCCCCGAAGTGACAGAAATTGGGATAGCCAGAGGGGATGGCTGTGATATGAGGATCACATGTGTTCACGGAGTGTTAATGCTTTGCTCTGGTGCTCTATTAAAAGGAGTACCTTAATTTCCAGTAGATTCCCTTGAGGCCTCGCTGCAATGGGCTGACTGGACAAAAGATGTTGTGCAAGTTCTCATTGCGAGCACGTATGACTATATACGGAGCACATGCCTATGATTGTTTAGTACTTGGATGATTTATCTTATTTATCTGCAATTTCCCTAGATCTTGAAGTTACATGTTTAGGCTTGTCCATGCAACGCCCGTCCATCCATCCCTATGCCTACCGCACTCAGCAAGTTCACTAGAAAAGAGTGTTTGATGCACTATATCTACAGCCACAAACCATAGGTCGTAGGCAATGCAGGTTTTTGTAAACATTTCTTCAAAGGTTACTTTTATTCTGAAAAGCTATGTCCGTCAGCCTTCACAGGTTTACCAGAACTTTCATGGAGTTCCTTTCCCCTGTTGCGTTCGTAGCTCCTTCCCGGAACAGGGAGTAACAAGTTACAGTTCTTACACTCTGCAGAGGTGCGTTACTTTACCCATAAGAGGTCAAATCCTTGTTGCCCAACCGAGCAGCTTATTCCCATCCATAATTCCATGATGTGGGGCCTAGTAGATGATCCAAGCCAATCACTTCCCTTCTCCATGACCCCACATAGAACACGACCCCCCAAGCAGAACGACCTCTGTTATCCCGCATAGTAGATATAACTATGGTTGACTCCTTGAGGACTCCAGTGAGTAGACAAGAACCTGGTCGCCCCATCAATGTGAAGACATACCTACGACCGTCTCTCAGGGATAGTCTAGACACCAATATCGCGGGGAACTAAGGGGTCCTAACCATACTGAGCCTCGTAAGGTACAACAGCATCACGAGATGGTCATCCGTTCATGTGAAAGGAAGAAGATCTAGCTGACTTCTCCGTCCCATTCCGAATCTCATGGTTAACGCATAATATATGACGCAAGAATCACTGACGACATTGGTTGTTAAGTCCTAGATGATATATTCCTGTACAGTGGTATTCCAACTGCCAGACTTAATAGATTAGCTGATCACCCTGGATCAGTAACCAATACTTCACATTATTATCAAAATAGTGTTTTCTGACCTTTTTGAAATGCAGGTGATGACAACGCTAGATTTGTAAATACTTTACAGAAAATAACCAAAGTGCGTGAGCAAGTGTGAACTTGCCTTTTGTGATTGCAAGATTATGCACTCATGGTCTTCAAGACAATAGAAGATCCAATATTTGAAATTAGCATCATTGGTCCGGTAAGGACTAATGTTTAAAGAAGCAATATGCTATTATGCATAAGTAATGCTATGCATTTTATAAAACTTCCAAAATGAATCCCCTAATACTTTGAGTGAAGTGAATTTAGGTGATTGTTTTAAGAATGTTTTATCTTAAAATTTTACTTTACAAGTAATGCATTTATAAAGAACTTAAGTCTTGATATACAAGATATCAAGGTAGAGTGTAATAGTAATCTAAGATTGAGATTAGTTGCTATTTGATATTTATGATGAAAGTCTATGTATTGGGTTGTTTAAGGTTGCAGGAAATTGTTATAGAGTTATTGTTTGAAGTGGCAAAAAGAATAACCTTTGAAGAAAAGGTTTCTTTGATAAGGTTTAAACAATATTTATGGTGAGTATAATGTGGTCGATGTTTCCTGGTGTTTGCTCGATTAGTTTGCTCTTGAGATGCTTTAGGTCTTATTTGGAAACAGACCAAAGTGAACTATAAAATATAAGTAGTTTATTAGACCTGATGTTTATAAACTTTTGAGACTAAAGTTAACTTTAAAAGAGTAATTAAACTTAAGGTGTAATTTGTTTTAATTAGTCTCAAGTTTTGGAGTTATGATAAGTATGACTGAAATGTGGAATTATTTACTTTATATTTAAGTGAATGATTAGATTAAATTTGATTTTCTATTATGAAAATAGTATGCAACTATTAAATGAAAGTATAATTTGGATGATATTATTAATGTGTTGGATTTAAAGTTATGTTAACTATTATTTAGATATTAAGATTATTCCCCCTTGATATCAGTGAATGATATATAAAGTTACCTTGAAGGTTGTGGATTTGAATTTTAATCTAAGGTTTCAAAATATATTATAAGGTTAATAATTTATACTTAAGTTTTGTTATAAACCTTAGTTATGGTTTTTAGATTTTAAGGTTTTAATATTTCTAAAGAAATATAATTGTTTCGTACTTAAGATTTTTTCAAAAATAAATAATAGATAAGGATTTATTACTTTAGAGTATTAACAACTTTTATAATAATATATTCAATATTTTTCTAGTGTAATAAATTTATTCAAGACCTTAAAAATGATTTTTATTTATTTTTAGGATGCTTCTATATTTTATGAAATTTTACTTAGGATTTAATGGTATTAATTATTATTTGCTTTTTATTTATCTTTAACAAGTAAAGTTATATTTTTATTAGGTAAATCTTATTTTTTGTAATGATTTTAATATATTTTAAATATTTTTTCTAAATTTTATACAAACATCTATAAACACTTGTTTGTTTTTCCCGAAATTTAAGCATTTTTATTCTATCTATTTAATAACTAGGCCTGGCCTGTGGTCAGCCCAGCCCAACTCAAAGGCCCACAAAGCCCAATTACACGGCCTACTAGGATCGAGGTCAACACCGACCCCAGCCCACATCTCTCTATCGCACAGACACATGCACGACGATTCTCTCCCCTATCGTGTTCTCTGGCTCTAGTTGTCGTTGCCGTCCGTCGATTCCAGCTGCTCCTACTATTGCGATCACCGCCACCGGTCGTCAGAGCTTCGCCTCCTTCCATCGGACCTGGCCCTCCAGTCCAATTTACCTCTAAGGTTGTAACGGGCTCGCCCCATCTTCTTTTTGGTGCTAGGTTTTGGTTGTGTGATTGCGGTGGTGCTCTACCGCCAAACTCGTGGCTTCCCGGAGCTCAGCAGCGCGCTCCTTGACACTGATGGACTACTGGTTGTGGCTTGGTGCAGGTCGAGTGCCTGCACGTTCCCTGTGTCGCCGTGCCGTATCAGTCGCCGTCGACCCCTCTACGTCCTCTTCTCGATTTTAAGCGAGGACCACTGGTAAGTGGGTCTCTCTTTGGTGCTCCTCTTTAACATCCCAGCTTTAGAGCTTAGAAATAAGTTGAACCCAGGTGTGTGCATTGCATCCATGCATAGAAAATCTGAATAATTTTCGCGCCTTTTGAACTAAACTTGTCAAAGTGATTGAAGCTTCTCTTAACTTGATGGAATTAAAATAGATCATCAAGTAGACTGCGATAAGTTTCAATATGACCTTTGCTAAAACATTATTTTTGGGTAATATGATTTGATCTAAGGGTAGATCAAATATAATAATGTTAAACCACAATACATTGTGTAATGAACAATATTTGATCCTTAAGTTCTCATATCCTAGTATTCATTACACAACTCATGAATACCAAGTTATAAATATAACTTAAGTAATAGGAATGTAACAACTAAATCTTGATCTATCTTAATCTCATCTATTTATACCATGAGTATCATGGTAGTTCCTAACCTTAACTCTTTAGTGAGATTGAGTAAGAAGGAAACCAAGTCAAGACCATTCACCACATATCTTCCTTTCCATATCAATCTTTATCATCTTTGATTGAACCACATCCTTATATCTTTTATTAATCAATGTTAAGTGATCAACTATTGACTTATCAATTCTTAGCCTATCAATTTTTGATCTACCAATTTTTGTCCTTATCATAGCATTCACTTAAGTCCTTTAGAGTAAGAAGTAAAGAAGAGTTATTTGGAATATATAATCATATGGTGATAAAGAAGATTACCAGGATGAATCCTAAAGATAGTTACCAGGAGTAATCCTATTGGATCAGAAGGGCATAGTCAATGAATGATATCTCTTAGTCCAATAGAGATATTTAGAAGATAATTATATACAACTGTAATGTTGTATTTATAAAGGCCTTTATTAGCCAACTGAAACCTAAGCCATAATGGTCAAAGGATTATAATGATCACACTCAAGTCTCTAGTACTAAGAGTGAATGATTATATCATAGTGACATTGGTGGAATTAACATGATTAAACCCTAGTATATATATGATCCTAGGTTAGTCATGATAAGTCATCATGGTGTAATGAGAGGTTGGAGTATGAGTTCATGGATAAATAGAAATAAGCTAGTATGAAAAAGATAGTGCCAAAGAAACAATGATTTATAGAAGTAGTATATTCCTCTTAGGAAATACTAAACGCATGATTTGAAGTAGGATTTGATATTTACATCTATTAGAGTAATGTTGGTGATGGATGATTAAGGAAGAGTCTTAATGGAGTTAACTATAACTCTCTGTTGGATTGAAGATCATAATTAGTAGAGTACTTTGATATAATTAAGTGGAGATTACAAAGTAATGTATGAAGTAAAAGAGATATCTCCATGGGAATATCATATGGAGATTTAGTGTCAAGCTCATTGCATTCACAAATGGAATTAGGATGAGAAATTATAGATAATAATAATCTTGTGAAGTAAAAGCTCATAAGGTTATCATATGATGATTGATACAAAGGACTAGTATATCTAGGAAAGGGATTCTTTAAATAGAAGTCCAGAATCATGAAGTATGGAAGTTAGGAATTTTGGATAAAACCCTAAACCCAAAATCTATGACCTAAAATAATATCCATTTCATATGAGTGGTCCATCATCATTTTTCCACAATGGCTCATAGTAATATTTTCCTATAAAAATTCACTCAAGAATATCTTTGTCCTTTCCAATTATCATAATCCCATGTGCTTAGCAACCATTTGCAGAAATTCCCTCTCCTAAATCATACTAGAGAATAATTTTATTTTAAAAAGGTGGTATCATTTATTATTACTGATATAAGGGCAATATGTTTTAACCATAATGTTCATTCAGATCTGTAAAACAAGAATATAAACCCAGAATGAACCATTTCTACCAATAACATGCTTTGATAAAAATCCTAGAAATATAGGATAACTATGAAGAATCTATATAAGTTCCGAGATTATTTTCTACATAATAATGGATTAAATGTTTTCTATTATTAAAATACCCATTCTTATGTGCTTAAGTTTATATAAATTCAAATCCTAAAACAAGAAATTCTGAAATAGCTTTAATAATAAATTCAAGTTATGTTATGAAAATAAAGATTCATAACAAACATACTTATATATAAAGAAAAAATAAGAAATAAATATCATTATAATAAAAGGATTAGAAAAAGAACCCTAACTACACTATATTATTGCGGCAACCATCCAGCAAACAAATGCTATAAAGGAAATACAAATCAAATGAGAAAATTCATATCTGAAATCAAAACAGAAAATAGAAAAAAGAAATAGAAAGAAAGAGAGGATCTGGCTTGAGCAGCAGGCCGGCCCAACATTTCCTCTGCTTATTCGTCGCTGCCGCATCCAGCGACCATATGGTTTAGCATGTCGCGCTGATTCAAACTACACTAGTTTCGTTTGTTAGGGCGTCGTAGATCGTCGCCAGCGACCATCAACTGGTGGTGGTGGCGCGATGACGTCATTCTGACACCATGCTCGTGTCATCCTTGAACCAATCCACTAGTTGACCAGTCCATGCCTAGGTGGCATACTGACGTGGCCTTGACCCCACTAGTCAGTGACTAGAGGTAAGAATAGACTTGGTGAGAAAACCCTTCACCCCATGTTGAAATCAGCATTACATCATAAACCCTTTAGTTATTTATTTTAATTCCAGAAAATGATTAAATCTTATAAATTTAATATCTATTGTTTTATAATTTAGAAAAAAATGTTTAATATATGAAAAATTTTAGAAAAAAAACTACAACCTGAAACTATTATCAAACATTATTATGGTAACTATTTAAATTATTATTGTTTAATAAAGGTTTTATAAATAATAAAACTTTGATAGTTCATATTTTAATAATGGTATATATGTAAAAACTCTTAGAAAAATAAGAACTAGAACTTAATACCATAGTCATATATTATTATTTCACTTAATTAAATAATTATCATTTATTAAGTGTTTATAGAGTAATAAATCTTATAAAAATCATATCTTATTATTTATAAATCACAAAAATAAATGTAATATACCAAAATGATCACAAAAATAATTCTACATGTTAAAAATATAGTATTCCACTTTTTGGGGGAAATAAAAATTTAAACACTTTAATATCTTGAATTTAAACCTATTTCCTTAATTGATAATTCATATAAGGTTAAATAAAATTTGATAATATTTCTAAAATTAGCCAATTGAGTCTAATAAATAGTATTACTCTTGAATTTTTATAATATGAAGCCAAAATGATTCAACACATTTTAATTACAATCTTATTGAATTATCATTCAACTATAAGTGTAGATCATTTTCTATAAAGATTCTTATCAATTATAAAATCTTTAAGAATGAAATTTTCAATCAAACAAAACCTTTTCCCATTGTTTCACTCACAACTTTATAATGGACTAAATCCAAAGATAATTCATAAGTAGTAAATAATATTGTTTACTTATTCACAAACCATAACCACACCCTTATAAGGAGATAAATCCTTTTATACAATTATAATGTTAGGAAACCACTACTCAAATAAAAGTAATGCCATTCTTAAGTAACTTTAAGGAAATATTATAAGATAAGCAAATACAATATCATAAGCATTACACCTTAAACCCATCCATGTTCTTAAAGTTAACTTTAAGTCTACAAGACTTTAAATATAATGCTAAGACTTCATTATATGTTTTATAGTTAACTTTGGTCTATTTTAATTAAGACATAAAGCATCTCAAATCCAAACTATTCAAACAAGCGTAGACAACATCAAGCACATTCTATCAATCATATTCTAAAAGCTATCAGGACTGTTTAAACCTTAATAAGGACCTGTTTTCTTCAAATGTTATTCTTTTGCCACTCCAAACAAACAACTAAACTAAAAGACTTTCATCATTGATGACCCACAAGTGTAGGGGATCGCAACAGTCTTCGCGGGTAGTATTACCCAATTTATTGATTCGACACAAGGGGAGAAAAAGAATACTTAAAAGCCTTAACAACTAAGTTGTCAGTTCAGCTGCACCTGGAAATAGTTCTTGCTCACAGAAGTTTATCAGTAGGAACAATTTGTAGTAGCAATAGCAATAGTAACAGCAACAGTAGAAATAGTAAAAGTAACGGTAACTGTAGGATTCGAGTGCGGTAGGCATAGGGATGGATGGACGGGCGTTGCATGGAAGAGTATAAACATGTAACTTCAAAGAACTAGGGCATTGCAGATAAATAATAACAAGCATCCAAGTACTAAACAATCCTAGGGATCTCTGTCTTCCCCGTTAGTAAACAACATTCTATAAACCAAGTTCTCAATAGTAGATCTAGAGGTGACAAAGTGGTGCGCCTTCATGGCGGAAAGATCAAGTCTCTGAGGAGCCAAAACTGTATCATGGGGATCAATAGCAATGTACAAGGCAACAACAATACGAGTAGCAATAATTCCCCCATAAATGGGTCCCCTAGCAGCTAAACGACGAGCAATGAGGGAACCAAGATTATACTTATCCTCACTGTAGAGCGCAACAGCTAAGAAGGCTAATTGATAGTTGGATATATTACTAGTGTTCTCCCTACCAAGAATACTGGTGGTAAGATAGTAGGTGAAGTACCTGATGGCTGGAAGTTGAATGTTCTTTATCTTCCCTCTTTGAGCTCTGCGGTCATCATCATTGGTTATTCCTCGGTATAGTTCCAACAAATCAGTAGGAAGAGCTATAATATTCTTTGATGACCCTTTTGTACCAAGTCCCAGGGCCTTGCAAAATTTCTTCAAAGGCATAGAATGAGCCCTGCCATAAAGTTTGAAAGACATAGAAGGATTGAACAAACTATTGGTGAAGGAGAAACTCTCCACAAATGTTTTAGTAAGTGAAGCATATTGTGCACTCTCATCCTGCATGAAACTTGTTAGACCAGCCCTCTCAATCAAAGCCATGAAATTATTAAGAATCCCATCATCTCGCAAGAAAGTTTGACAAGGAAAGGTGGAGGGGTGCGCATCCCCTTCATCTCCCTCGTCACCAAACCGCGGAGTGATGAGATCCTCATTGTATGAGGGTCTGGAGCTTGTAGATTACCTTGGAAGCCTTGCCCTTCTGGGTGCACCACTCTCAAAAATGTCACCAAAGTTGTGGTGGTCCATGACTTCCCTTTGCTGAAATTTTAAACAACCATCAAACCAAGTGATTTCTAAGTTCATAAATGATGAGAAACTACTATAGAAACTTGCTAGAGGATTACACATGCATCAAAACAAAGTTTCTAAGCATATAACAAGCAATCAAGCTCAAACAACCTGTCACCTACAGTAGCAAAATGCTCAAGATACAATCTACCAATCATAAATCTAGTTGGACAAGTGGAGGAGGCACATACCAAGGAGCAATCCCTCCAAAAATCAGCACTTGAGATGGGTTGAGCAAGGAGATAGAAAATTGTGAGCAAGAACAGCAAGAACTCGAGCTTGAGCAAGTTTTCTGGTGTTTTTTGGGAGAGAGAAAGAAGGTGGTTTTGAGGATGCAGTCTGGAGGGGCCCAGGTGGGCCAGACCTCCCTAGGCGCCACCACTAGGTAGGCCGCGCCTACCATGGGTGTGGGGCCTAGGGGTGGCCCCCTGGGTCACCTCTGGTACCTCTCTGCCCCTTTTTTCGAGGAAAAGTTTATTTTGAATTTTCTGGGATTTTTTGGGAAACTTTATTTTTGGCCAGTTTCCAGGGTATGAAAATTGATTTTCTCGCAGAAACAGTTTTTTCGGAAGAAGCAAAAGCAAACCAAAAGCCAAACTACAGGAGCTCTAAGAAACTCAAACAAGCAAACAACTAGCAAAACTAAAGCTAAAACAAAGACTAGGAGGGGAAAGGAAAAAGAAAGCAAGTATAACCACAGTGGAAACATTATTTTGTTCATTAAAATCCTTTTGTTAACAAGGTTGATCAAGTCTTGTTACCAAAACAATCTTATATGAAACAAAACTTTGCATTCCACAAGGTGATTATTTTACCTCATACTTGATAGCAATGGTCCCAATCATAATAGTTTCAAAATTTTCTTGTGGAATGGGACAATATATTTCTCCAACCTTGACGCCTTCAATATTTTCAATAGAATTCAGGTAATAGCTTCTGACAACCTTATTGGGGAAATAGACAGTGTGCTCTTTGTCATTAATATTGAATGTTACTTTTCCTTGATTACAATTGATGACAGCACCTATAGTATTAAGAAAAGGTCTCCCAAGAATAATAGACATATTATCATCTTCAGGCATTTCAAGCACATCAAAATCAGTTAAGACCATGCAATTATGAGTAACTTGAACAGGAACATCCTCACATATACCAACAGGAATAGTAGTTGACTTATCAGCCATTTGCAAATATATATCAGTTGGTATCAACTTTTCTAGCTGGAGTCTCTTATAGAGAGAAAAATGCATAACACTAACTCCAGCTCCCAAATCACATAAAGCAGTTCTAACATAATTATTCTTAATGGAGCAAGGAATAGTTGGTATACCTGGATCACCAAGTTTCTTTGGAACCTTACCATTGAATGAGTAATTAGCAAGCAAAGTAGAAATCTCCTCATTAGGAATCTTCCTTTTATTAGAGACAATATCCTTCATATACTTTGAATAAGGAGGCAACTTAATAGCATCAGTCAAAGGAATTTGCAAGAATAAAGGTTTCATCCACTCATAGAACTTGTTGTAGTGTTCTTCCTCCTTTTACTTGTGTTTCTTACCTGGAAAAGGCATAGGTTTCTGCACCCAAGGTTCTCTCTCTTTACCATGTTTATTAGCAATAAAATCTTCTTTTGTGTACCTAGTGTTCTTAGTGTGTTTCTCAGGTTCTTCCTCAACTTCCTCCTTATCAGGAGACTCATCAATATTACCACTCTCAGCTTCAGTATCAGAAACAGATATACTATTAGGATCTACAGCAGGTTCAAGTGGTTCCTCAACTTCTTTATGTTTCCTTTTCTTCCTCTTATGAGGACTACCACTATCCTCACCTTGTTGGGAATCCTGCTCTATTCTTTTAGGGTGTCCTTCAGGATATAAAGGATCTTGAGTAGCTGCACCGCTCCTAGTTCTAATTCCATAAGCATGTTTATCTCCTAAAGCATTAACTAGCATATCCTTTTGTACCTTAGCAAGTTGATCAAGTTGGGTTTGAACCATTTGAAAGTATTTATAAAGCATTTTAATATCATTAGAAGTTCTTTCCACCATATCTTGCAACTCATGGATAGCTCTAGAGTTTTCCAATAAATGATTCTGAACTTGTTTATTAAAATTACCTTGTTTAACAATAAAAATGTCAAGTTCCTCTAAGCATTGATCAGGAGGCTTACCATAAGGAATATCACCTTCATCAAAGTGTTGGAGAGAGTGTACCTCAATAGTAGATGAGTGGGGAATTGGCTTACATAATTCTTCTATAGGAGGTAGATTCTTCACATCTTCACCTCTAATACATTTCTCCTTTAGACACTTCTTATCTTCCTTCATCACTTCATCATTTAATGCAATAACTCCCCTCTTCTTTGTTGTTGGTGTTGGAACTTGTTCAGGAACAACTGGTTCAGGAGCAGTTGGTTCAGGAGTAATAGGCTCAGGTGTATTCATCTCAGTTGAAGTCCAATCATCATAATTCTTGCTTATCGTGTTCATTAATTCTTCAGCATCTGTAGGAGTCCTGTTTCTGAAAACACAATCAGCAAAGCTATCTAGGTAGGTCCTAGAATCATCAGTTAGTCCATTATAATAAATATCAAGAAGCTCATTCTTAGGTAATGGACATCCAGGATATACATGAATCAAGGAACAGAATCTTTTCCATGACTCAGGCAACTTCTCTTCTTCTTCCAGTTTAAAATAAAAAGTCTCTACAAAGCAGCATGTCTTGCACTGGGAGGAAAATATTTATGGAAGAAAGAAGCAATCAAGCAATCAGGGCTATCAATGGAACCATGAGGTAATCTATTAAACCAAGCCCTAGATTCTCCTTTTAGTGAAAAAGGGAATATCTTAGCAACAAAGTACTTGCGCATTTTAAAATCATCAGAGTACAAAGCACTCATAGTAGAAAGCTCATTCATATGAGCTACAACACTCTCATTTTAAGTACTACAAAAAGGTTCTTTCTCAACAATATCTAAATAATCCTTATCCTTAATATCTATGGGAGAGGTGGAAAACTTAGGATCATAGGACTTCTTGGGTATAACAGTATGTCTAGCAAGGAGACTCTTAATAGCACTAGCACCATGTGTGGTTCGGCACTCTTCAACAAATTCATCAGTGAGCTCTATGTAACCATCATTAATATCAAAACTCTCACTAGCAGGTGAGCTAACAGGTGTAACAGTGTATTCACTACGAGTTTCGGTATTTCCTAGACTAGCCATAGTAGCATCTATAAAAGGACCTAATGAACCACTCACATCAAGCACAGTAGAAGTAACATCGTGAGTTTCAAAAGCAGTTTCAGATTCAGCAGTAGTAGCAGTGTGTGTAGCATGAGTATGTGGTGGTGGTGTGACAAGCTTACTTATAACAGACAGTGAATCAAGAGCAACAAAGGTGTTTAGGACTGTACCTCTTCTTGTAGTGGATGGTAAAATAGGGTACTTTCCATCATGAGACTTCCCCATGATGAAAAGAGTAGCAGTGAACAATAATAGATCCAAGTGAACTTACAAATAAAGCTATGCTCCCCGGCAACAGCGCCAGAAAATAGTCTTGATGACCCACAAGTGTAGGGGATCGCAACAGTCTTCACGTGTAGTATTACCCAATTTATTGATTTGACACAAGGGGAGACAAAGAATACTTGCAAGCCTTAACAACTGAGTTGCCAGTTCAGCTGCACCTGGAAATAGTTCTTGCTCACAGAAGTTTATCAGTAGCAACAGCAAAGCAACAACAACAGTAATAGCAACAGTAGCAATAGTAACAGTAACGGTAATAGTAGGATTCGAGTGCGGTAGGCATAGGGATGGATGGACGGGTGTTGCATGGAAGAGTCTAAACATGTAACTTCAAATAACTAGGGCATTGCAGATAAATAATAACAAGCATCCAAGTACTAAACAATCCTAGGCATGTGCTCCAAATATAGCCATACGTGCTCGCAATGAGAACCTGCACAACATCTTCTGTCCAGCCAGCCCGTGGCAACAGGGCCTCTAGGGAACTACTGGCAATTAAGGTGCTCCTTTTAATAGAGCACCGGAGCAAAGCATTAACACTCCATGAACACATGTGATCCTCACACCACATCCATCCCCTCCGGTTGTCCCAATTATTGTCACTTTGGGGCCTTTGGATCCGGACAATGATATGTGTACACAACTTGCAGATAATATCACAAACAATACTATCATAATAATTCAATAATAAGTTCAGATCTGAGATCATGGCACTCGGGCCCTAGTGACAAGCATTAAGCACAACAAGTTGCAACAAAGTCAAATAGCACTAATAGAGATACTAGGCACTATGCCCCTAACAGATCTTATTCGATTACATGATAGAACTCATCCAATCCCTACCATCCCCAAGCCTACAGCGGGGGATTACTCACTCATGGATGAGGGAAACATCAGTGGTTGATGGATATGCGTTGGTGATGATGATGGCGATGATCCTCTCCAAATTCCCCATCCCGGCAGGATGCCAGAACGGAGTTTCTGGATCTGAATCTTGGTTTCTCGTGGCGGCGGCGGCGGAGCGGAACTCTTTCTGGAAAACCATCGAAACCCCCTCTTTTTTAGGTTAGAAGGTAACTTATAGGCGTGGAGGTAGGCCGAGAGGCTGCCTGGGGTGGCCAAATATCCCCCAGGCGCGGGGTCAGTGGACCCGCGCCTAGGGTGGGCCTGGGCCCCCCAGTCCTCCCCTCTGTCTTCCCTTCTGGCTCCGTGGATCTTCTGGTGAAAAATAGTTTTTGGCATATTTTCCGGATTTTTCCTGATAGTTCATTTTCTGCACAAAAACAAGACACCAAGGTAATTCTGCTGAAAATAGCGTCAGTCCGTGTTAGTTGTATCCAAATCACACAAGTATAGAGGAAAAACAATAGCAAAGTGTTTGAGAAAGTAGATACGTTTTGGACGTATCAATCATAGTCAACAGATAAATTAATAATAATCACCTTACCTTAAACTTTATTTGTATACTTAGGATTGTTAACACTTGACCTCCTTACGAATGTCATTACTTGTAAAGTAAAATGTGAAGATAGAATAATTCTTATATAAATAGTCTTTGAATAGCATTCCACATTTGTGTATCTCATTGTTTTATGATATTATTACTACATGTCGTTTCACACACACTCACAAGCCTTAATAAGAAGCACAAGTGTGAAACTTAATCTAAAAGGGCAACACATTCCAAAGAAACCACTTCCAGTATCCAAACCCTAGATCAACGCTTATTCCGGGAATTCGAATTTATCAAATTGCATTACATTACTATGCATAATCACATCTTGCTTCTTTAAACATTAGTCCTTACCAGACTGATTATGCTGATTTCAGATATTGGATCTTATATTGTCTTGAAGACCGTGAGTGCATAATCTTGCAATCACAAAAGTCAAGTTCACACTTGCTCATGTCCTTTGATTATTTTCTGTAAAGTATTTTGAAAATCCAGTGTTGTCATCACCTGCATTTCAAAAAGGTCCAAAAACACTATTTTTGATAATAATATGAACTATTGGTTACTGATCTAGGGTGATCAGCTAATTAAACCTAGTAGTTGGGATACCACTACTCAGGAATATATCATCTAGGACTTAACAACCAATATCGCCAGTGATTCTTGCATCATATATCACACGTTAACCATGATATTTGGAATGGGACGGAGAAGTCAGTTGTATCCTTTTCCTTTCGTATGGAGGCCAGACTATCTTAACGTGACATCGTGATTCCTTGTGTGGATCCAACATATGGGTGGGCACCCTTAGGCCCCGCGTTTTTGATGTCTAGATTATCTATGAGTGGCTGCCGGGGGTTTAGCCCGGACCTATAAGGTACTTACCTAGGCATCACCATCTCATAGAGTCTTCGGGAACTCATCAGGGTTTTAGCCTGCCCGGAAGGGGGCTTAACGGAGGTGAGCCAACCCCGAAGGATCGTGCAGACATATGGGGTCGCGGAGAGGGCAGTGATTGGCTTGGATCATCTACTGGGCCCCACATCACGAAATTGTGGACGGGAATAAGCTGCCCGGTTCTGCAACAAGGATTTGATCTCTCATGGGAAAAGTAACGCACCTCTGTAGAGTGTAAAAACTGTAACTTGTTACTCCCTGTTCCGGGAATGAACTGTGAACGCTGCGGGAAAGGAACTCCATAAAAGTTCTGGTAAACCCGTGAAGGCTGACGGACATAGCTTTTCAGAATAAAGGCAAACTTTGAAGAAATGTTAACAAAAAACATGCATTGCCTACGACTTATGGTCTGTGGCTGTAGATATAGTGCATCAAACCCTCCTTTTCTAGTGAACTTGCTGAGTACGCTCATACTCAACGTATCTTCTTAACCCTTGCTAGGTTCTAAAGCCAGTACAGACGATGTCTACATCAAATTATGCTCCAGGAGTCATCACCAGAAGCTAAAGTTATTCAATGAAGACAAGAGAGTCAACATATACATCAACTCAAGTGAAGATGAAGTTACTGATTAGATATGTATAATCTCTAGCCATAGAACCTATTTCTATAGTGTATTGCAATAGCAGTAATGTCAGACCATAGTTCGGATACTAGTCTTATTAGTATGATAGATTTTGAGTTGTTTATTTATGATTCTTCTTTGTAAGAAGTTTCTGTAACATTCTAGCATTAGAGCCTAGAAATAAGCTGAACCCAGATGTGTGCATTGCATTCATGCATAGAAAATCCGAGTAAATTTAACGCTTTTGAACAAAACTTGTCAAGGTGATTGAAGCTTCTCTTAACTTGATGGAATTGAAGTAGATCATCAAGTTGACTGCGATAAGTTTCAATATGACCTTTGCTAAAACCTTATTTTGGGTAAGGGAGATTTGATCTAAGAGTAGACCAAATGTAATAAAAGTTAAACCCTAATCCATTATGATTTATATTTGATCCTTAGGTGATCCTATCATAATATTCATTATAATCACTCATGAGTACCAAGTTAAGGATATAACACAAATAATAAGAATGTAACAATTATATCTTAATCTCATCTTCTCATACCATGAGTATCATGGTACTACCTAACCTTACTTCTTAAGTAAGATTGAGTAGGAAAGAACCTAAGTTTAGATCATTCACCATATATCTTTCTTTCCATATCCATCCTTATCATCTCTGTTGAGTTATATTCCAATATCTATTGTTCATCAATGTTGAAGAATCAACTATTGATTCACCAATTCTCAATCTATCAACTCTTGATCATAACACAGCTTACAATTAAGTGTCTACAAAGAAACAACTAAGAAGAGGTAAATAGTAATTCTAGTTTTAGATATCATCTATAGGATGGGAGTAATTGAAGAAGAATAAATCAATGTGATAATTGATGGAGTTCAACTCACTCCGGAAATGATAGAAGAGTTAATGGGATATATAATTATATGGTAGGAAAGAAGATTACAAGGGTGAATCATAAAGATAGTTACCAGTAATAATTTTATTGGATCAAGTGGGCATAGTCCATGAATAACAATATTAATCCAATTAAAGATACTATGAAGATAATTCCAATACAATTGTAAGGTTGTATTGCTAAAGCCTTGCTTAGCCAACTACAAATCTAAGATATAAATGATTAAAGGATTAAAATGATCATACCTTGCTCACCAAGATTGAATACTTATATTAAGTATAAGTGACATTGGTGGGTAGAACATGATTGAAACCCTAGTATAGGTAAGATATCCTAGAGTAGTTATTATATGAAACAGTAATATAATGTGAGGTTGGAGTATGAGCTATTAGAGTAAATGTAAGAAGATATGATTCAATTAAAGCTAATGTATCATAGAGTTATGGTAGTAGTGTTATCCATCCTAAAGGATAGTAAGCTTTAAATTAAAGGTTGATGGATGATTAAGGAAGATTATGAGTGGAATTTGGAAGAACTACTTGCTGGATTGAAGATTATCAATAGTAGAGTAGTGGGTATACCTAAGCAAGGATATGAGAAAACTATTAAATGCTTTAGTATCAAACTCATTGGATTCATCCATAGGTTTAGCAAGAATAATAGGCGAAGAAGAATATTGCTTTGAAGTAAAGTTCATGATGATGATGGATATGAAGATTAGTATATCTAGGAAAGGAATTCCTTAATTAGAAAACCAGGATTGTGAATTATGGACAATAGACATTCTTGGAAATCACCCAACTCTAAATCTTAAACCAAACATAATATCCATTTTAGATTATTGATCCATCATCTTTTGTCTATATCACTTCATAGGAATATTTTCCTATAGCAAATCACATAAGCACATCTCTGTCATTTACAACCATTATAATTATATGTGCTTAAGAGTATCTTTACCAATTCTTTCTATAAAACATTTTAAATATAACTTTTTATTATAAAAGGTGATGCCATCAAATATCACAAACAGAAGACAATATGTTTAGTTATTAAATCTTTACTCACATCAACAAAAGAATAGAAGTATAATAAGAACCCTAAACCCTTGAGTAAGCATCTACAATTCAAACCTTAACCTCTATGTTAATTATAATAAAGTATATCCATTGTTAATTCCTAAATTCATGGGAATAATATTAATCATATTAATTCCCTAGAAACTCTATTTATCAAGTCAAAATCAAAGGTCACTATATAAAATCTCCTAAATATTATGAGTTAATGAGAATTACATCTAATGAGTTAATAAAATGCATATTAAAAGCCTCACAAATAATAATAGAAAAAGTATATTTATATAAAGGAAATAAAGAGAACATCACAATATTTAATAAAAGTTCACAAATTGATTCTTAATATACTTTATTAATGTTGTAATCTTTCGACAAATCAATTCTATAAGGAAAATTCAAATTAAATAAGGGAAACTTAAATCTGAAAGTAAAACAGAAAATAGAAAAAGGGAAAACAAATAAAAACAAATCCTGGCCGTGGCCCAACTCCTCTTTCCTTATCTGACGCCCATGTGCAGCCCACAAAAGCCCAACAGCCAGCCTAACTCGTTCTATTCAGTGACAGACATGTGGGTCCAAAACAGGATCTCGGGTTGAGCTTACGAAAGTGCCAGGGGGTTATCTGCAAAACCGTCATCGTCGTCTTCCTCCAGCTGGAAGCAGCTCGGTGGCGAGGCCGAGGCTGTTCGTCGTCGTCCTTGCGTCAAGATCAACATCGTCGCCGCCAGGAGAGGATAAGGAGGCCACAGCGACGCCCTTGCTCATCCTCATCCCCATTCCCCCTCTGAAACCTCTCTACCTCATTTCCCCAACCATGTCTAGAACCCTAGCTCGGAGGTGAGCCGGAGCCGGCGATTCTGTGCTCGCCTCGGCCAGATAAGACCATGGTGGAGGCCGCCGTGCTCTTCTCGTTCGATTGCCCCAACTTGCACCTACGAAGGAGGCATGAATCGACCCAATCGCACCCTCGTTCCCGACGCTGTTCGTCGACCTCACCGTCGTCTCCGACCGCGCCTCGCCGAATCAAGCACACCATCGCGTTCCTGGTGAGTCACCGAGTCTCCTAGCATGCGCCGATGCCTTGTTTGCTTCCTAAATCCATGCCACCGTAATCACCCGCAAGCACCGCCGCATAAGCTCGTCGCTGGTTGCCCTCCAATGACCAAAAACCAGCGGCGCCACCACTATCTTACTCGCCTTGATGCTCTGGTTCGAACAAGCCCATGCACACCTGCTCACTCACACGCTACTGCTCTCCTTGCCGTCGTCTGCCATGCCACCGGCGAGGTGACGTCAGGGTGAGATCACCCTGGCCACGTCAACGTGTTTGACTAGTCTTTGTCTCGCGTGGCTATATGACATGGCCTTGGGCCCATATGTCATCGTCTAGGAGTAAAGAGGGGGTCGGTAACAAATACATTTACTAACCTGAGAGCTGAGGTGAACATAGGCCCACTGGTCAGTGACTAGGGCTAGGTGTGTGTGAGGTGTAAAAAGTTATTTCCGATTTAAGAAATAAATAAAATGTTATAAGCTCAATTATTAATATTTCAGAAATCAAATAAATGATTAAATCTTGTTTAATTAATAACTTTTGATTTATAATTCTGAAAATGGGTGTATAATATATGAAAATTTATAGAAAAATAAAATCTACAACTTAAAATTAGTATCAAATATTATTATGATGATTATTTAAATAAATATTATTTAATAAAGGTTTTAAAAGTAATAAAACTTTGATAATCCATATTTTAATAGTGGTAAATGTTAATAATATAAATAAAATACCAAAAATCTTATAAAAATAAAAATTATAATTTAAAACCATAATCATTCATTATTATTTCACTTAATTAAATATTTATTATTTATTAAGTAATTATAAAGTAATAAGAATTGTCAAAAATCATATCTTATTATTTACAAATCACAAAAATAAATGTAATATACCAAAATGATCACAAAAATAATATCTACTTGTTAAAAATATAATAATCCACTTTTAAGTTAAATAAAAATTCAAATATTTTAATAACTCAAATTTAAACTTATTTACTTAGTTTAAAATTCATATAAGGGTAAATAAAATTTGTTAATATTTCTAAAATTAGTCAATCAAGTCTAATACATAGGTATTAGTCTTGAATACTACTAACAAGTCATAATCATTCAAAACATTAGAAATACTAATATATTGAATTAACCTTCTACCATATGAATATATTATATTCTAAAAAGATCTTTAATAATTATAAAATCTTCAAGAATAATATATCAATCAAATACAACATTATAATGGACTAAATCCAAAGATAATTCATGAGTAGTCACTAGTATTATTTATTTATGCACACACCATAATCAGACCTTTATAAATAAACAAGAAATCTTGTTCCACTACAAAATACAACCACTCGTCCTTAAAAAGGATAAGTGATACTATTCCATTAAAAAAATCAAGAAAACCACCACACCAAAGAAAAATATAACCATTCTTATGTCACCTTAAGGAAACATTACCAAGTACACCAAAGTACAAATGTTATAAGCATTATACATTCAAACTATCTATGTTTTAAAGTTAACTTTAGTCTACAGGACTCTAAATATAATACTATAAACATTGTTAGATGTTTTATAGTTAACTTTGATCTTATATAGTTAAGTCATAAAGCATCTCAAGACCAAACTATTAATCAAACACAAATAACATCAACCAAACTCAACTAACCACAAAGGTTGTTTAGACCTTAGGAAAGAAATCTTTTCTTCAAATGTTATTCTTTTTGCCACTTCAAACAAGAACTCTTATATAAGAAATCTTGAGTAGCATCTCAAATTTATTTGTACCCTATTGCTTTATGATATTGTAGTTTTATGATTGTCTCACACACACTCACAAGCCTTAATAAAAAGCACAAGTGTTAAACTCATCTAAAAGTACAACACATTTCAAAGACATCATTCCTAACATCCAAACCCTAGAACAACGTTATTTCCGGGGTTCGCGTTTATAACATGCATCACATTACTTATGCATAAGAGCATACTGCTTCTTTAAACATTAGTCCTTACCGGACCAATGATGATGATTTCAGATTTTGGATCTTATACTAACTCGAAGACCGTGAGTGCATAACCTTGCAATCACAAAAGGCAAGTTCACACTTGCTCATGTCCTTTGATTATTTTCTGTAAAGTATTTTGCAAATCCAGTGTTGTCATCACCTGCATTTGAAAAAGGTCAGAAAACTCTATTTTCATAATGATATGATTATAGGTTATTGACCATGAGGTAATAACCTACTATGAAAGTTCCGGTGGTAAAGGAACATATTATCTAGGACTTAACAACCAATGTCGCCAGTGATTCTTGCGCCATATATTACGCGTTAACCCTGATATTTGGAATGGGACGGAGAAGTCAGCTGTATCCTTTTCCTCTTGTATGGAGGCAAGACGACCTTAACGTGGCGTTGAGATTCCTTGTGTGGATCCAACATATGGGTGCGCACCCTTACGCCCCACACTTTTGGTGTCTAGATTATCTATGAATGGTGTTTAGGGAGATAGTCCATGTAAATGGTACTAATCCGGGCATCACTAGGTCATAGAGTCTTCGGAAACTCATTAGGGTTTTAGCCTGCCTGAAAGGGGGCTTAACGAAGATGAGCCAGCCTGAAGGATCGTGCAGACATATGAGGTCGCAGAGAGGGTAGTGATTGGCTTGGACCAACTACTAGGCCCCACAACATGGAATTATGGACGGGTAAGCTGCCTGGTTGTGCAACAAGGAGTTGATCTCTCATGGGAATAGTAACGCACCTCTGCAGAGTGTAAGAACTGTAACTTGTTACTCCCTGTTCCGGGAAGGAGCTACGAACGCGGCGGGAAAGGAACTCCATGAAAGTTCTAGTAAACCCGCGAAGGCTGACGGACATAGCTTTTCAAAATAAAAGCAACCTTTAAAGAAATGTTTACGAAAACCCGCATTGCCTACGACCTATGGTCTGTGGCTGGATTTATAGTGCATCAAACACTCCTTTTCTAGTGAACTTGTTGAGTACGCTCGTACTCAAAGTATCTTCTTAACCCTTGCTATATTCTGAAGCCAATACAAACGACGTCTACATCAAGTCATGCTCCAGGAACCACCATCAACAGCTCAAGTCTTCGATGAAGTCAAGAGAGTCAACATATACATCAACTCGAGTGAAGACGAAGTTACTGATTAAATAGGAATAAAATCTCTAGCCATATAACCTATTTCTGTAGTGTATTGCGATATCAGCAATGTCAGACCCTTAGTTAAAATACGAGTCTTATTAATATGATAGTTTTTGAGTTGTTTATTTTTGATTCTTCTTTGTAAGAAGTTCTTTCTCTCTCTTTAACCTAGAGTGTTCTCTGGATCTTGTGTAAAGAGTGAGTTGTAACCTTTAGCCATGTATTGGACCTGTTGTGTTTCTGTTGTGCCACTCTGAGGGGTGTAATACTGGTGAACGGTGTTTCATTGGTGTTATATCCACGACTATAGTATACTACATCATGCAGTGGTATGCTGGGTCACCGCAGTTTTTTTCTCTCTCTTTAACCTAGAGTGATCTCTGGATCTTGTGTACAGAGTGAGTTGTAACCTTTAGCCATGTTTTGGACCTGCTGTATTTCTGTTGTACCACTCTGAGGGATGTAATACTAGTGAATGGTGTTTAATTGGTGTTATGTTAATGACTATAGTCTACTACATCATGCAGTGGTATGCTGGGTCACCGCATCCTCTCCATGCTCTATCTACCTTGCCATGTCAGGTGTGATTTCTTTGATTATCCCCATGTCTAGGTTTCATCTCTGAACCTAGGGTTCATACCCTCTACAGTGATGTCGGTTAAATTCTTCTGGTTCATCCAACCAGTGATATTCTTCTAGGTGTTAATATGCTAGTGGTACCTATTGCACCATAATGATCCTAGCATGTTGCTCTTCTTTCTATCAGTTAGTAATCTGTTGAATATATGGTTGCCACTCTGTTCTTAGTCAGAGAAGCTTCTGTGAACGTGTACTTCATTTATATGTGGATGCTTATACAACAATGGATGTGAGTTTATTTTGTTGGGTTGTGACTCACTGTGATAGTAAAGTTGGGATGCCCTCTGTTCAGGTGATGTTTTCTTGTGAAGCACCGATGTGCTTAGCCTCAGGATTTACTCTTGCTACTGTGTAAATCTTAAGTTCCTAAAGCTAAACTGGTTCTGTGATTTATGAGGAAGTAATTTATGCAATGATGATTTAGATTGATTCCTATCTTTTTTATAGGAAGATGATTTACTTAATGGACTCTGTCAAGTGTGGCTTAATTATAGACCGTATTATATTCACTGTCTTTTCTAAATCAGATGTCTAATATGATTCCTAAATTCATTTAGGAAGATGATTATATGATTTTAATAGATATAGATGAATTTTTTGGTACAAAGGTTCTACCCAGTTGGGATGTGCCCTGTACCAGTAGTGTGATGAGTCTAGATCTAGTTAGAACTAGATCCATTGGTCTGTGATGCTAGTCTGGGAAAAAATATATAAAAACATACGTTATTTTTATCTGCTGCTTCCCTTCTTAAATGATCTTTGATGGATAATCTCTAGGTATGATTCCTATAGTTCTTGTGAAAATGATTTGATAGGCCTTGGTATGGATAATATGATGGATCCTTACTGTTTAAGATGAAATCTTATGATGTAATTATTTCTGAGGTGGTACCATCCATAGGATGTGCCCAGAAATGATTATTCAAAGAATTATGTGTAACTAGTTATAAAACTAGAGCTTTCAATCCAAGATCAGTGATGCAAGGCTGAGATCTTGGTTGTGGTTTGTAAGGTTTACTATTGGCTTTGTTTGCTTTCTTTGATGATGGAGGTACACCCCACTTGGTTGTCTTTCTGAGAAGATTATGTATAGACATCACATGTTCTGTTGAAATGAATAAGATCAATTATGCGAGGTTTTGTATAAACTCACTAAAAATGAATATTTGGCTGCCAATGGTGCATAGTCTGAGGCTTAATTATTATTTTTGTATCTAAGAACATATGCTTGAATGTTTCTCCTAGCTCAATGATGACACTGTGTAGTATTTATACACCAGTCTGAGAGCCTTCTATTTTCCCCACTCAAACATGCTCTAAAGAAATTAATGAGCAGAGAAGATGCTAATTACTATTATAAGCTGCCAACCTGATATGCAGAACAACAGTTGATGTTGCTCGAGTGGATCTTGATTGCTTGCTTGGTCTACTTGAGTTCATATAACTTCTCTGCTTCCGATAGCCTGCTTCTCCTCAAGATGCTGTTGATCTTGATTTCCCCCCTAGTCCTAGCTCTTGGATGGCTTTACTAACCAACCAGGGTTAGGGATATGATGTTGACCTAGAGGAGTGATATGGCGGTGATGAGCAAGAACATGTGTTGTTCTTGGTGACAAAATAGTGGTTTGAGGATAGTTGTTGGCTAAGGGTGGTGGCCATGGGATATTTATCCTTACTGCTACGGTTGTGCACTCTTATATCTCTTTGAGGCTTCCTTGTACTGACAGCACACACACATGCAGTTATGTGTATGCTGCTTACCTATAAGCTTGCACTGTTGTGGATCAGCACAAGTAGTTTCAGTGCTTTTACTCCTTCCTTTCTACCTCCTCTGGTGAAACTTGCCCCTCTTACTGCCATGATGTTAAACTGAGACATTTCCTAGATAAGAACATATCGTGTACTTGGCCCCTCATTATCAACTCAATGATGAATTTAAGCATATCATTTTTATGCTAAATCTAAGAGTAAAACTAATACTCTAACCCTTTTATTCTTTTATCCTTGTTAGTATGTTGTTTTTATTTTGCAGAAATCAGGATCAAAGAGATAATGGGAAGATCAAAAATTAGATATGAAATATAGTTTAGGTTTTATCTTATTATTACCTTGTAAGAACAATGTAATATGTTTATGTACAGAATAAATAATCCTTGTAACATTATTGATGTATTAACTATTATTTATTTTCCTTTATATATCATTGTTATTTCCTTTTCTATTATTATTTTGTATTAACATTCTTTTCTATTAAAAAATGTAAGACTTTGTAATATATGTATCTTCTTGTACTAAAGAATTATTTTAGTTATTTCATCTATGTAATTCCTTTTTATATTTATTTGTTTTATAGTAATTTACTTTTATTCCTTCAATGTAACAACAATGTAACATTTATCATATAATAAAGTGTTTCATTTTTCTTGGAACTAAATAAATATTTATATCTTACTTATAAATAATAATTACATTCTTATTTATTATTATAATTCATTTCTTTCAATTTTGTTTTATTAATTGAGACTTATAACTAGTGTATCTTTTGAGAAGTAAGAGTTCATTATAATTTAATTTCCAAATATTATTCCATTTCAAATTCTAATGGAATTCAAATTTATCAATTGAATATTCAAATTTGAATTACCTTCCCCTCAAACACAAAAGTGCAGTAGAGGCCATGTCGAAATCCATCGCACCTGCTCTGATGTTTCCATCAGAACAAGAGAGATCTCGATCCCTCTATAGCTTCTTTAGTTTTGCGCGAAAATTTCTTGGATTTTCTTATGCATGAATGCAATGCACAAACATGTGTCATGTCTATTTTGAGGTGATAATCCTGGGGTGTTACACTCCTGCTCCTCCTCTACCCCGGTGAGCTCCTCCGACGATGACGACGAACACCTCCGGCTACCTCCTCCTCCTTCTCCTCTAGCGACCCCATCGTCCTCCTCCTCCGGTGACCTCCTCCTCCTCCTCCTCCTACTTCTCCTCCGGCGACCCCCTCCTCCTCCCACCTCCAGGCTATCCCTCCTCCGACGACCCCCACCTCCGGCGACCCCCACCTCCGGCCAGTTTTTTTTTTGAAATTTGAAAAAACAATCTATGGCCCATATTGGCAATATGCGCCACAGAAGTTTTAGATCTAGCCCTTCTTTTATTTTGAAATTTGAAAAAAAACTTTTGGGGCGCATATGTGGGAAATGCGCCACTGAACATTTTCAACTTCTATTGGGCATTTTGAAATGCGCCATAGAACTAAAGTTTAGTGACGTGATAATAGTGGCGCATCCCATATGCGCCACAGAAGTTGAAAAATGGTGCGCCACTGATGACCTTTTTCCTAGCAGTGATGGTTAATTAGCGGGAGGGGGATAATCATGGGAACCTTAAAACTTACAGCCGTGGTTGGACTTTATGTCTTAATAACTCCCTTGTTTGCACAAAAATGACCTTGGAATCAATCACAAGTGCACATATCGATTGTAGCTAGTTTTTAAATAAGAGTATCGAACCAGCATAGAGCTATTTGGTTAGGGTGTGTTTGGTAGGCTAGCTCAACTCAAAAAATCTCACCTCATCCCACCGTTTTACATTTGCTGTTGTTTGTTAGACCGGCTCGTATGACCTCGGCAGTGCCCAGTTCACACGAAAAATCCCCCTCAGCCAGGCTGAGGAGAGAAGCTGAGTTCGCCCCGCAACGCGTGGGCCCGCACCCCCAGACCCCTGCCCCGCTCTCCCTCCCTCTCATTTCTTCCTCTTCCCTCTCTCTATCCCGAGCTCCTCCATCCCCCCGACCGCATCGGCCGCCGCCCTCCACCGCACATCACCGCAGATATCGCTGCCGCCCACCTCCGAGATCCTACACCGGCACCCTCCCCAGAGCTCTCCTTCTAGCAGGCGCGACGAGCTCCTGTGGGCGGGCACGCGAGCTCTGGCGGCAGGACGCGAGCTCCTGCGGGCGGGCACGCAGGCTCCTAGTGGGGCGGACACGCGAACTCAGGCGTCGGCGGGCGGGAGGGCGAGCTCTAGCGGCGGGTGAGCGAGCTCTGGCGGCGGTGCCCAAGATCTGCATCACCCCAATCTGCATGGCGGGCGAGCGAGGGAGCTCGTGGCAGCGACCTCCTCGCGTGGGCGCCTTAGGACCGGTCCGCATCGCCCCGATCTGCAAGTCTAGCTCGCCGGCTCCGCCGGTCTAGACTCTCACCGGCGGCGGCCAGTCCTAGCGCTGCCAACCATTATTTAGGGAGAAGAGGACCTGATTGATTTTTATTTTTTGATTTAGGGTGTTCTGTGTAAAACATTGGCGTTGTTTAGAGTTAATTTTCTGATGAAGGTCTTATGTGTAAGAAACTAGACCTATATCTTATCTCAATGCATGCGAGCTACCAAATAAAGTCTTCACGCAACATGGGTGGTCACACACGAGCTACCAAACACTTCAAAAAATCTCAGTGCAGCTTGTATGAGGTGAGAATATCTGAGATGGGAAAGTCATTCTGTGGTGACCCAGGCTACCAAACACACCCTTAAGGTCTTTATGCCCCTCGTCACTGTCTACCAAAGGATACTTGTAAGCTGCCTTCGATTTTGAGTAAAGGGTGTTTGAAAGGTTTTTGATTGAATACAGAAAAGTAAATAAAATAAGTAAAAGAAAGCACGTAACGAAAGTGTTGGCAACGGTGTTGGAACTTAATAAGGCTAAAGCATTCTCAGAGACGTAGGATACACCACTAGCATGTTGTAATTTATCATAATTAGGATAACCTATTTCTTGTGTCATGACATGTGTGGAGAGCGTTCTATAATAAGATATTCATAACAAGAATTGCGGGGAGTCGCTGTCTTGAGTCAGGTAACGAGGTCATCTCTAAATAACCACTGCGATGCCTCAGAGCAATCACTCGTATAAACCACCGCCACAATTAAGGGTTTCCCCATGGATATCGTAATTATCTTAGTGAATCTCTCTTTATTACTCATTTAACCGTGCAGGTTATAAGCTAATGCTTGTAGTCATGAAAGTAACACTAGACATACTCCCATACACGTCCTAAGGATATCACCCTCTTTTTAGTCCTAGAGGCAAATGATATGTGGTCGACTACACATACCATCTAAAGAGAGATATCAAACACAATATTATAAATCAATAGATCATGGACACAAGTAATATATCATCTTTATTTCATTTCACTATAGTGCTAGGGTTTTTCCATCTTCCCAAGAACAAAGAGAACTAATTAAACATGAAAGCAATCAACAACGTCATCATAATCAAATGGATGGATAAAGGTACGGGGATAAATCTAGTGCAAACCACAATTAAATTTGGAATTACAACAATATCTAAAGTATGGAAGATAGGAGTAGTAATGGTGATGAAGATGCGGCGGTTGATGACGAAGGAGATGATGCGATGTACTATAGTGATTCGTGAAGCAACAAGGATTTGCCCTTCTCCTTGTTCCTCCTCCAAATCCCTCTACGACATAGTATTTCGAGGCTGGAAGTTTTTGTGAATGTCGGATCTCAGATCCGTCTTCGCGTGGTGAGAGTATTTGACGAGGCAGATGCGCTGACATGTGGTATGGGCGGACGGTACAGGTGAGCTCCGCCCGTACCACTGGTCGCTAAGCTCTCTAGAGCCTACCTCCACGTTTGCCAATCTTTCAGGTGCGACAAAAAAATTAATTAAATGACATATATCACTTAGAAATACCATATTATTGCATAATACGACAGTCCCAATTAATATGTTCACAAGTGACTTAGTAATACGGAATCGTGTTGAAACAATGATAAAAAGGTGCGCGAGCGCAGTACAATACCAAAAATCCTACTCTAGTAGTGGAAAAACAAAATATAAACATGCTTTAGTTTTAGACTCATCACTCCTTTCTAGATAAAACAATAAAAAGACTATCCATATGATTCACTAATTGTGACAACCAAACAAATGAAATAACAATTTGCATAAACACTTCCCTTGAGTTACCTGTTTCTACACTAGCTTTTACATTTATAGTTTTACTTTACTTGCAATAGTTTACTTCCTGTTATTACTTTCAACACTTCATCATTTTCTAGTTAGAAGTAAAAAACACCTTACACATCTAGCTCATTGCATTGAATAAAATACTATATAAGTGGGCAATAGGGCTTTAGAGAATAGATAGTTTAACTTCAGCTCCTCGTGAGTTACATGTGAGCTCGACACTTTAATAATTATCGAATTGTACTACAATAATTCCCTGCTCTTGGGGATTATTAGACGCCAACCTCGCGCGCAATCTCTGTGTCATGCGCTACCTTTGCTGCAATCGCCGCTAGCTTCTCCTCCCGCTCTGGCGAGGCCACAAAGGTCGTCTCATCCTCCCCAGGTAAAAATCGTCCCGGTGAAGATGCCATAGCATGACTTTTGCCATCTCTTCGTGGCCATGCTCTAAGGCCTGTCCCCCCGAGGTAGAAATCAGGACATGCAAACAATCGCGCCCGTATAGTCTACGAACAGAAATCCAGTCCTATGCAAAATAAAAATAAAATTGATTTTCAGCGAGCACTCGTCGTTTTAAATTTACGCAACTATGGTCGTGCGAACGAGTCGTGTTACTCAAGCGCAAGCGCAAGCGCAAGCGCAAAGGGAGAACTAGCGGTGTTTATTTAAGCGTGGACATTGCCCCCTCCACAATACGTACTACTATCCGAGAGACACAACGTTGAAAACGACGTGCGGGCAGCTTGTTAGCATGTTGTCGTACAATGGTTTGTGCAGGAGAGTCGCTGAAAAGTGGCCTGCATTATCGGGTGGCAACGAGACAGGACCTCCATTTTTTCTTCGATCTGGGAGTAGTCTAGTCCTATCTACAGTATATCCATTGGATGGCACGCCAGGCCAGGCACCGCGACAGGTCAAGATGCGCCGCGTTTTCTGTCCGGTTCGGAGGAATGGCTGATGGCGAACGCGCAGTATAGTACACACCGCGTCTTCTCCGCGTGCAGCGGGGAACATAAATCGCTCGTCTGACCCATGTCCACACCGTACATACCTTTGGCGACATCCGTCCAAGCCAAGGGGCATCCATCGAGCCCATATCCGGTCGTCGAAAACTAAACTGTCTGTCCGTTTAGATCGGGCCGTGGTCGTTTTTGGTCAGGGTCTGGCCTGTTCGGCCAGCCGCTCTTAGCGATCCGACCCATGTATCCGTCTCTCTCCCGCTGTCATCGCTTATAACTCGCGATGAGACGTTAATGACGACGCGATATCGGCTATCAGCGCCGTCGCTTTCTGGGCGGCCGGTGTTTCCCGCAATCGTTTTCCGCGCGCACCTTGCTTCCCGCGGCCAGTAAACTTCCCGTGCCTTCCCGGCAGTTTCTTGCTTTCGCCACGGTCTATAAAAAACGGCCGCTGGCATGGCGAAGACAACAAGCCCAAAGCAAGAGCAAACCAACAGCCGAAAAAGCGTCAGCCACTAGCAGCCATGCCTCGCTGCAAGATCGCCAACTGGACTAAGATCCGAGAGATGTGCCGCACCCGCTTCCCGGAGGTGGAGGTCGACAAGGTCCACCTCGAGGCCATGTTGCTGGCCAGGCGCATGAGCGAGGCGCGGGTGTTGGCCTTCCAGAAGGAAGGCCATGTGGCCGAGGCGGCGCTGGGGCGGGTGATGGAGGCGGCCTCCACGGTGGCCGCCCAATGGGCGGTGCGCGACATACACCACGTCACCGCCAAAGAGGCGGTGGCAATGGAGGCCGCATCAGCGGCTCTCCGCGAGATCCGCATGAGGCGGCCAGGACCATGCTGGAGGAGGTGGCCAAGGAGGCCGCCAAGGTTGCCGTCCGCGAGCTTTGCCACACTGCCAAAACGCGCAAAGAGGCGGAAATGACGCAGCGCGGGCACGTCGCTGACTCAGCGGTAGAGGAGGACCGCGTAGCTACGACCGCTGAGGTGGCGGCAGCGTGGGGTCTCGTCGATGATGACAAGACGGAGGTGGAGAATGAGGTGGATCAGCCGGAGGCTAAGGAGAAGAAGGGGGAGGAGGCGATGGTCATCCTCCTGCAGATCGCGCAGGCACTGGGCTTCGGCCCTAATGGTGCTCTGGCTCCAGCTCCTTCTCCGGCGGAGTTGCTCGCGGTTGAGACAAAAGCCCAGCGCCATGCGTTTGCCATTGCTGCGGCGAAAGAGCTCGCCGACCAGGAGGCGAGGGACCACTGGGCCGCCGATATGGAGAAGACCCAAGCGAACCGGGCGAAGGAGGACCGCAGGAAGGCGGCAGGCAAGGCGGTGGTTCGCGGCCTAGCGCGTGACCGTTACCGCGATAGCCTCCACCAGCGGGCCATCTGGTCTGTTTGGACGACGATCGACGGGGCCAGCAACAACGATGGCCGCGGAAATGGTGGTCGTTGCCGCGACAACGGTGACGAGTAGCCGTAGCGACGTCCTCCTCTAGTAGTAGTAGTATCAGTTTTCAGCCTTTTTGTAACCGGTAGGGTTAATCTAATGAGGGCATGTAGATTAGTGTCCAGTCAGCCGTCTGTAATAGGTGCCACGTCTGATTTTTAGTCGGTTAGAGAAGAGAGAAGGAGCCTTCCCACCCATTGTATAAGGTTACATGTGGCCCCATAACAAATCTGGTCCTCTAATCTCTTTGTTCCCGAGTAAATAGTGTTATACATTATTTAATTAATTATGTGTCCCTATCGCTTTCAGATTCATACTGACGGTCTGAAAAGACAACCTGCTGTATGAATCGTCTATGGTATTATCTATAGCTGACATGTATATGCGCTGCAGATGGTGGCTGTCTAAACGACTGTACATGTCCTGATAAGCTATCATTACGTATTAATGTTTCATTTATATATGACCTCGAGTGGCCGATTTGCATAACACTCGACGCGTCTGAACCGATGCATCTGTTATCCAAATTTAGTATACGGAATAAATCGACTGATGAGTCGGGCTTTTGGAACACCACACACATCCTCGAAAAAGGCTTTCGCCCCGCTTTATAAATAAAGCAACTGTCCACAACAAACATCACAGTACAGATCCACACACACAACACATGCTGGGGCCACAGCACAAGACGGCCCAACTAGGACAGAGTCCAACGAAAAAAAACAAGAACCAACGACTCGCCGAGATCGTGGACGCCGAAGACACTATGTCGAGCTATGGGGGAGCCGCTGAGCCGCCTCCAAGAGCCGGCGTAGAGTCACGTCCAACCTCACCTTGTCCCGCTGCCTACACAACGGGTACCAAAGCTGCAGGGAAGCCAGAAAATGGAAAACAGAGTCAGACGCACGCCGAGGGAGAACCTTCTCAATAACCATCTTATTCCGAATATTCCAGAGGGACCACGACATGGCCGCGAACACAAGCCAGAAAAGGCGACGATCCTTCCCAGCTTGGTTAGCTCGGGTTTCTAGGAATTCCCCGAGGTCATGGGCCAGCCATTCCGGGCCCAACGCTTCTCGGATGAAATTCCACAGAAACCGGGCCGCGGGACAGCTGAACAATATGTGGGTGCCCGTTTCAGGGACCCCACATAATGGACATAACCCATCCCCCGGCCCATGTCGCTTGGTCACCTCAACTCCCGAAGGGAGTCTATCGCGTAAAAGTTGCCACACAAAGATTTTAGTCTTCAGCGGGAGAGGGGCTTTCCAGAGGTGCTTGGTCCAGGGAATAGGCGCCTGGCCAAAGAGGGCCCGATAGGCCGAGCCAACCGAGAAGGACCCAGACGGAGTGAGGGTCCACAGAACACTATCGGGTTCGCTGGCCAAGGAGGCCGGGAGCTCCGCCCTGAGTTTCCTCCATTCTTCCGTTTCCTCCGGGCCGAAGGTACGGCGGAACGAGATGTTCCATGTACCTCCAAGTGCCGCGGAGGAAACACGGAGCGCTGGGTCGGAACAGATGGCGAATAAGCCCGGAAAACCCTCCTGCAGCGGGCGCCCCCTGAGCCAGGGATCCAGCCAGAACAGGGTCCCCTCCCCATTCCCAATGGAAACGGCGAGACCATGCCTGATCTCACCCTTGACCTCCTGAATGGAGTGCCAGAACTGGGACCCCTCGTGACGATCACAGGCCAGAAGGGGCCGGCCTCGCAGGTACTTGGCCTTGATGAGTTTGAGCCATAGGCCACCATCATCCCGCAGGATGCGCCAGACCCATCTGAGCATGAGGGCCTTGTTGAACTGACAGGAAGCAAGGATACCTATGCCCCCAACATCCTTGGGGGCGCAAATGTCTGCCCATTTGACCATGTGGTATTTCTGGCGACCCAAGGAGTCTTGCCAGAAGAACCTCGACAGCTCCTTGTCAAAGGTCCCATGCACCCCCTCGGGGAGGAGGTACATGCCCATCATGTACATGGGCAGGCTAGACAGACATGAGTCGATCAGGACGGTCTTGCTACCTTTAGAGGTAAATCTCCCACGCCAAGGTTCGGACCTTGAGCGCACCCTCTCCGCGAGCGGTTCCAGGTCCCTGATAAGGATCCTGGTGTCGCGGATCGGCATCCCCAGGTAGGTGATGGGGAAGGAGGCTAGCCGACAGTTGAAGTTGTCAGCTATCCTCTGCTGCTCGTCCAGGGGGAACCCTAGTGCAATGATCTCGCTTTTATCGAAGTTGATACGGAGGCCAGACATCTCCTGAAAGCATAGGAGAAGGAACTTGAGGTTTGCAATGTCCAGGGCCGAGCCTTCAATCATGATCAACGTGTCATCAGCGTATTGGAGCTGGGTGATGCCCCCCCCCTCCCGGGGATAAGGTGGCCTACCACACCGGATATGTGGCCGGCCGCCTTCGCTTTCTCAAGCATTTCCGCGAGAGCATCGACCGCAGCGTTGAAGAGGAGGGGGGACAGGGGGTCCCCCTGGCGGACACCACATGAGGGGCGGAAGTAAGGTCCGATCTCGCCATTGATGTTAATCGCGTTGCTCCCGGTCATGACGAACTGCATTATCCAGGTGATCAGGCGGTCGTCAAATCCTCGCCTGATGAGGACCTGACGAAGGAACCGCCAGTCCAGACGATCATAGGCCTTCTGGAAGTCCAGCTTCAAGAAGATGCCCTTCAATCGTCGGGACTTGATCTCGTGTATAACCTCATGGAGGGCCAGTATCCCATCATGTATAAATCTTCCTTTGAGAAAGGCAAAATGATACTGGTGGGTGAGGCGCTCCATGACCGGGGCGAGGCGAGAGGCGCAAACTTTTGCGAGGATCCGCTGGATGACATTGAGAACCGTGATGGGTCTGAATTGGCGGACGTCCGAGGCCCCCAGCACTTTGGGGATCAGAGTGATCACACCCAAATTCAGACGCCCCATCACAAGAGTGCCGGTGTAGAATTCCTGAAACATGGGCATGATGACCGGTTGGAGCTCCCTCCAGAAAGTCTGGAAGAAGGAGACCGGGAGGCCATCGGGGCCCGGGGCGGAGTTGGTCCTCATGGCCTTCACCGCCCGCTCAACTTCCTCTGGTAGGAATGGGAGGGTTAGCTCCCCATTCTCGTCAGCTGTGACTCTGGCCCCACTAGGCCAAAAGTCATCAGCCAACGTGACCCCCGTAAGGGGCCCTGCCAAGAAGAGCTCCTTATAGAAGGAGTAAATATGGGCGGATAGCGCCCCCGGCTCCTCCAGGAGTAGCTCCCCGTCCCAGAGGCAGGGGATCGAGCATTTCCTACGGCGACCATTAGCCACCGCGTGGAAGTACGCGGTGTTTGCATCTCCTTGGAGGAGCCAGTTCTGGCGGCTACGCTGTCGCCAAAACAACTCCTCCCCCTTGTAAATCTCGACGAGCGAAGTCTCTAAGGCATAACGGTGGGACCACTCATCCGCTGAGAGGCCCACCGAGTCTGCCGCCAGGTCCAGCAGACGGATCTCCTCCAGTAACGACGCCTTCTGGAGACGCGTCGCTGCACCCAAGTTGGCCCCCCAGCCCTTCATGAACTGACGGGCCATCTTAGCGCAATGATGCCAGACGTCCACCGCATTAAAGCGTCGGGGCGGGGTAGCCGCCGCCGCCAACCACTTGGCCTTTACCGCGTCCACAAAACCTGGCTGTTGAAGCCAGAAGTTCTCGAAGTGGAAGCGATTCAGTCGTGGTGGTGAACCCCCCCAGTCGAGAGCAGAAGCGGAACATGGTCTGAGCCAACCCTGGTAATGGCGCGGAGAGAGCAGAGCGGGAAGGCGACTTCCCAGTCCACGGAGACCAACACGCGGTCCAGGACGCTCCTGACAGGGTCAACCCTGTTGTTCGTCCACGTGAAGCGGGCTCCCACCCTCGTGATCTCTCTAAGAGCGAGATCAGCGATACAATCGTTGAACATCCGCATGCGCGGGACATCCACGTTGTGGGAGCTCTTATCCGCGTGGGAACGGATCAGGTTGAAGTCGCCCGCCACAACCACCGGTGTGGAGCACCGTTCAACCTTAGCCTTTAGTTCCTCAAGGAAGGCTGGGGAGCGGCTATGGTCCGCGGGGCCATAGACGATGACGACCTCCCACCGGAGGTTGGAGCGTCTATGGGTGAGCGCCATGCTCACAAAGAATTCCCCGCGGTCCATATCCTCCACCTCGAAGGTATCCTCCTTGGCGCCAAGGAGGATGCCTCCAGAGTGACCCACAGCCGGAAGCCAGTTCCAAGCGAACTTGTGCCGCGACAAGCCCTGGAGCTCCGAGATCTGGAAGTCATGTTTGATGGTCTCCTGGAAACCTACGATGTCAACGTTCTCCTGGCGCATGTAGTCTTTAATCTGGCGTCTCCGGCCGTCATTCCCAAACCCCCGGATGTTCCAGATGAGTGAGATGATGGCAGGCCAACTCATTGGACCACCTACTCGGGTTTGGTCCCCTTCAGGGGGACAGATCGAGTTTTTCGGGACGACGAGGGCAGAGAACTCTGTCTCGGCAGCCTCCCTAGAGACCCCCCCAGCTAGGGGAGTCTCCTGGGCGACGGCCGAAGGGCGCTGCTGAGGAGAACCCACCATCTCGGATCCAGGATCAGATGTCCCGGTTCCAGACGGTGTCGAGGTTTCCCCCTGCTGGCGTGCCGCACGTGCACGCGCAGCGGCTAGGGACCCCTCGTAAATCTCCCTAGCTCTAATCGCCTCAATCTGCTCGAGCTTCGGTCCACGCTCCCCGCGGAAGACGACGCCACTGTCCGCGGCCACTTGTGCGAGATGCTCGAGAGAGAAGTCATCTAATACCGAGAACCTGGAACCTGATGGAGAGGATAGGGGGGCAGAGGGGCAGGAAGGAGATGCTTCCTTGGGGGTACCTGAGTCAAGGTTGCGTGCCGCAGTCCTTTGAGACGCCAGCTGGGACACCGTAGGCACCACCCCCGGGCTCTCCGCCCTGACCCGTGCTAGGCGTGCACTCTGGCGCGAGGGTGGAGGCACCGGGCGGGGGGGGAGGCTGGCGAGTCTTGGGGCCAGCCGCGGGGGTGATGGGGAAGGCCGCCGCTGGCTCCTCCGGGTGCGGTGCCGGGGTCGCGGGGACCAGGGACGGGGATCCCCGAGGCGAGGCTGGAGTAGAGTCTGGGGAAAGCGAGTAGCAGAGGACTCCTGGAGAGCGGGGAGACGAGGGGGCGGTGACCACCATCCCCACGCTCCCAGAATCCCTGTCGGACTCCAACTGTGGCTCCTCTGGTGCCTCGACGGGGGTCTCCGTGGAGGGCGGGTCTAGGTCCATGTGGCCGGTGAACCCCTCAGCTTGCTTGAAATTGGAGCCGTACTGAGCGATCTGGAGGTCGAGAGTGCCCTGTGGGAGGGGCATTAGGGGCAGCTGGTGGGAGGCCGACGTCGTCGCAGCGGTCGAGCCCGCAGCCAGGGGGGGCGGGGGAGAGGGAGCCGGAGTCTGAGACTCCCCTCCAAGGTCATCGTCGTCAGAGTCCTCCCCCGATGAGCTCCCCCCTCCTGTAGAGTGGTCACCGGCAGGGGGGGCCGCGGGAGGGAGGGGAAGCCCATCAACGGCCTGGTCCTCGTCCAGCTCCACTGTCAGGATCCTCCCCTCCGTGCCGAAGTAGAAGGGTGGGAGAGGCCCTGGGAGCAGAGCCGGGTCCGGACAGAGCACCTGCATGCGGATCGGTCCCGCCCCCAAGCGAGAGGGCTCGTCTACCACAACCAGCTTACCCACGGCCTGAGAGACAAGCTCCAGGATGGGCAACGTCCGCACACGCGCCTCCTCCAGAAAGCCGAGGATCCGCACCCACACCGCCGAGAGCGTCGAGGTCGTCGCGGGGTGGGCAGTCGAGGGCTCGATGGAGATCTGCACCTTGCTGGACGGGAGGGTCAGGGCAGTACTGCAGGCACAGAAGGAGAGAATCTCGGCCGACGGGAAGGACACCGCGAACTGGGTCGGGGAGATCTCCCGGGCACTCCAGGTGTGGCCCGGCATCATCTGACGGAGCTCCTCCTGAATGAACTCCACGGAGATCACCACCGAGGCTGGGAGCTCCTGTCCCTCCACCACGGTGACCAGCGCCAAGTTCTTGGGCACCGACATCGCCACCCCCCCGATGTCGATGTAGTAGAACCCCCCGGCAATGGAATGTGCGAGATACTCCAACTGCTGGGAGGCCCTGCGAGGGGGGGCAACGCCGAGATGCGCGATGCTGGGGCCGGGAGCCGATGCTGACTTCTTCTTCTTCTTCTTGTTCTTCTTCTTTTTCTTCTTCGCCGGTTCCGGGGGGCCCGGAAGTGAGCCACGCCTGGGGGAACGAGGACGGGGAGCCTCCCGTTCCCGGCGCCACTCCGGAACCGCCCTGCACACCACACACATCCCGCCCGGTTCACGCGGACGAGTTTGGAGACGGATTGAGCCGGCTGGTGAAAAACTGAAAATGCGTGAAGCTGCAACCGTCCCGAATATCAGCACGGTGCTGTCAGGGCCTGGGCCGTGCAAGGTTTGACGCGCCACGCCACACCTTCTGGCCCAGCGCCTCGACCTACTTACGTCGGGCGAAACGGACTCCAACAACAGCCAGCTCGCCCAATTAGCGTGTTGCATCACGGCCCGACGCCGTTCATCTGTGAAAAAAAATACTATTCCTCAAAAAAAAATATCTGTGAAAAAAATGGTTCCTCCCGGTCGCACTCGCACTATGTACTGTACTACTGGTAGGCGATGTCTAGATGATGTACCAGCCAATTGACATGAGTGACTATATGGCCACTTACGACGGTTGTTGCAGATTTACAACCATAAAGTGCATATGGTTTCCAGGAGTCGTGTATATATATATATATATATATATATATATATATATATATATATATATATATCCACTGGAGATGGACTCCTGTATATGATCATACTGAATACTGATGAGCGGAGGGGGGCAATTTTGACATCATGCATATAGTCGCTTCTGTATATCTTGCAATGCATAGATGGTCTTGGGATGCATCAGGAACTCATCCAATCAAATCGACCCAAATACTTCTTAATGCTAGTGACGCTTTGCTCGGAGTTAGTATTTCCTCGCCACTAGGGCCTGTATCCAGGCACCCGCCGCCCACTCCCTCACTGAGACAGTTGAAGCTGTAGCTACAGTGTTAAACCATTTCAGCTCACGCCACGTATGACAAAGTTTGTCTGATTTATGTACGATGCAGAAACACGGCCGTTGATTGCACACCAAGAAAACATCCACGCGGCCCATGGTCTTTTCATACCAAAACCGTAGGTATTTAGTCGTACATACGTGAAGGAATTAATATTCTGTATCGGAGGAGCCTTGTGTGCGATGTTCACTGTGTAATGGATGTACGACTTGATCGTGGCTAAATCAAATTCTTTAATTCCTCCTCTTCAGCTCATCCCAGGTATGGCGAGCATCTGCGCCGGCGCGAGCCTGTGGTGCTCGGCTATTGCGTCCACCCTGGCATCGCCTGTGAGTGGCCGGCGGTGGCACGGAAACTTTGCTTGGGTTCAAGTGCCACCCGACGACATCTTCATGTTCGACAACACGAAGTCATACGCCCTATTGAGGTGACGTGCCTCGTCCTCGGTGATGGGCTGGCGCTCGCGACCACCCGATCTGATTTTGATATTTTTTTTGAAAAGGGGGTGCTCCCCGGCCTCTGCATCCTCGGATGCACATATCCAACTTTATTACTTATTAGCAAAAAGTGCAATCGTTATAGTTTAAGAATCCGAGAGGGCTGATACAAACATCAACCATCTGATTTTGATATGAGATTTATCAAGAATTTTGCTCCTTGCCGTTTCGGTAAGTTTGCTTTCATTCCTTCCGGGGACTGCTTGTAGTTTGGGTCAGTAACTTATTCTCAGATCAGGTGCTGCTAGAAGAGAGTTTTGGTATTGCGGTAAAATTCACCTATTTGATCTCCTTAGATAATTTTGTTGTAGTCAATGTGTACGGGCTTTGCGATGGCATTGCAAGGTAAAACTTTGTGGCTTGGTTGTTTCACCTGGACATTGCGGATGATGATATGTGGCTTCTGCTCGGTGATTTCAATTTTTACCGATTCACTGAAAATCGTAACCGGCCAGGTGCCAATTTGACTGATATTGTCACATTCAATGATATCATTAGTTACTTGGGGCTAATTGAATTACCTATAAAAAGGACGAGTGTATACGTGGAGTAACATGCATCCTGACCCTCTCTGCTTGTTCAGCTCGATTGGTTCTTTACTTCCCATGCCTGGACACTCAAATATCCGAACACGATGGTGAAACCTCTGGCTAAACCCACATCGGATTATGTGCCGTGTGTGGTCACTGTAGGTACTTCCATACCTAAAGCACATGTTTTCCGTTTTGAAAATTGTTGGATAATGTATGCTTGATTTTTTTGGATAGAGTAAGGGTGCTTTGGGATATCAATTGTCCATGTGATGCTGCCAGAAGCCTTTCGGCTAAATTTAAATTGCTGCATAAGGGTCTTAAGCAGTGGTCACTGTAGGTACTTCCATGCTTGATTTTTTTGGATAGAGTAAGGGTGCTTTGGGATATCAATTGTCCATGTGATGCTGCCAGAAGCCTTTCGGCTAAATTTAAATTGCTGCATAAGGGTCTTAAGCAGTGGAGCTCTAACTTCTTTGTACTAAAACTCTCATCAATTTTTTTTTTAAAACGCTAAACTCTCATCAATAACTGCAATGCTATTATATTGCTACTGGATGATTACGAGGAACAGAGGGTTCTGCATATCTCTGAATGGAACTTTCGGAACATTGTCAAACGTCATTTGCAACACCTGCTGTTATGTAAACATGATTACTAGAAGAAGCGATGCACAGCTAGATTTTTTTTTTCGAAATGGGGGTGTGCCCCGGCCTCTGCATCCAAAGGATGCACACAGCCCTTTTTATTACTTTAGAGTCTAAAATTTTGAAGTTATAATTGGACAATCATGAAGATTGGAACAACCAAACCTCAGAACAATCAAGGAACGCTAAAAAAAAAGACAGCATAGCAAAGGCTAAATATCTATCAATCTACTAGCATGACGCCACATAGCCTGGTAGTAAATATCCTGAGAGACCATCACCAGACGGCTGCATCCAGAAACCATCATAGGGCGTAACTGCTCCGGGAGCAAAAAAGCCCAGAGCTGGATCCATCGTGATGCCGAGATAATAACCTGCAAAAAAGATGGAACTCGAACCTTGTTAAAAATAACATCATTGCGACATTTCCATATAGCCCAACATAAAGCCGATACCCCTATACGTATACTAGCTTTATTAGCCTTATCCATTCCATTTAACCAATTCCCAAACATATTAGTAATATTGGTCGGAGGTGGAAGATTATAAGTAAAGAAAACAATACGCCAGATAATTTTAGCAAAGGGACACGGAATAAACAAGTGTTCAATTGTCTCATCTCCATCACAAAAACAACATTTCTTGCAACCATTCCAATTTCTTCTTGATAAATTATCTTTTGTTAATAAAACCTTTTTCTGCAGAAACCACATAAATATCTTAATTTTTAGAGGTATTTTAAGTTTCCAACGGTATTTCTTAGGAGGATTTCGATGATCGTTCATCCAATCCTCATACATAGATTTAACTGTGAACACCCCATTCGTGGTCAAATTCCACCAAAACACATCTGGTTCATTAGTTAAGGTAACTTGCATCAATCTCTTGAAGGGAATATGCCCTGAGAGGCAATAATAAAGTGTTTATTATGTATATTCCAAGTATATGATAGATGTTTATTTTGCATGCTATAATTGTATTAATATGGAAACGTTAATACATGTGTGTTTAATAAACAAACAGAAAGTTCCTAGTTATGCCTCTCTCATAAACTAGCTCGTTGATTAACAAGATGATTAAGGTTTCCTGATCATGGACATTGGATGTTGTTAATAACGGGATCACAACATTAGTGTAATGGTGTGATGAACATTCATCCGAAGTATAGCATTACGATCAAAGTCATTGAGTTTATATTGCTATAACAACTTACGAAGTGATCCTAATCCTTAGACCATGAGATTATGTCAATCACTAACACCGGAAGAGTTTCTTGATAACATCAAACGTCACACCGTAACAGGGTGATTATAAAGATGGATTCAGAACTAATAAAGTGTTATGTTGAGGCTCATGGATCGAGAGTGGAATTTGTTCATCCCAATGACGGATAGATATACTCTGCGCCCTCTCGGTGATATCACATTGATTAGCTTGCAAGCAAGTGATTTGATCACTAGAATGTTATATCACAGGAACGAGAAAAGAGTGCATGTCGGTAACGAGATCAAACTAGGTATGGAGATACCGATGATCGAATCTCGGATATGTAATATATCGTGAAACAAAGGGATTAAGATACTAGCGTAAAAGGTTCCGACGATCACAAGAAAGTCATCGTTGAATGTGTGGGAGTCAGTATGGGTCTCCAGATCCCGCTTCTGATTATTGATTCGAGAGGGGTATCGATCATGTCCGCATTATTCACGAACCGTAGGATGACACACTTAAGAGACACCGACATCCAATTGGAGCAAATGTTTCATGCCGAAAGAATGAACAAGCGCAGGAATTTATTTCACTAGATACCGAAACAGGTTTTCGGGTGAAATTGCATAAAGTGGTTATGCATGTGAAATAGAATTCTAGCAAGGGGTTATTTGTGAATGTTTGTCATTAAAGTAATTGACAAAATTCTGAATAAAATAAAAGAGTTTTATTTAATGAGAGTTTGCATTAAATTTGGTGGAAATTTAATGGGAATTTGAGTGGACTTTTGAGTGGAGGGAATTTAAAGGGCATTTTGTGAGTGGAGTGTCCACCCACATGAATGAAGGAGGGGAGGGGGCAGCTCCCATGGCCGGCGGCCACCCCCTTGGGTGCCCCCCTCCTCCTATAAAAGGAGCTCCCCTCCTCACTTGTCTCTTACACCTCCTCGTGAAGGATCTCTCTCCCCCTCTAGAATTTATCCCCCATGGTCTCGGACTAGCGAGATACATGTTCCCGGTGGCTATTCGGCAAGAAAGAGTTGTGCTTCCGCTGCATCGCTGGAGCGAGAAGGCGGAGGTTGCTTGGTGCCTCGAACGTGTGTGCGAGCACGGATGCGCTGCTGATTTGCGGCGCTAGGACTTCCTCTCGATCTTGAGATCGGCAAGAGATCGTCTACATCAACCACGAGTTGAACTCGTTAAGCTTTGTCGGTCTTCAAGGGTATGTTCTCTACGGATATACATCCGCCTGTTGTTTGTATCTAGTAGATAGATCTTGGTATATAGTTCACATCGTAGGATTTTTTTTGTTTTCTATGCTGCGAACCCTACATCTCTGACATAAATGCAGCCATGCATCCCATTTTGACCCATGCAAATTCCTCCTAAAACCAATATTAAGAGGATTATGAGAAAGTACATCATGCACAGAAATGTTCTTTCTATGCACAATATTATATTGAGTAGGATATTGTTGGGCAAGAGGTACATCCCCTAACCAAATATCTTCCCAAAAGCGAGTTATAGCCCCGTTCCCCACTTTAAAAATCCCTCTGGCGAAAAAACTATCTTTTACCTGCATTAGGCCTTTCCAAAAAGGGGAATCCATGGCTTAGCTTGCACTTGTGCCAACGTTTTGGTTCTCAAATACTTATTACGAAGAAGTTCCTGCCATACCCCTTGCTCAAACATTAATTTATACAACCATTTGCTCAGTAGACATTTATTTTTTATTTCCAACACTTCAATTCCCAAACCCCCCTGATCCTTGGGACGGCAAATAATATTCCATTTCGTTAGTCTATATTTCTTCTTATGTTCATCACTTTGCCAAAAGAATCGTGAACGATAAAAGTCTAATCTTTTCATAACCCCCTTTGGGATTTCCAAGAAAGATAGCATGAACATAGGCATGCTTGTTAACACAGAGTTTATTAGAACTAATCTATCTCCATAAGATAACAATTTTCCTTGCCAACATCCCAACTTTCCTTGAAAACGATCCTCTACTGGGTTCCACTCAGAGTTTCTGAGTTTTCTGTGATGGATAGGCACCCCAAGGTATCTAAAGGGCAAGGATCCTGACTCGCATCCGAATATATCCCTATATTCATGCTCATGATCCTTTGCCTTACCAAAACAAAAGATTTCACTTTTATGAAAGTTAATTTTGAGCCCCGACAGTTGCTCGAAAATGCATAAAATTAATTTCATGTTTACCGCCTTCATAAGGTCATGTTCCATAAACAAGATTGTGTCATCAGCATACTGCAGAATGGATATCCCCCCATCAACAAGATGAGGTATAAGACCACCAATCTGACCTTCTTCCTTAGCTCTTGCTAGAAGAATAGCCAGCATATCAGCAACAATGTTAAATAACATAGGTGACAACGGATCCCCCTGTCGTACGCCTTTTTTTGTTTGGAAAAAATGTCCAATATCATCATTCACTCGAATCCCAACACTTCCGCCTTGAATAAAACTTTCAATCCACTTACACCATAAATGATCGAAACCCTTCAAACGGAGCGCTTGCTGTAAGAACGGCCATTTTACCTTATCATATGCCTTTTCAAAATCAATTTTGAAAAGTACACCATCTAATTTTTTAGAATGAAGTTCATGAATTGTTTCATGTAAAATAACCACCCCTTCTAAAATATGCCTACCCGGCATAAAAGCAGTTTGAGTTGGTTGAACCACTTTGTGAGCTATCACCGATATGCGATTCGTCGCTACCTTAGTAAAAATTTTAAAACTAACATTTAATAGGCAAATCGGCCTATATTGTTGAATCTGGATTGCATTCTCTTTATTAGGAAGAAGAGTTATTACTCCGAAGTTAAGTTTATATAGGGGTAATTCATCAGTTTGCAACTGTGCAAACAAAGCCATGAGGTCATTCTTAATTACTTCCCAAAATGTCTGATAAAATTCCATAGGGAACCCATCTGGACCCGGAGCCTTATGATGCACAGCTAGATGAGCCCACTTAGGTGATGAATATACCTCCTTTTCACTCTATGGCAACTAGTAGATACAGGAAAGATACAGTTGCCTCTCTACAGCAAGAAGATGGATCAATGGAAGTTGATCATCATGAGAAGGCAGCAATTCTCTGGCATTCATTCAGAGACAGACTTGGTGTTTCTTCAGCCATGTCTAATTCATAGAACTTTGCTCAGTTCTTCACTCCCTTGTCGGATTTGGATACTCTTTCTGTCCCTTTCACGTATGACGAGATTGAAAAGGTTGTTGCTCACATGCTGTGTGATAAATCACCTGGGCCAGATGGGTTTTCTGGGTTGTTCATGAAGGTATGATGGCCGGTGATAAAACATGACTTTTACAGATTATGTGAGGAATTTTGGAAAGACACTGTTAATTTACAAAGTATCAACGATTCCTTCATCACTCTAATTCCTAAGGTGTTATCTACGGAAGGTGCTAATGATTTCAGACCTATTTCTTTACTAACATATGACTGAAACTCATTACTAAGCTGCTTGCCAATCGCCTACAAGGGAGAATATTAGAACTGGTGCATGATAACCAATATGGTTTCCTCCAAACAAGGACAATCCAGGATTGTGTCAGGTGGGCATATGAATATCTGCACCAATGCATATAGTCGGGCAAAGAGATTATTATCCTAAAACTAGATTTTGCTTAGTGTTTGACAATGTCGAGCATCGGGAAATTATGAAGGTACTCTCTGTAGGGGTTCGTAGCATGGAAAACAAAATTTTTCTATCGCATACAAACAAACAAGCCAAGATCTATCTACTAGATTGTAGCAACGAGTCGATGGAATAACTTACCCTCGAAGATTCCAAAGCGGTTAACGAGAGCAGATTCTCGTGGGTGATGTAGTCGTACTCTTTCCGATCTCAAGATCGCGTAGACGATCCTTCCGGCGCCACGTTCCGGCAGCGCTCCCGCAGTCGGTCACACGTTCGGTACTCTACGAAGACCTTCCTCTCCCTTGTTCCAGCAGGCAGCGGAGGTTGTAGCACTCTCCTCGTGATTCCGGCAGCACAACGGCGTGGTACCGGAAGTAGAGGGGAGATCTCGCAGGGCTTCGCCTTAAGCCGGAGCGAGTATGGTGGAGTATGAGAGAGCTATTAGCGGTCTAGGGTTTAGACACACCAATTAGAAGACTCTAAACCGAAGGCTAGGGCAATTAGAAGCTCTAAACCAAAACGGCTCTAAACCGGAGGCTTTGGCTAGGGTTTAGATTAGAGGATAGGAACTTGTGTGTCTAGAGGAGGAGGCCCTGCCCCTCCTTTTATGGGTGGAGAGGGCCGGCGGCCAAGGGGAGGGAGGGGAGTCCCTCCCCAACTCGGACTAGGGTGGTGCGCCGGCTTGGAGAGGAGGGACTCCTCTCCAAGTCGGTTTCAACCTCCTCTTGCTTGTTTCCCTCACTTTCCTGTTTTAGCCGTTTGACTTTCAAACTGGCCATTTGACTTTTCAGTTTTAGGATTCAATTTAATCCTTTATTTGGAACAGCGAGAACACTTAGTACATGATGCAATCATTCCAATATGTAATGACACATTCATGTACCCCTTCCCCCCCGGAGTGCCGGACATTCCGGAACCTTCTAGAACATTCCCGATGAAAACACCGGAATCATTTCCGAACTCCGAAACGGGACTTTCCTTATATGAATCTTATTCTCCGGACCATTCCGGATCACCTCGTGACATCCCGGATCCCATTCGAGACTCCGAACAACATTCGGTCTCTTTCTCATAATACCATAACTACTCAAACAACGTCGAATCCTTAAGTGTGTCTCCCTACGGTTCGTGAATTATGCGGACATGATCGAGACACTTCTCCGAACAATAACCAATAGAGGAATCTGGAAATTCATATGGCTCCCACATATTTCTACGATTACTTTGCGATCGAATGAACCACTTACATACGATACCAATTTCCATTTGTCTCACGATATGTTACTTATCCGAGGTTATGATCGTCGGTATCTCTGCATACCTAGTTCAACCTCGTTACCGATAAGTACTCTTTTCTCGTTCCCGTGATATGTGATCCCTTGTGAGCTAGTCACATGCTTGCAAGCTAATTGGATGACATTTCACCGAGAGGGCCCATAGTATATCTATCCGTCATATGGATGGACAAATCCCACTCTTGATCCATGTGTCTCAACCAATACTTTCCAAACACTCAATGCCACCTTTATAGCCACCCAGTTACGGTGTGGTGTTTGATGTCATCAAAGCATCCATCCGGTAAAGGTGATAGGCACGATCTCATGGTCGAAGGAATTAGGTTACTATGTATCAGAAAGCATATAGCAATTGAACTATTGAAATGACTTGATCTTTATGCTATGCTTATCTATAGGAGTATGTCCATCATATCATTCTCCTAACGATATGATCCTGTTGTTAATAACATCTCTATGTTCATGATCAGGAAACCATGATCATATATTAACCAACAAGCTAGTTTAACAAGAGGCTTTACTAGGGACTCTTATTTTAGTTTACAAATCACACAAGTATTAATGTTTCCGGTTAATACAATTATAGCATGGTATGTAAACATTTATCATAAGTGTGAAGATATGATAATAACCACTTTATTATTGCCTTTTGGGCATATCTCCAACACTCTCCCACTTGCACTAGAGTCAATAATCTAGTTTTAAACCTTTGTGTATTCAACACCTATGGCTTTCCGGTGTTGTATGTACACGATTGCTAGTGGTCAACTGATCTCCGGATCTGACACTTCCAGGTCCGAGTGTAATTGCATGTCTTTGCGTCTCTACGCATCACTCATTCTCTAATGAGATGGCTTTGTATAAATTTGGTCTTTCGGTGTGACCTTTAGCTCTTTGGGGTTAAAACATGTTGATAATATTGTCGCACAATATATCTTCATAGTATTATCCCACTGTGAACTACACCTAGTTTGATAACAAACTACTTGACACAAATGCCCTCTTTTGCTGCTAAAATAGCAGTCATATACTTAGCCTTTTGTTGTAGTATCTGTCACAATGTCTTAACTTTGGAACTCATCCAAATCCATTATGGAACTCACTTTCCATTATATTGTGCCACCTTTAGTTTAGATTGAGATAAACTTAATTTGTACTTTGTGACAAAGCTAGTATCAATGTAGTACTTTTACAATGAACTAACCATCTATTTGTCACTTCTACAAATATTATACTCTTAGTTCTTCCAAAAGATCATAAGAATATCCTTACTATTGTCCAATGATCATCTTACGAATCATTCTGGTATATGCTTACAACATTTAGAGCATAGGAAATATCTGGATTTGTACATATCACAGTATGATTGATATAAATACTCTTTGTGATTTCATACATCAAGTATCAATCTATACTTGATTATTTGTTTCACTTTACCAAATGTCAATACACTTGAATATATCATCAACATTTTAACTCTTTCAATCCTTTCTGTGCGACAAGAACCTTTCTTGTAGTTTCTATATTGAACTCATTCAATATCTCGTCTATGTACTTCTGGCACAACCATATTAGCGTCTATTGATGCCAAATATTTGGGTTTTGCCTAAGTCTTTCATCGGGATGAAATTCTTAATATGTGTTAATAAAAGATACATTATTTCCAATCAACAATATGTCTTCCACATAATGTATTAGAAACATGTCTTAGCGCTCCCACTTAATTTCTTGCAAATGCAAGCATCTTCATCGTCTCTAATGAACTTTTAAACTCCTTTAACAATTTCATCACAGTGAAGATTCCAACTCCGCGATGCTCACTTTAACCATTGAAGTTTGCATATGCTTTTAGCATCCTTTGAATTAACAAAACCCTATGGACCTTGTTATGCACATGTCCTAGGTAACGATTCTATTAGAAGAACTTGTTTTGTTTATTCAACTACCATATAACAAATTATATGTAGTGGTTGCTACATTAATCCGTCTAGACTAAATATCACTATGAAAGATCAAATCTTGTCATAGTCAACCTTTGAACATTTTGTGAACTCTTTCCCAACATGTCGACTATTTCATAGATGTAAAACATCCATGTCTATTTCTTTATAGATCCAGACACAACTGTAAGGTCTTACACCTTTCTCGAGGGTCCTTCAAGTTCAAAACTTGATTTCTCGTGTATGGAACTATCACGGATTTTATGGCTTCAAGCCATTTTACGGAGTCAGGGCCCATCATCACTTCTTTGCATGTAGTCCGTTCATTATTCTCAAATAATGATTCAACCCTCAAATCTTGGTATTTGATTGTTTACTCGACCTACTTGGTTCAACAGAAACTTTGACCTTCGTAACCACAACCTTTGAGGCACGTGAGCCATGAGCATTGTTGCTGCCTCCGGAACACTTTTCGGTGCTGCGCAACTTTGCACATATAGCTAAGGTTCTTTTAACCTTATCAAAGTTCTATTGTCCTCCCACTTATCTTTTCATGAAAAATTCCTTCTCAAAGAAACTTGACGTTCTAAGTGACAAACACTTTTGTCTCTGGTGTTATGGAGGAATACTCAACAGTTATTCGAAATAATCATACAAAGACAGGTTCATCCGACTTTGGTTGCAAACATCTTTCTTATGCAAAGCATACCAATGTTTTAAGAAAGGACAACTTGGGTTTTATCCCAAACCATAACATATGGTGTCATTTCAACGGATTATGATGGAGCTCTTTTCAGTGGAAAAACGGTAGTCTCTAAAGCTTTTAATCTTTAAAACATAATGGCAGTTTTATGAATTATACCTTTGATCTTACCATGTCAAACAAGGTTTAATTACATATCTCGAATGCTCCATACTCTTATGGTGTTTCGGGAAATGCAAATCCACGGAACGATTCCTTAAATCTTAGGTATTATGCTAAACTTGTAACTCAAATATCTTCCTTTATGATCCTATCATAAACTATTTATATTCTTGTTACAATGATTTTTCACTTCATCTTTAAAATCTTTGAACTTTTCAAATATTTCACACTTCATCCTTATTAAGTAAATATTCATATATTCACTCAAATTTCTGGAGAAAGCATATGAAGTTGAAATCCATCGCTCTTGACTACACATAATGGATTTCGTACAACAATATGTACAAGTTCCAATAAGCTAGTCGTTCGTTCCCTTTTGGCCTATGAACGAAGTTTTAATTATCTCTAGGAAAGTTTCTCAAGCGTCATTTGATCAAAATCAAATAGACTCCAAAATTCCATCCATATGGATTTTCTTCATGTTTTCTTTCCAATATAATTTAAACGGCGATGTCACTTCCTAAGTGATCTTTTAATCAATTTGTCTTTCGACATTTTTAGCACTAGTTTTATGGATGTGATTTCTCCAACGAGATTTGTGAATCATCCATCTTTTATGGATTACGGCAATTATTTGAACAACCCTTTTGTTCTCATAATACCTGATAAAACAAATCTTGAAGGCAAGCTTCGATGTTTAACACAATAACCCTTTATTTGTTCTCGATGAATATCATCACATATTCTTTTGCTAGTTACTTAGGCCATTGTAGTTCACGAATTATGTTGTTTTGTATGACGATTCACACCAACAAATTCAGTATCAAATACTTAAGAACCACATTGTTTAATAAGCAAAGAATATAGCCATAGCATGTATATCATCTATATACTTAAACTGAACAATTCTAGTCTTTTCTTTTCTGCCATATATTTATGAGATTCTCTTTCAGTATTTCCTTTTCTGTTTGAAAGAATCTATCAACATCAATAGTGGAGTCATACATATGACACATAATCCAAAGCGTGTATAATTAAATACCAATGTCTTTGGACTTGCACTTTGAAGTAGATCACCTATCATCAAATGTTTGGTGTTCTTTCAAATTCCTTTCTTTAGTAATCTCTTGGTGTAGTAAATATTTTACCTACATCAAATATTCACCCTTATCATGGAATTATCCATGATCAAGCTACTTTTAGCTTGTAACAGTGAATCGCAAGTATAATGTTGCTCTCCAAAACCTTTTGGAGGATTAGGACAACTAGTGTCTCCAACCTTTTGCAAATTCTCATCAAATATGAGAACATGACTTTTGCCATATTATACTCTATCATGTTGCAACCAAAACTTCGTTTCAGATATCACAATATCTTCCACACATCATGGTTTCTGAAACAACTCTTTCAGATCCTAGATAACCTTGATATTAAGACAATCCTTTTGAATATCAAGAATCATGGAGACAAACATGATACTAATATACTAACATTGGAATTGTTACTCTTGATTTTAATACCAACTATTAAACTTCATGGAGTAATCAAAACTTACTGAAAGTTTGCAATGGGACTTTTAAACTTTAGATTAACACTTCAAAACAATACGATACCAGTTCGTAAAGTAACTAGCCAGAATTCTATAGTTCTATCATCTCAATTATAACTAAGCGCAAGGTGGTAAACGGATGCCAATGACTACAACAACTATGCAAATTCACTTTGATTTAGTTTATGATAAATTGAGTTCTAATTAATAATTAAATTAATCTAGGTGAACTCCCACTCAAAACAATATCCCTCACATTGTTTTAGTGATCACACGAACCAAATCCACCACATCAAAACCGATCATCACGAGAGTTGATATAGCTTCAATGGCGAACAATCAACATGTTCATCATATCTACTATATGACTCATGCTCTACCTTTCGGTAATCCGTGTTCCTGAGGCCATGTCTGTACATGCTAGGCTCGTCAAGATCAAACCTTAGTTTCCGCATGAGCAAATCTGGCTTGCTCACGTTGTATACACTTGTAGAATCTAACACACCCGATCATCACGTGGTGCTTCGAAACAACAAGCTTTAGCAACGGTGCTAACTAAGGGTGAACACTTTATGACTTGAAATTCATGTGCATGAGGGATCATATTATAATGCTACCGTCGTCTACTAAGCAATACAAGATGCATAAAGGATTAACATCACATGCAATTCATAATATGTGATATGATATGGCCTTTCTTCTTTGTGCTTCCGATCTCCATCTTCAAACACGAACATGATCTCCATCATTACCGGCATTGCATCAAGGTCAATGACGCTGCTCCTTGGTTGTCATCCACCGGCTTCAACTATTACAGCTACTTTGAATAGACACGCGGGTCTTAACAGAAATTAAAGACAACCATATGGCTCCTGCCGGTTGCCGACTTACAATAAGGAACATTGCATACATCATATATAATCACAATCATGGCCATATCACATCACTGCACACCCCCTGCAAAACAAAGTTAGACGCCTCTACTTTCTTTGCATGTTTTACGTGGTTTGGGGCTGTTAATAAGTGTCGTTCTAACTTACGAACATGAACCACAACATTGATACTAGTATTGTTAATCACCCGTTGTAAATTGGATCTTAACTATGCTAGGAGAAACAGGCACCCGCAAAGCCACTTATGCAATACAAGTTGCATGTCAAGCGTGGAGCAAGTCTCATGAACGATGTCATGTAAGGTTAGCCCGGGCCGCTTCATCCCAACATACCGCAAGATACAAAGTACACAAGAAGCAATCGACAATAAAAGCATCAACGCCCACAATGACCATTGTGTTCTACTCGTGCAACATATCTACATATAGACACGGCTCTGATACCACTGTAGGGGTTCGTAGCATGGAAAACAAAATTTTTCTATCGCATACAAACAAACAAGCCAAGATCTATCTACTAGATTGTAGCAACGAGTCGATGGAATAACTTACCCTCGAAGATTCCAAAGCGGTTAACGAGAGCAGATTCTCGTGGGTGATGTAGTCGTACTCTTTCCGATCTCAAGATCGCGTAGACGATCCTTCCGGCGCCACGTTCCGGCAGCGCTCCCGCAGTCGGTCACACGTTCGGTACTCTACGAAGACCTTCCTCTCCCTTGTTCCAGCAGGCAGCGGAGGTTGTAGCACTCTCCTCGTGATTCCGGCAGCACAACGGCGTGGTACCGGAAGTAGAGGGGAGATCTCGCAGGGCTTCGCCTTAAGCCGGAGCGAGTATGGTGGAGTATGAGAGAGCTATTAGCGGTCTAGGGTTTAGACACACCAATTAGAAGACTCTAAACCGAAGGCTAGGGCAATTAGAAGCTCTAAACCAAAACGGCTCTAAACCGGAGGCTTTGGCTAGGGTTTAGATTAGAGGATAGGAACTTGTGTGTCTAGAGGAGGAGGCCCTGCCCCTCCTTTTATGGGTGGAGAGGGCCGGCGGCCAAGGGGAGGGAGGGGAGTCCCTCCCCAACTCGGACTAGGGTGGCGCGCCGGCTTGGAGAGGAGGGACTCCTCTCCAAGTCGGTTTCAACCTCCTCTTGCTTGTTTCCCTCACTTTCCTGTTTTAGCCGTTTGACTTTCAAACTGGCCATTTGACTTTTCAGTTTTAGGATTCAATTTAATCCTTTATTTGGAACAGCGAGAACACTTAGTACATGATGCAATCATTCCAATATGTAATGACACATTCATGTACCCCTTCCCCCCCGGAGTGCCGGACATTCCGGAACCTTCTAGAACATTCCCGATGAAAACACCGGAATCATTTCCGAACTCCGAAACGGGACTTTCCTTATATGAATCTTATTCTCCGGACCATTCCGGATCACCTCGTGACATCCCGGATCCCATTCGAGACTCCGAACAACATTCGGTCTCTTTCTCATAATACCATAACTACTCAAACAACGTCGAATCCTTAAGTGTGTCTCCCTACGGTTCGTGAATTATGCGGACATGATCGAGACACTTCTCCGAACAATAACCAATAGAGGAATCTGGAAATTCATATGGCTCCCACATATTTCTACGATTACTTTGCGATCGAATGAACCACTTACATACGATACCAATTTCCATTTGTCTCACGATATGTTACTTATCCGAGGTTATGATCGTCGGTATCTCTGCATACCTAGTTCAACCTCGTTACCGATAAGTACTCTTTTCTCGTTCCCGTGATATGTGATCCCTTGTGAGCTAGTCACATGCTTGCAAGCTAATTGGATGACATTTCACCGAGAGGGCCCAGAGTATATCTATCCGTCATATGGATGGACAAATCCCACTCTTGATCCATGTGTCTCAACCAATACTTTCCGAACACTCAATGCCACCTTTATAGCCACCCAGTTACGGTGTGGTGTTTGATGTCATCAAAGCATCCATCCGGTAAAGGTGATAGGCATGATCTCATGGTCGAAGGAATTAGGTTACTATGTATCAGAAAGCATATAGCAATTGAACTATTGAAATGACTTGATCTTTATGCTACGCTTATCTATAGGAGTATGTCCATCATATCATTCTCCTAACGATATGATCCTGTTGTTAATAACATCTCTATGTTCATGATCAGGAAACCATGATCATATATTAACCAACAAGCTAGTTTAACAAGAGGCTTTACTAGGGACTCTTATTTTAGTTTACAAATTACACAAGTATTAATGTTTCCGGTTAATACAATTATAGCATGGTATGTAAACATTTATCATAAGTGTGAAGATATGATAATAACCACTTTATTATTGTCTCTTGGGCATATCTCCAACACTCTCCTGTCAGGGATATGACGAGAGATGGCTTCATTGTATGGACATGATTATGTCTCCAGGGACCTCGTCGGTGCTTCTTAATGGTGTGCCCGGAAAAAATTCCCTTGTGGTAGGGGTGCACGTCAAGGGGACTCAGGCCATGCACTATGTGTGTTCGGTTCAAATGGAAACATCTCAGACCACCCTATCCCATGCATGCATACGTACTTTAGAAAGAAAGAAGCGAACCAACAATATGAGTCGCTTTTTCTGTTAGACCCCATGAGTCGGTTTACTGCTATGTATGGAATCGATTCAAGAGGAGGAGAAAGAAGTTAGGAACCGCTTTTCTCATGCATAGTGCATTGCATGGTCTCACTATTGCCGATTCTTTTTGTCGGTATAGCGAAGCTATTGGAGTCCATGGTGAATCATTTGTTTCAAGCTGGTACTTTTCAAGGCCCCTCCCTATTCCGAATACTGAATTTCCTATTATTCAGTACACGGATGGCACCCTACTGATCATACAAGCCTGCCCTAATCAATTATTAGCTCAAAAAGATTTGCTAGAAATTTTTGCTCAAGCTACCGGTTTGCGAGTTAAATATGCAAAGTCTGCGATGATTCCTATTAATATCTCAGACCAACGACTACATGAACTTGCAAATACATTTGGATGTGCTGTTTGTAATCTCCCTTTCACTTACTTGGGATTGCTGCTAGGAACAACAAAACCCACTATTCAAGATATGTCACCATTGGTTGGTCTCGTTCAGAGAAGAATGAATGCTAGTGCATGTTTTATGAATTATGGAGGCAGATTACAGTTTGTGAAATCTGTGTTATCCTCCCTGCCCATGTTCTACTTATGCTCTTTGAAAGTTCAGAAAGCAATATTAACTATTTGTTATAGAGCTAGCAGCCACTCTTTATGGGCCAAGGAGGAATGATCAAACTTTGTGAATGCACTTGCTGCGTGGACCATGGTGTGCAGACCCAAAAAATATGGTGGCTTAGGAGTCTTGAACCTTGAGATTGAAAACAAAGCTTTACTGATTAAGCAACTCCATAAATTCTATATAAAAGCTGATGTTACTTGGGTCAGACTTGTTTGGTCGCTTTATGGTGACACAGTTCCTCACACACAGTCCAAGCGTGGCTCTTTTTGGCAGCGCGACATTTTCAGCTCGTTGACATACTAGAGGAGTATTACCAAAGGTTTAATTGGGAATGGGTCTTCTATCTTATTTTGGAAAGATTTTTGGTATCAGAATGAGCTTCTGTGTGACAAGTTTCCTCGGCTCTTCTCATTTGCTCTTGATGCAAACACTTCAGTAGAAATGATATCTCACACTTCTGAGAATTTGCCGGGGGGGGGGGGGGGGGGGGGGGGTCCAAATATATGATGTTTTAGGTTAGTGAAGCTAATATATCTAGACAAATGAACCTACACACTAAAAGATGTCTAAATACATGTATTTCACAAATCTAAAACATCTTATATTTCTAAATGGAGGAAGTATAACTTAATGTTTGCTCGTCTTAGGCAAGACACCGCTCTTCAGGATATTGGTTTCGACCATAAAGTGCATAATGGTTTCGACGAGTCGTGTGTATATATCCATTAGAAATGGACTCTTGTATATGATCATACTGATGAGCCGAGTGTAGAGTGTAGAAACCAAACAACTGGAGGGGGGCAATTTTGACACCGTATAATCGCTTCTTCATATCTTGCAATGCGTATATGGTCTTGGGATGCATCAGGAACTCATCCGGTCGAATCGACCCAAATCGTACTTAATGTTAGTTACGTTATGCCTGTAGTTAGTATTTCATCGCCACTAGTACCAGCATCAGGGCATCCGGTGCCCACTCTCCCACGGAGACCGTTGAAGCTATAGCTACAGTGTTGAACCACATCGGTGGAGGATTATACCAGATTCGTTCGCGGGGCGCCGTTGGAGATGCCCTCAACACGACACGTTGGAACAGTAGTATCTTATTCGATTGCCCCCCCCCCCTCGTGTTCTCCACCGCTCTTTCCCCTTGAGAGTCGACTCCACTCCCCCGGGCCGATCCGATGCTGCTGTCGGCGGAGGCTGAGGAGAGGCGCCGGCCTCAGTAGAGTAGGATTTAGATCTAGTTTTTGTAGATGTTGTGCCTTTGTGCCGTCTGGGAGTAGGCCGCCGGGTTCCATCGGCCGGATCCGGCGCACCCTCGCGTTCGTCTTCCTCGCTGCCCTGCTTTGGTGGCAGGAGTGGTGGCAGAGGAGGAAGCTGGAGCGTAGCATCTCCGACAATAAGGCCGTCTTCCCCTCTCTCCGGAAGTTTCTCGTGCTGGTGCTCTCCCGCAGCGCCAGGCGGTCGCCAACGTCTCCGTTCGTCGAGCTTCCATGGTGGAGGCTCTGCATCGAGGGCGGATCTGGTGAGACTTCTTTCAATAAGCGGGTCTTGGCTCCTCTCTGGCCCTGGAGTTCGTCGATCTCTGTTCCCCTTTTGACTAGCCATGGTGGTGTGGTGGAGGGGACTGTTGATGCGATGGCCTTTGGTACCGGAGGAGTTCAGGGAGCGTATGATACTGCGAATTTCTGGAGTCTACCATCGGCAGCGCATGTCCGTCTGTCGAATCCGGCCGCTGACAGACAGCGCCTCCAGGACCTGGCGCCGGCGTCGCGTCAGGTTGTCTTCAACCTCCAGCGGAGGCCCTTTTCTGGACTCGCAGCGTGGTTCCTTTCTTCCCCAGCTCCATGTGGCCTTGATGGTGTTGGCGGCGGAGCTCGCAGCTTGAGGCCAGAGCACATCGGCGGTGTCGGCGGACCCGATTGCTTTGCCTGCAAAAGAATCAGGGTCTGTTTTGCAAGTTCTAAGGGCTCGATTTGTATTGTTTTTTCTTTGGAGGCCCTTTATGTAAATTGTACCGCACCGCGTTCTATTTAATGCAGTATCCAGACCCTTCTGGGCCTCTCCCTTTGTTCAAAAAAAAAAAAAACACGACACGTTGGGGCCTGGTCCTTGCAGAACCCTGGGCCGTGCAAGATTTGCCGGTCCCCGCCACACCTATTGGCCCAACGCCTCGACCTACTTTTATTGGGCCAAACGGACTCCGACAAAAGCCACCTCGCACCATTCGCGTGTTGCATCATGACCTGAGGCCTCGGTTGTCCTAGATTTAATGTGCGGAAAAATAGTTGCTCCTGTTACTGCGAGCAAGTATAATAAGATATAGTCAGTAGACCATACGTGATAAAAAAATACTAGTGTTAGTGAGGTGAGGGAGAGAGAAGAAGAGAGAATATAAGTGGGCTATAAGGCTAGTCGTAGTAGGAGTAACTTAGATAGTAACACAGTCCTACATGTATTGTCAACTAAGTATTTAGATGACATGACATGCAATTAAATGATGAGAGAGGGTTGTTGATAACTAGCTACATTATCATAACATCACACATTTTAAGACAAAATGAGTTTATATTATAATAAATGAGACTTTGCATGATACCACACCTATGTTATTTTCCACTGTGAAGATAGTAACTTAGACTAGTAACATATGCATGCTACTACTCTAAGTTATTCCCCACTATGACCAACCTAATACCTTTCACAATGGTAGTCTGTTGCCGCGTATCATACACGAAATGCATATGTGACACTGCGCTTAATGATAAGAGAGAATGATGTTGTATTTTAGTCTCTTGGCATGGTATCATAGGCAAAATGCATATGTGGAACTATTGTTAATTACGAGAGAGAATGATGTATCTTAGCTAAGGCCTTTTACAATAGGATTTTCTTAGGACAACTCCAACGGCACCCCTCAAACGAACAAATCCGGCCCATTTCTGTTCGCCCGGACAAAGCCCATCTCACAACGGGATACCCCATATTCTCATTTGTCCATTTTTGTTTTTTGTTTCGGACACCACATATCCGGTCAAACATTAAGATCGATTTGCAGTGTGATGGGCGGTCCGCGCGTCCAACCGTGTTTGGTATGTTCCTGGCGTGACCCACCCCTTCCCCACTTGACAACCTCGTTGTGCTCGCGACCCATCTCCTCTCGTGATCCAACAATCGTCGCCACCTAACGCCACCGCCCTTCCCCAGCTCCCGCCGGTGAGCTCGCGCTACCTTCCTTCCCCATCTTTGTCCAGCGAGCTCCATGCCCCGTGCGTCGCGCGCCTTTCCCAGCTCATGCCGCCTCCGTTCCCCATTTGCTCTGTGCCGCCGCCGTCCTCGAGTCCCGTCCCCGCGCGCCTTCCCCAGCTCCTGCCGCCTCCCTTCCCCATCTCTGGCCGGCCAGCGAGCTTCCGCCCTTCACCATCCTAGGCGGACCTCACGCCGCTACCCTTCCCCACCTCTGCCCCGAGCTCCGGCCGGAGAGGTCCCGAGCTTCTGCCCCGTGAGCTTCCTTCCATCCCTGAGCTCTGCCCCGTGACCTCCCGCCTCCCATGCTGTTGTTCCCCACCGCCACTCCGTTGCCTTCCTCTCCACCACCGGCCTACTGGAAGGTCGCGCTCGTCCGAGGCTGCCGGCCGTCGCCATTCCCCACCGCCTAGCACATGCGAGCTTGCGGTGACCTACCAGCCGCCGCTGTGCCATCCCTCCGAGGTTGCCAACCTGAGCTCTCGGTGCATCGGCGATATAAAAAAGGCAAACACCCGGGACAACGGGGGATGCCATTGAGTGCACCTACACAATAGGCCTAGACAAATGCCATACAACCGTGTGCGCCTCCCCGCAAACGGTCAAAATCGGACGTTTTGGCTGTCTGATTTGGGGAGTGCCGTTGGAGTTGGCCTTAGTGTAACATCTTAGGCAAAATGCTAATGTGGCATATCAATTAAGGAAGAGAGAGCAAACATCTTAGCTACTCCCTCCGTCCCGGTTTAAAGGACACAATTTGTATTTCTCTGGGCCCTAGGTGTTATCTAATTGGTCCATTTAATAGTATGAAGTAGAACATGCATAGGGAGAAAAAGAGTTAGAAAAGTGTTCACATTTGTTCACACATGTGCATGCAAGCATTTTATTGCTTTTACACAGGAGTAATTACAGAGATTAAATGCTTTTGTGTCTAAGTATTTTGGGATTGCATGGTTTGCAAATTGTGTCCTTTAAACCGGGACGGAGGGAGTAAGATACATCCCTTGCACGTAACCATAGGAAAAAAGAGTTGATGGTCCAATCAAATGCATGCATGAGAGTAAAAACATTAAATTAAAAAACAACCTCTAAGATACGATGTATTGGAGAAGTTGTCTCTTAGATTTTATAACTCCTATGATAACATGCTAAGATACATTCCATTGTGAAAGGACTAAGGCCGGTCATAGTGGAGTATCGTATTACTATTATCATGCATATGCGTATGATACTATCCCTATAGTGCTTATTATCATCTAGTTGTATCATAATCTCATGGTTTTAAATTATTTGTAGAATCTCAATGCAATTTGATATACTCCCTCTGTTTTTTATTACTTCGCGTTCTAGGAATTTTTAAAGTCAAACTTTCTCAACTTTGACCAAAAATATAGGAAAATATATAAACATTTATTATTCCAAATGCATATATTATGGAAACATAACTTACGAAGATTTCAATACTATAAGTTTTATATCATAAATACTTTTATTTTTTTCTAATTATTTGGTCAAACTTTAAAAAGTTTGACTTTGACTAAACCCAAAATGCGATCTAATTATAAACGGAGGGAGTACAAGATATATTTGATATTAAATTTTCTTGTTACATGTGTGCTATGATACCACACTAGCACATCTCTCTTCGTTAATTGTTATGCCACATATCATTTTGTCAAGATGGCATGCATGATATACCTTAGAGCGTGTACAACGTTGGTTGAGTCTAACAAAAATCTTAGACATGAGTCTAGCAGAAGAAAATATGCTCCAGCGTTTAGACACACTGATAAGCCCCACTGCTAGGATAAAAAACCTATTTAAATAGGCTCTTTTCCTATTCTTATCTTCTTGCCAAAGCCATTTTATAAGAGTGCATTGTAGGCCACAAGTAGTAAATTTTTATAGCTAACTATTGTACACATCGGTTGTAGGGCTAATTATAGGTGATATATGGCATTTTTTTTTATAGCCAACAGGGTATATTATTTAACTTACTCTACAAGCAGTGTACTCCTTGCAAGCGGTGGCTAGATGAACCATGAACGACTTGACATGAGTGAGTAAAGATAGCCACGATGGCCACTTACGGTGGTTGTTGTAGATTCACAACCATAAAGTGCATAGTAATGGTCTCCACGGAGCCGTGGATATATATTTTACCGGAGATGGACTCCTGCATACGAATCATACTGATGAATACATGCTTCCAAGTGTAGAAACCAAAAAACTGGAGGAGACAATTTTGACACCATATATATATAGTTGCTTCTTCATATCTTGTAATGCACGCATATCGTGGTCTTGGGATGCATCAGGAACTCATCCAATAGAATCGACCCAAATCGTTCTTAATGTTAGTTACATTATGCTGGCAGTTAGTATTTCCTCGTCACTAGGGCCTGTATCCAGGCATCCGCCGCCCATTCCCTCACGGCGACCGTTGAAGCTGTAGCTACAGCACTTGGGTGATAAACCGCGAGGGTGGATGGCCCTACAAGCACGCTCACGCCCATGAGTATACCGGAAGAGCCATTGCGTGCGATGTTCAGTCTGTGATGGATGTACGACTTAATCGTGGCTAAATCAAATTCTTTCCTGTGTGACGCATGTGCGCGTGATCGTCGTATTAAAATCGGACGAAAATATATTAGTCAAGCCGGCGCAACCGCACGCCACGTCCGGTGCGCTAAATCATTTGTACATATGGCCCACACCGTTCGAGGTAAATACTGGCAGGAAATTTTAGCCGGAAAGTTAGTAGAAAAATACCGCCAAGTAGTAGGGGGAATAATGTTGACATATTATGTTTGGAAAGCACTCATCATCATAAATTACCATAGGATAACTACCGAAGGAAATTTACGGTCGAGAAGGTGTGTAAACAATTTAGGAAAACGATACTACTCCCTCGGAGGATCGATCCCCCGGGTCGTTCCTTCCCTCGCTGACCGAACGTGGGTGGGCCCTTCCACTTTCTTCTCTTTCCTTATCTTTTCACGGAAAGGTCTCATCTGCCTCCTCCGCCGCATGTCCTCCTGCCTTCCTGCTGCACGACGGCGCTGCCTCCTTGCTGCGCGCCGTCGCTGCCTCCCTGTGCGCTGCCGCCGTCTCCCTCCGCCAGGACTGCAGCGAGCGCACCTCCCGCTGCTGCGCTCTGCTCCTCCTGCCGCTGCGCCCTACTGAAAGGACTATATCTTCCCATGATGTTTTTGGTGTTAAATGATAATCCCGACCGTGTTTTTAATTGTGCTCTTGAGTTTCAGGGAAAACGTCGTTGATGTCTCCTTCTATTGTGATGGATGCTCTCTTGTGATCTTTTGAAGACGGTGGTCTTTTAGTCTTCTCCTAGTTTCTTTCCGGTTGTTGTTTTTAGGTCACCGTACTATTAAGAGGGGGTCCATTTTGGAAGGCTGTGGGAAATCACTTGTTCTTGCACAAACCTATATGCACCGCCACAGCCATCCCATTTTCCCGTGAGAGAGCGTGTTCCTGTTCTGTTGGAGCCTTTTGTGTCTCACCGGAACTTCCGGTCATAGGCCGGAAGTTCCGCTCAAACTTTTTCTGCGGGCTGTTCTACAGTTTGTTCCGACACTAGTTCCGCCCCAAGTTCCGGTGGCGGCTCAGTAACCTTCTGTTTGGAGGTGTGCTATTTGCCGGAACTTGGCCGGAACTTGCATCGGAACTTGTCCTGCTAAAAGTTCCTGAGCGGAACTTCCGCCAGAAGCCGGAACTTCCGGTCAGATTCGCTTCACGACCCAAAAGTTCCGCCTCATGTTCCGCCCCAAGTTCCGGTGGAGGCTCAGTAACCTTCTGTGTCGAAGTGTGCTATTTGCCGGAACTTGGTCGGAACTTGCTCGGAAGTTCACCGGAACTTCCGGTCTGTTTTGACCGGAACTTCCGGTTGCGCTTCTGGAGCGGGCGTCAACGGTCTGATGACCGTTGGAGCCAGGCTGGGCGGAACTTCCGGCCTCTCACCGGAACTTCCGGTGAGGTCGCGGGGGCTGTAACGGTTCAGCGCGCGGGGGGGGGGGGGGGCTATTTAAGGCACCCCCCTTCTTCCTCCCACTCTCTCTCGAATTTTTCTCTCTCCTCCATTAATGCTTGAGCTTCACCTCACTAGATCTCTCTCTCTAGCCACTCAAATGACTTGATCTTTTGAGAGGTGAGGGAGGTGACCTAGATCTACACTTTCACCAAAGAAGATTTGGTTTCTCCACCCATCCTTTGTGGATCTTGTTGCTCTTGGGTTTCTTGGAACCCTAGACGGTGTAGGGCATCCCCGGAGCTAAGGCGTGTGTTGTAAAGCTTCGAGGTGTCGTTGAGGGCCTCCAATTGAGTTGTGGAGCCTCCCCCTCAACCTTGGTGTAAAGGTTTTGGTTGGCGCCTTCAAGGTCACCGGTTAGTGGGTTGTGAGGCCTCCTTTGTGGGGGAGCTCACCGGAGAAGAAGGTGAGGCCTTTGTGGCGCTCGGGTGACCTTGTGTGGCCCCGACACCTCTCCAACATAGACGTAGCTCCTTGGGAGTGAACTACGGGAATTACATCTCCGTGTCCCCTCTCTGGTTACTTCGTTCCCTTCCTTTACTCCTTGCTATTTACTGTTTTTGTGGTTGGTGGTTGTTTTCTTGCATTTAGGTTGTTCACTTAGTTGCATCTCTAGATAACTTCCTTTCTCGTTGAGCCTAAAAGTGAGAAACAAATTAAAATTGGGTAGACGCCTATTCACCCCCCCTCTAGTCGTATCAAGTCGGTACTTTCAATTGGTATCAGAGCCCAGGCTCTTATTTCGGGCTTTACCGCCTAAGAGACTATGGCCGACGAAGGGGGTAGTGAAACCGAAAAATCCAAGAACTTGGCCACTATGGATGACCTCAAGCAATTGGAGTCATCCATGATGTCCAAGTTTGAGGAAATGATGACTCTCTTGCAGTCTCTCAAGCCAAACCCCATGGTTGCTATTGACACACCCAAACCCAACGAGGTTCCTCCCACCGTTTCGGTGTCCGCCCCCGGGGTAACTCCCGCGGCTGCCACCACTCACTTGGGACTTGGTTTTGTTGCTCAAAACTCTACCAAGGTTCCAAGTGAGAACATCGAGGAGCCCGAGAACCCAACTTCCAAAGAGGAAAATGGAGGAAAGGACTACTCGGCGGTACCCCCACCGCCGAAGTACACTCCGGATCCACCCATCCCCATGCCACACATTATACCTCAAGGAGCACCACCCATGCTAGATACGTCAAATTTCGCCAATTGGCAATATCTAATGCGCTCGCATATTTCCAGCTCATCCATTGAGTTAATGAGGATTGTGGAGGATGGATTCTCTCCATTTGACCCAAAGAAGTTGACACGAGGTGAAGTGGTGGACAAGCAACTTAATGCCACAACTTTGGGAATGATTCAAAAGGCCTTGACTCCAAAGGATTTTGCTCACATTCGCCAATTTGATACTGCCAAGGGAGCTTGGGATCAACTCACCGAGCTCGTTGTTGGGAATGCTAGCATCCAAAGCTCCAAGTTTGATGAGATCAACAACGAGTGAGATGGTTTCGCAATGCAAGATGATGAGACCCCTGAAGACATGTATAGGCGCCTTAAGGTCCTTTGTTCCACTATGAGGGACCTTGGGGCTCACTATGTTGATGACAAGTTTATGAAGAGGAAGTTCATTCAAGATCTTCTCCCATTTGAAGAACAAAAGCTCAACTCTATCAAGGGAAGAACCAACTTTCACTTAATGACCTCCCAAGAAGTCTTGAGTGAAGTAATTGCCATGACTATTGTTAAGAAGAATGCGGAGTCCGCTCGAGCTAGAGCCATTGGATCAACAAAACTGAACCTTGCTTTGAAGGCCAAGGCTATTGAAGTTGATGATGATGATACATCAAGTGAGTGGTCTGAAGAGGATCTCAAATGTGCCTTCAACGAACATATTGCTCTCGCTTCAAGGGCCTTTTGGAACAAGTCCGGATCCAAGTCAAGATCAAGGGACAACTCAAGATTCAACTCACCCAACAAGTCTCCCAAAGCAAGGTCATGCTACAATTGCAACGACAAGAGTCACTTCGTGGCCAAGTGTCCCTTTGAGAACCGTGAAGACAATGGTGGTCGTCTCATTCGCAAGGTCAAGTCAAGACCTCCTCATCCCTTGAACAAGAACTACGCCGTCAAGAACGCCACTAACAAGGAACGAGCAATTGTGGTCCATGAAGAATATCTTTCGGGCACGGATGAAGATGATGATGATGAAGTTCATGGTGGAGATATTGTGGGGGTTGCTGCTATTGCCACTACCTCAACTCCACGTCTATCCCTCTCCGACTCGCCAAATGAAAATGTCATCTCCTCCAACCAAAAGTGCTTCATGGCCAAGGCCACCGAGGTATCACCGAAACCCACTCCTCAACCTATCTCTAGTGAGACTTCCTCTCTTGATCTTGTTGGTCTAGAGGTGAAGAAAGAGATGATTGACATGTGTGAATTTGTTGCTACCTTAGATGAAAAAACTAAAAACTGCTTTGAGTCCTTACTTGCACAACTTGAAAATGCTAGAGATGCCTTAGATGAAAAGGAAGAACTTCTTGACTTGCTAAGTAAAAATGAAAGAGATGCCGCCGATGAAATTGCCTCTCTCACTCAAAGTCTTGAGGATGAACAAAATATGAGAATTAATCTCGAAGAAAATGTGTCTAAGCTTGTAGATGATCATAACAACACTTTGACCTCTACAATTAAAGAACGTGACCATGCTCTTGCTTTGATTAAGGTTCTCAAGAAAGAAAATGCTGAGTTTGTGGGTGGTCATGATAGGACTCAAAAGGATCTTGAGAAACTCAAAGAGGAACACAAAGCCTTGGAGAGTAAATTCTCAAATCTTTTTGAAGCTCATGAACAACTTCAAACTCAATTAACTTGTGATCTTTCTAAGTCTTCCGCTGTGCAAATTATAGACTTGTCTAGCTCTCCTAACCCTTGTTGCAAGCATGAGCATCTCATAGAGGAAGTCAAGGTTTTGAAGGATCAACTTGCCAAGACTAAGAAGAAGAAGAAGAACAAGAAGAAGAAAAGGAACAAGGGCATGGCCCAAGGAGTACCAAATGGCCTAACCCTCTTGCAAAGTGACAACTTTGCCGGAAAGAACAATCCCTCTTATATTCTTTGCAAATCTTATGATGGTCATGTATATGCTAGATATGTGGGAACATCTTACACGCATGATTATCATTGGGCCATTTGGGTGCCAAAGGTTCTTGTCACTAACAAAAGGGGACCCATTGCAAAATGGGTACCTAAATCCAAGGCTTGATTTTCTTGTAGGACTATGCTTCCGGCGGATCAAAATGGGTGCTTGATAGTGGTGTCACGAGTCATATGACCGGAAGCAAGTCTATCATGACCGAATTGAGACCCAATATTGCCAACACCATGGTATCCTACGGTGACAAAACAAGCTCTCAGGTTTTGGGTTTTGGCAAAGTGGTGGTAACCCCGGATGTATCCTTGGTTGACGTCATGCTTGTCAAAACTCTTGGTTACAACTTACTCTCTGTTCGTGCTCTTGCTCTTATGGGTCTTTCTTCTTTCTTTAATTCTCATTCCGTGGTCCTCATGTGGATCAAGTCTCTCAAGGTGGATTTTGTAGGATATGTAGAACATGACTTGTATGTGGTGGACTTTTCAGGGACCACTACTCCTCATGCTCTATGTCTCTATGCTAAAGCTGACAAGGGCTGGTTGTGGCATCGCCGCCTAGCCCATGTTAACATGAGGACTTTGCAAAGACTTCACTCCGAGGGCCACATCCTTGGAATTAACGATGTTTATTTTGCCAAAGATCGTGTTTGCAGGGCTTGTATTGAAGGGAAGATGAATGAAACTCCTCACAAAGCGCTCAATCAAATCACTACCGAGAGATGTTTGGAGCTCTTGCATATGGATCTCTTTGGTCCTCCCTCTCATGATAGCCTTGGAGGCAAGAAGTATTGCTTGGTTATTGTGGATGATTTCTCAAGATACACTTGGGTGTTCTTTTTCAAATACAAGAGTGAGACTCAGCAAACCGTCATTGACTTTGCTAATGAGGTTCAACGGAAGCACAATGCAACTATTCTCTCAATTCGAAGTGACAATGGCACCGAGTTCAAAAACTATACCTTGGATGAGTTTCTCAGTGATGAAGGAATCAAGCATCAATACTCCACTCCCTACACCCCTCAACAAAATGGAGTTGTCGAAAGGAAGAATCGCACATTGATGGATGCGGCTAGGTCTATGCTAGCTGAGTTCAAGTCTCCATACAAATTTTGGGCCAAGGCCATCTCCACCGCTTGCCATGCAACCAACCGGTTTTATCTCCGCAAGAATAAGAACAAGACCCCCTATGAACTTCTCACCGGGAAAAAGCCTAATGTTAGCTACTTTCGGGTGTTTGGTTGCAAGTGCTACATTCTCAAAAAGGGAGTTCAGTTGTCAAAGTTTGAATCCAAGGCTCAAGAAGGAATTTTCGTTGGTTACTCAAATCAGTCCCATGCTTATAGAGTCTACAACAAAGCCAATGGAAGAGTTGAAGAGACGAGCAACGTGAAGTTTGATGAAAATCATGAGTCTCTTGTTAGGCAAGATGGTGTTTGTGATCCAAGTGATGAAATTCCTCCCAAGGCCATAGGAAGAATGGGTGTGGGTTTCCACCTCCCCATTGAGGATCCCCTTATGGACGAAGGAGAAGGACCAAGCTCTACTCAAGTGGAGCCCTCACTGTCACAAGATCATCTTGCACCTCAAGGACCTAATTTCTTAGCACAAGCTCCCTCAAGATCTTCCGAAGCTTCCCATGCTCATGACTCTCCAAGCTCTAAAGAACAAGCTCTTCATCAACAACATCAACCTCCCCACGATGGGGCTCCTCCTCAAGGCACCTCCCACGGACAAGCTCTTCATCAACCTCATCAACCTCCCCAAGATGGGGCTCCTCCTCAAGGTCACGGTTCTCCCCAAGGTCAAGCTCGTCAAGATCAAGAGCAAGTCAATGATCCTCAAGGATCCTCTCCAAGTGATGACTCACCCGAAGTGGAAATTGATGAAGATGACCCTCGTGTTCGTGCTTATAGTCAAGGGGGCGGCTCAATTGTGGGAAATGACCAAGTGGTAGCTCAAGAATCTCGAATTGAAGCACAAGCCCGTCGTTAAGCCTATCGTCTCGCCAAGCTTGTTCGAGATGGCCATATCCTTGATAATGTCTATGGAGATTTCAATAAAGGTTCCACTACTAGGAGGCAACTAGCTTCCTTTTGCTCTCACCATGCGTTTATCTCTCTTGTGGAACCACAGAAAGTCTTCGAAGCTCTTGAAGATGATGATTGGCTTGATGCTATGAACGAGGAACTTCACAACTTCAAGAGGAACAATGTTTGGACATTGGTTGAGCGGCCTAAAAACTGTCAAAACGTCATTGGAACCAAGTGGGTCTTCAAGAACAAGTGCGATGCGAATGGAATTGTCGTGCGCAACAAGGCAAGGTTAGTTGCCCAAGGATACTCACAAGTTGAGGGCATCGACTACGGTGAGACTTACGCCCCCGTTGCTCGCCTTGAATCCATTCGTATGCTTCTTGCCTTCGCTACCCATCACAACTTTAAATTGCATCAAATGGATGTTAAGAGTGCTTTTCTTAATGGTCCTTTGAAAGAGTTGGTATACGTCAAGCAACCTCCGGGTTTTGAGGATCCACTTTTTCCGAACCATGTCTACAAGCTCAATAAGGCACTCTATGGCCTCAAGCAAGCCCCACGTGCGTGGTATGATTTCCTTAGGGAGCTCTTGTTAGACCGTGGCTTCGAAGTGGGCCTCATTGATCCCACTCTTTTTACTAAGAAAGTTGGAGGCCACTTGTTCGTATGCCAAATCTATGTTGATGACATTATCTTTGGGTCTATTAACAAAACTTTTAATGAGGATTTTGCCAATCTCATGACCGACCGCTTCGAGATGTCCATGATGGGGGAGTTGAAGTTTTTCCTTGGATTTGAAGTCAAGCAATTGAGGAAAGGGACTTTCATCAACCAAGACAAGTACATCCAAGACATGCTCAAGAAGTTCAAGTTTGATCAAGTCAAAGGTGCCAAGACTCCCATGCCAACTAAGGTTAATCTTGATCTCGATCCCAAGGGTAAGGAGGTGGATCAAAAACTCTATCGATCGATGATTGGTTCTTTGCTCTATCTTTGTGCATCCCGACCGGATATTATGTTGAGTGTGGGTATGCGTGCAAGATTTCAAGCCGCACCAAAGGAAAGTCACATGGTGGCTGTCAAGAGGATCTTTCGATATTTAGTTCATACCCCAAACTTTGGGTTGTGGTACCCCAAGGGAGCCAGCTTTGATCTCATTGGTTACACGGACTCGGACTGGGCTGGTGACAAAGTGGGAAGAAAGTCAACCTCCGGAGCTTGTCAGTTTCTCGGAAGATCTTTGGTTTGTTGGTCCTCGAAGAAGCAAAGCTGTGTGTCTATGTCTACTGCCGAAGCTGAGTACATCTCTGCCGCAAGCTGCTGTGCTCAATTTCTATGGATGAAGCAAACTTTGAAGGATCTTGGACTATCTTTTGACAAGGTGCCTCTTCTTTGCGACAATGAGAGTGCCATTGCTATTGCTCACAATCCCGTGCAACACAACCGGACCAAGCACATTGAGATTCGTCATCATTTCATTCGGGACCATGTTGCTAGAGGAGACATTTCTTTGGAGAATGTTCCCACCAAGGCAAATCTTGCGGATCTACTCACGAAGCCTCTTGATGAAGCAAGGTTCCGAGAGTTAAGGCATGAGCTAAATATCATTGATTCGAACAATGTTGCTTGAGCCCTTGCACACCTACCCGTGTCTCAATGTGTATCTTGTTTGGATGTAGGCATGGATTTAGGGGGAGTGTAGTTCCTCTTATGAACAAACACTATCCCTATTATGCGCACATTAAAGTTTTCATACTCTATAGTCTCTAAAGGAGACCATTTGAGCTTCATGATGAGTGTTGGTAATGAACCCAAGATATATCTTCGCGGTGTCAAGCCATTTACTCTTATATAAGGTGGCTTTGGCCACCGACTCGTTTTTTATTTGTGTCTTTGACCTTTTTGTTGTTCTTGGTTTTTGTTGGTTTTGGTTCTTCACAGTTTGAGCTATCTATCCTAAGCCTTTCCTTACCTCAGGCCCTCTCTATTCCCTGCACAAGTTCTTCCTTGTTGTCTTCCTAACCTAAGATGGTCTTCCTGGCGTCAGCGAAACTTCCGGTCAGTCTGACCCGGAAGTTCCGGTCCACCGGAACTTCCGGTCCCTGACCGGAACTTCCGGTGGTGCTCCCTATCCTATATAAGGTGGGCCCTGGGGGAAAACGGTATCTTCTTCCTTTTTTCCCCCAAGACCCATCTTCTATTTGGAGCGCCGCCGGTCAGGACCTCTCCACGAAGGTGCTCCGGCCCCTTCGTCTCCAACCTCTCCTCCGCAGATCTGCTCCGTGGGATCCTTCCCCACCTCGATCTCCCGCCATGGACTCCGGTATTTGCCCTCAAATCCCTCCATTAATGGAGATCTTGCTCTCACCATGGATTGAGTTAGGGCACACCTTGTCTAGGCTAGTTCTTTGGCTAGAACTTGTTGGAAGATCTTGGTAGGCCTAGGGTATTATGTTTGAGTAGATTGGTCCAATACATCCTAGAAAATCTGTGCACTTGTGGCTTTTAGATCTACATCTAGTGAACTCCTGTTTGGAACCGTCAGTTCGTGGCCTCACCGGAACTTCCGGTGAGCCACGACCGGAACTTCCGGTGGACCACTTTCACCGGAAGTTCTGGCGATTCAGCGGAAGTTCCGGCGACAATGCAACTTTTTCTGTTTGTATTTTTCCAATCTATTTCCTTTGTTTCCTCTTCCGAACTTGTGCACTTATCCCACCTTCCCTCCCTACTCTTGTGCTTTCTTCTCAGGGCAAGGAGATACCCGCCAAGGCAAGCGTGCCCGCCATCCATCCTCTGACATTCCTCCTGAGATTGATGAGGAAGATGCTGAGGTTGTGCGTCCGACCGCTCAGACTACTCGTCAGAAGGCTGCTGCTGCTGCTGCTGCTGCTGCAGGGAAGAGGCCTGCTCTTGCTCAGAAGGCCACTGCTGCTGGGCCAGATATGACCAAAGCCAAGATTTCCAAGTGGTCTCAGAAATCTTACTCTGCATTCAGGGCTACGGATCCCTACCTCGTGCCTCGTGATCGTCTTTGCTTGGACCCTCATTTTCACACCTGCCGTCAGGAACAGATTTATGAAGAAATTTATGCATCAAAGAAGAAGTTCGTGGTTGCTCCTCAAAAGTACATCAATGTGACTCACATGGAAGAGAAGCAAGTTTACTTTGGAGAGGCTCTTGATATCTGCCAGAAGTTTGGGCTGATTCCCCTCATGGAGCACCGTCAGAACTTTGATGTGACTGCTATTGCTCAGTTTTACTCAACTCTGTTTCTTCACATGCAGTCCTCTACTGAAGGTGTGATGAAGTGGATGACCAGGGACGTGTTTCTTACCACCACTTGGGCTGAGTTTGCTGAGCTTCTTGGATATCCCATTCAGCCTGGCCGCGGGACAAATGGTTGGCGTGTTCATGGTCCTGGAGCTACTGATCCTGAGGTCCTGGAGCCTCTCTACATTGAAGGGTGGGGAACTGTTGGATTTGTGAATCATCTGCTGCCAGTTTTTGACATCATGCGCAGGGTGTACTTGAACACCATCTCTCCCAAGGCTGGCAACTTTGATCAGTTTCATGGGTATCAGGTTGACCTCATGCATCAGACTTATCTTCGCCGGGACACTGACAGGTCAATGGATATTATGCACTTCATCTACTCAGAGATATGGGCAGCTCTCATTGAAAAGCGCTCCTACATCTATGCTCCTTACATTCAGACTCTCATCAATCACAAGTGGCTTGAGAAGACTGGCAACCCCTTCCCTCAAGACAACATCACCATTCATGAAGAGAAAAAGCTCCGTGTGAGTAAGCACCAGAAGCCTCGTACTCAGGAAGAAAAAGAAGATGCTCTCAAGAAGGCTTGAGATGTTGCTAGTGGTCCCTCCTCTGCTCCTGGTGGCCCTAGTGCTGGTGGTCCTTCTCTCCAGAGGCAGCCGTCTTGGCAAAGAAGCTGCTTTGGAAAGTGAAGAAAACTTTCCGCTTTCTGCAGGACCACGAGTATCAGGCTTATGTTGATCAGCGTCACAATATTCAGCGCCAGAAGGCCATCATGGCAGCCCTCAACATTTCTTGCTCACCGGTCACTAGCTCGGTCTGTTCCCAAGGAGGATTGGATTCGCGACAACTGCAACTGGTCCGAGGATGAGTCTGAGAAGGAGGTCACTGGTCCGCCTAAGCGGGGTCACTGGGTCCCTGAGTCTTCTCCTCCTCCCCCTTCTCGTGGCTGGGACGAGTAGATTGATCTCTTCTTCCTTTTTGGTGTCTCGATGCCAAAGGGGGAGAAAGATGTCTATTAGGTTGTCTACGGGATTTGCATGGGTTGAGTCGCGAGCCTGTTCTTGCTTTTTGATCTTTTCTTACTCGCGAACTCTCTAGTTTATTTGTGTGCTTGTGGTTTTATGTCCGTGAACTTATGTGTGCTTGTGGACCATGTGGTATGCTATGTTTGAGACTATGTGGTATCTTTGTGGTATCTTATACAATGTCGTGAGTGTGGTATCTTGTTGTCAACTTATGAGCTGTTGCATATGGTGGTGGAGCCTCATGCTCTTATTGTTATTATTACTCCTTTTGTCTCCACCTCATTTAGTTGGTTCTGGTATGATCTCTATCCCTATTTGTACCTTGCACTTGTGCTATCTTTGCAATTGTTAGGGGGAGCCTCCGTGTATGTGTGCTAGTCCTGTCCTTAGAGGTCTTCTCTCTACCTTGCACACATACAGGGGGAGCTTGCCCCGTCCATTGCAAAGATTGCTTTGATTCTATGCAAATCTGTGGGATTGTCATCTAACACCAAAAAGGGGGAGATTGAAAGGACTATATCTTCCCATGATGTTTTTGGTGTTAAATGACAATCCCAACCGTGTTTTTAATTGTGCTCTTGAGTTTCAGGGGAAACGTCGTTGATGTCTCCTTCTATTGTGATGGATGCTCTCTTGTGATCTTTTGAAGACGGTGGCCTTTTAGTCTTCTCCTAGTTTCTTTCCGGTTGTTGTTTTTAGGTCACCGTACTATTAAGAGGGGGTCCATTTTGGAAGGCTGTGGGAAATCACTTGTTCTTGCACAAACCTATATGCACCGCCACAGCCATCCCATTTTCCCGTGAGAGAGCGTGTTCCTGTTCTGTTGGAGCCTTTTGTGTCTCACCGGAACTTCCGGTCATAGGCCGGAAGTTCCGCTCAAACTTTTTCTGCGGGCTGTTCTACAGTTTGTTCCGACGCTAGTTCCGCCCCAAGTTCCGGTGGCGGCTCAGTAACCTTCTGTTTGGAGGTGTGCTATTTGCCGGAACTTGGCCGGAACTTGCATCGGAACTTGTCTTGCTAAAAGTTCCTGAGCGGAACTTCCGGTCAGATTCGCTTCACGACCCAAAAGTTCCGCCTCATGTTCCGCCCCAAGTTCCAGTGGCGGCTCAGTAACCTTCTGTGTCGAAGTGTGCTATTTGCCGGAACTTGGTCGGAACTTGCTCGGAAGTTCACCGGAACTTCCGGTCTGTTTTGACCTAAACTTTCGGTTGCGCTTCTGAAGCGGGCGTCAACGGTCTGATGACCGTTGGAGCCAGGCTGGGCGGAACTTCCGACCTCTCACCGGAACTTCCGGTGAGGTCGCGGGGGCTGTAACAGTTCAGCGCGCGGGGGGGGGGGGGGGGGGGCTATTTAAGGCACCCCCCTTCTTCCTCCCACTCTCTCTCGAATTTTTCTCTCTCCTCCATTAATGCTTGAGCTTCACCTCACTAGATCTCTCTCTCTCTAGACACACAAATGACTTGATCTTTTGAGAGGTGAGGGAGGTGACCTAGATCTACACTTCCACCAAAGAAGACTTGATTTCCCCACCCATCCTTTGTGGATCTTGTTGCTCTTGGGTTTCTTGGAACCCTAGATGGTGTAGGGCATCCCCGGAGCTAAGGCGTGTGTTGTAAAGCTTCGAGGTGTCGTTGAGGGCCTCCAATTGAGTTGTGGAGCCTCCCCCTCAACCTTGGTGTAAAGGTTTCGGTTGGCGCCTTCAAGGTCGCCGGTTAGTGGGTTGTGAGGCCTCCTTTGTGGGGGAGCTCACCGGAGAAGAAGGTGAGGCCTTTGTGGCGCTCGGGTGACCTTGTGTGGCCCCGACACCTCTCCAACGTAGACGTAGCTCCTTGGGAGTGAACTACGGGAATTACATCTCCGTGTCCCCTCTCCGGTTACTTCGTTCCCTTCCTTTACTCCTTGCTATTTACTGTTTTTGTGGTTGGTGGTTGTTTTCTTGCATTTAGGTTGTTTACTTAGTTGCATCTCTAGATAACTTCCTTTCTCGTTGAGCCTAAAAGTGAGAAACAAATTAAAATTGGGTAGACGCCTATTCACCCCCCCTCTAGTCGTATCAAGTCGGTACTTTCACCTACTACTCGCCGCCGTTGCCTCCCTGCTGCGTGCCGCCCCTTCCCTTCTGCGCGCCGGCGCCATCTCCCTCCGCCCGGGACTGCAGCGAGCGCTCCTCGCGCCGCCGGGCTCTGCTGCTCGCGCCGCTGCCATCGATTTTTTCTAAAAAATTGCTACAATAGTATGTATGGTTTGCTACAATGGTATGTATGGTTTGCTACAAAATCTCCGGCGAGATCTCCGACGAGGTCGAATTTGCTACAATAGAAAATTTTATTTGCTACATACGTTTTGTGATTTTGCTACAATAGTATAAAGTTTTTGCTACACAGTCTTCAATGAGGTCTACCGGCGAAAGCCTCCGGCGAGTCTCTGGCGAGGTCGAATATGCTACGTTAGCCCAACTTTCTTGCTACACGGTCTCCGGCGAGGTTTCCGACGAAATCTCCGACGAGGTCCAATCTGTTTTTCTATTTCCGGGCCAACCATTTTATGCTACAGTGTAGCAAAAACAGGGCATTATGTAGCAAAAGCGGGTCTAAGTGTAGTAAAAACAGAATTTGGGTGGACACGTATTAGCAGGAGGACCCGGGAGATTTGAGGGAAATATCTCCGGGAGACGTGTAGTATGGCCCAACAATTTATCATCGAATAGTTAAAGAGAAGGAACGGGGAAAACTTACCGCCATAGAGTGGGGGAAGTACTCCTCGTCGATAAATTACCATCGGGTTACTACCATCAAGCAGTTCCGGCCGGGAAGGTATGTAAAAAATTATCGTCCAATAGTTATAGAGAAGGAACAGGAAAAAATTACTGTGTAGACGTAGGGTAACCACAACCTACTCATCGTTGAGAAATTGCCATAGGGTAAGTACCATTGGGAAGTTATGACTGAGAAGATGTGTAAAAAAGTTTATCATCGAATCAGGGGCGGATCCGGGCCTGATGTTACCGGTGCCGTTACTGCCATAGCACGGCCAGATGGCCGCACTACAAAGAGCAATGCTAATTTTTAAGTCTAAAAATATAAAAATATAGATAATTAGCATCATTAAGCCTGTTTAGCACCAGGTTTAAGCTCCATCCAGCTCTGCCCCTGCATCGAATCGTTATAGAGAAGGAACAGAAAGAATTATTGATGTAGATGTAGGGTAACCACTACTCGTAAATTATAATCAGAAAGTTGTATTGGCGAATTACTGTCAAAGAGTTTAAAAAGAGGAGTAAAAAGAAAATATACCCAATTACTGTTTATCACAATTTACTCTTTATCGCATGAAAAAATTACGACTGGAAAGTAAAAAAGAAAACACATGAATCACTTTTCAACGCAATTTACTGTTCATCATAATGTATTTTCTTTTTAAAACAGTGTATTTTCCACTACACCAGCATCTTTTCTTGCGATGAACAGTATCTTTTTTATTCGCAAAAAGAAAAATACTGTTCGTCATAAGAAAAGATGCGAATACACTGTTTACCAAAATGGTCCATCATGAAAAAAAATACTAGTTAGTTGAAAATTTTACCGTAATACTGTTCATCACAGTACTATTAATTATTCAATGTAGCTGATGTGGCATGAATGGATTGTGCTCTCCTGATGTGGTGTGCTGAGAAGCTGGCAATCCTTTCGGCCTTAATATATAGTACTCGGCTCGGCTCAAATTCCAGCCCTACTGCCGTAGCACCGGTCAGACGGCTGCACTACAAAGAGCAATGCTAATTTTTAAGCCTAAAAATATAAAAATATAGATAATTAGCACCATTAAGCCTGTTTAGTACCAGGTTTAAGCTCCATCCAGCTCCGCCCCTGCATCGAATCGTTATAGAGAAGGAACAGAAAGAATTATTGATGTAGATGTAGGGTAACCACTGCTCGTAAATTATAATCAGAAAGTTGTATTGGTGAATTACTGTCAAAGAGTTTAAAAAGAGGAGTAAAAATAAAATGTATCCAATTACTATTTATCGCAATTTACTCTTTATTGCATGAAAAAATTACGACCAAAACCGTCAAAGAGTTTAAAGAGCAAAGTAAAAAAGAAAACACATGAATCACTTTTCAACGCAATTTACTGTTCATCATAATGTATTTTCTTTTTAAAACAGTGTATTTTTCACTACACCAGCATCTTTTCTTATGATGAACAGTATCTTTTTTATTCGGAAAAAGAAAAATGTTGTTCATCACAAGAAAAGATATGGGTGTAGTGGAAAATACACTGTTCACCGAAATGGTCTATCATGAAAAAAATACTGGTTAGTTGAAATTTTTACAGTAATACTGTTCACCACAGTACTATTCATTATTCAATGTAGCTGATGTGGCATGAATGGATTGTGATGTGGTGTGCTGAGAAGCCGGCAATCCTTTCGGCCTTAATAAGAAAAATACTGTTCATCACAAGAAAATATGCGGGTGTAGTGGAAAATACACTGTTCACCGAAATGGTCCATCATGAAAAAAATACTGGTTAGTTGAAAATTTTACCGTAATACTGTTCACCACAGTACTATTCATTATTCAATGTAGCTGATGTGGCATGAATGGATTGTGCCTCTCCTGATGTGGTGTGCTGAGAAGCCGGCAATCCTTTCGGCCTTAATATATAGTATCTATGCCCATCGTCCACCGAGGTCTGGTATATCGCCATGCCGCCATGGATGTCAGTTTCGTTTTGTAACATCTGAAGCCTCTTTATTCGCGGAGGAACCACGCGGGAGGCACCGGCGGGAAGAATCTCCACTGAGCTAACTCATGCTCCTCTGAGAACATGTTGTCCCACTTCAGCCCGTCCAGCTGTAGCTGGGATCGGCGAGCATTTCCGATGACCGGAGCCTGCGGTGCTTTGCTATTGCAAGCACCCGGGCATCACCGGTGGGCGACATAGAAACCCTGCTTGGGTTCAAGTGCCACTCCGGTGACAACTTCACATCCGGCGTCGCGCCTCGTCCTTAGTGATAGGCTGCGTTGCACGGATACGGCAAAAAAGTGTCGTATCCGTATCAGATACGGTCGGATACTCGGATACGTATCGGATACCTACGGATACTATTCCGTATGTATTATACTATTTTTTTTAAAAAAAAATATCTGACAAGGGAGAGATACAGCTGCACCACTAGAGTTGTCAAGCTTTTGTGGCAAACAAACCTGTCAAGATACTTCTATACTCCTACGGTATTTCTCATTTGGGTAAAAAGCGGTAATTTTTAAATATTATAAACCTTATTATATATATAGAAACGTATCCCCGTATCTGTGTTTTTGTAAAATCGTCGTATCGGCGTATCGCGGTATCCGTATCCGTATCCGTATCGGCGTATCCGGGCAACATAGGTGATAGGGTGGCGCTCACGCATTACCGACTCACGCGCCCTCTGCTCGGTGGGCAGCGGGTCCAAGAAGTGGAAGTCGGCTACTGGAAGTCGTCGAGCGATCGAAGTGAGGAGACTCGTTGTCGCTGCGGGGACGCGAGAAAGATGAACTCGGTGGCGGCTAATGATGGTGCCCGGAGGAGCAGAACCAGTTCGGCAACGCGTGGCAACGGCTTGATCTCAAGTCTGTGTGTGGTGGCGCCAACGACAAAGGATTGTCGTGGCAGGAGATCTGTCAGTGGGAATCAAGGGTTTGCTACTCACATGTTGAGTGGGGGAGATAAATACGGTCAGAGGGGACCGTGGTAGCTAAAGACGAGCCACCGTGGTAGAAAAAGACTGCGCCGGTACGTGGTGCGGCCGATAGGTGGCCCAAACGTGGACACAAGCGGACTGCGGACAATGTCCTCTTACTCCCAAATCGTCCCCAAGTTAGCAAGTTTGGGGTGGGGGAATGGGCAGTCTAGTGGAGGAAATTGTTTGAGGGCGTCGTTTGATGATGTTTTTGGGCCAGCCTCTTACGCGGATCATTTTGAACCTGTGGGAACATTTGGGAAGCACATTAGAGATGTTTTAATCTATCTATTGGATGGAGGTCAAGATGCGTCCTGTTTTTGGACCGGTTTGGAGGTAGAATTGCAAATGTAGAGCATATTACCACGTATTCTTCGCATGCAGCAGGGAACACAATCGCGTCCAAAGAAGAACCGTTCATCCGCCTTCATTATATTTTTTTTTAAATCTTAGGCCGTCTAGGGTTTGTCCATTCCCGCCACACATAGGGCACGTTTGGTAGGATGCCCGAGGGCCAGCTAGGCCCCAAGGAGAAGAAGTTAGGCCAGTTGATTGCCGATACGGTCCTTGCATTGTGGCCCACACGAACTTTAAAGCACTCTCGGTTGGTCTTGGATGCACATGTTCAATGGGATCCCAGCTGATTCTTTAGCAGATGAATGGTGTTTATGGATAGAGTAAAGACAAGAATGATTTATTAGCACCTTGGGATCCAGTATAGTCGCAATCTATGAGTTGGCTATACAAGTTCGCATCAAGCTCGGCCAACCTTAATGCCGAACTGAGAGCTACAAACTATTGCAACATGAGCACACCATTGCTTAGGTACAACCAATGCTTTTTCAAGACCTTAGTGTAATGCCCGTACCTAGATATGTATTGGTCCAAGGGTACATGGGAAATGAGACTTCTAGAATGGAGGTGTGGTCTGATGCCTTTTTTTTGAAGAGTGAACAGCGAGGGACCCCCCCCCCCCACACACACACCACCACCACCACCACTACAATTTTTATATTAATAACAAATGATTAAAGTATGTTACAATATGCCACAGATCAGAATAAAATTATAGTTTTGCCATTATAACTATTTTTGTAGCCAAACTTTAAAGGCTTGGGCATGTTTCTTCTTCATTTTGTAGCTAACCCATCTTAGCTCTTGATGAAATATGGCTTTCCATGCTTCAATGCTTGGTCTTTGGTTCTTTAATTATATTATTTCTGCAGATCTAGATATCCCAGGCTGCCAGGATTATAATCTTTATTGCAAAAGGAACATTCAGCTTGCACCTTATATCAGTAAAAACTTCAAACATCGAGAGGTTCCTTGTTCTCAGTGAGCAGACATGATCCCAGTGACAGGAAGCAAATGGGCAGTACCAAAACAGGTGAGCCAAGGTTTGTTCTTCACGACAATTCAGGATAGCACAACTATAATAGGGAAGAGAGAACTATTTCCTACCAAGCAGGTTCCTGGTATTTAATCTATCCGATAGAAGTAACCGAAGAACAACTTGTGCTTAGGATGACAAGAGGAGTTCCTGATCCAGGAACATAACTGAATTAGACTCGTCTTCTCCTGTCATACTGATGCAGCGCTGAGTTGATGTAGGAGCACTTCGTCGGGAAACCCCAAGAGCAAGGTGTGAAGTATCACAGCAGCAAATTTTCCCTCAGTAAGAAACCAAGGTTATCGAACCAGTAGGAGGAAGGAAACGTCACACAAGTGTTGCAAGCAACGCGGAGACCTGCACAACACAAACTCAAGACTTTGCCCCAACGAATCAGTGAGGTTGTCAAGCTCACCGGTTTGCTATAACAAAGGATTAAACATATGGTGTGGAAGGTAATGGTTTGCAGCAAGTAAACAAGTAACAGAGGAAGATGTATCAATGGTAAAGATTGGACCGGGGTCCATAGTTCACTAGAGGTGCTCTCCTTAGATAAACAACATGGCATGAAGGGTAAACAAATTATAGCAGGGCAATTGACAAGAACTGAGCAAGGCATAACAATGCAATACCAGACAAAAAGATCATATGAGATTCGATTGAGCAATACAACAATATACATAGACCGCCATCCAACTGCATCTATGAGTAGAAGTCCACCTTCAGGTTATCATCTGAACCCCCTCCAGTATTAAGTTGCAACAGACAACTGCTTTAAGCAAAGTGTCTAAGGTAAACAATCCACTTGTTCCATGAACAAGAGAGACCGTTGTTTTCTCCCTAGTGGCAACAACACATCTACAATCGAAGAGATTTATGCCACTTCCCTTGGAAACTAGAGGCATGAACCCACTATCGAGCATAAATACCCCCTCTTGGAGTCACTAGCAACTACTTGACCAAGATAGCTACTACCAACGGAGAGCATGCAAGATAACAAACAACACAGACATGATAGAATCATAAAGATAAAGCCATTAATCAATCTGACATATTAATCTCAATATCCATCGGATCCCCGCAAACACAACATGCATGATTACAAATAGATTAGATCTTGATCATGAATGGAGCTAACAAGATCTATACATGAAATCACAAGGAGGAGATACAACCATCTAGCTACTACATGGACCCATAGTCCAAGGTGGAACTACTCACACATCATACCAGAGAAGAAGGCCTCCGGGATTATCTCCCCTCTAGCAGGGTGCCGGGAAGAACTTCAGATCCCCGCGATCTAGGGACGATGGTGGCAGCGTCTACAGAAGATTTCGTGGAGTTTTGATCGGGTGCCTAGGGTTTCTGCATCGGGGGCTTCTTATAGGTGAAGAGGCGAGGCTGGGAGGCGGCCAGGGGGCCCACACCCTACCTAGGCGCGGGGTGGGCCCACCCGCGCCTAGGGGGTGTGGCGGCCCTCGTTCACCTCTCCGTCTCCCCTATGGACTTCGTGTCGCCCACGGTAAAATATTGACTTTGGCTTTTGTCCCGTCCAATTCCGAGAATATTGATTTTCTGCCTTTCTGGAACGAAAAACAGAAGAAAACAGGAATTAGTACTGTGGCAACTTGTTAATAGGTTAGTTCCAGAAAAGATATAAAACACCTCAAAGTGTAGACAAATCAAAGCAAAGTAGATACTAAACAAGCATGGAACATCAAAATTATAGATACGTTTCCAACGTATCAAGCATCCCCAAGCTTAACTCCTGCTCGTCCTCGAGTAGGCAAGTGATAAAAGAATAATTTTTGAGGTGACATGCACCATCAAAACCAAGATCAAACCATTTGCAAGCATTGAAAGCTGGGATCAAAGAACTCTAAACATGTGCATGAAAGATGGATTTCTAACAATAGGACATAGTAACTATGCATGCAACATGAAAGGCTACAAACAAAGATCATGAATAACATGCATTGAAAAACGTTTGTTTGTTTCACATACAGAAAACATAGCATAGTGGCAAATAGCTTGTCCCTCATAGAGTAGAAAAAAGATGCATAGGACACCTTCAAAGTTCACAAGGGTGACTAGAAACAAATAGCACAAGAACAAGTAATATCACAATATGCATCAATCAATAAGTTTTGGGATACTGTACACAGAATGGAAACTATGCTCTCTTAATGGTGCCTAAAGGTAGAAGGTGGAGACTCAAATAATGGTGGAAGAAAGGCCCTTCACAAAGGGAAGCAAGGATTTCAGCCCTCATTGCCCTCACATCCATAGACAAAAAAATCATGATATCAACTGAGTACAAAGTACAAGTGCAATGTTGAAAACGTTCCCCATGACAACATGGTTCTGCTAATTCCAACGTATAAGTGCAAGCATATATAACATAGATGACACGATGGTTCAAGTTTATTAGGGGCAAAGAATATAAAGTGTGCCATCAAATTCGTGAGGGCTTTAATCACTAAGTTTTCACATAACAAAATACTTTTTAATTGGAAGATAGCTGAAAACAAGAATATATTTGGAATGGTCTAACACACCATGCATAGGAATTTATAGTGGACACTTTGGAATAACTTGGTTTCTTGGGAGTTGGAAGCATGAGTAGAGCTTACTCATACAAGTGGAGGCTAGCAAAATACTGGGAGCAACCAACTAAGAGAGCAATAATGGCCATAATCATGAAGAGCAACAAAACATTACTAATCAAAGCATAGAGTGGTACTACAAGTCAAGGACTAAATGATCATAGAGGCTATGGTGACTTTTCATAGTCATAACATGGTGTGAGCATGTTCCAAGTCAACCCAAAAAAATCATCAAAGGAGAATACCACAATATTATGCTTTTGTATGCTAAAACAACGCATAATTTCTTCAAGGCACACTAAGCAATCCCAATTGTTTGGAACAAGACATGATACAACAATAATCACTAATAATAAGGTCAAAACAATACCTAGCATATCATGCTAAAGTCTAAGTCACAGTCAATGCAAGCTCCTCTTGCACTTTCAAGCAGGAACCTTCCTACTCCTTTCCAACACCAAGCAATTTATTTGAAACAACACAGCGAGAACGGGGGTCCAACCTACTTTATTCAAGCAAACTAAACAATTAAGCAAACCAAACAAAAACTAAGACACTCCAAGAATAACACAACTTGTGCATGAAACAATAAAAACGAAGTGTCTAAACAGACCTGAGCTTTTTATTGATGAAGAAGGGGATGCCTTGAGCATCCCCAAGCTTTGACGCTTGTATCTGTTGGATATTTCTTGGGGTGACACCGGGGTGTCATCCCCAAGCTTGAGCTTTTGTCCATTCTTCATCTCATTACATCATTCTCTCTCTACACCTGAAAATTTTCCTTCATACAAAACTTCACACAATCTTCGTTAGCAACATTAGTGTATTCAAAAGATAATAGACCTTTAGGCAAAGCTTTGGAACAACAAGAATTTTCAATAAAAACACAAGATACTATAGCAACTCCTTCAAAAATCTCAATTCCCTAAAATAGAATTCAAAAAGGAATCAATAAAAAGCAAATGCAAATAATGGCAGAAATCTGTCAAAACAGACCAGCAGGTAGAAACCGATTTTCTCAAAATCTTCTGTTGCTCAAATCAGAAAGTGCCGAACTAATGAAAGTTAGCTACCATACTATGGGATTTATTCGTAAATTTTCAGCTCAATCCGAGTTACAGAGACTCCTCACGAATTTTTATGGTGGAGGGCAGAAATCTGTTAAGGGACAGCAACTCCCCAAATCTTACTTCCCTCTCATTAGAGGTCATTCTTGGCACAAAAAGCAAACAAAAAGGATAAGGAGATATTATTACTAAAGTAATAACTTCCAATACTCAAGTAAACTATTGGGTTATCTCCCAACAAGTACTTTTCTTTAACGCCTTTAAGTTAGGCACAAGAAGCAAGAAGAATCAAGTATTTTCAAATGAGGAAGCACTAACAGCAAATCTTGCTTTCAAAGGAGCAACAAAAATCAACTTCTCTCTCCTCATAGGGAAGTGTTCAATACCTTTCTTGAATGGAAAATGATATTTAATGGTGCCTTCTTTCATATCAATGATGGCACCAACAATTCTAAGAAAAGATCTTCCCAAAGTAATAGGACAAGAAGCATTGTATTCAACATCCAAAACATAGAAATCCACAGGGAGATAAACATTGTTAACCATAATGAGAACATCAATAGTACTCCCCATGAGTTTCTTTTTAGCATTATCATTGAGTGGGACATCCAAATAACAATCTTCCAAAGGTGGAAAATAAAGCATTTCATAAATCTTCCTAGGCATAATAGAGACACTAGAACCAAGATCACATGAAGCTTTGAGATCAAAGTCATTCACCTGAATATTAATAATGGGTTTCCAACTATCTTCTACTTTCCTAGGAATAGAAGCTTTGTTTTTTAGCTTCTCTTCCTTAATTTTCACAAGAGCAACTGTAATGTGTTTAGGAAAGCAACATGCATATCACTAGCATTAGGACTTCTAGCAAGCTTTTGCAGGAACATAATCACTTCAGAAATATTGCAACCATCTATATCGAAATCAAACTTAGCATCACTAGTAGTAGACTCAATAGCCTTAGGCACTGTAGGAGGAGGAATAGGGACTTCTTGTGGTTTAGTGGTATCCATTCTAGTGATGGTGCACACACTATTGTTTCTATCAATTTTAGCTTTCTGATGACCCACAAGTATAGGGGATCGCAACTGTCTCCGCGGGTAGTATTACCCAATTTATTGATTCGACACAAGGGGAGCCAAAGAATACTTGCAAGCCTTAACAACTGAGTTGTCAGTTCAGCTGCACCTGGAAATAGTTCTTGCTCACAGAAGTTTATCAGTAGCAATAGTTTGGTAGTAGCAACAACAAAGCAACAACAACAGCAATAGTAACAGTGAAATAGGAGCAATAGTAACAGTAACGGTAACAGTAGGATTCGAGTGCGGTAGGCATAGGGATGGATGGACGGGCGTTGCATGGACAAGTCTAAACATGTAACTTCAAGATCTAGGGCATTGCAGATAAATAAACAAGCATCCAAGTACTAAACAATCCTAGGCATGTGCTCCAAATATAGTCATACGTGCTCGCAATGAGAACTTTCACAACATCTTCTGTCCAGCCAGCCCATGGCAGTGGGGCCTCTAGGGAACTACTGACAATTAAGGTGCTCCTTTTAATAGAACACTAGAGCAAAGCATTAACACTACGTGAACACATGTGATCCTCACACCACAGCCATCCCCTCCGGTTGTCCCAATTATTGTCACTTTAGGGCCTTTGGATCCGGACAATGATATGTGTACACAACTTGCAGATAAGATCACAAATAATACTATCATAATGATTCAATAATAAGTTTAGATCTGAGATCATGACACTCGGGCCGTAGTGACAAGCATTAAGCACAACAAGCTGCAACAAAGTCAAATAGCACAAGAGAAACTATGCACTATGCCCTAATAGATCTTATTCGATAACATGATAGAACTCATCCAATCCCTACCATCCCCAAGCCTACAGCGGGGTATTAGTCACTCATGGATGAGGGAAACATTGGTGGTTGATGGAGATGCGTTGGTGATGACGATGGTGATGATCCTCTCCAAATTCCCCGTCCCAGCAGGGTGCCAAAACGGAGTTTCTGGATCCGAATCTTGGTTTCTGGTGGCGGCGGCAGAGCAGAACTCTTTCTAGAAAACTATCGAACCCCCCTGGGTTTTTAGGTCGAAAGGCAACTTATAGGCGCAGAGGAAGGCCGAGGAGGTGCCTGGGGAGGCTGCACCCCCTCCAGGTGCGGGGTCAGGTGGGCCCGCACCTGGGGTGGGTCTGGCCCCCCAGGCCTCCCCTCCGTCTCTTCTTCTGGCTCTGTGGATCTTCTGGTGAAATATAATTTTTGGCATATTTTCCAGGATTTTTCCTGATAGTTCATTTTCTGCACAAAAACAAGACACCAAGGTAATTATGCCGAAAACAGCGTTAGTCCGTGTTAGTTGTATCAAAATCACACAAGTTTAGAGAAGAAACAATAGAAAAGTGTTCGAGAAAGTAGATACGTTTTGGACGTATCAACTCACCCCAAGCTTAGCTTATTGCTTGTCCTCAAGCAATTCAGTTGAAAACTGAGTGCGATAAAAGAACTTTCACGAACACTTTGCTTCATATGATGTATATATTCTCAGCACAGGAGTATATGCTTAGAAATTCATAATAAAGAGCATGCAACTAAGTCTACTCAATAGTCATTGCAAGCTATGAAGAGAAACCAACTCAAACATAATAAGTAGCATGAAACATAAACATAAGAAACATTGCAATGCTCATAATAAGGTATGATAGAGTGGTATCTCGCTTGCCTTTCTTTGAAGAGCACAATATAAATGCCAAGGCACCTCTAAAGTTCAAGTGAAGACTACAAGTAAAGATATCAGAGATACAAGCATCAAAGTTATGACATAATTAACCAAGTTTTGGAACAAACACAAGAATGACAACTATGCTCTCAAGAAGGTGCTCATAGAATAAGTGGTGACTCAACAAGGTTGTGAAAACGGTTTTGTGAAGGTTTGAAAGGCTTCCCAATGCTGAAAGGAAGGTACTCATTAGCTTTGAGCTCTCATTGCCCCTATCATAGGCATCTTCATGTGGTTAAGGTGAAAGTGAGGTCCACTCTGAATCATATGCTTGACAGACCATAGACTGGAAATCCCAAGTCCCTTGAGTACGAGGGTCGCTCCGCATGCTACTAAACTTTGGTCACCTGAAAGTTCTTTTCATTGGAAATACATGCATATCATCGAGAATCGCCAATGGGGTACCCCTTGCACATGGTACAGGAGCTTTCCCATAACCAAAATGACAAGGCAAGCAGACAATGAGCATCTCAGCAATATTTTTATTTACCATATGCATAGCTTTTTATTGAGGACGCTTCATAGATGCTCATTATGGTGATGCTGCAAGTTTCCACCATGATTAAGCATGACTTAGGCTAGCGGCTCAGGCGTTTCTCTAACGCAATGTATAAACTCCATGAACTCACAACCTTCCCTTTTATTTCACATCGTCAACATCAGTAAACAAAATAGAAAGGAATCAATTGGATGAGAGATCCAAAAAGTGTTGAAAGTGTTCCCCGTGGCAGCACGGTTCTGCTGACTCCCAATATATAATTAGCAAGAATATAACTTTCATGGACTAGTCACAATGGTTCAGAATTATTAAGCGCAAGGAATAAAGTGTGCCATCAAGTTCGTGAGAGCTTTACTAACTAACTTTCTCAAAACAGACAAACATTTTATTTTGGAAAAACATGGCATATAGAATATGCACTGAAATAGCAAATGATGCTAATAGGTAGGTATGATGGACACAGCTGGCGATATTGGTTTTGGGGAGTTGGAAGCACAGGTAGAGCACATACTCAGTGCAAGTGCAGGCTGGCAATAGAGAGGGAGCGACAAACGAGAGAGCAATAGCTGTCATAATCATGCTTGCAACAAAACAGGACTAACTATGACATGAAAGTGATACAAGAACTCTGAGGCAAAATAAATCATCGAGGCTTACTGACTATTGATTAGTCATATGCATGCGTGAGCATGTGCCAAGTCGATTCACATGAGAAGTTAGAGGAGGATACCACAATGTCATACCGAAGTATGAATAAAACAATGCAAGCAAACATTCATATGACATGCTACAAACTATTATCAAGCTGGAGCTAATCATAGACAAGCAATAACTACTAAGCATCCATAATGACATACACCTTACACAAACAGGCTAAGCATGCTCACAATGACGAATATATGTACAAAAATGAAACAAATAGAGTTCGTTACCAGCCTCTTACCACACCTCGAGTTGCCTTAATATTTATTATTGCCCTTCACTTGTGTGACTTGAATAATTAACATGAAACCAAAATCCACTAAGGACGGCTGAACCCTGCAAAGAACTCACAAAACCAAAGAAGAACAACAAATATTTTTGGTATTATCGATTTTTTAGAAACAAGCAAACAAAAAAAACCAAACAAAAACAAATCAAACCAAACAAAGCAAAATAAAACCAAAAACAAAAACTAAGACGCTCCAAGAACAACACAACTGTGCATGAAACAATAAAAACGAAGTGTCTAGATAGACCTGAGATTTTTATTGATGAAGAAGGGGATACCTTGGGCACCCCCAAGCTTTGACGCCTGTACCTCTTGAATAGTTCTTGGGTTGACACAAAGTGTCTCCCCCAAGCTTGAGAGTTCATTCTTCATCTCATTACATCATCCTCTCTCTACACCTGAAATTTTTCCTTCATACAAAACTTCACACAATCTTGATTAGCAACATTAGTGTATTCAAAAGATATTAGACCTCTGGCAAAGCTTGGAACAATAAGGTTTTTCACTAAAAACACAAGCTACTGTAGTAACTCCTTCAAATATCTCAATTTCCCAAAAGAGAACTCAAAATGGAATCAATAAGAAGCAAATGCAAATAATGGCAGAAATCTGTCAAAACAGACTAGCAGGTAGAAAACTTTTTTTTTGAAGACCTTCTGTTGCTCAAATCAGAAAGTGTTGAACTAACGAAAGTTAGCTAACATACTGGGGGATTTATTCGTAAATTTTCAACTCAATCCTACTTACATAGACTCCTCACAAATTTTTATGGTGGAGGATAGAAATCGGTTTTGGGATAGCAACTCCCCAAATCTTACTTCCCTCTCATTAGAGGTCATTCTTGGCACAAAAAGCAAACAAAAAGGATAAGCAGAGGTCATTACTGAAGTAATAACTTCCAAGACTCAAGGAAACTCTTGGGTTATCTCCCAACAAGTACTTTTCTTTAACGCCTTTAAGTTAGGCACGACGAAGAGCAAGGATTGGAAAGGAGAAAAATAAAAGTGAGCAAGTATAACCACTGTGAAAACATTATTTTGTTCATTAAAATCCTTTTGTTAACAAGGTTTATCAATTCTTGTTACCAAAACAATCTTATATGAAACAAAACTTTGCATTCCACAAGGTGATTATGTTACCTCATACTTGATAGCAATGGTCCTAATCATAATAGTTTCAAAGTTTTCTTGTAGAATGGGACAATATATTTCTCCAACCTTGATGCTCTCAATATTTTCAATGGAATTTAGGCAATAGCTCTTAGCAAACTTCTTGGGGAAATAGACAGTGTGCTCTTTGTCATTAATATTGAATGTTACTTTTCCTTGATTGCAATTGATGACAGCACCTGCAGTATTAAGAAAAGATCTCCCAAGAATAATAGAAATATTATCATCTTCAGGCATTTTAAGCACAACAAAATCAGTTAAAACCATGCAATTATGAGAAACTTGAACAGGAACATTCTCACATATACCAACAGGAATAGTAGTTGACTTATCAGCCATTTGCAAAGAAATATCAGTTGGTATCAACTTTTCTAGCTCGAGTCTCTTATAGAGAGAAAAAGGCATAACACTAACTCCAACTCCCAAATCACATACAGCAGTTCTAACATAATTATTCTTAATGGAGCAAGGAATAGTTGGTATACCTGGATCACCAAGTTTCTTTGGAACCTTACCATTGAAGGAGTAATTAGCAAGTAGAGTAGAAATCTCCTCATTAGGAATCTTCCTTTTATTAGAGATAATATCCTTCATATACTTTGAATAAGGAGGCAACTTAATAGCATCAGTCAAAGGAATTTGCAAGAATAAAGGTTTCATCCACTCACAAAACTTGTTGTAGTGTTCTTCCTCCTTTGACTTGTGTTTCTTACTTGGGAAAGGCATAGGTTTCTGCACCCAAGGTTCTCTCTCTTTACCATGTTTATTAGCAACAAAATCTTCCTTTGTGTACCTTGTGTTCTTAGTCTGCTTATCAGGTTCCTCCTCACCTTCCTCCTTATCAGGAGACTCATTTTTATCATTACCACTCCCAGTTTCAGCATCAGAGAGAGATATACTATTAGGATCTACAGCAGGTTCAAGTGGTTCCTTAACTATCTTATGTTTCCTTTTCTTTCTCTTACGGGGACTACCACTATCTTCACCTTGTTGAGAATCCTACTCAATTCTTTTAGGGTGTCCTTCGAGATATAAAGGATCTTGAGTAGCTATACCACTCCTAGTTCTAATTCCATAAGCATGTTTATCTCCTGAAGCATTAACTAGCATATCCTTTTGTACCTTAGCAAGTTGATCAAGTTGGGTTTGAACCATTTGAAAGTGTTTACAAAGCATTTTAATATCATTAGAAGTTCTTTCCACAATATGTTTCAACTCATGGATAGCTCTAGAGTTTTCTAATAAATGATTCTGAACTTGTTTATTAAAATACCCTTGTTTAACAATAAAAGTGTCAAGTTCCTCTAAACATTGATCAGGAGGCTTACCATAAGGAATATCACCTTCATCAAAGTGTTGGAGAGAGTGTACGTCAATAGTAGATGAGTGGGGAATTGGCTTACATAATTCTTCTATAGGAGGTAGATCCTTCACATCTTCAGCTCTAATACCTTTCTCCTTTAGACACTTCTTAGCTTCCTTCATTACTTCATCATTTAATGCAATAACTCCCCTCTTCTTTGTTGTTGGTGCTGGAATTGGTTCAGGAACAATTGGTTCAGGAGTAATAGGCTCAGGTGCATTCAGCTCAGTTGAAGTCCAATCATCATAATTCTTGCTTATCTTGGTCATTAATTCTTCAGCATCTGTAGGAGTCCTTTTCCTGAAAACACAATCAACAAAGCTATCTAGGTAGGTCCTAGAATCATCAGTTAGTCCATTATAATAAATATCAAGAAGCTCATTCTTAGGTAATGGACATCCATGATGTGCATGAATCAAGGCACATAATCTTTTCCATGACTCAGGCAATTGCTCTTCTTCTCCCTTTTTAAAATCAAAAAGTCTCTACAAAGCAGCATGTGTAGCACTAGGAGGAAAATATTTCTGGAAGAAAGAAGCAATCAAGAAATCATGGCTATCAATGGAACTAGGAGGTAATCTATTAAACTAAGCCCTAGCTTCTCCTTTTAGTAAAAAAGGGAAGATCTTAGCAAGAAAGTACTTGCGCATCTTAAAATCATCAGAGAATAAAACACTCATAGTAGAAAGCTCATTCATATGAGCCATAGCACTCTCATTTTCAGTCCCACAAAAAGGTTCTTTCTCAACAATATCCAAATAAGATAAATCAAGAGAGAAATCATAATCTTCATCTTTAATATCTATGGGAGAAGTGGCAAACTTAGGATCAGAGGACAACTTAGGCATAATAGTACGTCTAGCAAGGAGACTCTTAATAGCACTAGTACCATGTGTGTTTCAGCACTCTTCAACAAAATCATCAGTGAACTCAATGTAACCATCATTAATATCATAACTCTCACTAGCCTCAGGTGAGCTAACAGGTGTAACAATGTCTTCACTAGGAGTTTTGGTATTTCCTAGACCAGCCATAGTAGCATCTAGAAAAGGACCTAATGAACCACTCGCATCAAGCACAGTAGAAGTAGCATCATGAGCATCAAAAGCAGTTTCAGACTCAGCAGTGGTAGCAGTGTGTGTAGCATGAGTATGTGGAGGTGGTCTAACAAGCTTACTTATAACAGACGGTGAATCAAGAGCAGTAGAGGTGTTTAGGACTGTACCTCTTCTTGTAGTGGATGGTAAAATAGGGAACTTCCCATCACGAGACTTTCCCATGATGAAAGGAGTAGCAGTGTACAATAATAGATCCAAGTAAACTTACAAATAAAGCTATGCTCCCCAGCAACGACGCTAGAAAATAGTCTTGATGACCCACAAGTATAGAGGATCACAACAGTCTTCGTGGGTAGTATTACCCAATTTATTGATTCGACACAAGGGGAGCCAAAGAATACTTGCAAGCCTTAACAACTGAGTTGTCAGTTCAGCTACACCTGGAAATAGTTCTTGCTCACAGAAGTTTATCAGTAGCAACAGTTTGGTAGTAGCAACAGCAACATCAACAGCAACAGTAACAGTGAAACAGGAGCAATAGTAACAGTAACGGTAACAGTAGGATTCGAGTACGGTAGGCATAGGGATGGATGGTCGGGCGTTGCATGGACGAGTCTAAACATGTAACTTCAAGATCTAGGGCATTGTAGATAAATAATAACAAGCATCCAAGTACTAATAATCCTAGGCATGTGCTCCAAATATAGTCATACGTACTCGCAATGAGAACTTGCACAACATCTTCTGTCCAGCCAGCCCGTGGCAGCGGGGCCTCTAGGGAACTACTGGCAATTAAGGTGCTCCTTTTAATAGAGCACCGGAGCAAAGCATTAACACTCCGTGAACACATGTGATCCTCACACCACAGCCATCCCCTCCGGTTGTCCCAATTATTGTCACTTTAGGGCCTTTGGATCCGGACAATGATATGTGTACACAACTTACAGATAAGATCACAAACAATACTATCATAATGATTCAATAATAATTTCAGATCTGAGATCATGGCACTCGGGCCCTAGTGACAAGCATTAAGCACAACAAGTTGCAACAAAGTCAAATAGCACAAGAGAAACTAGGCACTATGCCCTAACAGATCTTATTCGATTACATGATAGAACTCATCCAATACCTACCATCCCCAAGACTACAGCGGGGCATTACTCACTCATGGATGAGGGAAACATCGGTGGTTGATGGAGATGCGTTGGTGATGACGATGGTGATGATCCTCTCCAAATTCCCCATCCCGGTAGGGTGCCAGAATGGAGTTTCTGGATCCGAATCTTGGTTTCTGGTGGCGGCGGAGCGGAACTTGCTCTTCTTGAAATTGTTGTTTCTAATGTAGTTCACATCAACTTGCTCTTCTTGAGCAACCAAAGAGGCTAAGAGAACACTACTAGGATCTAGAGGAGCTTTCCCATTAACAAACATAGCCATAATAACATCAATCTATTCACTCAAAGAGGAAGTTTCCTCAACAAAATTTACCTTCTTACCATGTGGACCTCTCTCAACATGCCATTCAGAGTAGTTAACCATCATATTATCAAGGAGCCTTGTTGCAGCACCCAAAGTGAGGCCCATAAAAGTACCTCCAACAGCTGAATCCAACAGGTTTCTTGAGGAGAAGTTCAAACCTGCATAAAAAGTCTGGATTATCATCCAAGCATTGAGTCCATGAGTAGGGCAATTCTTAACCAAAGATTTCATTCTTTCCCAAGCTTGAGCAATGATGATGCTCGACGTTGCACTTCGTTGGTAACCCCAAGCGCAGGGTGTGTGAAGAGCAAGCAGCAAGTTTTCCCTCAGTTGAGACCGAGGTTATTGAACCAGAAGGAGGAAGGAAACGTCACACAGGTGTTGCAAACAACGTGGAGACCTGCACAACACAAACTCAAGACTTTGCCCCAACGAATCAGTGAGATTGTCAAGCTCACCGGTTTGATGTATCAAATGATTAAACGTATGGTGTGGAAGGTAATGGTTTGCAGCAAGTAAACAAGTAACAGTGGAAGATGTATTAATGGTAAATATTGGACCGGGGTCCATAGTTCACTAGAGGTGCTCTCCTTAGATAAACAACATGGCATGAAGGGTAAACAAATTACAACGGGGCAATTGACATGAACTGAGCAAGGCATACCAATGCAATTACTAGCCAGAAAGATCCTATGAGGTTGATTGGGAAATACAACAATATACATAGACCGTCATCCAACTGCATCTATGACTAGAAGTCCACCTTCAGGTTATCATCCGAACCCCCTGCAGTATTAAGTTGCAAGCAACAGACAACTTCTTTAAGCAAAGTGTGTAAGGTAAACATTCCACATGTTCCATGAACAAGAGACCGTTGTTTTCTCCCTAGTAGCAACAACACATCTACAACCGAAGAGATTATTGTCACTTCTGTTGGAAACTAGAGGCATGAACCCACTATCGAGCATAAATACTCCCTCTTGGAGTCACTAGCAACTACTTGGCCAAGATAACGACTAGCAACGGAGAGCATGCAAGATCATAAACAACGCAGACATGATAGAATAATAAAGATAAAACCATTAATCAAACCAACATAATAATCTCAATATCCATCGGATCCCCGCAAACACAACATGCATGATTACAAATAGATTAGATCTTGATCATGAACGGAGCTCACAAGATCTATACATGAAAGCACAAAGGAGGAGCAACAACCATCTAGCTACTACATGGACCCATAGTCCAAGGTGGAACTACTCACGAATCATACCGGAGAGAAGGCCTCCAGGATGATCTCCCCTCCGGTAGGGTGCCGGGAAGAACTTCAGATCCCCCCGATCTAGGGACGATGGTGGCGGCGCCTACAAACGGTTTCGTGGATTTCTGATCGGGTACTCAGGGTTTCTATATCGGGGGCTTCTTATAGGCGAAGGAGCAAGACCGGGAGTCGGCTAGGGTGCCCAAATCGTAGCCAGACGCGGGGTTGGGCCCACCCGCGCCTAGGGTGGGTCTGGCCCCCTTGGCTGGCCTTCCGGGCTCCCCTCTGGACTTCTTGTTCCCCACGGAAAGTTATTGACTTTGTCCTTCGTCCCGTCCATTTCCGAGAATATTTCTTTACTAACTTTTCTGAAACCAAAAACAGTAGAAAACAGGCATCTGGCACTGTTGAAATTTGTTAATAGGTTAGTACCAGAAAACATGTAAAAAGCACCTCAAAGTGTGGACAAGTAAAGCAAAGTAGATACTAAACAAGCATGGAGCATCAAAAGTTATAGATATGTTTCCAACGTATCAAGCAACATGTTCATTCTTAACCCAGATTTCTGGCGTCGTTGCCGGGGAGGCTAAGGACGTCTTCACAAGAGGAGTCCTTCACTTCCTTTCTCTTTACTTTGTTTTTAGTTTCCTTTGTTTCTTTTGCTTGGTTTTGTTTGCCTCTTTCCAAAAAAACCAAAATAAATTAGTCTAGTTTGGTTTGTTTGCTTTATTCAAAAACACACAAAAAATAGTTCCTGCTCTAGCTGTTGCTGCTGTTTTTGGCTTGCCCACCTTTGCCAAAATGAACTCTACTGAGAATACCAAGTTGTGTGACTTCACTAGCACCAACAACAATGATTTCCTAAGCACTCCTATTGCTCCACCTGCTCCTGATGCCACCTTTTATGAAATTAAGCCTGCTTTGTTGAATCTTGTGATGAGAGAGCAATTTTCGAGTGTTGGTTCTGATGATCCTGCTTCCCATCTCAATAGCTTTGTTGAACTTTGTGAGATGCAAAAGTATAAGGATGTAGATGGAGATATTATTAAGCTCACGATTTTTCTTTTATCCTTGAGAGGGAAAGCTAAAGAATGGTTGCTTTCTTTGCCTAAAAATAGTATTGATTCTTGGACTAAGTGCAAATATGCTTTTATTGGAAAGTACTATCCTCCTGCTAAGATTATATCTATGAGAAGTAAGATTATGAAATTTAAACAACTTGATAGTGAACATGTTGCTCCATCTTGGGAAAGAATGAAATCTTTGGTTAAAAATTGCCCTATTCATGGACTCACTGCTTGGATGATTATCCAGACTTTTTATGCAGGTTTGAACTTCTCCTCAAGAAATCTGTTGGATTCAGCCGCTGGAGGTACTTTTATGGGCCTCACTTTGGGTGCGGCAACAAGGCTCCTTGATAATATGATGGTTAACTACTCTGAATGGCATGTTGAGAGAGCTCCACATGGTAAGAAGGTAATTTCTATTGAGAAAACTTCCTCTTTGAGTGAAAAGATTGATGTTATTATGGCTATGCTTGTTAATGGTAAAGCTCCTCTAGATCCTAATAGTGTTTCCTTAGCCTCTTTGGTTGCTCAAGAAGAGCAAGTTGATGTGAACTTCATTAGAAACAACAATTTCAACAACAATGCCTATAGGAATAATTTTGGTAGCAACAACAATTATAGGCCTTATCCTCCTAATAATGGCAATTCCTATGGAAGCTCTTACAATAATGCTAGAAGTGCCCCCTCTGAACTTGAAGTCATGCTCAAGGAATTTATTAGTAAACAAACCACTTTCAATAAGACTATAGAGAAAAAGCTTTTAACAGTTGAGAAAAATATATCCTCTTTGTCTGAAGATTAGTCTTCCTTGATTAATAAAATGACTGCTAAACCAGAAACTATGGAAAACACCTTTGCTGCTGCTCATGTCATACAAGTTACTATTGATGAAAATGTTAGGCCGTTAGCTCAACTTCATGCTAAGTGGGAAAGGGAAGCTGAAATTGATAGAAACAATAGTGTGTGCACCATCACCACTAAACCACAAGTAGTCCCTATTCCTCCTCCTACTATGCCTAAGACTATTGAGACTACTACTAGTGATGCTAAGTTTGACTTTGATATTGATGGTTGCAATGTTTCTGAAGTGATTATGTTCTTGCAAAAGCTTTCTAGAAGTCCTAATGCTAGTGATATGCATGTTGCTTTCACTAAACACATTACAAATGCTCTTGTTCAGATTAAGGAAGAGAAGCTAAAACACAAAGCTTCTATTCCTAGGAAAGTAGAAGATACTTGGGAACCCATTATTAATATGCAAGTGAATGACTTTGATCTCAAAGCTTCATGTGATCTTGGTTCTAGTGTCTCTATTATGCCTAGGAAGATTTATGAAATGCTTGATTTGCCACCATTAGAAGATTGTTATTTAGTTGTCCCACTCAATGATAATGCTAAGAAGAAACTCATGTGGAGTATTAATTATGTTCTCATTATGGTTAATAATGCTTATGTCCCTGTGGATTTCTATGTTTTGGATGTTGAATACAATGCTTCTTGTCCTATTACTTTGAGAAGTCCTTTTCTTAGAACAGTTGGTGCTATTGATATGAAAGAAGGCACCATTAAATATCATTTTCCATTCAAGAAAGGTATTGAACACTTCCCTATGAGAAGAGAGAGGTTGCTTTTTGCTCCTCCTTTGAAAGCAAGATTTGATGTTAATGCTTCTTCATTTGAAAATACTTGATTCTTCTTGCTTGTTGTGCCTAACTTAAAGGCGTTAAAGAAAAGTACTTGTTGGGAGATAACCCAAGAGTTTCCTTGAGTCTTGGAAGTTATTACTTTAGTAATGACCTCTCCTTATCCTTTTTGTTTGATTTTTGTGCCAAGAATGACCTCTAATGAGAGGGAAGTAAGATTTGGGGAGTTGTTGTCCCGAAACAGATTTCTGTACTCCACCAAAAAAATTCGTGAGGAGTCTCTGTAACTCGGATTGAGGTCAAAATTTATGAATTAAACCCCCATTATGTTAGCTAAATTTAGTTAGTTAAACACTTTTTTATTTGAGCAACACAAGATGTTCGAAAAAATCGGTTTCTACCTGCTGGTCTGTTTTGACAGATTTCTGCCATTATTTGCATTTGCTTCTTATTTATTCCTTTTTGAGTTATCTTTAGGTGAATTGAGCTTTTTGAAGGAGTTTCTACAGTAGCTTGTGTTTTTAGTGAAAAGGCTTGCTGTTCCAAAGCTTTTCCAGGGGTCTAATATCTTCTGAATATGCTAATGAAGATTGTGTGAAGTTTTGTATGAAGGAAAAATTTCAGGTGTAAAGAGAGAATTATGCAATGAGATGAATAATAGACAAAATATCAAGCTTGGGGATGCCACCATGGTGTCACCCCAAGAAATATACAAGAGGTACAAGCGTCAAAGCTTGGGGATGCCCAAGGCATCCCCTTCTTCATCAATAAAAAGCTCAGGTCTGTCTAGACACTTCGTTTTTATTGTTTCATGCACCGTTGTGTTGTTCTTGGAGCGTCTTAGTTTTTGTTTGCTTTGCTTAGTTTGTTTAGTTTGCTTGAATAAAGTAGTTTGGACCCCCGTTCTCGCTGTGTTGTTTTGCAAATAAGTTTGCTTGGTGTTTGAAAAGGAGTAGTAAGTTCTTGCTTGAAGTGCAAGAGGAGCTTGCATTGACTGTGACTTAGACTTTAGCATGACATGCTAGGTGTTGTTTTGGAATTATTCTTAGTGATTATTGTTGTAGCATGTCTTGTTCCAAACAATTGGGATTGCTTAGTGTGCCTTGAAGAAATTATGCATTGTTTTAGCATGCAAAAGCATAGTATTGTGGTATTCTCCTTTGATGCTTTTCTTGGGTTGACTTGGCACATGCTCACACCATGTTATGACTATGACAAGTCACCATACCTCTATGATCATTTAGTCCTTGACTTGTAGTACCACTCTTTGCTTTGATTAGTATGCTTTGTTGCACTGCATGATTATGGCCATTATGCTCTCTTAGTTGGTTGCTCCCAGTCTTTTGCTAGCCTCCACTTGTATGAGTAAGTTCTACTCATGCTCCAACTCCTAAGAAACCAAGTTATTCCAAAGTGTCCACTATAAACTCCTATGCATGGTGTGTTACACCATTCCAAGTATATTCTTGTTTTCAACTATCTTCCAATTAAAAACTATTTTGATATGTGAAAACTTAGTGATTAAAGACCTCACGAACTTGATGGCACACTTTATATTCTTTGCCCCTAATAAACTTGAACCATTGTGACAACTTTGTTGTATATGCTTGCACTTATAAGTTGGAATTAGCAGAACTGTGTTGTCACGAGGAATGTTTTCAACATTGCACTTGTACTTTGTACTCAGTTGATATCATGATCTTTTGTCTATGGATGTCACTGGTGTGAAATAAAGAGGGAACTTGTAAGTCCATGGAGTTTGTATCCTGTGTTAGAGAAACGCCTGGGCCGCTAGCCTAAGCCATGCCTAATCGTGGTGGAAACTTGCAGCATCACCATAGTGAGCTATCTATGAAGCATCCTCAATAAAAAGCTATGCATATGGTAAATAAAAAGATTGCTGAGATGCTCATTGTCTGCTTGCCTTGTCATTTTGGTTATGGGAAAGCTCCTATACCATGTGCAAGGGGTACCCCATTGGTGGTTCTCAATGATATGCAAATACTTACAATGTCAAGAACTTACCTGGACCCAAAGTTGAGTATGCATGAGGTGTGACCCTCGTATTGAATGGACTTGAGATTTCCAACTTATACTTCGTCAAGCATATACTCCATCTTTGCCACTTTAACCTTAACCACTTCAAGATGCTTATGATAGGGGCAATAAGGGCTGAAAGCTAACAAGTATCATAATTTTTGGAAGCTGTTTTTGAAACTTGTAATCCCTGCTTCCTTTATAAAAGGATTTTCTTACACCATTATTTGAGTCTCCACCTTCTACCTTTAGGCACCATTAAGAGAGCATAGTTGTCATTCTGTGTGCAGTGTTCCAAAGCTTATTAATTGATGCATATTGTGATATTACTTGTTCTTGTACTATTTGTTTCTAGTCATCCTTGTGAACTTTGAAGGTGTCCTATGCATATATATTTCTACTCTATGAGGGACAAGCTGATTGCCACTATGCTATGTTTTCTGTATGTAAAACAAACAAATGTTTTTCAATGCATGTTATTCATGAGCTTTTTTTGTAGCTTGCCATGTTGCATGCATAGTTACTATGTCCTATTGTTAGAACTCCATCTTTCATGCACATGTTTAGAGTTCTTTGATCCCAGCTTTCAATGCTTGCAAATGGTTGGATCTTTATTGTGAGGGTGCATGTCACCTTAAAAATTATCCTTTTATCACTTACCTACTCAAGGATGAGCAGGAATTAAGCTTGGGGATGCTTGATACATCGGAAACATATCTATAATTTTTGATGCTCCATTCTTGTTTAGTATCTACTTTGATTTATTTGTCTACACTTTGAGGTGATTTTTACATGTTTTCTGGTACTAACCTACTAACAAGTTGCAACAGTGCCAGATGCCTGTTTTCTGCTATTTTTGGTTTCAGAAAAGTTAGTAAATAAATATTCTCGGAATTGGACGGGACAAACGTCAAGGTCGATAACTTTCCGTGGGGAACAAGAATTCCAGAGGGGAGCCGGAGATATCGGACAGGGCGGCCAGACCCACCCTAGGCGTGGGTGGGCCTTGCCCTGCGCATGGGAAGGGTGTGGGGCCCCTGGCCACCGCCTCGGCCTCCCCCTTCGCCTATAAGAAGCCCCTGATGCAGAAACCCTAACCACCTGATCAAATCTCCACGTAATCGTATGTAGCCGCCGCCACCATCATCCCTAGATCGGGGGATCTGAAGTTCTTCCCGGCACCCTGCCGGAGGGGAGATCATCCCGGAGGACTTCTCTCCGGTATGATGCGTGAGTAGTTCCACCTTGGACTATGGGTCCATGTAGTAGCTAGATGGTTATATCTCCTCCTTTGTGCTTTCATGTATAGATCTTGTGAGCTCCGTTCATGATCAAGATCTAATCTATTTGTAATCATGCATGTTGTGTTTGCAGGGATCCGATGGATATTGAGATTATTATGTTGGTTTGATTAATGGTTTTGTCTTTATGATTCTATCATGTCTGTGTTATTTATGATCTTGCATGCTCTCCGTTGTTAGTAGCTATCTTGGCCAAGTAGTTGCTAGTGACTCCAAGAGGGGGTATTTATGCTCGATAGTGGGTTCATGCCTCTAGTTTCCAAGGGAAGTGACAGAAATCTCTTCGGTTGTAGATGTGTTGTTGCCACTAGGGATAAAACAACGGTCTCTTGTTCATGGAATATGTGGACTGTTTACCTTACACACTTTGCTTAAAGCAGTTGTCTGTTGCTTGCAACTTAATACTGAAGGGGGTTCAGATGATAACCTGAAGGTGGACTTCTAGTCATAGATGCAGTTGGATGGCGGTCTATGTACCTTGTTGTATTACCCAATCGAATCTTATAGGATCTTTCTGACTAGTAATTGCATTGTTATGCCTTACTCAGTTCCTGTCAGTTGCCCTGCTGTAATTTGTTTACCCTTTATGCCATGTTGTTTATCTAAGGAGAGCACCTCTAGTGAACTATGGACCCTGGTCCAATATTTACCATTGATACATCTTCCACTGTTATTTGTTTACTTGCTGTAAACCATTACCTTCCACACCATACGTTTAATCCTTTGTTACAGCAAACCGGTGAGCTTGACAACCTCACTGATCCGTTGGGACAAAGTTTTGAGTTTGGGTTGTGCAGGTCTCTACGTTGCTTGCAACACCTTTGAGACGTTTCCTTCCTCCTTCAGGTTTGATAACCTCGGTCTCTACTGAGGGAAACTTGCTGCTGTGCTCATCATACCTTGCTCTTGGGGTTCCAGCGAAGTGTCCCACGTCAATACTGGGTGCACGCATCACTACGCCGAGGCTGCCCTCGGCGTAGCCTATGCCGATGGCTGCCCACGGCATAGCTATTTTTCCTTTTACCTCATCAATCTTTGAAATATCATAACTAAATCATTCAAATTCAGAAAAATACAAATAATATATATAAATTTGCAGAAAAATAAGGTCTATCTATCTACACTCAAATATTACACATTTATAAATAAAAATTTAGTGAAACATAAAACATTACATAGAGTTTAAAATGGGCATAAGAAATTCAAAAACGATCCAAACAATGTGAAACCTTCGCGTGGTGTCATATTATGTGACATAGTTGGAAGGAAAAATATCAAACTTGATATATTTATTATGTCTCAAAAAAACCTTCACAAAACGTCCTATCTCATTTGAGGTTTCTTGACTTTTGATTAAGAATCAAGGCATAATATGTGATAATGCATCCATGTTGTGCATACATGTGCATCGTGGGATGACGAACAATGTTGCAGGAGGAAGTTTTCCTTTTCATCACACCAAAAGGCCATTTTTCATTTTCTGAGCGCAAAAAATGGGGGATTTTGTGAAGAAACCACCAAATGGCTAATTCAAAATGCTACCATCCCATTTTTCAAAAATACTAGACCATATTACATGGAAAATATCCCAATAGGTTATATCAAACCTTTTCGTCCATCCCTGGTGAAAAAGACAAATTGTTGCTGAATCGGCAGAAAGTGGGTCAGATATGAACTATAGGTACATGATCTAATGCTCATGATTTTTTACAAAGATATTTTGTAGGTTCACAATATGCTATTTCATCAGAGTTTCACTTTATGTTTAGCGAGGCTCAGCCCGGAGCTAAGAATCACCATGCCCGTCGTTCGACAAAGTTTGACGATAGTTTAAAACGGGCATAAGAGGTTCAAAAACGATCCAAACAATGTGAAACCTTCGCGTGGTGTCATATTATATGACATAGTTGGAAGGAAAAATATCAAACTTGGTATATTGATTATGTCTTAAAAAACCTTTATAAAATGACCTATCTCATTCGAGGTTTCCTGACTTTTGGGTCAAATGACCAATTATATGGCTAGAATCAAGGCATAGTTTGTGATAATGTGTCCATATTGTGCATATATGTGCATCATGGGATGACGAACAATATTGAAGGAGGATGTTTTCCTTTTCGTCGCACCAAAAAGCCATTCTCCATTTTCCGAGCGCAAAAAACGGGGGGTTTATGAAGCAACCACCAAATAGCTAATTTAAAATGCTACCACCCCATTTTTCAAAAATACTAGACCACCTTACATAGACAATGTAACAACCGGGGATCTCAAACCTTTTCGTCCATCCTTGATAAAAAAGACAAATTCCCGCTGAATCGATAGGAAGTGGATCAGATATGAACTACATGTACATGACAAATGAAATTATGACTATAATCACGTCATAGTTTGTGATAAGTTGACATGGATGTCATATTTGGATTCCTATCATTTTTCTGATCAATTTAGACATATTATTTGTCAAATTCCAATTTAAGGATTTAAAGATATTAATTATTCCATATTAAATAAAAAAATCATTAATATTTTTATTTGAATTCAATAATATTCTTACTTATTCATTGTTGTTTCCTTAAATAACTGTTTGTAATTTCAAAAAATAAAAATATGTAATATGATGATATAAAAGTTAATAGGATTGATATCATAGCTATTGACAACAAGGTATGGATTATTTCATGGAAACTAATTCTGAAGGAACAAAGAAGTTAAACGTGCTTGGGGTGGAGTAGTAAGAATGAGTGACCGACTGGAAAGCATATGCCGACAGCTTTTAAATACGCCGACGGCCGCGGGTGCTCCGCTGAGTGCAGCCGTTGGCGTAGCGTACGCCAACGGCTATATGGCCTATGCCGACGGCTTTTGGCCCTCGACATATCGCGTGGCCTAAAACTTTGGAAGCCCCGACTTGTAAGGAAGAACTGTCACAGGATGTTGATCTTAACTTGCAGCAGTTTTGATTGGCGAGTGACTGCAACAACATGGTCAGGAGTTTAACAAGAGAAGGGATGGGTCACTATTGATGCTCATTGTCTAGCGAAGAAGCTCCTCGTTCTTTACAAATAGGTAGGCAGCATATTTGGCTTTAAACTCCATCTGAGGGTGTATGTATGATTCATAACACTATTTAATAAAGTGGGTGGAGTAATCTAAAAAACCGCTGCACTAGATTTCATTTGTGAATTGCATGTAAGGAGTAATGCAGGCTGCCTCCCTGCCACAGTGTGCTATAGGCACTGTACTCTGCTACTAGTAGCAAGATAAAGCATGGTACAAGTGACCCGAGTAAAGACACCCATGAGACCTACTATATTTATAACCATCACAATGGTTTAATTCCAGGGAGCCGTGTATATATAGACACGCACGCACGCGCACACGCCCACGCCCACGCGCACGCGTCCGCGCCCGGGCGCGGGCGCACGCACGCACGCACGCACGCACAGTGGGTGAATTACAACTAATTAAGTACTCGCCGCCAAGGAGTTACCGTAAGGTAACTATCGGCGACAAATCACGAACAGGAAATTGCGTTGAAGAATTGTCGGTCAAAGTACGGAGAAAGCAAAAAAAGAAGTAGATAAGACCAACGTGAAATTATCGTCGGAGATACTGGTGCCAAAGAATATCTAAGTCAAAACATTAAAGTGAAATATCGATCTAGGTCGAGAAGTTACTATCGGGAAATTACAGGTCACACACAATTAAGAAAAGGCAGCCGGAAAATTACCATATAGAAATTGCGCACCGTTGTTAAATTACGGTAGTTGTAAGAATAACTCGGGAATTTGTTGTCCGAGTTTTAGTTGTCTGTTCGTATTACCGTCAAAACTTACAGTCAGTTTTTTTTTGCAAAGAAATTATTTAGAAGAAAATGTTCGTCATGAAGTAGTGTCCATCGCTTCTACTACCGCTTCTACTACGACATAAAGCCCAGCAGGGAGCCCAATCACCCTTAAAGAAATTTAAGGCACCATGCATATTGACTTGTGGAACTATAGTAGTGTACTGTAGCAGCAGGGTTGAAGGCGACGTGTCCCGTACTGATTGGCAGGAAACACACATCTACGGTGCCTCTGGCGTGGCTTGCTGAGAAGCCGAGAATTCATCTGTCCTTAATATCTAGGGAATTAGGCGCAGCGACACGCCGTACTCATGTCCCTGAATCAATCGTGCATAGGGAATGCTATGACGCACACGCATGTCCGGTCAGGTGTGTAGATGGCTGCTGATGTGTATGATAAAGGGAAAGGAGTTCATGTCTGTTTATATTCATTTTGCTGGTAACATAGTCAGTATAAGGCACCATTGTAATGTTATTAAAAAATCTTCAGCATAAGACACTGGCATACAAAAGGATAAGCTGGTTCTCGAGCTTAGAGTCATAAATAGTACCCATCTGTGATATTACAAGCTGTAATCGATCTTCTTTGAGAATTACTCATCATATGGGATAACCGGCAAATTTCTTATATCTGGTTTGTTACGATTTTTGATTTCTTGCTTCAGTTGATCCCTCCCTCTAGACCCTTCTGAGCAACTTGTTGGAATCAGTTCTTTGAAGCCTGGACAAATTTGACGGAACTTATTCATGGAAGAAGGTATGTCAAGTATGATCAACTGAACTGAACTGAAGTTCTGAAAAGTTTAGACAAAAACTAAGGTACATAATGAACTAATATATATCGGCATGTTCAATAGAAAATTAAGCGATCATTAGACCCTTGCCACGCTTACGCTGCGCAGAACAACTAAAACCCATTCAATAGTATTTTCTGAGAAAGGAGAGGTAGCATATGCACTGAATGATGGAGTTACCTCAAAAGCTATGTATATCAACATTGAAGCCATTTGTCATCCCCTTGTCATTGGCTTCAAAATTCCAACATGTATATCCTGTGAAGTTGAAGGCAGGAAGATGATTCAGTTAAGAACAACATGTTAGTTGTTACCTATATGTTATTCTGCCATGATAAAATACATGGAGATTGTCCATCTCACCTTTCCATCTTGCTGGACAGAACATACTCTTATTATAAGGGCACGATTAACTGCAGTTTCTACCTAAGAGGAAAGACATAGTTAGTAGAAAACATTCGTTTCATCATGGTCAAATGATGGCTTAATTACAGTTTAATGTTTCACACTGTTTAACTTCCTTTTCCTATCCAAATATATTTCCCAAAGAGGTGTATGCTTCTGAAATAAATAAAAAAGAGAGATGATGTGTAGTATATTTAGTATTAATGTGTATCGTATCACTATGCAAAAACAGAGTCAAACACAAATTTCCCTGAAGCTATCTACAAAGTAACGGTCCGGGGAAGTACTTAAATACTTTCCAAACATTTCTTTACCAAAAAGAAAAACAGGATAATACCTTTAAAACACCATCTTAGTGCATACTCTTATTGGACCATCACACCACACCTGTGCCGATTGATATTTATGTTATGGGACACACAACAAATATTTGCATAATAAAAAATATTTGTATAGTCCACTTCAGAACGGAAAAATGTAATTAAGACGACATAACATGCCAAATGATAGTGATTTTGAGATATAACATGCAAGTAAATTAACAAAAAAAATCATTGAAGACAGAGAATGACCTGATTTAAAATATAAATAATATTCATTAGAAGTCCCCTCCAAACTCTTAGTCCAAACTGTACTAAGAAGAAACTAATGGATTAAAACTTTGAGGAAGCATCTAACTCTATTTCATTAACCTGCAAAGAAGAACTCGCAAAAAAAACTCTATTTCCTTAATATAAGAACAAATTTCCAATGTCAAATAAATATTCCAAATATAGCAATCTCCTTACCACTCGCAACACCATCTGAATTTTCTCCTTTTTTATTTAGGAGTCAGGATACCATGTCTCTTTGTATATATATCACAACACTTGATTTTTTGTTTTATCGTTTGAAGCTTCTGCTTTTGTGCTAATATATTCCAAAAATCTCTCACATGTGAAACAGAAAATTATCACATATATGTAGTACTTAGTCCTTAGCTCCGGCTGTGTACAACCAATCATACGGTGTATTAGCAAAAAATCAGGCCGGGTTAACTAACCACTATTCCACAATCTCCATGACACACAACTTATGAGGAGAGCATAAATCCAGAACACCTGTAAAAAAAGCAACAGGGTTGATTAACCGGTGAGAGTTTGCTGCCTCTGACTTACAATACAGTGGAAGAACTATTCATTCAGCAGCAATTTCTAATGTATTGTTCATCCTCCATAGGAATTGTAGTCTGCACCAAATTTGGAAGAAAGAAACAAACAAATGTGATATCTATGTTACCAATGGTCGAATATTGCAGTACAGAAAAAAATCCAAAACTACAGAATAGAACCATAGATAAGTAGTTTTTTTTATGAAGCTTGATGTTTTTTAATGCAGCCTATGCACATTGCAATAGAATTCAGCTGATATGTGTGGTACTCAAGCCATGCACACCTAGCCCGAGCGCCGAAGAATCTGATCACACACAAAACATGAAAGAACCATCAAAGATGCAAGTGCCTTGTTGTATAAAATAATCAAAGATGCATGTACCTGGTCTATGAATAATGCCTACAACTGAGGCAGGTGAGACAACAAATGCATTCTTGATCTACCATCATCCCGGTGAGCACCGGCAGTTCGTACGCACACACGCACATCGCCTGGACACCTCCTGCCATCATTTGGTCCGGCCGTTAGCGGATGGGGAAACTGCAGCAAACAAGCGAGAAGAGATGCCCCAACAGCAGCAAGGAACTGCGACATGTAGGAAGGCGCGCGCGTCAGGGACTTCATCTCGAACTTGATGTTTTTTTTGTTAGAGCACGTATAATAAGCTTATGAAAGCAGGCTATATAAGCATTTGAATAATATATTTGAGATGATGTGGATGAGAGAAGTGGAGACAGAAGATTAATGGGCTCTAATGCAAGAGCTAGCTATAGCACATGTTCCTAGACACTTTGTGTCAATGTAAGGTGGGTCTTAGCTAAATAAAGTACTCTCTTCGACCCATATTAGTTGACTCCAATTTGGATGTATCTATCACAAAACATGTCTAGATATATTCAAATTGAAGTCAACTAATATGGGTCGGAGGGAGTAGTACATAGTTATAGCTAACTATTGTATATGTTAGCTATTAAGTTGGTTATAGATGACGTGAAGACGGCTTATAGCCAAGAGCGAGTTTTATTATAGAACTTGCTCTTAGTATCCCTTCGCCCCGCGTTGCCACACTGCCATGAATGAGAATCAGAAACTTCTTTTCTCGCGTGAACCGCGAAACGTTCCTTGTTAGAGGTTAGACTTAGTTTTGACAAAAAAAAAACCCTGCTAGCTAGGCTTAAATGCAAACGTTCCCATCTAATTATTTAACCAATTCTGATATATCTATCGGCATCTTCATACTCCAAAAAACCAGTCCGAAGGCTTCCTTGTGTATGTCCTTGTGCACCGTGTATTTGCGTCATAAGTGAATTGATTAAAGTAGGCACGATTTCCACTTAGTCTGGTTGTCAGCATATATACAACCATAAAAGTACATGATCATAGTTCCAAGGGACTGTAATAGATATAGCTATCGAGATACACTTATATATGAGCACAAGTACATAGATGGTATAGTTACCAAAAAACATCTTAAAGTATAGAAATGGAGAAAGTAGTGGTGTGACCTCTTGGGTACATATGCATATGCTCCTTTTATCTGAATTGTAGGCAATTTTGACACATGCAGTTTCTTATGTGCAAGGAGCCTTGCTTCGGTATCCCCCCTAGACAAAGAAATACAGCGCTACCGGGTTTCGGGTTTATTTCCGGATGGAGATGGAGACCGTACTGGCTACGTATACCACAGCGGCATATGTGACCGGACGGGATTGTAATTGATCAGTTGCGAGGAGGGCATATGAGGAGGTTGGGATCGGCTGCGAGTGTACGTGACCGCACAGATCATGTCGGCCGCCCATCGCTGGACAGAGAGAAGATCGCCGCCGCACTCTCGCTCGCCGCACTCTTGCTCGCCGCCCTCGTGCAGTTCCTCCACCTCCCCTCGCTCCTTCTCCACATGGCCGTCCACACCTACATCCACCTGGATGCACGTACCCACCATGGTGTTGTTCATCGTCCTCCACGCCCAGCTCCTCTTCTGCAACCTCCACGCCCAGCGCTAGCACCTCTGACTGCAGCTGCTCCCAATCTACACAACATCTGCCTTCTAATCTGAGCCCGATTTCCACCCGGAGCACGAACCCGAAACCCGGTAGCGCTGAATTTCTTTGTCTAGGGGGGGATACCGAAGCAAGAGTCATGTGCAAGATTTAACACACGGGCTTGCGCGCATCATGAAATCATCCAAATCCAATATGATGGGTACAAGAGCCTCTCGGTATAATCTACGTTTCTTCATTGAATTGTATTTCTTCACGACCAACAAGATGGGTCGTGCAATAGTAACCTTCATTATGTCCAACGCTCTAGACTAACATTGTGGTTAAATGATCTATCAAGACGACCACCAAGGAATGCACACAAAGTAAGCACCCTGGTGGGGGTGGTCATCAAAGGTCAATATCTATACATGATCTCCACCAATACCGCCAACCTTGGAGGGCAAAGTAGTAACGGGTATCGTTCGTTCATGTTTTGGTGGGTCGACAATCTTTGATGCATTGTAAAACACATCATATTCCCTTAGCACGCGCACAAGAAAAGCTTCTCCATGATCATGAATGACTCTGGGCTTCTGATGAGGTCATGTGTCCCGGTATGGTCCGCGAGGGCTTAATGTGTACCATTCAGCCAAGGACTTCGGCGCTGGGAGCAAGCCTGCATGCTTCATCATCTTGGAGTGCAGGCCACGCCTAGATTTCCATGGAATTCTACGAGATACATCTTGTAACCAACTAAGACCAGATCTAGTATATATATATTTTTTGAGAGAGAAAGATCTAGTATATCTTATTAGAGTTGTGTTTATCTATGTCACATGTAAATCGACTCGGCGCATGTAAACCCTAGTCCCACCGTATATAGCATATCGTATCTTGTCATTATCATTCACCACCATAGGCGACATCTAGACCTACTTGATCGTCCGGAGCACTAAGGGCGTCTCCAATGTGGGAAAAAAACTCGACCATAGGAGGAAAAGTAGCCTATGACCCGGCCTTAAACATTGTATGAGTCGACAATAAGCTAAAAGATTTTAAGGCCACCCTTATCGTTGCGGTCTAATAGCCTCAAGCAACGGAATAGCAATTTCCCCATCTCTTTTCTGAAATATCTCTCACGGAGGAAGGGTTGTTGCCTTTTGCGTGGCCTCGAGTAAACTTATCAGAGGAGATGCCGCCGAGGGCGGGAGAGCTTTGCCGACGGCCGCGTTACAACAGGAGAGGGAGACCAACTAGGTGGACGCATAGGAGGAGGAGAGGTGGCAGAGTACGTTCTCTAAGAGTCCCTTGTTGGCAGCAGGTGCACGCGATGGGGTATGCGGTGCCGGAAGGGAGAAATGCATCGCATATCCTGAGACCTCCCCTTCGGACCATCCCTTAAGGGAAACAGGCGGCGACTCCCTTCAGATCTCAGCCGGCGAGAGCGCTGGTTCCCTCTCTCCCCGTTTGCCGCTCTGGTGGTAGGAGGGAGGAAGAACCTCATTCTCTACCTAATAATTAGGGTTAGGGTATGTCTTGGGGTGTCGTTGGGGTGCTCGGAGCAGCGTCCGGGAAATAAATCTGCCTCAACTCTAGTCCCGCACCGGCGACGACCTTCATGGTGGCGCCTCGGAGTTGATGGCAAGGTGTACTAGTTGTTTCTTCAGATTTACAGCTTGGTCTTTTCGTCGTTCTTCATATCCGGCGAGATCAGTTTCTCGGTGGCATTCATTGTTATCAACGACGACGCTATCGGCCTGGGCGAGGTGGTTTCTCTGGAGCGAGGATGTTGTTCAAGAGGGGGTGGACCTTTCGTTCTTCTCCCACTTTGTCGATGAGAGGCGGCGTATCTTGGTTCAAGACATAAAGGGACGTTTTTGGGTCGATATGCCACATCGATATGTGCCTCGTTGCGTGTAGCAGGCTTGTTCATCGATTCACAAATTCTCGTTGGCGATGGTGTTCTTTTTGGATCTTGTAATGTTGGAGGTTCGGCGGCTATTCTGGCGTGCATCTCGGTGGCACTGGAGTTGGGCGGCGGCCTTTGGGCTTCAGTGGTTGCAGGAAATCGTAGACATTTTTTTTTAGTCTCTTTGGATTTTATTTGTATTGTTTTTAGGATAATCATTTTATCTCAATATGTCTTTTAAGGTATACATAAGTTTGCTACATGTAACTTGATTTTTCGCTTAATAAAATATGTGGTTGTTTTGTAAAAAAAAGACTGGAGGTCGTCTTTACGAGTGGCCGCGGCAACTCGTCCCGTGGAGGATGGTCGGTCAGGTCAGGTCAGGTCACCCGTCACGCATGCTCTGCGTCGGCCCTAGAGCAAAAAGCCCCGTGCGCCGTGCGCCTGGTCATGTCCGCTGCCCCATCGTCCATCGGCGCACCGTCTTTTCGCCGTGCGCCGACCGCTGTACTAGGCCTGTAACAACTGTAGCCCGTGCGAACGCGCGACAGCCGACACGGCAGGCACACGGGACGGCGCAGGATAAGGCCGGCCACGCGTTGCGCGACGCGACCCACGCCCGCGAAGGGGGAAGTTCCACGCTCGCCCCGCTCGTCCTCTCCACTCTGCAGCAGGCCCTCGTCTTATCGCGTCCCGGATTCCTCCGGTGTACCCGATCAACCGGTGGCCGGCGGGGCCCGCCTGAAAAAGACGATCCTTCACCTTACCGGGAGTAGTACGCACAAAATCGGCCGTCGCCCCTACCCAGATCACCCATCTCCACCTCCGTTCCACGGAATCCTCCCATCCCTTTCCCGTTTTTCTTTCCCCACCGGCGCCGTAATCAGAGAAAGAATAAAACGAGCCTCATCTCGCGCCGCGGACGATTCGGGATCTCTACACTACACGATCTGGGATTTGGCCGCTAGCTGAAATCGTCATGTGTGCCGTGGCGCTGCTCTCGCGTAAGCAGGAAGGCTGCACAGGGTTACCAATTACGATGGCTTTGGTTAGCTAGTCAGATGATAAAATAATAACTCGGAACAAAAGCCGCAATATATCCAATGCCGAAAGCCGGGCGGGCGGGCGACGACGAGGATGAATTGTTACTATTGTTAACTAGTAAAGTGCCCGTGCGTTGCAACGGGTTAAAATTTATAAGTTAACGCATTGGTCCAAATTTATAAGTTGACAGTGACATACCAAATTTTCCCTTAAAAATATATTGGCTACATCCGGTATTTCATCCTTAGATGTTGCACTAAATGTCTATACAACAATCTTGTAAAAAGATAATTAGAAAGTTGCCACTTATTTTGCAATATAACCATTTGTGTTGCGATCGAATAAAGCATTGAGGTGATGTCCAAATAGATGATGATACAAAGAGCGAATGTTAAATAATGGTGTGGAACAAAATATGATGCATGGATAGTGGAAAGTGTTTTTTGTTCCCGAGCACAAGCGCTCTCTTTATTTTAAAAAAATTAAAATCATATTTTACAGATTTTAAAGATATATTAAAATAATTCTGAACATAATAAATATTGTATCCCACAAGCATGTAAAATCGTGGCATGAATTTTTTATATATTTTGGCCTACACACAAATGACAAATCTAATAAAATTTGGGATTTTGAAATGATATACTTACACATATCTACACCTTTTGTCATTTTTGTAAAGCTCAGAATACAAAGTATTTGAAATTGATTTTTTGCACATATGTGGAATACATCATGAGCTACATCCAAAATTATTTTAAAATATTTTTTTAAACTCACAAATATGGTTTTAATTTTTTTAAATAACAAGAGTACTGAAGCTCGAGCCAAAGATCTCTAGTCGCATGGATAGGAACTCAGTTCATACATATTATATGTTACACAAATACAAATATACCTTGGCATCCTCAAAAGATTGGTCCATGAACTCCTGTCGCCACACTTTTGCCTCTAAAAAGGACAAATTGTCAAGTTTCAAATAATGCGCTTGGGCCACTATCAAAATACAGGAAACATGCCTGTGCGTTGCAATGGGCTCTCAATTCTTTCTTTCCTCATCAGACAAAGTTCACAAGTATACCCAACATAGAATTAATACATGATTGTAAGTGCCACATGTTGCCATGAAATAATAAATTGAGTATCAAAATGAATTCTACATGATAGGAACAAATATATATGGAGGCTCTGTATCAAAATGAAGTGCACAATATAATTAACCCAAATGTTTTCTCGTAATATTTTTCTATCTGCCTCACTTTCGCTACGCAACGATGTGTCATCTTAATTCCTCCATGTATGCTCATTACCTTTGTGATTATATTCATCGATGTTGTGTTGTTGCTTCATTTCAAGGTCAAACCAAAGACATCCCTCCAAAAAACGTTTTGATGGAAATGGCATGAACATCATGCTCAATGTAAAAATATGTTTATGTCGAGCTTTCATGTTGTCCAGATTTAATATCAATATCCGTGTTCGCATAATAACGACTTACCTCAAAAAATAAAAAATATTCTTTTAGTAAAAAATTGATTTCTAAGGAAAGTTATTGTCTTTCATGAAATAATTCAGCTAAAATGATACTCCCTCATGCCCGTCTAATTGACAAGGGCGTGTATTCAAAGTTCAAATACAAACAAATCCGTATAGGTTCAAATCATACCAAAATTAGCATAGATTAAAAATCCTGACTTCCGACCGTGTGCACGTGGACGCGCTCACGCCGCACAACATCTGCGTTGCATCGCTGCCCCAGATCTGCAACCTGCTCGTGTGGTTGGACGCGCTCATGATCTGTTGCGGAGGAGCTCCACCGCTCGCCCAGCGGTGTGGGTTGCTTGCTCCTTATCCACGTACAATAGCCGTTGCTACTCTCTGTTCGGCCGGCTGCTACTCCCCGGAGCTCCTTAGCTCGGCAGCCGCCGCTGCCGCCTGTCGCAGCTGAGCCACGCCCTTCATCTCCGGTAGCTCATATGTCCTGCTACTGGCTGGTAAAATTTATGCTCCGCCACCACCTGCACAACTGCATCTTTTAGACAAAATTCAGTTAAAGTTTAGTTCAGTTCCCATTATTCAGTAAAAAAAATTGTGAAACCAGGGTAAGCATGAAAGTAGATGCAAAACGTATGTGAATCATTTCTCATCGAATATTTAGGAGAAGGTCTACAACTCTCTACAGAACAGTCACATGTATGAAAATAATGAGTTACTTGAGTCACATGTCATATAAGTGTTGAATATCCGCCACACAGTGTCAACAGCTTGTCTTTCTTTAGAAGATGGGAGGGAAGGAGGACTTACAGGCTGCGATGTGGGATTTGAGCTTTGGGATGTTCGGGTGGGAGCTCCTGCATCTTTGTCACCTTAGGTCCATTGCGAGAAGATCCTCATCTGGGTTGGTCGACCTCCTCCATGACATCAACAGAATCGAGGAAAAGCGCGGTGGTGAAGAAATTTCCAATGCTTCTTATTTTTCAAGTTGGGTGAGCTGAAATCCTGACTTATAACATGAAGGTGCAACTGTTGCATGGATGGAACCTGCAGAAACCAAGACAGGTAGGATTTGATCTTGGTCGTGCCATTATAAAATTTGAAGAAACATAAATACTTCAACATTGTGTTAAGACGGTACCGAATGATATCCAAGTCTGAAAGTCAGAGACTCATCTTCCTCTAGGGATTTGTGTGCCCACTTCAACCCAACTGAATGCACACTTCACGGCAAAGATAAAAGCTCCTTCTTGACATATGCTAGAGAATAAGACCATATGTCCTAGATATCATCTTCCGGCAGTCAGCTCAAAAGTCATGGAAAATGGAATACTAAGTGTTTGTAAGCATGCAAGAGCAGAATATAAGATAGTTTTCGACGAAATAAGGCAAAAAAATGTGCTAGTACTAACAGAGTGGCAAACTGGAAATCCAAGAAGCGAGAAAAGAATAGACACTAAATTCTTAATTATTTTATCTGCTCCATGATGCGATGAAGTATACCTGAGCACATAAGATAGCGACCGTTATCATATGTCTATCGTCGATCTACTTTTTCAAGAACTCGTCAACAAAGACCGTCAGCAAAAAACATGAATCTTAAAATCATTTAAATTAGTAACAGTAAACAGTTTAAGAAGATTTCATGAATAAACTATTTGAGTTGAAGCCCATGTCTCCAGGTTAAGCCACACGAAACATGAAACGGTCTGCAAACCCCGTGTCTCCAGGTTAAGCCATGAAAAACAAAATAAGATTCTCCTCGACATAACAAAGTTGTTCGGACTTTCTTCGTCTGTCACATTCTTCTTGCCTTAGTGTGCGGTATAATATTTAGGTCTTCACAATATACAATTGAAATCTTCAATATGCGGCATCTCAACTGTCAATGTTATGTAAGCTTGTCAGCAAAGTACTAATGCTAGAAGCCTCCAATTTGTTAGGCACCTGAATACATTTTTGCACAAAAATTACCGAAACAAGATTTTTCAACTAAAAACAGGCACACTCTTTCTGTAGTTTCAACGCTATAGTCCACCAGAAAGTCAAGTGAACACAAACACACAATATGAACATAAAACTCAAGCAACAGTACCTTAATTTGTGTACCCAACATCTAACGACTTTACTGAATATATGCATACTGCATCCATGCATGCAGACTCCAAAATAGATTGTTATGGGAAAAAGAGATTACATCATTTTTTGTTTACTCTGCCAAATGATTCTTCAGCCTCTCAAGTTCACGTGTTTGCTAGCCTGTACAGGGAAAAAACATTTGGTAAAAAAGGCATTGCTCAAATTAAGATTAGATGAAAAATATAGATGACCGCGTATTATATGCTAACACTTTGAGATGTCAATTAGATGCCTTTTTATTTGTTCGTAGTCAGACCAGACAATGCCTGATGGTCAATCAACTTCTCCATAGAGTCCAATCACGCTTGGCTGTTGTGGAAAGGATTCGTACCTGGCTGATGATGTGCTAAATACAAAATCACTAAAACCTCATTCCGCTCTTTATTCTAAAGAGAACCTAGAGATCAATTCGTACGGTTAATGTGATTATTTATATGCCAGATCAAAGATAACCAAACAGAAGGGGATAGAACTTACAATTGCTAGTTCAATTTTTGGTTACCCTGGTGAATTGGAGTGGATGCCGATGGATTCAAATCAAATAAAGACCAAGCAAAGGAAGCATGATTAGTATATTTGCAGGGATGGATGATGTGCAGGCAGCCCCTTTTGCACTAATACACACATACATAGGATTAGTACATTTTTGACTTCGAGATATGCAGAACCTCACCAGAGTAGTTTTGCATCGGTCCAGACATGTAACTATTGGAGAACTCCTCATGGGTTCTCCTTGGCGCTGGCAGCCTGACAACAAGGAGAGAAAATTAGGTCCGACAGAGAACGTGCGTGCAATATTATACCTTACCTGCATCTATGGAGGACCTGGATGTTGATGTCGCCTCCCTTGGCGAATCAAGGAGAGGGGAGGATGCGGTGATGACCGCTGCCCCTCGAGTGGTGGTGGTCTCCAGTTTCGGTCGACAGATGCAGCGGGGGATTTGGAATTAGAAACGAAAAATCTAGCGAGGAGAGAGGATTTGAAAGGGAATGGATTGGTTCGGAGCAGAACTAAACCTACCGATCATACCTCCATCAAGAAAAGTGGTGCACGGGGACAGATCTTGGATGGCGCTGACCATGATGGTGCCGGTGAGCGGCGGGTGCAGGAGGAGATTGGGCCGGCGGTGCGGCGTGTCCCATCCGATCTGCCCCTGCTATCACCAGATCAAGAACAACCGGATTTGGCCGGCGGCGCGTCGGCTGGGCAAACTGGGTGCGGCGAGTTTGGAGCAGGAGGTCACGCGGCGTGAGAGAGGAAGAAGAGGGACGCGGCGATGAAGACTGGATTTGGATTGGCGGCGTAATCTACGCGGCATGCGAGGATCACAGAGTAGTTGCAGGCCGTGTGGCTCCGGCCTTTCTTCAATGCGCGACGAAGGTGGACCGATGGGGGCGACGAAGGACGAAGCGGAAGACGTATCGGGAGAACACGGAACGCGAGAGGCGAACGAATTTGACCGGGCATAGACGAAGCGGTACTTACCGGTGGCAGTGGTGGGTAATATCCACCAAAGTGCAGGGGCAAAATCGACCAACGAAAAATCGGAACGAAACTGGGAGGACGAACCTACCGTTCTGTAAATTAGTAGATAGATTAGCGTTCGGCTGATGCCCACCCAGGCAATGAGGCAAGCCAAGCCAATGGAAGCAAGCAAAGGTTAGTTAGATATATATTATCGGTTGATTAGTTTTGCGGCCGTGGTTGGGTTTTGAGCTAGCAACAGCGCACCTACCGTATCAAAAGCTAAGCGTCACGCTAGCGCAAATGGACCCCTCGCACACCCACTCTCACGCCCACAAAAATAAATCCGTAGCAAAGCTAAGCTAAGCATCCACAGATATAAATATCTACGAACGAGGTTTATCCTGATTAAATTGCAGCGCCTACAAGTTAGTCTAGAAAACGATAAACGCTGCTGTCTATCCTCAACTTCTCTCAATAGATTAGGTGCAGTAGCGCAGTGCAACACGGCTGTGACTGACTCGTCGCAGTAGTAGTAAATGACAAAGATGATCGTCATGTACGAGTCTCTACTTGCTTGCTGGGGCACCACACAGATCGGTACACGTACGTCTGGACATGTTTTCCCCTGTACGCTTGGCTAAGATGGAAAAGTCAGCTTCACTCACCCATCGTCTAGGCCTACTACACGAGAAGACATGACGATAAGATGGGCCATGCACGACGTGGACAGCCAACTGCCATGGATATGGATCGTACTCACCCACATACTATGAGTATACCACTTTCCGTTCTCCAGGGCTTATCCAAACACGATCGCATAATAAACTCAATTACGTTTCAAGAATCGCATTTCCATAAACAAAAAAAGATTTTTCAAAAGGATTACCCACTTCGGCCTGAATGATGTTATGGACGGGACAGGAGTGCAGGACAAGGAGGGGAAGGAGACAAACTGGCGCACAGTCTCGAACTCTCGGTGCGGACCCCTTGTTTATGCCACGTGGCACCAGGTAGGCCCGCACGTCCATCCACCGTGATCCGTTGCGAGTGCAAGCGTGCATCGCAGTGAAAAAGACAACTGATTTTTTTCCCTCAAGGTATTACGCGTACTAGTCAAGGCGAGTAAGTACTTGTACGCGCTACAGTACACTCTTGGCAGCCGCCATTTCTTCGAGGAGGCGAGTAAAATCGATGCGGTAAAAAATATAGTAGAGAAGAAATACGGACCCCCGCGTACCACACACCGTACGTGTACAGGGTAGTAGCACTGTAGCACGTTTCTTCTCTCTCTCTACTTTTTGTTTTTTTACCTAGCTAGTGCTAGTACCGTGCGAGCGCGCGGCGGAGCACCTGGGCGAGGAGGCTGGGGGCGCTGAGGTGGGGCAGGTGGCCCTCCGTCGGCAGGGGCTCGATGGTGGTGCGGCCGCCCAGGTGCGCCTTCAGGTACGCGGCGACGGAGGCCGGCACGGACACGTCGCGGGTGGTCTGCACCACCACGCACGGCGCCTGCACCATGCCCAGCACGCCGCGGAGGTCGGTCTTGAACACGCTCTGGCAAACGTGGAGGGAGATGTCGGGACGCATGTTGAACAGCGTCCGGCTGAACTCCTGCACCGCGGCCGGCACGTCCGCGCCCACGGCCAGCGGCGCGTACCCCGTCGCCCACGCCGAGTAGTTGGCCGACATCGCGTCGAACACCTGCTGGATCTCCTCCAGCTCGAACCCGCCGTGGTAGTCGCTGTCGTTCAAGAACCTGCAGCCCCCATCCGTCCGGCAAATTAGCTAGTAACTTTAATTTGGTTCGATCGGTCGCGTGGAAGAAAAGAATTATACTGCTACTACCCACGGACCCACCTAGGCGAGCAGCCGATGAGGACGAGCTTGGCGAAGAGGTCGGGGCGTCTGATGGCGGCGAGGATGCCGATCATGGCGGACACCGAGTGGCCGACGAAGGCGCAGCGCGGGATGTGGAGCGCGTCGAGGATGGCGAGCAGGTCGTCCACGTATGCGTCCAGGCTGTTGTAGCGGCGGAAGTCGAAGTGGTCCGGGTTGACGCTGCCGGCGCAGACCAGGTCGTAGAGCACCACGCGGTGCTCGCGGGTCAGGTACGGCAGGATCCGGCTCCACGCCGACTGGTCCGTGCCGAAGCCGTGCGACAGCACCACCACGCGCTCGCCGTTGCCCACCACGCGCACGTTCAGGATCTGCAGCAGCTTCGCGCCGCTCGGCGCGGCCCCGCCCACCATCTTCTTCTCGCCGGACGCCGCGGCCGAGCTGCTGCTGCTGGGGCTGAGCGTGTGCGTGGATCGCAGCATGAGGCGACGACGACCGGGTGGGTCTGCACAGCACAGCACAGGGCGCGCCGCTCTTTATATACTACCACGAGCCGCAGGGGAGACCATGGTGGTGGTGGACTAACTCTGTTTCCTCTCCTTGATTTGAGATCTCTATCCTCCCTCCTCTGCTTTATTCCCCCTCCCTACCTCTCTGCTCCTCTCTGATTTCTTGGGTCTGGTGTGGTGTGTGGGTAGCTGCGGGATGAGGGAGTTCTGTTTTGTTTCCGCTATGGATGATGATGTGCCCAATTATCCAGGCCACACCGGATAAAAAGAAACAAGAGGCACCTATAATTCTAGTTCTAGCGGGTAGGTTTTGTTTTCAATCGATTTGGATTTTTGCGTGAAACCAGTAGGAATAGTCGTAGAGGCAGAGGCGCCAATATGTCATTGTAGCAAATTACTTTGACTCGCTGCTGCGGTGCTTACCATCACTGTCCTCTTTATTAGCTGTCTACAGGAAGTGCACAGTTTTATAACACTGTACTGTAACTTTTTTAGGGTTAGATTATGGTTAGTGTTGAGCAATTCCATTTAGTAAGGTGTGGATAAGTCACTCAATTCTAGGGTAAGTTATTCT